>CM040635.1:20938203-22296500 GCA_022818045.1 Neotoxoptera formosana | reverse complement strand
AATTCAAAAATCTGGCAAGCTCTAGAAGAATTCCTCAAGTTTATTTTGGTAAAAAAATCATGTTTCTACGACTAACGAGAGCTGAGGAAAATGGAAAGTATGATTTTTAAGGTCGAATTTTGTTACCAGAACGGCCTCTTAAATCGTGTGTGTAAATAAGCAATTATTGAATAACATTTCATGTTTTTTTTTAGTGGTGGAAAGGGATGGAGGGGTTATCGCCTTATCAGAGTTTTAGATTCAGAATTGATAAGTGGCAAAGACACCAATACACCATACTCGTGTATTATTACTATAAACATTATATTATAGAATCTAAATTGTAAGGTATTTACCTAATACCTATCTATTTTTTATAAATACTTTAAAATGTTTTCAATACTATTACACTGCAAAAATAAATATAATGTATTATGTCAATATTAATCATAACTCCTTCTAATGTGTTGAATGGCCTGGATCGTTCATTATAGTGGTGTTTACACTTTTAAAGATCGGTAATCTTGTTGTTATTTTGTCGTCATCGAATTCTCGAAGTTTTAAAAATAATTTAATATTAATTGTCATGCTCAAGACTTTTTTTTTACCGTAGTGCCGTCTACTGTTAAACGTAACTTCTATCAAGTATCATAGCCCAACGCAAAATGGTTAAGATTCCTGTTATGGTGGGCGTGTTATCGTTGATCACCTTATTGAAGGTAAGCTTTTTATCCTACAATTTTGGAAATTATAGTTCACATACAGCTACATTAACGCCTGTTTCCCTTTAAATTAGCAATAAGTAATTACTGTATAAAATATATTTCTCATGATCATTGCTCTGGACTATGTGCGTTTAAAATTAATAATATCAAAATGTGCAATTAAATAAGAGTTTATTTTTAATAACCTACCTAGCTATTCACAATTATTTAAATGCCGTTCAAAAATGACATGTCTCATATATATATTTAAATGTTATCTTATGGCTTTTGTTTTTGTCATTTACGTAAACATTAAATTACATTTTACAAATATGTTCTCCTTGCGTTTGAGTATTAAATAAGCCTGTCCTCGAGAGAGTGATTGACAAAGGTGGCAGTCCCCCATTGCCAATTGGTAAAATGTAAAAATGAATATGTCTTGACTTTAAATAAGATAATAACAAATAATAATTACAATTTTTTTATATTATAGAGAAAACAAATTGTATACAATTTGTTTTGGTCACTGTTTTTGAAACTAGGTACCGTGGCTTGTAAGCCTGCCAAATAAATAAAGGCTAAAGCATAATGTGCACCAGGAATCACAGAAATAAAAACCTAATTTGTTTATTTTTCTATTAAGTAGGTATGCCATATTTTATTCGACAGAAGTTCTTATTTTCTTATTATAAATTTAGATCAATAATCCTAAACACAAAAACTGTATACTAACCCACTCGCAGCCTCCCATTTTTCAATTAGAGCTATGTAAATGATGTCCAAATGTACGTTAAAATAAGTCCTGACTTAGCTACTTTACTATTGTTTATAAACACATACTAAGTAGGTATAAAATAGTAATATATATTTTTGTTTTGTTTTGTGGAAACAGAAAAATAATTGTAAATAACATTACCTATTAGAAAAGTAAAATGTTTTGATTTATTTTTGTATTTATTTATATATTTACTAGCTGATCCCGTGCACTTTGTGACACGAAGTGTCAGCTATATTAACTGTCCTATCCTAGCTGTCCCTTCCAGCGTTGCCTGAATCATATGCCCATATATTATGTTAAGATTAACCTCAAGTGATTTACATACATCTAAGCCACCTAGGTAAGCAATCCACTGCATCGGATCGTGGATAATATATGCGAGCAGTAGTAAATTATCAGGTAGGTAATCCACCTGCGGTGGATTGCGGACCCCATGAGATGTGTAAGTAACTGAAATCAGAATTAGGTACATTAAAAAAAAAAAAAACAACAACCGAGTTAGTAGGTTGTAACCAATGGCTACCATTTATAAACAAATATTTCCATCGTAAATATCAAAATAACTTAAACTCGCCATAACTTCGGGACCACTTATCGCACCGCATACAAACTTAGATAGTATCCGATTCTCAGACCTACTGAATATGCATATAAAATTTCATAAAAATCGGTCAAACTGTTTCGGAGGAGTATTGTAACTAACATTGTGACACGAGAATTTTATATATAAGATAAATGCCAAGCTATTAAATATTTTAAATAAAATATGATTGATAGGTTAGTTAAATAATAGAAAAAAGTTTAGAAAACATGTTTTTTTTTTATTTAACATTTTATATATTTTCAGGCTGAATCATATGAAGACGCCCGTTGCAAATGTGTATGTACTATAATCAATGGTACAGAAATGTATAATAAATTATATATAGCCAATGTTCTTCCCAGCAAGTTAGTTAAAACAATGTTCATCATAGACATATTATATATTTATATACTAGGTATAAGTTGTGACATTAACAATAATTATCAAATTGCTTTTCAGTGATTGTAACGGAGTAAGCTTACCAATTATTGGTGAAGTGAATAATACAAAAAAAGAATTATGTCCACGATGCACTTGTACATATGAGAGTAGAAACACTACAACTATGAAGGTAAAGAGTTGACCTAACTTAAGTTGAAATGTTATTAATTTTTGCATATATTATTTAGGTGGTTGTATTAATTGTGCTGTTCGTGATATCATGTTTGGTGATGTACATGTTATTCCTGCTATGCCTGGAGCCAATGATGAGAAGACGCAAGCTAGTTGGAGCATACGTAGAGCACACCAACGAAGAGGTATGTTCTTTATTGGAGGCGACCATGTCCGATAGCGATAGTTTTGTAAGTCCAACCAATTCTCTCCCAATCGATCTTACAAAATATATAATAACAGCAGTTCTTTCCTACCGTTCCGTGATATGCAAAAATATTTTGACATGATCATGTCAAAATAAATTGGAAAAATTTACAAAAATTCATCGAAAGATATGGTTTACACAGTAAATATTGTTGTAGTTGGACATATTTGAGTTTTGTATCGTTGTGCTTATTTTGTTTTCTCCTATAATTAGAATCATATATCAACTTTTAGACCACCGTATCCAAAATGCCTTGCTTGTTAAGAATAAATCAATTATAAGGTGTTTTTGTGATTAGTTTGCTTGATGTTACTTTTGTTCACTTCTGGATACTTTGTGCCTATTGCACCATGTGGGCTAATGTCTGTTATACAAATATTGTGTGACAAACGCTTGGTTATAATAAACAATATTTTTTGTTTTTAAATAATTTAACGCATGTGTTTATATTGATTTTCTTATTTAAATTATTAAGTATCCACATATATTTTGTTTTTGTTTATATTGTAATTGTCGAGATATAATAGTTTATAGTATGTTAGAATCTCATTAATTTAAAAAAAACTAACTTATTTTTTTAATTTATGTATATTGTATAATAATTATTATGTATATTAACAAACATTTTTTTCCCAACTACTTTGAAATGTAGGACGATGCTCCACCAGCTGTATCGTTAAATGCAAGGAGAGGAAGCGATCCAATGGTTTCAGTTGCCAATAGCAGTAATGTCCTCAACAGATTTGGACATCAACAAGACAAATGGAAGAAACAGGTGAAAGAACAAAGAAAAAATATCTACGATCGTCATACTATTCTCAATTAAATGTCTTAACTTTGTTATTATTATTATTTTTACATAAATAGTGAACATTTAAAGAAACATCATTTAACTCTTTCCTCCTTTTATTATCAGTTATATTGAATACTATTGTATTTCTGTCTTATACTCTTATATAATACAATTGATTCCTTGATCATCTATATTATATTACTATTATTTTGATTATTTTATTGAGTTTATTTTAAAAAATATATTGTAATTATTTGTACATGCTTTATTTACTTATTTTTTTACCAATCTTTATAATATTATTAATTATATTAGGCGTATTTGTACAACTACTGTACAAACTCCTATCATGTGGACATTGGTCATTGACATTAATATCTTATAAACATTATATTAATGTGTACAATAAAAATTATAAATCCTACAATGAAAAATATTTTAATGTTTATGTAATCACTTAATTGAATTACATTTTATATTCTGGGCAATGAATATATTGAATTTAACAATGCTGTTTTTTTATTTTCTTGTCTATTCAGCACCTCTTGGAGCAGTAAAAGCTCTTAGATTTTTCAATCTACTATTCAAAGTATTATGTAGTAGAAATGTATTTCTATTTGGTACTTACTACTAAGTTCAAAAGTAAAAAAAAATGAGTACTTTACTAAATGATTGAGAAAAAAAACACATTTTTTTTTACACAAATTCATTTTTTGAAAAAATTGACTTAGATTTTTGGTATAACTCAAAAATTAATTACTATAGATACTTGAAATTATTACATGTTCAAATTAGCATTTCCTATACATGGTATAATTTTCAAAATATTTAGTCTCTTTTTGAGGTATTTATAAACGTGTGAAATGTTATAAAAATTATTATTTTCAATAATTGTTGATAAAAAATATTGTGCTCCAACAAAGCTTGAAAATAGAATAATTAATATATTTTGATTACTGGAATTAAAAAACCAATTGAGAGTAAATCCACATTAACTTTTTTTGAATGTTCGAAGTTGGAATTATGACAAACAAATGTCAGTACTCAGTAAGTATATACCATGATATATTTAATTCTACAATGCATGCAAAATTAGAAACTAAATCAACTTCTATAAAGTGGATGCCAGTTCTTAGTAACAATGCTCAAAGTGTTCGCAGAGAACAAGCTCTTATGCAAACATGGAACAAGTACATTAACTTAAAGCTCCCAAACCACGATGACCTAAAATCTCAGAAGCCAACATGGAAGACAGCAATAGACTTGATATAATATTTACTATATTCTTATGTTTTAAGAATATTATATTGTCTATCTTGAACAAAATAATAACATCATGTATTACCCGTTCAGTTATAATCTTAGTCTTCAGAAACCGTTACAATAGAAAAAAACAGTGGCCTGAAATCAAAAACTATATTACAGCATAACTTTTAGACCAGTTTTTAAAAATTGTAATATTTGACGAGTGACAAGATGAACTGGACAGGTTTATAACTAAGACTGGTTAGGTTATTATTGAATATTATTCAGACATATAGCTATCATGTATATATGGATTCAGTAAATATGCATACAATAATTCACGATAAAAATTAAGATCTAATATAATAATTTATACTGTATATAATTATAAAAAAATTAATAGGTAATTTTTAATATTTTTTCATGAAACACATTTTTATTAGCAAAAAAAAAGTAATCCCTTCATACATGTAATAATTATTTAAAAATAATGATAAGATAAAATTGTATGTTGTATAAGACTTTCAATAGTTTATTCATATCCTTGAACCAGCTTGGCAACTTCCCATCTCGGCTTCAATGCAAGATTTTGTACTTCTACTGCGTCTTTGGTAACAATACCAATTTGATATTTATCGTGGCTCCTTGCATCTCTATAACATACATCGTAATACTTAATCGTGAATTTAAAACAAGTCAGATTACAACCAGTATTAATGTGTAAATTATAATAAAATAAGTAATAAATCATAAACCTTTAAAAATACATAATATGAGATAAAAATAATTTCCAAATACCTGTAATACAATACTTCCATGCACTTTTTAAGTAGATCAATAGCTTCATCTTTTGTTAGTTTAGAATTGCATTTTTCACGCTTTTCATCAATAGCTTTTCGCATTAATGGCAATGCAAGGTATGCACCATAGCCACTAGCAATTTGCTCATCTGCAAATGCTGTTCCCAATTTATCGATTTCACCCAAAAATGGAACATCATTTTGGACTCCAGCCACTAAGAATGTGGACCAGAGTGGCTTCATCTTAGTTCTACGGTTGTATAAGACACGGGACAACCAAGTGTGTAAAGCTTTTGGTTTCATTGATATTCCATCATTAAGACTCTTTTCAGTCCTCACTTTTTCTTCGATAACATCTCGTATAAATTGGTAATCAGAGTATTCACCTGCTGCAGCTACAATAATATTTTGATTGACCTGTTGGTACAACATGATTTATTGAATTTAAAATAAATCTTTTAATAAAAGATGATTAAGATATAATATAAAATTATCATACCGTCAATATTCTGGGATTATTCTGGAAACATGCCATAGAACCATATGAAGTAAGTGTGTCTGCAGCCAAAGCTACACCAGATTCAAACACAACACCAAGCACAGAAGTAGTAGTTGTGATTGGAGTCCAACCGTGTTGTACAACATCATGTTGTGCTAATAATCAAAAATAAAACATTTGATAAAACAATTTCTTTATTCAGTAATTAATATGATCATACATAAAACTATCCAACTATTGTTTTATTAATATACAGTGGTTTCCCAGTAATTTGGCAGATAACAGACCAGAGGTCTTCCAGATTAGTAATGAACTAATAACTTTTCACCTTTTTAAATTTTATTTCAAATTGGAAGTTTATAACTAGAAAAAAAGTTGTTTGTTTTAGTTTTCTGTTGGGAAGTTCTTTTATATAATTAATACTGAGAACAAAAATAATATGAAGTTAATGTGATAAAGGGACATGCAACAGAAAATTGTTGATTAACTGAATAAAACTATAATATTTAATCGGTTCATTGGGACTTAGTCAAATTTATTAATATATAAGCTACATATTACAAGTATTATTTGTTATTATAAAAACTATAGGGGCTGGATTACTGGACATGCCAGATTACCATGAGACTACTGTACTCATTAAACTTATGTCGCATGAGCTGACGGGGAAAACATATTTTAACACAGTAGAGAAAACTGCAGGATGTACTTTGATAACCACTTTGATCCCTCTGATGATATATATATACCTTCAATCAACATGTTTTCTAATTTACTTTAGTAAATAAAATAATTTTATAAATATTTCTTGATAACTTATCAACATACAATGTCATCAGTATCCATTAAGTAAGAGATGCTCATCCAATATTATAGAACACTCAAACCTAGATGTATAATATTATACAATACACTGTATGTATTTATAGAATTATATATTATATTATTTATACATAAAAAATCATAATAATTAAAGGGTATTTTATGAAAAAAGATAAAATATAAGTTATTTGGTGCTGATTTTAATGTTTTATGTTTATTGTAGTATAAAGCTGGATTCACACCTCGTCATGTCGTGTAGAGTTGAATATATTCAACTTATAGGTAACGTGTGACCAACATTTTGTTATCTATGTATTAAAATACAGAACACGACACGACACGGTGAGGTGTGCATCGAGATTAATAAATAATAATGAAAAAACAAAGAGGTAAGCTCACTCAACACAAATAGTGCTATGTTACACAGTAAAACAAACGACGGGTGAACTTCAAATCAGCACAAAATCTTTGCATAGCCACTCAAGACATAATATTATATAAGGTGTATGTCGAATAACCGTGTTAGATATTATATCATTTTTAGATGGTATTATAGTCAAGGAATAGTCAAGAAACTTTGGAGATGGATGGGTCACCACTCAAAATATTGGAAACTGTTTTACATTGTGCAATTTATTATTGTTTTAAAAATCAAACAAATAAATACACTATATCTCAAGTCTTAATTACAAACATCAGTAATCATACTATTTTGATGTTGTCAACAAATGATCGATTGGTAGTTAGCATGCAGCAATGCACAAAATAAAAATCTTAACTCTACAAGACCGGGCCAAGTCATTTTGAAACTATTTTCGTTCGATGTTGATCAAAATTAAAAAAAACAATGATTAGGAAGTAGCAAAAATATATCGTTATTTCAACAAACCTGAACGTCCAGTATCGGGGACACTTTTGAAGTTTCCAGGAATCCATTTTTGATGAATAAAGTCCATGGTACAATTCTTCTTAGTAACTTGCAGACCAACAGTTTGTTTTGAGTTTTGAGTACCTATTAACTTCTGTTCAATTTATTGTTGATCTAAATATCTAATCGTCATTACGATAATTTCTAACATAACCTTAAACACTCGTATCTCGATTCTCGGCCGTGGAAAAGTGAGAAGTCTGGAAAAGGTTTTTGGAACAAGATGACTTTGGGAAAAAAATTCGTGGTACAAAAGATCCGACGCACCGTGTGTTTCTTAGTTCTTCGTTCCATGATTTTTGATTAATATGGTCGACCATTTAGATTTAATATTTATGTTATTCGAATTGGACAGCGTTGGCCGTACCTGAACAGTGCTATAGAGTAAATAGGCGCTTGGTTAGCCGTATCGCCCGTTGTGCCGTCGTCAGTCGTCAATGTTAATCGTTAAATTTTAGTGTGTTCTGTTATTCTGTCCGTGTGTTCTACATTACAAGTTACAACTTTATGGGCGCATAGGGCATAGCCGGTGTGAGAGTGTGTCTCTGTGTGTGTGTGTGTGTGTGTGTGTGTTTATGTGTGTGAAGAAGTTAAGTGAGTGATTGACGACGATCGCCGAAAGTCGATTGACCGAAACACATACAACGGGCAACGGCTGACGCTCGCTACTCGCGCCAGTGCCAGTGGACAGTCCGACATTCGCGAGCTAGCTCTCATATTTTTCCCGTTCCCGGGGCCTACCTTAATGGTTTGCCTGGGTGATTAACCACCACCGTCTACCTTCGAAGTTCGCCGTCGGACCACGAGCGATTTGACCGCCGTACGATGACTCAATTTCTGCCTCCCAATTTGCTGGCGCTTTTCGCGCCGAGGGACCCGGTCCCTTACCTGCCGCCGGTCGCCAAATTGCCGCACGAGAAGAAGACCCGTGGCTACTTGGGCGTTGGGAGTTTTATGGATTTGTTTGAAGTGAGTATGGCCAAACATTATGATGACTTTGGGTCCAGTACTCGAGTGTTGTCATTGATTTTTTTTACACCTATCTATTCTAATCTCGTTATTTTTTTGCTTCTCAGGACCCAGAAGACACCCCGCCTCCAACAAAAATTGAAACCCGTGAAGAACGACTAGAGCGCCGTCGTCGCGAAAAGGCTGAACAGGTTGCGTACAAGTTAGAACAAGAAATTGCACTATGTAAGCGCCGCGTTTACTCCGTCTTTGTTTATACATGTGGACTGTGAGTAAATATTTGTTCTTGTTTCGTTTCAGGGGAACCACATTCAGTTGCAAATGCTACAACGGATCCATTCAAAACATTATTTGTTGCTAGAATTGTAAGTAATTAGGTAGTTTTTTTACAGATTGTATAGGTTGTTATTCTTATACCACTTGGCTTTGCTTCCTTATTCAACATTTTAATACCAACAATTTTTTTTTATAGTAACTTAAATTGAATACTTATTATGTTTTAATCATACAATTACATGTATATTAATTATAATACCTAAACAATTTGAAGTATAAAATTCATTAAATACAGTTTTAAAATTTTTAATATAACTGACATAAACAAAACACTATATTTTAAACTATTTATCATTACTTCTCTGTTATTATATGTATCAAATAACAAAATATTTTTTTCTAATAAATTTATCGAAAAACAAAAATAAAAGGCACAAATGCACTTTACCACTCCCCTCACAAATTTCAAATTTTTTTAAGGAAACTATTATTTTGGAAGTTATAGCCTTCCAAAGTTTGCAGTTTTATATTTATACGCATGCACGCATAACAGTTTTAGATTTTTTTTTTTCACAAGAACAATTTTAAAATTTAAATTAAATTTTTTAAATTATGTTTATTGTACTTATATGTACTTATTGTAATTAATAATTGTATTATAATCTTTCGTACTATATCTATATTTATCAATATTGCTATAAAATATATTTAATAATTATCTCATTATTACTTAATTGTATATTATTATTGTATTTATTATAATTATTATTTACTAATATGAATATTAAATTATCTTTATGATAATTATTTTTGCAATTATCATCAGGTAGACAGGCATGTTTGCACGTTAAAATAACATAGGTAATTTTATTACAGTAGCTCCCTTCGCCTACCGTCTCCGGTTGCGAAACTCTCGTTGCCACTCGCTCGCTACGCTGCACTCGGACCAAAAATCAAAAATATCCCTCATCTTGTTGTGTAAAACCACCTTAATTAGGCCTCGGAATTAAAAAAATGTTTTTGGAGATTTCAACTGACTCGATGGCCAGTTTATTAAACTAACATAAGTATATAGGTTATATAGTAATATATAGTGGCTCCGGTCGCCGAACTTAAATTGCTCCAAGTAGTGTGGCGCGTATGCGTATAAACATTGAATTGCAAACTTTGGAAGGCTATAACTTCCAAAATAATAGTTTCCCCCAAAAAAATCAAACAATTTTCGAAATCAGCGTTAAAAAACACATCTTAGAAAAAAAAACATTTGAATTTTCATGAGTGGGGTGGTAAAGTGCATTTTAGCCAAATAAAATAGATATTACCAGAATAAATGTAAGACTAAAACATTTATCTTAGTTTTGTCACTACATTTAATATGGTAGACATACAAAATAAATAAATAACAAATATACAAAATATATTATATACCTTGGTTTACTAACATTTATGATTAATATATTATATTAATACTATGTTACTTTATCTTACAATTGTATGATGGTGACTAGTTTTATATGGTGTTTAAAGACCATACAAGTATACAACTAATTTTACCAACAGAGCAGCAACCTGTATACCTGGATAAGGAATTACAGCTTAGTCCTTAATACATGTAGATATTTCTATATTCTCTAATTGTCTTTAATGAGTAAAACACTTTTCTTACCTATTTAATTTTAATTAGTGAAAGATTTTATTAGGTGATTGTTTTTAATGCAATTTATGATTTCAGAATTATGATACATCTGAATCAAAATTAAGAAGAGAATTTGAACTTTATGGGCCTATAAAAAAGGTAAATTATTGAAATTTTATCTAAGCATTCTGTATTTTATATCAACTTAAAATTGTATTTAATTTATACAGATTGTTGTCACACATAATAAAATTGATGGTAAACCAAGAGGGTATGCATTCATTGAGTACGAATATGAACGTGATATGCATTGTAAGTAATTAATATATTAAAAGATTATTTTTAGTTTTCAAAAATTGACCTGGTGGTCTCAAATGGCGAATGTTGAGTTCAAATTCTACCCTAATTGATTTTACTGGGCTATGAATATTTTGAAAATTTGTTTGTTGTTTTCAACCTTCATAGCTAGGTATTTAATTTCCAATTTAATAATTAAGTCTTAAACCATTACCATCTTCAATTAAGAAAACATAGACTGAAATTTCAATATCTTATTAATTTATTAGTTTCATAGTTAAATACAACCTGTGTTAGAACAATAAAACAATTTAATATATTTCATAAATTTATCTTTAATGATTCAGCACAAATTAAACAAAGTATAACAAATGTACTCAGTTTTTGTCATAGTTAAATTTCCATTATGTCATGCAAAATTTTATTGTGTATGTCAACCTACATAACTAAGTATATTTTAAGATAATATTGCTATAAATATTTCATTTTACTTCGAATCTAAAAATGCAACTTTGCTTAACATTATTACAACTAATACACAGACAGATTATTTATTAATTGTGTTTTTTCAAATGTTAATAATTGATTGTTTAAAAAACATTTTGAAGTCATTTTAAATTAGCAAACTGAAATGACAATATTTTCAAAATATGTGTGGACTAGTATAATCAATTTATTCCTCAAATTCAACAAAAAATTATTTTGCAAAAATTCAAGATCTGAATACTCGCCAGTTTTGAAAACTTATTTTTTAAATACTTGGTTTATATCAACCCTTGCGCGTACTTAAATAAAAACAATGATCTTTAAAAATCAAAAATTAAAACATTCTGGTACAGTTTTAATAATTGTATTTTGTTCTTGATGCAGTGAATTGTGAAGAGCTCGCTGATTGGAGCTTCTTTAATGACCCTGTGATTATACGTAGACGACTTTGTTGATAATAGGTTTGTATGTGTGGTAAGCCCAACATACAAATTATAAAATAAATTAACCCATCATTTCAGTTTCCAAAAAAATTTCTCAAGTACAATGCAATTTTAAATGTGCATTACTTATCATATTAATTTCAATAACCCATACTTATTTTCTAATGAGTGTTATTTAATTTTTTTTTTTTTTAATTAAAAAGAATATACATTTTAACTTACATTAGTTAATATACAAAAAAATAAAACAATTTATTGGACATTATACAACTTAGGAATATTACAGAATATGGTAAACTGTAATGTTAGTGACATTACAGAATATGGTAAACTGTTATGTTATTTTTTTAAATAATAGTATATTTTATATTTTATTTTATTCTTTCGAGCATGAATATATGCAAAGGTAAGATAATGTGAATTTGGTGGAAGAAAACATGATATTTTTATTTCATTTACACATTCTTCTTATTCCTAATTTTACTGGGTAATAAAATAATTTTGCGCCCATGTAAGTATTGGCGTCCCAGGTAAAGTAAAAAAAAAAATCTACAAATTTTGGATTCACTTGGCATTACAAACTGCGCTAAAAAAACAATCTGGGAATAGCAAATAAGTATAATTGGTAGGTACTTAAACATTTGATTATTTTCTAATTTTTTCTACGAGATTTTTATTTTTGTTTTTATGAGGTTGGTAAGTCCTGGTTCTGATGTACTTTTAATTTGTTTCAATACATTTCAAAGATACAATCTGTGCTATCTTATCAACTCTTTAATTAACAAATTTTGTTCAAGAATTTCAGTAACTAGTTATACATTTTCATTTGATTCGGGAGGGGTATTCAATTTTCAATTTTTTTTATGGACAGCAAAGTTTTTATATACATTCTTAGTTCAGTCTAATTGTTTTCCCCCAATAATATTTATTATAGCTGCATATAAACATGCTGATGGAAAAAAGATAGATGGACGCAGAGTGTTGGTGGATGTTGAAAGAGCACGCACAGTCAAAGGATGGCTTCCTAGAAGATTGGGTAAATTAATTTAATTGTTAACTATTAAAGCATTAAATAATAAATACTATTATAATTTTACATTAATGGATTTTTATTTATTTATTTAGGAGGTGGATTAGGGGGTACAAGACGAGGTGGACCAGAAGTCAATTTGAAACATTCAGGTAGGGAAGATAATGAACGAGAAAGAGAAAGGTATGCTCGTGAAATGGCTGGTAGTCGTTCCGGACGTAGTGTTACTACAGAAAGAGATCGAGAACGTGATTATCGTGACAGAGATAGAGATCGTGAACGTGAACCAAGACGTCCTCGTAGTAGAGATCGTGAAAGAAAACGTCATCGTTCTAAGTCGTATGTATTAAATATATTTATAATCTACACATCCTTATAAAAACCATTTTTAAAATTATTAAATACCATCGACCACAAATTACTAAAGATTTAATAGTTTTTTTAAATTTAAATTTAATAGTTCACTAATAGTTTTTCTTGTGAAGCTTATTTTGTTTTATTTTATGTTTATTGTGTTATTAAATATAAGATAATACTTTTTAAAAATTTATTTTAAAATTACAACTTGTTTTAGGCATTTTTTTTTGTAAATCTAACATTTAACATTATTTAAAGTGACAATCTTCAGATCAATTACCAAGTTGCCTAAAAAATATAACAGACATTTTAAAGAATTCTTGATTTTTAATTAAAATTAAATCACTTAAGTACTTAACTGATTTATGACCTAACATTTTTAAATACTTATTTTAAAACTGAATTACCATATTATTTAAAGTGAAACTTATTTTGAAAATAAAATAATTATGTAACCAGTTTTATAAATTTATACTGAAATGTGTTCAAATTGGTACCATATCATATATCGAAAGAAAAGTTAGAACAAATACACTTTTCCAGGCACCTTTTTATTTTACAATTTTTTTTTTAGAACCCTTGAAAATCAATCCAAACCAAATAATACCAAGTTATGATAACCTATCAATAAATACATAATACATGTAATGTGTTTAGACTTTAAAAATACAAATAAATATATTTTTCCAGTTAAAAAATAGTACATTTGTTGGTTAAGTGCTAGTTATTTTTTGGTTCGCTTCTTGGCAGCTCCACTTTGTAAATCGAAAACACCTTAATTGTTCATGCAAAAACACTCTAAATATGTGACAGTAAACACCAATTTTAACTTTTTAGGCATGGGTGTTAAATACAAAAATCACACATTTAAAATTCTTTTTATATATTCCTAAAAAACATTTTATGTACTATCAATTATATTTAAAAATGTAAACAAACGGTGGCCCACTACCCAGTAAAGTACATTTATGCTGTTAAGTTACTTCAATTTTATTAATATATATAACTTTATCATAGACGTTCGCGCGAACGCAAGAGACGTCGTAGCAGAGACCGTCCTAGGGATGTAGATTTTGATGAAGTTGAAGAGGTTCCCGTTACCAAATCTAGAGATAAAGATCACGATCGTGAAAGAAAAAGAAAGCGCAGTCGTTCTAGGGACCGTGAACGTAAGAAGGATCGCAAAGAAAGAGATCATCATCGCCGAGACAAGTAAAGTGTCATTTTAATTTTGTGGTAGTTTTAGAAACTAAAACTTAAATTTATGTTCTACAGAAGTAAAGATCGCCGTGATAAACACGATAAAGACAATTCTGAACGTGATGACAAAGTTCACATTAAACAAGAACCTGTTGATGGTTAGTATATTTAATTTAGATTCCGAGCAATGAATGTATTACTTTAACCATGATTTGTTTTTATTTTTATTTTTGTGTCTAAAGACACTTTAGTAGAAAAATGTCTTCAGTCTTAACTTTTAGGGTGGTTTCCTTATTTTTTTTTATATATATTACATATTTAGGATAATTGATGAGATACATCTTAATTTATTGTTTTTTAACATGTTGACTGCTATGTTGGACATTTATATCACTAATTTAAAGATTTTTTTTGAGGCCATATGACCCCATAAATATTGTTATTAAGTTATTCAATTTTGTGTACCTAAGAAACCAAATTATTTATTTTGTATGACAAACTATAAGTTAGATAGTTGTATTTTAGGGCATTAGGCTATTATTTAAAAAAAAATGCTGCCTAAGGAAAATTCACTGAATATACATGGTTATGTGTTAAGTAAATTAAAATAGTTAATTATTTTAATAGGTATAAAGCGTAACTTGTACCTGCTATTTTCAATAAAAAATATTTAATTTTCTAAAATTACTTACATGTAAACTAAAAAAAAAATTAATAATGTTTAGGTGAATAATATTTTGTATTGTTTAACAACTTCTAAATGTTTTTATTTATTTTATTTTTAGAATATGACAATAATTATGACAATTATAATAACGAGTATGATGGTTACAACAGTCCTCATGATGATTATGATCCAGATATGGTTAAAAAAGAAGAACCTGAAGAAGATAGTGCAAATGGTGGCCGTTATAGTAATAATATAATATGATATAATAGACTGTCTTGTACTATATTGTCTATTTTTAACATAAGTAAAATTGTAAAACATAAGCAAAATTGAATTAAAAAAGTAATAATTATTGTTTAGTTCAATGTTTCAAAACAAGTTTCTGTTTCTATGTATTAGTAAGTATATGAATTCCACATCTTCATATTTATTTATTTTTTATTAGTTGTTGGTTATTCCTTATATACTACTTCCTATGGTAAAATTCTATTAATTACTTAATCGTAATTCATAACAAAACATTAATGTTGATAAATAGAAAATGTTATCAGTGTTATAGAACTGAACAGTGCATTTTAATTGTTCCATTATAAAATAAACTTATAGTCACTGATTTTGTTAAAATGACAAGTAAATTATAATGTTATGAAGTGAATTAAATATTCAACAAAAGTTGTTCTCTTGTTAGAACTAATCAATTCAAAATATGCATAGCCCTAATAAATTGTGTTACATATTATAACTAATTTAGGTACAACCTTAATTTATGTTTTGTATAGAAAATATTTATGTATTTCATAACTATGTAAAAGGTTGCAAAAATAATACTTTTTATCAGTATTATTAAAATAACTGTTCAATCAGTGACATTTTTTACCATGAGTAACGCACAAGGGATAATTAGCGATAGATCGATTAGCTGAACACACAGCACGTCAATATCAAATCAATTCTTATAACGAGTGTACTGATGCTAATAAGTACTGACTACTGAGTAGTGAGAACTCGACATTGTCATTCATCAGTATATAAGTTATTTTTAGGACGATAGAAAAATATTTGAGTCATATGGTCAAATGATATTGATGATACCAGCAGCTAATAATTATTATTATTATATTATTCTCAATGCCCGTACCAAGGGTTAAGTTAACAACCATAATTTGTAAAATTATTAGCAATATTAATGGAAAACATATCCCTCTCAGATCTCGACTACAGTCTATTATTTAATAGTAATTGTTTAACATTTTCTACCTACTTGGCATACTTAACAGGAAAGAAGAATATTTTGAACATTTAATCATGGATTGACATTGTTAAATCAATATTATCCATTGCTCATCAGAGAATCTAAAATAATACTATTTGTGTACCTTACACTACATTATTTTAAAATTAATATTGGATTTTTTAACCGTTCAATATTTTCTTGATTTAGAAAAAAATAAAAGGTTGTTATTTATGAGATAAGATGGGGGTTTTAGACATAAACTCGAATAATTAATAAACAATAAATTGTTCTCATGTTTAAAATATTTATAATTTGATGAAATATTTGGATATTATATTATGATTTGTGGGTGCTAATCCCTCACCACCCTCCCCTGAGTCCCTGAATCACCACCAATGGTAGAATGTGTAGTTGGGTGATCGGTGAGGCGGTGACATACCGGCGTCAGTCGTAGGATTGTAGCTGCCTGATTCATCATGCCGATTAGTGAGTACGGAGCAGTGCACCAAATACTACTATACATGGACTATGGAGTCATAGAGATAGTCAATAGTCAGATAGATTAATCTTTAGTATTTCGGTGACACTCATCTATGATTCAGCTACTAGTGGGTTTTGGGCATAGACATATTAATAAACCTATTTATTAATATGTCTATGGTTTTGGGTAATCAGTTTCGGTGACCGAGCAAGACGATGATTTTCGAATTTAGCAACAGTTTTCATGGAACAAAAAAATATTTACAGACCCGTGATAACCAACATAACCTAACGAACAACGAAAAAATCGTGTCTGAACTCTAAAAAAGACATTAGCATTAAGTATTATTATTATATATACTTTATTATTTTCGCCACCACTGTTGAGTGTAGACTGTACAATTCTAAATAGACTAATTATATGGTGTACAGTATTATACTGATAGTGTGTTCTCTTATGTTTTGAAACATCGTAAAATGATTTAAACGCGTTTAGATTTTGTTTTTTTTTTGTTCGATCATTTCTTTATTTCGTGTGAAAGTGTGTTCGATTGTCCGAAATTGAGCGTGCTGCTCTATGTTTCCGCATCAGTTTTAATTTTCTCATTGGCCCCGCGGGATCATTCAGACACCCGTACGAGTAACGTCCACAGCGGTGACGGCTAAACGAACTGCGCGATCAGACTTCTACGACTGTGGTCCGAAAATAATAGTCGATACTCGAACAGTCCTTCGACCGAAAGAGGAACAGCAGTCTCGTAAATACGGGTAATTGGTCTTCGATTTTTTCACCCCCCCTCCCGACCCTCAGCCGCACACGACGGATATCTCAAGACCACAATCAAGTACTGATAGATCATTAATTTTTGTCCCGACTGATGTAACATGTTTTTTAATACATTCGACCATTTTGATTTGACAGACGACCGTCCTGCACTGATGGTGACTGCTTACCAATTATGAGTAGTGACCCACTGGGAAGGAGACGCACAAGTATCATGAACAGTACAGTGCCAAAGAAGAGGGGCAACATGCGTGTCAAAGCGTTCCCATCTCGCACTGACGAAAAGTTTGTCGACACCACCTGGGCGATGCTGAAAAACGCCATACAGGAGATACACAAGAAAAACAACTCGTGTCTGAGCTTCGAAGAGTTGTACCGCAACGCATACACTATGATACTGTTGAAGCACGGTGAGCGCTTATACAACGGCATGAGGGAGACGGTTTCCACGCACTTGGAGACCAAGGTGCGAGAAGACGTTCTCATTGCTTTAAACAACAATTTCCTGCAAACCCTAGATGAGTGTTGGAGGGACCATCAAACATCCATGGTCATGATTAGAGATATACTCATGTACATGGACAAAGTTTATGTGAAGAACAATGAAGTCGACAGTGTTTATAATCTTGGACTTGTTCTATTTCGTGACATAATCGTGCGACATGACCGCATACGAGATCACTTACGCGAGACACTGTTAAGCATGGTGATGAAAGAAAGAAACGGTGAAGTGATAGACCGTATCGCACTGAAGAATGCCTGTCAAATGCTTATGATATTAGGTATACAAAATAGGTTAGTGTATCAAGATGATTTTGAACGCCCATTCCTTGCTCAGTCTAGTGAATTTTATAATGTTGAAAGTCAAATGCTTTTAGCTGAAAACAGTGCTTCTATTTATATTAAAAAAGCTGAATCTCGGATAAATGAAGAAGCTGAACGAGCCAAAAATTACCTAGATGTTTCTACAGAAAGCCGTGTGATTCAAGTAGTCGAAGAAGAGCTAATTAAAAAACATATGAAGACTATTGTCGAAATGGAAAACTCTGGATTTGTTTTCATGTTGAAGAATCAGAGAACAAGAGATCTGGCCTGTATGTATAAGCTACTGAGCAATTTGTCTGACGGCTTAAAAACCATGTCCGACTGCTTGAGTAAGTATTTACGAGAAGAAGGTCGATCATTAGTCAAAGAAGACGAGACTGATTTAAATCCCGTCACATATGTGCAAAGCTTATTAGATCTCAAAGACAAATTGGATTATTTTTTGTATAATTCGTTTGGAAGTGATAAAATTTTTAAACAAACAATATCTTCAGATTTTGAACATTTTCTAAATCTTAATCCAAAATCTCCTGAATATATGTCATTATTTATTGATGACAAATTGAAAAAAGGAGTGCGTGGTATCGATGAAAATGATCTAGAACCAGTGCTAGACAAAGCCATGGTATTGTTCCGATTTTTACAGGACAAGGATGTTTTTGAAACCTACTACAAACAACATTTAGCTAAAAGATTATTGTTGAACAAGTCTGTGAGTGATGATAATGAGAAAAATATGATCTCAAAATTAAAAACTGAATGTGGGTGTCAATTTACTTCCAAACTAGAAGGTATGTTTAAAGACATGTCTTTGTCAAACACCATTATGGAATCATTCAAACAGTACCTGTCAAATTCGTCATCATCTAATTGCAACAATATTGATTTATCAGTTCGTGTGCTAACTACTGGGTTTTGGCCATTACCAACGACTACTCCAAAGTGCAATGTACCAAGCATAGCGCGTTTGGCGTATGAAGAATTCAGAACTTTTTATCTAGGCAAACATAATGGTAGACAACTTCGACTTCAGCCACAATTAGGTTCTGCTGATTTAACTGCTATTTTTAATGATAACCGTAGAGAAAATAGTGCAACGTCTGTTATAAGTTCAAATGGAAGTGGTAGTACTGTTGTGTCTACGTCTTCTAATTCTGGTACCAGCATGAACAATGCTAATTCGTCTGTACGTAAGCATATTTTCCAAGTATCAACTTATCAAATGGCAATATTGATGCTGTTTAACAGTTATGAAAAGATGACAATGGAAATGATAATGAATGAAACAGACATCAATGAAAAAGATTTGACTAGGGCATTGCAATCTTTAGCAATGGGAAAACCATCTCAAAGAGTGTTGTTGAAGAGTCCCAAAACAAAAGAGATCGAACCTCATCACGAGTTTTCTGTCAATGAGTCATATACTTCGAAATTGTATCGTGTTAAAATCCAGTCAATTACTACCAAAGGAGAAAACGAACCAGAGCGGAAGAAAACTAAAGATAAAGTCGAAGAAGATCGAAAACATGAAATAGAAGCTGCTCTCGTACGCATTATGAAAGCTCGTAAACAGTTAACACATAATTTACTTATTATGGAGGTAACTGATCAATTAAAATCAAGGTTTATGCCTTCACCAGTTCTTGTTAAGAAACGTATTGAATGCTTAATCGAAAGAGAGTATTTAGCACGCACACCAGAAGACCGAAATACTTATAATTATGTTGCATAAATATCCTGTTGTACCACCATCAATATGTATAAATATATACACATAAATAAGGTAAATATTTTAACCAATTTCTTTTATATCAATCTATATATTTACATGTAAAACTTATATTTTCCTAAAAGCTATTTCTATTTTGTATTATTAGTATTTATAAATTAAATTAATTTATTTCATAAATTGGTACGGTATGCCTACTATATAATATAGTTGTATAAACATGAATATAACCAATGTATAAAATACATTTGATATGATGATCAACATTTAATTTTCATACTAGTTAGATAACTATTATTTTGATAGTTATAATATTATCTGTGTAATGTACTATCTGCCATGATTAGCCAGTTAGGTTAATTTAGTATTGAGAGGACGTTATACCCTCATGCGTTGTCTCCATCTTACAAGTGCGTAACATAGCAAATTTTACGCTCAGGTTATCAGGTATATAGATTACGCGAAGCTCCGTGAATTTAAAATTTAGAGTGAATTGACCTCTTATAAAAATTAAAGGTAACATTATTATCGAGGGCTTCTCGATCGGCTTTTTATTATATTTTAATTTTAAAGCGAGTTATGAGTATTTTAAAATTGTAAATTGTTTGTATATTTTAAAATACTCATAACTCGCTTTAAAATTAAAATATAATAAAAAGCCGACCGAGAAGCCTTCGATAATAATGTTACTTTTAATTTTTATAAGAGGTCAATTCACTCTAAATTTCAAATTAACGGACCTTCGAGTGATCTTCTGAGCGTAAAATTTGGTATGTTACGCACTTGTAAGACGGAGACAACGCATGCGGGTATAACGTCCTCTTAATAAAGAATTTAACAGTACACATACAATTATCATTAACTATTAACTTAAATTGTATTTTGATACACTTTTAACATACAACACGATCCCTGTATTTGTATGTCAACACATTTTGAGAATATAGGTATTGTCTAAGAAATATATTTTTATTTTTTCAAACATTTTCAAATATAAGAAATAATCAAAAAACTTTAACTTAAAATTTAAAGCAACTTGGAAGATTGAATTTTAAATCAATTTGTATGTATCCACCTATTTTTTTTTTATAGTAGTATTAAATAGATAGTCCATTGTAAATAGAAATTATAAGTACCTAACAACTTATGAAAAAAAATGATTAATATCAAATAAATAATTGTTGTTGTATTTAAAATATTGTGCCACCTAATTATATTTTATAATGTATACATTTTTATCTGAGCAAACATTTTATATTTTGCTTTAGAGGATGTCTCACCTGTTATGTGAAGTCTCCGTCTTAAAAATACAACATAGTAAATATTTGATAATAAAAATCTACTTAGTCTTATTAATTTTACTAAATTATTCAAATGTAAAGGTATGAATATTATCTAAAGCACACTGTATGCTTCTATTTGATATTTAAATTTTCAAATTTAATATTTTACATGGTTATATCTGACTTTAAAATTTTTAAATATTAATAAAAGCCATGAGATGATGCTCTAGATAATATTATTCCTTTAAATTTGATAATACTGTAGTAAGCTAATTTACTTTAAATATAGAAATTAACAACACAAAATGGATTCTAGTGAACAACAATTTGCTATGCTATATGTTTGTAAGACAGAAACAACACACGTGGGTATAGCTTTCTACCAACACCAATAATATTTCATATGGCACTATTTATTATTTAATATATAACAGATGCAACCAATTACTGATTATGGTAATGAAAAAATAATATAACAAATTATTATTTGAGTTATAATAATATGAATTATTTAGTAGGTACTGTATATTTTCCAAGCTTGGATTAATACCAAGCAGGGCCGTTACTTAGTTGTGAGCTCCCATGAATAGATAAAATTAAATACAGTCCTGTTCTTATCCCTCTTTGAGTATTATAATATATTACCATATAATTTTGAAACATTTTAAGTATCAGTTATTTTTAGTATTAATAATATAACAGTACTAAGTTTAGTAATGTAATAAGATTATTACAAAGCTTTAAAATAGTTCAACTAAACAATGTTAAGCATTAATTTAATGAGTATAATAAGCATTTTCCATTTGGTTGTAACTATAGTTGAATATAAACATGTTAGAAGTATAAACATATAAATTAAAAGACAATATGGAAATTACCAATTATAGTAATAAATACAAATAAATTAAAATCTGAAATCTTGTTAAAAAATATTTTGTCTTATTAATGAAAAAGTCTTGGATTTAGCTTTTTATTTTTAATATAACCTTATTTTTAAACACTTGCTCAACTAAAAGTACTTAATTATTAAACTACAATTTAAAGGTGATTAATTAACTAGATATGACATACATTATATTACTTAATACCTATCTATTACATGTTTGAAAGTAAATTGTTTTTATTTAATGGGTTTTTTTATGAAAACAAATTATATTCTCTATTTTTGTGAAACATGATAGCTAAACTAAACACATAAACTAAAATATACCTTTTTTAGTATTTCCAAATGTTAAGTATACACTTTTTAGAAAAACATAATATATCTATCCCCATTATAAGTAGTTAATTACACAATTTCAAACAGTAATGGACTTAACTAATTGCTTTTGAAACTAATCTTAAAAAAAAAATTGACAAGTATAATTCAAATATCAATTGGTTAGATTTTGACAAAAATGTTACCAAAAACAGAAATATTTATTGCTATATTAATACATACAGTGACAAAGCCAAGATTTTGTTTAGGGACTGACATTTGTTGTATAGGGCAACTAGAATCCCATATATTATGTTTAATATGCTGATATCGCTATAATAAAAATTTTTAGATTTTTGCAGCAACCTTCATACTAATTTCAATTTATTTCATACATATTAGGTAATTCATTCACAGAATGCTGAAACTAACCCTCTGGCCATTCCATTGAATACATATAATTTTTTTTATACAAGTCTCAGGTCTCAAAAATTCACCTTTTCGTTAAGACTTTAACAGTTTTCCATCTAACGTATTGTCCCAATTTCATATTGTATGTGTTTTTTTTTATTTATTATCTATTATAACTGTTCATCTTATACAGGTATGTAGGGGTTTTACAAATAACTACTGCAGTTATTGTATTAAATAATATTTAAAAATAAATATACACTACGTATAATTTTATTAATTAATATTTTAAGTAAAAAATGTTTTTTGTTATAAATAATTCAAACCCAAAACAAATTAATCAAACCGATTGCTTTTAAATCTAATAATGTGGGTTGTGTGTAGTTTTATTTCATACCAGCAATAGTTTTAAATGTCTTACATTTTTACCAAAAAAAGAAAAACAGTTTTGACACAATAATTCATAATTTTATGTACAATAATGTTTATTATGTTTATGTGCAATAGTAATATATTTTACTTTTTATTTGCAGGTTATGGTGTTTGAGAAGAATGGATATTATATTTTAAAACACTGAAGAACACATAACTTTCAAAATTACTTATTATATTTGGTTTTAATTTAATAAAAATTCTACCAATTATTTTATAATTTATATATTTTTTTTAATATTTAAAATAGAGCGATACTTTAATATTATCTCTATTAAATATAATAATTGAATTTGATGTAGTTAATACATTTTATAGTTTCAATCTAATTTTAACAATATTGGTTTAATTTTGAATAATTCTATTTTTCAAATTTAAATAAATAAACAGATATTTAAAATGTTTAATTTTAGTGTAAAATTAATTGTATTCATTATTTATAACCAGTAGGTATCCAATTTGTTTATAACAATTTTTATGCTATATGGTCAACTATGAACCGATGTAATCACATCTCGAATAATCTAGTATTTTATAATCCTATCGATATAAATCGATATAAATATTTCGTTCCATATTTAGATACAATATTCATATGTATCATTAACTCCTCTGTGCTAAGGTGTAATTTTTAAAATAAAATATATTCAAGATATCATAATAAACATTATAATTATTACACGTATATATAATATAATATATACTTATACAGTTTTTACTCATATGCCTAAACTACAAATTAAGATATACTAAATATATATAAAATATATAAGATTGGATACTTCAAATATACAATATTGGATACTTATACAGTAAGTATATCTTAATTTGTGGCCTATACTTATGTGTTACAAATATTGAATAAATTTTGATTTTAATTTTATAAAAAAAATATGTAATATATCATTGTTTATAAATAAAAAAAAATTGCATTTATTTTATTGTTGTATGTTTCAGGTATTTTATAGGTAGGCAGCAGAAGAGTAGTATTGTTCACATAGATCCTCTTCTGCTGTCGGTTCAAACGAAAAAAAAAAAAGTTATTTTATAGGTTGTAATTATCTTTAGCGTGCCAGGATTCATTGATTGGAGGTAGTGGGGTTATTATGTATATAAATACTGTGTACACATCAAAGAATCTATGGAGTAATTGAGCTGTTACAGTGAACCCATAAATTAAATAAAAAGCAATGGTTGAGAGGGAGGGTTTATATCACTCAAAACCCTACTGACTATGCCATTGAGAGTTTTGAAATAGGTACCTAGGTAAGTAATTTTACGTTTACAGACTAAACCATTCAAGTATGTTTTTATAGGGGCAAATAAAATACATAGTAAAATAAATTTTAAAAGAGCTTTAAACATATCTCTTAAAATCATGAGTAACATTAATATAATAGACTGATTATAGGCAATTCATATACATATAGGTACACAAAAACCCGATAGCGAGATAGGTAGGTACATCTACGCCCTACGGCATGATTGATGTGAATTTTGAATCAATTCAAATTATATTCATTGTTCCTTATTGTTAAATATCTTACTACCTAAGTAAAAAGTTTTGAGAGGATGGAGGATTTTCCAATTTTCTCCTCCCGTTAATTATCTGTTGTTTTTTTTATCCCCTCCCCCCTTTCAGAAATCATATGTAGTATAGTAAAGTGTATAGATAATTAAAATATTATTTTTAAGTGTCCATTTCGTACATTGATAATATTTTATGTCAGCACTCAGCCATAAATTGTAGAAATATAATTTTTTTTTAATCTTAAACATTGTTATTGCAAAATCGGTAAAAACTTGTTAGTTTATCGTACATTCGTACCTACCTATATTATTGTTGTGCATGTACAATGAAATGAATAATGATGTACCTACTGGCTACTACCTAGGTACCGACGTTTCAGATAACTTGCATTTATTAAAAAAGTTTGTATGACAGAATATACGATATAGGTATATTGTATAAACTATATACTAAAATATGGAAATCGGTAAAAAATGACACGAAAAAAAAAGACAAAGTTATAATTTTAAAGGTACACAAGAACAACAGTTGTAATTAATTTCACCATTATTATATTACAAAATATTTTTTCAAATTGGTATTTATTGCCTATAACAACAGGTGTTACTGTGTCAGCCGTCAGGATTATTATTGTCACATTATTGTGATAGCAATCGTTATAGGTCAGTGGATCGTAATTATTTGTAACGCAAGGCGCCACTATATACAGGTAGGTAACAGAAATTGCAGGTTATCGACCCCCAACAAATTAATAACTACCGTCGCATACTCGCCGGCTATATTCTATTTAGGATAATATATATATATTACAAAGGTACCCAATTTAGCATTAGATAGGTATTGGGTACGAAGACGTAGGAGCTTGTTTAGAAAGTTCTGATACACGCCTATCTTACAAAGAGGATTATTTAGATTCTAAAAATGACAACTATTTAATTTCAACCCTCGAGAAAGATGAATATGCAACTGAAAATCATAAATATAGATACCTAATAATTAAATCGTTTTCGATTTGATGCATTATTTGTACTCCATAATAGGTGCAAAAATATTAGTCGAGCCTACATACATATATACCTATATAGTATTGTCTCTATAAATAATAAGTTATAATAAAGTAGGTATAATCATAGTCGTCATCGACCATTCTGATTTTCGACTAATTTAACATTACCACAATTAAACGAAAATAAAATTATAATGGTATTCAGTATTGCCAAAATTGTTAAAATTCAATAGCTCTATAGATCTTAATAATATGATAAAATATTACCCACATTAGAGTGCATCCTACATGATGTAAGCAAAAACAAAAAAAAAGCCAATGGGAGGGGATCTGACCCACACGTCAACCTTTAAAACTAACCATAACTTTTAACTTTTAAGTCCATAAGATCGTAACCAATTTAATTTATATATTCATTTTTGACCATAAGTCCATAACTAATTATATACACATAAAGCAACTAGGTATTTATAAGTAGAAATTAAGTCGTAATTTTTATGTAGGTAATTTATTAATTTTGGTGTACCTATTTTATATTTATATTATATAGTGATGTGTTAGTAATAAATGTATAATGTATACAGTATACCTATTGACTTATTGTATTATTTAATATAATTATGACTTTATAAGTATTTACCTATGTTCTATGTATATACAGTAAAGTGAATTGTGTATTTATGTATAGACGTTTAATTGAGTTAATAAAATTCGATTGGAAATATAAATGTATCATGTATCTTTGAGACATGAATCTTGGATCTTGATACACTAAATGCGTGTATTATATGATACTTTTTTTTTGTATATCTCGCCCAACCACGTGAACAACAAATTACAAAAATCATCAAGTTTATCTCAAAATGCAATCTTTCCAACAAACTCTAGATTAAAGCTAATTATAATGTAAACACAATTTAACTACCTATTTATTGCAAATATTAACAAATTTGTATATTTAATACCAAAAAAAAATGTTGGCCAATAATCTTAGCAATTAAAGCCGGTAAACCTTTAAATAACAAAACATTAAAAAGTAATACTGTTCCTAGTATAATACTATTAAAAACTAAAATGTCAAAGTGCCACCGATTCGTTCTTTTGGAGCAGTCGCAGTGTATTTTATTATAGAAAGGTTCTATATACCTATATATACTTCTATCCCTCCGACGTCTCTCCATAGGTATCTCTCCCCCACACTCACTCTCTCTCTCTACCTCAAACATGTGCTCTCTTTATAATATACCTTCCTGCACACACACGCACGCCGATCCCAATGGAATACCCCCATCTGGTCACTATTCTTTGTGTTACCCCTCGTATGACCGTCTCCGCGAGCAGACCCGTGTGCTCTCGCACAGTCGCACAGTCGTTAACTGTTCACACGTGTAGTGCATATTATTATTGTAAACCGAGCCTATATGTTTGTGTGTTCAGTACAGATACGCGCGTCATCCACGACCACTCGCTCGGACGTTCTTGCAGTGCCCGATCAAATATTTAACGAACGGATAAAGAAAAAGTACAAATATACTTAGATTTTTTGGCGTCAAAATACGGGAACAAAATTCAAATTGACAGCGGCCGATTATTATCGGTGACATATGATATTATATCATGCAAAAATCCACCTATTCAGTACAACAGGTAATGCCGTTGAAAAATATATTTTTTTTAATATTTATAAGCGAAGGTCGAACGCGGTTTTAATGGTCACCATTGTCTAGTAACTAGTTGATAGATTAAAACTTAAAGCCACATTTAGGTATTTAGATATTTTAGTTAAAAAGATAAGTTATTGCATTAAAGCAGGTACTATAGGTACCTAGTATCTAATTTTTTTACACCCTTAAAACCTTGTATAACCTAATCAATTATCAAATCGTCCATGAGCTAATTATTTAAATGCTAGTTAGAATAGGTTTATCTATAAGTGCGTTTTGCGTACTAGTATTTATAAACTCAGTATAAAGTCACCGTTCTACGACCTCCGTGAACTATAGATATAGTAACTATTATATTTAATACAAGTTGTAAGCTTATAACCATCAGAGGCGTACATAAATTATTGCATATGAAAAATGATTTTGAGCGAAGACGGTTTGTCAGCCTATACCTATTATATGAATTAAGTATATTAATTAATGATAATATTTCTATCAACTACTAAAGTAACTATTAAAGTAATTTATTTTTCTATTAGTAATACAGTAAGTTAAATTAATTTTTGTCAAAATCATTGCATTTGAAAATTTTAAATTGAAAATGTTACTATGTGTTTTGAATATAATAATATAATTAAAAAGCTTCAAGTATCAAGTACGATTTACGAATAATATTTTTAAATTACAACAAAATAGTTAAAAAATCGTAATCATCGATAACATAATATATGATATAATTTCGTCCAAATTTAAACTTAAAATATATGTAAAAAAGTTGTGTTTGTATATTTTTTGGGTACAGAATGTACTAGGTACTTATGGAAAATCTTGCTATACATTTGCAACCCTTAGTTAGAAAATTGAATATTTTATAAAGTTTAATTACAAAGTAATTTGCAAATGTTTACGATTTTGACAAATTTTGTAAAAATTCTAACTTTAAACATTATAAAAAAATATTGTGTCTGTATTTTCGATTTTTTTTAATAGTTTATGAACAAATTAAGATGAACCTTGTTTTTGTATTCAATTTTCAAACATTTATTCTAAGCAAAAAACTTATTGACATTTAAAAAAAAAATTTTGAAAATGTCAATATAGTCTATAAATAGTTCAAAAAAACTTCAATATATTTTTAAAATGTTATTATGTTCAAAAAATTTGTATACGAATATTCGGTGAAAATGTTAAGTGTGTATGGTTATACGTTTTTGAGTTACACCAAAAAAACAATATTGGTTTTATCAAAATTAGTTTTGCGTATAAATTCCAGTTTTCCTTATTTTTTGTTTTGTTTTTCAATTATTTTGTTAAGTGCTGAGAATTTTTAACCTCCTCAAAGTTCAAACTAGATCAAATTTTCTACCTAAACCTAATGTCACTATTAAAATTAAAAATCTAACCATTTTTACTGCCCCAAAAAGTGGTGGAAGACAAAAAAAATTTCAAAAAAACACATCATTGTAAAATCAATACATCGCTCCTCTCAAGATTTAAAATATTTTGGTCTCAGTTAGTCTCGGTCGTTTTGAAAAAAAAATCGTTCGGATTAAATGAGTTTCAGATGTTGGTTTCCTAAAGGGTTTTTACGGCTGTTAAGGGTCCCGGTTCATTCGGATGCAAGACGTTGCTTACTGCAGTCTGCAGTTAAACTTGTAACGCATTGAAATTCCAAACGAGTAGGTATACCTATTGGCCAGAATAATATTTTAATGAATAATTTATTATATAACAGGCACAATGCCCAAGGCAAAAAGACAGTAGATACTTACAATAAGTAGGTATATTGTAATTAATACCCTTAAGAGTAGTCGTATTGTCATAAAGTCGTGAGGTAATCACGTACGTGACATCAGCCCCCACATGGGCAGGCACTATCAACATGTATATTATGTTAATATACCTAATCATATTATGGCAATGTGTCGATGTGTAATATAATATATCAATCCGACTAACGAGTAGGTATAATGCCTCCCTCTGGCACGTCATAACGCGTAGTGTGCGGCTGCTTGACCGAGAACTCGTCCGGCTGATATAATAAGTGGACGAAAAACCGACCGCGGGGCAGAGCCCCGCGACTGCTGCGTCTCGGGGTCATGGCGGACAAAAAAACTAAAAAAACACACGAATCGCTGCCGAATGCACCTCGTCGTGTGTGGAGCGTGTGGCGTGGAATAATTCTGTCGGACTGGCACGTATTATTACGATGACGGTTACCGCCGTCGTCGATCGCGCGTATTTATATTATATTATTATTGTAGGTACACCGCGTGCACATGGCATAGCGCGTATGCACGTCGGCGGGTGTGTGCACTGTGCAGCAGGTGTTTTTTCGGAAACTCGTATAGGTACTCGCACTCACGCGACCGTTATATTATAGAGTGTGGGCGCATTAACGCATTCGGTTTTTTCGATTTCCGCCGTCGCTATTGGCCGTTGCCCGTCTGCACCGCAACGGCGCGAATCGCGATCGTAGACCCCTAGACACTTTATTCACACTCGTATATTCGTATAGTGCCGCGACAACGGTCGCGCCGGCGCGCCGCGCGAACGCGTTTATATACGCACCGAGTATACTGCAGGTTGTGGTGCTGCCGTTTTCCCGGGCCAGTCAACGAGTAAATCTAAAAAAAACGATCCACTCGATTCGTATATCACAACGAAATGACGACTCGACAGTTGTAATGAAGTGCTCTCTCGTTGATCGTCATCGGCACGTCTCTTTTTAGAAGACTCGCAGTCCGCCGTCACGGCTATAAGTAGCGAATATATATAATAGCCATGTTGGCGGGATTGCCGAAAAAAGTGAGTTATATGACAATATATATATATCTATATAATATATATTTTATTCTATTGCAATGTATAAGTGACGGAGTCTGCTGCAGCCCTATATGTTCGTCTGTTTAAACATTTGAATAGTTAAAATAATCCAGGCACCTGGTTGTGGACCCCTTGTTTGTTTTCGTACGCAATAAACGTGGAAAAAGTTGTTTTTTCAAAAATTAAATACCTATGCGTAATTTATGCATAACCGGACTAATAATATCAGTATTAATCAGCAATCTATTATAATCAATCCATCTATCGTTTCCATTTTGCATTTTTGCCCCAGTTGAAAAATAGTCAGAAAATACTGATCCAGAAAGTGCGAACTAGAAATTAATCCATCATGTGACCTTATAATTTTATTTAACATTGTATTTATTAATCATTGAGATACTTACAAGTATAATACAGAGATAGGTACTGACTACTAAAATATAGCAATAGCATAATTAAGGTTTTAAAAACAATGTGTTAACCATATTATATATATATATATATATATGGTGGTCTTAAGAAATATTGTGGAATGGTATGTAAAAACTCGTGGGAAAATACATTTGGTTGGATCTCATTATACATTTTCATAGATTTCGTTACCTACAGATTTTGTTTTACCTACTGTGAAAAATATAAATGCAATTTTATCGAAATATGATTCTCACAGATTTCATAATATCACTAGATTAGGTTAAGTACCTAGTATTATTTAAAATGTATAGCGCAATATTCGAAATATTGTGATTATGATTTTTTTCATGTACCTATTGGTCGGATTATTATTTATTATTGGTACATTGTTAATAATATTTTTAGAAAGGTTAATTTTTTTTGTCTTTTAATAATTATTTATATCCTTACCTCTAGATCGGTAATCATAATTGATTTTAAAATAAACATAAATTGTTACGAATATAATGAAGTTATTCAAGTTAGGTTAGGTATTACTATATTACATTGGAGCATTGAGCCTTGATTTCATATAACAATAAAGATTACACTGTTATTGTCATTTCATTAATTCAACCTTCAGACATTGTTTTATTACTATACTTTGTTTCTAATAGAAAATCCAAGTATCTTTTTCAGGTTCATCTATTTTTAATTAGGTACTTTTTTAATCTCAGCAAGGAGCATATTAATAAATATATACACCTATTGGCTTAAAAAAAAAATTGTGTTGTTTCGTTCTAGAGTATTTCACATCATAGGGTGGTTTTTGGTAGCAATTTTTTATCTATAGTTTGTATTAGAAAGAAATTTATACAGTCATGTAAGTACTTCATAGTTGAAAAAAATCTCACGAAAAACTGTTAAAAACGGTAATACTTATACTCAACCCCAGAAGCTTCATATTCATTTTCTAGAAATATTCTGGTTAATTTTTGCTATTTATATATATTTTACTTTTTTTAAATTTTTTTTTAATTTAGAAAGACCTTTTATATTTGTTTGTTATTAACTGACAAATTTTTTTATTTTTATTTGTATTGAATTTCATATTGTTAAAAATGTTACATCATTCCAAAAAAAGTAGCTGGTTATTTTGATAGGATAGAAAGCTCAAGGCAATGATCGAGCATTATGTGAATTTCTGATAGTTAATTATAGAAGTTAAAGAGAAGTCTTGAGAATTTAAAGTTTCAATATTACCATTTTGTAATTCAGAATGGATAATTTTAGTTGGCCTAATGAACATGTTGTCAACGGTTTTTTTTAAAAAAATAATTAATGTTGAGTTTCTGTAGTTTTATTTATTATTTCGATATTTCTGAATGATTTTAATCACTAAAGCTATCTATACAAATATTATTATCATTCAATTTCAAACAAAATTTACACATTTTAACTGTACAAGACCAACGTTGAATATCATTTTTAAGAAATTTGTGAACCCACATTTTGAAAATTTGAAACCATAAACTACTTTCAATCTTTAATCAGTGGTGTTATTTTAGTTTTTGAGAGGGGGGAGGAGAGGTTTGACCGGTCCATAATAAAATTCAAAAAAAAAACCGCTCGCTTACTTATTTGTCACAAATCACAATTACATTTTTATCTCAATACAAATAGCCTTCTTATATAATTTTATAAGTTCTATTATAGGCATAAATAACTCATTTTTTTGAGGAAAATTAATGACTAAATAATAAATATGTATGTAAGGGATACCTGAATATATTACCTATTAGTTATACTATTTAATTTTATTTATCATGATGACAAGCATCATGTTTGCGGGCTCGCGGACTAAAACTAGCCTGACACCAGCTCATACTCGGCCCTCTAATGACAAGGGCAAATTCCTTATTACCAATAGAAAAATTAATTTCCCATATAATTATAAATATATAATAAAATATCTTAAGAAAGATAGGCTGACAGGATGTCTCATCTCGGAATATGTTAGGCAATGATTTATCAATTTATCAAATTAACACATCCATTAGGTATATACCACAGTGACTTACACATTGACGAGATACACTCAACAACTACTATACAGCAGAACAGAGCAGTTTATTTAAATGACAATAGCCCATAATTAATCATTGCATATTTGCCAAATATATAATTGACAAACGAATAAATAAATTATTGCGTATTATTATTCCTTATAATTCTACATGTCTACTTCTCAAACTACACAGAAATTAATTCATACAATTATAATAGTGTATTAAGGCGTTATGAATAAAATAAAATAATTAAGTTTATTATACTACCTATTGTTATATTTTGTTGTATCTAATCTTATTTATTTTTATCAATCATTTTACGATTTTTAATTATTATTCACTTTGACATATATATTATAATATAATATGTTTAGCATAAAGTGTAATTAGTCATTACTCATCCATTTCCAATAATTTGGACCAATGGACGCAGTTCTTTGGAAATGATAAGTTTTAATTATAGTTATAGCAAAATATGGTAATTTTATGAACTATGATTTTTTATAAATGACATCATATAGATACGACGTATTGTACTATAATAGTACTTTTAATACTTTTTAAAAAATACTCGTTTATTCATTTAAAAACTGGAAGTTTGTATACAAGGTTAATCGAATTATATGCATATATTCTAAATACACCTACCTACATTAAATTTATTTTTATTTTTAATATGACTCTTTACCCACTATAACAATAGAACAATAAGACATGTTGTTAATCGTTTTAGAATGCTTTTATTATTGATACGCAATTTTTCAATAGAAATAATCTGTTCGAGCACATAATATTACATAAATAGTAAGATTGATAAATAATTACTTGTTTTTTATTTTGTTTAATGATGATCATATTGGTAAAAATAATAAATTACGTAATATTTTAAAATGGAAACGGAGTAATGAGTATACTATTAGATTATTCTCCACATTCGATCCTTGGTATAAGGGGGGGGGGGGTCAATAAGTCAATGTTATTAATAATTTATTAATCGTCTCTGTAATATTAAAAAAATGTATGATTTGAATATTTTTCCATACCTAGGATGATTTATGGTCAATATTCAAGGTTACAGTAACCATTTTGAATCACTTTCATTTAAGTTTCCTATAGGTAGTTTGTCAAAATGACTTAGTAAATTATTGACACCGAACATTAAACATTCAAAAAATAAAAAGTTTGTCATTGTAAGTACGGATATATTATAGTTTTAAATTTGTAGGCTTCATATAGGTATAACACATAAATACATAAACTACATGTCTACAATCTACATCAACGTCTAGTTATTGAAGTTATTATTGTATCCTGAATCCCGATGAGTTCGAAAATAGGAAAACGATAGAAAACATTGGGGAACTCTCTCTGTCAGTCAGTCGTCAAGTGAACCTTGTTATTGAGTATACTTATTATCTCACATAAGACTATAAGAGTAACTTCAGGTGGTGACGGCTTTTTGTCAGGTTCGGTCAGACAACACACATCGAATAAATCGGGTTTCATCGACAGCTTTCGTTTCCAAACAAAATTTATTTGAAATAAATCATACCGTGTCGATCTTTTAAAAATTCAAGCTATAGTTCTATAGCGATGGTTGTTAGAATAATAAAGGTACGCTACAGAGAGTGATATAGTCGTATGTTTGGCTTGTATTAGCTACACACATTGCCATCGCAGTACGTAAAAGCCCGCCGCCTGAGATAACTCTTTTTTTTAGATGGAGTAGATATACTCAATATACTCAGAGTTGTTTCTATTTCTTAATTTATTGGCATCGGCATACAGTAATAACTTAAATAATTGATTCAATAACTAAACTTCGATATAGCTTATGTATTTATATATTATATGAAAACTACAAATTTAAAAGTAAAACTTTATAACCTATATAGGTAGTACCTGTATACACTATACATACAATAACTAACTTTTTGTTTTTTAAAGTTTTAAGTTTAAACATACGTGATACATAATTCACGAAATAATTTTGATGAACTAGGAGACTTGAATGAAAGTGATTCAAGATGATCACTATAATCTATAATCTCGACCTTAAATTATTATGCTATGGTTAAATATATTAGATGCTTTAAATTTGAATTCAATGATAAATCATTGCATAAGAAAAACGATTATGAACGGAGACATTCTGTCAGACTATATTTCTAAGGATATTTTATAATACATTTTTATTTCTATTAGTGATGAGGTAAATAGGTTGAACTAATTTTTGGAAAAACAAATCGTTTATATTAAAATATTATTTCATATAATATAGTGTAGCTAACTATTAGTAACGTATATAAGCCAATACTGACGTACCTTAGAACGGTATGAAACTATATGAAGGTGTAATGAGGTTTGTAGTTTATATAGCTTAAAATGAATCTAAATATATTGAAAATATCATTATATATTGCAAAATATGATAATATAGCTTACTTAGGTACTTACAAGTTTTAAGTTCCCGTGAATATTTTGAACTACAAGTTACTACAAAATAGTTGTAGATATTTTTCGATTAAATATCCAATTTCGTTCAAACTTTAACTTTAAATCTCTACAAAAAAAATTATACCTACATTTTTAAAATTTTTTTAGGGTTCAGTAAGAATTATTTATGAAAAATATTGTGCTTAACTGTCAAGCTTTCGCGATCAAAAATAAAAATTGTAATTATTTTAATTTTACATTATTTCAAATATTGTTGAAAAATAAATCCATTTATCGCTCCCCTCAAAATCTAAAATATTATTGTATGAAAGTTTTTTTTTATTTAAACTTTGTTTTAAAAAATGTTTTTGACGCTTTTTGTATGAATTCATGAAGATTAATATTATACCTATTACCTACCTAATAATAAAAAAAAAATGCGGGTAAGTAAGTGGATGTCGCTCTGCTGTACAGTAGGTTACAAGTGGGTCACTGTATAATGGATGGAATTAAATTTGAATTCAATGATTATTGTATCATTGTATAAGAAAAACGATTCTGAGTGGAGACGGTATGTCAGTCTTGGTTTAAGACATATTACATACTTATCTATGGTATTAAAAAAATAATTGACTTATAATAAATTCCAAATTAATCATTTCACAATATCCATTAGGTACTTATAAGTTATAACGCGTTATACATCAACAACTAACCGTGATACTATCATAGACAATAACCACTCTTTTAATTATTCGGACAAAAGCTTATCACTCGACGATAGAAAGTGATAACACAGAATATGCTGGGGTAATCGTAATATTAAACTGTAGATTGTATGGATAGGCCATATTTTGATTTTTTTGATTCTTCAGTTTCATATTATACCGACGAATAATATTTTTAAATTACAACAAAATAACCAAAATCGTTATTACTGATTTTAGTATGTAATTTCGTCCAAATTTGAATTTAAAATGTCTGTAAAAAATAACTGTGTTTATGTATTTTGTAGATTTTTTGGTTACAGTATGAACTATTTATGAGAATCTTTGTTTTAAATTTTCAATCCTTAGTTATAAAAACTGAACATTTTATAATTTTTTAATTACAGTGATTAATAATTTTCGAGATTTTGATAAATTTTGTCAAAATTCGAATTTTAAATGCATATAAAAAAAAATTGTGCCTATGTATTTTAAATATTTTACAATTGCTATTGTAAAAATATATCAGGAGCCTTGTATTAAATTTTCAAGCTTTTTCGCCCAAGAAATAAAATTTTATTGGTATTTATAGAAAAAAAAACTAAGAAAATTGAAAATTGACAATGTCCGTAAACATCTCAAAAAGAGTCAAATTATTTTCAAAATTTTACCGTATATAGAAAATCCAAATATAAACAACCTGTGAAAATTTCATATATCTACGGTCATTCGTTTGTTAATTACAACAAAAACAGAAAATTGTTACATGAGAAATCGAGTGAATATCAAATGTTGTAAAAATATGAATTTAAAACGCTCACAAAAATTTAATTTGACTTTCTTCTAAAATTTTTTTTTTTGATAAAGGTAGACAAACTTATGAGAAATCTTGTATTAAATTTTAAAATCTTAGATTTAAAAACAAAAATTTTTATGAATTTCTAACTTAAACTAATTTCCAAATTTTCGTCGTTTTTACGTATTTTGTCAATATTTGAACTTTAAATGCTTATAAAAAAAAACTGTGACTAAGGATTTTTAATTTTTTTTATCTGCCTTTGAAACAATATACTAGGAGCCTTGTATTAAATTTTCAAGTTTTTTTAACCAACAAATAAAATTTTATTGATATTTATAGAAAAAGGAACTAAAAAAATTGAAAACTGACAATGTCCGTAAACAGTTCAAAAAGAGTCAAATTTTCAAATTTTTACCATGTATAGAAAATGCAAATATAAACAACCTGTGGAAATTTCATGTATCTACGGCCATTTGTTTTAGAGTTACACCAAAAACCAAAATCGATTTTGCGTAAAAATTCCCGTTTTTCCTTAATTTTTCTTTGGTTTTTCACGTCGCTTTTGAAAACTACTGGGAAATTTTTACTTTTGACCCACCAAAGTACCAACTAGATTCACTTTCCAATAGGAAAAGTTGCTATTTAAGAAAATCGAAGCAGTTTTACTGCCCTAAAAGGTGATGACAGACACAAAAAAAAATAAAAAAATAAAAAATAAAAAAAAAACACACATCATTGTAAAATCAATACATTCATCGTTCCACTCAGAATCTAAAAAGTAATTTTTTTTTAATTTAAGCAGTAACTTTAATAACTAATCAAAAACAATTTAAGATTGTAAACTTAATTTACAAGTTTAGGTATTGTATAAATTATTTATTTCCTTATTCATATACCTAATTGATTACCTATAAATAAATATTTGGATGATAAATATGATAAATTATATATTTATATTTTTAAATTATGCGTAGGTATAATCGATTGCATTATCAACATTTTATCATCGTTTTATTATAGCTATTATAGTTGGTATTGTACTATTGTAATTATTACTATTATTTTTGTTGAGAATGGAATACAGTGACTAGTGACACATACCTTTGCAGTTTGTATTTTTATAAGCTCTTATAAAATTAATAAAAATGTTTATAACATAGTAATAAAAATATTAAATAATAATGTTGTTTATTTAAACAGCACGAGTTCTTTTACATTGTTCTATAATAGCATTAATAGTGTTATAATAAATACTCGTAATAATAATATATTCTAAATATTTATGGAATAAAAGTAAATCAAGTGTAGGTAATACATAATAATGTACTATGAACGATTATATATATAATACGTATATTATAACTATTAAAGTTTATAGTTTCCATTAACAATTAATTGAGAAGTATATAGATTTAGGCATTGGCTGCGTGAATAGCTATTTTATGTTGCGACCGTTTCATGTAAAAGCGGCGGTGGGTGTCTTGATGATAGACTCGTTTATATTTACACAACATAATTTATGTACCTTTATGAATTGGGTTTGATTGTGCGGGTGGTGTAGTCATCCATATAAAGAATTAATCCTTCGGGTTTGTAGATTACTGTACGAATTTTAAATTATAAATTGACCTCCAATAGCTTTTAGTTTTTATTTCTTACAAGTTATATCGGTGAATACTGAATAGGATCGACCCAGAGAATTTTGTTACCTAACCAAAAATGTATAAAAATAAAGTTAACATATTCTTTTAATTTTAATTTTAAGTACTTTCACTTAAAAAATATTAATGTACGGGAATTATTAAAAGCTTATATTTGTATCTTTAATTTTTTTGTGAACTTTAAATAGGTACCTTAACTATATAGGTACCTATAGTAAAATAATAATTGTATTTGTCAATAGGTAACTGAATAAATGATCTGTTGTTACTTGTTAGTAAATTTAAGTATACATACACATATGTTCTAAATAGTAGATTATTTGAAGGCCATCTAGATATCAAGGACTGCATAGTGAAGTCTCTATAGATACCCAACAATTGAATAATAACTTTTTTATTTCCGTATTTTGTTTTTCCCTCGGTAGCTCTTGAAGATATAATTTTGTATAATAAAACTGTACATTAAAGTAGTTAACAAACTAATTGTTTAATTGGTATATGAACAACTTATAAGGAACCTTGTACTTACTATAGTTTTTCAAACTTTTTAACTAAACAAAATTGTATTTATCGATATTTAAAAAAAAAATCGAAAATGTAAAATGACTATAAATAGGTTGAAAGTTGCAAAATATTTTGAATGTATAGTAAATACTAATACAAATGTTTGGTGAAAATGTCAAGTATTTATAGGTTATTCGACATTTTTTAAAACTACAAGGTATGTGGGCGAGTGGGTGACTGCTCCCTTTATCCCTTTCGAAGACTTCTCTGGCTAATATATACTTGTCTCGTGATGTACTGGTGTATTAATTATTTTATGTTGGCACAGCCAACACACAATTTAAGTATCTGTATGATCGTATGAATGTATTGACTTTTATATATTATATTTAATACTTGTATACTATGTATAGCCTACTCAGATTTTTTTCTCTTATTTTTTTTATATTGGTTTATGTATTTGGCCCATCACAAAACTTAAGTACTAGCTGTTCATGGTATAGCATATATTAAATGTTGTCTTTATCTCTGATAAGATGAATACCAAGCAGAGGAATACAAGAGGATTTTAATGGAGGATTTTAATTCGAAAAGACACTTCGTTATACCGAGTACAATGCATTTAAGTATTTATAACGTATATTGAAATAAAGTGTTAGTTTAATATATAAATCTTATTTGCCGATGACCTGGTAGCAGTACACGGAGCAATCGATGACCTACAGCTGCACTTAAGCACACGTATATGTAGCAGGCCAAAGGATTATTATTATTAATGTTGTAGGTAAAGTAATCAAAAATAGTAATATCCTTATGCTGGGACTCCGTGATAATACAGAATGAATGACACATGCCTGTGGGCTGTGATATAAATATACGGTGGCGTGCAGACATATAACAAATGGGCCAAGGCTCGACTTGAAAGACGTGGTGGATGGTATTTTTATAAATAGGTAATATTGGTTTTTTCATAGAATGTTATAGTATTTATGATGTTTCATAATAAAACGTACCTATATTATTAAATGTAGGGCAGAAAGAAAATTAGGCTCCACTTACAGAAAGAGTTCTGCTCGAATTTACCTCGTTATTAAACAGATACCTGCCTAACTTATTTTTCTTTAAACATTAAAGATATAAGTACATTAGTACAGTGAGTGTGACTAGTGTAAGATAAATAGCAATGTTTATAGTATGTTTGTACCCATAAAATAATAGTAGGTACAGAAATATTTTTCGAGAATATTAATTACATTCGTATATAAACGATTTACATAATATAATTTTATGTCTCCAGAAACTGAGTTGTGTCAAAATCTTGTTTAAATTAGTAATATTTTTAATTAAAAATAATTATTGGAATTATACTAGGTGGGTAAATCTATAACCTATATAATATATATGTCAAATGTATAATAATAATATTGTTTATTGCAACAATCAAAACGTAATTAATAATTGCTGTAAGGCTGTAAGGCATTTAGAAACACTTGGTTTTGTTATGAGATTGTCAAAAGAATTTCAGCAAATATATGTCTGTTAAAAAACGTATTTATTGTGCTTTTGTTAGCCCAATACTGGAGTACTCACGGTTGTGTTGTGTGAGATCATCATATAGCTATAGCGACTCAAGGCAACTTGATAGAGAACGCAAGTTTTTGCGTTTCGCCAGTTACTGAGTTACGTATATACCTATACTAACGTAATGTTTACACTAACATGTTACCTATATGGCTATATTATACATATAATATGTGTCTATTGTAATATTGGTACCTATACAGATTTTTTAATGATTTGAAGTAAAAAAAAAACATATTTCAGCATAATAATTTAAGTATTATTAAGAGAATATTTTAAACTTTTAAGAACATAAAATCCGCTCTTTTAGTACCATTATTAATGTGTAATAATATTAATAATGTATATTATACTTATGTGCGCATTTTTACAGATAACAAGGTCAGTGTCGAACATTTCGGCGATGCGCGGCAAGAATGAATCGACGCACGCCTTGTCGGAAGTGGCGAGCGCCGAAATGTCGTGTTACGGCGTGTTCCGCAAACTGGAATCCGCCGGTGGCGGGGGAGAGCGCATCATCACCGACGGCCGGCCACCGCAGTCACGACTGCTGCCCGTGCCGCCGCCACCGCCGCCGCCGATATCGTCAGTCAGTCCGCGAGTGTCAGCGTTCGCGTACGTTACCGCTGCGGCCGACGACCACGACCACGATCACGACGATCACGACTGTTGCAATTTCGACCGCGAAACGCATTCGGTGTACGGTTGTGATACGGCCACGGCGATTACTGCGTCGACCACGGCCACGGTTACGACGGACGCGGCTTCCGCGGGCGGCCGGGACGACAGCGGGCTGAGCGATTTCGGCGGTGCGGTCGCTTGGGACGATTACGACTACAACTGCTTTAGCGCGGCCGACGCGGTGGAAACCACGGTCGACCATCGAGGGGGCTCAGCCCCGTTCAGTCACACCCCGATGGGCTCGACCACCAAGCTCGTGGGCATCGACGCCAACAGCGATGACACGCCTAAGGTACGTAACCTATACACCACTATGCCATCCAGATGATCCCCAATAATAAATGTATAATGTCATTATTGTCCATTATTAAATATGTCATTTACTCGTCGTTCGTATAGGTACCTACCTGTAATAATTTTTATGACATAATATTATACGTGTCCGCCGCCGAGGCGTCTCAACTGTCGTCGGTATTATAGGAATTCGTAAATATCGGAATTTTATTGCTCTCAAGATCTTTTAATCAATATTGTTTTCCATTTTTTGCACACCCTCCCTTTCGATATTACGGTGAGGTGCACATAATATTGAGGTTTACAACATACTTATAGAAAAGTGTTTCTTGACTTAAACTCAAGCCACACAAGTTCGAGGGGTGCCGATCACTGTATATATATAGTAGTTGGGGGATGGAGTTATAAGTATTTACAACTATAATAGTATTTATAGTAGTATCTTTAGGACGGCAAGAATACACTATATAGGCATAGGTATTGTATTTAAGCGACGAACTTGACTTTAAGGGGTGAAAGCGCGCAACAAGTGTAGGCATGATATTTTAAGTGCACTACACGTGGATCTGTTTTGATCGGTTGTATAAGTGTTCAGTGTTTTTTTAGATATATAGTGTTTGACACACCTTTGTGTTGAAATGTTTGTCCCGGGCACACAATACACATTACTATTATTTGTTTCTCAAAGCAAATCAGTAAATATCGTGTAACATAGAATATAGAATAATCTTCAACGAATTATAATATGTTTGTCTGGATTAGTCAACTGCGGGGAGTGAAAACCTACTTCATGTAATCGAATGATCCTTTATTAATCGAATCGAGTACGCGTGGTTTTTTGACAATAACATATTTTTGATCAAAGTTCAAAAATATTTGTTGATATTTGTATATAGTAATTTGACTCGTCAAACTGCAGCAAGTCGCACGTTTTTAAATTTGAATTTTCTTTAAATGTTCTGATTACTTATACGCACAAAATATAAACGTACAATGTATTTTAAAATACGATATATTTGTCAACACAATCAAGGACGCAATATAAAATTATACGTACCTAAAATGATAGTAACGATTTGGTTATTACTTTGCCTGCATACACTATATTATAGTATATTATTATACTATAATATATCAAACATCTTGAGAATAAATCGCGTGAATCAAAATGATATCCAGTATCCACGCATACCGAATGTGCTGCTGCTGGCAAAATTTAATTGAAATACAATCAATAGCGGTTTTAGTTGGAATAGCTTGTTGTTTTGTTATTTTCCGTTAGAAAACTAATTGTATATCTCCGGGGCTTAAAAATCAAACAATAGTACGACTAATAAAGAAAATATTATAAGCTAATATAATTCTCCCTACCCTCGTATGACTTATCGCGTATATTATTATATACGTAGGTACTAAAATCGTTACGTTCTAATGGCGGTAAACCTACGTCAGTGGCAGTCGAAAGATCAATACAAATAACGGTTAGATATCAGATAAGCCAAAGTTAAATTAGCCATTTACCTACCAAGTCAAAAAGCGATTGTTACGTCTGATTGGGGCTCGGATTTCTACGCATTTGCATATTTTTACTGGTCGATCGTTTGCTAAGTAAGCACAAAATATATTTTGTTGTTTCATAAATGTGTGTGATAAAAAATACGAATTCTTTTAAAGCATATTCGTGCTAACTTCAAAATTTTACAGTTTCTAGAGCATATTTAACAATTTTAAGCACGTCTTTTTTTACGGATAATTACACTATTTTGTAACAAAAAAAAAAAATGCATTTTGTAATTTTTTTTTTTGTGGTGTGAGCATATTTTACTTAAATTATATTTGGTGCATAAACGCATATTTTTAACTATTTTAAGAGCATTTTCCGTGATTTTTTAGTGCTTATTTCAAGCCCCATTTGATACCCAACCGTAGGTGCGATATAAAGTATCATTTTGAACCGAATTTTTGGTTCGTTCACCGTAAAACACTTAACTATAATAAGTAGTAGGTAGTTATATAGTTGAAATAGTTTCATGAGCCTTGGTGGCCTTGACAAGGCGAAATTGCACAGCTCGTTAAACTCTGCAGACCGTGACCCACACAAATCTGTTTATTCAAATTATTTTAGAAAAAACAAACTCAAAAAATGGAAATGGAAATTGTTTTTGGTTTAGTCGATTCGTTTCCTGAATAAATATAAGAAACATCACCGAAATCATGAGCGTAGTAAATTTTCAAAGCGTATACAAATCACGTAATATTTTAGGGTTGATAAAAAACGAGTGTATTATTTTGGAAGTTAATGATGTTATTGTGCAGTGTATAGGAGTTTTGTAACAGGTAGAACTAACTTTTTATTACCTTATATTCCTATTTGAACAAATTCATAATCCCCGATAATTGGTTATGCCATTGTATAAACATTATTATTTAGAACGACCACCGGAAACAAACCACGTATATAGGTACTAACCTAACCTATATGGGTAAAATATTATAGTATTATAGAAAAAAAGTATATTCATTATTAAAATATAATACCTATTTTCCAAGTTCTTAATAAATTGAAAATATTATATGAGGTGAATAATTACATTTTACAGCAAGTTTTAATATGCCGTGTTGTTTTAGATGTATCAATATACTATATACACTTAAACATTATTGTTTGATTGATAAAAACGTCATTTCTACTCATTGTCTTGTTATAACAAGATACGCTATACGATATAATGTCATAAAATATGGGATATCATATAACTCGATAAAATGAAACCAATAAAATGTTAATGTAAATTATTTACGTTTAGTCGTGTACGCAGAAATACTTTTTATTGATGTACGATATTAATTGTCGCCTGGTTTGTAATGGATTATTTTCAAACCTTATGTCAAACTTATAGTTTCCGTCCTAACCAATATTGTATGGTTCTGTAGCAGTGTACAAGTCACACGTAATCAGGCTGCAGATTAAATTATAGTTATGACAATTTTCATTGAAAATATGTAATTTTTTTGTACAACACAATGTTTTTGAAAAAAGTGATATTTTCTACGATTTTCTAAGTATTTATTTTTTCGATCGACAACATACATTTTTCATTTCATATCCCGAAGCAGAATATTTTTCGTAGCATTTCGATGTATAAAAATTGAATTTCAAAAGAGTAGACAATTAACCTCTGAGTAGGTATTTATTAAATTTAAGACGAGAAAAGTAAAGTGGACCATTGGTACTCCACAAAAAAATATGTTAGTATAATACACTACTCGAGCACTTTTAATGATGCCTAAGACCTATAGTCATTGTACCCCAATAATAATAACAAAAATATTGTTTTCGTCCCGGTGACGCACGACCGGTTCGTTATAATATACGCCCCGCCCTTAAGACGAACCACACGAATTTAATATTATGTAACCGAGTTATCATTCTATTTCATGTATAATATTTTTTCCTCGTTAATATTCTTCGGACGACGGTACGTGTCGGTCATTGTTTGTGTGACAGTGTGACACCATTCGGGCACGAGCCTCTCACCGTATTTTTAAAAACAATTTTTTTTTTCCAGTACCCACCGATTTACATTCTATTTCCTTCTACGTATAATAAATGTATAGTAAAGGATATGTAGGCGATTCGTGATGGTTATCGTCTTCTCGGTAACTATATACGTACAAGGTCCTCTACTCCTCTTCGGACTAAATACTCAATCATATTATTATTATTATTATTATTATTATCATTATTGTTACCGTCAACGCTAGGAGCGAATAACAAAAAGGGCGCACTACACACACGCTGTATGTATACAATATACACCTGTTGTAGTAGTAGGTAACGGAGACGACTGCGACTGACTGAGGGGGGCGCGGTGTGCGAGTACTTATATTATATATATATATACGCTATATTCGATTACAATGGAATGGTGCGCGTGTATATATATATATATATACGTACATAATATAATAATATACGATATTTGATTACAATGGAATGGTATGTGTCGTACATATGCACGGCCGACACGAAAATTAAAAATTCTCATTACAAACCGCGTATGGGTAGTCTGTATACGCGCGATGTCAATGTCAACGTGCAACGGTGCTTATTGTGCCGGTGCGCGCCTACAAAAAATACAAACGAAACGATGACACAGTGCGGTGTGCGCAACAAATTAATACAATTAATACTATTATTATTATTATTATTATTATTAATATTAATATTATTATTATACAGCACCTCTGAAATGTATACACCTGCACATGTAGTGCACATACACTTGTGGCGACGACGTAGCGTATCGAAATCCCTGTGCCATTGTCGTGCTACTGTGCTAGTATCGAATACTATATATAAGTATATAGGTATCGTAATAATAGTGAAGCTGCAGTGTATGCTCGCGACGCCCGCGAACAATGGATCGAGCGACTCTTTTGAGGAGGGGAATTATTGGTGGACATCGAATATCCTCCACTCTCCGACTCGGCCCGATCCGTATTCAAAACGAACACGAGGTGTCTATATTTTAAACACTATATACCGAAAAGTTGTAACTTTTTTGAAAATATTTCTATTACATTGCGAAACAAAACTGTTGATAATAATGACAATATCGTCGAATATCTAAATTTAAGATCGTTAAAAGACAAAAAAAGATCATACATACATTTCCTATAATATGAACTACCTACTAATTAATAATAACACTGATGATTCCTTCTTACTCAGTAAAATTACTACTTTTAAAACAAAAAATCATAATGTCCGTTATAACTATCTTTTTTACATTCCACAACCTTCGGAAAAATATAATAATATGTTTTACTCACCTATAATTAATATTTTGTTATCTGTTGGTAATACATATTAGATAATATAAATATTTTGAAATAATGTACTATATTATTTATCTTATTCATTAGTACATTAATATAATACGTATGATGTATCTGTAATTTGTTAACACGTTTTTGTCCCGTTCTATATTTTGTATTATTAAAAGTATTGACTTGAGTCACTATTTCATAGAACATAATCTATTCTGACTAATTTCATTGTATCAAACCTATTCTCTGCATTTAAAACTTAAATGGATCACCTTCCACTCAGAGTACATAATATATTATATTGTCTAACACGCACACGACGCTCTATGTGAGTGAGTCGACGTAAACAAATATAGGTTTGGTGTCTATTTAGTACATGTTAAACGTATATACACACACACATATATATATATATATATATATAGGTACACTCGAGGCAGTGGTCTATAGGCGCAGGTAAACAATCGACGGGCTGTGATTCAATTTCCAACTGCTACCTACAGGCCACAACAACTATAATATGGTCGTTTTCGGCAGCTGTTATACACACGACTTTCGTTTATTTGTTGAGAATAATGATTTTTATTTTTTTCGTAATAAATAATATTACCCCGCGATACAAAGTATGTTATTGTGCATTGTGCATTGTTATATGGCAATTTGTTTTCGGACGTTCGGTTGTAGGTATAGTAGGTACATTACTAAAGTTTTTTCGTTAAAATATGTTTATATTCGTTTCGACTCGAAGTGGAAATATTTTTCTTAATATGTTTTCTTCGTGTGCATAACGCATATTATATACCTACTCATAAGTTTTTGTCTTATCAATTATACGCGATGTATTTAAGTCATTGTTTCTCAATGTTTTTTAGCACCGCGACCCAAATTTTCCACCGAAATCCATCGCGATCCACATGGTTTTATAGGACAGGAAAAGTGATAGGAAAATCTGGTTGGTGAAAGTTCATAAATCGGTAGTCGTATAGCGATAGTCTTGGGATAACGTCGTTTGAACAAACAATGTTTGTCATGTTAATATAGGAATGACATGTCGGTTTCCGTGTAATTTTTGTGATTTATAATACCTTATAAAGCCAAGTATAATAAGCTTAAGCTATACAGCATAAAACTTTAATTTCTTGCGACCCACTGATAGAAAAACGCTGATGGCTGATCTGAGTATTTGTTTGGTATGTGTTACAAAGTACCTAATGGTAGATAATTGCAAGTAACTCGATAGTCGATATAGGTAGGTTAGGTTAGGCACAATATGTATATTACGTAATCTATAATTTGCTTTTGGAATCGATTTTAAATATAATATATATGCCCTACTTTCTGCAAGTTATGTCAGATGGGTACTTTTAATAGGTACTTATCATAAATGGGCGGCATTATTCACATGGGCGTATCTAACTAGGATTTAGTCGTTATACAGTGTCTAGAGTCGTAGAAAATTATAAAGTTCAAAATATAGCCTTATAGTCAAAAGGACCAATCGCCATTAAAACATTTTTCTCAACAATTAAATTTAACCATTAAAATATGTGTATACTTTTTATTCTACAGTAAGCATATATGTAATATTTTATAATTGTATATTTATATATACGGATGTACATACATTGTGTAATATTGTATTTACGAGGCGAATACTTTTATAATATCGTTATATAATTTATAAGCAATTATACAATTTATCCACAGATATAATAATAATATAATACAACTAAAATATTATATAGCCGACTTCCCATACCCGTAATGAAATTTTTTTGAAGCGCTGCAAATGGCTGACTTTTTTTTTTCGAAGAGGCTCATGTTTAAAATTTTTTCATTGACGAACCACATATGTTTACTCAGAGAACATTTTAATTTAGGACGTACCTAATTATTTATAATCGTCGCATTGTTGGCCATTCGTGTAATATATATAGTGGTTATTGATCAGAGGAAGGAGTTCTTGATGTCATATGTCTCAAAAGTCAAAACAAAGTAATATATTTTTATAATGACAGTTACATTTTTTTAAATACGAGATTGTAAAAATAATACTTATTGAGATGTAATTTACATTTATTTTATTATTATCATGAAGGCTCATTAATTTTTCTACCCCCCCAACATAAAAAATCCTGAGAACACCTGTATTACCGTTTATTTTATAATATTTTACTTTTATTTCAATGATAATAATTTATGTTTTTTTTGTCAATTACCTTTTAAAACATATTTAAGGAAATATTATTCTGCCTAAGGAAAGTAATAAAGTTAGATGTACAATTATTTCTCTTCTCGTGTGTATTAACTATCAAGTGTCAACTCGTATCTAAAAAACATCAAAATAGTAAATCATAAATAAATTATTGATTTTTGAAATTGTATTTTTTCATAAACAATACTTATTGATATAACGAGCTCATCAATGTATGCGTAATCGAGAGAGGTTTTTATAAATAAAACAATTATATTAAAAGTGAAAAGGGATAGGCATCACAAACAATATCATGACTTTTTTTTTATTGCTTATTCATGAAAAATATTACATTTTTTTTAAAAAATAATATATTATTATTACTCCATTGTGTTTGTACAACAATGTCCAACTTATATTTGCTTACTTATATTGTGTATACAAAACGTCAATTTTTATTATAATTATTCATTTCTAAAAAAAAATTTTTTTTTTCAAAATGTATTTTTTAATGTTTTATCAAACATTTAAACATTTGAGTCACCTAAGTAAAAAAAAATACATAAGTTATTATGAACTATTGTAATATATACTATTTTATATTGAACTATTATTATGAGTTATTAACTCATGAATTTGTCATTTAATATTTAAATACATTTTTTTCTTAGTACAAATTTTAATTTTAGATTCTGAGCGGACCGATTAATGTATTAATTCTACAATGATATGTGTTTTTTTATTTATTTTTTTAAATTGGTTACTAATTAATATTAATAATATTCAAAAATATACTAATAGGAAGACATAGGTACCTACTATCGCTTTGAATCGTTTTTATCCAAAATATACTATTTAATACGCAAAATAAAAAACAACATATTTTTATTGAGTAATTAAAATGTTATTCTTTTTTTAAGTAGGTACATGCAACAAAAAAAATGGTAGTGGTAGGAATATGAAAAAAAGTATAATATAAAAAAGTAACAAAAAAAAAACATGCAACTCTCGAGGTGCATGGGTGAGGTGGGGGGGGGGGGTGCGTAATGGTGTATTTGGTGTAAATGTGAAACAGTTTGAGGCCACTGGTCACCTGTACAACATTTTCCAACCGGTCCGGTGGGGTGGACGAGCGTCGCGGGCGCGTTTGTCTGAGGGCGCGATGACGACCCCGACGGCCACGGTTTGGCCCGATCACGAGAGCGACTACGAGACAACGACCTGAGCGCTGAACGAGCGAAGGGGTTATATAATTTTCGGTGCTTGCGGAACGGGCGGCGGCCCCGGAGACGCGACTCGGTGGCTGGCGGGTGATCTACGACCACTGCGACGAAAAGGGGAGAGAATCGGCCTGCAGACCGCGACACGACGCGCCGCTGTCCTGCCGACCCTCTCCTCGATTTTCGTCTTGCCGAGCCGCGGAGTCTTGCATCGTTGGACCCTGAAATCCTGCAGGTTTTCGGCCCGGCGGCGGCGCTGCTGACGCGCTGCTCTCGTCCCTGCACCTATTTAAATATAGCTCCACCCACTCGTTTTATACTTTTTTGAAATTTTTTATACGCTAAGCTGAGCGACGATAAATGTTTTCGATTCTACAACGATGTACAGCATTGAAATTGTACATAAATTGTTATTTACGTAATTAAGTATTTATGATGTAGGCATACGCATTTCTGTAACATTTGAACTTGAAGTAATTGTTATAATTATTTTTAATTCCTACTTCGTAAGAAGAATTTAAATTAAATATTATTTTACAAAATCTGTATTTAAAATGATGTCACTGCAGGGTACTAATATAAAACTAACGCAATGTTTATTAGGTATATTATATTATGGCTTATGACGAATGTATACACGTCATGTAAGCGATCATGCTAACGTATAAGTTGTGGAGTAAATATATTAATATATTATACACAGAAAGATAATTTTAACTTAATAATTATATATTTTGTTACAATACCTATTGGTACTTACTACTTACTTACTATTTTGAATAACTTTATATTTTAGATTTTTAATCAATGAATGTGTTGAAGGTTTTACAATAATGTGTGTTTTTTTAAATTTGTGTCAGTGGACAGCTGTTGGAGTTGTATAAATATGCTTTGATTCTCAACTTTAATGGTGATTTTTGGTAGCAAATTGGATTTAGTTTGTTGTTTGTACTTTGGAGCGTCATTAAGTCCCCAGTACTTTTCAAAATAATCAGGGAAATTAAAAAAATATTAGAGTAAAACTGAAATTTTTATGAAAACACAGTTTTTGATAAAATCGAATTTGTTTCTTTTTGTCATAATTCATAAATAAATAACTGTAGAGACTTAAATTGTTTGTCAAATATTGTATTATTATATATTATATAGTTTATGTATATTAGCAGTTTCTAGACATGATATTATCATTTTTTGTCTCTTTTTATGCTATTTATAGACGTTTCACATTTTCGATAAATTATAATATTGTGGTTAGGTTATAATGGCCACACAGCGACCTTCACAATGATCAGGTTTGGGTACAATCGATAAACCTACCATACAGCAGAGCAACTACCACAGTTCTTTTAAACTTTAAAGTGCTTATAGCAAAATAATCATAAACTCGATTTCGTTTTAAATGCAGATAAATGAATTATTGCGGTTATTTGCTTTTAGAAAAGGTATGACCTGAAATTATTTTGATTAAATTTAGATATAGTGGTTGGATTTGTTTGTTATCGAAAATGCCGCATTAAAAACAATTTGTACTTGTGATATTTTATCTTTCAAATTTCCTAATGAAACGCACCTATAACCTTTGGAGAATGATTGTGTTTTAAATGGTATCAGACATTGTATCGTTGCCATTGTGACATTATCATGGTCCGGTTTATGATTCCGTGAAAGTTATTAAAATATGTAAACGGGTAAATCAAGTTCGATGACTTTTCTTTTGGTTATTTCCTGAATCAGAGAAGCCGTTCTTATAAAAAGATAAGTATACACAATATATTAATATTAGGTAAACTGCAGTATTACAATACTAAACATGTTTCTTTTAGTCAACCACATACCCGTGTAATACACTAATATATGCATGAATTCCAAGCTGACTTGTTACGAGTTTTTAAATATTAAATGTTAGTATTCCATTGGCGATTAAGTGATTTCACGTGTTCGTTGATAGTAGAATACAATAAAATGGTAATATTATGTTCTGCCCAAGTTATCGAATTTATATTTAATTATTAATTATTGCTCATAAATCATACTTAGAATATAAAACATACATATTTATGATATAAGTTTTTGTTTAGATTACATTTGCTAACCAGTCTTAATTTAATACACAATACGATCCGTGCCGAAAAAAAATGTAGATAAATAATGACGCACGTCGCTTTTTTCGGAAAGCATTTAAACTCGTTCATTATTGTTCTTTATTTAGTTTCAAAAATATATTTATTCAATAATATCATGTTCTTCAGTACCTGCGCGAAACACTGCCATGACCTAATAAAGTGAAAATAATGTTCTAAATCCGTGTTTTAAAATGCCGCAGCAATGATGAGTTTAGGTAGTGTGATATGGAAAGTGATAACCGGTTTTTCTTTTGTGAAGCACATTTTTACGTTTCTATCGATTTTTTTTCACTTAAACTTGTAAAACGTGTATCATTAAAAAGTTAAGACATAGTTAATAATAATAATAAAAAAATACTCGTCTCAGATGTCACGCGTGCGCATCATCTATACGTATTATAGGTATATGATAGACACGTATAGTTGAAAAAACATCGGCCAGGAAATATTTCGTACAAAAAAAAACCGTGTCATGAACGAACGCGTCGCCACACGTACTATATCCATCTTCACGTCCCTGAATAAGGTTAGGATTCGATTTCTCCGATCCACTCGATATTTTAATTATTATCGTAGCAGCCGTAGATCAGCCTTGAGCGCGTCCCAGTGTTATTTTTATATATTGTCGCCTGTGTGATTGAATAAACCGTCTTCCAAAACTGGTCGATTCTTTTAACAGTAAAACCGTATTATCTCGGAGAGTACCTATTAGATTTTATGAAAATATTTTTTTTTTACAACATTTGAAAACATTACGAAACAACACTATATTGAGAGTTCATAACTTTTTTGAACGACTGCGTACGTTTTTATCTGCAGAATTGTATTGTATTATTATTGTTTTGGTTTGCGCCTTAATGTAGGTATTATCTGTTCGCACCCAAACGGATTTATCCGAATGTCCTCGCGCCCAAACGGCTGCATCCATATTTCCTTGTTCTCTGTACATGTACAAACAAGTTTTTCAAGTAATTACGAAGTAGGTAGTGTACAAAATTCAAATACTAAAGCGAATAATATACAATGTGTCGTTGTGGATGCATGTGATAATTTAAAATATGAATTAACGTGAATCACCATGAAACTTAATATTATACAAACCTATAAAGCTTGTTCGACGAGTTTAGTTTTAATTTCGCTATAATATAATAAGAAAAAACAATACCTACCTGCTAGATGTCTAGGTAACTACAATGGAAGTCTTAAAATGAGTTGTTGTACTGAACCTGTTATTTAGAAGGTATAAAGAATAATTTTATTACAAATATATTTGTTTAATCTATATAATATTTTTATCTATATACAAATAAATAAAATTGAAGTGTCTGTTTGTCCGGGGTAATCTCAGAAACATCACTCGAAACAACACATTACCTTACATGTTGCTCGCTCGAAGCTATATAATATATAATTTATTGACTCGTAAATAATATTTAGTGTTGAATTTTTTTAAATTATGTATTCTGTATTTCTGTGTAAGAAGACCAAGAACTTAAATTGAAACAATAAACTTAAACAATAGGTACCTATCAATAATAATTGTATAATTTTTTTTTTACTCAAATTTTTTTAATTTTACAATCTGTTCAAATAAGTGTGGAACAATAAGTGGAGAGTGTGAGAGAAAAATAAAGACATGATTCGCAGAATAAAGAAACCTCCCAGTGGAACTTCGATTAAAATGTAATTGATATTCTTTAAAAACAAATTAAAGGTACTCGGAGTTAGCTTTATATAATGTAGTTCACTTATTTACTAATACTACATTACTATTACTAGAGTAATTAAAAATTATATAGTGAAACGACAAAATAATAGAAATTTTTTAACTATCATATTTTGAGGTAGGTATAACTATCACTTCGGAATCTGAAGGGATAGGATGTTACACTCACTTACACTCGTTACGATTTAACGGAGATTCATTTATTACTTATATATATATTGTCCCTCTGAAAAGCACGATCCACGAGCTGCAGGTGGTGTGTAGAAGGCGTCGTTGCGGGGAGAAGAACTAGGCCAAGGCAACAAATCTCGAAGGACGTGCGATGATGAATATAAGGGAAGGTGTCCTCGGGACCTAAAGGGGATAAGCCACGTCGGGGAGGCGTCGATTATACACCTTGACTGCATCAATAAATTTTACCGTGTACACGCGCGCGAGTTCGGTTTCATATACATCACGAATTAATAATATAATAACACAATATAATATAATATACGATATATTTACAGCCGGTAATATACAGGTACGTCGTCGTCGTCGTCGTCGTCGTCATCGACACGTGCTCGCGCATAATATAATAAATATTATCGCCGCAAAATGTGTGTGTAAACAATCGTCACGTCGTGGTCATTGCGCACGCGCGACGCTACGTCTAGCCGGGGGAGGCAAACATTTCCGCCTATAATAACGAGGCTAGTACCGTGGTCTCACTCGATATAGGTAGACCTCTACAATATTATATTATGACTTTATTATTTTAATACTGTTGTCTCGTCTTATTTATGTTATTTTGTCTACTCGGCAAACCGGGTTCGAGTCTCGACGACGGGTTATAATATTATTATTATTCGATCGATTCTGCAGCAGTCGTCACAATACACGTCATTCGCGGACTGTGCGCGTGTGCATAATAATAATAATAATAATTATTATTTTAATCATAATAACGAAGCTATTGTAGCCGTGTCGCATCGATCCTATCCGCTCGTTTTGTTGACTTTCCGTGCACCTTCGTTGAACTATACCGTTGAATTATATTATTATAATTCTCTCGGTGTTGCGGCCTCACACGTTTTTGTTTTACCGATTTAACATTTTTTTATCGAGTTATTTACGTCTTAGTTTCGTTTTTATATGTCGTAATTAGATCATCCGCTGAAACGGACAGTGTTATAGCTGGCGGTGAGACTAATCTATGGCAAGATGATAGCGTGATGCGTCGGGTGTACCGTGGAGAGAGCTGAGTTCTTCTCAACATGTGTACGTCGTCGTTGACGGCGACCATCCGCCGAAAGTTCGAAGCATTAGACATCTCGACCATAATAGTACGAAATCAAAGTTTGGTGTGTATGTAATAAATGCATACACAAATATAATGTTATTCGTGCATCACGTGTATATCGATGTGACCTCACCAATATCGCGTTAAAAATGTTTGGTCGTGATCGGGTTACGACTTTTCGTTTATCGAAGCCTCCCCCTGATCGCTTTAAACTTCCACACCATGGCATCCAAACCTCAGCTAAAAAAACTACTTTATAAGTCATCTCTATTTAGTATATATCAAGAATATAGGTATACTATATCGTTACTGAGCAGCTAACTCTCCAAATGCGATTAGGTATCTAAACTTCTAAAGTATAGTAATATACAAGCATCGCCGCCGCGCGCCGTCCCAATCTAACCGTTTATACTATACCTATTTACCAACATCATATATTGATATATAAGTTATGCAAAAAGCAAAAAGATTTTTTATGATAATATTTATTATTTTTTATTAAAACACATTATATGGCATCTAAGACTAATGGAAGTATTACTATTGTAAGTAGTATTTTTTGAATATGCTATTGATTAAAATTGAAGGTATTTGCATAAAGGTTTAATGACATACCTAAGTAGGTACATTATATTTGTTCTTAATAAAAAATCTAAAAGTTGATATGATTTTGTTTGGGTCCGGGTTGATAATATGCTAACATAAACACGCTTTTGGGCTGGATACAAGTTTTTTTCTGACCGTAACCGATTTTGAGTGACGCTTTGTTTATAAATGGTTGCCATTGGTTACATACATAATATTTTAGCTACTTTTTTGTACTACCTAATTCATTTCTAATAAAATAAATATTGATACGAATATTGAGACTAAAGATAAAGTAGGTACATATAGTTTATTTTGAAAATTACTTGCTTAAAAGTAGGTAAATATTCTAGAAATTATGAATTCTAACGTAAATGATTAAATGGTTTCCTTGTTATTCCCCAAAAACATATTTATGATTCATTGATTTTCCTGGTAGAGGAAAAATATCGAGTAGCGTGCTACGTTATTTATTTATTGTTATATGTATATCTTGCTGTATAATATTATACTATATAAGAGTCATACGTTCGTCGTTCTCGTGAATTAAAAATGGTTGAATATTTTATTTTATTTGTTTTTTTCTTACGTCTATAGGTGCATATTACGTATTTGCATAGGAATTTCAAACACATGTTTATCGTATTATTCACGATTTTGCCATAAATCAATTTTTAAAAATATTTTATTGCTTCACTAAAATGAAATATAACGCGACATAATATTTGTAACATAGATAAATTTACGTAGTTGTAAAAAATTATTTAGTTGATATATTTTACTTCATATCGAATTGTTTTGTTTTTATTGTATACAAATATATTATATATAATAGGTTTATAATAGAATACTGTGTTAATCGATATTTTTATTGGTTTTAAACAAAAGCTAATTAATTTTTTTAGTTCATAGAACTGCAGATTTGCTGTCTACTGGACAAAATGAAATCGTGAACGTAACTTGTTAATTAGTATTTTTAGTATAGCTATGAGAAATCGTGGGAAAATAAAAAATTAAATACACATAATTATGATATTTTTCATGATAAATGTCTAAATTAAAATGATCCATAACGTAAAACGTTACATGTAATGTTTTTCTATAGTATCTTCTCCAAATATTGTAATAGTACTTTTTATTTCATATTTGACGGGCGAAAGTACTACAAGATCTACTAATGATAAGCGCGTTTAACTACATATTATTTTAGATTACAACGCCGACGTTAAAAATGATTTTTTATATTTGTTATCAACTAAATACTAAGTTACAATCGATTTTAAATATATTATACCTACATTATAACGTGGAAATGTATTGTTAAATACAATTAAAAATACTTGGATTGTAAACATAATGTATAATTTAAAATAATTATTTATAATTTAACATATGATTACATTTTTGCAAAATAATCATATAATTCACTATAATATTGTTTATCATTGTGATAACTATTAAAAAAGTATTTTAAAAAAATCACGTCATAAAAAACGTAACAAAAAAAAATAATGTATTTGAACATAATATTTAAAATTAGGCATCATATTATATGAATGCAAAAACATTTCTTATAAAATAAAACAAAATTTAACCGAGTGAGAGACTGTTATTAGAGTTGAAAATATTTGCTTTGTTTATAATATAATATGCAAACAAAGTTGGTTAGGTTACATCGGTATTACACAAAATATTATATTGTGTAGTTTCGAAGTAGGTAAAACAGGCTACCTAATTTTTTGGGTTCCCAAAAAACGTATTATTCTTCGATTATTAAGTAGGAGGTTCGGACGGTTCAGTACTTGAAATTGAATAGGGATACCCGCGTTCATAAAGCATAGTCGTTATACTCATAAGTACGTATACGTCGTATTCAGCTAATTGAGTACGCGGCGAGGTCAAGTGTTTTGAATTCAACTGAGTTCTCTAAAATAAGATAATATACCTAGCGTAAAAATGAAATGTGTAACGTTTAAAAATACATAGTTTAAATCGAGTTGCTCGTCCCTCAAAAACGAACTACTCGGACGGCAGTGTAGAAACCTACATATTATTTTGATAGGGGCAATATATAACTAACGCGGTGCAACTATATAATTATATAGAACATCTAGAATCGATTAAGAATTTTTACTTCATATCGTTATTTTTTTTCCTCTCGAGAACGGTCACCGCCTGTTGGTTGTATACACAATACATAATAATAATATTGGTCTTATATATATATATATATATATAGCTGTAGTTCGGTCAAATCGTTAGCGAGCCGTTTCGCCATCGTCGTCCAGCTATACTTACTGCAGTGCAGTGGCACAACAACAGAAATAATAATAATAATATAATATAATGTAATCTCCATGCACGGCCAGTGCTAAAAACAACTTAATTTTGTGTAATTATTCTATTTTTCTTGTGTCACGATCGGGTTATCGGTCGTCAAAACACCAATCTTTTCTCGACTTCCAAGTGCGTATATAATATTATTATATGCGTTTAATAATAATAATATGTAATATCGAAGCAGCAGTGTCGTATAATATATATTTTATAGTTCTCGTATTCCGTTATGTAATTTGGGTGTGCGTGCGGAATTCGCCGTCTCCCCGAAAAAGGTGACCGACTACGATGACGACGGCGACGTCCTTATATATTATAATGTATAAATTACATTTATGTAATATCATCATAAACCAACTATGCGAACGTACGTTCAATAAGTGGTCGGAATTTAGTTTCGCCCGCGGACACTCTTCTTCGCCGTACCGCGTGAGCAGAATATATACTTCTATATCGAGGCCCTCGAGCCCCGAGGCGGGTCGTCGTCGTATCACATGATATAAAAATATTATAATTATGATAATATGCGTAATACCTGTGATATAGTATATAGCCATCACCTGCAGTGATAAAGATTCCGCACAAATCGGCTGATTACATAAATCTGACGATAACGCGTATTTATATACATATATGTAAGAATTTTCGCTTTGAGTCGTATAACATTCAGGGATGTATTGGTAAAAAGTGTCTTGGCTTTACGCAATTTTTCCAAATAAATAACCCAATCGTTTTCTTCTCACTCCGCTCAAAAACTATATACATTATATTGTTCTACTAAACTATATACTTACTCAACCGATACAATTTTTACAAGTTATATATTTTACTAATACTACAACTATCAGTTCAACTTTTTTTTTTTGAGAGAATACCCTATACATATACCCCGCACCTACGATAGTAGGTAGGTACTGTCATACTGTTATATCCCTTATACCTACATACGAATTTATTATTTTGGGAGACGTGACTTGTAGTGCGTTAATTATTTTTTAGAACGTTATATTATGATATAATATTTATACTTTTACTAGACGACCGTGGAAATTAACGTTTTAATGTTTTCACATGATATATCTTGGCATGAAAAAAAAAATATATAACTAAGCTTCAAATCATTAAAAATTGTTTACTAATACTTTTGAATAGGAATACGTATACTCCTAAACTAGTTTGGAACTGAACGGAACTGAGTGTCAAATTGAATCGATACTGGGCAGCTCTAGACGTTTGTATAATATATTGTAATGAATACATTTTATAGCATGTTGATCTAACAATCAATAAAAAATGTCGATTCCGTTCCGTTTTAAATCAGTGATCGACAACCTTAATCCTGAATGCTTTAATTAGTTCAAAATTGTGACTTAACACAAAAAAAATTTTAATTACTAGTTAGTCAACTCTAATGTAAGAAATTGGATTTTTAAAAGTAAGCAACGACATCAATACGAACGTAATATAAACACAAGCCTATTTTCTATTCTATTTCTATTTTAAAAAAGTTGATCATTGTTTATAATCTAATATTAAATTATGATTTATTTAATTTTTGAACTCGTCATCAATTCATCATTATTATGTAATTTAATCTCGTATTTATAAACATTAAAAAAAAACTTTAATTAACGGTATAATATATATAGTTATTATAATTTTATTACATACTTCATTGTGACTAAATCTAGATTATTCTCTTTTTCAGGAATAGAGTGTAGTAGGTATACCTTTATAACCACAGTAAGCTCTCGTTATGTCGAAGCTCAAGGGAACAAAAAAAAAGTTCGATATATCAAAAAGTTCGAGATACCTAGTTTTATTATAATAGTAATTATTTCAAGTTGATTTAATTTGAGTTGGATATTACGAAAAATTCGAGATATCGACGTTCGACATAATAAGAATTTTTCTGTATTAGGTACGGAACATAATAATATAAGTATAAGCGCTATATAGGGCGAACTTGCAGAGTAGCAGGTATAGGCGGAGTCGATAAAATGTTCAAAAGTTTTTTTACAACGCTCATTATATTATTTTCGTCGCGACGACGTCGGGAAACGTGAAAACGGGGTAAAAACGTATCTGTGCAGAATTTAAAAACTGGCAGTAATTAGTCAGTGTGCCGCAGCCGGCTGTGCAGCAACAAATAATTATTATAAGCGGCTTGTTTTCGTTTCGCGGTGACTTTATTTTATTGTTGTGATACACGCACAAAAATGTTCGTCGGCGGCTAATAATATAATGTTTCTCTTCTCGTGCAACAGGAGCGTACCGTTCAATATTTTCAGATACAACTATAATGTACAATATAATAATATATTTATTAATATTATATAATATTATTATACCTGTATAGCCGTAAAATAACCGTTTGTCGATTTTTCACACCGAGTTTTAACGTTACGGTTTTATGTATCTTTCAGATATATTGCTGCAAATCAAATTGTCTGCAGAGTTTTGGCACGCTGTTGATGACCGTCTCGCTGACGTTGAGCCTGGCAAACGTCATACGACTGCCTCGGATGGTGTTTCTGTACGGTGGAGGTAAGTACCTATACCTATATAATAACAACTAATAAGACCTCTAAAAAGTGAGATATATTGCGATACGATATGACGCATCGTTGTTTTGATCCAAAATCCCGCTATGCCCTGTTGCAGCAACATATAGCAGGCTTATTATTATTATGACAAAACATAATGTTTATGACCGCGTGTTAGCCATTATTGCGGCTAGGTTAGGTTTTCTTCCGATGTCTTATACATTCACACCCCGATTTATTCGATCGAGCCGTTTTCCGTCGAAACCGTAAGAATAATATTATTTTTCAGTAAGTATACACACACCGTATAGATCGCGCGTATACATGTGCGCACGCGAAGTGTATACAAAACGCGACTAAATAAATGCAGTGCGTAATACTATATTACCATAAAATGACGAATTACCATATTGTATTATTATTATGTGCAATATACACACAAGTGTTCCCTTCAATAGTCGCACACATGCTGAATAACTGGTGTTTGTATAATAATAATATACAGTGTGTAATATTGCAATTATTATAAAAGGAAACAATTATGTGGTACGCGTTAAAATTTAGGAGACGCAGTTGGGGCGTGCTCACGAGGTGGGAGATGAGCTGGGTGTCATATTCCCCTTTTGTTTATTTTTTTAATACATAGGTATGATGAAGCATTGAAAGTACATTTACCGCTATGCGTATGCGAATAGTCAAAAATGCATACCCCCTCCACCTTTTCAAAAAAAAAAAAAAAACTGAGCACGTCACTGTGACGTACAGAAATTGCTATTCTCTCCGTGCCGTCGATAAATGACAGCAATGTTTTACGGACGTCACGCGCGATACAAAATAATGTATAGATAATTTACACTTACCTATTTTGCACGCTAAAAAAAATGCGAATTATTGATTTTTTTCTAAGTTCACCTTAATAAATCATACATACGTAGTTTATGCGAACTTACAACTACTAGAGTTTTGATTTTTATAACTATAAGACCGTGAGTCGTCAGAACAATCCTGGCGTGGCCATTAAGCGTTATTATATATAATGCAGTGTGATTATACCTATACAGGGTGATTCACTAAGCATGCTAACTTCCATTTTTTCCATTATCTCCTAGGTAATGAATTTATTCAAATTTTTCAGGAGATTTTACTTTAGGAGTGTGACGATACAAACTTCTTTTCAAATGAGAACTCCCATTTTTTACTGCAAATTATTTAGTGGGTAATTTTATTGAAAATGTTGATGAAATTCGATCGAGTAGTTTCTATTATTAGTTATTGAACTGTTTATGCTAAGGATACTTATGGACTTATTATCCCTAATAAACAAAGCCAAATAACTCAAAACCACTGCTTGTTCAAAGTATTGTCGAGTATGATACTTCAAAATGTTCAGAAAAAATATTCTCAATATAATTTACAATAAAAAGGGGGATTTTTATTTGAAAAATAAGTTTGTATCTCCATAGAAAACTCCTTAAATAGTACAACAAATCTCAAGAATTTTAAATATGATCTTAAAGTATATTTACAAATTCCATAGATCAAATTTTAAATAACTGCATTATTGAAGAAAAAGAGAACGAGTATGCTTGGTGAACCACCCTGTATATTTTATTGTGAATCAGACCATATTTTAGAAAACACAAGGACATTTTAAGTTATTATTTTTTTAATCGTTTGAACATATACTATTTTCAGTATAGTATGTGTAATTATATTAGATTATCAGTATTTGTTTTAAAAATTTAAAAAAAACTATTTCATTTTTTTGAGATATGTTTCACAAACAAACCACCGTGTATAGTTGGGACAAAAATATTTTTATCTATTAGACGTGTGTATATCAGTTTTAAGCGACAATCTCGATTTTCGTGTTAGTTGTAATTTTAGAATTAAAGAATTTTCCTAATTTAAGATACTTATTTCTAAGAACTATACATTTAAAATATGAATTTCGTAATAGAAGAATATCGCGATAGGGAAGTTTCACATATTATATATTATATACAATTATGTAAGTGTAAATTAATTAATTCAATAACAGCACGTCTTATAGTACCTCTTAAATATATATATAGTTTAAATTATGTATAAACATAAAAAACAAAACAACTAACCGTATATAAATATTAGCAAGGTATATATAATTTATCCAAAATTATTATAATTCATGTACAAAATCATACAAATTAATAAAAAAAAACCCAGAAAATTCACTCTCTGCAGTATAGATTGTGTCAAGTGTATCTCTTTATTGAGTAGGTCACCAAACGGATGTATTAGATTTGAATTAAATAATAAATTGTTGTTACAAATGTATGTACAATGAAAAACGATTCTTAACGGAAACGGTTTGTCAGCCTATATATATTTCTAAGGAATAATCTAGGATATTTTACCATAATATTTCTATAATTCATTTATCTTACTATAGTCACTATTATTCCTTACTAAATCACAATGACATAACGTCAAACATAATCGATAATTGGTGGTGCGTATATTATGTATTCCTATTTTCCACTGTTTTTTGTTAGTTTTTCTAAATTAGTAAAGAAACTACTGGGAATATCCTTTTTTAACGGACATTTGGATAATAAATGATACCAATAATTTTGAAGATTGGATCAAATCTGCTCCAAATTGATGATAGATGGGAAATAAAAAATAGCTTTTAATTATGACTACCTACTTATAAAATATGATGTAACTTACAAAACAATATTATTAATAATTTGATTTGCATTGTTCGTAGGTACTTTTTTGGTGTCATATCTCACAGTTGCCATTGTGTTCGGAGTTCCTCTCCTGTTTTTGGAGATAACGCTCGGTCAGTTTTGTCAACAGGGCACCACTAAGCTATGGAGAGCCGTGCCTCTGCTCAAAGGTATTTTACTTCATTTTATAATATCGTCGTTTTTCATAAAATTTCGATCATTATTCATTGCTTATGAGTCATTAGGGTATACGTAACATATATATATTTTTAAGAACATTTTGTTTTTTCAAACATTTTACAGGAGTCGGGTTTGTCAAAGTCTTGGCGTCCGTGTTACTTGCCGCGTACTATCCGATAATCATGGCGTTATCGTTATTTTACGGCTCGCGCAGTATCATCGGCAGTATCCCGTTTCCGGAATGTAGCAATTCTATCAGCTTCTATGTGAGTAACGTGGTATTTTTAGCATAACCAATAATTTCGACCGGAAATAATGGTTATTAGAAATTTAAAAGTTTTAAATTTAATGTTAATGCGTTCTGAACGTGGGTTTTTTATTTTTGTAAATATAGCCAGGGGTGAGTTCTGCTATCAGTAGTGACCAATGTCTTCAGCAGACATTTATCAAACCACCGCACTTGAGCTGGCAGTGGATTGCGATGGACGTTTTGCTTATATCACTTATTTGGATCGTAGTCGCGATAAGGTACGTACTATTATCTTGGGACTTAACTAATTACGTTGCTAATGTTTAGTGGTGAGCATACCAATATTGGCTCATTTTGTTTTCACATTCGCACGTACAAAATTAAGTTTATTTATAAAATAATAACCAATTTACTAAGGTACTATTATTGTAAAAAAATAACAAATTTTTTGTGTAAATGTATGTTCTGTAAAAATGTTTTTACTCACATTTATTAAATAACTATAATCTAAAAAAAAAGTTTTTCTTAATGTTTATGTTATTATTTATTCAATGTATTATACGTATAAAAAAAAAAAATCATAATACAATAAATACTTAAAATAAAGCGTTAGAACTGGTTCTTTAATGTAGTGTACGATCATTATCGGTATCAGTATCGGTATGGAATTTTAAGTGATTGAACAATAAGTGGGTAAGCAGAGTGGAATATTTGACACAGAGTTTCTGTCAACTTATATTTAATTTAGTCTAATATAAATAGGTACTCTCTAAAATTAAATACTCAGTTAAAAGGTAATAGAAAACCTATTATATTATTATTATTTGTTTAGCTTGATAAAAAACAGTAAATCCTACAGAACAGTAGCATTACTTGTCGTACCTGCAACGTTTGTAACTATTGCGGTTTTATTGGTCAAAGGACTTAACGCAAATCAACGAGGACTAGAAATATTGTTGGACATTCAATGGGAGACTTTATGGAAACTAGACGTAAGTTTACTAATTATTTTTATTTTTACTTGGAATATGATAGCTGAACACTCAAAAAAAAAAATTAAAAGCTAAAATTTTTAAACTTTATAGTAGTTTTTGTTTTACTTAATCTCTTAGTACAAAATTAAAACATAATGTTTTCATGTAGTATAGGAGACAACCAATTTATAAATATGAATACATTATAATTATATATTTCAAAAATGCGTACAAATAGATATTTAAGTAAGTGTTGAAGTTTAGACAGGAGGGGTGTATAAGAGCATGTTATATTTTATGGAAGACCATTGCGAATAAATCTATTTATTTTTTCAGATATGGTATCACGCTGTAGTACAATTTTTTTTCACTACTCATTTGGGATTTGGTAATATCACAACTTCTGCGGGTCGACTATACTCAAAGTCTAATCCTTTTTGGTAAGCGCCTGGTTGTGGTTATCAATACATTTGAGTTTCGATCGACTGAAGTTCAAACATTATTTTTAATATCTTTGACAGGACTTCAGTAATGCTTACGGTGGTCAGCATCGTCGTCGGCTTGTGCAGCGTTTCAATAGTTACAATGTGGATATACGACGTGCAATTACAAGCCGGACAGAAAATGTCTACTTCGTCGGCCCTATCGGAAGTCTGGTTCCTGACATTTGTGTACGAATTGACGACCAGAGGCATCCTGTCGGATCTGTGGGCCACTTTGGTCTATACACTAGTGTTTCTTTCCGGATTCCTGAGTCTGGTAAGCGACCGGAAACCGTTTATAAAGTAGTTTCAACATTATTATACAATTTACTTGGGTACCTGCTATTTAGTATTGAAGTTTATCTAGTAAAAGTATTTGAAAATTGTTCCATAAGTTAAGATAGTGAATTATTACGAAAAACAATTATAGAACACTCGACAGTGGATCGATTAGAAGAAGATAATATTGTACTTAATTACACCATAAAAATAATCATAATTAATTGTGTGAGGAACTTATGAACATTGAATATTTGAAATAGAAAATAAATAATATTATAATGTAATTAATTCTTTTAAGATCTATGGAAATTGATTAAACGACGACAATAACAAATTCAACAAATTGTTTACATAACATAAACTGTTTTAAATTTAATTTAAAAACGAATTAATTAATTTTACTAATTTTGTTAATACATGCAAAAATAAAAATAAACTAACATTTTTTTTCTCGTTTTACAGATAGCGGCTATTTACACTGCCATTGTAGGGCTATCCGTAGAGACTAAGGAAAAATGGAAGTGGTGGATATTGACTTGTATGGTTTGTTTTATCAGCTTCTTGCTGGGTGTTCTGTGCCTTTTACCCGTGAGTACCTATATGACGCGAGTGCCTCACAATAATACTATTGATTAATTGATTATATCGACGCCATTGTGAATTTAAGGAAAACCTTCAAGCCGTGCACTTGCTGGACGAATACATCATTGGTCGCATGGTAGTCACATCCACAGTGCTGGAACTAATCGCTTTCGTCTGGATCTATGGGCTGGAATCGCTGTCCAATGACTTCGAGTTTGTGCTCGGATACAAACTGTGCTTCGTGTGGAAATCCGTGTGGCTGGGCACTCCGATTTTGTTTATGGTACGTACCGCAAAATTCGCTGTAGGTTTATATACATAGAATATAATATGTTATTGTTGTAAAATATTTTCGAAAAAACCAATATTTTCCCTCAATCGTTGAAACGCTTGGAAATATGAAATCAATAGTGGATATTTAAAAACTTAATTTTGATGGTTTTCCAATTTGTAAAAATCTCCAGCATAAATAATGTTTAAATAATGACTAATTCTTTAACTGCAGGCGTTTGAGTTTTGGAGTCTGTTCGTGATGCCACTTACCGAGTCTGACTATAGCTCTCACGATTCCATGTGGCTGTACGTGATCGGTTGGATCGTCTATCTGTTCATGTGGTCTATGATAATTGGTATTGCCATATGGCAGATATCCGCCCAGGTGGACTACAACTTTTCGCAGGTGAGTTCTCGGCGCGTTGCTGGTCGATAAATGGGTCGGTCGGTGCTGTAATAATTGTCGTACTGTGTTATGATGTTTTTGACTCACCGGTTGGTTTTTGTTGTCCACAGAAATTCCTGAGCACAATCAAACCGGCTCGGAACTGGGGTCCGGTGGACCCAATATATAGACACTGTTGGGTACAGTGGAAGAAACAGTATCAGGTGACGGGCGAGAGGGACTTCACGCTGAGGCGACGAGGTACCAAGGACTATACGCATTCCATCAAACGGGGCAAACACGCTGCACCTCCGGGTACGGCATACAGTGTTAGCCCGACGTCGTTGGACCGAACGTCATCGTGTTACAGCGTAGACGGCGTTGGAGGTTTGTCTCGTCAGCACTCTTCTGATCAACAATCGCAACAGCAGCAACAACAACAAAAAAACCTTCACCAGTACCACTACAACCACACGATGGCCGACCAAAGGCGGTGGACCGCCGCGGAACCCAAAAACAGCGGAGGGACTTCTATCAATTATATGTGATCCCAAACGACAAGTTTTCATCGTGTGTGTGTTGTAGTTATATTATTATACGTTAGGATATTTTATTTATTTGTATGGAAATGATAACGTATTGAAGTGTCTGATTTTTTTCATTTTTTTCTCTACTTGCGCATTGTGTTATCTTTTTAGTTTTTATATAATATATTATATGAACTATCCTTGTTTTAAAAAGAGTTAAGAGAGACTTATATACTTTTTGTTTTAATTTTATACTCAACAACAGTGTACTATTACTAACATTGTTTGTTTTAAATTAGTTGAATGTTGAATGTCCATACCAAAACTATTGAATTATATTTATCAAATACTATCTAAGTCTCTCCAAAGTTTAGAGTAAGGTTAGGTTTAACTTAAAGTTACCATCATTGATAATCATGACGATTTTTGTTGTAGTGACAACGACACCGGTTTTTATTTACACGTGTTTTTTTTAAAGGACTGATTTGTACATATTTTTTTTTTTAGATGTTTAAGTTGTTCAAAGGTTTAACATGCAATAACGTTGACCTTTATTTTTTATTAGCTTTATTATTATTATTATGTAAATAATAAAATGATATATAATGATTAAGTTGTGTATGAAATGTTTTGTTATTGTTTGTATAACAACTACTAGCTCGAATGTATAGTAAGTTGAACCACATATATGAAATCATATATTTGAACCACAAAAAATCTGTTAGTTTAAAATCGTGTATCATTTAAATTACTAATTATAAACAAAACAATTTTTAAAGTATGTGTATTATTTTAATAATTTAAAAATATACCTAATTAAAGCCTATAATACCTTTAGGCTTTAATACAGTACTCGATCAAAATATACAACTAGAAAATATCCGAACCAAAATAATTTTTTCCTCTAACAATCTTATGTCGATATTGGCTTATAATAGTTGATAATTTTTAAATGGAATACATTAAATAGTATTAGAATACGGTAACATGAAAACTAAATAATTTACTAATTATTATACTTTTGAAACATTCTGTGTGGAGAAGGGAGTAGTAGTAGTGAAGAGGTGAGCGACATTTCTCTACATTTAGAGCCAAAAGCGGTCAAAAGTAAAAAATTCCTTTAAGTTTTCAAGCTCGTCGGGGAAAAAAAATTAGGAAAACCGAAATTTTTAAGCAAAGCAAATTTTTGACAAAATCGATTTTGTTTTTTGGAGTAACACAAAAAATAATAATTGCAAATACATGAAAATTTCACCAAAAGTTAAAATTTTAACCAAAATTCATCAAGGTAATGAAAATTTGCAAATTATTTTATAGCTATAAATAAATTAATAAAATGTTTAATTTTTATATCTAAGGATTGAGTCTGGTAAGTAGTAATGTAACCAGAGAATCAAAAGCATATATATTTAAATCGTTGATTTTTATAAACATTTTAAATTCAAAATATTGTCGAAATTAGATATTTAAATGAAGAATAACGATGTTAGTTATTTCGATATCATTAATATTTTTGTGGGTGCTTGTAACTTTTAAAGTATGTCATTATATTTTGAACACCTTATGACATTTTGAATACTTTTATCAACATTTATTCTACCTACTGTGTTATTATTAGTAAAATGGATTACACTAATAGCAATGATATCATTAAATATACTTAGTAATGTAGTCAGACAGATCGCATTTGCTCAGAATCGTTTTTCGTATACAATGGTTTTATATCATTTAATTCAATTTTATCACACCCATAACAGTTCGATGGAGTTTGTGATACATACTATGATACTCGTAAATATGTCGTGTGGTGGAATTATAGTTTTTCGTCGTCAACAGAAACAACTTTATTATATTATTTTAACAATTCTGATGTTTATTTGACATTTAAGTTTTGTCGAACTAGAGTTCAGAAAATTATTTTCGCTTACCATAGACGGTTCTTCGGACCTTTAAAAGCTGTACTTATTACCACTATTTCGATAACGACGCCAGGGATGTGGACAACTCAGATGTTCGGGTGCCGTTGAACACCAACACTCGCTAAACACTAGTTGGATAGTAAGATAATTGAAATTTATTTCCTTTTTCAAACGATTGTATACTTGTTATAAAAATAATTTCTATCAATTACTCTTATATTTATTATTTTAACTATATATTTCTGTTCTTTGTAGATTGTAAAATCTTTATTCATGCCTGAAAACGTTGTGACACGTATTGATGATATTGAAAAGTTCATAGGAGACTGTAGAATCCATCTGGAATTGGTGATGAAGAATGGTCTTATCGCTCTACTGATTAGTGATACGGATACAAAAAAATATCCAGTAGAAAATGAATTTACACAGTTTTTAACACAAAATGTTGGATCTTAAAATGCCTATACCAAAAATGATCATACCAATTATTATTTTTCAACTAAAACAGAAGCACTAACACCATCGTACGACAGGTGAAGCATAAGTATTTTTTTTTGTTATTATAATTAATATAGTATTTTTTTTAATCGTACCTATTAAAGATTTGCTCAATTTTTCCTTGAACTTTTATTTAAATCAAGTGCAACTGAAAGAAAAATTAGTGCTGTTAGTTCTGAACATAAAAAAAATGTGGCTAATGAAGTTTGGCTAAAATGTTTAGTTTTTTTGTTGTATTTTTTATAGTATAGTATAGTTATTGTTAGACTCTTTAGTCTAATCTAATTTTTAATTGAATTTAGTCTATAATCCATGTATTATATATAAGTATTTAAGTATTTTAAGTATATAAAGTCAACATATTATACGTGTATAAAATAATAATAATACCTAACCTATGGCGATTCAATTAAAAATTGAATTAGATCTGTATTTATGCAACACAAAAACAAACAAATTCTAAATTCAAAATTTATTTTTCGTTTGGGAACTTACATAGATGTGTATTTTTTTGTGAGAGAACTAACATACGTAACCGCTTACCTGCTATGTTTCGTGTTGGAACTAAGCCCCATATATATGTATATATTTCAAAATAAGGTGATTGAAGTGGTTGAATCTTTTTGGTATTTAACTTATTCAAAATGATTATAAATAAGTAAGAACGTCCCGATTTAACTATTATTACCTACCTACTTACATTTGAAATATCTTTGTAATTGATTTAATATTTAATTTATAATAACAAACAGAAGGGATATATACCTATAAATTTGTACTTATCAAAAAAATAAAATAAACGAAGGGTTGTCGTTAAACACTAAATAAATTAAATAAATAGAAATATAACTAAAAATGAATACGTTTACACTTTGCTTGGATTCAAATAAAATTGGTTTTTAACTTACGATCTTCAAGTTATACTTCTCTTGACCCAACCATTTGTTGTAGTTATAATTTAAGGAGTACATTTTGTTACAAAAATGGTTTTTAAAGTATTAGTATAAGATCTAATGCTTTCTAAAATAAAACGACATAATTTAGTAATTTAGTAACATGTAATTTATTCATAGTTTACCTGTGCCAAATTTGTTATGAGAATGATTTGGATCAGCTGCATTTTTTGCTAACTGTGAAAGACGCCACAAATAATCAGCAACATTTTTATCGTGTTCAGGGTTAACTGCATCAATTTCTCTTTCAATTGCACTTGTTGTAAATAAAAGTGCAATGAAAAATTGGGCAAATCTTTGAAACAATTAAAAAAATATAAATATTTATAAAAAAAAAAAAATTCTAATTCTTAACCTGTCCAACGACGGTCTTAGTGCTTCTGTTTCAGTTGAAAAATAGTAATTTGCATGATCATTTGCTGTATACGCATTATATGATCCACAGCTCTTTGTTAAGAACTGAGAAAATTCATTTTCTCCTGGAAATTTTTTTGTTCCCATAAATAGCATATGCTCACAAAAATGAGCTAAACCTGGCAAATCTTTAGGTTCACTCATATTCCCTAATAGAGGGAAAACAATGATTATAATAAGAAATTAAAATCGTGTTATCTACTGTCGATGTAAAGGATCGATTTTTTTTTTTTATTAATTAGACTTACTGATAATAATGTATAGATAAATATCCAATCCCCGATAGGTTCTACAGTCTCCCTTGGACTTTTCAATATTGTCGATACGTGTCACAACGTTCTCAGACATGTATAAACATTTGAATGATCTGAAAATGCATAATGCCATAACGTTGGAAATGTAGAGCCATATAGATGCATATCACTAAACCCAAATAAACAATTTGAAAAAAAAAATCATTGTTAAATCAATACATTTATTTAACCACCGCACTTGAGCTGGCAGTGGATTCAGATGGACGTTTTGCTTATATTACTTATTTGGATCGTAGCATCGATAAAGTACGTATTATTATCTTGGGACTTAACTAATAACGATGCTAATTTTTATATCGAGTATTTTTGTTTTCACATTTACATGTACAAAATTAAGTTTAATTATAAAATAACAACCAATAATAACCAATTATTGGAACTATATATAATTATGTGCAGTTATGTACTATTATTGTAAAAAATTAAAAAAACAACATATTTTTGTGTAAATGTATAATATGTTTTGCAAAAATGTTTTTACCAACGTTTACTAAATAACCATAATCTAAAAAAGGGGTTTTCTTAATCTTAATTTAGCATATAAAAAAAAATTCACAATACAATAAATATTTCGAAATAAAGCTTTAGAACTGGGTATTTCATGAAGTGTACGATTATTAAGATCAAACTATCAATTAATTAATAAATAAATAATTTCTGCCAACCATGTCCATCAACAGATCGAGCCAATCGGTTTCTGGTTTCACAATTTCCGCATCACTGTTCACCTGATCTTCCCACCTGACCCGGAACTGGAGTCCGGTGACCCAATATTATAATATAGACACTGTTGGGTGCAGTCGAGGAAACAGTATCAGGTGACGGACGATAGGGACTTCACGTTGAGGCGACGGGGTACCAAGGACTATACACATTCCACCAAAAAGGGGCAAACACTACGTGCACCTCTAGGCACGGTAAATAGTGTTAGCCGGACGTCGTTGGACCGAACGTCATCGTGTTACAGCGTAGACGGTGTTGGAGGTTTGTCTCGTCAGCAATCTTCTGATCAACAATCACAACAGCAACAATAACAAAAAAACCTTCACCATTACCACTATACAACCACACGATGGCCGACCAAAGACTGTGGACCTCTGCGGAACCTAAAAAGGCAAAAACAATAACAAGGAGGGACTTCTATCAAATATATGTAATCCAAAACGACAAGTGTTCATCACGACACTGGTTTTTATTAACTCGTGTTTTTTTAAAGGACTGATTTGTACATATTTTTTTCATGTTTAAGTTGTTCAAAGGTTTATCATGCAATACCGTTGACCTTTATTATTCTTTTTACGTTGTATATAATAAAATAATATATTAAGATTACATTTTTTATGAAATGTTTTGTTATTGTTTGTACACATATATGAAATTATATATTTGAACAACAAAAAATACAACGAGAAAATATACAAACCAAAATAATTTTTTCCTCTAACAATCTTTCGTCGATATTGACTTGTAATAGTTTATAATTTTTATTTTATTTATTTATTCATTAAAATAATGCTGAGTGACATTTGACAACATGTGCAATTTATAATAATAATATAGTTACGATCATCTAATGAAACAATGTATAAGATGGAGTACATATAATTTACAAATATAAACACATGCAATTGAATATATTAAATAATATTAAAACACCTTATGACGTTTTCATAAAGAATTATTCAACCTACTTTATTATTAAAAGTAAAATGAATAATTACTGTAATAGCAATAATATCATAAAATATACTTAGCAATGTAGGCTGACAGACCGTCTTCGCTCAGAATCATTTTTCGTTTACAATGGTTTTATATCATTTAATTCAAGTTTAGCACATACAAGTGACCCATGACACTCGACACCTACTCTACAGCAGATCGCTATCCGCGGTGGACCATCGCTATCCGCTATCCGCTGGACTTTTTTCATTTCAACAGCTATATTATTATCATATAATAATATGATGCTCGCCAAAATGTCGTGTTGTGTAATTATCGTTATTGGTCGTCAATAGAAACAACTTTATTATAAAACAAGAAACATTTTGATGTTTATTTGATATTTAAGTTTTGTCTAACGAGCGATTAGCAAGTATTTTCGCTTACCACGGACCGCGTGATATACCCAGAAAATCGACGACGGTTCTTCAGACGTTTACACGCTGTACTTATTTACGAATAATTACTCACTCGATCATAATATTATGTCTTTGTGGACAACTTTTGTGATCAATATTGTGATCAGTTCAATTTGGATTGATCATTGTTGCTGTGCGCCGTATCACTATTTCGATAAGGGTGCCAGGGATGTGGCCAACTTAGATGTTATGGTTCCGCTGAACACCGACACTGGAAAAACACTAGTTGAACAGTAAGATAATCGAACTTTATTTCCCTTTTCAAACGATTGTATACCTACCATCCTACCTGTTATAAAAATAAGTTCTGCTCATTACTCTTATATGTATTATTTTTACTATACATTTCTGTTTTTGGATACATATGTTTATAAAATTGGCTCTCTGTGTTTTGACATGAATTGCAAACATTTGGTTTAAAATAAAAACGAAACTGGTTTTTAACAGAGTTGATATACTTTTTAGATATTGACCGAAACGATGAATATGTAGATTTTACAATGATGTTTTTTTTTTTTTTAAATTGTTTTTTTGGGTCCGGTCATATGTTCTATATGCCTCTACATATCCAACGCCATTCTGTACAAATATTCCCGGTTTTTTTTCAGATCATTAAAATCTGTATGCATGTCTGAGAACGTCGTGACACGTATTGACGATATTGAGAAGTCCACGGGAGACTGTAGAACCTATCGGGGATTGGTGATGAAGAATGGTCTCACCGTTCTATTGATTAGTGATCCGGACACCGACAAATCTGCTGCATCTCTATCAGTTGCAGTTGGTAAGTTTTAAAATAACTCATTAAATTAACTATATTGATAATATTATTTACTAACCATTAGTGAATTTCGCTATAATATTTTTACTTAAATAATATTGTAAATATTTATCTATAAATTATTATCAGTCAGTTTTATTAATAAAAAAAAACCCGATCCTTTACATTGACAGTAGATAACACGAATTTAATTTTTAATTTCTTATTATAATCATTGTTTTTCCTCTATTAGGGAGTATGAGTGAACCTAAAGATTTGCCAGGTTTAGCTCATTTTTGTGAGCATATGCTATTTATGGGAACAAAAAAATTTCCAGGAGAAAATGAATTTTCTCAGTTCTTAACAAAGAGCGGTGGATCATATAATGCGTATACAGCAAATGATCATACAAATTATTATTTTTCAACTGAAACAGAAGCACTAAGACCGTCGTTGGACAGGTTGAGAATTAGAACTTTTTTTTTTTTTATAAATATTTATATTCTTTTAATTGTTTCAAAGATTTGCCCAATTTTTCATTGCACCTTTATTTACAACAAGTGCAATTGAAAGAGAAATTGGTGCAGTTAACTCTGAACACGATAAAAATGTTGCTGATGATTTGTGGCGTCTTTCACAGTTAGCAAAAAATGCAGCTGATCCAAATCATTCTTATAACAAATTTGGCACAGGTAAACTATGAATAAATTACGTTAAGTGATATTTTAAAATGTAGAAGTACATTTTATAGTTAAAATCTTTAAAAAAAATTTGGTGTTTATAAACAATATTTTTTTTTGTGTCTGCTGTTTAGGTACAAAAGAAACATTATGGGATATTCCTAATTCAAAAAACGTTTGTGTCCGTGATCAACTATTGGAGTTCCATTCTAAATGGTATTCTTCTGATTTGATGTACTTAACCATACTTGGAAAAGGTATTAACTGAAAGATTTTTTTTGTTAAACGTTCAAAATTATAATTTGTATCTAATCAATTTTTAGAGAATTTAAATACTTTGGAAGAATTGGCTGTATCTATATTTGGAGAAATTAAAAATAAAGATGTAAAGAAGCCATATTGGAGTGACCCAATTTATAAAGAAGAACAACTGGCAACTAAAACTGTTGTAGTTCCAGTAAAAGATATTAGAGTGCTTTCTGTCAGTTTTCTTATTCCAGATCAAAGCAAATATTATAGAAGCATGGTACGAACAGTGGTTAACTTTGGGGGGGGGGACGCGGGGGGACTGAGTACCTCAACTAATTTTTATGATACTCAAGCGTAATCTTGTTAATTATGTACACAATTTAAAGTTTAAACATATTTTTCAACATACATTTTGTTAATTAGCCTGGCAGGTATTTGAGTGCTTTATTTGGTCATAAAGGCTCTACGAGTATTCTAGCAGTTTTAAAAAAAAGAGGATGGTCTAGTAAACTGTCAGCAAACAATAAATTTGAAGCTAGGGGAATTGAGAATTTTGATATCAGTGTGGATTTAACAGAAAAGGGAGTTGATCATGTTGACGACATTGTTAAATTAATTTTTCAAGTTACATTATATTTATTAAAATTCCAGTATTTAATCATTATTACATATTCATCATTGTATATTTTATATGACTATTAGTATGTGAATATGTTAAGACTCGAAGGACCTCAACAATGGTTTCATGACGAAAATAGTAAAATAAGTGCAATGCAATTTCAATATAAAGATAAAGGTTCATCTTTAGATTATGTTTATCAGTTATCTTCTCAAATGATTGTGAGTCATATTTTTAATTGATTACATATATTACTGCCTGCTATTTGATCTTTATGTATTTGCTTAGAATTTCAAATTAAAAGATGTCTTAACAGCTGAATATTTAATACAAGAGTGGAAACCCGATTTAATACTAGAACTGTTATCTTACTTTAGACCAGATAACATGAGGTACCTATGAATAGAATAACCAATAATAGAATCACAATAGGTACATTTAATCGATAATATTGTTAATTTTGTGTTTTTAATTAAGTACCTACATTGATTTTAAATATTTTAAAGGACGACAATTATTAATGTATTCTGATAATTATAAAAATGTAAATTTATTAATATTCCAGAGTAACAGTAGTTTCCAAAGTATTTCAAGACAGAACAGATACTGTAGACAAATATTATGGAACACCATACTCAACTATGAAAATACCAATAGAGACTTTAAATGTATATATATTTAAAAATAATTTTCATAATTTATATAAATGAATTACATTTTTTAAAGGAGTGGAAAAAAAATGATTTATGCGAAGATTTAAAAATGCCATTCAACAATGATTTTATTGCTACAGATTTTAATTTAGTGCCAATCGATAAAAATGTAATACGATTATTTATTATGTAGTTTTCATATTTTAGTATGAATACATTTTTCTTCTTTAGGAACCAAGTCTTCCACATATTATTCATGAATCATTACTTTTGAGATGTTGGTTTAAAACAGATACAGAATTCAGACTCCCTAAAGCATTTGTTTCAATTGACTTTTTCAGGTAATTAATCGCATGTAATATACATCTAGGTATAATATTTTCTAATACTTAATTAATTCAATACACCACTAATATTTTTTATACTATAGAGCAGGGGTGGCCAACCCAAATGATCTCGCGGGCCACTTTAAAAATACATTACGATCCAACGGGCGACATTTTTTTTTTTTTATTAAAATAAAAAAAATTTACAATCCGTATACAAATAATACAATAATTAATTGTAATCATTTTTTTTTTGTAAATGTTTGACAAATCTTGCTTATTCAAATAATCGTAACTGACATTTTACTACTTCAAATCGTACTGAATTTTTTTATATTTCTTCGTTTGATTAATTAAAATGTTAAATGTTTAACTGTTATAGTTATTTATTGTTCTCTTATTTTATTAAATAATCTGTAACTTATTTAAAAATGTATTTTTATTCAGCCCCATTGTAATGGCTTCTCCACATCCATTACATTGCAATATTATGAGTCTTTTTGTGAGATTATTTAATGAAGATTTTTCCGAGTACACATGGGATGCAACCAGGGCTAGTCTACATTTAATCATACAACCAAGTAGTTATGGTTTCAAGGTAAAAACAATTAAAAACTCCCAAAAAAAAAAAATTTTTGTTTTGAATGTAAAATCATTCTTTATTAGATGCAATTTAGTGGATTTAATCACAAGTTGCAAATTTTGCTGAAGAAAACTATTGATAGACTTTTGGCTTTCAAGATTGATCCACTACGCTTTGAAATTCTCAAAGAAGAAGTAAACCATAGTAAAATTTAAAATTAATTATTTAAAATTTAAAATTTTTAAAATTCGTGTGTAGAGAATTAGGGATTTGAAGAATATTGATATGGAACAACCTTATCATAGTGCGATGAGGTATAATTCTATAATTTTATCAGAGTATGCATGGACACCCAATGAACTACTGTCTAACATTGATGGTAAATAATTATATTAATCTTAATTCGAACTGTTTGATATAAAGTCTTCATATTTTTAGATCTTAAGATTGAAAACATTGAGGAATTTATTCAAAAGTTCTTTTCCCAAATGTTCATGGAAACACTAGTATATGGTAATATAGATAAGCCTGTAAGTATATTACAATAAAAATTGTTAATTTGACATACTAATATATTATCTACTAAATGATGTGGTTTTATTTTAGAAAGCATTAGATCTTGTACAAATACTTGAAAAACCATTTTCGTGTCGAAACGGACTCCGTAAATTAGTACCACAACAAATGGTTAGGTCAAGGTTAGGTCAAGAAGTACAACTTGAAGATCGTAAGTTAAAAATCGATTTTATTTGAATCCAAGCAAAGTGCAAACTTATTCAATTTTAGTTATATTTCTATTTATCTAATCTATTTAGTTTTCAACGATGATCCTTACTTTTTTTGTACAAAGTACAAAGTTATATATTTTTCTTTTGGTATTTTTTTTAAAGTAAATATTAAATCTATTATTAAGATATTTCAAATGTAAGTAATAATAGTTAAATCGGGACGATCTTATACTTATTTGTAATCAATCGGAGTAAATTAAATACCAAAAGGATTCAACCGCCTTATTTTGTAATATATATACATATTATACATATATGTGGGGTTTAGTTCCAACATGAAACATAGCAGGTAGTAAGCGGCTACATATGGAAGGTCGCTTACCAAAAAATACACCCGTACGTAATTCCCAAACGAAAAAAAAAATTAATAAAACGCATAAAAAAGTCCTATTCAATTTTAAATTGAATCCGTAGGTTTAGGTTATTATTATTATTTTATACTCGTATATAATCTGTTGACTTCTTATACTTAAATACATACTTTTATATATTGCGTGGATTATGGACTGGATTCAATTAAATGAGGAAACTTACATTCGCCTATTGCATGTAGGTATTATTTATTTTTCATCAATTAAGATAATGACGCATTTAAGGCAAACAGTACAGTTAAAGTAACATTATAATAGTATTATACGTATAGATTATACCTTTGATTCTAATATCATTAGACAGATAGCTCAAGGTATACGAATATTCGGCGACCAGTCATTGCATTCGTCCTCTACGGAGTGCTACAATCGCGTGTATTCAAACAGCTCTTTGTTTCTGGATGGAATTAATTATTAAAAACATTACGATTTTACATACGAATGTTGATCTGACATTAAACGTACATATACATAAAATACCAGAAATGAGACGTTCGAATGCACTCGATTGCAGCGAATGTGAAATTCGGGCGAATACAATGACTGGTCGCCGAATATTTGTATAATTGTATATAATCTGGTATATGGGTTATCTCACTATCTGTCTGTTACATAATCAATGATTAAACTAAACAATACACTTTTATTCTCTTATTCATATTCCATTCGGTTTGACTTAAAGACATTAAATTAAAGCGTTATATTTAAGGTGAAAACGCATTGTTCGAGACAATAAGCAATCATCACAGCAGTTCAAGTGTTTATATACATTTACAATGTGGTGTTCAGTCTGCATTCAAAAATATGGTAGTTGATCTATTCAATGAAATGATCAAAGAGTCTTGTTTTAACACCCTACGTACACAGGTACAATAAATTGTTTATGTTTGAATAGAATGCAACTATTAAAGTTCACTTTTTGTTCTAGGAACAACTTGGGTACATAGCGTTTAGTTCATCCAGCAAAAGTCATGGAATACTGAGTATGCGTTTTATTGTACAATCTGACCGTAGTCCGATGTATGTTGATACAAGAATAGAAAATTATATAAACTCTATTGAGGTTAGTGGGTTTGAGTAGTTTAATTTAAATATTCTAACTAATTGATTTTTTATTCTAGCAATTATTAATAAATATGCCTGAAGGGGAATTTGACAAGTACAAAAACGGTTTAGCTGCTAAACTGTTAGAGAAGCCAAGCAGCTTTATGAAGCAAGCGGCCGTCTATCAGACAGAAATTGATACACAAGACTACAAATTCAATCGATCACAAATCGAATCAAAAGCATTAAAGTCGATCGTTAAAAATGATATTGTTCAATTTTATAATGTAAGTTATTTTGCTAATGTTTTAGCCTGATAACAAATTTGTAATTTGTATAGGATTATATCAGTCAATCTGGGCCAAAAAGACATAAGTTGGCAGTTCATGTCAAATCTACATTCAAGACTACAACCGCGGGAGATATTAAAAAAGAGGATGGTTGTTTGATACCAACCAACAATGTATGTATTATTATTTATTATGATATAATGTGTACTTATTTGCACTTATGTTTACTTTTTTGGCTAATATTATTTTTCATCTTACAGAGAATTTTGATTGAGGATATAAAAGTCTTCAAAAAAAAGCACAGTCTGTATCCATTGCCAAGCTAATGTATACTTGCTTGGACTCACATCTACAAAATACAAGTTGAAATTGATATTTCAAATTAATCTAACAAAAATATATTTCTTATATTTGTATTCATTTATATTATAATATAGTTCATGTCAAGTTAAAATTTATATATTTTTTTTTTGCTAGAATTGTATTAAAAGTTACAGCCGAGCTTACAGGAGTTTATTTAGATTAGCAATTCTCAATCTGGGGCCAACAGATTATTTAGGGTGGCCATCACAATATGTAATAACGTATTAATAATATCGTTTAGTTTAGGGGTTTAACATTATTTAGTGCACGTAAATCCAATATCTGATAATATAGAAACTACGAGAAACTGTTAAAATACCAGACAACCCTCGGCCAGCAAATGTCGACGTTTGCAGTTGATCGGGTGACCAAAAAGAGTCGACGTTTCGCCTGCAAAAGCTGAAGTGTGATTGGCAAAAATCAACACGTAGCTATCGAATGTCGACGACGCGTGTTGAGCATGAAAATGGCTCATCGATTCAGAAATGGTCATCCAATGTCGCCGCCTCCACCACACACGTTATACTTTAAATACTACGGCTAAGATAGACGATGACTGTCTTCTTGAAATCGTTTGACTGTTGGACGTTGCTCACTATAATAATATGTGTTTATGTGTTGTCAAAATATTTGTACATAGTGATTGCTATTGGTGCAACGGTTTTGTTTTGAATATGCAGCTTATGATAAAGTTCCTCAAGTTCTATCAACTCACTATATTATGTTATACTAGCTAGAGGCTATCCCAGTGCCAACTATTTGTATATTTTAAAAAAAAATCTGCTTATCGTAATATTAATATGATAATATGTAACCAATGGCAATTCATTGGCAATCCTGAATTAACCGTCGTTGCCGGGTTTGAGAATAAAAATGTATGTATTCTTGTTATCTGGCAAGATTATATACAAATTATTAGCTAGTAAATATGTGTACCGAATTATAAGTCGTCGATCGAATCGATTATTTTATTACACAGCACACACAATACAATTTATTATAGCTTAGATGTCTTAGAACCTGCAAATAAAATGTGAAATACATTAAACGTATATTGTACAGCTCGACGCTCACGGCTTATAAGCGCTTACTCGTTAGGTGTGTATTAGGATGTATTTGGATCTATTAAGTATAACATTTATACGTAAAATGTTGTTTTTTGTCGAAATAAAAATTTTGAAAAATTCCTTTCTTGGTGCACGGCAAAATTATAATATTAATCAACCATAAAAATTTCAAATCGATAGCTCTAATAGGTACTCTAACGCAACTCTTCGTTGATTATGAATCAGTCACTCAGGACAGTCTCGTTTATATATATATATAGATAATAGATGTATTAACTTTAATCAATGGCAATCTTACTTTGTCCGTAAAAAAAATGATAGTGTATATTCAACTCTCATATGATATAATTTTTTATTTCGAGTCCGTAAACTAGACTCTTTGATGCATACGTTTACCGCATCTACCCGATTAACCAATAGTAATAATTTTATTTTACAAAAAAAAAATACTAATCTCTATAATTTATTTCCACTATTACTATTATAATCTGTAAATTGTAACGAATTGTAACCATTAATAAACAAAAATAATTTTCGATTTTCATCGTAAATCTCAAAATCCTTGAGTGAGCACCTGTTTGAAATGAGAATTTTGGAAAATCCTTTCATAGTGCATGGTAAAATAATTATAATAATTAATCCACCATCAAAATTTCAAATTATTAGCTCTTATGAACGGAGGTTCGGCTCTCCGTTGATTATGAACCAGTCACTCAGGACACTCCCAGTCAAATTTTTCCGATATATTTAAATAGTTATTATTCTATTGGGGGCAAAGACAAATCCAACAAATCAAAAATCATTTAAACCGATCCAGCCGTTCTTAAGTTATAAATGGTGTAATTTACTCGACTTTGTTTTATATACATATATTATATGGATAAAACGATTTCGTTTTTAATAGTTATTTTTAACAATAACATTCTAATTGAATATTTTTAAGACTATTACTATAAACTATTAAATTACATTCTATAGACTCTAATTTATCGTTTATCTATACACAACACATGAATACTTTCAATGGATTTTAAACATACCATACACATTCAATTAATGTCTAATAATATTTTTAATATATTATGTCATATGTAGGAACCTAATCTAAAATTAAATAATAATGTTTTTGTTATTATTAAGAATTTTTTATCGCCGTAAGTCCGTTGTTTATTAAGTAGGTACTTGGTTATTGCTTAACTGGGTAAGTAAAAATATTGTATACAATTTAAATTACAATTTATTTTACATTTTAGATTTTAGATTTTGACCAGAACAAAGAATTTATTGGTATTACAATGATGTATGTTTTTTTATAACTGTGTGCACGATAAGATGTCAAAAAAATGGTTCGATTTTCAACTTCAGTAACTTTTCTGGTGTGAAAGTGAATCTATATTGTTGGTGCATTCAAATTGAATTCAAATTAAACACACCCAGTTCAGTGACCCACTCGACACTTACTGTACAGCAGAGCTGTACTCACTTGCAGACCTTTTTAATGATAAGACATTGTCAGTTTTTTTTAAAAGTACCTATCCGTAGCAATAATTTGAAGTTGCCTTGATACGGTCCTGGATTGTGATATTTGTTTTCAAACGTCTATCGCGGACGTTATACACTCTCCACCGTATAATCCAGAGCCAAACGGCTTGGCGGAGAGAGGTGTACAAACTATAAAGAAAATATTAATTAAGTTGTTATGATATAAGAGAGAGATAACGAGAATGCAAACGAGAATAGACGATGTATTATTGTCTCATTAAAATACACCGTCAACCGACACAGGTTGTTGTCCAGCAGAAACGATGTTAAATTTTAAGCCGAAAACACAATTAACAGTATTAAGACGACCAAAAATAGGTGGAAACATTGATTTAGAGCACTAAATTGGAAAACAGGAAAAGTTTGAAATTGATGGAAAAGTGTTAGTAAAAAACCCACAAGCAAAAGGTCAAAATCGGTTACCAGGTAAAATTATGAAAGTACTGAGTGGATGTAGGTATTTATAGTGATGATAAATGGAAGTATGAAAATGGTATATTTAAATAAATTAAAATCCAGTATGTTGAGCGAGGGAATACATCAAAGTCAATGAAAAAAAAATGTATTTAGTTATTATTGCTATGTTATTATTATATATTTATGTATTTATTATGTGTACAATAATTATAATATGTTGTTTTAGTATACTAAGGACGTTATAGTAAACGTATTTGAGTTATAAAAAAATGTATTTGTATGTACTCTCAATGATTGTTATCATTTCTTAAGGAGGATTAATGTAATGAATGTTACGTAATTAATTAGTATACAATATATTGTCATTAAATTATTATGTAATTGGTATCGACGTACAGCTATTGACGTTTTGAACATAATAAACAGTGTTAATTAGAACGTCAAGCACATCGTCGTTTTGTCGATTGCCGCGCTTCTCGTCTATGTTTGCACAAACATAACAGGGCGGACCTCGTCAAATTAGCTCCACGTACAGGTAAGTGATGTTACCACAACTGTATAGAGGGATGGAACCGTATGTATAAATTTAAATGTAGGCATAAAATATATAATACAACAAATATGATTACAACTATGTATGTATTTTCAATTCAAGTGATTTGTGCCTGCACAACTAAACTATTTGCTCTTTTAAAAATATCTACCATTTTGCTTAAGTAGAATCGCGCACAATAAATACACGATTTGTTCGAGAATAATGAATACTAATAAAGAATACTTAGAGGCTAGAGCAAAGGTTCACAACACGCATTCGCCGCAGCTCGCACTTGAGCCTCCTGCAAAGTGGTATTGGGTGTCTGGGCTGCAGACGCTGCTAAGTGTCCTAGACTCTTAGCCAAGGGTTGATAAATTGTACCTATAATTTAAGTCGATTGCCATCAACATCGAGATTTTCATATTATTTTATACATTATTGGTTATATTAGGTCATATTTAATCAATAACAACCTGTCTATTTCTTTGTGTTTATATTTTTTACCTGCTCATTAAGTATAAGTGAGCCTCAACTACAAAATTTGTGGTCTGCACAACTAAAACGATGTAACATAGAACATTGTTCTATGGATGTAACAACCACTTACGTAATAGTGCGCTTCACATCTAGGACTATTTACTCGTCGATAACAACTCGCGCGGATAAGATATCTGTGACCGAAGTCCACCACTGTACACTACGACTACTACTACCTACAACCAGCCATCACGCGAACCACATAAACTCAAGTGACACAGATAAAATATTTAGGTATTAATATCATCGTAGGTCGACGCCCGAAAATCATTGTATTAGTCATAAATGATTATTAGAGTGTGGGTGGGGTTCAACATGGGTACCGATGAATATTACTCTCGTACGCACTTGCACGTGTCAATATCTCGGTACCAATATAAAATTCACTATACGAATTTTACAACAACTTACCTATTGTTTTGACAAATATGTTTGTTAACATTGTCTGATTTCAATTCTCAAAAATGATTTTAATTGAGCAGAAAAATGCCTTTAGATTGCAGGGAACATTTTCCATTTTTAATTTTTTGTTTAATTACAATAATGATTTGAAATGTTCTGTACAATCTATAGACATATTTCTTCTGAATTCATTTTTATTTTCAAAATTAAATCAGACAACGGTAACTAACTTTATTTTTGTCAAAACCTTATAGGTCTTTTAAACTCAAATTAACGGTAGTAGCGAGGACCCTTAATAGACGCAGCGCAGTAACTCGTATCAGTTGACTTGCTCTACTGCCGCGACTGTCCCTAATGTTATCGGCATTATGCGAGTCGCTGCCGGTTTCATAACAGTTGATATGCACCGCCGCTGTGCTTAATCCGAATTTTACCATTTTTACCTTCATAACATTCGGCAGTTTGAACTATTTCAAACAGTTTCACACAACAATAGTTTACTCTTCTCAGGCCAAGACCCTTTACGACAATCCCTTTTATCTGGAGATGTTTATAAGAAGGCCACGTGCCTTACGTTTTACCGTTTTACAAGTGTGTGTTGATTTAATAACCCGTGATCGTATAATACGGATCGTCTCTAAATCTCTTTTTTAAGTTTACTTGTTTTAATAATTTTTTAGCATATTATAACACTCCTTAAGCAGTACAACATTTCAAAAAATAAGATTTAGAGTAGTTCATTATTAAAGAAAAAGACAGTGGCCATGCTTAGTGAATCATCCTGTATAAGAGATAATAATTAAAATTGTATTCAATTTATTTAGTTATATAATATCTGTATGAGCTTAGCCCCAAAAATAAATCATAGCCTCCCCCCCCCCCCCCCAAATGCTACCAAAATAATTCTCATTTCCCCGTATTGTTCAAAAATTAAAAAACAAAACTTTTGACTCTTGACAAATTTACAGGTATTATTACAGTGTAAAAAGTAAAAACTCATCAAGTATATAAACAACGTTTATAAATAATAATCTAAGCATCATGTCTATTTGTACGATGGTATTTATTGCTGCCATAACTGTTTCGTGGTCCTGTACACCAATCACAGCTATGAACATTCTAGCTATAGAGCCGCTTACGGGTAGAAGCCATTGGAATTTCATGAGCGCCCTTCTCCGAGCTTTGACAGACAGCGGTCATCGCGTCACCGCGTTCACTCCACTCCCCGATGGAGAACGAACCAACTATACGGAGATCGACATATCGAATGAAATTTCAGCGTTGGACGTGGGCATTGACTCGAATTTCGTAATGGAAAACTTTCGAAAATCTACGGTAATGATACCTTTGGTCATGAACTGGACCCGTTGCATTTGCGACATTATCTATAAACATCCCAAGATGAGTGATATACTTAATAGCGGAAAATCTGGTTACGATTTAATTATTGTCGAACGAGCTGCATCGGAATGTGTCACTTACGTAGCCGCCAAATTGGACTTACCGATCATATTCTCATCCCCCTCGCCGTTGAAGACGACTATTGAATATAGCGTAATAGGAAATGGTCCGAATCCAGCAACCGTGTCTCATGTAATGGCCTATCACTCAGTTCCGAGAACGTTTTTCCAGCGGCTTACAAATTCTCTGTTTTTCGCGTACAGCGCTTTTTTAAGTACACGAAAAGAGTCTGAAATGAAAACGAACGATCCCGGTGAACACGATTTAATGGAACCAGTTAAACCGTCTCTCGTGTTTCTTAATACGTATTACGTTACCGAAGCGCCAAGACCGTTTCCACCGAACGTTATACAAGTAGGCGGCATTCATTTACAACCGCCCAAAGATGATGCTATACCCACAGTGAGTTATAAGCGTTTCCTTATCAAGTAGTTATCTCAGTGGTGTCATTTCACTATTACAGATTTTTTAAGGTAGGTGAAATTTTAACCAGTTCTTAGGAAAAACTTTCAAAGTTTATCCTACATTTGTTCATTTTTGTAGACTTTGAGGAGGATGTAACTACCTACTATTTAGTTATTATAACCTCCTATTGAGGTTAAAAATATATTATTAATAGGTCACTGGTTTTGATATTTTTAGATATTCACTATTCATTACCTAACCTGCTATACCTATATTTCTGTTTTAAAAAAATAATAAATGTACAACTTACTCGTAACGCTTTAGGTATACGCCTTATTTATAGGTATAAATGAATAGCAGTAATAGTGTATATAACCAAGTAGATATATATATAATATCTAATAAATCAAATTAATATATAAATAATTTATATACACATGAAAAAAATTTGAAAATGTGTGTAATAAAGGTCAGCTGGAAGTATCTCGATAGATAATTATGGCTATCCTACCAAAAACCTCGAATCTTTTAAAACTAGAAGGAGGAAAATTCCTTTCTTGCCCACCCTCCAGTCATCAAACTCAAATGACGCTACTATTATTCCCCCGAGTTATAAATTAATGCAGACTAATATATTATATTAAAACAATTAACATACTTTGAACCACAGGATATTTTAAAATTCATTGATGATTCGCCGCACGGAGTAATTTACTTTACATTTGGATCGATCGTGAAGATGTCAACGTTGCCGGATCACATTCAAAACGCGTATAAAGATGCCCTTTCGCAAATTCCTCAAAGAATATTGTGGAAGTACGAAGTTGAAATGAAAAACAAACCGATGAACGTAATGACACGCAAATGGTTTCCTCAACGTGAAATACTTTGTAAGTGTTTATTTACTTACGTATATAATATAATAGAAAAATGCAATTGATTTCAATTAAATACAAGACAATAGATTTTGTTGTGTTTTCATACGTTTCTTATAGTGCATCCCAAAATAAAATTATTCATCACTCACGGAGGTATATCTGGTGTGTATGAAGCTATAGACGCCGGTGTTCCAGTTCTTGGACTTCCCGTGTTCTATGATCAGCCTAGGAATATAGAAAATTTAGTGGACGCAGGCATGGCAATTTCAATGGATTTACTATCTGTGACTAAAGACAGCTTTCTGAAAGCCGTCAACGAATTAATTAACAATGAAACGTGAGTTGCAGTAAACATGCGTTTTTTTAGATATCATAAAATAAACATGAGTTTGTTGTGGGTAAAATTGATAAAAAAAAATCATGTGTTATTGTAAAAACTTTTTTTTAAGATACCGGGAAAATGCCAATACCGTTTCTAATCGTTTCAAAGATCGACCCATGACTCCGGAAAGATCTGTAGTTTATTGGACAGAGTACGTTCATCGTCATAAAAGCGCACCTCACTTAAAATCGTACGCCTTCAATCTGATGTGGTACCAATACTATCTTTTGGACGTAATTGCTGTCATATTATTATTAATCATATCTACCGTATATATCACTTATAAAACACTGATGCATGTGTGGATAAATATTATTTAAGTTGTAAATAGTATTTTATGTGTAATTGGAAGTAAAAACGAGTTCGATAACAATTATCATTATTATTATATTTAAGTTTATATTACCCATTTCTCACGGCAATGGCGCTTCCTGCTGCTGCAGGCGCGTGTTGTTATAATAGGAAATATCCTCTATTAGAACTATAATAATAATATTATATATATTATCTAAAATAATAAATTCCTACTTTAATATTATTGAATATGTTTTGTTCTACAGCCATAAGTAGGAATACATCTTTGAAAATAGTCCAGATATCTCCAAGCACAAAAAAGTGACACGACCAGTGATGGACCATGCTCGTGTCCCTTTTTTTTAAAAAAAATTGTTATGCATCTGTGTTATTAAAATAACATGGAATGATACACCCAAGAAATCAATCAGTTCTCCGACGGGCCAAGTGTGAGGTAGACACAGCTCTCGCCTATGTGTACATCGTGTAATATATTATTATATATTTGTATACGACTTGGCCGGTATCGCTACATTATGTGTGTACGCATTTTTTTGGTAAAAAATGATCCGATCGAATTCACATTCCCGACAGCCTTTTATGAGGTACTTCTATGTAACTATATATGCACATATATATACAAGGTGATTTTTGAGCATGCTCACCCAATGTATACTTAATTCCCAATAAATATTAAAAAACGATTTTTGATAAACCTCGAAGATGCAAAAATATAAGCTTTCTCATAATGTATAATATTATGTACCTACACAATGCAATTATCTAAAAAAAAAGATAAGTAATTTTTAACTTTTATTGTTTATGAATTTATTACCTATGCGATGTGGCCAGTGTTGAGTGGTTATAAGTGAATAAGGGTAATATACTAATATATACTATATACCTATTTTTATGTAATAATTGTAATTCAAATTGTATCTTATGACTTATGACGTGTATTTCTTTAAATTAAACTAAAATGTATGACTATTTCAAATACGTATCTACTACCTATGTATTAATATTACTATTACTCTACAACCGGTACGTGATCGTACGACGATGACGTTTGGGTTAGGTATTCGAGTTGGCGTATTTTATACGTCGCGTGCTTGAAAATAAAATATACGTTCACGACAATTGGATATCATTAAATATGTATTTTAAATAAAAGGGAAATTTGAACCTTAGAATAATACGAAAAGAAACTTACAAACTTACCTACTTACTAACTTACCTACTACCCTTTAAGTACCTACTTTTTTGTAGGTACTTATAATTCGAAATGTTTGGCAAACCCCCGTGCCATATACATAGTACACCACCGCTGCGGCCCCGTCGTCGTGGAATAACGCATTAGCTCATCTGAACTGAAAATATTGTGATTTACGAATAATTAAACCGTACTTAACGAAATTGGTTTTTTGTTCATGACTATTCATTTAGCTTTGCATAGTGAAATTTTCTAATCGTTACTCGTTTTCGTTCTCTGCAACCATTTTGGCAATTGCCATGGATGATAGATATTATACTACTACAATATGAACATTTCACAGCTGAAATATTATAATACAACTTTTAATATCAAAGAGGTCCGTGTTTACGATTTGTTCATTGAAATGTGAAATGACAATAACCAAAATATTTAATAATTTTAAATTTACATTATAATAATCATTGGTTTAGCTATTGTTATTTAGATATTATTAGAGTGTTAGAGATTGATATTACAAAGTGGGGGGATGATCCTCCATAAGGTAATTTCACTTTGAGAAAAAAGTATTAAGTTCTACATTTTAAAAATTAGGTTCCAATGAGTTCCAAATATGTTTTAAAAAGGTTCGAAATCAAAATGGATATCCCGAGGCTGGGGGGGGGGCGACTTCGCGCCATTTGTTGATACATTTACACAATGTTGAATAATATGGAATGAACCTTATACGAAATTTTTGTAGTGAATGACTAGGAAAATATACCAGCACGGTGTTTTTTGTTTGTATAAACAGTTGAATAAACTGAAAATACAAATTGTCGGCGTGGTTATTCAAAAACAAAACGAAATTGTTGTAGAAAAAATATTTATTATGATTGAATATAATTTTATTCTTCTATTTAAAACATGGTCATTATAGGTATTAGGTAGGTATAAGTACATAAAGGTATTCAAAATAGGTATTCAAATAAAAAACAAATCAATAAAAACTTATTGTGTATTTTATTAGTTAATGACCCTCATAAAGTTAGCAGCACAACTATGACAGACACCCATAAAACACATCCAACAAACTTGTTGGACATTGTTGGATCAATCTCAAAATTTGTTGGATATTATTTTTGCCGTTAGAGCTTTCGACACTTTTGTGCTGCCAAATATACTACAACAGCACAACTTTATGTCAGCAAAATTTCACCCCTATAAAAAATGTCAAGCGTGATTTGTTGGACATTGTTGGACCAATATGACAATTCGTTGGACATTATTTTCGCCGGTAGAGCTTTTTCAAAGTTGTGTTGCCAACAGCGCAACTTCATGTCAGCAAAATTTCACCTCTATGAAAAATGTCAAACGTGATTTGTTGGACATTGTTGGACAAATCTGACAATTTGTTGGACATTATTTTCGCCGGTAGAGCTTTTTCAAAGTTTGTAGTGCCAACTACATGTCCAGCACTACATATGCAAAAAAAAAAAAATTAAAAACTATCCAACAATACTCAAACAATATTGTTGGACGTTGTTGGGCATTTGTTGGAATTTGTTGGAAGCTATTTTAAAACTTATTAAAGTTCAAAGTTTGTAGTGCTAACTTCACACGTGGCACTGCAAATTAAAGTAAAAAGCTCAGAACACATGAAAAATAATTTTTTATAACCATTCCAGACAATGTTGGACATTTGTTGGACAAAAAAAAACAAAACTTTACAAGTTTCGAGACAAAAAAGTTCAAAAGTTCATATGAAAAAAACTGTATACATTTTATACACATTAAACTATAAAACATAAGCGACCAAAAACTTTTGATAGTGGTCCAACAAATTTGTTTAGACATTATAGTCCAAGAAAATTCCTTAAAATAATTTCTCCGCATTTTTAAGTCACCATTTTCACTTAGCACTACATATTTTCAATATAATACATGATATTCGTAATAATAAGCTTTTTTTTTTAAATATTGATGTTTACTATCCAACAACTTTTGAAAGTGGTCCAACAAACTTTTTTAGACATTAAAGTCGAGGAAAATGTATTAAAATAATTTTTCTGAATTTTTAAATCACCAATTTCACCTAGCACTACATATTTTCTATATAATACATGATATTCATAACAAAAAAGTTTATTTTTAAAATGTTGACTTCTGAGGTCCAACAACTTTGGAAAATGGTCCAATAAACTTGTTTAGACATTATAGTCCAAGAAATTTCCTTAAAATAATTTTAAAGCAGTACATATTTTAAGTAATCTAAATCTTATCTGTTCTATACCAAAAAAATCATATACACGTTTATCGTTTAATTAGGTATAACACATGATATGACAGCTATTTATCTAGAGGCTATTAGAGTATTAGGCGTAAAAATAAAGAAAAACCAATTTTTAAAATTGAAAAATATTATTATTAATAAAAATTATTTTAAAATATAGTAGGGATCTTATAATCAAAAAAAAATTGTAATTTAAAAAATAAAATAATAATAAAATAGAGACCTAATTAACATAATATATGATTATGATTTAGGTAGTATGATATGATATATATATAGAAGGTATATCAAATAAATTGCCGCAGTTTGTATAATGTATCTTATCGGTTTTGTCGCAGATTGTATAATCTTAATTTTTTTGTTGCCGGAGTTTACATATCGACTTTTAGAAAAAGGTAAATTTTGCCGCAGTTTACATACAGCCATATTATGTAAGAACGCCCGTATTAATGGATGACACTATTTGTATAAAAATGCGAGTGAATTAAAAAATGTTTATCTGTACAAGAATATAATAAGCGAATTTTTGATATGGAAATATAGGTGAAACATAAAAGCTACTCATGTCGCACTAAATTAATCATTTATTGTCATTGGATTAGGAAAAAAAATACCAGTTCTAAATAATTATAATTTATAACGTGTATTTCTGTAAATTAAAGTAACATTTATATTCTATTTCTATTTCATGTAGCTACCTATATGTATTAATTATTATTATTCTACGGCCGAAACGCGGTGAAACAACGACAACTTTTGGGTTAGGTATTCGAGGTTACATATTTTATATAAAATATGCGTTTACGACACTTCGGTAACATTAAATATGTATTTTAAGAAAAAATGTAAATTATAGACTCAAAAATATGCGAAAACATACTTGCGTAGACTTCAACTATTTCGGAAAATCCTTGTTCCGTATAATGCATGCACAGTGCACCACCGCAACGCCGACGTGGGACGCTTTAACTCTTCTACACTGAAAATATTATTGTGATTTATGAAAAATTAAATCATACTTAACACAATATGTTTTTCGTTATTGCACTAATTTACCAATGCATGAAATTTTAGGATTACTAATCGACTTCGTTCTCTGTAACGATTTTGGCAACTGCCATAGATAATACATATTATTTACGTCCTGCACAGCAGATATTGTAATACATCTTTTCATACCAAAGAGTTCCAATTCACGATTTGTTCATTTAAATTACAATAGGTAATATCATAAAATATTATTTGTTTGGTCATTGATTTAGATGGTGTTTTTTTTGATATTAGAATATTAGATACACACGTATATTTTTACGTAAGCATATTTTTTTACGAATCAATAAATAAATGTGATTATTGTTTTTTGGAATTAAAATAATTATACCAATGTAGGTACACGGTTAATAAATCACATTTAGCGAACCATAGCTATACCACCAGTCTGTAAAAGTTCAAGTCAAACATTTTCTCCAAATGTTTCCTAGCATAAAATAATGATTATTATTTGATATATATTTATTATTATTATATTATATTATGTTTTTAAGATACCCAATTTAAATTATTTGATTTTTTTTTTTATTCTACTTAATTTACTTCCGATTAAAATTAAAAAAAAAATATGTTTTTAGTAAAAAACTTCGTAAATGTAGTAAAACCTTCCCCGTAATGTACCTATTTGCTTATCATTAGTTTTATCTTCAAAATATTTAAACTAATTTTCAACTCTTTTTCAAAAATGAATTGGATTATTTTATACATAGGTACAAATTTAAAACATCCATGAAAGTGACCCACTTGACACCTACTGAAAAAAATTAAGGGAAAACGGGCTGTTTCAAACAGGAATTTTAATTCAATTTTGTTTTCTTGGCATAACTCAAACAAAAAAAATAACAGTAGACTTTTGAAGTCTTACGAAATGTTGAGATTATTATTTTCTATATACCATTCAATTTTAAAGATATTTTAACTCTTTTTGTGCTAACTGTAAGGATAAGCATTTTTTGATTTAAAAAAAAATGTTTTTATACATATTGATAAAAAAATGTTTATTGTGTCAAAAATTTGAAAATAATACATGATTCTTCATAAGTTGTTCTAATAGTAATTTAAAAATATTGAAAATACATTAGGCCCACTTTTTTAAATTAAATTAATTCAACCTTTTGTGTTATTAATAGTAAAAATAATTATTTTAATACCAATAATATCATAAAATACACTTAGGTATGTAGGCTGACAGGCAGTCGGCGCTCAGAATCGTTTTTTGTACACATTAATTTGATATCACATTAATTGAATACAAATTTAACACATCCGTGAAAGTGACCCACTCTACACCTACTGAACAGCAGAGCGGTACCCACTTGCAGACCTTTTTTATTTAAGGTTTATGATGGTGCTATTATTAAACTATACGTCTATACCTGAAGTCTGAGAGTGGAATTAATAATTTTTTTATTTCATAATTGTATCCTATATTTAAATATGATTGGTATTTGTCGTACTCACATCGCCGATGTGCAGGAAACTGCTTTAGTGCTCTGAAATAAAAAATGAAACCGAACTCAACCATTTTTTGTTCATTAAAATTTTAGAATCGTTAATGTCCACGTATTACGTCTACGACCGTTGCAACGATTGACAATTGACATAGATGATAGGTTTAATATTTTTAGGTCAATATGAACAATTCACAGACATAATAATATATTGCAACTATCGATATCTGACATTTAGTGGTGATGGCGTAGCGAACTTACAATCATATGGAAGCGAACAAATTATTTATGACCAACCCCACCCCACTCAGATAAAATAAAGACTATGCAGACTACTTTATCTTTTACCCGCCTAAAACTGTATAGGTACCTATTCCGGGCAGAACTCTTGTATAATTAATAAAATATTACATAAAACATTTTAAACATATTAATTGTCATTTGATATTTTACTATGTAAATATAGTTTAATAATCAACTATAATTTTGTTTAATTTTTAAATAATAAATATGGCGTGTTGTGTACCTAACCATTGTGTCCCTTTAAAAACTAGTTTGTTTGATGTTTCTTAAACTTCTCCTTTAAGGGATGAAAAACTAAACACAATACCAAAAAGAAATTGTCAAAATTAGTGACCACATAGTTATTTAGTATTGTAATTATACACTAATATATTATTACTATTATACATTTTTTATAACTTTATTATATTTTGTAATCTAGAATATTGTTTGTAGTAAAACTATTGTGATTATTGAATTAGGATCCGATCAGTGGATAACATTTATAAAAACTTAAGTAATTTAACTATTTAGTATAGGTACATAATAGAACCAGTGGCGTCGATCCGTATATCCAAGTATGGCGACTGCCATAGTGAATTATGTGGTGGGTGAGACGTAATACCTATTAAATACGATAAATTAATATGAAATTGATGAATTTGAATTTGATATATTTTAATATTAATATCAATAATGGTGGTGTACTTAGGGACTTATTGGGGGGGACTTGAAAATAAATATGTAATATTTGCTTAAAATAATAAAGTGAACACCTATATCAGCTATATCATAAATTATTGATGAAACAATATGAAAATAGATATAATGTATATTATTATGTATTAGTATAAATTATGAATATTATATGATGGTAGTGTTTCAGCCCCCCCCCCCCATGGGTACACCAATTGGTAGGTTGGGTGGTACTATTAAAATTTGATATTTGCCATACTGCTTTTTTTATAGTTCGGCGACACTGGATTTATGTATAATCTCTGTTTATTTATTGAGTTGTCATTAGTTACATATTTTATTTTATTAATATATTGAATAACAAACTCAATAAAGTTTTAATCATATAATATGTGTCATTTATTACGCGTAACAAACACTTCTCAAACATTTTAACAGACTAAAGAATTCAACGTGTTTTTGGTTCATATAAATTAAAATCGTTAAAGAGATTCAATCAGAGCAATCAGAACCTCTGCGGAGAAGCGATGATTCTACTAGCTGGAGATTTTCACCAAACGCTGCCAGTCATTCCTAGACAACAGCTAAAAATGAAATAAAAAGTGCACGGGATCGGCTAGACAAGTTTAATATGCGAGTGGTGTCACAAAATGACAACTCTGTAATGTTTTTCACCTACCTAATTCTGTTTTCATTCAATTATGCACCTCATGGGGTCCGCAATCCACCGCAGGATTGCCTACCTGATAATATACTGCTCGCATATTGTCCGTGATATAATGCAGTGGATTGCGCCCACCTAGGTGGTTTAGATGCATGTAAATCACTTGAAGTTACTCTTAACTTACTATTTGGCTCAGGCAACGCTGGGCGGTACAGCTAGTATTATATAAATTACTAAGGCTCGAATTTCAATGTATTTGGATTTTTTTTTTTTTTTTGAACGCTGTATAGGCTGTAAACGCTGTCCATCACATACCTAATGCTTAGATAGTCGCAGTTAAGCGCAGTGTCTGCGGGGCACCGGCTGTTTGGGTGCCCTGAGCTCTCAGGACGTGTCCGCTGGAAACCATATTATGTTGAAAATATAATACAGTATACACTTTTTGGTCACAAATCGTACTGATATTTTTTATTTAACTTTTCTATACTCTAAACTCTAATAGGACAATAAATTGGAAAGTAGGTTCTACTCTCGGTAAACCTTAAATATACCTATTTTCTTATTCAAATACGTTAAAATAACTTTTCAAACATTTTATACAATTTCATTTTTTTAGTCGTCATTTTGATATGAATTGTTTTAAATTTGATTTGCTATAGTCACTGTCGGGAAAAGTTTCTGACTTTCTGTTCTACGCCTCAGCCATAAAGCAGTAAACACCAGTCGTAATAGCATTACCCTAAAGTCATGCCTTCGTGAGGAAAGCTAAAAGTCAGTTCATTATAGCTATACAATGAAAACAAATTTTATCAATTAAATTTTTTTTTATTAATGATTAAAAAAACATATTCAATTTTACAATAGTTATTATGTCTATGAATTATACGCAAATAATAACATTTTAACTTTTTGTACAATTTTATTTGATAAAATAATTTAATTTTGTTTCATAACTATTTCAAAATACAGTGTGATCCATTTAACTTAAAACGCTCAATATTTAAAAAAGTATTTAAGTTCTTGATAATATTTTTATTACATGGTATAAAGTTATCAAGTCGTTACAAAACAAAATTTAAAAAAAAAATTATTTTTTTAAATATTTGTTAAGTTTTTTAGTTTTTTGAATTACAAATTTGATAAAAAAGATTTAATTTTAAAAATGTTTATGATATTTATAATATTTATATTTTGTTCCACCCTTGATGATTGAGAGAATCGTTTATCCATTCTATTACCTTTAAGTCCGGAAGAGGTCCGGAAGAGGCTCGATGCAAGTCCGGTGACGTCGCAGTGGCGCGTTTGTTCTGTGGCATGCTGCGGCGAGCGGCGTCTTTTCTCGGGGCCTCCTCGGTCGTGTTATCGGCCCCTTATCGGGACAACAACCGTTGACATCGCTGACGCATCGCATCGGCATCTGGTAAGTCTCACCGTGATGTACCACCAGCGGACTCTTTCCGTCCGTCCTACAGAGTTTATAGACCAAAGCAATGCTCTCCTGGAGCTGTTTAAGCCTATTGATTTCGACTTTCTACTTTGGCGTCCTCTCGTGTCGAGAATCTCTCGTGGTTGGCGTTCTTCGGTATCATGTTTTGACTGTAGTCGTTCTTTAGTATCGTTCTGGGACGGTCGACGTTCTTCAGTACCGTGTATTTTAGACGGATGACGCTCGCTCTTACTGCAGACTTTGCAGATTCTGCCGCCCAAACTCCGCGGTCTGCAGCATTAATTTTGTATTGATGTTCGTACTTTTTGGTTTTCTATCTTAAATTCTTTCCGGTGGCGCTCGATCAACCTCATCGCCATGCGCCCGAGCCAATCGCACCGTCGGCCCCTTATCGGGACAACAACCGTTGACATCGCTAACGCATCGCATCGGCATCTGGTAAGTCTCACCGTGATGTACCACCAGCGGACTCTTTCCGTCCGTCCTACAGAGTTTATAGACCAAAGCAATGCTCTCCTGGAGCTGTTTAAGCCTATTGATTTCGACTTTCTACTTTGGCGTCCTCTCGTGTCGAGAATCTCTCGTGGTTGGCGTTCTTCGGTATTATGTTTTGACTGTAGTCGTTCTTTAGTATCGTTCTGGGACGGTCGACGTTCTTCAGTACCGTGTATTTTAGATGGATGACGCTCGCTCTTACTGCAGACTTTGCAGATTCTGCCGCCCAAACTCCGCGGTCTGCAGCATTAATTTTGTATTGATGTTCGTACTTTTTGGTTTTCTATCTTAAATTCTTTCCGGTGGCGCTCGATCAACCTCATCGCCATGCGCCCGAGCCAATCGCACCGTCGGCCCCTTATCGGGACAACAACCGTTGACATCGCTAACGCATCGCATCGGCATCTGGTAAGTCTCACCGTGATGTACCACCAGCGGACTCTTTCCGTCCGTCCTACAGAGTTTATAGACCAAAGCAATGCTCTCCTGGAGCTGTTTAAGCCTATTGATTTCGACTTTCTACTTTGGCGTCCTCTCGTGTCGAGAATCTCTCGTGGTTGGCGTTCTTCGGTATTATGTTTTGACTGTAGTCGTTCTTTAGTATCGTTCTGGGACGGTCGACGTTCTTCAGTACCGTGTATTTTAGATGGATGACGCTCGCTCTTATTGCAGACTTTGCAGATTATGCCGCCCAAACTCCGCGGTCTGCAGCATTAATTTTGTATTGATGTTCGTCCTTTTTGGTTTTCTATCTTAAATTCTTTTCGGTGGCGCTCGACCAACCTCGTCGCCATGCGCCCGACGCTGTTCCAGAATGTAGAATTCTTTTTCTAACTTTAGTGTCTCGTCATATTGGTTAGTCGCTGTCCGATTGTTAGCCGTGGGCGGTACAGATCGTCGGTCGGTGGTCGGGTCCATGGATACCGAAATCCACAACTCCTTGCGGCGGCCCATCAACGGTTCGTTGTCCCTTCGCGATGACACTATACACACATACAACTGTGGAGTTATTTTGAGTACTTATGTAATCAATTTCATACACATTTGGGAGGTTAAGTCTCACTCAGGGCCCAAGGAGTGTTGATTTGACTACTCTGTATAGATACCATCTGGTATGCTTTAGAAAGTGGTGGCACCAGTAAAAGTCAGTTAAATCCCCGGATTTAGGGGAATATTAAAACTTTTAATTTTATTTTAATACATTTGAAGATATTAACTGAAATGCGTACAATTTTTAATATGGAAGGATCAAAATTCATTAAAATAAAGACATACTATTGTTGTACATTTTAGTATATTACAGTGCGAGCAATCGAAAATATGTATGGTAAACTACTATAAACTTAAAATTATTTAATTTAATTTAATTATTTATTAGTAAATATTATTAGCTGAATAAGTACATAACTTATATACTATAAGTCTATAACTGTCCCGCCCAGCGTTGCCTGAGCCAAATATTAAGTTAAGATAAACCTCAAGTGATTTACACGCGTCTAAGACACATAGGTTGGCAATCTACTGCGTCGGGTGGCGGAAAATATTCGAGCAATTTATCTAGTAGGCAATACACTTTCGGTGGATGGATGGATGGTTCCATTTTAAACATGAAGATGTTATAAACACATAGGAATCTGGACAAGGAGATAACAAATATACGGTATGCAGCTTAAGATTGTTATTTATAAATCTAATATGTAAACTCACAATTTTAATTAAGCCATGATTATAAATTAATTACAGATTTCCCGATTTTGATAACACCGGCATATATCATCAAAATTAAATTAATATATTAATCACGGATTAAGATATAATGGACTGGCATCGAGTGCAATATTTGTGAGCCGAAAATTTTACGCGATCGAGGAGTGCGGGGGGTGACAAAACCGACTGATTTTAGCGCCATCCACACTGTACACTGTACATGACCAATAAAATATTTATGAAAGTTAATTTATGTAAAAGTAACTGATCCCGTGCCTAATAACGACGTTGTACGTTACGCGATATCAAGTTCCAGTGGCCACTCTGTCGTGGGCCTGACTCTCTGCGGCCGTGTCCTTTGGGTACAAGTCCGCTGCAACTGGCCTCGAACCGCTCTGGTCTGGTTGAGTCGGATAGCAAGCGCTGACAACAATCTCGCAATTCTCACACACAACAATAGTTTGGCATATTTATAAATTGAAATTACGAATGAAAAAATTTACGTTTTATTCAAATAAGAAATACACAAATTATATTATTTAATTATATATAATTTTATATTCAAATATTATGTATTACTCTATTACTATAATAAATAAAAAATAATGGTTATTGATTATAAATTGTCCATTAAATCATAAATACTCATTTATTTTCGGCAAACAATACCAGTTATCAACAAACAATAATAATGAATAATCATTTATACATCAATTTTATTTTAAAAAAGAGTGGGATTTGAAAAATAATATGACGACTATGATTACCACAAATTCCGCTAAAGGCGCTAGCAATCAAGAGGTTTTGATAAGAACAATTAACGCCGTTTTTTTCTGCAATACACTATATTATGCCGTCACGCAGCCATAGTAATATCCATCATGGCTTAAGATAATATCATCTTAATTCATGGTCTCCATAGCCGTGATGGGTAACCATACTTTCTTAAATCGTGGCATAGGTGTATTGATACACCTTGATCGTGGCCCACTCCGTCACAGCTTATCACTTTTTGTCATAATGATTTTTTGTAAAACTATTCCAAAGAGTATAAACAAACGGTCGGCTTGTTATCAGTCCAGCTGTTTTTCAATCATAGATTTTCGTTTGCTACCCGTTTGCCCTAACGCGATTATTTTCCTCGTAATTGTGAATCGCGCATTCGTGCTCAAGATCAAAAGGTATCGTTTCACCTACAAATTCTATAAATTCGTATAAAATGTCGATGTCAACGTTAAAGACACCCGTGATGAACAGCATCGCCAAACGCTGTTACGCCAACAAAGCGGCGGCGCTATCCATCAAAGGTCCACAGGTGCAGACGAAGAAATTGCCCAACAACTCTCTGGTGGTAGCCGTTCCCGATTACCCGACCAAGATCGGACGGGTGTCGGTGACTTTCTTGGCCGGATCGCGGTACGAAGACCCAGAAAATGCGGGTATCTCTTACCTGGTCCGCAGCTCTGCCGGTCTCAGCACTGAATGCTCGTCCACATTTTCGATCGTACGAAACCTGGGTCACTTGGGCACCAACTACTACGTGACTTCCGACCGCGAGACAATCACGTACACTATCGAAGCACACAAGGACAATATCGTCAGCAGTTTGAAGTATTACATTGAATCCATTTCTAATCAGACGTTCAAGCCTTGGGAGCTCTCCGACAACCTGAAACGCGTACAATACGATCTGCTGACCGTGTCGCCGGAGCTCAGGGTTTTGGATTTGGCTCACAAGGCCGCGTACAGGAACGCTCTCGGTAACACTGTGTTTTTGCCTAAATACAACATCAAGAAATTGGGATCAGAACATCTCTTGTATTACGTCAAGAAAAACTTCAACAACCAAAACGCTATCATATCTAGTGTCGGTGTTGACTTGGACACATTGGTGCACGTTTCGGAAGACTTGAATTTACCCAATGGAGAAGCAAATTGTTCTCCCAAATCCAAATATTTCGGTGGGGACCTGAGGAAGTCTAAGGAATTAGATGTTACATACTTGGCTGTCGTTGGCGAAGGAGTAAGTTATAAAGATTCACAAAGTGCCTCATATGCTGTACTTCAATATTTACTCGGCAAAGGATCATCGGTGAAATGGGGAGTTGGACAAGGAGTATTGGAACAAAATATCCTAAAATCAAAATGTTCAGATAATTTTGCTGTATCCGCCGTCAACTATAACTATTCCGATTCCGGTCTCTTTGGTTTCCTGTTAGCATACAACGGAAAAGATGTGAGTAGTGTGTTAAAGGCTGCGGTACAGAGTTTAAGGTGTCCTACAGTTACTGAAACCGAAGTATGCAGGGCCAAGAATCAATTGATTCTTTCGCTTGTATCAGCATCAGAATCTAGTGCCGGAGTCCTTGAAAATATTACTCACCAAGCTGCCACCACTGGACAAGTAATACCATTTGAAAAGTTAATTGCTGCTGTTGAAGCTGTTACCATTGAAGATGTAAAGAAAGCAGCTAGTAAAGTAGCAGGTAGCAAGTTGTCGTTGGCTGGTTACGGTAATGTAGCAACTACACCTTACTTGGATAATTTGTAATTTAGTGTTTAATTTTAACGTGAACCTTTGTTAGTAAAATATTAAACTCTAAATATACTTTTATTGTTTAACTGATTTTTTTTTTTTACATTTACCTAAATGTCTGTTATAATTAAATACATTTATAGAATATAAAAAAAATAAAAATAAAACATCAAGTTTAACATTGTAATTATTATAATCAATTTGCACAACTTAATTCATACAAAAACATGACAAAATTAAATATATTAAGAGCTTAAATAAAAACCACTTCCTTGGCTGCAGTATTCTATTTACGGCCTTTTTTCTTTTTGCTTCCACTTGGTTCATTTTTGTTTTGATGTTGTTCGGGGCCAGCTACTTTCATAGCACGACTTTTTAGTTTTGGTATTTGTACACCACAATGCTTCATCAAGCTCTCTCCTGAAACACAATTTTTTAAATGGTAAATTCTTAATTTATCGATTATGTAATATTTTGGATACACTAAGCATTAAATGTGATGCTAATAATGAAAATTCTCAAGAATATCCATTGCTGCAGGGGAATAATTCTATGATAAGATAAACTGCAAAAAAAGCCTTAAAAGAAGAAAAATTAAAAGATGATAATTATTGTCTTATTGATTTCAGTTTAAAGTTATCAATTATCATTGAAACATAGGTATATTTATATAGAATGTTTAGAATTTATACTCAATGCACTAAGTTGCATTATTAGTGGTGAAATTCAAATTGTTTTCAGATATCAATATTTATAAAAAAAAAGTGTTTCTACTACTTTATAATTAATTTATTATAAAAATAAAAATTACATATTTCTTAATGACTCATAAAGGTAAATTATTATTAATATTTCCTTTTTCTTTTAAAAATTATTTTGGATTGGTAATTACTTATTCCTCTTTGGTTGTTAGTATAAGAAATTACTGTTGCATATAACTATATTACAAGTAATAATATTAGTGACAAAACTGAAATTCTGCAGTAAGACTTGAAATTTAACATTTCAAAAACAGTTAATTCTAATTTAAACTGATTAATAGAGTTTCTTTATGCTCTGGTACGTGTGAATGGAGCTTTGTTACTTCAAGGTATGTAAAAAACTGGTAAAGCACTTGAATACTTAAAACAGTTTTAAAATTTTAATACATTTCATATTAATTATTGAAAGTACCAACTAACAAAAACTAGGGACAATGATGAAATCATTCAAACGTTATTGTTTAGAACAATATTATTAAAATATTTCAAATTTTAATAACCTGTTTAGTTTATTTTGTCTTATCTTAATTGTGTACCTCACATATTATACCGGTGTACTTCTGTAATAGTTACATTGGGATTAGAATGATTGTGAATCGTATTAAATTATAAATTTAAGAGGGATTGACTGAAATTCTAGCATTTTTTTTAAACTCACTCGAAGGAAATGTTTGGTTGAAAGGTGTTCCGTCATCGTTCTTAAGTTGTACTCTTATTCGACCACGGAAATGCCATTCCTTGCTACATTCACGGGAATACTGTTTGTTTTCGACTTCAGCATTGAAACCGGATGCCTTGACCACTTCGAGAATCTCTTGATAAGTTGGATTTTCCACCGCAAATTGTTTCGGCACAATACGTCCCTCGGCCAAAGTTTTTTTATTATTCAAATACGCTGGGTATATGCATATCCACCTACACCATAATGGAAAAAATGACAGGTAATATTGTAACATAGGTTAGACCTATCAGAAACTAAGCACTGGTCGAATCGATAGACCAACTCACCTGGACCGATCACTTGGTTTTTTCTCGGCGTAAATGCTCGACATTTTTCTTTAAGCTCACAAACATTAAAATTATGAAACGAAATTCCAATAATCTATCTAATAATATACAGTCATATTTGTACTTTTCTATTATTATTTAACATCGACCATTTGATATTAATATTATGTTTTAGTATGTATTACAAATTATTATTGTGATTAGCATTTAGCATTGATAATACTATATTATCATCTATATCATGGTGAGTTGTAGTGACACGTTTATATTATGATGAATACAGGTAGCGCTAGAGCCTGGACTACATTAATAATTATTTCTCCTTCGTGTTCACCTTCTCCGGTAAAAGTGAAAAGAATAACAATTGAGAATCCTGATTCGGCTGAATGGCTGGATCATTAACTATTCTACTATTCCAGTATTCCGCCCACTGCAGTGGCGTCATTTCAGTTTTAAATAGAGGGGGCAAAAGTTTTGACCAGCCCAAATGGGTAATTGAAAATAAAGCTTGATTTGATTATTAAACAAAGGCAGTAGCCAGTAGTTATATTCATAATTTATAGGTCTGTGGTTGTATTTTTTTTTAGCTGTTTTAGCCTTTTAGGATGCCGCCAATGACCAGTCTCAACTCTCAAGTCTACAACTGTCTAGAAGTCTGTACCGCACTACCGCGGCCGTTTCATAGATAACAGTATGTCAGATGTCAGAATGCCACTGGGCAGTAATTGTAGTTGTAGTTGTAGGCACTATCATACCTACCGTAACGGTATAACACACTACCACGGTTAGCTGTTTCGGTTACGTTGTGTGCTGCTATCTTCGCCGATAATATTATGTTTAGAAAAGATAATACATTATAAATAATAGACAGAACATAATATTTGATATTAATATTATAATATTATTATGTTGATATTATCATTTATCGTATCGTATTAAAGTTGGGCAAAACTTGAATTTCAACTCCATTTTATGGTAGTTCATTAATTTTATCCTGCGTGTTTGAGTTGCGTTACGTATGTCAAGTTTGAAATAAATGACGATTGTTCTGTTGTATTATCGTCGTTAGTTTATTGGTGAGTTTTTCAAAAATCGCTGTGCAAAACATGGCATCGATGAGTGCAGCGAAGAAGAAACAAGTGTCCCAGAATGAACTGCGTTTATTAATGCTCAAACAAAAACTCCAGACTCAAAGGGTGAAGAAGAAAATCGAGTCGCCACTGGCAAAATATCCTTTTTAATTCTATGATCAAATATTATCGTCCGACGGCTTTGTGTATCTGATATTATGTTAACTACCACGATATTACTTATTGCACAGCGATATTGAAATGTAATTTTTGCATTCTGTGTGTTTCACACTTTTGCCAGTGTTAAGTTTATAAACTATTATTTAGTCTGAGTCACATTTTTAAGATTGGAAGTACTATCATGTATCAACTAGTAGTTGTACGATTACTGTGTTCATTACTATTTACATAATAATTATGTATGTAAAACCGTGTAGATACTATTAATACTTAACAAATCGACGTGCAATGCAGAGTAGTAGTAGTGTTGATTTCTAACTTATTTTAATATATTTTATCATTTCACTAAGCTTACAAATTAATTTTTTTTTTTGCAAGACACTGCTGTGAGAAGGAAATGGGTAATATGTTGAATTGTATGTTAAGAATTTAATGAATTTATTCAAATTGATATGAATATGAAAAAATTTAATTCTTTCAACTAACATAAATCAAATTAAATCATTACAGTTTAATTATTCAGTTTATATATTATGTATATATTTTTTTACTTTGCACAATATTCAATGTTAATTTTTTGTTCCTCAAGCTGCAAGTTATATTATTCATATGCAATTTTGATTTAATTTATTTTACATTTACGATGAGCCAATTATCTCATATATATTTAAAAGTGAATTTTATTATAATATTATAATATTATAATAAGTTTATCATTTGTTATTAACTTACTTTTTGAACTTATTTAATTATAACCTTGGGTAATAAAACAAATACTAGTATTTATTATCAATGTTATAGCAAATTAAATTACGGAGTTGAATTAAAATCCTTAATTATTAGTATAAACATATAGCATAAACGGTCAATTGTCTTGTGTTGTGTGCAAATTGAACATAAAAGATGATTCTTCATGGAGTGTTCATATCTCTTCCAAGGTTCACAAGGAAAACATTTCCAAACGTAAACCAGAATCATCAAGAATGACTGAAAGATTAGCGGTGACTACGGAAAGCTTAAAACGAACTCTACCTAAACAAGAAAGTTTTGTTCCACCAAAAAAATTAAAAGGCAAATTAAAATTTTATACTTTATTAAAAATAAAGTAAAATTAAAATTAAAATTTGAAGTATAAAATATTAATTTTTTTAATGCATTTACCTAGGTATTTTAAAGAATTATACAGCTCCACCAGAAAAAGTTCCTAGTGATTTCTTCGAAAGTCCAATGCCAACCTCATCAGAAAGTACTAATATTAATCAAGAAACTGACGAAAAAATGGACGTACAACAAGAGACTCTTGATGATTTAAACCTTGACAGAGGTGAACTGCCAAAAGGATTTTTTGATGATCCAATGTTAGATGCTAAGGTGGATTTTGCATTATTAATTTTAATTTCATTGGTAACTTTTATGGTATTTTGTATGTTTTATTAGATTCGTAAAGAGGAATATGTCAGCTCAATAGATGAAGAATTTATAAAATTTCAAAAAGAAATTAAAGAAGAGAATATGTTATCTGAACAGATAATGGCAGATAATGAAGATGAAACTACTTATGGGCGACAAGTAGAAGAAATTGACGAACAAATTAAACATTGGTCAAAGTATGTTTCATTTTAATTATTAATTTATAATAATAATATTAATGATATTATTATTAAAAAGACTCTACAGAAAGTAGAATGTATACGAATTATTGTAACAATATTATAACCATGTATACAGTGGCGGAACTACGATCATTGAGGCCCGTGGATACAAAATTTTTTTACTTTATCTGTAATTTACATTTCTAAACATTGGGCTGTTTATTTGTATGAAATAAAAAATATATATATTTCTAGTAAATTAATAATTTATTGAATTATAATTTCGGAAACAGTAATAATAATATTTTATTTACATTGAAAATGATTTTTTTCTGCTACGGTCTTGAGCAAACGTCTTCACCAATAACGATAAGTTCAATTTTTTAGCACGCTTATTTTCTATTGAAATCATCGCAAGACCTCTAAGCCGTGTTTGGGACATTGTGCTTCTTAGATAATTTTTAATTAGTTTAAGTTTTGAGAATGTCCTTTCTGCACTCGCCACAGTAACCGGTAATGTAAGGAACAAGTAAAATGCCGTTAATAAGTCAGAGAAACTAGTAATTAGATAGTAATTATCTTAGCCATAAGACATGACAATATTATTATACTCGTATAATTATTTATTTAATTTTTAATTATTAATAGTACCTACCTACTAAATACTATGAGTATGGTGTATGGTTATCTGTATTCCGTATACACGTTTAGTAATCACTTATCAGTATACTTTGTATTATTTCAGTATTCAATGGTTTTATTTACTTGAACCAACTGTTTTTTTAAAAAGTACATTTTGCTGCAAGGCGCCAAGGCCCCTTTCACGATTGAGGTCCGCGAAAAATCCCTCCTTCAATCATATGTAGTTCCGCCACTGCATGTATAGTTGCAACCACAAACAAATAAGCACTGATCAATATGCTTTAAAGTTAATAATTGTTAGTTGAAATCATCAAACTTATCATATTTAAGAATTATTGTGTTTTGAGTTATTTTTAAATTTGTCTATTGTTAATCATTAACATTTTGTCAAACAAATCCACTGTTAAATATATGCACACTAAATGATCAATGATCATGCATGTGTCAACTCTGTTGTTGTTGGTATATATCTTTATAACTAGACATTGATCAAAACTAATGATTTTGTGGTTACAATTATAGCTGTGCTCCAATATCGGTATTATAAAAAGTGATAATCCGTATAAGATTGTTCATGTTCAATATTTAAAATACCGAGTAATTATTTGTATTTTTATTTGATAGTATTATATTGTTTATATTATAGAGTAATCGAACTTGAGAAGAAAAGAGAAAAAATTGCTTTAGCTACAGAAAATATGAATAATATGGAAATTAATAATGAACCAGATGAAACTGAAGAATCTGATGGTTCAGACTTGGACGAGTTTATTGATTGGCGGTCAAAAAAATAAAAACATTGAATATAATATTATGCTTAAGACATAATGTTAAATATATATTTTGTTTTTAATGTGTATAAAATTCTTTTTTAAATGTCTTGTGCTATTATTTTTGAATAAGTTATTGTAAATTATTTCAAAATATAAGTGATACTTATTTTTCAATACCATGTACGATATATAAGAGAATGCAGTAGTCTATGTTTATGGTTTTTCAACTTTTATTTTTTAAATATAATATTCCTTTTTTATTGCAATTCAGCCGAACAGGTCATTGAGACATTTTGTATACTTCTACCAAACTTCTCCATCTATTTCAGTCTATTCCAAGTATATCGTTATTAATAATAATTCAATTTGATGAATGGGCTGGTCTTTGAGTAGAGGTGGCTAGGGCATACGGCAGAGAAATGTACTATTAAGATAATTTTGTATTAGGTGTTTGCTCTGGAGTTTAACAAAATTATTATTATTTAATTTATTTTGTAGGATATAATTTAGCATTTAATTTGCATATTTGTTGAACTGTAGGGTATGCAAAACACTTTTTTAGTGAGATCCAGAAATGTTCAATGTATCATCTCATTTTAATCAAATCAGTAGATATTTATTTTAGTTTTATTTTATTCATTCCAACTGAAACTATCATTCAATTATAAACAAGTAACTAAATATTTTTGAATAGGTAGGTTCACTTCATTGTATCTATTAGAATACCTAGTGAAATGATAGGTACAATAATTATTTTTTGTTACTTATTTTAATGCTCCATTACACTCGCCACTCTATAGCTACAGAAATTGCATAAAACCTAAACATAACAAAATGTCAACAATATTATGTTTACAAAAATTTTAAGTCTTAGAATGTGGACTAAATAGATTGTATGTAATAATAGATTATACTAAATATATGTAGTTGCTGTTACATTATGTATAGGCTAGAACTTAAAAGCATTATATAACTAATTGTTGCCTGTTTGTTTAGTAGTTTATAAATAATTCCATGATCATTTTTCGAATATTTATAATTATATGAATTATAAATTATTATATTTTTAATAATAAAATAGTGCATGTAAAAAATTAGCAACATCTTAAATTTACACATTTTTTTGAGGTCTTCGATAATATTCTTACCTTTAAGATTGATAATAGGTCAATTAAAAATAACAGAGTAAAATAGTTTCTTCATATCATCCAATTGCCTTGCTATCCGTTGGTAAAACAGAGATAACACAATAATATGTACGTAAAAAATCCTCTTATTAAAATCATATTATTGTGTGAAAATATATTTCATACATCAGTACCTAAAGACGGCGTTACGAATAGGCTATTTAGCTACACCAACGTCGAGGATCCGTTTTCCGGTTTTTCGCGCAATAAAATATAACAACTATAGTATAATAATTCTGCAGTCTTGAAATATAATAAATATTATTGAATTGCGAATAGTAGAACTGTTAGGCACAGTAAAAATTAAAAATTGTAATATTCCAAATACAATATGGAACATAAATTTATGTTTGGAATATGTTTAATATAGGTTCATAAGTCGTTGCAACTTTGTCAGCGAGTTTTTGTGAAAAATGTATAACATTTTGAGAATAAATACCTAAGGTTTAAAAATTCAATACAAGCGGTTCCCTACAAGTTTTTCTAACTTTCTAAAAAAAAAAATTACCAGAAAGTCCAACTTACTGTTCATGAACGTTTGGAATTATTAATAATGGCAATATTATATAATAATATAATATAAAATATCCTAGGTTGACAGACGGTCTCCGCTCAGAATCGTTTTTCGCATACAATGATATTCTATCATTAAATTCAAATTTAATATCATATATTACAGTGACCCACTCGACACCTACTGTACAGCAAAGCGGCACCCACTTGCAGACCTTTTTTTAATTTATTATTTTCGATGAATAATTTTTACCAAATAACTTGAAAACGTAATTTTTAGAACAAGGTCCCTCTTGAGATATTATAATAGCAGTTTATTTTATTAGTTCGATTTTTTATTTTATAAGCATTTAAAGTTCAAATTTTGACAAAATTCATTAACATCACGAACATTTGCAAATCATTTCGTAGTTAAAAATGTATTAAATGTTTAATTCTTATAGCTAAGGATTGATAATTTAAAACAAGGTTTTTATCATTAGTAGGTAGTTAATATAGTAATCAAAACATAATATAAGAATATATCAGTTTAATGAATATAAAATATAAATATCACAGTTTTTTTTTTAGACGTTATTATTTAAAATTTGGAAGGAATAAATCTTAACAAAAATAACATTTTTTTATTATTTTGACGTAATTAAAAAATATTATTCATGCGTACTTGAAACCTTTAAAGTATACTATTAAAATATATTATCGAACAACGGTTTTCAAATGCAATTTTTTTGGAAAAAATGAATTCAACCTAGGTATAACCTATTAATAGTAAAATTAGTTACTAATTAATATTAATAATATCCAAAAATATACTTATAGGTTGACAAACAAGGCCATCGCTTAGAATCGGTCTTATACAAAATATACTCGTTAATAAGAAAAATAAGAAACAACATATTTTTATTGAGTAATCAAAATTTTATTATTTTTTTTAAGTAGGTACATGCATAAATGCACAATAAATGTGTAAATAATGCAGTAGAAAAATAAACAAAAATGCTTAAGCGATGCCTTCGGCCGAGGCCGACGCGTCGGGGAAACCTTTTCCCGCCATGTCACCCGGCCGCAGCAGCGACCGCAGAACAACAACATCCTGCCAGTTCTCTTGGCTATCCTCCACGCGGCCGCCGCGTATCTCACAGCCGTCCGCCGCCGCCGTGGAGGATTTGTGTCTGATTTTGTCGTCGTGGTCGCTAGTACGCCGGGGTCCAGCATATCCCCAGGCTCCTCCAACGCTATCTGCTCCTCGTCCTGTACCACAGTCTCTTCTGCCGCTGTCATCGAAATCGCTTCATTCTGCACATGATCATCGTCATCCTTGTCGTCGTCCTCATCATCGGTGTCATCATAGGGGAATGGCTCCGGCGCAGGAGCGTCTTCGTGCCATAACAAAAAAATATCGCCAGGACGACGACGCAGAACGATTTTACTAGCCAGCTGCACTGCTGCAGCCTGCAGGTACGAGGCGTCGTTCATTACGAGTTATTATACTCTATTCGGCCAACGTCTGCTGGATTTCGTTGTTTATTTTTCCAAACACCGTTTTCATAATTATTATTATTGACATACCAGCTATACCAGTATGGTATACCGTATACCGTGGCTATTATGTTAAAATATATCGACTTTGTGTTTTGTTTTCCGTTCTACTGTCTCGTTTTCGTTGAGCATGTTTTTGCCCGATAATCGGATCTATAGTTTGTATGTTTGAGGCGTACGATTTTTCCTCACAAGTACTTTTAATTAGGAAAAACAACAAAACTATGTATGAAAAAAACGGGAATATAATTATTACGCAGATACCAGAATCGATTTTCTTATTTTGTTGTGTTATTCAAAAACGATTAAATGTTGTTGGCGGATTTTAGGTTTTTGACAAATGTTTTTATTAACATATTATAAACGTTTTAAATGTTCGAATTTTAAAAATAAATATCTATGAATACATTTTTGCTTGGTCAAAAAGTTTAAAAATCCAATACAAGGTTCCTCAAATTCTTTTTTCGCTGGACTTTATAAAATAAGAGTTATTTGTAAAACGTAATAATATCAAATAATATGTATAATAGTCGTGTGTTATGCAACTGGCGTCTGGCGACTGGCAATAACAGTTGTATTACCTTAATCCTATTTGAATATAAGCTTTTTGTATGATGTTAATGCGGGACTTCTATATTTTCTTGTCAAAATATGTCGTAAGAGAAATTAATTTTTAGTCATTGTTAAATCTTTTTTATACGCAAAGCCATAAAGCTATCTATTACTCTTTTTAACGAACAGGTTAACGAAACGAAACGAATCATTGAATGATATAAAAATTAGATGAATTAGATAAATGCGTTTTTTTTTTCGGTTTCAAGCCCTGTTTTTTAGCGCATAAAATCCGAGCCCCGCATTTTATTATTATGTTATATGTAGCTGTTCGATATAGCTGAGCACTTTTTATCGATGCATATTATATTTTATGATTCGATCGTATTGATCTGTAATCGAATGCGCCTGCACCAACGACCGACGACCTGTCGTCATCCTCTCGGCCTCGGTCTGTGCGACAAAATATTCTTCAATAATATTATACTTTATTGGCAGTTGCACACCGCGGGCATGCTATTAAAATCACTAATAATATAAAATTAATTAATAAACATAAAAATATTATTATATACGACATAAGAGCGACGGTTTTATTAATGCGCGTACGTATATTGAAATCACCACTTTCTTCGTCCTTCACCTGAAACGTTATTGAAAATTGTTTATTCGTCGTATTTAATATTATGATATTAATATAATGCATTAACATTACTTCGAAAAGTGGAATACGCATAATAATATTATTGCGCGTTTGAATTTGCATCGCGTCATGGCCACCGCGTTTATGTAAACCACTCGCGGTAACCCGTTCGTGTGTGTAGGACAACCGAAAACGTTATCGACACAGAATATACCGTACGCCTAACCACTCAGGACTAGTTTTAAAATGGGGGGGGGGGGGTGGGGAGCCCCGGTGGGCAATTTTATTATTTCCCAGTTCGGGGGCGTGAAAATGTCCTCGGATAAGATGAACAAAACATTCTTTTTTTCTTTGTAAAAAGAACTTTACATTTTCAAATCTATTAGATATAAAAATAAAATGGTTTATACATATCTAACAAAATTATTTGAAAACTTGAATTTTTAACGAATTATTTGAAAATTCTAACTGTCGGAGCTCATAAAAAAACTATTGTGAATTAACTCTCGTATATTTTTTTAAACTGATAACTAATAACAACTGATGAGGAACCCTCTTTAAAATATTCAAATTTTTGAAAAAGAAGTTTGACCACAACTGTACAATGGTATTAAAGAAAAATTATTGAAAATGAGAGCCATGCATTTTTGAGCCCGGGAATACAAAATTTCTAAATACGGCCTTGCCTATAACCTACCTAGTTGGATACAACAGCTCCAACCATCGCATTTATTAATTAAAATACATTTATTATAACACAACAATTATTATTATTATTTACTATGATAATTTATACAAAAATCTTAGAATGTTTTTATACTATCAATAATCATAATAATTATTACCCTGTTAGTGTTTACCACGCGTTATTATAATTCAATACTTTCTTTTATAATATATTAATTATTTTTTGTTCCACTTTACAGAAACAACTATAGGTAGTTCCGCGTCGTTTTTCCTAAAGCCTTATCGTTAGTTAACCTTATTGCTGATCATGTAGATTTTTTTCATTACACGAACTCTATGTCTAAACAAAATGTATATTATATTCAGCATTGAGTCTAGTTGTTATTTAATAGTATACGATTGTTAAACTAAATTAATAAAATATGTATTAATAATTATTATTAAGTAATATTTTTATTTTATTGTTTTTTGTCAATGTCACTTCGTATTATTTTTTTCTCTCAATATTGTTTTTCCTTATTTTAGTTGTATTTCTGACATTTTGTTAAGTTAAGAGTTTTCTGTATTACTATATTTATCAAAAAAGGTACTGGTCCGTTAACAATAAATAAATATTACATATAGAATTTGGTCAATATTGAAGGAGTATAGAATAAAAATAATAATAAAGTAGTTTGGGCACATTGAAATCATTTAATTAGGATTTAAGACATTTTAGATTTTGATCAGAGCTCTAAATGTAATTAATTTAAATAATATAACTATATTTTATAGCAGGAAAAAGCTTACATTTTCAACGTTGATACCAAATTGAATCTGTTGTTTGTACTTTTTGAGGTAAAAATAGGAAATTCCCAGTAGTTTTGTCAAATAGTTTCGTAAGACAGTGAAAAACGGAAATATTGTTTATTGTTTATTTATTTTGTTGTGATTCACAATGGAACAACCGTAGGGACTTAATTTTTTTCTCAAATATTTAAACTGGTATTTTCAAGACCCAATAATGATATAATTTTGTTTATATTTTATTGTTTCATTACGTTTATATTGTATTTTTATTTTATAACCTCAGGATTCAAAACTTGATTAAAGTTCCTCATAAGTTTTTCTTACATCAATTCCATCAATTCTAAAATATATTGCCATGATTTTTTTTTTTTACTGTCACTAGAAGTTCAAAAGTTGATCAAATTGGCGTTAAAACATAAAATAATAATTTTTTCTCAAACAATTTTAGTTATTTTGTTGCTATTAAAAAAACATTAATCGTAGAAACCTTAAACATTCTATTTTAATTTATATTATCATTTTCTGTACGTAATATAAACAATGGAATCATTAACATATTTAGACTCGATTTAAACTTTTTATAACCATTTAACATTTTTGAAATATTTTAATACTACATATAGTAATACATTAGGTTTCTCATTCTCCTATAAGTCATAATATGTGGTATTTAGGTACAATATTTAATCATGCGGCGGCGTTTACCTAGACATTATGATAACAAAATATTAATCTATTATATTGTTTTATACACATTTCATATACAGGGTGATTCACCAAGCATTCGCTCCTTTAACTTTCAATCATTTTTATTTAAACTTAAAGACAATATTTTCAAATGTATGAGATTTTGCGTACTTTTTAAGGAGTTATTTTTTTGTTAAATACCTATTTGGTGGATAATATTCTGAACATTTTGACTGTGTGCAAGGTTGTAACTAAAAACAATTTTTTTGGGGGGGAAATCTTACATTTTTTTAATACAAGATGGACTCTCATAATTACTCATTTGTTCAAAGTATCAAATGTCTTTATTCTAGCTATTACTGCTTTAACAGAGACATCAAATTATGCTTAATACAATAGTCAATAAACAATCTTCACTGATAAAATTATTCCGCTTTAAAAAAAAAAAATTTTGGGAGTCCAGTTGCAGCGTTGACTGTGTGTTATAAGGAAACAGTTCCATGATAATGAGCTCGGGAGGTAATAATGCTATGATGAGTTGGACATTTTAGTAATTAATAATCAATCTATCAACATTTATAATTTATAAAAATGGTATGTGGTTAATGAACACTATACCTAGGTATATAGATCCAATATTGGGTTACATAAATTTTATATTTTCGTAAAATTAATTTTTAAGGGCTATTATCCCTATTCTAGAATACGAATTTGAATAAATTAATTATAACATGAAAAAAATGGGAGTGAGCATTTACTTAGTGAATCACCCTGTACCTAAATGTATAATAAACTGGCGAAATGCTGTGATTTCGGTCGAAACGTGTGACATTTTTTCGTTTTTATACTGTCACCGATTAAATCGCTCACATCACACGTCACATAGAATACATACATACAATACCGTACATTATTAATACACAAATACGCGTTTCGGGTTGACCGTGAATTCGACACGAAACTTAAAATATACGCGTGCCGATAAAAACAAAAAGATAGTCGCCGACCGCCGAGTACGCACGCGCACAAGAATATAATATGATATTTTAGTGTTTTGTGTTATTGTTGAGAGAGGAAAACCGATCGCATTTTCACACGCGTCTCCGCGGGTACGTACGATAAATATATTGTATTTAAAGGCGGCCTTACGACTGCACTCGACTCGCAGAGCCCGGCAGAGAAAAGTTTACCAAAATATCTTCTCGCCACCGTCCTCCAACGTCGCATATTATATAATAATTTAATATAGTAAAATTATTATTAGGTTCGACGGATTTCGTTTCCATTCCGACGACGATGGCGAACAATAATAATATCATCATCGCGAACAGTCCGCGGAGCCAAATGTTTTCGTTGCTGGCCGCCGCCGCCGCCGTGCTCGTCTATCAGCCAGCCGCCGTCTACTGCTCCGACGGCGGACTTTATCCTTCTCCACCGCACGAACAGCAACAGCAACAGGCGATGATGTTCACCGCGCCATCGGGCTACTACGTGTCCACGTACGATCACATAGACGTGGGCCGATTGCTGCGAAACCAAAAGGTGGTGTCGGGCTACGTCAAGTGTTTCGTCAACGAGGGACCTTGCACGCCGGACGGCAGACAAGTCAAAGGTAAGACGATGCCGAGGGTACGATAAATGTACTAATATAAATGATAACAGTAAAGTCCGGGACTGATTGCGCCGACCGTGGTCGTTGAAGTATGAAATTGTTAGAATAATAATGAGGTACCGAAAAGTGCTTGAAAATAACATGCAGCTAAAATTGTTTTTATAATAATTTTTTTAAATAATTTAAAACGAACCTTGATTGATATTCCACGAATTAATAATTGCATAACGTAACAGGTAGCTCTCAGATATGTTGTATATTTTATTACTACAACTACTATTATTTGTTCAGGCAATATGAGAAATATGTAGATAAATAGGTAGGTATTTAGGTAGTTGTTTCTAGTTACACGATGTCGAGCATCTAACTCGGATAGGGAAAAACGATCGCCATTCGCGATGATCTTAATCAAACCTGATCTTAAACCTTCGTTCAATATAATAGTATATTATAGAATATATAGACGTCATTAGTCTTATAGTAATGTCGTTTATTAATCATCGACAAAGAGAATGAATTCTTAAGTAAAAATAATTTATTTCGGGAATTATTTTCCCAAAAAGTTATCCAAACACGATGTTGATTAAATTTATAAAAATAAAAAAATGAGAATAATATGATAAAAAAATGTGCAGTTATGCACTTTTCCTAAAGTATGACAAAACATGTAAAACTTTGCAAACTCAAACTTTCTACCAATTTAATTTCACCATTTCACATAGCAAATTTATAATAGAATAATCCATGCCCCTCCAAAAGAATTATTCTGCAGTACCTATATGAATATAATATCATACATTTGATTTGGAACATATTATACCTATTAAAATAAAATAACAAATAGAGTTAATCCACGAATTTAGTTTTTAAAATTATGTTTCATAATTCATGGGATATCATTTTAAAATGTTCATATTATTATGTTGATCAAACTGGGATTTTTTCACTTCCTTAATTTTATTACAATTCGATTATATAGCCGGCAACAAATTTAGTAATAATAACCTAACCTAAATATTATTCCTTTTGATACTTGAACGGAACACCTGCGCTAGGTACTTAATTTATGTATACAAATCGTATTACACAATAATTTTACTAAAACGCTCAATTAACATTTTGTGTATGAACTCAAATTAGTATGATCCGTAAAAATCATTTACGAAAATCTAAAAACATGAAAAAGAAAATAATAACAATAATATACAGACGCATCGTACATATAAAATATAAATAATCTGTGATGTAATTATATTATGTCATACAGTATATACACGATGCTGAAAAACTACAAATTATTCGTTAAATCGGAAAGTATTTGACCTCTTTTGACAAAAACTAAAATGACGTAACTGGTTTTAACTTGTACCCATTAAAAAATATTAAAATAATAAACATAATATTATATACACGGAATGGTAATTATTTGGAGTCAGGAATCCTTTTTTAAATCAAAAGAGAGTTCGAACTATATTGCACAGTTTTTTTTAAACTAATGCAAAAGGTAGGCTATTAGTCAGTAGTCACCTACTCCATTAAAATAAAATTCAATAAAATATCTTCACTGCATCATAAACTATAGAGTTACTGACTTTTCAGTTCTATACAAATAATAGATAAATTCCATCGTCGAGAGTTGATTAGTTAATCAATTATTAGTACTGAATTTCGAGCGCTGGCGTTTATCGTCGAGACACTACAAGACACAAGGTTTAGAGATAACCGGGGAGCACGTGCATTTATAAGAGAGGGGATGCACGGACGAGACCAAATTTTGTTGGTGGAGGTAAACTTAAATCGAATAGAGTATAAATGCAGACAACAATTCTAACAGACACATTCTCGTGTAAAGTAAAATACTGATTATCGTATTGTCGACTAACGAACAAATATACATTTGCGTTTGGAAAAACGTATATGCGAATTGTTCAAAACTGGGAGAGTTTTGTTTTTAAAAGTATAATTCGATTCCAAGATTACACACGACTTAAACACCACTCAAAAGTGGTGACTACATTTCAAACCGGATGATCAATAATATGTCGTTTCGAAATTATACAACGTCAAAACTTTTATGCCAATTTTATAAGTAGATAGCGAAACTGCAGTTGCCATGTTCGGGTGTTCTTTTATTATATTAATTGACTTTCAGCGTTTGAATAGAGGTCCATTCGTCATTCGTGTTATGGTATCTACTACACAATATACACGACTTAGCGGTGGTTTGTCGTTTTTCGATTTCGATAATGAACACGCGTATAGTAATATTATAACATAATACAATCAAAATATTACAATAACTTTTAATGTCCCACACCAATGACTTAATACAGTGCAGTTGTGCTCGTGACGTATAATAATCGTCTTGTAAACTGTATACAAATAATATTTAACTATAATTATCAATACCATAATTTGCCATAATTTTGAGTTATTCTCAGAATGTCCATTATATATTTTATTGTTTACCTTTAAAACGTAAGTGGTCAATTTTTTTTTTTTATAAACATGCGAACCAGCATGCGTCGACCTTTAAAATGTTGTCGATATTGAACGAAAGGTCAGACGCGGTTAATAGCCGACGTGAATGGTGAATTTATATACGAAAATATGTTAACCACGTTTTATGGTCATCGTATTATACTATTATAGCTACATAAAAAAAAAACACGAAATGCGTATACTCACACAACACGTATCGTTCGTATACGATGATGCTGGTTGTCGATTGCGACCGATATTATCGTACTAGCTGGGATTACTTTGTTCGTGTAAATTTATTATATATTTATATGATAATATGAAACGATATAGCATTCGATTCAGTGATTTGTCCAGTTTCGTTTTTGATTGTCGAACGAGTAGACAGCTGCTGCGTTAGCTTAAAGATTTACACACATAATACCTATCCTTAATAATTATTATGGGAATATTACAATAACAACAACAAAAAAAGTTTGTAAACAATAACCGATCGAATGCTGCAGTTCTTCCGTCGAGGTCACGGGCTCGTGTTTAGTTATTTGTTCGTCTTAAGCACACACACACTTTTTTAAATTACATAACCTAACCTATATACCTAGCCTATAGGTTTAACTAAACCCACATTTTTGGGGTGCGCTAAAATTGTTGACAGTTGACAAATTAGCTGACTTATTTCCATACGATCAATCCTCATCCCAAAGACTCCTTTAAATAATGTTTAAATCAGTGAAATTGTGTGACTATTATTTATTTGTATAGATTTAAAATTGAAATGTATTATTTACATTTTTGGTATGTTTTCCTCTACATTTTATGTATATTGTACACACACATAAATATTAATACAATATTTAAAATAACAATTAAAAACAAATACGTCATGTAGGTTCTAATATTTTATGTATTATTTTTCTCGTTTTATTCGGTAATTATCAAAGACTAATATAATGTCTCGTTGAATATTTAAAATAAGATAAATCAGTGATCCGTTGTTGTGACGTACTCTTTCTTCACCAATTTTTGATTCGCCGCGTGCTTGAAAGCTCTTACTAGTTTCAAAACCTACTGGAATTATGATGGAAATTGCCAATTAGAATTACCTATCTGATTCATAGAAGTTAGGAAAAGCCTTATTATGTAGGGTATTTCCCAAGCATACTAGCATTGATTATTAAATGTGGTTATCCTTATTATTTGATCTAAAGTATTCCTCTAAAATAAAATATTTCAAAACATAATTAATGCTACAATAATTAATTTGATATATCAAAAAACACTATACTTATCCAAATTGTGAATATCTATGTGAAAATTACGATCTATTGTTTGGATTTGTTGTTTTACTAAATTTGAGTCCAGGTGTCCTAAAAACTTTCTAGGCACTCTCCTAGTTGTGCCTATATGTAGACTTTATAAAAAATATCCCAACCTTCAGCATAGTATTACTGGTCGTCCCGGACCATTTCATGTACCTAATCTCCTTTATTTCTTCTAACCTAACCTAATCATCTCTTAAATTTTCTCTTTTTCACTTCCACAACGTGTGTTGTAAACGAAGAGGTATTGCTCGGCCTTTAGCTTCCACAATATGTCCACACTCCGCACGCACGGGCGCCCGTAAACGCTGCAGTTTGGCCACTGGCCAGGCCCCGGGGGATTTAAATTTTCGAAATAAAATATAATCTGTACACGATTGTTTTTTTACTTATAGCCTACCTATTGCCCGAGATCATACGCACCGTGTGCGGAAAGTGCACTCCAAGGCAAAAGGACATTGCCCGGATGGTGCTGAGACACATTTACACGAACAGGCGAGGGGATTTCGACAAGATCATGCATATTTACGACACGGATGGCAAGAAAAACGAGATCATCGCTTTCATGAACCAATAAACCAATAGTTCACCCTTTTCATCATTCAGCAGCCATACTCTCGTAAAGCATTAAGTCATATATTATTATAATACGATATAATAATGTTAACATCATTATAATATTATAATATTTGTATGATATTATATATTATTATACCACGGTCACAGTATCGCCATCATTCATCACACACTCTGCGACGACGTCCGCGGCGAAACTGTTGGCTGCTGATACATTATAATATTATAAAATTGTAACATCGTTATCAGTATAATATTATAGAATAACGTCTGCCAATTTTAAACCGATGGATCGGAAACGTTTACTTACACTTGTAATAGTTTTTGTAAGCCTCTTCTCTTCCCTTCCACGATAAATTATGATTAATCAGGAATATATATTTATATACTAACGACACATACTATTATAATATATATATTACCTTTATACTATATAATATGTCTAAATAACTACTGCTACAGTATAATATGTACACTACTAATTACTATATTATTATATACCTATACACCTATATTGTGATTTAAACCTATAATATTTATATACATAATATATATCCACTCAAATACAATCGACTGTTTATGATATAATTTTGTGTAATAGAATGTGTTATTACTTATTATTATAGGCACCTACATCGGTCATCCATCTATACAATTTTAACAACATTTTTAATCAATAACATTCATTTATATTTATACGACTTAAATCATTTAATTATTTGAAATACATAAAATATTTTTATTATTGATGAAAAGTACTTTGACAAAAATTATAGACAATTGGCGCATTTCATTTGACGAACTATCTTTTGATTAAATGTTTTTGACCCACCCTAGACCCATACCTATCGAGGGTACTTGCACGAAGATCTGAAATATTCAAATTTGAAACTGCCAGACCTTCGTGATACACTCTGTATGTCACGATGTCGGAAAATATACACGCGGTTGTGCGTTCTAATCGGTTTTCATATCATTACGATAAATTAACAGCTAAAGACTATTTATACCTGGCTATAAAATAATATAATATGTTATAATATATTAAGTTTATTATCATCACGCGTGTACGACTAAGCTGCAGGTTAGGAGCAGCAGTTACATATTATGTAACAATAATACCGATGATATAATATAAAGTATAACATTTTGCATCTTATACGCTAAATTATACTTCGCACACGACTAATGTCTAAAATTAGGTGCAGTGTTGGATCCAGACAATAATTCTGGAGAGGGGGACTGCATTTTTTTTTTTATTAGTCATACATTTCTTTTATGATTTCTATTATTATTTATTACCTTATTATTACAGTTAAGACATTTCAAATTTAGAAAAAGGTTATTGTAACGAGTATTATACACTTAATTAATACATTTTTTGACAATTGTATTTTTCAGGGTGGGGAGGGGGTGAATAAAATGTCAAGGGGGAAGTACCCCCCCCCTGAAGTATACCTTTATTGAACACTGATTAGGTGCATTATTATGCATACTATTTAATATTAAAATTATTCTTGAACTTAAAAAAATACCGATATCAGTGGTTTAACAACAATATAATAAGAGATATTACTACCTTCAAACACGTAGGTAAGTGGTATAAAAGCACACTAATGAGTATAATATGAATATTAATTTACAATTAATGTTTCACTATACACTAAACATTATTTGAAACGTTATTCAAATATATTATTATACCTAAATAGATATTTACCATAGTTCGCCACCACGTTAAAATATTTTAAATTATATGTTTTGAAATATTTTTTCAAATCAACTCTGAGACGTAACAATAATCGCTTGAATAAAAGCTGGATGTTAATATTATAAAGCTGAAGAGTTTGTTTATTGTGTGTTGGAACGTGCTAATCTCGGGAACTAATGGACCGATTTCAATAAAAGTTATTTCAATATAGATTCATCAAGCTTCTTTTTTAACCTCTATAGATTGTTACCTGCTACAAGGTATTAAGGTGGCTTACACATGCATTATGTTTTGGCCCATTAAAATCAAATAATTTTTTGCTTATATTTATATATGATATGTGGTTCCCATTATAGTGACAGAAATTTAAAATAGAATGATATAGTCACGTGTTGGGTTTTTTTTAATAAAGAAAATTTATTTAATTTATTGAAATATACAACAAAATTCTATGTGGTTATGTTTTAATTTGTAGCTTATATAATAAAGACTCAAAATTACTTGACCATTTTTGACAAAAGTTTTAGAGATTATGCTTAAAAATATCAAAAATGTTGCTAAAAATTAGATATATACACCGATATAGCACAGTATTTTCATTTTTTTCTTGGGCAAAGTCGGGCTATACATCTAGTAATAACTAGTGAACAATACAAGAACTAGATTCTACACGATTAATGAAATAATGTAAATCATGAAAAACTCACAAGTTACCGGTACGACAGAATAAGGATGTTTGGCATCGAGAAAATTATATATTATGTTTTAAAACGCTTTTTGGCCATGCTTGGTTTATTAGATTATACTTCGTGCAAAATGATAAGTAAAATAATTATAATAATATATCTACAAATCCATTTGGTAGTGAAAATATTCGAACGACATGCATAACAATATTTACGAGTACCCAACTATTACGAGTATTTTATTGTGAAAGAATAAATAAGATAATACTTACGTGTGCGCGGAATTCGTTACGATAAGTACGCGTCTTTCTTTTGTGGCACGCGCTGAGTTTATATAAATAATATTATTTCACGGTATTGTTTTCGGGTAAATAATTTGTCGCCAAAAAAAATCTATCTTAATACTGCAAGACGCTTTTAAAAATATTTTGATTCTTAATAAATATTTGAAATTTTTGACTATTTTATTGATGTCGCTAAACATTTTTGACCCAAGTCATGAATCTTGGAAATTTGAGATAAAGTGTTCCCAGAAGATGGAACATAAGAGTATACAATGATTTGAAAATGTTAATAATTAATAATTATCATATGCATATAATTTGTAAAAATTTTCCAAGAATAATAAATACTAAATACATTAGTAAATCTATTTTATATTTTTGTAAGGCTATAAAAGCTATATTATCCTTATAGTTAATACATTTAAATAATTTAGAAACGACTCGTTATAATTTTGATTTAGATACATCAACATTTTTAAAAAAACCATCTGCTAAACAGTTAATAGTAAAAATGTTCGTACTTATTTGAAAAAAATAAGTTTGTGCCACCACAAGACATTGGTACAAAAAATAGTAATTGAAATATGGTTCTTCACTATCTTCGGTATACTTAAAAATTCCAAATTTCAGAATTTAAATAAACTAAGTTTTAAAATGGAAATTGGGGTGAGCCGGGCGAATCACCAGGATTTTTTGTCTGCGAATCAAATGTGTCAGTACATAATATCAATAGTCGATTAGTCATTGAAGTAATTTTAATTCGTTGCTGTCATTCATTATTAACTGATTTAGTTATCCATAGCATTTACATTATGAAACTTAACTACCTAGGTATGCATTAAGACAGCAATTAAGCTGTTTTATACAGCTTATGTACAAAAAAAAGATGTTTAAATGACACATTTTCCTTCAACTATATATCTTTTTGTCTGATCGTATTATATTATATTAAATTAATACTCAAATGAGCTGCAGTACTACAAATTATTAACCATTTGGGACAAACCGTACATGGTCAAATGTTTTGAAATAATTGTATGTACATAAGGATATTCTAATACAAATTAAATGTAATTTTGTCCTGGGGCTTTATTTTCCTATAGCCTGGGCTTTTTTTTATCGTATTTTAATTTCTGGGCTTTTTTTCTGAATACCCATATTGTAATATATTATGAGGATACACAGCTGAACAAGTTGGCATTTGATTCGTTCTGTATAATGCACAGATTAAACCTATATTAGTATTTTATATTTAAAATGACTTTGTTCGAGAAACCGCATACTATAATATATTTTTTCAAACAAAATGAAAAAAACCAGATATAGGTACTTAATGCGTTATTTCAGAATATTTCTGTCCTTCCGCAAAACATATTTATTATACCTATTATGCAGTAAGAACTTGACGGTTTTGTGTTATTAAATCAGCCGTGTTTTTTTACGAACACGTAAAAACCCGTATAAAGAATACAATATAAGCTTACTAAAAAAATATTCAGATATTGCTGTATTATTATAAACATTTAATAAAAACGTTAAACGTCGTATTATCATAATATTATAAATGTATAAAACCATTTCATGGTGAAAACTTATATAATGTTTAGAATTTATACTATAGATTATAATTTATAATGTACCTACCTACATGTAGTAAACGCAATAATTACATATTATTATAATATATTATTATAAATTATAATGCCGTACCATTAACCTTGTTTGACTCTACATATCAATATTGCTTTAATTAGCGAGTGTTTATCGTCTTATGTGTGTATATGTAGGTAACGTATTATACCTAGCTAGTTTATCAACTGTGAATATTGTGATATCGAAAAAAAAACAGACTTTTTAAGCGCTGACTCACACTGTTCTCTTTCGGGAAAGTCGAGCGAACGTCGAAGCTTTCGATTACAACGCGAATTCGATAATTCCTATGCGACCGATAATGTTATATTATAAGAAAGATTATTACTTATTATACATTTTAACACTCGATAAAAATCAAATGGGTATACTTATAAATAGTGACCTGATAAAAAGTCCCGTAAAAAAGGTCGAAATAAATTGGCTTTTTTATTTGGTTTGGTATCACAAGCGATGTACATATTATAGTTACAATCTCGCTACAAGTTTATCTAAGGGGACGCCATTACTAAAAACAAAATAATAATGATATATTTTAATTTTTTAATAATATAATAGTAGGTACATTATGTGTATACAATATACATATATTAATACACATTGTAGATTAATTAAACAGTATATTGAAGTAAAATGCAATCTATTTTTATAATTCATATAAAATACGCGGAATTACGAAGGAGAAAAAAAATGTATACGATTTGCTGAAAAGCTGGTCGTTTAGTGAAGTCGATACATTTTACAGTCCCGATTTAATCACAGAATTTAGTATAGGACACACCTGTTTATAAATCTTTAAATAATAATGGCCAATTTCTCAAGTATCGTTTTAGTTTGGATTGCCATTTTTATTGATATTCATTAACTGAATCATCTACAGTTGTATTGCATACTGTATTTAACATAATATAATGTTTGAGTTACCGATGCGACATTCCCGTAGACCACAGACAAAATTAATTGTTCTTTTTAAATTGCATAGAAATAGTGTTATGACTAAACGGTTTTACTAAGGTTTTTTTTATATAAAAATCAAAAAGTCAAAGTTGAATTGTACATATATTATTATAATAGTATGTATATATAGGTAAGTATACGTCGACGATTGATTCTGGCGGGATGAGTAATATGCTATTTGTCAGCGTTATTAAAACTCGTATAAAAATCTCTCAAAAATGCAATCAAATATTTTAAAAAAATGCAATATTCTAAAGCAATGTATATTCATTTTTATCAGCCATGTTCTCGATTATCGCGCCTACGCGTACCGTACAGGTGCCGTGTCATCGATCCGTAACGCAGATTAAAAAAACGTTAGTGCTTTTATTTATTGCAACTAATGATTATTGAATAAAAATGTTAAATGACAACGATTTAAAAATATTATGTTTATGTTGGTCATAATATTTTTATAAGGTTTAAAATTAAACTGCATGCCATGATTAACCTTGAGTTTTATTAATGTTTTCGTAATTAAAAATGCAATTTGTATAGAATTAAAACAAAAATACTGCTACTCTGCTTTGAAATAAATTGAAATATTAATTTTAAGATTTAAATAAAAAAATTAACTATTACTATATCTTACACTTATAAATATGTATTAAAACAAATTACAGTAAACCATTTCACTAGCTCATTTTACCATTTTACAAATCTATTCGTATTGGTAATATTATTGGATTATTGTTGCTATTTTAGCACGTAATTTCGTGCGGCTGTCGTTAAGTCGTCGAGATTATTACTTTCTGAATTAGTGCAAAATAACTGAGAAAATAGGAAAATGACCAGTTTGATGTGTTTTGGACCGAACTATGGTGTAGATTTCCATTAGCAAGATTAAAAACACGGTTATAAAAGCACCAATATAGCTTCGCATAGTCAAAAAAAAAAACAAATTAAAAAATAATAACTATCCATTATTGCGTAACGTCGACGAACAGCTTCCTCGTTCTTCTGAGAATCTAAAACATACGTGTATACAAACGTTTATAAGAACAGTGAGTATATAACGAGAAAAAGAATATTCGTTTTCACGGTCAAGATATTTCGATTCCGCTATCGGTTGGTCGATGAAAGCGAGCAGATGTTTATATAGTACCTGTACAGAAGAAAATAAACTAGGAAGCGTAAATTGAAAGAAGTCGTCTAAAACACAGTCACAAAAACATTATATTTTCGTGAGTCGGCCGTGGACCTGATCCACTTAAATAATATCTACACCTTGGATATGTAGTATTGTAGTCACTATAGCCATATAGGCCCCTAGGCGTCATGTGAAAAAAAAATCCTAAAATACGTATGTTCCAATACACAAATACGTTAGGTAATCTAGAGATTAGTATTGTTAATTTCTAAAATATTGTCATACTGCAATATAATTATAATATGTAGGTACCTGGCTTATGTTTTCAAGTTAGCCGACGTCTAATCGCGAAAAAGTTTATTTTCATTTCGGTTTCACCAGAGTAATGAAATCGGTTCGTAATGCGTCTCGAATCCTATATTAATACTTATACTAGCAGGTGGTTGATCTTTCACGGCGTCACCCGTGACAAATTAAATTCCCATGAATTTAATACTTTTTAAACTCCATAGATTTTTATCACGGTTGTTTGGGTTGGTTTGACCAAATATAAAATACAGGTCTAAAATTATATCCAATCATAATTACTATTATTGTCTTTCTGCGTCTATTGTTGAAAATTTAATGAAAATCATTTGAAAACTGGATTAGCAGAAGGATCATATCCGTTCAGTTCAATGACTTTCAGCCTTTGACTTTATTTAGTAGATATATTTATTAATAATTAATAATTTAAATAATATATATTATATATATAAATTATTTTATTAATTTAAACTGTATTATATTAATCAAGCGAACCTCTTCTAGGGAAGATAAACATTTAAAAATAACGGTTTTATAATGTTTTATTATAATATTATGTACCTAATTATTTAATATTTTTATGTGCACTAATCATGGGCAGTCGATGTAAAAAACTTTCAATCGCTTTTCCGATTTTAAATAAAATGTTATCATATAAGTGAGTAATAAGTAAGTTGATATAGTATTCGGTATATTGATAATTTGGAGCGGGAAATATAATGATTAATTTATCATGCAGCTATAATATCATATTGTTGATTATTTTAATCACCAATTTCAATGTAAATAGATATTTTTAGGAGATTAGTGATTTTCCGTTCGAAAACAGTGCAAACAACGATCGTGACAGTCCGAATATCGGAAATCGAAAAATACGATATTTTGAACCTGGAACATGCCACCGGATTCGACTTTATCAGATGAAAAATGCGTCCTATTACTGTTTGACGTTTTAAATCGATTTGATTTTTGATTTACACGCTGGTAATATAATATAAGTATACCTATGTTATATAATATCATATTATGCACGCAGTTCACCGATTGCAGTATGGTTATATAAACATTTACGGATTTCTGATTAAATGCATTCGATCTGGAAAAAAAATATTTATACATTATTTGTTGTCATTGACTCTCTCTTTCAATAAAAAGTATTCTCGTGAAATATTACATGCTCTGAAAAGGGTTTTTGCTTGTTTTAAGTATATTAGGTAAGTATAGTATTATAAATTATAGTGATATAATATGAGTAGGAGTTTTCATTACACAAGAATACAGTATATACATGGTGATCCACATAGCATACTAATCCGCCTTTTTAAACTTTAATAATGCATTTATTCATAATTTGATTTTTGGAATTTAACAATAATTTACTTTAAGAAGTTATTATACTTTATTTAAACAAAAAAAAACGATGTTAGTTATTTCTATGTGATTCAAAAACATTATTCAGGAGGGGGACTTGAAACATTTACGTAAATTATTTAATATTTGACTACCTTTACGCAATGACATTTTCAAAATATTTAGATTGATTTAAGTTTTACAGATTTAAGCTGTTTTATACCACACATCCTAATAGTAAAATAAATTAGGTATTTTAATAGTTATATAAATATATAATATCATAAAATGTACTCAGTAATATAGACAGAAGTCCTCGCTCAGAATCGTTTTTCGTATGCAATGAGTTATCATAACATTGTATACATTACAGTGACTTACTAAGCACAATCGATACGTCTTACTGTATACCTGAGTGGTTATCTACTTTCCTTTTTTTTAAACATATTTTATAATGTACAATGTACATGTTTCACATATAATATTATAAGTTCTTTCTAAAGTATTATTTACACAATTTGTATTCTCGAAGAAACTATGTACATTTTTATGAAAGGTTTGAAAAAAATCAAAAGATTACAAAAGATAAATATGTCTGTGTACAGACAACATGTGTGATAATGCGTACATGGTAAATGTTTTTGTGCGAGTTGCTGATTAAGCGGTCAGTGACTGTTTTTTTTTCCTGTGCACATGGTGAAATGCAGATTTTTGAGCGGGACATTCGAGCCTGAACACATGGTGCGATTGCCGCAATGAAAAATTAAAATGGGTGTTTGAACAAATTTATTATTAATATATATATTATATAATACCTATACTCAATATCTTTAGTATAAACATTTTAATAACTCAGAAGCTATACTAGTGGAAATTGTCATTTAGATATATCAAAATTTCCCAACAAAAAAAAGTAGTGAGAGTGCTTATAATGTATCGCCCTGTATATACATAATATATTTAAACGTTCACGATTTATCGTACACATTATGTACAGTAGCGTATAGACTTGCACGTTTGCTGTGTAATAAGATTATACAATCGCGTTTTCCATAAAGTTCGTTGTCATGTTATAGGAAAAAATAATCATACCTAAGGTAAGACCGACCACTTCCTTGTTTCCCGGCCAAATTACCTGCAGGACTTCTTATACATATAATATAGCTATAGTATAAGTACGTATATATGCACGCGAATACTCGATGCATACAATACGTAAATAATAATATAATAAAGCATATTTTACAATATACATAATATAGATACGTCCACGAAACGTATTTATATAATATTTACCATATTATAATAGTAATATAAGCATTGCAGGAATCGGATGCGTTGAAGAGTAGAAGACCTCGGAAGTGTGTATAAAGCGTGTCAACGCTATGAACCGAACATAATATATTTCCAGACGATATTAAAAATCCGAAGGTTAATCGCTGTTATTACCGTACACAATAAAATATGTGCGTTAGTCTCGAACACGAAATCCCATTAGATACCTACTTTTTTGGAGTGTAAATTCGTGTTTAGACGGTCGGGGAGAGATTACAGATTCTTCGTTAATGCCAAATTTACTTCCAAAGAAAATCTGCGAGAATAAACTAGGTGTATACAGTATTCACTAAATAATAGAAATCAAAACAAAAAAAGTTGTTGGAATTTTTTTAATTTTTATTTTTATAAATAATTACAAATTAGTAATTAGTTATTATATGTAACGTGATATGTGAACTGTTTGTTTATCAATAAAACCTTCTTTGCAAACCTTTTTTTTATAACAAATTGTTGGTACTTGTTTAAGTAATTTTTTTTTTAAACGTCTAAAATTTAAAATACTTATGGTTATTTGGCCGAGACGCTTAAATGCGATTAGTTAATATTATATCTGCACCAAACAATAACCTTGTACAATTTTTTATTTTATTGAAATATAAGCAAGTATAGCTAAAAAAGGTATTCGGACAAATGATATTCGTTATCAGGAACAAGACTTGTTTGTCCATGAAAATCTAAAAATAAATTAAAATATAAAAGGTAAGAAAAAATTACAGCAAGTGCCTACAACACATTAATGTAACATCATTTTATAATCAAGGTATTATCATTTATCACTCTGTGAAGGAAATGTGAAAAATATTTACCTATAATAAAATGCAGTCTTATTGAGTTTCAAGACAAATCAATGAGACAAATACATTTTATATTATTAGATACACAGAACGCTCATCGAACTCTCAAATTGTATGTACATCATAGTATAATATCATGTTATATATCATAAAATGTGAAACTGCGAAAACACAAAACAAATGGATGGTAGTCTTAAATCTTTCAAAATTGTCTGAAACATAAAATGTAACCTACTCCAACCTATACCGTGGATTGATGCAATACATTTTCGTATAAATCATATCAAAATATGAAAATTATTGAAAACATCAGACCTCACAAATTCTGCGTATTTCTACTCAACACTCTGCCATTGAGACAGGTTCTACTATGGCAGGGTGTCACGTATAGGTGGAAATTAGGGAAATATCTTAGCCTCCCCCCCCAAAACTATCCTATTAGCCTCCCAAATCAGGCAGCTTTTTAATAATGTGGGATCGAAGCCCCTTCGCCCACATTGGTGTTCAAAATTTAACATCCTCCTTAAAATTGTAATGGATTTCAGTCTACGATGTCACATGGGGATGTAAGAAGCACCAATTTCCACCGAACCTGTGCATGTTATCTCGCTGGACATATTTTAATTTGGAACAATTAATTAATTTGTAATTTGACATAATTTCATAGATAAAGTACCTAATATTACCATTAGACATTATAGTTTCTATTGCAATACATTTATACAGACCTAAGTACACGGTTGTTGTTAAATTAATCCTAAGTAGGTCAGTTTCAGATAAAATTGAGATATTTAATACAATATACATAATATATATGTATACACTATACATACACACAAATAGGTAACCGTGCTTGTGTTTTAACGTCAACTGTAAGCTCATTTTATATCAAGAATGTATAATCGTTATTAAAATTCATTTTGAAACCATAAGTCTGTAATAGGTAGCCGTTTAAAACTTTATACTGCAGGTCTAAAAACATATATTATTTAATATTTTTCATTATAATCGCGGTTTAGGTAGAAACATGTTCAAAGCGTCTGTTATGTCAATAACGATAATATTAATTACAATAATAATATTATTATTATTATTATTAATAGTAGAAATTTAAGTAGAAAATAAGATATTATTGTCATCCTAGCGCGTCTGCAGAGATAACGCATAACAGATAACACACAAGGCTATCTCGTGTTCAATGAAGACCCAACTCAATGCGCAGCCTGTGGAGTACAATATTTATCACCATTAAACTGCATCAGGTGGTTATAACTTATAGGAGGTCCTCCTCGTTGAATTCCGAAAAACGACGACTGCCAGAAATAACATCCCCAAATTCCTCCATCAATCAGTAACATAGGGCACGAGACGATCAATACAAGCAAATACAAAAACCCGTCAAAGGAATAAGTATAGATAATATTATTTTATTGTAATAACAGTAAACATGAAGTACAAGTCATACCATTGTATTATTATTGTACTATGTATATAAGTAAGACATTTTCTGATATTACCCCGGGTGATCGAGGCTAAAGACGAGACGGAAACCCGCGGGGTAACTTCGAACCAACCAAATTCCAAAAACAAATACAACGTCAACACAAATTTAGGATTTAAGGGTAATTGGGTATACTTCCGCGTCAAGCTCGTCCTTAAAGACGCCGGAAAAACCGTTTGGGAGATATGGCACCCAGCTGCAGGCGATCCACCGTCGAACGATTATAACAATATTATTATTTTATTAAATAAACAACGTTCGTCTGACGGTCGTTTGATACAGATAATAAGGTGTTACGAAAATCACTAATAAATTTGTGCTGAGAATCACGAACGAGTGCGTGCCGCAATTTAGGTATATTATAATATAGTCAAGGTGACAAATACAATAATAATAATAATAATAATAGTAAAATCGTTATTATTATTCGACAGAAACGCGCGATTGTTGTGCAGACTGTAGTCAGCTAATCATAAAATATAATAATATTACGATAATAATATGTAACGTAATTTAATATAATAATATACAGTCACACAATTACAATAATATAAATAATACATTATTATTATTATTGTGTGAGTATACGATTCGTGTGTATAATAACGAAAAAGAATTGCGTATTACGCTGCTACTGTGTTACGCGAGTAATAACCATAGGTCTTACCCGCGTCGAATGATTGGGACCCGAGACAGAAATCGTGCGTTTATATTTCATATTATTATTATGCTCGAGCTGGTATTATTATTGAATTAATATCATAATAATACTTTAATCATTATTATTCGTCGCACGGTATTTATATAGTATATACGCACCTGTTGCGTCACAATATCGTGTATAATATTATAATAGCAGTATGCACTTATGTCGTATAAATTATGAGCGATGCGATTTCTAAAATAGATATATATTATACGAATTCGGACTACGGAAAACGATTGCGATGATATTTTTTATATTATTTCGTTGGACTGCATACGGGGAGGCGAAATGTTGTCCTAAAAGAGTACTATACATTTTTACCTAATACATCTAGATCATATTATTATACCAACACTGTTGAAATTCAAGACCTAAGAAATACACCTAACACTCGGTTGACTGTGTTGGATGTGGTAAACTGGTAACTACTACTAGTAGCATGACTTCTTTGATTTAAATTCATTTTTGTGGTCCACTCGATCAGGACACCTGTAGGAGACTGTATTTCCACTAGGGACCTATACTGCTTATATTATGTGCATGCCATATGGTGCATCAAAAACGTGTATCGAGTTATAAGTTATCAGTCCAGCATACAACTTAAAAGTTTCTCTTGAAATAATTTTAAATTGCATTTAAATCGCGAGTAACCACAGAAAAAGTGATGGACATTGAGACTTAAAAGTTAAAAAGTATACACTAAAGAACTAAACATAAATATATACTAAATGATTATAATAATCAATACAGTGAATAATAAACTGTATCCACCAACAACATGTATACATTTCCTTAAATAATAAGTTTAAATAAAATATAATGTCTAATAAGTAGTATTGAAACGCATTTTTATTCTAAAAAGTTAGCTTTTCTTGTTATATTTAATTATAGTACCTATAATAATATAATTAGCATTATAAACTGCACGGCCGTCTTCAGAATTCGTATGATCATTTCCCTTGCACCTATAATCGACAAATCCTTTTCCAGAAACATAAAATACGTCTTAAAGGGGCCTGCGGTGAACAGACGGCGAACGCATAGTCTCCCCATGGTTTTTCGCGAGTAACTAATGAAACAAATCGAGAAAATTCTGAATATGGTCATGCAATAATAATTAAACATGATAATTATTTGAGAAGTTTTTAAAAAAAAAACAGTTCTATGGTGGGGGGAGGACAGTGTCGTGCGTACACACATACACCTTCGGGGTATAATATTATTATCATAACGTTTATTAAACGCACACGTCAATTTGGGTAGTAAATTATACTTAATCGTTAATAATAACGACTCTGGACTCATATAACAATTTAATCACACTCGATAATATTATATTACATGGACGTGCACAAATCTTTTCAGATAGTCCGTATGTTATTATTGTATTATATCATGTTGGGTAGGTACAATGTAATATTAATGAATAATATATGAAAATCGCGTTCCGGTAGTCGCCGAGGTAGATGCTCAAAACTCGGCGACCTTGACTTTGGTCTTAGCTGTAATAATATACATATATGTGTATATATATATATGATATGACGATAAACCACAATTTATTATTATTATTATTATTATTAATATTAAATGTATTTACCCAACTACCTACCTACCTATACTGGACTACCGGTGTACGGGAGAAAACAGACACCGCTTTCATCCGTCAGTCTACCGACCCGGTAACCACGGTATAAGCCACCGCCGCGGCCGCCTCCGTCGCCGCACTTCGGCACGTACCAAGCGCCGCTATATAAAGCCGGCCGGTCAGCCGTGGCCGTCAACACTCGTCCGCAACACACTGTCGCGTGCACAACAATAACAACACACACTACAAACCTCTACATCGCCGACGCAGGTCACCGTCCGCGACGACACCCGCAACAACACCCATCACACCGTAGCAACGATGAACTGCAAAGTCTTGATCGCTCTGTGCTGCGTGGCCGTGTACGCCGCGCACGCCATTCCTGCCGCACCGGCCACCACAGCCGACGAAGAAATCAAGGACTTTCCGACCTACATGAAGCGGTTCGAGAAGCTCAACGTGGAACAGGTGTTGAACAACGACCGCGTCCTGAGCAGCCATCTCAAGTGTTTCCTCAACGAAGGCCCGTGCGTCCAACAGGCCAGGGACCTGAAGAGTGAGTGACCAAAACGATACTATTGATTGTTATACCTGTAAACCTTGTTATACAGTAAATTTATTATTATTACGACGACGACGTACTTATAGGTACGACTATACAGTCAGTCTGAGTTTACAGCCGCGTCGTGTGTCGTGTCGTGTGACTTGTATTGTATTCTGGTTGGCAATTCGTGGCCTACCGCGAAATGTCCAGAGTAGAATCGGGTTTGACTTGAGGACAGACGGCGTAACTGTGAACCAGGCTTTACGCTAAACGTTTCGACCAGCAGCAAATAAAAAAATTCAAAAAAATCGTGTTTTCTATGAACGAAAAAAATGAACCATAGCGAATAACAGCTTAACTAAATATTATTATAATAGGCACAACGCTGTGTCGGATATGGTTTTAGCCGATCTCCTCGAACAATTTTTTGTAAATAAACATTAATATCTTATTATACTATAGACTTATAATTAGACGTATGAAATCTATATCACGCGAAAACACTTTTTTTTTTGACGTCCGTTTAGATTTATATTATGTTTGATTCTTCGAGTCTATATTATTCCGATTGATCTGTTATGCTTTGTGTCACCCCAAAGTTGTTAAAAACAGAAGTCGGTTTACTTAAAACGTGTTATCGGTTTGTTTCGGATTTGTGCAACATCTATATTATAAAAAGAGTGACTTTAACGCGGTGGTTCCTTTTTTCGTAGCAGATATCCCGCCACGGTTAGTTCGTTGCCCTTTTTTTTGGTCGATCTCGATCTATTTGAAAAGATTATTGTTTTAAATTTTTTACTACAGACACTGACGACGACCAGGCGGACAAGTTGAAATGCCTATTAACGTCGGCCGACATTCTTTAGACCAGCGGTTCCCAAACTTTTTTTTCCGCGGTGCCCTTTTAGGGACCCCAAGTTAACCACGGTGCCCTGCTGTAGGTTATCATTAACGAAAAAAATCTATACATTTTAAACTATTTGTTATGAACCGTAGACCGCGGTGCCCTTAGAAAGTGCTCGCGGTGCCCCCAGGGCACCGTGGTGCACAGTTTGGGAACCGCTGCTTTAGACATACACTCGTATAATTAATAATATTCAAGGTAACATTAAACCTTACATTTTTATCGTTTTCCCAGTGCATCGATAATTTTCGCAAAAGTTATCGCTATTACATTGTGTACCGAAACAGACATACGACACGTGTATAATTGCGTGGCATTGTTGTAATATTATACCGCTCCGCGCCCAATCGGTCAGTCGGAGGCTCGGAGCATAATAATATTATTATTGCGATATTATTAGTTATAAATACGCAGCCGTCGCCACAAGTAAGCAGCAATAATATACTACGACGTTAAAATATTATTTCGCAAACGCATTTTATAATCGTACGAAAATTACGTGCGAAATTATCGTTATAATATATTTATATATTATAATTCTCTGTCAGTTCTCACACTGGCCCGTCAAAATTAATAATTTCGCGTGCGGCCGACGAACGACCGTCGAATACAAATAGCAAAGTCCCCCGACAACGACAATAATATTATAAAAATAACATTCTCTACCTACGTACGATATTACCATACTGTGCGTGTTTACCTGTATTATATATGCTCACTCGCGAGTCGTTAATTATTTTATTGACTGATTGTTTATTTTCTTTGTTTTTCTTCGCTGTTCCCAAGGAGTCATCCCGGTGATCGCCAACAACGGATGCAACGGATGCACCGAAAAGCAAATGACCACCATCAAAAAGGCGCTGAACTTCCTGAGGACGAAGAAGCCGGTTGAATGGTCGAGACTCGTCAAGCTCTACGACCCGTCCGGCACCAAGTTGAACAAATTCCTCGACGCTTAACGGCTCCGGCTATAATATTATAATAATATTATGACAATATACTATAACACAATAATAATATATTATTATACCGTGCGTGTGTGACACTGTCGATCGAGATAATAATATCATATTATAAGTCTCACACGCGCGGTGTTTATTAGTTTTTACGTAAAATATGTATACCTACACAAGATTTCCCTCGTTATCGCAACGAAAAAATCGTCTATTTATAAGTTTTATATATTAATTTATTAAATTGATTATACTTTTATGAAAATTAAAAAAAAAAACCATCTCAATTAAGTACATACGTTTTGTATTAGATTATTTATTACGTTTATTTCTTTATTGACCAGCTATTATAAGCTGCAGCGACGTGGACTGGTTGCGATTGCGCGATACCGTATTGGGCTTAACGGCTACTTCGCACGTCCGTCTAACCGATAATAATAATAATATCATACACTGATGTGATGTGTGCCGTGTGTAAGTTATATATTGCCTGTTTGATTTCAATTGATCGGCAAACATAATAATATGTATATTACAAGCAATTATATTATTATTATGATGGTGGCGCGAGCTAGACGGTTTAGTTATTTATTATAGTTCAACACGACGATATAATAAAATATGAATTAATGGGAGGTTGTGCGCAATGTATCTACTAGGAATAAATCTTAAACGACACGTGTGATATAATATTGCGATTTCGAAGGAGGATTTACATATTTCAAAATTTCAACAGATCCGCAGAGAGAAAGAGGAAGTATAAACACTATCACTTCGTACAGACAATACACTCTGATACAATATATGTATATATCTACATATTTTTTAATTTTTAAAATCCACGTGTCAAACAAAACATCTAGTTGAAAAACGTCGTCTAGTTCTCATATAAACAAATAGGTTTGTGAAATATAGCTGATACATAATCTCGTCAACAGTTGTTTTTTCTCTGTTAGGTATATATAAGCTCCATGTGTACACTATGATAGCTCATTTTTACATAATTATTCAAAGTTATTAAATAATATAGGTGGAGTGATATACAGTGAAACCTCTAAATACCGGACACACTCGGTCGCTGAATTTTTATCCACTATTTGGAGATTTCCTTTAGGGGAGGTTTCACTGTATAATAAAACCAGATCCCGGAGTAAACGCGGTTGTAATTTTTATGACAGATTAGGAATATAACAGTATATTAACAACCTATATGGATAGGAGGTAATGAGAGGAATTTTAAGGGGTTTTGGGGAATTAAACAAGATTAAACGATTGGTGGGCAGAGAAGAGCTGTCTAGAGCATGCTATGGAGGCTACAAAAACTTTCATTGAAATGTATTGTGTACAAAGTGGAGTACCTACCTATCGTTTCAAATTTGCAATCATGAGCTGCAGGTAATGATGAACGGCTCGTTCGTAGTTGATTGATAAATTTAATAATAAATTATAAATCTAGGTAAGTTAAGTTATAGAATCAGAGTTTTTTTTTAAAGAACACCATGAACAATATTCTTAAATCTAGAAACAAAGTTACTTTGCACAAATTGTTATACGTTATTATTGTCTTAGTTGTTGTTATAATATTATTTAGTTACGATTTGCAATAGTTCATACATAATTTGGGCGTTAAATATTTTTTTCTTATTTAAACCGTTGGTGGTTTTTTTTGTAAATATTTTGATTGGACTTTTTCGTAAATAATTTATTCAAATCATAACCGTCATGCAACAATATTGGAAAGATGATGCATGCACATTACAAAAAATTAAGAGAAGTTTGTGAGTTTTTTTTGGAGATGTGGAAAATAACTAAATAAGTTAACAAATTTAGAATTAAAAAAACAACCAGTCGGCAGACTAAAATATAGGTAAACATATAATATTCGTAAAAATAATGATGGTACTGTTACGCTTCAGCCTGTAGTTTGTAGTACATCACTATAGTAAAAAGATTATATTGTTTACTTATATTATATTGAGTATAGATATCTATGTATTATTATTGAGTAGTGAGTACTTGTACCTATATTTAGTATCTACATATTTATGATAATATAATGTAATATATTATTGTCTAAAGATATCGTACGAGTGCCTATGCCTGCATATTATAACACTCTTATAGAATAAAACACTCGTTTAAAATATCGAATTGACAATAGATGTACCACTTGTCTCGGATATTAATACTTATTGGAGTTATACTGCACTCGTATACCGACATTATTATTGCACAGCATAAATTATAATCGTACGTAAAATGCCGACAGACTGTTAATCGCCGTTGAAGTCTTTCTCTTATCTGACCGACTCACGCGCGTCATATCGAAGTCTTAATTGGTATTGTTTTTTAAACTATTTTTTTACCACTGCTTAACATATTAAAAAGATATAATTCGCAATCGAAATCGTTTGTATTTCCTATAATATTATTCCATCTGCACTCGTATTATATTATACTACATATATATTATATACACAGACTATAATCGACGATCTTGTAACGTAAACACACCGTTACGATTAAATATAAATACGATTATAAGCACGTCGATAATACGCGTAACGCGCAAGCCGTGTCGAGAAAAAATTATAAATACTAAACAACAAAACAGAATTATTTATGCAATATATTAATAATACTTCTATTACAAACACATGTATATATAACTGATCGTTCGGCAAATCGTGGCACGTAAACGCACATGGCAATAATAATAATAATAAATACTTATAGACATCGAAGGATCCTACGATAAATATCTTATTGTAATAATAATAATAATAATAATATAACGACACTTTTACGTGGTCGACCGGGCCGGGTGCGATTCGCGGTTGTTTTTTGAATAAGCGCACGCGTAAGAAATACGATTTTATTAAAAAATGATAATTCCATAGCGTATACTAATAACGCACTGTAAATACAATAATGACCTAATTAAATAATATATATATAGCATAGTAGCATGGTACTCGACCTTTTCTTCGTGATAATGTTCGACGTAATGACCTACGCCGGTGTTTCGACTGCTATCAGCTCCGGTCGAGAGAATCGACTGATATTATAATATATAATATTTTGATAGTACTACAAACAACCTCTAAAAGAATCGTCAACAGGATATTACGGGTTTATTATTAGGTTTACGGGCTGTAAAACGCGTATAGAACTGATATATTATAATAAAAGAGTATATTATTATGATATTTTCTCCGCTGCACGGAAAAACATTGAATCGTAATAATATATTATATTATTATGTTTTCGGTAAACGCCGATGAAACAAATATAGTGCTAAAAAATTGTGATAAGTTAACAAAATACGCCCGAAGTGTAAATGCGTTTTACAAAATTGGTTGGCAAAATACCATATGTACCTATCTACATATTTATTTGGTAATGTATGGTTGCCATTACAATTGCTACGCGAAATCGTTAAGAAAATAATCAATATATTATAATTATCGAATAACGATTATTCGATAATAATATTGTAGTTATTATATGGTTGCCACAGCAATCACAAAAAATTCGGTCAAAAACAAAAAATTGTATCCAGTCCAAAACACATTACGTCATGTTAAAATGAAAATTTTGCAAACTAGCTAGTGCGTTGTGTTGATTATGTACCCATTGGACTTACAATTCGGTCTCTCTAACAAATCATAGGAATATAATATTATGTAATTTTAAATAACTGTCAAACATAATATTAAAAGTAAATAACAACTATTGTATGACACACTCTAAGAATTTGTTACTATTGTAATTTGATATGTCTCATCCTACATTCATTCCCCTAGACCAAAATTTTTCGTTGACTCGTGTTTCCAGAAAATACAAGTTTTAGACTGGGTAACCAATGGCAAAACTGGAAAGATTGGTTGGAAGAATTTAAAATATTTCCAATGGTTGTATAATATTAATATTATGCAATAAGCGAATACAATTTTGCAAACATGTCGTACAATAATAATATATTTATTTTAGTACAAATTGAATTAATTAGGTATAAATAATTTCGTAATGTATAACAAATCATAAGTATTTTAGGTTTTTAAATTTATCAATCAATTCTGGTTATGTATTAGTCTTAGCTTTGTTTTTTTTGTTCTTAATTAATATTTGGCCAAAATATTTCATAATATTGTCGTTTATATGATTTTTGTACCTCTAAAAATACAATCGAGGACTGTTTTCGATGACATGCACGTTTATACATTAACATTTACAAAATATTTCTAGGCATAATATATAAAGTATACATTGAGGTGACGTTAATTAAAAAAAAAAATAGTATTTGTTAGATAAAAAAATGGCAAATCAAAGAAATTATAATAAGTATAATATTAAGGAATAATAATTGCAGTATTATGTGCTATTATGTCATCGGTATGCTCTATATACACTATAAAATGTATCACCACGAAGATCTGACTATTTTTAAATCAAATTCCGATATATATATATATATATATAATTATATATATACGTAACGAAATTACCTATAGCCTAGCATTTCGAAAAATTTTCGAGTTTCAAGTGTACGCTGCGAGTTAACGAAATGATGAATTATTAATCTTATTATTACAAGAATCGAAATGATAGATAGAGCATGGTGAGAGAATGAAAGAAATAGAGAAAGAGAGGGACAGAGAGAGAGAGAGAGAGAGCGAGAGAGTGTTTTCCGAGATCATATTCATATCACTGTGAAGAGCCGAAGTACACGAGTGCCGTCGACGATAACGGCTCGGTCGAGAATTTTTTCAAACGTTTTTCCGTGAAAATATGTTTGCAGGAACCGAATCATATTTTATCTACGACGATACGTCATGGCAAGGCTGGGCATTAACGAGTTAAAAAGTTAAGTTACTTTTAACTAAGTTATTTAACGAGTTACTTTTATTTTCAAAAGTAACTTCCAGCTTAACGAGTTTCTTTTTTTTTAAACAACTTCTAACTTAACGAGTTAATTTATTAATTTGTCCTAATATAAATTTCATATTATATTTAAAATTATATTTTGATTTTTATAACTTATTTATATTATATACATATAAATAATAATTGTGGGAATAACCAAATACTTTACGATATGAATGTGAGTGTTTTGCATTATTTCTATATTTGAAATTTCAATAGATATTAGAATAACGTGTATAAGTACAACTATCTACCTATATAAAATTTGGGAAACGATTTACGAGTAATAACAATATATTAAAGTAAGTACCGTCATCGGCTCACGTTGAACGCCTATTTAGTGCGGGTGGACAGCTTTATAGTAGGAGAAGGGGTCTATGTCTGATAAGAATTTTAAAATGGCATTATTGTTAAAGTTCAATAAATATTTTATTGAATAATGATAATTATTAATTAACATTATAAATTTATTTGTATCCAATATGTATGTGTAATTTATTTAATTAAATCCTAATAACAAATTTAATAATTACAATTTACAAATTTAATGGGTATTAACAAGAAAAAAAATGTTTAAGTTAAGCCATCATTTTGGAAAACTTGTAGGTAAAAAAAATACATTGAAATAATTTATTTGTTTTGTTAGATTTTATAATTGATTGAAGTATGTAAGAAGTACTTACTAAGTACCTACTGTAATTAATACAATTACATATGTTTATTGAAAATAGTTAGACTTCCATTATATTGTGTTATTTGTTAAGCTTTAAAAAAAATGTATGATAATTTATTGTACATAAAAAAAGAAAATTAACTTATTTTTAACTAAGTTAAGTTACTTTTTTTTCAAATTAACTTTTAACTTTTAACGAGTTAAATAAATAATAAAAGTAACTTTTAAGTTTAAACTTAACTTACATTTTTCTGTATTAACTTAACTTAACGAGTTAAAATAATTAGTTAACTTGCCCAGCCTTGCGTCATGGTATCGAAATTTGTCTATTTTTTGCTTGAAGTTCTCGACAGCCAATTGATTTTATAGAATGAACGTGATTACGTGATATTGTAAGTAAGTACAGCGTATTTTATATACTCATTCACTATACTCACATAGTTTACGGTTTCGAGTATAAATCCCATCGAAGCATAACATTCTTGCCTATTCCTGCAGTCGCGCACTTCATACATTTTGAACAATCAAAATACCTATTAGTTTTGTTTGCATTCCGATGACGTGTAAATAACTATCGTTTTGGTCACCCTAGTGCCGATCGACTGCCGAGAAATGTCATTCTACGGTCACGAATCCCAAGTTCCTACAAGTTTCTATTATATACCTGCTACGCCATGTCACCGTGTATAAAATATTGTAAAATTAAACGAAAGCCGTATGGACTGATTTCAATTGGAGTTTAGAATATCAAAATAACTATATATAATCACCTTCGGGATATTTAACCGTTTACCGGCTGCGGATGATTGTCCAACAACAGTATGTGCAGTGTCGTACGCCCAGAGGCAACAAAAAAAAAAACCACCAAATTTTACAGGATAATATATACAAATATTTAGTTTTAAAAACAAATTTGTAATACAATAACCAGCTACTTAAATGTCAAAAAAAAAATGACATTTAAAAAATTGTAGTTTTCTTTCAAGACTTCAATTTATTATAATATTATCTTATATTTTATTATAATATTACGGTCATAATATTATTGATGGCAAGGTTAGATCAATTTCGACGCAACAGCTCCCTGTTGCCCTCTCTCTAAGGATCCTGAATAAATACCAATGTTTTTTTTTGTACCTACCTTCGAAAAAATATTATATTATTATAATGCGACGCGGTAATTATATAAGCTAAGAAATATCACGAATCGCATAATTTACGTACTTTATGTTTATTTTTTGAAAAATGCAAAAATAACACTGCACTGCAGTATACTAGTATAGGTCAGTAAAATGCAACTTCGACATAATAGTGTTGCGATTATTTTATCGTTCAGTGATACACTGATACTTACTTATTACACAATATTATCGTATAATTTTGTTTAAATTAAAAATGTCATCAATTTATTGTGCAACTACAAGATTTGTATTGATTTGTTATTTATTTACATGAAACCTACAAAGTCATATTATACGACTCGTATGTTACACTTTATTTTCAATTTTAAATAAAAAATCTGATAATATACATTATTTCATTAGCGTATTTGAAATTTTCTAAATACATTCGTACATTTTTATTCAACGAATTGCTTACATTTTTGGAATTCGGGAGAGTAAATCCATTGCCCGGGACTCGCTTAATCGTGTTAGACGATTTTTTCGCATAATAAGTGTAATATTTATAATAATATGAATTTAAGCGATCGTGTTCATCTATATATTTCACGTTTTTAAATGCGTCTGTAAAATTAAGACGTATCATTGCGAGGAGATAATATATATATAGTATAGCCCAATAACTGTTTGGATCGCAGCCGCGACGTATCTTAAATAAAATTGGAGTTGCGTGTATATAATAATAATTGTATATAATAATATTATAATATTTTAAAATATATCGTGTGCAAACCTGCGCCGCCGTGACAAGCAACAATCGTTTCCGGTTGTGAATTTCCTTCTCTTATTTATGTATATTATAATTTATAATAATATTAATAAACATATAATATAACTTTTGCGCGACTCGTTACGTTTATTTAAATAAAAAAAAGCCAATAACGGTACATAATATTATTAATAATTGAAAAAAGCGATTATTTACATATTATTATAGTCTTACGTAACACGTATGTAATAGTCGTTGTAGTCTGCACTCGGTGCAATGGCCTGTGCGATAAACTGTAATAATATAAAAACACTGTACCGCTCTTACTCGATGACAGTGTGTTTAGGTAGTAGCATTAATAGTTGATGGAAATACAATTGTAAAACCCGTCAGATTTCGGCTTAATTCTCAGGTAGGTGATTCGTCAAGAATTTCCACACCCATTTTCATCTTTGTGCAATTTTTGGAACTTTTATAAATAATATACCCAAAGACCATTTTTTTTTCAAATTATTGAATTTTTTGTTCTTACTACATTATTATGTATAAGGACGGACGAGTGTGCTGTGACGGTAAAAACTTCTGTTTTTCAAATGAGAATCTCCCTTTTTACTCTAAAGTATTTAGTGAATAATTGTTTTGAAAATGTTTGTGTACCCTATTCAATATTTGGACAAGTGGGTTTACAGTTATTAAAATATTTTATACTAAGGATAATAGTTCTTGAAATTGGTTTTACAAAAATATAAAGTATATTATGTAATATTGAATCTAGTTTATTCTCGGACCAATTTTATAAATTATTAATGTTGATGGATTAATATTAATCATTCAAATTTGAAATCAGTATAGCCCTTATTAGCCCATATTTTTCAAACCTATTACCATGGACCTATTATCATTTTGTGTGCAAAAATAAATAACTTTAAAATGTTTAGATAAATTTAGAAAATTCAGCAAGTTCAAAAAAAAAAATTAGCTAAATAATTGGCGGTAGAAGAATATGGGGGGAGGGGGTATTCACAGGAAACTCCTTAAATAGTATAAAAAATATCAAGAATTTGAAAATATGGTCGTTGAGTATATTTAAAAATTCCGAAAAGTCAGATATTGAATAATAGCATTAATTAATATAAAAAAAGGGATGAGCGCATGCTTGGTGAATCACCCTGTATAGTCCACTCAGCGTATCTCTAATGTGCTGCACAATATACGCCCGTAAACTATACGTATTATAATAATAACGTTTAGAATGGTAGGTAGGTAAAATCCCTTAGCCGTGAAGATGAGAGGCGTTAATCGTATAATATTATTTTAAATTACTTTAAAAAAATATATTATTATTAAATTCAAATCTGTAAAATAAAATATATTTTATTACATTTATTAGGTATTTAAATTATTATTTATAAATTATCAGTATTTTAAGTGGGTAGACGTTCTCTCATTGTCTCCTATGAGTCTGCTATGACACTTTGCAACTGATATAGTCTCAATAATAGGTGATTTCGCAGAGTGACCATAATTTTCTGTGAAAAACCCCAAATAATTCACATCGAAAAATGGCGGATGTTGATATCATCTATTATCACGAGTTAGAAATCTATTTCATATAATTTATTCATATAATAATATGTGAGCTAACTATGAGTAACCACTAACCAGCTATAATTCGGCGTTTTCATTCGTTTGATTTGTTATATCCGTTCAATGGAGATCGCATAAAAACAGGGTTTTGCCAAACTACAGTTGAATCACTCATACTGAAATGTAATAAATAATAATATTAAAGTTCGTGATAAAACTGAAGTATGCGGGAAATTACAATAACTATTAATCATCGCATTTGACAATTTTGAACGTAGTTGGGTTTACCAGCAATAGTGTATGGAAATTTCTTATTATTGATCAACAAATTATGACATAATAATATTAAAGCTGCAGAACATCGGTTTTTAAGGGGTTTGGTATAGGCAATTTTAAAAACTTCTATGAAAAACTAAAATAATAATTTGAGTATAATATTTAAATACATAGTTATCAGTCTTTTGTTGTCATTACCATATAAGAATGTGATGATTTGTTGAGCGATTATATATTGCTAGAATAATAAAATTAGTACTTTTATCATAAAAATATTTTTCGAAAATAGATTAAATTAAAAAAAATACTGACTTTTGCAGGATATCATACTAAAGGAATGTCGCTATCGAGTTGATGAAAATTGACATTCATCTCGTGTGAACATGTTGTGTCTTACGCTTTTCTACATTAAAAATATAGTGCATTTAATAACAATTTAACCAAAAAAACATACAATATTCAAAATTCCAACTTCAACCAAAAAACTGTAAAAAATTGTTGAAATATTTGAAATTTAGGTAAATATCATAACGATTTATCGTGGTACTCTTATATTTAATTGCGTTTGAATAATATTCATCTCTTACTATAGTAATTGTAACGGATTTTACTCCCGCCCCGCAGTCTGGCTTTTTTTCTGAGTACAACGTAAAATAATATTTTCAATGAAGCCTACAAACGTGTTTGTCATTGATATACTGATAATCTTTTCGCTGTATTATTTTCTAGCTAATAATAATTATGAGCTACTACGCATATCTCTCGATATCAGACTTCTCCTTAATTCCATCGTCATTTTATTTTTTATCTCTATTATGATTTATTTATTCATCATAAATGCTTATTCTGTATTACTTTTTGTTTTCGACGTTTCTTATCAAAACGCACCATTAAACTTATATTCTGTAATAGTTATTTATTATCAAATGCTCTAATATTCATCAACGGCGAGCGTGACTAAGGAAAAAATCATCCCGTATTATATGAGTGTATATATACATAATTATATACAGTGTGATCACCCCCATTTTTCGTTTAATAATGAATGTATTCAAATTCTGATGTTTTACATTTTTTAAATATATACTTAAAGACCATAATACTTTCAAATTCTTGAGACTTTTTGTGCTAAAGGAGTTTTTTGTAGTAATACGAACTTCTGTTTTTTAAATGAGGCCCTCTGCTCTTGTTTACTGTAAATTATTCAAAATTGTAACTATTTAAATGTTCATATTAAGGAAAGTAGTCCTTAAAAATGGGTTATCAATAATATAAATACGTATATTACGTAATATCAGATATTAGGTACTATAATTAATATGGTATTTATTATACTTGGACCATTTTTATAAATTATAAATATTGATAGATTTATATAAATTGCATAAAATCTTTCACACTCATTATAGTGAACCTATTATATATAGTTCATTGAGTTAAATAACTAAAAAACAACTAGTTTGAGTAATTATTTTAATAGCTACTCGTTCGTTCACATTTTCAAAAAAATGATCCGCTAAATAATTTACAGTAGAAAAAGAGGGAAGGTTCACATAAAAAAAAAAATTTAAAAAAAACGGAAGTTGTATACATCTACAGAATTCTCCTTAAGCAGAAAATACAAAATCTCAAGAATTTTAAGACATGGGCTCATTAAGTATAGGTATTAGGCATTAAAAAATCTGATTTTGAATATCTATATACAGCATTATCGAAAAAGGATAAGGGGTTGAGCATGCCTGGAGAATCACCCTGTATATACGACGATGTAAGTACAACTGTGGTTTTGTTTTTCTGATGCCGAGTTTAATAATTCTATTCGTTTCGTCCTGTTTTGCTGTCCCGGAAAGAGTGGGCCGCTTCTGTACATCCGCCGCCGCGTCGCACTACAGTTTGACGGGCGAGGCGAGCGTGCGCCGACGGATTTATTTTCTGTCTCGTTTCTCGTTTTCACGCCATCGTAATAATCTAATGATAATAATATTATTAATATGATATTATTATAATATTTTCATAATATCTGCCTTCATCCTTGCCCGACCGACCGAGGCGCACGTCGACCCTTTACAATAGTTGTAAGCAGTATATATATTATATATAAGGATGCAGGTGTAGAGTGTCGCACATATTAAGCGATATTTTATGCGCGTATAAAATAATATATCGCAGTCATCGTATCGTATTATTTTGTTACGATGTCGTTATCGTATTATGATTATTATACAGCAACAATATGGATCCGGTCGCGACTTTTAAGACTCTATACGAGTTATAGGCGTAAGTCTGGTCTTACGAGACGAGCGAGTTACCCTCTATATACAATAATATATAAGAACTGTTAGAGCTATGAGAGTTATATATTGATATAAACTTAAAGTGTCTTCAAACACTTAGCAAGCTACGCATAGCGTGTTTCTGCTGATGCTCCATCACTCCTCTGACCTTTCTCTTATCAATTACTTTAGACTTCCAACCGTTCTATCATTCCGTTTTCTATGTATCTAGATGTATTAAGTAACAATTATATTGTGATCGCAATAACCCGATCGAACACCTGATGAATCAAGCATAATATACAATCAATCTATAAACCTGTTTAAACTAACTATTATTATTCATATTTCTGACAAATCTGTTTTAGTGGATTAACGTTGTACTGGTTATTTGCGTGTTAATTTGTATGGAAGTCATTTATATTTACTGAACTTTGGCTATTGCCCCGTATTCAATTAACAATAAACAACAATACAACAATAAACAGTATTTTCACGTCATGCCAGATAATCTACTCTCGAGGGGCGATGTATTATACAGTCTGGTTACAGTCAGTTGCAAATTCTTCGATTTGATATATTTCCATAACCGTAAACCTTAATCGCACTGTATAGTATAAATATTTTAAACATGTATTTATTGTTGTTCGAGGAGTACAAAAGTGCAAGACATGTTCATAATGACACTATGGTCATATGCATATTTAAGTGAAACACTTAATTATAGCAAAATTCTCGAAAAGAGGACTTCAGTCCACCGATACTTTTAAAGTTATTATAGTAATAACCATGTAGGAGAAAAAAAATATGTATCTTTAAATTATACAATATAATATATAGCTCGTAAATTGTTTGAAGAGCTAGTAAAAATGTTGGGTTTGTACCTAACTTAACTTAACCTAGCCCTTCGAACCACCCCTATTTTTGGAACTTTAATATTAAATAGGTACTCAAGAACACAAACGTATTTGTAAATGAATCTGGAACGTCATGTGATTATTTGTCTGAATTATATTAAAAATTTGTGTGTGTGCAAGTTTTTCAACGTCAAATCATTAGGTTATAACCTAACCTATGTTACTCGTATTATTCGATCAAAGTCACGTCAATATGCGTAATCATATCGGTTTTCGATCCACCCTTCGACCAGTGTGCCCCGGCACAATTGAAGACGTTGACCTGACCGATTACAAAAATAACTTCTTAATAATATTATGTAGCTGCATATTATACATAGCCTGCAGTACGAACGATCTCGTCTAATTAGTTAAATATATTAAAATAATTTGGGCGATCAGTACCTATTATTATCGTAATAATAATATTATTAATAAACGTTTTAATTGGAACTCATATAATTATTATTGTTGTAATGTTTGATTAGAACGGCCTATTGGTCGCGTTTATCTGTGGTTTCTCATATCTATAATACCTATACAATTTATTATATATTTTAAATATTTTACCTACCTCCAGAAAAGCGCGTTTCGATGGAAAAAAGCCCGTGTCAAAGAGATATATATCTTATATTTTATAAGATAGGAGTTTTACACCTGTGAGGAAATGTGTAGGTAATATATAATAATATAATAATAATATACCATAATATCGCCGAACGGGTCCCGCGGAACTTAAACGATCGGCGTGGGGAATTTTTAAAGGGGAATGATTTTCCGAGATACAGAAAGACGTCGTCTGCAGTATAAATATTAAGTATATTTTATCGGATTTTACGGCGATTTATACGGCAAAATAATTACAGCAAGTAATTTAAATATTCTATAAAAAAAAATCGATTTTTCGCATGTGATTTATACACGTTTTCGATGTATAGGTCATCCGATCGACTGCTTCGCGGGCCGCACGAATTAATCAAGTGATAAATATAATAATAATATTATCTGATATTTAGCGTTTAAAATTTTACAATAATTGTCGTCAATCGTCATTATACAACAGGTGGTCGTGTACACATGGACATTATCTCCGTTTGCTTCGTCTCGCTCAATAAGATATCGTGAAATAATATTTATATTATATAATACAACAACAATGATACGCGAGTAAACGACTCACATTGTGATATTATTAAACGTATAGAGTGTCCGACACGGTAATATAATTATTATTTTATACGATATAATCGTACTATATATTGTATACTTATATCGTCGACACGAATATCCGGCTCCGCAACACGAACGTGCGTTATAATATTATGGCGAGAGCGGTCACGACTAGAAAAATTATAGACAGAGTTATAAACTGGGTAACAAGTCAAGGCGACGATGGTCGAAATAAGGTATCTTTATTCGCCGAGAGTGAAAAAAACCTCATCCGCACGAAATGGGCTTGCGATCGTAATACACCTATAGCGATATAAAGCCCTTTTTAATATTATATTATAATATTTTCAAAAACAAAACAAAAAAAAAAACCCGTCGTCCGTGGATCGCCCATTTTCCTGACCTCCGCGGAGGTCGTAGACGCACGCGAGACGAGTATACTTTTCGCACCACTCGATTTACACGATACATTTCCGCCGTGTACCCATAAGCAGCATAATAATAATTGCATGTTAACACTGTGTTATTATTCAGGTACATAAATGTATAATACACGTCCGAGACATAGGAGATTTTCAAGGAAGAAATTGGATTGTATCGATACGTATCGGTTCAATATCGAGCGTTCGAGAAGTTACATATTTCGCTGCAGTTTACCAGCGAAACATAACGATCGGTATCGATTTTTTCCCCTTGATTTTACTTCCGTTCACACGATATATTTCCGCCTGCATGTACCCATAAGCAGCAAAATTGCACGACAACACTGTGTTATTATATTAGGTATAATACACGTCCGCGAGACATGGGAGATTTTCAAGGAAGAAATTGGATTGTATCTGTTCAATATCGACCGTCCAAGAAGTTACATATTGTGCAGTTTACCAGCGAAATATAACGAAACGTATCGATTTTTTTCTTTTCCATCTTATACTTTCGATATGTTTTCGAATAAAATATTATAATATTATGTTTAATGTCTGACGTATCGCGGACCATTGGCAGCAGTAGGTATTATATGTGACATGCCCAAGGGTGGTTTCAAAGGGGCGGTCCGAACGCGGTGCAAACGCCATACCCCCTTTCACGTTCGTGTTCCAAAAGAAAAACATGCGCCTATAAATTTAATGTTATAGTTTTTAAATAAAGACAGTATTTTTTTAAATTATAATAGTTTATGTTTTATTAATATTTGAGAGTTTTTACAATAAATATTGATAAGCTTAAATCAGCTTCTGACTCTGCCGTTACCTATGTACAAATTATTATTATTATCATATTAAATGAACAACGAAAATATTATATTAGATAGGCACATATTACATTATAACTATACTAGGTCGAGCTATAAATTATACGTCATCAATAGCTTAACGCATTCATATCAGGGACGGATCCAGGGGGAGGCTTAAGGGCCCCCAGACATAAGAGTGCCCACTACTGGACACTACCATTGATTATAAATACTGCATTTATAATTAATATATATTGTATTTGTGTTATCCCCTCCCCCCCCGAACTGTGTTGTAGATCCGTGCCTGATACCTTACATAGGTTCTATTATATGAATCATATTAATTTATATTTTGTTATAACTAATAGCCGAGACAAGAGATCATAGAATAATGGTACAATCGTATGCAACATTTGGGGATCAACAGCTATTTACTTTTGCAATAAATTATGATATCATTATTAACTATTGACACATTCAATCACAATTCATAATGAATTGAGTCATACCGTCAACTCTCGAGTATTTTTTTATATAAATGTGCTTAACATAGGTACTTGATTTTCTTTTATTCAATATTGTGCTATTTGTGCAGCTATCTACTAATGGGGGACCAGTCCCCCCCCCCCCAGACATAGTTTCTACTTCTCGATGCTACCATTAATAAATTATAAATACTATATTATAAATACTATATTTATAATTAATGTTTATTATATTTGTGTTGTTGAGCCCCCTCGACCAGAGGCCAGAACTGTGTTCTGGATCCATGTCTGACACATATTATAACGATATATTATCTATATCAGAAATAGGACTAAAATGATTTATCAAGTGAAGCTTTATTGAACTTTAATTGCTTTTTATTATAAAATTAATTATAACATATTTTAAAATGTTGTCAACAATTATTATATTAAAGTATGAACAAACATAACTTTATATTCAAAAACCAAAGTGAATTAAAAACTAACGGACTTGGAGAGTATATTTTTCAGAAAAAAAGGTGAATTCGTTAGTTGTTATATATTATTATTTTGTGATGCTCACTAGCCGTTGCCCATCGGTAGGTATTGTCGTACGAATTTAGCGTTTATAATATTATTACAACTACAAATAATTATAATAATAACAATTATTATTGTATTATAATATTATTATTAAATGACCGAAACGTCCTGTTGTTGTACGGTAATTGCAACAGAGAAGCGCACGCGCTCTATACAGAACAAGTGGTTCGCTTCTACAATCTCGCGGTTTTGACGAACCTATTCGATATGATATATTATTATCACAAAATTGACTATATATTATACGGTATAAGCTACAATATCATAAACGATTTACGGTTGGTAATATTATTATTATGTACTCGGAGAGAAGTTCATAGTATTGTGTTCATGTGGGCTCTACGCTGTATATACGCGCGGACGCGATACGCTTTGTTATTATGTCACCTTTTATCTGCAGGCCCCGATTAAGACGAGTTTTCGTTTCTCTTTCCTCTTCCAATTACTACTAAATAATGTATTATCATTACTATTATTATTATTATTATTATTATTATTATTACAGTGTATTACTGTGTTCTCGCCTTATCTCCGCGCGCTGCCGCCGCCACGCCTCGTCGTCCGCCGACGCATCGTCCGCGCACTGCACATAATATTATACAGTGATAATAATAATATTATACGCGCCAAAGCTGGGTGCTGCTGCCGTTGCTGTTGCCGTCGTCGTCGACACACGACTGCCGGCCGACATAACCAGCGGAACGACAAGTGCGCGTCTGCAGTCCGTCCGTCCGTCCGTTCGCCGGCGATAACGACATAATAATTATTATATAATAATATGATATTGATTTAAGTTCCGTTCCACGGTCGTTTTTCTTATCGTTTCTATTTTTTTCTATTTTTTTTTCTATTTTATTATTTACAATTATTATTATTATTATTGTTATTATTATTTAATTTACGACTTTTTATACTCTTTATACCGTCCCGACGACCGCCGCCGCTGCAGTTACCTCTGTTTTTAACATTATAATCATAATAATTATCGGTGTGATTTTCCACAAACCATCCTTTCCGCGGGATCCCGCAGACGTCCTCCGAGGTCGGACTCGATCGCTCCTCTCTCGCCGTCGCGTGTAAATCACAAACCGCGTTAGTGTCGGGGGCGATGGTCTGGTCGGACCCGTACGCAATAAAATGATCGGCAGATGGTTCGTCGGGTTTGTCGTGTTTGTCGGCTACCTGTGCCTGGGCGCGTTCGTGTTCTACCGGATCGAGCGCAAGGAGGAGGAGTACCGGCACAACTTGGAGATTTTGGAACGGCTCGAGCTCAAAGGTGAGAAACTACGCTGTTTGCGATGTAAAAAATGCTCGTCGAGAGCCCCCGACGGATATCCCTCCCGCTCGATCCTTCGGGACTGACACGAAAGTCTCATCAGCACAGTGCAAGTATTACACGGGTCTTAATCGTATTTTACTCGGCCCTCGATTTCCGTTTTCGATAGTGAACTCGGTCCAGATAGTTTTTACCGATAAAATGAAAAAAAAACTACGTACCTATACATCGTGATGCTATATCTTATCGTGAACTATTTTTCGTTAAAATATAATTTAACATTAAGACAAAGCAATTTATTTTCGTTTCGGAATTTCGAAACGATTTTTAAGTGTTGTTTACATAACTGTATCAATGATCCGTTGATATATAATGAAATTATTTTTGACGAATAACATGAATACCGCCACCTTATTGTGAAGTCCTCTATCTGAACACCGGTTAATTCTAAGTAGACAAATGATTCTCAAAATCATTGTAAGGTAATACCTATAATTAGTAATTAGATATGAAAAAATTAGGGCCCTTTTTTTTTATTCGTCCCGAGTTTATAATAATATATCAATATTGGGACCAAGTTTACAATCACCTTTATAATATGCGACATGTTAGTCGGAATTGCAGAAATATTTCTGAATAATAATAAATTGCGGGAGGGGAGGAGAGGAGACTCGTAACAATTCCCAAAATTTGGATTTCGAACAGAATCTTACAGCAGGCATACCTGTTATACGGCCGGAGAGGTTCATTGAAAACGAAACGTGGAGATAATCAAATTTCCGAGTGAGGTTTGACCGTAAACTGCAGCACAGTGCGCTTTCAATAACTGTATATTTGTTACTTACTTCAGTTTTTCACCGATCAACTGAATCCTCTAGCAAAATCGTAATAGGTGCCTGCATTGTTGTTGTTATAAATTCTGATTACCGATTATATATTGATTAGTTAGGTATGATAAAATGTATGTGTAAGTTAGTTTTTATATCTGATAGCAGGCTGAGTTTAGTTCACAGAAAAAAACGTGTTCGTATTCTTCCACAATCCGGTTTGTATACAATCAAGTTACAACTAACTATATTATACTCTGACCGATTAGTTGCATTGAAATTTCATTTTTATCTTAAGTTATGAAACTTAATATTGATTATTAAAATCATTAAGTATGCAATTTATGTATAATGCTGTCATTTTACGCGTAAATTATTACTTATTTTTTAATCAGATGATTAACAATAACTCTTGCCCATGCACTTTAAATTTATTTTTTAAAATTAAAATAACTTTAGTGAATAACACCAGCCATACAAGCAGCACTAATAAAGAGTACTAAAAAAGGCGGTTATGACATATCCATATAGACAAGTCACCGCATATTTATGATAAGATAAATAATAATGATTCAAATAAATATTTTAATTTTTGAGCTAACCACGTAGATGTTAATACTGTGTAAAGGGACTCTCAAAAATCTTACTACCACAACACTGATAATTAATCTTAATCGACAATGAAACTTGTAAACATTTTATAGGTTAAAAGTATAAAAAATCAATTTCAAGTGAATTAATTGAATTATAGGTGAAAAAATAATTACATAGCCAACTGTCACTGATGATATTGTTAACAAAATAAAAAATCTTGAATTTTTTTCAAAAAAATTTAAAACTTTCCAAATGCGAAAAAGGAGCATTTTAATAGAGAGGGTAGGGTTTTGAATAAACTCCACCCTTCCCTTGAGTACGCCACCGTTATTGAAATATGCATAATATTTTTTTTTTCATTGAGAGATTAAAATATAATATAATGTAATAAAAATAATATTCTTTATTAACACGTATTTAATCATTTTCTTTCCGCTCGAAACCGAACGAGTATGCAAAAGGTATGTACATGCCTTGCCGGTTTTCAGAGGGCCTATCGTGTTTAAATTATAATATTAAAAAAGTATAATATTTTATTCATCCGATCAATATTATTCATACGACCGATCGGGTAATCCATGTCGTGAGTGTGATGTGGCTAAACGACATTTTATGGAAAAATTGTATGTGTAATGTGTATAAACCTGTTGATTCACGTCACGTGTACTCGTATACTGCAGTTGGTAAATCCCCACAAGACGCACTCGTTTTCCTGTCGGTACTATGTTTTTTTCTCCCGAAAACCCAATGTTCAATTTGTTATATACTAAAAAAAAATAAATAAATAACATATTTTAAGATATGCACATATTTTGAGACCGGACAATAATAATATTGTTTATATTATATTATGTTCTATAACGATGTACGTCAATTCAACCTATTATAGATAGTATACTATATATAATATGTAGATACCTACTCACTCGTACGTATAAATACATATTTTTTTATCGTTTACACTGTCTATAAAAGCGGTTGTAGTACAGAATTATAGGTACCTACACATGATATAAGCACATCAGTGCAGTTCAATTTTTCGTTCGAGTAAAACGTATAGGTAATGTATACAATGTAACGAAGATATTTTAGAATAATAAGTAAACATTATCGTGCTCACTTACCTATGTAGAATATAAACTATAATGTGTTTTTGACGTTAGACGCAGTAAATGTTGCAAATTGGTTAATAACATACGTGAAATTGGTTTACGCCTAATGACAGCCATTAGACCAATGTGTACCATAATATATTATTATTGCGGCGGCGTATTAATAATGTGTCTACTCACATTTTTTAATGTTTTTGATAAAATATCCAGTTAAATATTGGCAAACGACGGACGCGATTATTGTTATATTGGCGGGCAAAACTCGTTTGCAAACGACAAGTTTTCATGTCTGAACGATCAAATATTATATATACATTATAATGCACACGTATTTATATTATTATACTACCGTGCACGATGGTGACGAGTGGAAATCAAGTCAATTAGGTGCGCGCACAAGCGCACAACTCAGTGCAATGTATGTCCCCACGTCTTATATGGATATAAAATATTAATTATTATTGTCTGTGTTGTATATACTGGGTGATTTTTTTTATCAGAGCCAACACTCATTGCCCGACAAGTACCCACTAAAGTTTTATATCTATATGTACATAACTATATGCTATCGAAGTCATGACAATAGATCATTTTTGAAAAAAAAATTATATTCTTGAAGTGTTTAATTTATTTGAATGAGAACGAGTTTTTTTAATTTCATATTTCAGAGTAAAATATTCCTTAGAGGATTTTGAAAATCGAATTTCAAACGAGTAGAGTAGATAATAAATTAGTTATAATAGTGTTTAAATAGTCTAGATGGCCGCCGGAGTGTATTATTAATATTATAATAATAAAACACATATTTTATTGTGGATAATGTCTTTCAAAATGTTTGTCCTCTACTCCGCTCATCAATAAAACCCAAATTTTTAAAAGTTATAACGTAACAATTTTGAAAAAAATATTTTCCTTTGAAATATATAATTTAAAATGTACGTTGTCATTTAAATATGATAGGTATAGGTATACAAATAGTAAACTATATTTTTTTGTAACTAACTCAAAAAACATTAACACTTTTCTAGAGTTTTTTTTTTAAAAATAATCAACCTGCATTACAGTGATTACACAGAAATACGACGAGTTCTCGAAAGTGTATTGTTATAGGTATATAATGAGCTATAATTTAAAAAAATAAAGTTGAATACGTGATATTACAAACAATACTATACTTAATATATTGATGTTGACGTAAAAATATGTTGAAAAGTCGCTTGGATTTCAAAACTGTATCAAGTAAAAACTAAAAAAAAGAAATTTGAAAATTTAAAACCAGAAAACACGATAAAAACAAAATAATAAAAATGGGAATAATAATTTTAAAGAAAACCAATAATATAATATAAGGATTTGATAATAAATTAGAAAATATATACACATACTCAATCTAAAAATATTGCAATACGGTGCAGATAAAACTGTTGAATACAAAAACCACACAATTTTAGTAGGTAGGTTAAAACTTCACACATTTAGTAGATTAACACCACACAATTTTATAAAGGTTCTTGTATCCAAAAACTTAGGACTATATAATCACTTAAAAATGTATATTATAATATGTTATTTATTATTAATAAATTCATTTAAATTTATCACAATAATTACATTAGATTTTAAGAATTCAATATTTTTTCACTTGTTACATTAACAGTTTGATCTTCTTTATAAACATAGGTAATTTTTTTCATTTTGAGCATGATATGAATATCACAATTTAAAATCAAAATTTAGTTTACCAAACATTTGGTTTAAGTTTTTTACGTTCATAATACGTCTGGTTTGCTGTTGTGACCCTCTTCAAGTGTGCTGTAATTTGGTATGCAATGAACCGATAAAGTGTGCGATTTTTGTCTGTGGACGTTTTTGGAGTCAAAATCATACTTAAGTGTACTGTTTTTGGATGCAACCGTATTCGTAATGGCCAAATAGATATTACACCTACGAGAGTTAGGTCTTGAACCGGATGCGTTTTAAATTTTTCAAAAATGTCTTCTAATTAAAGATTCTAAATCTTTTGGATTTAGAAAATCAAAGGTAGTAATGTATAGTATCAAACGGATCTCGAACCGTTTTCACATGTCGCTTATTAACGCTAAATACTAAACAATTTGTATCCCTAGTGATTTATATAGTGGAGGTGCAGATTTGTGGCTACTCTTTTTTAGTTGCTACACCATCGCCATGACTCTGGTAAGTGGTAACACACCAACACACATTATATACGTATAATGTTCCGGCTCATTGGTAATATATAACTATACGGGTTAAGACGTCGAGTGTCACGTTTGTTTGTCAATTGTCGAATGTCGACTTGCGTTATTTAATTTATTTTATTGTAAACAAATTTTAAAACTCAAATGTTTCCGACGTATTAAGCATTATTATTGCCGCGATAATAATTTTAGTATTTTAGTATCATTACTTATTAGTATTATAATGCTCGGGTGTAATATAAACGCCATACTCGTTTTTTAAAAAAAAAAATTTATTGTTCGGTCGTAAACACGCCGTCATCAAACGCGTTCAATTTAAACGACGACCGCGATGTAAGTACAGGAAACCAATTACGAGTCGGAATGAAATACGCTCAGTGAAATAACGGCTCAGACTCTCAGTCATAAATCATATAAAAACATCGAAATTCTATTCGCCGTTGGACAAAAATTATGTTTTTTTCACTAATATTATAGGCACCTACCTTCCACTTTAAGTACCTATTGGTGATCCCTTAATCATTAGCATAATAATAATATGATATACCCATCTAAAAAAAAGTGTAAATTAAGATTTTCACACACTTGTTTCTACAAAACAAAATAAGCATTAAGTACAAAGCTCAGTAAATATTTCATAATCGCCGTGTAAACGTAAATTATTTTGTAGGTTTATAATATTATGTAAACATTGTACTATATTAATATGCTTTTATAACGTTAAATATATTATGCAAGACAGAATTTTTTCTACAAATTGCGTGTCCAACCCATCGACCGTCCACCATCAGCGCTAGCGTTCGGTACACCATCGTCCATCACTATCATTACAACATATTTATACATGGAAATTTGGACTTTAAATCGATAATAATAGTAACGATCTATCTATATATATCATTATATATAGGTGCTCTACAATGTACAATGTCATTATGATTATAATATTATTTGTGTTGAAATGTCGACCGTTGAAGAAGTATAATATATTATCAATTTCAACTTAGTATGTACAGAGTGGTTCGACGAGAATGTTCACCTCGCCTTGTATCCGTCAATATTTCATTTGATTAAATCTCTGATTTTAGTAATTATTAAGTATAGGGGAGGAGACGTGATGTGCGAACAAATAACTTAATAATAATCTATAAGCATACGATAATGAGTAATTAACTTACATAAATTGTTGTGATTTTGAAAATAAATTTGTTTTATAGTTTGAAACTTTGAACTATTTAAGTATTTCTAATACTAGACGTTTTTATAAAAATGGAATGTTTTTAATGAACCCCATATATATGTATTTAAAATAAAAATTAACAGGTATCAAAAAAATTATTATGATCACAATTTTAGAAAAATAATTTTCTATATAAATACTTAAATTTAAATAAGATTATATTTTAAAAATAAAAATTAAAGATTTAAAAAGTAATGGTAGAGGTATAATATAATATTAAGACGTGCCTATATAATAAATAGATAGAGCTATCGTCATTCAAAGCATATCAATGTGTAGGTTATGTTAAATGTTAGCTACTTATCAGCATTTAGCTGATTATTATAGGTTATAAGCGTTTCGAATGTTTTTACAGTAATATTGAAATTATTGAATCAATATATAGGTAATATAATAAAATGGATATATCCGAACAATAGATTAAAAAATTGAGGGCCTACTGGCATTAATAGTACTTTAATCGCGCATGGCGTGTAAAATGTGTAATCTATATTATTATTATTTGGGTATAATTAATAATATCGGCTCTCATAATTTATTTGAAATTTAAATAGCAATGTTGTTACACTAAAGATGATAACACAATATTATAATATTTATCAGTTATTACTTTTTATACGTTATATTATTTTTTATCATTTACGTTTATTTCATATTTATCATTTTATATTATGTTGGACGAGTCTCGATTCCAAGTTGAACACGTTAATTTATAATAGTACTTATAATATTATAGTGTACAATTTACATACATCGATAACTGATTTACACGAAATTTATAAACGATGGTTTTAAAGATATAATTATATAGATACGCACAGTGCAATAAACATATTATTATTTATTTTAAAAACGAAACGTTTTATGGAAGCACATATTATTTAAATTATTATTATTATTATTAATAATAATATGACTGTGCTCGGGTATTTGATTTATCATTTTCGCTGTATTACATAATAATATTACGATAGGAAGTATAACGAATTACTGAGTAGGTATATCATAAATGCCTATTTGTTTTTTTTTATAAATTACATTTTCACTTTTTAATTCAAAATACTTAAATTAAGATGAAAAATTGCGACCATTTCGAAGACTTTTGAAATAATATATATATATATATATTGCATAATATATATTTCAATACACTGCAGTGCCTATCTACGATAGCGAGTTCAAGAAATGGTTAACAAAGTATTATGTAATATGGACTTGAAAACAATTCCGTTATCTTCAAATTCTACTGTGATACAATTTTTAGTAAAAACGGCAATATTTCGCTGCGCAGTTCTCGCAAATTTAACGTGTGTGTTTGTGTGAAGATAATTTTTAAGATATCATTATTGACTAATACAACTTCTATAGATACAAACAATGATATAAAAAAAATGTTTATAATATATAATAATATGACGTACGTATACGATAATATCATAATATAACATCGCGTACAATATTATTCAAGAGCGACCGATCGCCGTTTTATAACTCATCGCAAGTTTTCGCGATGCAAAACATAATTCGATTTTATTAGTATATTGGCTCGTTCGATAAAATTCCCAATTTTACGAGTGCACGACGACGGTCGTATAGACGATACGTATGTAATTCATTAGGTCGGAGTCGAATTATTAGCACCGCCGCCGGCCGATCGTATTTCAATTCAAGTTCTCGTTTTTAAATTGATATACGTGCGCGGTCGTCGTGAAATTAAAAAAGTAGTCGGATTGATGTCATTTCGATTTCAACTCCATCTCGAAAACGTACACAATTTGATAACGATTTTACGATAAACACGCGTTGTGTTTGTCGTCCGTCTTGCAGTAAGGGCGTTTTACAGTTGGCCATTATTCTGTAGCTGGTCAACTCAACGCGTCGCACGAGAGAGTGAAAAAAAAAATGAAAAAATATATGATAATCGCTTAACAAACCGTAAAGTCTCGCGATTATTACCGCGCGGCGTATGCACATTGTATAATACTGCATAGGTATACCATTATTATATTATACGCGCGTGACGGAAAATTGTTTTTTTCCCGAATTATAATTTTTCACTGGCGTATATGTTATATTATACTATTATATTTTAACCTATGGTAATAATATCGTGTAGCGGACGAATTGGAAAGCATAATATAAAAACTTATGCGAGAAGTCGGTTTCACAACCCGCGGGCCCGGGTTGATACTACCTATAAATTATAACATAATATTTACCATAGTATATTATAATATACTATAGCTAGGCGCATATTTAATAATACAATATAAATACCACCAATAATACAATAAAATGAAAAAAAAACTGAAATTCCAAGGCAAATGCGATTATTATAATTTTTTTTCTCGAGGTATATCGAAAGCCCATTAAAAAATTTCGTTCGCACCGCACGATAATGATTTAATATAATATTATAATAATATATTATCATTGTAGCTGGTTTGCTGTAATATTATAGGGGTTCGGTTCAAGGACGACGCTGCCTACGACATTTTGCAACGAATCGCCTTAAATCGTTCAAAAATACGAACGTTTTAAGTATCAATAATAATAATAATTTAATGTCACGTACCTGTTGATACGACGTGATGTGTCTCAGACGTCTGTGCACCAAGTTTTCCACCTGTCCGCGACACCTCGCAGCAGTAGCGATCTCGCTGCACCACTCATCCGGAGCCGTCAAGGCGCCAACGAATTATCATATTATTATATTTTATAAGTTTGATTGAGATCGATATAATAAGAAATTATTAATTCATTCACCTGTAAACAATACAGTTTTGTTCTAATAGTATAGTGTAATGGAATTTGTTATAATATATTATTTACCTATCACGTACTAGCACATCGAAAATGATATTATAAAACCGTATGATAAATATTTTTTTTATAAAATACGATATCTATAGTAGAGTTAACGATGAGATTTTTTGACGGAACGATTTTATATACATTCCCTTATATTTCTCACATCGTATACAGAGTGATTCACCAAACACGATCATCGCAGTTTTTCATTAAAAAATAAGTTTTTTCAAATTCTGGATTTTGGAATTTATTTTCAAGTATACTAATTAAGGACCATGTCAAATACTTAAATTTTTTCTATGTGATTTACCTGCGATTCTAACTTTTTTTCCAATATGATTTCCAAACTTTTTTGAACATTTTTATTTACCCAAAACGAAATTCAATCAATTAGTATTTAAATTTTTTGGCTTTGTGTACTAAGGATAATGGGCACATGGTATTATGTTTGGATGACATGTCGGGGGCTATGATGATTTGAGAACTATTAAAATAATAATAATTACTAATTAATCATATTCTATTAACATTTTATGATTAGTAAACATTTTCTGATTGTAATATTTACTAAATTGATTATTTTATAATATATTATTTCATATTTTTGTAAAACCATTTGCAAAGACAATTTTATTTACATCGTAAATACGTTATAATAACTCAAAACTAACTAGTTCGAATTTTGATAAAAATACATTCATTTTCAAAATAACGGTTTATTAACCAATGTTTAGTAAAAAAAATTGTATTTTGGGGTTAACGTGCTTGGTCGGTGACCGGGAAATTACCATGTGGTTTAGATATATCCATTATTACGACGACATGTTAGCATTACGGGAAATTATAATATATTAAACAGCTGCGGACTGTCTATTAGCACAACGCGGTTTTATCTACATCCTCATTCGGTGCAACAACGGAACGTAGCAAAATAATATAACATATGACATATTATTATAATATGTTATTATACACAATAGTTGCTTTTTGGTATTTATATTATAATAATCATGTTAATAGACAATAACACAACCATTATTATGAATTAAAGATGTTTTAAACGTTTTGATTATGGCTAATATATGATTATAATCGTACCTACTAATTATTATTATATTTAGTGAAACTTCTAAATATAAAATAGGTACCGAACATTCTCTGTTTCTGAAGTTTTGTCCGCTATTCAAAGGGTTCAGTTTGTAGAAAGACTGTAGTTTGTTATATTATATGCATCGAACCGTTAGGGAAGGTTTCACTATGATATATAAAAACAATGCACATCGAGGGTATATCTCAACGACTGTAGTATATTCGTTAATTTTTATATAATGTAAACAAGTCCATAATTATGGGGGTCCAGACCCTCCACCCCTAAAATTTGTGTTCAGTTACGGTCTCGAGTAACTTTATTATACGTATTAAGCACAATAATATAATATTGTACTAACGAAAACTTTCAAGCAAGTTAAAAAGGTCTTTTATTGTTTTGTTATTACAGAACTGCTCGCGAAACATTACACGCAAGTGAACGCCCACGTGCGCAAGCAATTCGTCCAACAGTTGAACGTTTACTGTAATAAAACGGTGTTGGACGAAGGGCCGGACAGCAAAGAAGCGCACCAGTACCAATGGACGTACTACAACGCTTTCTTTTTCGCGCTGACCACGCTCAGCACGATCGGTAAGTATTTTATAATAGTACAAACGCCTGGGTTTATAAGAATTTTCAAACTTTCAAAAATTCCTAGTAGAATTTTGTCGTTTTCGACTAGATACAAAAGTACCTCGCAAGTTGACCTCGCATCATAGAACACAACGAATATTACAATGACGGGATTAATTAAAAATACGTTAAAAACATATTATTTTGCCTATTAAATATTTTAACGTCTGCGTGGAATCGTTATCGGTGATTTTACCGTATGATAAAATACCACGATATGCCTGGTAATTCTTTATTATCCAAGACAATTTTGTAAATATTTTTGTACATAATTAATTTAGACAATGAAAAAAACATTTTTGAGACAAAAATATCTTATCGTTATTATTTTTAAAGTGTATTACGATTTTGAAGGAATAGCAAACTCTTTTAATTTCATATTCGGAAGCAGACTATTAATCAGAGTATTTCGATGTATAAAAATCGAATTTCTGCAATTAAGTAGTTATAAGTATTTAAAGTTAAGATGAGTGGGTGCCAAAGTGGTACATTAAAACATGTTTATTCAATTTTCTACCTTTCTAAACTTAAGATACTTTTAAGTTATAACTCATAATAAAACATTAGTCCAAAATTCAATTGTTATGTATCGATGTGCTATGAAAAATATTTTGCTTTGGAATAAGGATATTTTTCAAAAATATTGTTCCGTTACGACTTGAAATCCTTTAAAAAAATATATTTTCAAAAGCTTCAATATAGTTTTTGAAATACTTAATGGTTAGTGACGTTGATAATAACAGAGGCGGTAGTCTGCATTATATAATAATACGATGTATTATAATGTACAATTATAATACATTATCGCGTAATCGTTTTACAATATTATACTCTTTTCGATAAGACATTTTCCGACGATTAAATAAACGCTTCCCCCTTACGGCTCGATTAGCCCCCCTAAAATGAAACCATCAGAGAGCCTGCACGCGCGCATGTTAGGTAAGTATATACGACCTTCAAAAACCGTAAAACCGACGCAAAAAATGTGTGCAATTTATATACACGCGTATAATATAATAAAATATAAATGATGTTTTAGCGCCCCCATCGAGTTTTATTACAATATTATTAACAGCAGTATAATATCGTCTCTGGGTGTACAGAGTCACGCCCACGATGTGTATATAAGTACAGTACACACACACATATATATATGACATAAGCGTGCAAAACGCCGCCTCTTTGCGATTTTCGTTTTATTTTTTATTTTTTTTACGATCGTCGTCGTTCAACCCGACACGTACGCACGCAATATTATATTATATACCTATACACGGCATCCTAATCGCCGTAGTTTTAGGTACACTAAAACGATTTATCTCCGTTTATGTTGTTATTATTATTATTATATTATGAATTACCGTAATATACATATTATACTATATGAACGTAACGATTGTAATTATATAGGTACGTACGTGTTACTACTATCCGTCGTTCAATATTATTATATTATATTATAAAACGCTATAATTTAGGTGGCTAGCTATATAATATAATATTATTATATGTACACTTATAAACATCGGCGTGGGTCTAAATCATAGATAATAAAACACGGATAAAACATGGATACGTCCTATATAGTTCCTTACACAATATATTATACACACGGTACACTTTGATCGATAAGTCTGATATATCGCATGCATAGGTAGTCTTCATAGTGGTTATAATATTGGGCACGGTTGTGCACGGCCTACGTGGTCGTGGGCAAGGTTTATGAAAAACATTTTTTATCAATCTAATATTTTTTCAATTAATTTCATTATTGTTATTTTTTTTTTTTACTATTTTGTAATAATATTTATCATAATGTGTTTTAAAGTTATTATAATCAGTGGTGAGGATGGCATAACCTTAATTATTGAATGTTACCACTTTGTTAATTAGCACGGTCTTGTAAACACCTATATTCAACAAGACTCAGATAACTAAATACTAATATCTCATAATATCGATTACACTTGAATACAACGTATGTCCTGTCCGTGTATATTATATATATGGACTAAACGCTATAGACTATTTTTATAACCCGACCGAACACGACTCACATAATGTTTTGCAGGTTACGGAAATACTTACTGTAATATATTATGTACAATGACTTACTATAACTCTAATAACGTTGCATACGGGTTTTGTGGACAATACGCGAGGTCTGTCGTGTGACCATAATATTATAATATACCAATAATTGCTCAACGCGCATTCTCGATTTGATATTCAATACCTACGCGAGTGCAATATTGTAGGAAACCATCGTAAAAGCGACTTGAACGACACGAGGCGACAGAATATAATATTATATTAACTAAATAAAATACGTACGCCAAGTAAAACGTCGTACTTCCCTTTTGATTTCAATTGTACATTGAATAATATTGTTGTTGATTGTGATTGCGTCGTATGTAATATTATGATGTACTATTTAGGTTATGGAAATCTTCACCCGACTTCCGGTACCGGACGCATACTGGTGTTGGTGTACTCGTTGATCGGTATACCCCTCAACGGTATCGTGTTGACGCAGCTGGGAAGTTTTTTCGAATCCAGAGTGAGTTAACCTATATTACACAATATTATAAACGGAATTCTTCGGATTCTGTGCTTTGTTTTAAGAATTGATTGAATGATCATCACACGATGACTGTCGTGCGTAATCCGCCTTGTAATCGACATAATATCGGTAACTGATAAAGGTGGCCACCTATAGAACCCATCATTCATCATTTGATTTATTATTTTACTATTATTATAGTATTTCAATGTCATTTGCTTATTTTACTGTTACGTTTTAGTAATTTTTAAATTTACTAAATCTTCGTTTGTCTGTTTAGTTTTGACATACTTTTTTAATCGGGCTAAACTCAAGACATATAAATACATATAAATAAAATAAATATAACGATCAATTGTGTTGTATATAATATAGTATATATGTAATGTCTATTGACCGTGGCGTTTTACTACAAATCCAATTATATATTATACTTTTGGACCCCGCTTAAAACAACTATCATCAAACGCTGGGGCGGATAACACGATCTCGGATTTTTACTGTAAAAAAAAATCTACCTAACCTGTTCAAAAACTGATTTCTGGGGAAAAATTAAATTTTGTATTTTCGTTTCGCCCAGTTTCGTACGTTATTTAAGATAATAGATCATAGATGACCCACCCTCGGAAGCTTAAATAAATACACAGCAGTGGTTATACGTATTATTTAAATATAATTACGAACGATTGGCGTTGCGGTTGTGTGCGCTCACAAAAAAAAAAAAAACAATGCGACACTCGTTTTGACGCCTACCCGCTGCTGGACCGGATATCAATTTCCGGCGCCGAAAACGAGTGTGACATATCGCGGCTGGATCGATTACCGCGGGGTCGCTGTCGCGACGGTTACCAGGTACTAAATAGGTATACCATTATTGGTATTAATGGTATCTATTACTGTCGACGCGTTCAATTTCACGGTTGTCGGATACGCACCCGCGACATTCATAGTACCTAATCATTGTTGTCCCGCGTACTCGTTTAAAACGAGCCCAGCGTAGGTTAGGTTAGTAAAATACGTTTAAAATGTTTAAATAATAATATGGTACCCAGAGTAAATCGTCATACGCATCGTATTATATAATATGTAAAATTATTCGGCATTGTAAAGCGTTCGAGCTTCTGCACGGACTTGAAACATAGCCACATTGGCGATTGATTAATCGTTCTAATTTATCTCGTTCGATAATAGCTGCTATAATGTTTGATAGTACCTACCTACGTATTATAATATTTTCAAATAAAACTCATTGCCGAAAATAATATCATGATAAACCGACGAGCATATATGATGGCGGCGCTATGATAGCGATCAATGACGCCAAACTCATATAATATCATATATTGTGAAGCGATAGCCTCACTTTCTAAATTTAGATGGGTGGAAATTTGTGGTGGGATGAAAATGTAAAAATTTGCTTCACAAAAAATGTTAAGTTCGGCGCCATTGCGAGTTATAATAGTATATTATACAAACAGACACGCGGTAACGAGACTATAACAACGATATAATAAATATAGGCAGGTAGTTATTGCTTTATTTTATTAGGTATACCTGTACATTTAGGCGCGCCTATAAATTAACGCTAAGCTACTAAAAAAAATCGTTAAGACACCAGATGAACGTATATCCTTTGCGTTTATTGCCAAAATATATTGGTGTCATATTATTTTATGGTCGTCGACTGGCTCCGCGGTCGCAGATATCGCATATTATTTTTTATACTAATATTTATTTTCTCGACGATGTTACTCGAGATAAAATTTTGCACGTGCATTTCGTGTACGCCGCGATGTGAGTCATAATCCTACCACAACCGTAGGATAATTATATAGACGGTTATACACTTGTATTTCGTAAAACAAACAAAAGACAAAAAAAAATTTTCTTCACAATCGAATATACCCGTTATACATATTATATTATATTATGATGTGCGTCCGTCCATAAGGTTATATAAATATTATATATTATACCAGGCGATTGCTGTATGGGTATACGCGTATATAGCTCGCCGTATTTAAATATTACACTATGTAATAAAATTTCCATTATCGTCGTACATGTTGTTCGAGTACAAAGATCGAACATCGATCGAGTGAAATCAAAACGATAAAACGTCCGCGATTGTTCACGAGGTACCAATACGAAATAAAGTCACTCTCGTTTATGTAAAACTGGGCGGCTATATTTTAATATTAATTAAAGCGGCGTGCGATTGTTGAACAGTGTCGAACGAGAAACGTCTCACGAGCTATTTGATGGAATAGATGGAATATTTTCATCGCAAACGTGTTTAAATTGTTTTTTTTTACATTTTTTTTATTGCTGTAAACACTTCGACGTTACACAGATCGTTCGTACATTTTTTGCTGGCAAAAACGTCAACAATATTCGGATTTGGCAAACGCTAACACTATTACATAATTTAATATTATGAATGTTTAAATTACGGATAAGGGCACAGTATGGCAGTATCCGAGAATTACAAACGTTAAAAGATCTCTGCATCGCTGCTCTAGTTAAACGACAAGTTATATATATTATATTCTTAAAAAAGTCACTTTTATTTCCGTATAACCAATGCCGAACCTACAATAGAATATAATCAAAAATTATAATAGATTTTCGTAAGCCAAAAGGAAATGCGTTCGTGAGCCACACTATAGCAACCTACAGAGGTTGAAAAACGAAGATTTGAGAAGTGAACACTCTCCGAGTCTCGTATGTGTGCACAATTTGACGAACATTGGTTCAGTAGTTTCCACGTCTATAAACCCTATACAAACGTACATTCGTTTTTATATTATATTTTATGATATAATAAACTGCACGATACGCGTATCACGAATATTTGTCCATTCTACGAAGGGGAGGGGAATGATTTAATTTTGTTTTTTAATTTACTCTTTTCGAGCGTCCGATCAAAATACGTTCGAGTCCTTCATTGTTAAAAAATCGACAGTACCTGCTAAACAATATGTTATATAATAAAATAATATTGGTGTCGAAAAACACGTTTCTGGTTATATTATTATGTAGTGGAGGTCTTATGTATTTCATCGTAAATAATAATCGAAATACTCAGTGCTCATCACTCATTTTTAATGTTTTCTCCCGAACGCGCCGCAGATTCTCCGAGCTCATTACAGCTACAAGACGCAACGGATGATGGGACCCCAACTAAGCCTCATCCTGGACATAGTCACGTACCTGATACCTGGTATAATCGTCTTCATATTCATCCCGTCTGCAATCGTATCCTATTTTGAGCAGTGGACGTTCGACGAGAGCGTATACTTCACCTTTGTCACGTTGACCACCATCGGCTACGGAGACTATGTCGCCGGTACGGTATAATAAAATATTTGATAGTACCTCTTACGCCTAGTGACTGTCGACAATGAAATGAAAATGTATAAAGATAATATATTATTATGCCTACACAATTATTAAAAAATACTCACAATTGAACGAAAAAATAACAAACCAATTGTTTAGATGTATTTGCCACTAAGTATATTTGAATGAAAAACAAATGCACAAGCTTAGAAAATATTTTCAAATACACCTACTTAAAATGCTGTACTTCAATTTGCCAGCCTATGTTAACTTTCATTATTTAGGTCTAGCTGGTAAAAATATAATTTATGAAACATTTTCATTTATACCTAATGCTTAACGAGTCTTACCTAAGTATTTAGACTTTTCACTCACTAATCATTACTATTCATAATAATAATTTAATTTACTGCTTGTAACATAATGATTATAAAATTATCTTTAGTCATTCTCCTTACATAGATTTTTTAGGTACCTGCTACAGAATTGCTTAATGTTAAACGCGTTAAATCTTCACTTATTTTACATTATACTTTTCTGAGATGAATATTTTTTAAATACTCATGAAATATATAAATAAATAGTTAAAGTCTATTAAAAAATGTAAAATACAAAACAATTATATAATATTTATAGTCCGAAATCGGCAAGTCTTGCTGCCTGTAAGTAGGATGACTTGGACGTACGCGTGTATAAAAAAAATATAATTAACAATAAGACTTCAAAGAGTTTGTAAGCGTTATACATTGATTTCAAATCTTCCGAACACTCCGTGTAACAGACTTACACCCAGCTATAACTGGACGACGACCGCTTTACGCGTGTTTCAGGGCAGAACGTCGACGAGGGTATATGCTACCAGCTGTACAAGGGGTTCCTGGTGTGTTGGATTATGTTCGGTCTGGGCTATCTGTTCATGATACTCAGCTTCATATCGAGAGCGATGCGATCAAAGACGCTCGAACACCTGTTCCTGGAACGGCTCAAACAGACTCACACGAAAATCTGGCACCAGTTCACCAAGGACGTCGTGTACATCAGACGCGTGCTTAACGAGTCGTACCTGTTGAAGTTCAAAGTTCGTACATTCATTTGTTTATGATGTATTGTTGTGTATTACTATATGGACATTATCGTGCAAAATCACTATTATCATCACAAACCACGATTTTTTAGTTTAAAGGTAAAATAAAAAAAAGCATCAACTCCCAATATTTAATTTCTGTAAATTCGAAAACAGATTTATTTATGACAGTTTATTAAAGATCTCGTAATATTCGTCGATCAAAATTTTTTTTTTTAGTTTATCTGATATAAATTTACCGATATTTTTAGAAAATGATTACGGTCATAACTAAAGTTAAAACGATCGCAAGTTGTCATAAAAAAAAATTAATTAACCTGAAAAACCACTATAATTGAAAATAAAATAAAAACATATCTGCAGTTAACTTTAATAGTTTTTACTTGTAAATACTTCTAACTATATGCAGCATAGTATATTTATTTCAAAAACACAACAACCTACTCAGATTAATAAGCGTTTTTGTGAATGCATAAGTTGGTGTTGTTTAATAATGTATTGTCCGTGGTATGTTTTCAAACGTACGTTTCTCTAACCCTCCTCGTTTTGAAATTTGGGAACTCTGACCATCCTACAAATTTTGTTAGTTATTTGTTAGATAATTTCCAGAATTTTTTCGACGTTCATTCGGAAATTATTCAGGGTTTTTCATCGGGGAGCTGTAAAAACGTTAACAATTTTGATTGTAATTGAGATTTTTTCTTTTAATTTCATAATTTAGAACGCTATTTGTTTGAATTTGCTTGAAAGAACACTTACAGTACTTTTTCGCCATGTTTCCTTAACCTCCCCTCCCTCCACGATGCAAAATACGTTATGAGTCCTATAGTTACGTCGAAAAAATTCTGGAAACTATCAGGTAAATTCAAACAAAAATAAAATAAAATTCAAAACTTTTGATTGATCTATGGTGCTAAGGAAACTTTCTACACCCTCCCTCCTTCTTCCCGACCACAATGCATAAAAGTGAAGAAGTATTGAACAAACAGCGACATGGTCAGAAGTTCCAAATTCCAAAAGGGTGGTGGGGGTGGGACAATACAACGTACATCACGTACATCACGTATGTCACGGGTAAAAAAATACTAATGACAATCAACTACCTACTTACAACAATAACCTAACGATATGCCGTTTTAACGTGTTTCGCGTAGCCGGTGTACAAGAAGGAGACGTTGTCGCGCGACCAGCCGCTGAGGCGGAGCCGGAGCGCGCCGAACCTGACCGAGTGGCCGGTGTTGTGCAAGGTGCCGGTGGCCGTGCCGGCCGCGCGCCTGGCGTCCGAGGACGAGGACGAGGAGACGGTGCGCCAGCGGTTCGAGAAGCACCGGATGAAGCGCCGGCGGGCCCTGTCCCAGAACAAGATGCGGTCGCTGCTCCGGCGCACCAAGGCCACGTCCGAGATCGACTTGGCGCACATCGACAAGGACGCCACGTTCGGCGCCGACATAGCGTCCTACGAGATCCTGTCCCGGGTGGTCGACGCCCTGGAGACGGCCGTGCCCAATCAGCCGGGCGATCACCTGCAGCACCAGCAGCCGCAGCCCATCCATCACCATCTGCACCCGGACGCCGGGAATTCGGTGAGCGCGTCGTCCCGGGGGGACTTCGATATTAGCTTGATTCCGGTGACGGGAGAGGGGGGATTTGGAGGACGGGAAGTGTTCTGCATTTACCTCCGAAAAAATGAGACACGAGTTTCTTACGCTATTCGTTTTCATAAAAAAGAATCTTTCCGATTTCTTCCACCTTTTTAACATAATATTATAATGTATATATTACCCATAATATGTGTTCTGGCTGAATACGACGTTTTTTTTTTTTATTCAAACAGAACTAACACGAATCCCGAGTTGGGCATTATTTAAGGGGGAAATCTCTAGAATAACGGTCGCCATGTTTGTCAAATATTAAAATATCGTTTTTCTCCGCGACTAGCACAAGAAAAAAGCTTTGTCGTTTTCCGAGGGCGTGCAAGGGTTCTCGTCCAAGGACATACTGGCTGGCGAAAAGAACGAGTGGACCGTCGGCGGCGACATGCTCAACAGGGAAAACACGTTCACGCCTAAACACAGAAATTCGTATTTCGAGTACGACACGTGGGGTGGAGCAGACGATCAGAATTTGAAAAAGTAAGTGAATCATTGTATTGTTATGTAACTATTTTATCATTACCGTCGTTCGTCCGAACCAACTCTGGGCAAATATAATAATTGTTGACTACTTGGTACGGAATTACGTACAGAAATAATCGGAGAGTTCAATTTCAATATTCAGTCTGTTAATTTTTCGATACGTTTTCAACTCGACCAGAAATAATGATAATAAATTGATAATATAATAATAATAATATATAATATATAATATATTATATATAATATATTGATCATCATGACTCAATTTTTATACGTTGTAGAAATGAAAATCTTTAAGGAAATAAAAAATAAACGTTATTCTCATGTTGAACTTTTTTGACGTCTGTGTCAATTGGAAATTTGGAGCGAGACAATAAAAAATCATGCGCGAGTCATGCTACATAATTATATAGAACCTAATATAAAATATTTGCTGTGAATTGCTGTGATGACTATTGAGTACTTAATACATATAATGACGAAAAAAACACATTAAAAAGTTCGTTAAAATTCTTTATAGGATAATATATTAAAAAATTGATGAAAAAACTTACGTTAAATAATTACAAGTCCCCATAGTCGATACATATGAAAAAAAATTCGGTTTTTAACGCAGTATAAAAACAAAATATAAAATCGTACGGTTAAAAATGTGAAAACATGTATAATATTAAACAAAAACGTTCACAGTGTGTGAGAGACAGAACAATTTGGAAAAAGTCGAAAGAAAAGAGACAACCTCTATGTATTCTTGGTAATATAAATGATGTTAAAATTATTTCCGAGTTGAGTGAATTTAATATTAAATTTACTAAGTTGATGAAAAATTATTAGTATTACCATAGATAATGACATAATATATTTTATTTTTATTATCGCCCGCACTTAACGCATGGTAAGGTCGACGACAGTATATTGTTGGCTCTGCAACACTCTACATTATGATGAACGAATATTATAATGATATTATTGAATGTAATAAATAATAATCATTACTGTCCGACGAAAATGCAGCGAGTTAGTTGGAAAAAAATAAAATCACCTCGCTGTAAAAGGTCACCACACCGATCGTGGAATAATATATTGATGTGAAAGTCCAAATTTGTTTTTTTTTGTATTCTTTAAACGATCAAATTCTTCCGCTCTGCTATTTTTTTTTCATAATAATACGTATTATTATTAAGTACACTATAACAATCAAATCCTATATACGGCAGCGACCATCATCAACTGACGCTCGGCCTTCGACTTCGAATCGTCTTACGTTTTCGACGGCCTCACCAATTTGTCGGGTGCAAAAATCCTTACAAATCACGCGTCTGTTGTGCGCTTATTGTAACTATTATATTATATTTATATAATTGACTCAATACTTTTGTGCTTCGGCGACTTCCCGGCTACGCAAAGCGTATAATAATGCAAAGTCACGACTTTAAAATTGTAAATTGCAAGTTATAATACACGCGGGAAATCATTTTGACGTATCTAAAGGAACATAAATCTTTTAAACTACCTATTTGAGAAAAATGAAAATATTTAAGATTTTATTGTTCAATGTCAAAAAATCACATCGAGGAAATCAATAATAGTTCTTAAGATTAATGCTATTTTCAACTTTTATAAAAATCTCTTATTTGTTTACTGAATAAATTAAAATTACAAATTTGTATTTATATTATGGCGTATAATATACTTTTCAAAATTTTGTGTTAGACAAATTTGCCACCCCTGTGGTGTATCTATGCAGCTTCGACACAATCTAATACAATAATATAAAATATTGTATTATTATTGTATTTATTATTAAATATTTAATACTGTGGTGAAAAAAATCTCGAAAACATTGCCTCGCGGCCGTGCAATAATATTTTCGAAAAACAAAACTTGATCTATTATATTATACTTACCATACTTACAACGCCGTTTGTTTTCACAGATTAAACGAGTACTCGAAACACCTTAACGGCGGCCAGAACAAGCCTCGAGTGCCGAAGCTGCGTCGCATGTCGGCGGCCGCGTTCAACTTCCTGTCCAACAACATCGCGCCAAAATGGTTTGCCGACAAGTTGGCCGACGGCGGTGGAGGTGGTCAGACGTGGAACGACGATCCCAGACACAGGCTGTCGCTGAACGACGATCAGGGTTACGGTTACGGATCCACGTTCAACGGCACTTCGGCGGTGAACCGCAGCAGCGCGCCCGTGCAGTTTCAACACCGCGGGTCACACGGACTACAAGTGTTGCATGACCCACAGGTGTACGGATCGTCGGCGCCAGAACACCCGCGACACCGGAGGCTGTCCAGCCCGGACCCGGTGCTAGCGCACTGCGCGAACACCATCGCCGTGGCCGACTTCCTGATGACGTTGCAACGGTCACTGGACGGTTCTTCCGTCACGGGACAACATCAACCGCCTTCGTCCGGAACGCACCATGCCGCTAACCGGTCGGCGGTCACCGGCGGGGGATTCGCATCCGTCATCCGGAACGAACGGCGGTCACCGCTTTTCACGCTATTCCAGGACCGGCCGCGGCGGTCGTCCGGCGAATCGTGGCAGTACTCGTCGCTGACGTCCATCGTGTCGTCCACGTCGGCCAATGGGACGACAGCGACGACGCCAGCCGCCACCGACGGTACCTTAAACGCGGTAACTATAATACTACTACACGCATTAAGTTTATTTTTCACTGAAGTCGGGTTCACGGCTACATTGATAGTCGTGTCGTTTGTCTTGTATCGTATTCTGATTGGTCGCTTTGTCATCGTGGTATCTTTCACCACTAACCACGATCTATTGGGAAATCTCCGCAGTCGGTCAGATCTCAATGGTCGGAAGCGACACGAAAGTCGATGCAGCTGTGACCCCGCGGGCTTAACAGCTGACGTCGATTGTTGGTCAAAGAGTACCTATTTCTATGATATAATACTGGCAGGTCCGTAGCGTCGAGATAACAGTTTTCAAAATCGATTTTGTTGAGTTTTTTTAAGAAGACTTGTTGTGTAGGAGCAAATCTGCCTTAGCCCACAACTATAATATGGTAGAGAGGCGGCGTTGCAGGGCCTACTAGCCAACGTATTGTAAAATTAGGACTCTAGTGGATATCATTTATTATCGGTGTGGGTACGTCGGGTACGACGATATCCAATTTTATTATTTCAATACATTATTATAGGTATTTAATAATATAATATAGAGAGTGACTACCATCATTGGACTTTTCTAATGAGAAACGAGTGGATTAGGTGCTAGGTGAGTCCAATAATTCTTGTCTTGGTGATTGCATCGTGGTGTCGACGTATCGTATTTTTAAAAAGAAGGTTCGTTGGGAAAGAAAGAGGTTTATTTTAGTGTCTGTGCTTTAGTTGACGGTTTAGCAGTCTTCTGTGGAATATCATATCAATTTTTAGTTATTTTTGTTATTATATCAACAGGTCCACGAACAGCCCTTGGCGGCGGCAGCGGCGACCACCAGGAGGTCGAGGAAGAAGCGCACCAGACGGTTCTCAATAAGGCCGACAGTGGGAACGGCGGAACCCAACGGCGGCGTCCGGTGTTGGACGACGACCGGGACCAACAACACCACCTGTAGCACCGCCGATGACTCCACCCTCAAGGGAAGAGGAGCTGCAGCGGGACCGGGCGCGGGATTAATAGGAGCCGGAGGAGGAGATGTCCGGCTAAACATCGAAGACTGACGGCGGACAAAGTGACGCACCCCCTACCCCTGAACACTCTGCCTCCACCCATCCACCCACCCACCCACCGACGATAATACTATAACAATTATTGTGCCGCGGCCGGAAGTACGCGTCGATCGCTGTTGCAGATCGATCGTCTCGTCCGCTGCCGTCGATCATAGAATGAATAAATATAATATATATATACACATTATACGCAACGTCTATAATATACACATATATATATATATATTATATTTAATGAGTTATGATTTATTCATAACAATTATTATACGTTTTTACTGCATTATTAATTATTATTATAATATTATAATTTATTGAAAAACTGTTTTCTCGTTTACAACGCACGACGTCATGAGTTATTCTGTTACCGTTGTGTTATTCATTTTACTTAACTATGTATACAAATTGTGATATATTATCAAACTAATACACGCGTATAATATTTTTAAAAATATAATTTTAAAAATTTATAAAAAAATAACATAAAAAATCGTTTTTCTTGGTCACTTTTTTTTTTATCGTAACGTTAGGTTAGGTACCTACAGAGACAGCCGACTGTTATAGAACTATTTAATACATCGTCCTGAACCGCTGACAAAAGTTTCGGATCTGAAGCAATAATAGCTGCACTCTACAGCAGCTGTCAGAGGTGTATAAGTGCTTATCCAAACATTTCCCGCGTGTCACGATACAACGAATGTTTAATTTTAAACGGTAAACGAATAAACGATACTTATACAATATTACACTGAACTTGCTGTGATCGAGCAAGTTACGTTATAACCACAGTTTTCCCAAATTTTAATAACTTCACGTCATTGTTTAGTATTTACGCGCAGCGGCAGTTAAATGTTTACTTTTGGTCATTTGTTTGGAAATTACAACAAAATAAGAAAATTGAATTTATTGATAACTAGTTTTGGCTAAAAATTTTCCCCTAATTGTGTTGTTGTTTCCCCAACTACTAATAAAAGTACTGTTACCAATCTTCAAAGTTGAAAATTTAAGTATTTTTCCTGCTCTAAAAAAGTGTTGACGGACACAACATTTTGAAAAGACATCACATTGTAAAATTAATTAATCATTGCTCAACCTTGTCAAAAATCAGTTAACTTTTTATTTTAAAATGAATATTTAAGAGGCATAATTCAAATTTCAAAAATGTTAGTTTATTTTTACCAATGAAAACCTTTACCGATTTCCTACATCTTTTTTATAAGCTTTCTAATACTTAGGACAAGGTTCTTACGCAAGGAAAAATTAAGAAAATTGAGCAGGAAATTGGAAAATTTGAATATGATATGTCTTATTAGTGGCGCTGTTTATCTATTAATTTTAATTCTGGAAAAACTGAAACTGCTTTTTTCTATGGAATATATGTATAATATTTAAGGGTTTCCATTAGTTATAATATATTATATATTATTACTATCACTAGTGGGCCCGTCAATCTCGTTGTAAGTCAGTAGGTGTGTACTGATTTTGGAGACAATGTGTCATCGTTATAATTCTAAAAGACGTGCCTGTTATGTTAAGCCTAGCTGGCTTCGTAAAATAGAATAAACGATCAAAAAAATAAAAATATCTTGATTTATAATTTATTGATTATTGTTTTCTAAGTACACTTACTGCCAGCGTGGTAACCCACTCACTACGCTCGCTCGGACATTAAAATCGAAAATATCCCTCGGCTTGTTGTGTAAAACCACCACACAGGGTAACCGTTGTATGTCCGGTTCTTTTTCTTATGTATGCAAACAAGCGTAAAGTCGAGGATTTTGTTGGAGTGTCTAGAAAGTCAGTCACGTCAAGTGAAACTCGTCCGCTACTTAGGCAATCCGACTGAGTAGGATCGCAAACCTTGTGTGTGCACTAATATTCAAAGGTGGGCAAGTTAACGAAAATAATTAACTCAAGTTAAGTTAAGTTAAGAGGACACAAGATCGATAAGTTAAAAGTTAACAGTTAACAAATTATAAATTTAACTCGATAAGTTAAAAATTAATATAGAAAAAAAATTAACTTAACTCAGTTTAAAAAAAGTTAATCTATTTTTTTAAAATTATTATGTTAATCAAATAAAGAGTGAATGTGTCTTCCTATTTTCTAATTTATAAATTATGAAAACAATTTGATTGAACTTTTATCATAATGTACACTATATACCCTTTTACTTTTCTATTATTTATTAATATAAACTATGCTCATCTCAAATTAATAATTTAACAAATACATTTTTTTATATCGTATAGCAATTGAATGTCATAATACGTGAAGTTGAGTACATGACCTTCATATATATAAGTTATATAACATCAAAACATAACAATTGTCAATTTGTAATTTAAATTTATTAATTTTATTAAAAACATTATTGCAACTCGCATAATATGTAATTTACAACATAATTCCTATATACATATAGGACACACTGTATATAAATAAATACCACACATGGTAGGTAAACGAATGACGATTATGATAAAGTACGATTATGATTTACAAACAACGTAAGGGACTGGTCGATGCAAGCGCACTATAATTCATAATATTGTCTACAAGTATAGACCGGCATAATATTATCATGTATATATTATACACAACTATAACTATAAACTTTAAACGATAATTTAGTTTTCAAGTTATTTTTAGAATTTTCTTTCCAATTTAAGTTTTATTTTTATTTTTATACTGATAATATCAGATAATATTTCGTTTATACGTAAATATTACTACTATAGTAATATTTACGTATAAACGAAAAATTTCAAAATGTTTTTAACTTATTGGTTTTTTTTTTAAATCGACTGAGAAAAGCTAAGTTATTTCAACTGTAAATTAAACTAGTTAAGTTCATAAGTTTATTATAAAACAAACTAACTAGATAAGTTAAAAAGTTAAAAAAAATTTAACTTTTTAACTTAACTTTAACTTTTTAACTAGTTAATGCCCACCTTTGCTAATATTAATCAATCAATAATAATACAATATAAGATAGATAAAATGTATAGCTGCAATCGGAAACAATAGTATCTATATATACCTACATATAATATAAAGTGCATAACGCACCGTCATGGCATACAAAACAGTGAAATGAACTTAAAACACTTGAACTGATGCTTGTGTTATGCACAGTCTAATGATTTTTTTGTTGTTTTCATATATATATATATATATATATATATCATAAACATCAATGTCGTTTGTGTCTTAAATTTAATTATAATAGATAAAACTACTCCACTCGCGGAGTATTTCGTTCACTGGAACAAAAATAATTTAATACGGAGCTTGTTTATGCAGCTACAAATATCGAATGACGTCTGGAATGGATTAATAACTATTACATATTCGATAAGGAAAGGTTAGATTAGGAGAATAACTGAAAACAAATATAAACCAAAATAGAACAAAATAAACAAAAATATTGGTGTACAAAGCACATCAGCGCGTGTAATTAAGGTTTAATTTTACAAAAACTTACATTTGAAAGAAAAATTGTAATAATAAATATTACTTGTTCTATTGAGTGTTAAGAGTAAATAGTTAATAGTTAAATGTTAATAGTTCAAACCAATATATTGAAAAACAAAACATTTTAATTACGATTTTTAATCTACAACTTAAAATCATATCAAAAATGATATTATTAAATTTGTTTAGTGTTATTAGAGTACTCGGTACTGGCTATAGTTACCATTGATAACTGAGAACTGCAACTAAAGCTGGCTAGTGAGAACAATATATAAATAACTTTCAATATGATACGACAAATATGAAAATACAACTTTTATCGTTATTTGTGAATTCGTAAATATTTATGTGGCTGTGAATGTTTATTTGTTTTTGTCGGTTCAAAATAAATACTAATTATTATTGAATATATTTTGTTTATACTCTATTCTGAAGCAGAAGAATATGGATTTTGGGTATCTATCTAATGCATGAATGCAGCGGAAAAAATAAGGTATTAGTTGTTTTGGCGATTATTGCTATTGTTTTTTGCTACATTACATTACATTTATATTTTTTATGTATTTTGGCATCATCGTTTACAATGTAAAACTCTAGTCTAACAATCGAACATCCAATATTAAAATGTTATTATGGTTTAGTAATAAATCATATTAAGCCGTTTGTTTTCTAAATAATAGGTAAATATTAATATATAATATAATTATTTTCGATATCCATTAAAACAAAATATAACTAAGCATAGTTAACTAGAATCCTATAACCTAAGATAAACCCAACTGAGTTAAAAATTATCTAGATAAGGCAAAAGATAATTTAAATTTTATCTCGATATTTGCCAACACTGATTAGCAATCGCTTACCAAGGAACGCATTTTTACTCATCAACTCAAAAGGTCCTTTAAATAAAGTAACACGTTATGTAACTTAGTTAAAACTTTAAAAGTAACACAGTTTTATCTTTTTGATTTATTATGGCCCAGATTTAACCACAAGTAAATTTGCACACAGAGATAAAATTAAATGAGTTTTCTTCTGTTTCGTACAAGTGTATAATAACACAATAACACTATCATAACTGTAAGTTTTCACAAAATTCAGATGGATCTTAATATTATATTTAATATTATTATATCCATACGATTGCAATAGAAAAATCAACTGTCGTCAGTTATTATTCTTCGTACAGTATACAGTAAAGTTATGTGCGATGGTTCTGTACATAATTCTATGAATAATAATATTATTACAATATTATTATGATTACTAGATTGACAATACGACGTGTAGTGCGGCGTGCCGTATAGGCAATTTAGGTACGTCGGTGCGTAGGAGAACGTTTAAAAAATAATAATATTACGTTCAGTCAATGCAACACATATTATTATAACAATCACGATAATAATCGTAATTAAATAATGCGGTACCTACCTACACTCGTGTTTTGTATATAATATTGTGTAAATATATATTTTTATCTTCACCTGGGCGAACGATTTTCAGTGTTTTTAACGGCTTTGAAATATTAACATAATATAATATGATATTGGACGGAAAAATCGAAACGTTATTTCATATCGATCAGTCGTCAGCTTGATTTTCGTTTGGGCACATAACAGTTGTTTACTGAACGTGAACAGTGCGTAACTATAAAATAATAATAAATATGTATTCTACCTCTCCTAATTTCTATATCCATATTATGTTAAATAATCCATTTCTTTTTGCAGTCCATTTGTTGTTTAATATATTATAATCAAATTCGATTATGAACATATTGAATAAATTCAATCATAATATGCATACCTAATATTACACAAAAAGCAAATTAAACAATTTATTTTTGATCGATCACATAGTAAATGTTATCGTGCTTATACAAATTCAATCAAATTAATTACTTTCACTTTAACAACATATAGCCAAGAATTTACTATCCGCTGAAATATTCATAACAAAATATATTATAGCATACATAATACAATCAATGAAATTGAAATGTAATTGTTCTTGAAACAACGTAGAAGACTATTAACTGTCTTAACACTAAAATAATTATTCATAACAAATAATTTATGTATATTATGTATTAGATGGTCAACTGGACATGGCTTGTTCACAAGTTATTCGTATCTCAATTAAACAAATCAATTAATGTCACCATACGAATAGTAGAACGGAGTCCAACGACTATAATTATTAAAGTTAGGTGGGCAAGTTAATGCAAATAATTAGCCAGCTCAAAGTCATGTCAAGTTAAGTGAACACAAGATCGATAAGTTATAACTTAAAAGTTAACATATCAACAAATTTAACTAAACTTGAAGTTAATAATATGAAAAAAATGTATTGACTAACTTCTACTTACTGTTTTTAACTAGTACATAGATCACACTAACAGTATTATTTTGGTACATATATATAAACAACAATGTTATTTAATCAAGAAACACATCAGAAATGATTCTTCTACTATAAATATAGTTATGATTTATTTTTTATTTAAAACCGTCTTAAATATCAAAACCAAAAATATCAAAAACATTTTTCATTTGAATTTTATGGATTTTTCTTTATTTTTGGACCAACTGTAAAAAGTTAACGAGCTATTTCGACAGTCGATTAAACAACCTAAGTAAAAAAGTTAAAAAAGAAATGAACGGACTTAACTAGTTAACTGCAGGTCACATTTTAGGTATCGTTAGTACGTAATAATGATATTTTGGTGAGTACTGATAGATACGCCACAAATCGGTTGCCTCGGAAGTATGGAGAGAAATAAAAACAAAAAAAAATAGAACAACGGGTAGAAAAATAGGCGATAACGATTTATTATGTACACATGTGCGAAGTGAAATTAAAAATAAAATAATATAACAAGGGTTTCTTTCACAAGTCTTATTTGAATATTCTGTACACACAAAAAAAAATAATAATAGTAATAATATATAATAAAATCGAAAATTTCACACAAATACACACACACACACACACTGTATCGAGAGAACGAAATGAGGACGTCTCGTTCTCACGAAACAAAAATAAAGTATAGGTACTATCATTATTGTTATTATTAATATTATTATTATTATTATTATTATTATTAGAAATTTATAATTATTGTCGTTGTAACGTGGGTGGGTGTTTAAAAAACTACAATTTAATATTATTTGCTTAATACACAGTCAACTGGAGTGGTGGAAGGCGGAGTGGAGTGGCTGATAATAGTATAGATTTTTTGAAAAGAAAAATAATAATAATAACAATAAAAATAGTAATTTAATAATAGCGATAAAATAAAACAACGAAATAAAAACCACACGACACTTCAGTGGAAAATAATTGATTGATGAATTACAAAATTATTATGTTATCGCACGCACTGTATAATTTATTATATTATATAATATATACACACGTCATAAACGTTTGGAATTAAAAACGTACGTTTAAATAATTAATATATATATATATATATATCATTTGAGAATCACACGTAGTAGTCCCATCATCGTACACGTATTTAAATATAATAAGAAATTGTTTTATATTATTGGATTTCCACACAAACACACATTACTATAATATTATTATAATATTAAAATACAATACAATATAATATAATATACTATATGTGTATAACATAGTATTATAATACACATATACAATACACTGCGATAATGTATATAATATTTATATTTTATCGTCTATTATAGATCATTGTTTTAATACTGATGGCAAATCCTCTGGTGCGCCAAAAACGGTTCGAGGGTGGGTCGGAAAAATAAATTATGATTTAAAACTCGACGCAACCGAAACAAACCCTGCAGTAAGTGCGAAAAACGTCGAACTTTTGTTTGTCAAGTGTTTTAAAAAAAATAAAATAAAAAATGATTTTTGGTTTTTTGTGCCAGACCTATTATTATCACACACTGTCCGCGACGGGGTGGTCGCGGGAATCTGAGGACCGGCGAGTGGGTCGCGGGAATCCGAGGAACGGCGAGTGGGTCGTGGGAATCCGTGGACCGGCGAGTGGGTCGCGGTACCGGGTGGGGGCCGATGGCGGCGTTCAGGCGACTTCGGACGGGGCCGTGACTTCGATGAGGGTGACGGGGAACGCGATCGCCGCGTTCATCTCGGTGAATATGTCCAACAGGTTGTTGATGCCGATCAGGTACCCGTCCTCGTGGTTGCCCACCACCCACTCGGACGTGTGGTTGATCCGGATGTCCGGCGGAAGAATCAGCGTCTTGGCGAAGTCGATCAGCCAAATGTTGGCGTTCTTGCTGTCGTGCACAAACAGCAGCGAGCTGCCGATCACCTGCGGACACGAACACCGTTATAATAATAATAACGACAACGCACAACGAAAATCGTTTACATAATAATAATATTATATGTAACACGACACATCTTATGTATATAATCTATATCTATTTATGTATATATTATAAAATAGAAGCCCTTTTTTTTGCATGTACACGTTATATCGAAAAGTACTCATCAGATTTGAGTATGATTTTCAATAATGGATTGGCCAAATCTCAGGCGAAGTTTTAATGTATAATACGTAGAGAAAAAAATAATAAATATAAATATCTGCGTACGTGTGGACGACCTATGTAATACACAGTCGTGACCGTCCCGATGTTCCTTGAATGATAAGGTTGTTGTTCACACTCGCAGTATAATAATAATTAATAATATAGCTAGTTAGAGTATTATTTAGTTATGAAATTATATAAGTCTGATTGGGGACGCGTTTTGTTGCGAGTGAGTAGGTAAATATTTGTACTTTATTAAATTTACTAACAAATTGTGTCCCATATATAATTTAATTATAACATAACATAACAAGGTATAATAATAGTGTAAAATATAATATAATTTAACTTTCTGTCTATCCTAAAGTATACATAAAGAAAGCAAGAAAGCAAATAATGCGTTTTAAAAATATGAGGTATAATAAAACTGTTTAACGCTCAGCTATTCTATATATTTTATAAAAATATACGTTTGTCTGTTTGATAGCTAGAGGCTCAAAAACTACCGAGTCGTTTGCAATAAATATTGTATCAATAGCTATTGATAGCTTATCTAGATCCCTCGAGAATTGGTGGGTGTTTATTGTGTATTTTATCAAGTCTTATAGATTACGCTGAAGGGTGGCTCACAAGTGAATTTAGTTATCGGCTCGACGACGACGGTTCGACGGGTGACGTTACACTATCTTTTTTCTTTGTAAAGTAAATTCGTTCAGAATATCAAATCCACGTTATATCGCCCAATCAATAATATTATAATAATATAGTATGTAGCAGCACAGAACGTCGGAAGATGTTTTCGAGTGTTATTACTGTGTGACGTGAAATAAAATGTTTCGATAAAATGCATTTTGTCGTTGCATTATAATAATGATGTGAAACGCGATGACAACAACAATAAATAATGAATTCAAAACGTTATATTTTGTGAAACACGGTAAAAGCATTCGAAAACATCCCCCCGCGGCGTCCTGCTACTTATCGAATGAAATACTTGAAATTTTTATACTCCAAACTAGTTGACAATACTTAAAGTGAAAAACGATGATATTATGTAAACAATGTTTGTAAGACGTTTGTTTGTCAATGTTCCGAAAGAGTTGTACAAAAACAAAACGAAAAATAAGTAGTACAATTAATGGTGAAAAAAGTGAATAATTAAGTCATATTGTGGTGTGGGGGTAGTAACCAACTTTATACTTTGTCGTTGGAAAAATATTGAAACCAACTTTTTGACCACACATGGACATATTATTTTTGATCCTAATTTGTGCTTATAGTTCAAGAAATTTATTAAGAAATTTTTTTTCTATATGTTTCGGGAAAATAGAAATTGGACAATACTCTAGTAACCAATAAAAGTTCTACAAAACGCGATTTCGCGTGGCCCCTTAACGACGTAAAGTATGCAAACAATATGACATTGCGATGTCGTGAGTGGGGCGAGGTGATATTTTAAGTATTTTTTTTTTTTTAATGTTGAATGCGTATTATCGGGTTTTTTATTTACGTCTTGTCAGATGGTTGTAATTTATAAACGTAGTCGAAAAATTGTTTTTCGTGACTACTACGCAATAATATGATTGAACTGTTATGCTATTTAAAAAAAAAAAAACGCGGTAGTAAAGTGTGCAGATCGAGGACACGAAACTTCACGTGGTTCATTACAGGTAAGTTGGTTTAGGTTAGATTATATTAAGAAAAAATGAGTCTTACGGAATTTCAGAAACGGTATTAACGCCTCAAACGTCGTCATTGCATGTGTTTGCGGTGTCCAGAAATAATAAAGATTACAATCTGTTTTCGTATATTATTTGGAAAAAAAAAAACAGACGAAACGGACGAACAAAAACGCATATTTTATATAAATAATATTACTTCTTTTGTTGCTATTGTTAACGAGGTAGTACCTTTATTACCTATACGATTATTATTACCTATACGGTTCGCCGGAGACCATAATAAATATTAAAATATACGCGACGCAATTGTTTAAAACGTACGACTCTCGCGCATACCAGCTGTTTAATATACCACGTGTGCCGATTTACTATAATAAAATATAACAGCGTCGTATTTAGGTGTTTCACGTGGGTCAGATAATTTTCCTGACACAGTGACTTAGAGGACTTTACCCTTCCACCACCATTGGTGCAACAAGAGGAGCGATTTGGAGCTGAGCACCCCCCCCCCCTCCCCCCATAAATATACATTGAATAATGAGTAACAAAAAATTGTCGAAAAATGTTTACAACACTATTATCGTATAATTATTAACATATTATTATCATTATCGCACTATTGTGGGCAGTAGCGATAAAATGCAGCCGGACGCAATGTTTACCTACTTTTGATACAGTGGCACTGTCAAGACAATAGAATTTACCGCCTTTACTGCACCTTTTTGATTTCTTTATCATCTATAATGCATACAACTGTATCATGTTTGCAAAACTATTAACCGTGGCAACCATGCATATTATATTATTATAATGGACTCGTGTAAAAAGTATGGTCCTTCACCTTGTCCAAATTACACCCGACAAAGTTTGAGTTGAAAATATCAATTTTTCACAGTAAATGCAAGTTGGTTTTTGGAATTTGTAAGTTCTTCTGAGCCAAGTTGTAAGGGCTAGTGTGACGTTAGTTCTTTCGATGGGTTTTTATTTCGATCGCAACTTAGGCCCGAGGAATTCACTAAATATTGAGACCTTCTCACTCCTTTAATACACCACTGTTATAACGTGATTGTACGTTATATTGCAATTTCACATGATATAAGTATCATACAACCTTGTACTACCTTGGTACTTAATTGTATAATGATAAGAAATAAATAAATTAATGACTATTCGGTATATCAGCTGTAACCATAACAAATAATTGAACGAGACACCGGCAATAGGGTTTCTCAACATTTATACAAATTAAAAATATAAAGACTATCAAAATACAATCAAAAAATGTAACTATTACATTTATTTGTTTTTGAAAATCATTTGATTTTTGACGTCCAAGATAGAGTAGGTGTTTAAAATTAAAATACACGAACACAAACACTTTTACTCAAATATTTTACAAGACTGGTATGGGGACTTGGAGTAGACTGTCAGCTGCATACTACGTTAATGAATCTCATAGGTAGGTATGCGACAAAGCGATAATTTATATTTTATTACTTTAAGGTCGCCTAGGTAGGTAATTAATGTCCGTCGCTTTATAGAGTGCACATCACATAAACGCGCTAGTATAAAACCGCGAATATTAAAACAACCAGTTTCACACGACATTCGACGTCGACGAATCGGCTCCGGTCCCCGATCTACGCAATCAATAACAGTTCGAAACAACAAAAAAAGACTTTGAGTCCACTTTGAGCTGGGAACCGGAAACGTTTCCGGTAAATTTGAAAATATTCAACACGTTGAGGCAACGATTGCTTATGTTTTAATTATTTTTACGACGAATTTGGACGAAAAAGTATGTTATTGTAAAATATAATAAAATTAATAAAATGTACTTTTACACCTCTAAATCAATAGTTTAATACTTCCTACTATAATAGATGCACTGTTGCAGAAAATACGTTTTCTCGTTGTCAATTTACTTGAGACGATTTTAAATACCTCCTTTGTTTGTTCAAAACACGTCAGTCGTATTCGCAGCGGAATATTTTGACGGTGATAATTTATTTTATCATTTAATAATATGGGTAAATAGTATTTGAAAGAAAGTGTTCAATACAGTTTCGAATAGTAAGTAAACAACTTAGGTACTCAAACATTTGTTTGATACTCTAAAAGATTATTTGAATACCAATCGAACACTTTTACTCAAATATTATGACACAACACCGAATCGGCGCGTGCACGGATTTCGTGACAAACCTCGTGCGTGGTGAAAAACTTCGACTCCACCAGCATGTCTCTGATCGCTCTCAGCCGGCTGATGTACTTGGGCTGCAAAAAACACGATGTGCGCGAAAAACGCAGTCATTAAAGATAATATATTGCATTCCGTGCGAGTGGAAATGGATATTAAATTAAAGTAAGTACGACTCACGATTACGTGCGGGAAACCGGCGACGAAATCTCGAAACGCTTCGATCACCTGATCCCGGTTCTTTGTCGTCTTGAAGTCCTTGCTCGATTTGCCGTCGCTCTTCTTGATCCCCTCGATCCGGAATCCCAGCGTGGCCGTCGACGAAATCGTCTCCCTCCAAACCATGTACCTGCGGATGAAAACAGAAGGATGATAACAACAAATTATAATACCTTTATGCGCATTCATATCGACACGGCGCCTTTACACACACAAATGTCACTTGTTGTTGTGGGCGTTGCCATATAATAAAGACCATCTCGATTAGTATGGCGTGTGTGTTTGAACGTGAATTTGTAATGAATCGTGTAGGACTAGTAATATTATTGTTTGTAAAGAGAACAATAACGAGTCCATTCTTTCTTCACTCGTCTCAATTCGTTATGAGTACTTAAATTATTAAAAACTATTCAATAAATCTTGTATTAACGTATTATTTATTTAAGAATTCTAATTTATCGATACTTGTATCCATCATCAATTAAACACATTTTCTCGTTGTTACTAAATATTACTTTTTACACTTCAATCACGAACTCCTCATGCAGTGTATACATTTATAGTGTGTATATTTTAATATAGGTACCTCTATTATGCGATATATAGGTAAACGCGAGTATTGGTAATTACTCGTATACCATAACCCTATCGGCCGCGGACATAGAGACGTTCGGTGTTTTCAGAGTTGTACTTTTTACTATAATATATCATAACAATATAGCTATGCCTACGTGACAAGATATTATATCGTGTAATATTGTCACGAAAATAATAATATTACAGGATACCCGTGCGCACGAATATATTTGTATTTACGCTAGTTCTGCAGGAGGCATGCAGCCGGAAGACGCCCGGAAACGGAGAATATTCGTATCCGGAATTTCGGACGATAGTGAACCCGTATAATAATAATAATAATAATAATAATAATAATAATAATCGTGTAACACTATGACGTGTGCAAACAATCGTCCGCTTTCGAGCAATATAGTAATAATAATAACACGTTCGACGGGCTGCACAGTCGTCGTGACCCATAAGACTTTGAGCGCACGACCCAATTATTTACGTAGGCACACGCGATATAACTATCGACGGCAACGGTCTAATATGTCTATAACGTAATATTATTATTCACGTAGTCAAATAAAACATACAACGTGTCCGACGGCGTTCGCATTGTTGTTGTTTATCGCGGTACAACACCGCAGCAAAGAGCGCCATCACAATAAATAATTAATATTATACTCTTATAATTACACGCGCATAATGTTTATAATATATTATATGGATACGTCGCATTAAAATAATATTAGATATAATATTATGCGCGCACAACACTATCATACCGTGCGGCACTTAACGATATTGTGCAGCGAAATATAATATTATTATTAGGTAGGTAGTAGCAGTTGTAGGTATACTATCATTTTTCTAATATTGTTCATAACGTGTTATAACGGCAAACAAATCAAACGAAAAAAGGAAAACATTCTAACACCATTAAGCAAAATAATTGATCATAATTTGACATAATTTTTACGATTAGTAATATAATAAATATAAACGCGTATAATATTATATGTAACGTAAACAATTATTAGAAGCTACATTAAAAATAACGTTTTTTTTAATTTGACAAATTACGATATTATGACATTAATTATCATTGCTCCAATTCAATTTTATTCATTTTTTTTTAAGCCTGTAAGAACGAACAATTCAAAGTTGACTAACTAAACAATAGTTTATATTTTCCAAAATAATTTATTGTATTGTTTTATTGGGAATATTCAAAAACGTATAAACTAGTTTATTTCTGAAATTCAATTAATTCTCGTATTTATGTTCAATGTCATTGACGTTGCAATTTTGGTTTTGGGTTTTTATTTATTTATTGCTCTTGGGTGCATCGCAGCTACTAGGCCGTTAGTTATTATACAGCTTACATCGTACCTATTAACATATATTTTATGCTTATATTAGGTTGTATAATTTGGTTCCTTTAAGAAATTGATGATGTTAATATTTGATTGGAATTTTTGTTTACAACGTTGAACATAAGATTAAACGCATATAATACTAATCGCTAAACAACGACAAATCGAATGCCGTCTGAATGTTCAATAACGTTGATCGTTAAAATTGTGGGTACATCGTTTTAATAATACCAAAATAGAAGGTAAAAACTATGTAATGTGTACGTATTATTTTTGAATTTGAGAACCGATTATTATACATAATCATAATAATAATATATAGTTACCTACTGCGCGATCGAATAACCAGCTATACGTCATATTTATTTATTTTTTTTGTCCGCTCGCCACCGCCGCCTCAACAACACGCGCATCGTCCGTGTGGGAGAGGTACCTACGCCTAATTAATTATCACAAACCGTCTGTAAAATAATATCGTATTCGACGGCTAAAACAACACGTTATACCGTCGTACACAATAATGTGTATAAGACTAATAAGGCGAGATAAAGAATCGATAGTAATAATAATAATAATAATACGTTACGCGTGTACGGTATATATAGGTATAGGAGGTTCACATCAAACGTAATTTCATATATTAATATGAACGTTTACGGCGAGACGTCTTTATAGGATATCACGTGATGAATAAGCGCTCGCACTCGAACTGCATTATACAGAGTGATTCGTCGAGCACGCTCAAAGTTTGCATTTTTGTCCCATTCAATTATAATGAATTTGTTCATATTCTGGTTTTTTTGGAATTTGTAAGTATATGTGGCATACTCAATATGACTCACTCTATGTTTTCGAATGTAGGTACCCACTAGGATTTTATACACGATTTGATGATACTACCACAGAATATATGAAATATATCCTGTGATACTAACATCTTTTTTTCATACCAGAATAACATTTTTTCTCTCGTCAATATAGTTAATTGGTCGATTTTTTGAAAATGTTGATGCATTCAAATCGATATTTGAACTAGTAGGTAGTTATTGAGTTATTTGACTTTATGCACTAAGGATATAATAGATGTGGAGGCCATGATGATTTGAAAATTATAGAAGGTAATTAATAAATAATCCATCGACATTTCACATTTTGTATATATTGCCTAAGTATAATACGTACTAGATTAAAAACATTTTTAAACACTATTAGCCTTACTCTTCTGTTCGTGTTAATCACCACGAAGCTGCTAGTTCGAATTTGGTGAAGATACACCGACATTTATCGACAAAACCATCTGCTTCTGAATTTACAGTAAAAATATTGATTCTCATTAAAAAAAAATAAGTTTGTATCGCTAAAAAGATATAATAAATCTCTTAAGTACATAATACATGCCAAAATGGTCCTTGAGTAAAATTAAAAATTCCAAAATTCATAAAATTTGAATGAAATCATTATATTAAAGGAAAAAATTGACTTTGAGCATGCTCGTCGAGTCACTCTAGCTGTATATTCACCGAAGCTATACGATACTCAAACAATCGGCGAGTCTTCGACAGAGGAAAAAAATATACTTTATATTATTATTTTATTATTATATTATTACGACAAAATAAATTATTCGAGTAACGATGTATTTTACGTAAATTATTGTGTCTCGCATTCGAGACGCCGCCGCACCTGTTATCTTTGTCGCTCTCGATCGCACGCATACGTCTCGGATAATATTATTATAATTATTTATAACGTCACTTCGAAAACAAGTTAAAGCCAATCGATGATTAATCAAAACGGTTATATTAACATTGGTTATCTTCTATTATTTTCGTTTTCTTTTCGTCGTTTTTATCGAATAATATCACCCCAAACACAATACCTTATATAAGGTGTACTATAGTACGCCTTACCATTAATTTTCTTTCTTTCGTAAAATATTATGCAACGGTGAATTATGTGAAATCGAGTTTCAGATATGGTCGGATTTGAATATCTGACCTTTTTGGTTTTTGAAAATTTGATTTGGAATTATTTATTTGTACGGTGTTATGCTCATTATTTTTTTTAACGATTGAAATTCAATCTTTTTTTTGCATTATTATATGAAAATAAGGATGCCCATAATTGAAGTAATAGCCAAAGTATGACGTAAAGACGATTTGCAATTGCAATTTATTATTAATAATAAAATCGATTACGCAGCCATAAGTCAGACGTATATTGAATATATATATATATATATATATATTATAAAATCAGTTTTTTGGGTGGTAACGGAAATCTTTGGTGGAAAGATAATAATAATTTGCAAAAACAGAAATCATTTTCATTTTTTTTGACGGAAATGATGCAAGTTTTTGAATATTTTGCATATTGCAAAACTCAAGTTGGTAATATTATATAGTTTGGTTTTCAATAATATAAATCGTTTTTTCTTATACCAAGATAATATATACAATTGAATACAACGCCAAATAAAATATTCGACGACCGTCGATACAAGTTTAAAGGAAGTACTATTTTTTGATTTACTTTATTTTAAATGTTTGAAACTCATAAATTCTATATGTAAAACGCTAAAGAGAACATAAAGATGAATTTATAATATTGTATAAACCGATTGATTTGCTTTTTGTATAGTTTTAATGGTTTTTGGTCGATTTTTAAATGGTAGACGAGTAAGATGGACGACTACCGAGTACCAGGTACATGCGGCTCGTCCGACACGAGCTGGTTACAGATGTCCGTAATTCGGTAACCACGTGCATAAATACCACGCAAAAACTTAAAATATTTTAAATGATTTTCTTACGTCGACAAAACCCGTATCAGTGACGAGAAAGAATAGCACGTTTTCCGGTTTTCGTGATCAGTATTTTTCATCTGACATCGTATCGAATTCCAAAGATAATTTGCTACGGATTATCGCGATGGTGATTGCGAACAGGACCAAACGATGAACGGAATACTTAAATAGTCATATGATTACGAGCAGGCTTCCTTTTTAAACGACGGTGCACATTCAATAATATCATATCAATGATACAACTATACGGTGTGATTAACGTAGTGAAAAATTCGATTAAACAGAGGCGTTCGGTTTAAACATATCATATATGAGTAGATATATACCTACCTAAAATTATTATATATTATTATTAATCGAATATTTTTAATCGCCGATAATGATATACACCCGTCACACGCGTATAATACGTACGGTATTATTTCTTTTACCACCTGATGATTACGTAATATGAACGATAGAAATTGGAAATATCGTTGGATGACGCGGCTGCGTTCTATACGGCAAGGCTGCAGTACAGCTAGATAATATTATAATAAAACTAATATGCTAATTGATACATATTAATTAACTGGAAACACTCGTTTTTCGAGTGGAGTTTTTGCGTTTTTTTTTTTTTAAAACGTTGTTATTATAATTACAGTCTTAAGTAAATATACTTTTATTCGCTAAATTTTTACAAGAATGTTCATCTTAAGGGTCATTTTTTATCATAATGATTTTTAAACTTTATTCGTATAGTAGATACCACAATATTATAAACCATATACTGATTTTGAAAACAAATTTAACATAAACGTTTAAAAAAAAATAAATATTCTCTTCTCTTCTCGATTACGAAATAAAAATATAGGTCGTCGTTAAAATAATATACATTACACCTTAAAAAAATGATTAAAATTTTTTTTTTTGTAAAAATCATAGTATAGTTATATTTCAAATCATTTGTGTCAATTGCACACAATCGTCTGGGGAAATTAAATAGAAGTGGCCGCAGGGAAATAAAATATATTATGAATCCATCACCGCAATAATTATTACACGCACGTGAGCAGGACTATGCGGCGATCTTCAGCAGACTGACTATATGCTGATTTATAATATTATTATATTTTGACGTGCAGTTTTGGAAAATCGAGCAAAAACTCGAGGGTTATTAAGACATATATTACACGTTTAATTTTATTACGGCAATAATTCAATATAATATTATATATTATGCATATTACAATATATAGACTATAGCAGAGTGTGGCGCGCGCGTAATTATTATATATACGTGCAAGCGAGCAATTGAAACGAATATTATTATTATTATTATTATTATTATTATACATCATATCATTATAATTGTGTACGACGCGTTTTTCTCGATCAAAGAAAGGAGTTAGAAATCATTCTTCTCGGCGACGGTGCGACCGGCCTCGTATATTATATATATATATATATTTTAATATTATATATTATTATATTATACGCAAACTCGTTCGGCTACTATAAATTACGATATAATTATGACCACATATTATATTATGAGACTCGCAAACCTCCGGAGTTTTTTTGTGTGCGTGTGTGTGTGTGTGTGTGTGTGTGTGTGTGTGCTCGAGAGAGGTGCATAATATTTTGCGCACACACGCGAAACAAAATATATTACAATAAAATATCTAGTCTGCCGCCGCGCCGTAACGATATAGTTCGCTGGTATATTATAATATCTATGTACAATATTATATGGGTAGGTATTAATTATTGTCATTATTTAATTCACGACGCGCAAAAACGATTTGTGAAAAAAAAAAGGAATTTTTTTCAATATTTTTCTTACCTCGGTTTTGTCACACCCTTAAGTCGGTGTTCCTCCTCCGACGGTGCGTTCGGGTCGATCTGAATCATTTTCTCGTACATGTCCTAAACACACGCGCGCGCGAACATAAATAGTCAATATAATAATTTACTATAATATGTCTACGCACTACTCGACAAACATAAAGTATATTTTACAGGGTATAGTTGTTATTATCGAAGAACACTCGTTATTTCAAAGACTAAAATATATTACACTAATCATAATGTTTTAGGTCGTTACAATTTTTGAAAAGACAATCTCATTTTTCAAGTTTTTTACTTTTTTTTTATGACAACATTCATATTTAAATCCTTATTCCAAATCAGAATAGATTTTTGGAGTAAGTACTGTGGTATATTATAAAAATCACATTTTAGAAGAGTGTCTTATGAGTTACAAGTATTAAATGACTACTTGTCCGATGTATGATTTTTATATATCAAAATAGGTACTCTGAGTAATAAAAAGGAATATGAAATAAAAATGTAAATTATCATAAAAAAAAGTAAAGTACTTTGAAAAATAATAAAAATATTCTCTTAAAAAGACTTTAATTGGGGGGGGGGGATATTTGAAGAAAAAAAAACATTAGTTTAGTCATTTGAAATACTTAATTATGAGTGTTCTTTGATAAAAAAAAATCACCAGCTGCAGGTGCATAATATTATATAGTGATATCGCGTGGAATCGCTTATGTATGTACTCACTTTTCTCAATTTGGGTTTTTCTTTGGCTTTCGCCAGCTCCTCTTCCAGATACGTCCTGACGCCGATCTTGCAGTCCATGACGCACGGCGAAGTGAAGTCGCCCAACAAGTCTTCCAGCTGAAGGTATACTGTGGCGTGGGAGTCACGGAAAAAAGTACATCACTCGTGTGTATAAAATATATCCCACATCGTTATATATACGAGTACATATGTATTATATGATACATGGCTACTTGTAAATCGCGAGTACATTATCGCAGTAGCTATTATAAGTAGTTGACGCTGTTACACATATTTCACCAGCCCCTCCCTGTTCATATATTATTATATATATTGTATATTATAATTTATATAAATAAGCAGATTGTTTACATGAAGTCTGTAATACGACGATTTACGTCGGACCACTCGGCAACTGTCGATCGTTACACGGGCCGTCTAATGACGTACCTACCCGAAGGTAACACAAGTCGTGGCCTACGACCGGCTCCGGACCGGACCGTAATTTTTTTTTGCAACGACGTGCAACGTCGATGAAAAAATGTACGACACATTTTTCACGGCGCCATCGCCACAGACTTACATCGGCAGGCCGACTTCACTTATACATCGTCTAATGTGTATAGTTGACATAGGATCGCCATTTTCTATAATATTATAATATACTATATACGTATACACGGAACACTCACACTCGTGACGTGTATTCCGATACTCTCGGAACTTTGGATTTGGTCGCCGTCACCGCTGTGCGTATATGTAACACATGCAAATGAGTATTCTCCGACCACGCGAAAACGCGTCTAATATCTAATTACGCATTTGCATTTGCATTATTATTATTATTGTATATCGCTGTCGGAGACCTCTGCTGCCACAAACCGGGTGGCGCAATCAATAAATCGTTTTTATGTCTTTTTTGGCGCGCTCGTTTATACATCTCGTGTTACTACAATATATTATAATATATCAGCTATAGTTTGTTAATATATTTTGAAGTATTTGAACACGATGTCGAATGACGTAGGTATAAAGTTAATATCATAAATCCGTATTAAGACATCTGACGATTATATCGGTGTGCCTATTATTCGGCTATATAATGTATATAATATGGTGACAACGTTAATTCTCTTTTAAATAATCAATTAATAATATAATACAAGGTGATTCACCAAGCATGCCCGCCCCCTTTTTATTTTTCAATGATGTATAGTTATTGAAAGTCTAGTTTTTGCCTTTTCGGAATTTAATACATACTTAAGTACCAAAGTTTCGTATTACTGAGATATTTTGTACTATATAAGAAGTGTTCTGTGGAGATGCAATATGCAAACTTCTGTATTTAAACGTAAATTATTTAGCTGAAATTTTTTTTTGAAAATGTTAAAATCTAAATTTAAACGAGTTGTTTTTGAGTTATGTTTATGTACGAAGGGTAATATAGATATATGATAATGTATTTGCAAGATATGGGGGCAGTTTGAAAATTATAGTGAATATTTATCATTCAACATTTATAATTTATAAAAACGGTCCATGTATAATAAATACTAGATTCGACTTAACATGTAATTTATATTTGTAATATATTTTTTATTAGAACATGTCTAATAAAATAAAAAAAGTATTAGCCATCTTTCAATTTGATATGATTTATTCAATTTCATGCATATATTACCTAGGCACTCAATATTTATTAAATGAACCAAATACGTCGTTTTACATATTTAAAATTAAAATTTTATTATTTTTTAAGCCTGGTGGCTATAAGTATTTAAATATAAACGTTTAATAATTCTAAACCGTACATAAAATTGTAAATAATATCAACATAATATATTATGTTATACTTTAAACTTGAAAATATATATTTACAGTTAGTACCTACATAGGTGTTTTGTAATTAATTTGAATTTCAAAAGTTAAATTTTCAATTGTGTATGCATGAAGCATGAAAATAATGAAAAAATCGACGATAGAATAAGTTATATATATGCTGTCAAATATAATATCATATATATATAAATTGCTGTAGGTAAAACTAGAACTATTTACAAAGTAGTTTTTAATCCATTTTGATACAGGAATATAATAAACATTATAGTATTATTATTTATTGTACACATTATTTTATCGAAATAGCGTAAACCATAATAATTTATGGCTATAGTAGCTACATAATGGCCGCAGTGGCTATAATGGCCACTATAGCTTTGCCACACAGAAGAAACTAGACAAAATTGTAGTTACTTCAAAATATTACAAAGATACGTGATTAATCTGTTTGAAAATAAAATCAAAAGTCATAAACAACGGAAATCGTCGTTTCCGAATAACTTTGATTCGCCTGCATTTTGTGCTTGACATAAAAGTAACTACTTCTGAGCTGAATCCAGATGACTATGATTGAGAATGCAACTAATAACCATGTATGTTGACCGTCAACCCGTTTGTCGATACTGTGCAAATGTGTAATGCGGTACGCGATTCGTTAGGTTAGCCGAGTGATCAAAATCTGTTTTCGTCGGTATAGCTTTGGATCGGATCATTTGACGCACATGCATATTAGGCCTCTCGGGTCAGGCTTAGGCCCACAAATAAGAACACCCCCAAAGTGTATATTATAAAACATGACTGCCGTTGAGGGTTTGAGTAAAATAAATGCGATCCAAACTCGATTCAGACTTTCGCAATATCAAAATAGGTGATTATTAAACGCAAATGTGGGTAAGCGATGATGCTCGGACGCTACCGCAACATGTAATATTTATATTATGTTTGCTCGTGCGTTGGGCGAAAACAAATTGTGAAATCGAAATTGACCGTCAAGGCCGCCCCGCGTGTGGAATATAATATAAAAGTTATCATACATACAGTTGGTGTTTAAATTTAAAAATTAAAAATCGTTAAAAAAAAGTCGCATTGACTTGAAAAAATAATATCAATATAATATATAGACTACGGGACGGACATGAGTAATGATACTTAAATCGCGGTACCTAGTTCGACCGAAGATTTATGCCAAAATATGGGTATTTTTTTTCTTTGTCATCGACCCAAATAACCGAATTGAAGTCGATTAAGCGAATTTGATATACATCTGTGATCTGTCGGTCTTTCAGTACCTAATCATAAAGAATCGTTCTGGGTTCGTTCAATTCACATTTTTTAGTGTCGATGTATTTTTAATTTTTACTGTGGAATTAATATAAGTCGTATTGATGTCAGACTTAGAAGCAGTGGTTTTTCGTTTTTTCATCGGAAAAATATTCTGTTTCTATAATATTATTGTAGAATACAAGATATCCGGTAGAAAAAAAAATCATTCAAATCACAAAATGGAACAAAATGGTTTAATATGTTGTCAGATAAATTATAGGTTAGGTAATAATAAAGAAAAAAAAATATTGTGCGACTGTGGTGAACTTGCGGGTCGTCGCGCGAGTGTATAAAAATAGGGCAACAGTGATAACAGTCGTAACTATAGCTTATCTCTCTGTCAGACACACGCCGAGCATTTTATATTGTAGCGAAAACAGTTTTTGGACTCAATCGGGTCCCATTTTTCAAACTCGATTGGTTATTTTTCGGACCAAATCTGGTATGAATATTTGGATCCACAAGACTGTCGTTACACGTCTGTCGTGCCTAATAAAAACCCGTTCATATAACAGATTATCGGTGTAATTTAATAATGATCTATAATATTATATATATAGGTACTATACAGCGAAAACCCGACCGACAAAATGTATAAAACCCACGCGCTACGACGAGATACGGTCGGCGCGAGAAATATATAGATCGAAAATCGACCTAGCCGGGCGATTAATCATATTTTATTATTGCGACGACGGCGACGGTGACGACGATATAACGACGTCATCGTCTGGTTGCGCATCCTTATCGTGTCGGGCTGGGCGCGGATGTGGGCGCGACACGTCCGTCAAACTGGGCGCAGGGGAAAACGACCGTATTTCGACGGAATATTAATGGCGGCGATTAATAAAACAATAATAACAACACATTATTCACAGCCGCCCGCACCGCTACTGTTTTAAAAACCGAACAAAAAAAAAAAATTGGTATTTAATTCGATTTTACATTATTCAGAGTAGGTCATGGACTTGTGTGATGGGGCTGACGTGGTGCTCGACGTGTATGACGTACACTCCACGTTTGTGTGTGTGCGTGTGCGTGTGTGTGTGTGTGTGCGTGCGCGTGTGTGTGTGTGTGTGTGTGTGTGTGTGTGTGCGACGTTTGTGTGCGTGTGTGTGAGGACGTAAAAGACCAAGTCCGGAGGAGGTCGCCTGGCTCAACGTTTGTACTGCTGTATAATATAGTACCTATATAGGTACTTTTTTTTGTTTGGTTTTAGAACGTTCGACGAGATGATAAAAAAAAATGTGATTTAATAAGAATATTATATTATAATACGCTATATACCCATTAAGTACGACTGCGTTATAATGTGCTTACTGTATTTGCGCGCGTGTGATCTCGACGTACCTACGTCATATACCTAATACTTCTACCGGGCATCGGAAGTCGTATATCAGCACTCATTAGTGGCTTTAATGTACGTCCTTAAAAAAATGAAAACACTCGAGTGCACGTTATAATTATTATAATGCGCCTTACGCAATGAGCGACAAAAATTAACCGAGAACTTAAATCCTTAATTGTTGTATCGCATTAAAAGAACGCATAGGTAGGTACTAGCTAGGTACCTATACAGTATAATGTCCATACGTCATGAATAACTAAGAGTGAGTACGAAACGAATTTGCATTTTAATTGTGAAGCGGTATAATATTGTTCAAGATTTAGCGAAAACAACGCAGTATAATATAATAATTATACTAAATTGAACTAAACATCGTAAAAACGATAGTTGATTTTTATTTGTTTGAAAAGGATACGGTCTCCGTCGTCGGTGGTCAAGTGACCTTTGTACTCGGGCACGTATGGTCTCAGCACGTCCTTCATCAGCACTTGGAAGCACAATTGTTCCTTGGGACAAAGTTTCTTTAGGATCGTACCTGGTTCCGGGCCGGCTTTGAAATTACCTGCGAAAAAAAAACAAGTTATTCATATTGTAATATTCACATATAAGTATAAAGGTACGATTTTCATAATAAATGTATAGGTATCTTAATATAATATGTTGGCCAAAATGTTCGAAAAGTCAAAAAAAAAAAAATTCTAGTAAAAAGTTCGATAACGATTCGAGAAAAATTGAAATTCGACCAACATGCTTGATTGAAATTATCGTCGCATAATTAATATCGCGTGTACCTATGCCACGCGCTTCAGAATAGATCATAATATTTTGGGCGCAGCAAATTCCTCGCTTGGAATTAAATTGAAAAATATCTTTCGACCATTAACGTTGTCGTTGCACATAGTACACAATCACAATAACAACGATTTTCGTACACGATCGCCGCGGTGCGCCTTCGAACCGATTAGTAATGCGACACGCGCGACGACGGGTAGTAATAATTTCATATTATATATTCCAAAACGATATAATATATTATGTAATGTGTATATGATAATTATAATTATTGTACGTCACTAAAGAGTGACTTGTCGTCGTTTCCGTCCATACAGTTATGTATGACGTATGTATATTATATTATATTGTTTGATACGCGTCGAAATATTATGACGCACTGCTTCGACTTAGCCGATGCGCGATGCATATCTATATTATATTTATATATATGTGTGTGTGTAATAAATAATATATATATATGTATGTACGGGGTCATTTCGTCAACGCGAATCGTTGAGGAAATAATATCTCGGGAAATAAAAAGGGATTTAAAGAAATCAAGAATCTAACGTCATAAACGATGAAAATTGAAAATAGTATAATAATATGTCCGTGAACGTTAAAAAAAATGTGTTTATAAATGCCTCGCACTTCCTATGATGATATTACGACAAGTTCGCGATAAAATAATATAACCACATCTAATAATATTATAATAACTTTCATAATATTTGGCCGAGGAGATACTTGAGACGATCAATTTATGAATTATATAATATTTTCCACTACAATTATAGTTACTATAATATAGTGATACGCGACACGGTATGAAGACGTACATTATGTTAGGCCATATTATTATTATCGACGACTTAATATCGATAACCGTTTCAGCACGTCATTCTGTGTGTACATTACAAGAATAATAATTAAAAACAAACACCGCCGTAAGAGTACCTCTAAACTCATATTCGGTGAAATTTTAATATTCACTATAGCAGTATATAGAAAGCGCGAGCTGTTATATTTATTTATTGACTTAATTTTTAAACGGGCCAGGCTCAATCGCATCAATTGTAGACAGTTATAAAAATCATTCGTAAATATTAAAATAAAAAACGATGAGTGCAGTAAATACAATTAATATAAAATACGATTAATTAACGAGTATGAAATTTCAATACGTTGAAACCTCCCCTGAAAGACACATGAAAATTTTAGTGACCGCTAGTGACCGGTGTTTAAAGGTTTCACTGTAAATTATTTTAAACGAATCAAAGTTCGGTGATGTGAAGAAATCGATTTTTTAGTTCGTTTATGGAATTAAGAACTCAGGACAGTCAATATCTTCGGCGAAAAAAGTATACGAAAAGTATAATATATCTAATCGCTAACTACTTTGTTCTAGTGTTTCGTGGTTAAGATTTGATAAAAACGTATGAAGGCCCTATAATTCCCTGGTTATAGAACATTAAAATGAGATAAATCATAAGATATTTTGCTGAATTATTTCAAGGTTACATTATTTAGGTTGAATCGATTGGTAATGAGACCTTATTATTGAGCCATATTCACAAATGGAACGTACCAAACAGAAATATACATGTATATTATGAAATTTAGAGCAAGTTTATTATTAAAGTCAGCACAATTTTGATGAATAGAACCTATAATTTTGTTTGATTTGTAACAATACTGTTAATATGACAGTTAAATTTAAGTTTAGGAACAGAAAAAATACCAAGGTCCTTTATAGTTCCATAGTCAGATGTAGTATTTCCCCATTGAGATTGTAATATTACATTTCGAAGCGAACCGAGATCTGGAAAATGATTTTCAAATAAATATACATTTAGCACAAATATTTGAAAAAATATCATAATTATTCACCAAACCAGAACACTTAAACAAATAATGTATTATACATTAAAAAAAAAAATAATTCCCTTAAATTTGTATTAAGTACCACTAGGTAGTTAACTATATATTTAAGAATTTAATTATTTTAGATAAAAAAATATCAATTATTTCATATATAATAGAGTAAAACAAATAACAGCTTAATATTTATTATAAGACCTTTAAATAAACTATTCCAGCTTATAGACTCTAAAGTAAAAGTTATATCTGCATAGTTACAATCAAAAATATTAGACATGCATAAATCATATTATAACAGCGGTTCGTTTATAACAGCGGGAAAATAAATGAATAGGACACGCTGATAACTATCGCATGTAACAATAGAGGATAACAGATTTATTTACAAATAAACTATTTAAGTCAGAAAAAACTGAGTCTAGCATTAAACCGGTACTATATTTTACAACATAATTAAATTTAAAACGATTTTAAAAAGATAATTTTGATACAAATTTTGATTCAAAGTAATTTAAAATTTAATAGAATAGGAAAAAATTAAATTGAGCTAAAGAGCCACTAGAGCTCAGGAAAATTGTAATCACATCACCAATCATAATTACGTTATTGACATACTGAAAACTTAGTAATACATTTTTAATAATGTCAACATTTGTATTATTATTTATTAAAATATCAGTATGGGGCTGAAAATGAGTGTAATAACAAAAGTCAATAAAAGTTAAGTTTAATGTAATAAGCAAATTTATGTTCAACTGGTCTAACAGTTACAGGTAATAAGCGAGAATGAAAATATGTATTATTCGTCGCTTCCCAAACGGCTCCCGTCAAAAAAGGTTTTATGAACAGGTCAATACCCAAACGGCTCCCGTCGAAAAATGTTTTACGAACAGATCAATTCCCAAACGGCTCCAGTCGAAAAAAGTTTTACTATCAGGTAAATTCCCAAACGGCTGACGGTCATACTGGTATACGTATACCGATTTCAGGTTGATATACCGATATACTGTATACCGTTATATATACTTCAAATTAATTTTTAAAACAGAATACCGAAAATATAATGATAATATCGAAAACACGGAAAATACCCAAACATTCGTATTATTACCACTCGTACTCAGCGAGTATTATAATCGCCAAAGCTTGTGTGTATTATTCCGTCGTGTATATATGACTCGTATATCATCGATATCTAATCTATAGCATATGTGTTCATGCGATAATGGATAATGGATATGGCACACAATCGTGTCAGCTCGTGCAGTTTGTTTGAACTTCAGTCTGTTCACGATATCCGCTGCCGTTGTGTGTAGGTTCTGAGATGTCGAGTGAAATCCGTGAAAAAAAATGTATAGAACATTTTTGGTTTTATTTCCACAAAAAACTCGCTAAAGTCTGTATGAAGTGGGAAGGAATTTGTGTTGTAAAAAACCGGAGCCGTTTGGGAATTTACCTGATAGTAAAACTTTTTTCGACTGGAGCTGTTTGGGAATTTACCTGTTCGTAAAACCTTTTTTGACGGGAGTCGTTTGGGAATTGACCTTTTTGTAAACGGGAGCCGTTTAGGAAAATCGGGAGCCGAATGGGCTATGCCCGTATTATTAACTGATAGGAGAAGACTCCACCTCTAGAATGATTACTTTTATTCGGGTTCCGTCGCAGCTATAATATAGGTAATGTAGTTACGGAGACTTAATTCAGACGTACCTGTTGACGTTTAGAGATCCCTAACAAAGTTTCAAATAAACCGATTAAATTGTAATCCTATAAGAAAACATTAGGTAAAAAACATTTAATTTGTTACTGAGTCCGCGAACACTATTTGATAATATACATTTTAGCTTGTGTGAACTGGTCTGTTTATTAGTTTTTTGAAATGGTTGGTAATACCTTTAACGGACTTCATAACTACATTTGAGTTATTTTTAGCTGCTATGCATTCTTTAAGCTCCTTGAATCTTGATACCATACCAGGTTTCTTCTCCAACGATATACGAATGGAACTGTAGATTGGAGACGAAAGTAGTTTTGATTTATTTATAAGTATATGTAAAGTATCAGTTTGTAAAAATGTAATTTTTAGTGGACGAGGTTCGTTTGATTTTTGGCCTAATCTAGAGAATGCTGCCGGGGAAATCATTTTAGGCCATATTATAACATCTATGATTGATTTTATTAGCGATGTATCATTTTCTGAGTTATTATCATTAGTTCCGGAACATTCGAAAAAATGAAATTGAAATGACGTGGTCCTAGTTGTGTATTATCAACTTCAGATAAAACGGTCTCAGCATCCGAAGGAGAGTTGGAGGATTTAGTACAAAATGAACGATTTTCTACATGGGTGACTCTATTTTCAAGTGAAGCAGTACGATCTGGGTAGTCGAATGCAGCGTTAGTTGGGTAGTCACGCTTCAGCAGTTGACTAGAAACTTTATCAAGTTTATAATTGAGTTCCGAAAGTGAAGATTCGTGTTTAGAAACTGATATTTTTATCTCATTTACTACCGAAAGTATGTTATTTGTTTTAGATATGTAATCGGTATCAAAACATGTAGATTCCACCGAAATAGACGGAGATTTTCCGGTCTCTATAGTTTCGCACACTCGCAACTAGTGCACAGCCACGAAGCAATACGCGTTTTGAGAACATCGGCAGTTAGATGAAAGAGAGACGAACAAGCAATATGGTATGGTCTGGAACATTTTGCGCACGTAACACAATCCCGATCGGCCGACACAAAATAACTGCACTTTGGACAATTCATGCTCGTATATGAAATAACGGTACGGATTAAACTGAAAAATAGCTGGTCCGGACGAAAGTCAGAGTTCAACTGAATTTATATTCGTTTATTTGGTTGACATTCAAATTTTGACGAGGAAGTACTTCAGATGAGCATTTTATCTATATAAAATTATATTCCACTACGATATCATACTGACGCGTAGTGATAATACGGTATACGGTACACCTAAGTAGTGATAGAGTACGGGTATGAAGTATAATATATGTAATGTCATAGCCACACGTAGGACATACGCGGCGACCAAACATCGATAATCTTTTAAGTACATAATTTTGAGTGCACTGTGCACATTATCTACAAGAATTATTGAAAACAAACACCGCCTTACGAGAGTTTATCTACCGCGGCTAAATTCGGTGATATTATGTTAATATTATACACAATAATAAAATGGAGGTGTGGACTGTTGTGTTATTGTATATTACCCATCCATATAAGTACATTATATTATAGCCTGTAAGATTAACCAATTTTTTTTTCAACTCGTAAAGTTCAACTATTGCAGTTAAAATGTAAGTCGTGTCTTGAGTCGAAGGTACTTTTCTTTCTTTATTTTTAGTTTGTAAAAGTAGCGAGTTAATTAGACAAAAAATGGGCAAGTATAGGTACCTATATATTATACTCGCTCTGCTGTACAGTTGTGGCCTGCGTATGACGTGTCGAGCGTACCTCGTCATTGAGTAGGTCACTGTAATGAATGTGTTAAATTTGAATTCAACGATAAATCACTTCATAGATACGAAAAACCATTCTGACCGGAGACAGGCCGTCAGCCTTATTCCCGAGTAAATTGTATTTTATAATTTTATATCGCTACTATATAGTAATTTGTTTTATTATTATTGCAGGTAACGTGGTAATAGGTTGAATGAATATTTGTTTTGCCAAACATATCACATATTTTGTTAAATTATCAATATTATTATAACAGTTTATATTTACATCATATTATATTATTTTTATACCATTTTAAGTTAATGTATTTTAATACTCATGGTAACATAAATGACGATAGCGTAAAATTAAACAAAGTATTTTTTTTTTTTTTATTCGTGAATGGTAAGACACAACAATGTGGGTAAAACGCATAAGTTTCATGTTCCGTTCATAGTTCCATTCGTGGAATAAATTCCAATGGCGGCAAGCCGACAAACATTTTTCACGTCTTGTAGACTTAAGTAACCAGCGTAAAATGGTTGATTTATTTGTTATATTATTATATTCAAAAGCGAACACAAATAGTGCAACGATATAATAATGACATTCGAGAGTTCATACTATATATTGTTTCAACGGCAGGCTTCAAAAAAAAAAAAAAACACTGCGTGAACTAAGTGTTTTGCAGATAATTCCCTGCACGAAAACGTGCGTGGGTGGATGTGTAAGCCCTATAAATCCGTTACAATGTTTTTCAATTTATCAATGTTCGATTTTAAATTATACACGTATAACGCGTAGGTATAACATATATTATACCACTGCTTTCGTCCCGATATATATTTTATAAAAATACATCATAATATGAAAAATACTATCAAAACCAATATTAATTGCGATTCCTGCAAATGGCGTGCGGGTGGAACAAATTTAATTTAAATATTTTTAAATATAATTTTCTTCCAGTGGTTAGATTTTTCTTAATATATCTCATTAATTATCATTTTGTAAAATTATATATTTTTTACGAACACATACAACTATGGGTAGAAGTATTAAGAATTCGTAATTCGTAATAATAATATGTAACGTGTGCGTTTAACCATTGTATTTTTGTGTGCACATGGTGGTTTATGCAATTTGTATCGAAACCGGCTGACGTGTATGAGAATAATATTATAATTTGTGTTTTGCTTGGTTTTGGTTAGGTATTAGATTTATATTATATATTGCAGATACTTATAATGTGATGGCAAGCAGGCAGCAGCACAGATAATCGATTTCGAACAGTCTTACCGGTATTAAAACTAAACCCAAAACTGTTTATCCCCACCGAATTGTCCCCATAAAAAAAGTCATTAAACGAACGATTGGTCCACGGGTTTTTTAAATCATAGATGATTTTTTTCAATAACATTTAAATAGTAAGAAAATAATATAAAGTTTGGAAATTCATTTAATACTAGTTCATTTTTTCTCGGTCGAGTTGGTGGTTTATTATCTTTTAGTTGAATTTTTTATTTTACAAAAATGACAATAATACAAATACGTACAATTTATTTGCAAATAACTAAAAGTTAAATAACTCTGTAATAGCTCTCCACAGTTATATTAAAAGTCGAAAATAATATGTCTTAAGAATGCTTTAATAGGATATAATATAATAAATTGTATCTGTGTTTGTACCTACGTATAATTTAATACGATACTATATTGACTCGAAAATCGGTTTATGGTACTACGAATAAAAATAATAATAATGATTTAGTAAAATATAACTGAATTTGGATTTTAACTTGCAGACTAATAGCTCAATCACTTGGAAATTGCGACAATAACAATACATTGACAACAATATTAGGTAAATATGCCTAGACATCCGGGCTTTCGATAGAATATATCTAACCCGATCCAATAAGATAATATAATATTACGTTGTTATCACAGTACCTGTGTATGATAAATTGATTATTGATAACGAACTCGACTAGGATGATTAAGCGTCGGACAACGCTGGACCGCGCCAAATCACTGGTTGCTGCGGCGAGATTTGCGGGGGGCCCATAACACTTCATATAATATATATTGCTATCGATGTTCGCGATACGATCAACCCTAAAACTGTTATTATTCACTCCTCGCGTAATACACTTACACTGTACACGATATTAGCACCTAATCTCTGCGATCAAATCGCCGAATAATTACGTTTTAAAACGCTATAAATATTGTTCTCGTTTAATAATTAATAATAATAATAAAACGTTTATATTATATTGTGTATAATCGCGCGTGCAATCGTAGAGGTGTACTAAAATATGTTTTCATCGACGAAAGCTAAATAATAATAATAATAATAATAATAATAATAATAATAAAATATACGTGTACGACGTCCGTTTGCCTCGTACCTGCAGTATGTAAACATATATAATAATTATTTATTATTATGGCTACGCGTGTATGGATAAAAGAGAAAAACGAGTGAGCCGCACATGACGGCGATGTGCGCAGGGTTTGCCTAATCGCTACAATACACATATTATTATTATTATTATTATTATTATTATTATGTAAGATAACACTCGAGATATACCTAGGTAGAGGTCATTGGTATAGATGAACAGGTAGGTACCAATGCGGAGGCGGCGACGGCGGTCTGCGGAGTTCTACATATAATTGGATTTTCGTGAAAGAAAAATGTGCAAAGAAATTGCACGCTGCAACGTGCAGGTCGTGATCGTTCACGGCGATCTATATATACGCCTATGAGGTGTAGGTACCTATACATTATACGTAAATAATTATTATACATTAATAATTGGTATTATGCGCGGATAAACTGCTCGTAAACATGCATTACACTTCAATAATAATATTATTAATTTATGTGCTGCACCGTCCGACCCCTTCGTCGTATGCGATCTCGACGAGACGACCGACAGCCATGACAAATAGCGATGCAGATGATTTCTGGATGAACTCGGACTACCGCGGCTATAGTGGCGAAGTACGGATGGATGTCGTCCAATTCGTTATTATTATTTATTATTTCCTATTGTGTTATGACATTGTATATTGGGTAATCACAAATAAAAAAAATGAAGTAGGTACTTGTAAAAATAATGAAACGTTATAGTAATTTATACATTTTTGTGACCAGACAAATTCATTTTATTTTGTTAAGCTGTTTATCCAGCCATTTTGTTGGCAATCTTTACTTTTCAGTATTTTTAAATAATAAATATGCGCACAAAACCTTTATTTATTTTTTATAATTTTAAACTCCACATGGCTACATATATTGTCATTACTCGCTAAAATCAATACTGTCTGTTTACCAGCTCCTCGCGTAAAATATAGTTACAATAAATATTTGTCTAACTCGTAATAACATAATATTATATGTTGAAACATTAAAAAACAAAAAAATAATACCTATATACGCATTTTGAGAAAACAAATATTTTTCTTCTTTTATATTACTAAAAATATTAATCAATGTAGGTATAATAATCGAAGAATAATTAAATCCTAATATACAAATTCAGGGCAGAAGAATTGTAGTAGTAACTAGTAGAGTAACTTTCTGAGAGGAATCTCTCATTCCATTTCATAATCAAAGCTATTTTATCCAATTAAACATTGGTTTTAAATAATGCATATTCTATCAACTCAGAAACTAATAACTAATAAGTGTTTTGAATACGCAATCAAAGCCAAATACTCTGTTTAACTTAATATACTTATATACGAAGACTATATTAAGTTTGCCTCACGTATTTATACAATAATAAATAATATGTACAGTTTGATCTGTGTTATTCTATAACTACAATATGTAAACCGATTTACAACCCGAAGCACAATTTAAAACTGGTTTGTATCTCTGCAGCCACCATTACTGCTGCTACTACTACTACTACTATTACTAATAATAATAAAAGTACTACAACTATACTATACTGCTGCTGCCACTACTACTAATAATAATAATACTATTTATTAGGCACTACTAATACTAATTTTCGCTTCGCCAGAACTCATTTTAATTAATGAGACGGAAACGGGGAACAAAAAACACGCACAGAATATTATCGTTGGCCGGGCCGATTGCCGAATTATATTAATATAATACCTGCGTATCGAATGCAGTAAAAAGGCGTCCCTATCGATGATGACCAGTGTTGGATAGGTCTGTGGTTAGTCATAATAAATATTATTATTTTATTCGACCGACATTTCGATTACCGCATATAGTGACGGATTTCCCTACAAGTCAAAACTAATCCCATCCGTGCTGCATTTTAGGAGCGATGAATCGCGTGATGTTTTTAAAAATCTTTTTCGTGTTATGATTTATTGTTTGTTAACCTTTTGAGAGAAAATAAAACGGCGATGAGTTATAGAGTGATAAATTGACCGTGTTCTGCGGGTCATGGGCAAGCATGCATTTTAGTTAGGTACCTATTTGCAGGTTATTGATATTTGCAGTCCTGTATATAAAAATACAATATTATTGATGCCAGATGATAATTATCATCATCGTCGTGTTTACTTTGCGGATTATTATAAACTCTGCAAATCTATACTGCAGTCGTGTTATGACACGACGTAGAAAAAACATTAAATAATAATTTCCAGTTGAATATATTACGCGTATTCGTGATTATGCAAATTATGGATGATATTAACGCTCGACGTAAAATACAATTTTCTTAATGCCACGGAGAACTCGGTTCGTTAGTGCCTGCGTAGCAAAAAATGTAAACATCGTAGTATTTGCCTGCAATGTTGACTTTGCACGATATGAATACGTTTTCATGTAATCAAAAGTTATTTCAGAAGTAAACACGAGCTTGGAAAGTCGAAACGCATCGGCTGTCTGATTATCGATGGAGAAGCAGCGAGCTCGTAAGTCGTATATGGAAGATATACGGATTTCATTGATATTATTGACATACTATCATTATTATTGCTATCCAAAAAATAAAGAAGTAAGCGGGCCACTGAATGTCATGAATTGTATTTAAGTGTTAAAACCTACGTTTTTTTATAATGATTTTTATATTATATTTGCATTTTAATTTTTTCGTCGGTATTATTGGAAGAATTATATATACACATATTTCGAAACAAAAAGTTTTAAAGAAAATATCGTATAATTTTGCAGATTGACGCAATATGGTTAAATATTCATTACCGGTCCAACTAAAACTTTTTGAACCACGTGTATTATACCAGAAATATGCCTATCACCTTGAATATCCGATTATCAGATTGCGCTATGAAAATAATATCACATCGAGCCAATATCGGTCGTTTTTCGTTGTAATAGGTTTTTGATTTCGGTGAGAACATTATGAACTATATAAATTAGGCGTGGATCTTGTGGACGATGTAGTAAAGTTTTCCTAAGCCTACAGGAGTATAGTGTAACAATCGTTACACGCTGTATACAAAATATAAGACACTCAATAATATATAGGTACACTATATTATTATAATTATTGACCAAAATAAAATAAACGCACTCTTCGCGCTATTCGGCTCGGGTAAAATAATTATTAAATACTATTAAAACGACACACACCGCGTAACATGGTTAGTCGTCGTTCACCATCAATCACACGAGCGAATAACTCGAAGAAACATATTCGTTATAGCGACGGTCTTAAAATTAATCGATTAAATTCTCGTTTCGGTTAAAATATTTCTTAGATTTTTCCTCGTTATAGCGGAGGTATATTTATTATATTAAAAACAGTATATCAACGGCCAATCTGACAAATAATAATAGCCTTATTATTCAAAGTATTATGTAAATTGCTATTGAATTAACGATCGTATAGTGCAATTATTGACTCGGCTGCAGACGGTTTGTGAAAACAAAATCAAACGATCAAATAATGCTATATAATATAATATATTATAGGTAACATCCGTTCGATGTTGGCTAATCCGTGCGCAATGTTTCGAGAGGCGGTTTTGAATTCGAACATAATTATATAATATAATATATTATAATATTATTATAATATTTACGACGACGTCTCCGCGGGTCGCGTGAATTTCGCGATCGAAAAAAAAAATACTGTTGTTCGCGTTTATTCTCTCGCTGACTTAAAATATGTAAATACGCGTTATTATACTTTATAATAATAATATTATTATTATATTATGTACCTACCTATACGGCTGTACGGCCACTTTTAAACCGGACAGCGCAAAGTGTCTCCGCACGACGGTGCGGCGTTTTCGCAATAAATCGATTTGACATTGAGCGCACGTTATATATTATATTATACAGACGAACGCCACGCGAAGAAAACAGATTTACCAACACCTCTTAATAATATAATAACACATTTATTGCGTTTTCGCGGTGTTTAAAACCTATCTATATCGGGTTAGGTAAGCATATATACGCGCATCGTGCATTGTATAGGTGCCATAATGTGCCAATATTAAGTTTGCCCGTACGCATTATACATTTATAATAAATTACCTTTATTGGACGGAATGTATGGTATATTATCGTAATATTTCTCAATTATGAGCTAATTAACTCGAGTCAAATTAGGTGAACGCGAAACCATTGAGTTAGCAAATAATACGCCTGACTTGCAAGTTTAAAGTTAATATGTAAAAAATAACTCGGTTGACTTTGCTTAAAAAAGGTCAATTAACTTGTGTATATAACTGTAACCTATATTGTTACGGTTATATCTATTACTCATAAGTTACAGGTAAGTATTCAAATTTAAATAATTATCTGTCATCTACATGTTTTATCGAGATCTCGATAAATTATTATTTAAAATAAAAAATACCAAGAAGGGAAATTTGATACTCCGATTCTCTGCCCGTTTACATTTATGTACTTACGACGTACCTACATAAAGAATATAATAATACTAATTCAAATAATAAGTGCATAAATTATTAATTTGTTAAATTTGTTTGTAACTATTTTATTTAAATTCGGCATTATTTTTTATTTAATAAAGACAATATTTTGGATATAATAATATGTTGCAAATATATAAAATAGAATAAAATACTTCTTTCCTAAAAAAAAAAAAAATGCAAGATGAGACTTATAGGCACACCTTGAACGACCATTATGCGCGACAACGATCCTCTTTACAGTATATTTTCGAATACTTTATAGACGGCCATTAACATTACAAAAATATATTATAATATATATTTAGCATAGTTACACAGTATTATAATATATGTTTTAGCACGTAAGTCACTAACATAGGTAGGGCCCAAAAAACGAATTGTGTTGAAGCAACACAATATATTTTTTTTAAATTTTTATTATTACGCCGCCGCTCGTATGTGCTAGGAGAGTCCCCACCGATGTCGTGGAGTTCGACAGCTGTGTGTGTGTGTGTGTGTGTGTCGATCGTACGCAGAGAAGCAAACATTTATCGCACGGACATCAGTGGAATATTATATTATGATGTTTGTTTTAATGTAATAAAAGTGTTTCCGACCATAAACAATTGTGTTAAACTTCCCGACAACTATTTGACGTTCTACCTTTACTAATTTACAGCGCAGGAGTGTATAATATCATTATATTATGGTCTAAAAGGAACAGACGTACAACGGCAAAATGACACAAGTTGTAGAGCTGATCAAATTTAATTTTAGTTCATATTATAGTCATTAGATCATAGTGTACGAGCTTTAGACGTCATATAAGTTTAAGCACAAGTCACTCTAAAATACGAGTGGCTATACGACACAATTATAAGGACACCTAAACGGTAAGTACGACACGATTAACAAGCGAGTAGAAAATATAAGTACTTAAAAGCGGGTTTTATGCTAAAGGATAGTAAAACATATATTTTTATTTATTTTATCACGTCATTAAATATTATAATATTTGTAACAAGTCACGGGACCACTTCCTTTTTAACCTGCGTCGAGGATTTCCTGGCAGTGCTATAGGTTGGAAAAATCCTTTATAAGGAGATTGGGGTGACTCTCTAAGCCGTTTATGAAAGCGCACTTAAAAGAAACGTGATTCTTTGTCAATAGTTTTGATATGAAAATCATTACGCTGCGTTGTGTGGTAGAAAAATGATAGAAATCGCGTCAATGGTAGAAATAATTATGTTGCGGCTCGTATAATATAATAATAATTATACAACCATTATAACGTCGTCGATTTTTTATTTTTTATCAATATTTGTTCGGAATACGTCTTGACGTGTACGCACGTAACGATATATGTGCATATCGTCAGCGAGCGCTTTTCACGAGTTGCAAAACACTCGACGAATTATTTGACTCGCGATCGACCTTGGATTATTGTTATTTTTTTAATTGTCGTGGGTTATTTTTAGGAGGTTAATAATTATTAACGCACACGGTATCAATAATGTTCGTGTTTACAACGATAAAACGACGACGGTATTACTTGCGAATTGATTAATAATTACTAATTATAAATAATAACATTATGGTCATTACGAGTATTACGATTATTATAATATATTATGATCCCGCGAGGATATAATATTATTTTATTATCGTGTACCTACCTGTCGTACACAAAACACACCACCTCGCCGTTATAGATTTCTATCGGAGAAGAAGATTTAAACATTTTTAACACGTTACCCTGCGCATATAATAATAATAATAATAACGACTGGACATTATATCTAAAGTAAGAGTATAGAATTAGCAGGTATTAAATTAATCAATATTATACACCACTCGAGCGCGTAAAAATATGGACGAAAAAAACCAAATCATATCGTAGACGTTTATTATTTATTTTTATCTGGAAAACATATCTCCGACAGTAATAAATTAATACTATGTTAATTAAAAAACTAACTTATCTTAATAATTTTAATGGAGGTTTTTAATAGCGGACAAAGAATTTGTTTTTCGCACTAACCGTAACTATAATACCTCGTACCTACCAGCTATTTTCAACGCGTGAATAATTTTAAAAAACAACGCAAATATTCGAAGTTTAGTCTTAATAATATTTAGTACAGGTAATATGCCAGCTCCACGTGGCTGACTGTATTTTGAAAAATGGTTTATAACTATTATTTTTTCGAATCGATTTCATTAAATAATATTTCAAGAAAGGTGTTCTTCGATGGGTGATATAACCTCTTTTTGTTTTTTAACTGTCGTCGGTAATTTAAAATAATTTTATTCAAAATGTTAATAGATACACATACTTTGTGTCTTAAAAATAATGACTATAATAATGTCACTATTATCGTCTAAACACGTGTTATAAAAATAAGCAGTTCGAATGCGTAAATAAAAAAACCTTGTGCGTCAGTGAGCTCCTATATACAGGATGAATCATCAAGCATGCTCATTTCCCGCGTTATCCGTTAATAATAATAAATGTATTTAAATTCGGATTTTCGGAAATTTTTTATATCGTTTACGGAGTGACAAATATAAACTTTCTTATTTTGTAAATGAAAACTGTGATTTTTTGTTGAAATTTTGATGTAAATAAAATTGAAATTGGAATTTGAACTAGAAGTTTCTGAGTTATTTCCTAAAAAAAAAGTCAATAATAATATTATGATAATAGACATTGAACATGCATTTACACGTCTGTGTTAAGAACTAAGACTACCCGTTTTTACGAGTTGTATGTAAGCAAGGTAACGATATCTCAGTCTGCACCCTTATGATATATCATAGAAAAATAAAATTTTAAGAATGATCATTTTTCCAGATAGCGATGGAGGACGGGTAAAACGGAAAAACATGTTTTCCTCGAAATATTATGGAATGTTGACAATGGCGACATTCGTGCTAATAATATTTGATAATAAAAAATAAAATAAAATTAGAAATATAAATATTCCACTTTTGAGGAGGGGTTGCTAGGAGAATATACGACTGTCCCTCTCATGATATTTTATTAACAAGGGTAAATAAGTTATAAGGGTCTTAAAAATTGACATACTAATAATTTGCGGCTTTTATTTTAAAAATATAAATGGAGGAGGGGGCAGTATAATGTATATTAATGTATACGTCGTTGATAAAAGGTTCAAAGATATGGGTTCAGAAAGATAATTTGAAAAATATAGAAATATTAATCTATTAATATTTTATAATTTGTAAAATGTATTAAAGTAGGTATATAGAAAGTACCTGACTAAATACCACATATATTTTAAATGTTATGTAAAACCAGTTTTAAGTACTATAATCTTAAATCCCTAATTACACAAAACGCAATACCTATACAACTATATACGTATGACTTATAACTTATATATAAATGTTCAAAATAATAATTTACATTTACAATTTACAGTGAAAAAGCCAAAAGGTCGGATTAAAAGATTGTAGCATTGCAGTATACTCTAATTTAATGATGAAAAATTCCAATTGTTAAAAAAATGTTTTTAGTATAATTATACTTCAAAATTCAAAAATCAGAATTTAAATAAGCTCATTATTTAAGGATAAAAGGGAATGAGCACACTTTTGATTTGAATCTTTCTGCAAATGACGTGAGAGTCGGATATCGCAAGTGATTTTGGAATCGATGCATTATGAGTTTATAACTAATAAATATGTATATAATAAAGAAATACAAATCGACGATGACTATGTGGTATCAAAATTAGTGACGACAGTTCTATATTGCAATCAGCTGTCTACATATTATACCGGTATTGGTACCTACCTACATATATTCGAACCGAACTCGCACTCGTGGTAATGGCTTGTGTACCGCGGTTTTCGAAACCGGAATTTTACTAGAATCGCCTTAATAATTAATATTAATAATTATTATTAAATAATGATATCACACGGAGTCGATTTATTCAAAAACACGATTATGATGTAATTTTTCGAATAAAACTCGACGACGCCGTACAGCAGCTGCGAATATTATATCTTTCTATAACAGAATATAATAGGTACAACAAAGCGGCAGAACTGATCGATCAATCCGACGATTTTACTTTACACACTATATCGTCATATCGATAGTTCCATATTTTTTACTATTACAGGATCGTGCGTACATATATATATATATATAAACTATATATTATACAATATATTTAAATATGTACTATATATTTATATACTTTATCTATACTATATATTTATATACGTGTGCGAGTTGGATCGTGTGTGGCTTTTAAACAATTATCAACGATCATGTCGCTTTAGGAAATTTATTTATTCGCTCGTACCTATATATTTATATTATATACGTATGTAGAGACGTGGTTATTATTATAGTTACTTGTTTGTTTAAAGTCCGTTCGAGAAAGTAAATAATATCATTATACATAATATATATATTATATTCTGCAGTGTACACGACGGCTGATCATGCAGAAAGCGCGTAAAGAAAGATTCTAAAACAAAATCGTTTTGATTTTTTAAAAATACTGAAATCGGTCGTTAATATACGCGTTAAAAACTCTTTGATTTTTTTTTTTTGATTTTTCACAAAACGTTGTTAGTTAAAAACCGAATTTTCAAAAAAATGTAAAAATGATGATAGAATAATATTATAATAATCGTGATTAGGGCGTGAATAAGGCGTGTTGTACGACTAAGGCACTCGTCAAATTAAGAATTTAAGAAGAAAACTGCGATATTATGTAGTATATAGTTGTTCAGTATCGATGTCTATCCAAGTTCGAGTCCTAAACGGGTCGGTACGTTTCACCGGTTTATTATTATCTCACGATATGCAACTTATTGAACGCTCTGCGTTGACCCGATACGTATCGATACACTCCGATGTTTTTGACTAGAAAATCTTGATTGTTTATCTACTATTATAGCGCGCGTTATCGTCTTTGAGAGCAAACCCAAAAATATATTATTATATACGTGAGTGATATGAGAGTATGCAGCTTGTCAGCGGAGTTAACCTTATAATTAATATTAGTCTAAAATATAATACAGTTTTACGCAAATGAACGTACCTTGGTGTCCGGCTAGCTGTACCCATGGATACCTCTGTTTTTTGTAGGTCTGAAAGAACGGCGTCCACTGAACAATGTTTCTCAACTTTCGCCATCCGGAATGCTAAACGGAAAAAAATTGTATTAGTATTATACATAAAGAATTAAATATAGTTGTGTATGCATATTATTATGTATAATTTAGAATCCAATTAAATAATATAGGTCTCTGTAGTGGTTATATAATATAATATGTACCTAAGTATATTTATATGTATTATACTTCTTAAAGATCAAAAGTCAAGAATGATATTAAACCGAGTATCGTATTTTCTAAGTATAAAACCGATCGTTATAGGGATCGTATAATAGGGTACCGGTACTGCAATAACCGACAGTTGAGGTTGACGCTATATAGTTTATAGTCGCATTATATGCATTACAAATATATAAACATATATTGATCGTTTTGAATTCAAAAAGGCAGTTATTAAAAAGTCTCTCGCGACGTGTAGAAAAATTCAAACTCACTCGGTATAACTTTTGAACGCGGTCTGTGCTACTATATAATGTGTACCTTATAGTTTTGTTCGAAGGTTAGCAAAAACGAACCGTTTGATAAAGTTGCGAGTTAACTATTTATAAGGGTCTTCGGGATTTCACAACCACAAATAATACGTTTAGCTCGGACCATCATCACGCGTGTGTAATTATATTTGCACATACATACTTACGCCATCGCGTAAGTGTTAGACCGAGTTCACAAAAGTTCAAAATCGCAGTTCGAGGAAAAAAAAATCACGTTTTTTAATAACTGCGTTGCGCGCACTTCTGAATGCCTAAAACAATATATTTTATAGGTTCGCGCAGAACACTATAGTGATAATGCGTATGCACTATTCAGTGACGTTATGTACTAGAAATGTTAATTTCAAGATTATTTTAGGCACTTATGCGTATGTGCATTTTTAATATCATAACAAACAATATTGCAGTACACGCAACTTTCAAGAACACGATATTTTGGTAGATTGTATGTACCTATTATGTTATGAGTACATATTATCGTAATAATAGGTAAGTGTAGTGTACGGCTTAAATTCGTCGACTAAATAATAATTGTAAACAGTCGTCGCTATACAGTTGTTGTGGCGGAGAAGGCGTATGAAAAAAATTCTCCTGCGCGCTCTCGTATTGATAATGTCGTTATAATATAGTGGACGTCCATTATGATATTATTACATTATAACAGAACACTGCCCACTGCACTATACCGGGTGATCCGCATTTGACGTAAGACATTCATTATTTAAAAATAAGCTATTACCAAAAATATATTAAAATCGTTAAAAAAACATTTTTTTTTTTTTTTAAATATATAATTTTTTTCGTTATCGTATTTTGAAAGTCTTACTTTTTTAACGACGACATGCATATTTAATTTCATATTCCAAAGCATAATTTTTTCCCGAAGTTTTTCGATGTATTATAAAAATCAAATTTTAGATGAGTAGTTTATGCGGGTTATGAGTACCTATTTAACGTTTAGATTAGCGTGGTGGAGTGGTACAACAATAGGGTAACACCGCAAAATGTTGGCCCACTATATAATCCAGCTCGACAATAACATTAAATACTCATAACTTTAATAAACTATTTGATCGAAATACCCAAAATAATAGCGTGCTCCGGAATATAGAATTAACGACGCCTTGCGTTATTCAAAAGAGTAAAAACGTATAAAATTATAACGGTAAAAAAATAGTAAGAAATATAATTTTTTTCCAATAATGCGTATTATTGTTCTGTAACTACATGAATTAGTTATGTGAAAATAGTATTTTCAAAAACTAATAGTGTTTTCTGAGCTAACGAGCGTCTTAATCTTTAAACGGATCACTCGGTAATCGGTATACATAGTATAACGTTTTTCATTAACCCATTACGGTAGTAAGAGCACGCACTAGTTCAGCTCTATCGTTCTGTGGAATAGAATATTGAAAAAATGAAACCGAAAACCCGACAACGGTCCGGGACAATGTAATAAGTCCGGTGCGCGTCCGAAAAGAACGGTTCGGTAATTAAAAACTGCAGGTAACTGGTTTCGAGACCGAATTCTAAATTAATTTCCGCCGACTTGTATTTCCTACGGAACTACCACCTATCTCATAATATACCTACCTATAATATATTATAATATTATACTTGCACGATATACGTACGCCACCGTCATAATATTAGCTGGTATAATATATGTGGTAGGTGGTATTATACTATATATATTATGGCGAACGCTATATTATTATTATTATTATTATCGTCGTACTGCCGAGTAGCCCGCGAACGGTAAACGTATTTAAAAAAAACCTATGCCAACGATTAACTATTTAGCACGAAATTACTGGCGGGTGGCCGTCGATTAATAAATTATAAACATATCAACGAACCGATTATTAATATCATTATTATTATTTTCATTCGCATCAGATCTCCGAGTTCAGTAGAGATTCGGCACCATCGTTAATATACGAAACGGTCGACCGTTCTTTCACTCTCTCTCTCTCTCTCTCTCTCTCACAAACGCACGTGCCGAGTCGTGTATCGGATTCGTTATTGCTTGGATATTGGAGAAAACCTATTAATTTTTTTTTGCCCGCTAAGGCATATAGTTTACGTTTTACCAGGCTTTGAGTATTACGTGCGATCGTGCAAAATCGAATCGTCCGAAGGTTTCCGCTAAACATTTTTACGAAAACGTAATGATTGGGCCACAGGACCATTCTGGTGGTTGCATAATATTTGATGTTGTTGTATTGTGCAATCGTAAAAAAAGTCCAGAAACAAATGTGTTTCGTGTTACAACAAAACTAAATCTGTAATTTTTGAGGCGTGCTTTTATTTGAAATATTTCTCATCAATAATATTAGTTATACCGTTTAATTTATTGTATTATTAAAAAGCATCCACGCACTGCCACGCTACAGCTACAGGTCGATTGTGTATTTGAGTGTGTGAGCCGTACCAACTAAAAGGTATTGCCAGTGTACTATTTGACGTCGTTCTGGTTTTTAACGATGTTTATTTAATATTTATTTTTTAATATTTAATAATTAAGCCACAAGAAAACAGTTTTTTGTGCTTATTTTTACAACATATTTTAAGTTTTTCGAGTGCATAAGTATATCATCATGTGCTATTTTATGACTATAATAATATGCTTTGGCCTAGCAACGATATATTATATAGTCACTTTGGTACGATGATTTGTGTTTTCGATCAAAAACATAACGCGAGCGGAGGTTTCGACGATTGCTCGTTCAAATCGTCATTTTTTCCAGACATACTACACCGCCTCTACAACACGCCTCATCAAGCCTAAACTGCTATACAATGACGTGCTGTATGAATGCTCTTCAGTGGATGAAATTTGACTTTCAAAAAGTACTTTGTATCCCTAAATAGATGACAATGACGAGTGTGCAACATCATCTATAGAACGATAACGACTGTTGACGAAAAATTAAACGAAAAAATAGTGACATTAAACGTCCTGAATATACAGGGTGAATCAACATGCGCATGGTCACCCCCTTTTTCTCTATAATCATGAATGAATTCAAATTCTTATTTTTAAAATTTTTAATATACTTAATTTTTTTGTGCCATATCGCGAAGATAAAAACATTTGTTTTTTAAATGAGAACCTTCATTTTATACAGTTAATTGTTGAGTAAATAGTTTTTTTCAGTTATTAGAATGTTTATATACCTGCTAAGGATAACAGTCCTTAAAAATGGTTTAGCAAAAATTGTGTTTACTAATACTCAGAAAATGTTTATAAATTATAAAATGTTAATGTAGTATTAGTATTCAATTTCATTTAAACCCATTATCATGGACTTATGATGAACAATTATAATTAATTGATTTAATTATAAATAATATTAGTGCATCATGTCTCGGAAACTACTCTTTCGAATTTCAATTAAGACACGTCAAAAATTATCGACTGCGGTCGTTTACAGTAATCAAGAGTGGTTCTTATTCGAAAAAACGAAAGTTTGTTCCGGCACTGCAGACACTATCATTAAACACAAGAGCATAAAACATTTATTGAAAATACGGTATTTTAGCATATATTATCTACACTTAAAAGAGCCAAAAGTCAGAATTTGGACGTTATGAAATAAAAATAGGGGGGGGGGTAGGAGGTGAGCACGCTCGGTGAATCACTCTGTATAATATCATATGAGTATATTATAATATTATCTCGGTAATATATCGAACGCGCGCAAGAACGTTTTAAAAGTCAAGTCGTCGTCGCTCGCGTTTCGATTCCATCGCGGCAGCGCGCGGAACGACGCAAAAAAAACACAAACACACTCACATTCCCACGAGCATACTAATGTGCTGTGCACACTCACACGGAGGACCGGACTTATCCGCTAATGCGTGCTGTGTGTGTGCTCGTATACAATGATTTTTATTTTATCTTTATTTTTCGCATGCTCGGCGTGTGTGTGTAGGCGTCGACGTGTGCGTATTTAATATATTATAATATAATGAACGCTATGCATTATTTATTTGACGCACAAGTCGTCGTTCCTATATTTAGATGATATTTGTGTACGTGTGGGTACGATATATAATAATAATAATAATACCTATGTATATAATATATAACGCCTTGCGAGAGATATTATACACGGTCCATCTGACGCAGACGTGTACTACAGGTCTGCAAATGCCGCCACACATGACGACTGCCGCGGCGGCGGCGACGACGTATAATAATATGTAATACGTGTCAGATATATTATTGTGCATACAGGGTGATTCGCCGAGCACGCGCTCATCCCGATTGGTTTTCATCTTTGACGTCGATAGTTCATATTTTGAACTCTGAATTTTCGAATTTTTAAACATACGCCTATATACTTTTGAAACAGTCATACTTTGGAATTCTTGAGATTTTTCGTACCGCTAATGGAGTATCCTGCTGTGCGACGATACAAACTATAACTGCTTCTGTTTTTACATTTTTTAATATATGTAATATTGGATCGATCTCGTATTCTCGTATTTATCATACTAATTATTATTGGACCGTTAAAAAAAAATGATAAATCTTGATGGGTTAACATTAATCACTGCTGAAATTTTCAAATCATCACAGTCCCCATGACTTTCAAACCTATATCCGTGGACCTATTATCTTTAGTCTTTAGACAAAGTTAAATAACTCGAAAGCTATACTCGTTCGAGTTTTGATTCAGATTCGTCAAGATTTTTAAGATAATTTGTCCGCTAAATAGTTTATTACTGCGGTAGAAAAGGGAGAGTCTCATTTGAAAACTTCCAATAACCAGATTTTGAATGTGCATTCAAACTGTATATTATTATAGAAGAAAAAAGGGTGAGCTGAGAGCGTCTTTGGTGAATCACCCTGTATACAATAATATATTATATATGTATACGACAGTACATAAGCACCTCTGTATAGTATATAAACGTCGTGTAGAACCTCCGAAGCGTTAGGTGATTATAAAACTGTTTTTATATGTTATATACATATATAATTCCGGCCACGCCTCGGAAAGAGACTTTATCCGAATCGATTTCATGAGAAAATCTATTTGCGTTTAAATTTTACGACATAATTACACTTCGGTACTGCTGTTTGTATGCGTACTGCTCACGTAAGCATACGACTTAACCGAGCGCCTGTACATACCACGTTGGTTGATACCAGCTTTATTTTACGTGTACCTAATAATATTATAATATTATCCACATAACTGCAGCTATAGGTTGACCAAGTGGCGGGTACGCCGATTTAATACATTTTTTATCGATTTCCCAGATTAATTTTCGTATTTTTCGATATTCCTTATACCTATTGCCTACATATGTATAATATATTATCGTATTCGATGTATGTATACGCACAACCACAAACGACCGTTGAGGTCCGGAATATTTGAGTCGTAGGTAGGAATTATTAATCCAACGCGTATGTATAATATTCGTGTAATATAATAAACTTCAATACACGCCGTCGACGTCGTGCACATCTAATATAGCTCACTTTGAAAAAGATTTTGTTTTTAACGACACAAGTTTTAAGAAATATAAAATGTAATATAGTTGGTTGTACCATATCCTATGAGTTAATTTGATAAAATTATAACTGTATGCTTTCGTTCTATATTGAAAATATAATCTAAAGACCCGATAATTGACTCGATTAAAACAAAAAAACTATTTTTATAAAATTGCACACAAATAATGAGTGTTGTAAAAAAAACACTATAAATTACTAATTTGGTTGGTTTTTTATGACATTTTTTATTTCAATTCAAAATAACTGTCATAAGTACTTAAAGCGTATTTGTGAATAAAAAAATAATCCGACCGTGGGGTGCAAGTGCCAACCAAAGTTGTGCACTAAAATTAAATGGCATTTGCCAAATGCCCGGTAATTAAGCTATTGTGGTAGGAATCGGGAAACTAATTACAATTATTTAAAGTTTACTAACAAAATGTATTACTTATTAAATTTATAATTGTATTTTATGTCACTCTCGGTAACACGGGCCATCGGGCGTGTTGGGGGGGAGGGAGGTCACGGTCGGTACGGTTGGAACACGCGTGTTTTTGGGCAAGGATTCGTCGCCGGCAAGACCCTGTGGGTCGTCACCCATCCCAGGGAGCCAGCGATCCCGGACGGTGTTTGACCGCAGCACACACACTATATTATAGTGACTGCGGCCAACCACTGCAGGGCCACACCAAGCACTTATTATATTTTATTATTTTATACAATACGTCGTCGTTGAACACGATAATAACAATAGCGAGTAATTTGCTCAGAGTTGGAAAATAAATCGCAATACGATTTGTGCACCGAACGCCTACCTGCTACGACCACCTACCTAATAATGTTGTTTTTTTTTTTTTTTTAATGCTAATCCCGCGATTACCATAATCATAGGTAGTGTTGCGGTTTAGTTTCCGAGGCGTTTTTGCGTTAAACGACTTGATTTATAATGTACACTCATTATACATGTATCGACGGCGGATCAAAACCGTGTACCACGTGCAGTATAATATACTAGTGTTGTGCATTGAAAAAATAGTCGGTTAAATGAGACGGATGACATTTTTTTTCTCGAGATAGAATCCATAATAGTTCGCATAGGATAATAATATTTTATGATACTCAGACGATCAGCTTAAGAATAATAAATTGGGTAAATACATTGCCAAACGAAAAAAATACAAAATATATTATAAATTAAACGACATAGGTATCGCGCGAATTGTTATGGAAAGTAGGTATAGTGTATAATAATAATATACGCCAGTCGAAAAGTGTTTGTAATAGATTACGGCTTATACATATTGTATATAAATATATTATAATACCCATGTCCCATATATATTATGTACAGTACCAGTTAGATCTCACGCGGATGTGAGTGTGACACAATTTTTTTTTTCATCGCAGTTCAATTCGAATGGAAATTTAAATCGATATCGATTTCGTCTCGCTTGAAATTTAACGTACATAATATATAAACGTATAATACATATTATACATAGGTGTTGCAGCATTGTGTAAAAAGTTATCATTCAACAACACGGTATAAATTATTATATTATTATGTAGCACATATATTATATTATTAAAAAATACGACACACGCGTATCTTCGTCGAGCATATCGAGCGTGTGTGAGTGCACGCCGATGGTTGAAAATAAAAAGTTTTTAAAACTCATAGAATATATGGTTATTAATCGATGTGGCACGAATAATCAATTGCCAATCATGAGCCAGACCGACAACTGGTGACCTGGAATATTTAAAAAAAAAGTGTAGTCATGGCCAAAGTTATTTCTCTACCTCAGATTTATAGTTGCTCGTACAACATAATATTTTGAAAATGTTTACGCAAAAGCTATAAGTTTTCGATCGAATTAAAATTCTTAATGATTCGTCGCTAGTCGCTTTATAATAAAATTACGATAAATAATTGCGCAGTGATATTCTGTGTCCACCGTCTAATACTCCAACGGACTTTTGGGTGTACGCCGAATTTTGAGAGGGAGGGCTAAACTGACCTCATGAAGAGAACTGGTATGAGAACTGTACACGTTAGGGACAATTTGGAGTTTAAATAGGCTGTCAATCGAAACGTACCTTTTGGCGCAGACAAGACTGGCTGAATGCAGATTATTATTTTTTTTTTTATGACACATGACATGACCGACAATGCCCCGCACGCGGTTTTAGTCCCCTCGCCACGTGCACGGATGACGTGTGATGGTTGTACAGAGCGTGTTTCAAATATATTTTTGTGATCGTCACACGATATATTTTGAAAAAGGCCTCGTAACATATATTATTCAAATGATATTATTATACCGTTGAACGTATATTATATTGATATATTAAACTATTTCTATATACATTATATTAAACGTATCGATCGGACGAAACATCGCGCGAATACCTCTCTCTCTCTCTCTCTCTCTCTCTCTCTCTCTCTCTCTCTCTCACTCCCTCCCTCTCTCTATAATAGGTAAACATATTATCTACCTACACGTCATACAATATTATTATTGCAGCAGCAGCAATACAATACACAAGTTGTACATTATGTTGTTATTATTATTACTATCATTTCCGTAGTGGGAGGAGGAGGACGCGCACACCATAAGGCAACCGGTCCGTCCCCAGCTCGGTCGATCGCGAGCGCGCGCGCACGGACACGGACTCTGCCCAGAAGACTGCTCTCCGGTGCAACAGGTGTGAATGACCTGTACCGATGCCAATCACGTCGCCGCCGCCGACCAAGTGCGATCTCGGCGACTCGCGCACTCGCACGCACAGGTGGTCGAGACTCGACGACGATAATAATAATAATAATAATAATTTGTCGTCGCCGAGTTACGTATGTTTAAGTACTTACGACGTGTGTATTATGTGCGTGTACGACGGCGGTCGGCTTTTACACGGGTCATTACGACTTGCAAGCTAGACGGCGGCGGTGGCGGAGAAGATGTGCGACAACGCGAGTGTGACAACTATTAAACACACCGTCGTCGTCGTCGTCTGACGGGTTATTATTTCATTATTATCACGTCATTATCGCGTTATTATCATCGCCATTACATAATGGTTTATATAGTGAATAAATAAATTATCATCGTCGTAGCCGATCTGAATCTGATCAGAGGGGAAGCGTGTGCAGATGCGCGAGGAGCAAAAATATAGGTACCGTGCGGTAACGTTTTCTGAACGCGACACGTCACACAAAAAACCCGAATAAATTTCAAAACAACCATCGAAACGCACATTAATTCGCGGCGTCACGAAACGTCGTCAACGGATCAGGCCCACCTAAAATTATGTTGCCATTCTTATTGAACTTATATTATGAAAATATATTACCACTAGTACCAATATCATATGCAAGTGCGGTACACGCCGCAGGGCGATTCACCGAGCATTCTCGCCACCATTTTCCCTCTTTAATAATGCATCTATTCAAATTCTGATTTTTGAAACTTTTAAATATACTTATAGAGACCAAATTGTTATGATATTATTTAAGACATTGCGATTTCTTGTACTGCTTAAGGAGTGTCGTGAACTTCTGTTTCTCAAACGAAAACCTCATTTTTTACTGAACACTCGTTTAGTGGTTATTTTTTCCGGAAAAAATGTATTTCACTTAGCTATGTAAGTCCGTCCGTCTCCTATCTTCTACAACTTCAACAATACATTATTTTAAAATACAAACACTATCACAAACATCAAACACAGATAAAAATTGAACAATTGTAAAATAAAAATAAAAAAATATGGAAATTTTATTTTCTAAGATAAATAATACAATATAATAGTACCTAAGCAAGATAATTATTTTGAATTTGAAACTGATATGCTCGTACAACAACATTTAAAACGTTGAATATGAAATAAGTGACTAAAAAGCGCGCTCATATCTATGATAAGTGACTTGAGTTTGACACTGCGTATATAGTCCTGTAATAATTTAATTGAAAGGGTCTCTATAGAAAATCGGTTGTTGGCTTCAGAGCTGCAGCAGAGTACCTACATCCGTTATTGTACCTACAAACATTACCGTGGGAGTGAGCTAAGGATTCGTTTGTGACATACCTATTATATATGGGCACATTATATAGTGCGTATATACATTCGTTATTGTGTGGCGACGAATATAAGATGCGCGTGGTGGGTGTGTGGGGTGGAGGGGGCTCTGTCAAATCATCGAGCCACGTTGTACATTTTTTTTATTTTCGATCGCGGCACGTATAGTAATCTTATAACAATTAATAAAACGTTTATAACGGAAAAAAAACCACCGCGCCTATATATGGGAGAAAACATCTACAGAATATTGTTTTGGGACAACGAGGTTCATTTCGCTTAGAAAAAAAATAATAATAATATAATAAATAAAATAATAACATTATTATACATAGTCACTATTGTCGTCGTCGATCATTCGGATTCTGAACGGCGCCGGTGAAAGACGACCCACGGCCAGACACGAATATATTTTTTTTTCCAAAACAATTGAGGTGAAAGTCAAAATATTGTTTGTGTATACACCATACACGAGTCACGCGGTTGTTTATAATGGTCATTTCTTATTAATTTAAAATAAAAACGTCCGTCCGACCAAAAACACCCAAAGCGAGTGCGTATAGACATGCTATAATATTGACAATGAAGCCAATATAAAATTGTTTTGTCTCATATTGTACAGGTATAATATTCGTCATATATTTTATTTTATTATTATTTTAATGGGATGGGCCCTTTTTAACGTGAGTACCTATGCACAATTTTTAATTAATTAAGTTAACAATAGTAAGATTAATAATATGTATGCGGTTAAATTAACACTGGCAAAATAAAAATGCTGATAAACTTAACAGCAGTATTTGAATAAACATAAATATAAACAAATCATACTCATAATAGGTATAATATATACGAGTCACGCGGTCGCTATTATGATTTTCATTTCTCGTTAATTTTTTTTTTCCTCTCTTCCGTCGTACCCAAAACACCCAAAGTGGCAAAGTGAATGTTTTCTGAACATCATACGATTGATAGTAATGTAATAAAAATATTGTAATATAAAAGTGAATAGTAAAATGTTTTATTGTATTCTACTGACAAATGATTTATATTAGTAATAAATTATAAAATATTATGTTTATATTATTATTAGCTATTGTTGTGACAATTCTCGATATTCTCGATATTTTTTCAAACGTCAACAATAGTTTTATAGTTTTAATAAGACATGTAACATAATATTATGTGACTGACTATACTATATAATAAAATGAAACTAATAAAAAATAATAAAATAAAATTCATTTATATTATGTCTATTTTTTGTTTTATTAATTTAGGTAGTACCTACCTACCATGATATACTATACTACAATGTCCTATATCGTTAATATTTTATTATTTAAACAGCACACTTTAATCCAAAATTTGACCGACCGTTTTTCAAATCGAATATTTTAAGCGCATTCGTTTTGCGGTATTTCGATGAAACGCTTTCAATATTATACAAATATAAAGATATAGTGATATTATACACAATAATTATTCAACGTCTCCGTGCAAACAGCGGTTGACACTTTTGGGTTAAAATAATAATTGTTTGAATAAACAATTATAGTATAAAAACGTTCGGCGTATCGGCGAAAAGTGTATAGATGTATAGGAACGTGACTCCACCGCACCTGTGCAAATACACGATAAAACCTCCGTATTAAAAAATAAAAATGGAGAACGCAATACGTGGCCTATCGACCGATAAATATTGAAAATCTAACCAATCCGCGCAAACATATTAATTTTATTTCAATGAATTCTTCAAGAAAATAGATAACGGGTAAAAAAAATTACTGCCGAAAGTGTTCGTTCGGGTTTGCCGTATTGCGGGTTCACAATATTTGTAGGTAATTAAATGAATGTTGAGTGTGATTTTTTTACAAAGTTATTTAAAGTAGGTGCCATTATAAAAATCCAAAATCAGTTTTGACCTCTCAATTATAGAACTATCTCAATAAGTACCTACAACTTGCTTCCAGAAACCACCCCCAAAGATGATAATTGTAGCATTTTTTTAACTCGTTTTGATGTACACAGAAAACATTTTTTTAAAAAGAAGCATTATCATAAAATCAATACATTAATACATTCTGTTTAGAATCTAAAATTGATTAATATTGAATACTAAATACATCAATTAATTTTTTTATGTATAAAATAATTTGTTAGGTTAGGTTAGGTTAATAATACAGTATTAAGCTAGTGCAATTAAAACTATTAATAATTATATTAAAACCTTTATCTAATTAATACGAGCTTATAACGGACTATATACTGCTATTAATTTGTTATACACTTATATAGCTACATTTATTCTGTTCTTACAGAAGCCAAATAAATTTTAATATTAATTTTAAGTATCTTTGAAGTTTAATTGATACTATATACGTATAATATTTTAATGGTAATATATTATACATTTTTGGTTTTTTGTTTGATAACGTAAATAGTACAGAATCTTTGTTGAATATTTTTTTGCTGATACTATTATAGTGCTCATAAATATTTCAGAAAACAAAACACATATTATAAAAATCTATTAAATGTATTTAAAAAGACTATTTCGGGGCCGCGATTTTGGAATGCGCTCTGTACCGCATTTTGTCAAACGCCGCGCTCGTGCATACGGCCCCTCAACCCTCTGCCCGGAATTCCGCAGTCGTATTGCACATGTAATACACTTTTCGATTTCGTTCCTAAAAACCCTTCTGAATTTCTGACTTCCCTGCAGCAGGTTTTGTCGAAAACGATTTACGACCGGCGACGGTATTCGAATAATATTGTATTTATAATTACATAATATAAATCGGCCGCTATGCCCGCGAGCGGCTATTATATATTATTGTCTACAATATTAGTGTCTGCTGCACGTGCAGGGCATCATAGGTATATTATAATATATAATATTCAAAACAATCAATATCAAACTTTGAAATTGTTATATTGTATACAAAACAGCACAATAATATAATATAGTCAATAATCCCGAATTAAGCTTAGACCTAATTGCGAATTGCATTTTTTTTCGGAATGTCCCAAAACAATGTTTTAAGCCCCAATGAAAATTGTAATTTGCATTTTTTTAAATTTTTTTTATTTTAATAGAATTTTTATATTCTCAGTACTTATTATATCTACATTTTTTGTATATTTTATAAGAATGGATAAATTAATTTGATAACAATTTAACGTAAACCGTGACTAAAATTAAAATAATAAAATAGTTATTTATTTTGACTTGTTTTATTATTTTTATTATGTACTTATGCCCCAGACAAAAGTGGGGGTGTCTGCACAATGGTTTTTGACAATCAAAATGTTCGTAATAGATGCATTTAGATATAAGCTCGTAATCTGCACGTACTAACGCACAAACACTAAATTGCGTTAATTTAAACGATACAAATAGATTGTTGTTTAATCATTTTTATTTAACATTATATTTTCAAAAATCATTTTTAGGAATAAATTTGGTTCTAATTCAATTAAGTTATCAATAATACTTCGTTAAATAGAAAAGTTCACAATAGACATTATAATAATATCAAGTCACACGTTTTATTATGAAAGTTTCTATTAGAGACTTACGCTTAACTTTTTTTAACTACAAAAAAAAAAACAACAACAATCATTGTAAAATCAATACATTACTAATATACTAATATACTCGCTGTTTAATGAGTAAATGTCTACGTACAAATATCCAATTGAATTTGGTTGTGTCATGTAATCTCGATTTGTACGAAGAAACACGATGGACTACCCTGTTACATGGTGAAAATATCACTTAAACTTCCATGAAAACAAAATAAAATAATCTCATAAACGTATAAATGGTAGGTCGCGCTTATCAAACTATCGGTCGATTTGTTTCCGAGAACTGTTCGTAAAAAAACGTTTTATAATATTATTATAATATAAACTAATAATTAATATATTACAATAATAATTTATGGTATGAGATATATTATCATTATAATATCCATTATATTGAATTGCAATTAGAAAGCCGTATAAGCTACTAATCGTATACAATAAAATGATGTAATATTACGTTATAATAATATAATCATTCAATTTGACATAAACATTGATTGATATACGTATTTAATGGAAAATCAGAAAACAACAACTAAGCGCAATGATACAAATTAATATAATATACGACCAGGCCAAATAATTAATATAATGTATATATAATCTCATATTATATTATCATTGCTCGTATATAGTTTCCGTAAATCGATAACGAAACGACAAAAAAATATTAATTCGTATAATATAATAATAATTATACGCAGAACAAATCGTTCGATTAAATAACTATGTAACAGAATACTAATAATAATAATACCGTGTAAATGATTTTCGTTATACAATAGATGCGAGTGGCGTAGTTTTTTAAGAGACGATTGACGTATAGGTACCGAAAACTGCAGTCCTGTCGCGGCTGATCGGTACAACAGCTTCATAGTCGATCACGGCGTGGGAAATAATAATATTGAGTATAGCGGTACCCATAATAATATAATATACGTTTTAAATACCTCCTAAGCTTAGAGATTAGATTTTCGATTTCGAGATTATGATATTATTACCTATTACCTACCTATGTAGTGCCTATATTATGCAGACACGCATACGTCTCGCTTTTCAATATTCTATAGGTATATACCCGGTACACCCATCATTTGGGATGCGTGAACCTCGTGCACCCGCGATATTATATTAATATATTATGCCCACGACGCGCTACACATCATTCGCCGCAGATAATAATATTATAAAAGTGACGATTTCCTTGACATTGGTTTTCGGCAGGCGGCAACAGCGGATTGTTTGAAATCGCGTCTTAAAATTACGAATATAGTAAAAACGAGTTATATAAGACGTGTATATAGACGAGTATACCTGGCACGGGTGCGCCACTAGAGTCAAAATTCTGGGACGGAGAGAAAGATATTATCTACAAAAAATGTACGTTCTATTTATTTACTTTTAAAGTGAAAAAATTTGACGCTTTTATATAGCGTGGAACTGCACGTTACGGAAAATACCTTATGGTTTCAAGTATATTCATTTATACTTGTTGCACTATTATTAAAAAAATATTCAAACAGTTTGAAGTTAATATTGAGAACAATTTAAACTTATCTATTATTAACGATATAGTTTATTTTTTTTTCCACTAGGATCGTTAATATATGGAAATTTCTGTAACTTTAGTAATAATAACTCATCTTACTTCTTATTGCACTTGCACACTAGCCATTTTAGTGGTTTAGGCAATTACAGGTTGGTAGTACATTGAGTGTGAACTAAATTATTAAACCAATAAATATTTATTTGTTTATTTAAAAAATATATATAATTGAATAAGGTCTGATTAAACACACAAAACGAACTAATTAGTTTTAACTATAATTGTAGAGCTATTATAATTTTGTATAAACTTGATAATAAACTTATATTAACGTATTATTTTTTTAATTAACTGAAAAAAGCATATTATTACAAATTACAATGGACACTTTAACTAGTTAAGCTATTAATTTGATTAAAAAATTAAAAAACTAGTTAAGTTTAAGTCTTAAAAAAATAACGTTTTAACAACCTACCTTAGTTAGTGCTCATTTTTGTATAGTATGAAATATATTATATAGGTATATACACCACTAATAACTAATAAAATCTATTCGTTGGCCGCATAAAATAAACGTTGAAATAGTTTTAACAAATTTGTGTCTTGAAAGTTCATGAACACTTTACAATACTAAATGAGAACTCGTTGTTTTTATGTGTATGTACAAAATCAATTTAAATTAAACAGTTCGTGTCGAGAATGTTTTTCCATGTTTCAGAGTTTTACACTTAATTTATATACGCACGTAATAATATGAATTTGCAATGTGCCTTAAAACGTATAATAATAGTGTATGTATATAACTATACAAAAAGATTTTGGCTATATTTCGGAGGAGGTGGGGAATCTGAAAAAAAAATGTCTACAGGCGTCGAGGAATTAAAATCACACTCTGTGGCGGCAAATGACGATAATATATAGTTTACCAATATAATATTATACATGTGTAGTCTGAGTGGGCTCACCGGGGGCCATTAGAAAAAGAAAAGAAAAAAATTTACCGCGATTTAAATACGTTCTAATTGTGTAATTTTCGACGCGATTAGCCGACGTTGCCAATTAGCAATCACGTCGATCCAACAGATTCCTAGTGAGGGCAAAGGGGAGGGGAAAGTCATGAGAATTTGACAGTTTTATAACGGCTCTGGGTCCCGGGTCCCGATATTTACCTACTCCGTCGTCGTGTCTTAATTAATTGCTATATTACGGCGAATAAAAACGCTCGAGGGGGTTACCGGGCGGCGCGCGCATATAATATAATAGGTATGTGTGTGTGTGATAGTGTGGTCTTTAATTTTTTTTTTGAAATTTACGTCGCCCATCCGTCCATGACCCAAAAAATAAAATATTATTATAATACAACTTTTGCAGGTCGTGCGCAGAAATTAAAAAACGAAATCTTGACGTATTCGCGGAAAAACCGCTGCAAAATGTCTCGTACCTATATAACGATATACGGCCGAAGAAAACCCGTGGAAAGCCCCGAACTTGATTGACTGACTGCGTGAACCTCAGTTTTGGGTCTTCTCGAGACTTTAAAAGTTAAAACGCTTGTGTTCATGGGTTTATCACGCTTATACGATATGGTATAGTATTTATATTTTATCAACCACACAATAATAATATATTATAGACAATACTGAAATAAAATAAAATTTCATTATAAATTTATTGTAAAAGGGATTTCTACTCAAATCATTCTACTGCAGAGAATCCCAGAAAGTACCTACCTATACAGTCATATAGAAATATTTTTTACGAATTTTTTTTGAAATATCTAGAACCTCGATGCAGTGCGAGGAGGAATCACACGCGTGATTTATCATAATTATTTCTTTTACTATACAGTTGTATTTTTGTTTTTCACTATACCATATAGAAACATATATAAAAACAAAATCTATTTGTGATTTTTCCATATAATTCTCCGTTTTTCCGTAACAATATATCATCGAGTGCAGCGGTTTTACACGTCAAAACGTTTACGATAATAATAATAATAACCTACCGCAACGATTTATTGTTTTACTTCCTCGCGTCCACATCACAATATAATATACTTCATATATTATAATAATAATATATACATCTCGTATACCGTAAACACGACTTTACATTAAACGTTATACCATATTATAATATTGTGTGGATATTTGTAAGCACATATTATTTTATATTATATACACACGACGATAATCGGCTCGGACGAATGTGCGCGTCCTATATTATGCGCTTATATTGCGGACGGTTTTCGCGGTGGTGCACGCGAAAAAAACAAACAAACGATAAATAATTGTAAACACTCGGTATTATTATTATTATTATTATTATTATTATTATTATTATTATTCCCGGTGACCTCTCGTCGTCGCGTTCGGACACGAAGCGAGATTGGAAGAAAAAAAACTGGTCTGCCCGCCGCGGCCGTCCATTATAATATTATTATATATTATCATTATTATATTATTATATTATATACGTAAATAATAATATTATAAGAGGTACCGTCTGCGAGCGAATAATAACGTCTTCATCGCAAACGTTTCGCCGCTCGAGCTTGCGTGACAGCAGCGCGACCGCTGCGGATCATTTTTTTCGTCGTCAAATCGGCTTAATATTATAATATATTATCGATTAAAATCGGCAGCCTCGTGCACTGCTCTGCGATGGCGACGTAGGCGTGATGCCCGACATAACAGTATATCGAGACGACTTGATAATTATTATATTCTTATATGTCTTATTACCATGACGTTCGTAGAACAATCGATGTCGGACCGGCGCGGCGGTGGGAGGAGGAGAGAGAAACGCGAAGTGCGACTGAAATCGATCGTACAGAATCGCCTCGGGTTAAGTGGACGTCGTTTCGCGGTGTCTCCTTCGTACAAACGGACAACACGTGGCAAATTTGCGTTCGATTTTAAGTAGCATTTAAATGTTGGAGCGAATTTACCTATATATGGTCAAAATCAAAGGTAAGTATTTATACGTTATCCGTGTAAGCCTCTCGTCGGTTTTTCTCGACATTACAATTTTTAAGCTGGTTAAATGAACGTTTTTAAATATTAAAATATCCTTATACACACTATGTTAACTAGATTAAAAATCAATGCATCGAAAAAAACCAACGAGAGAACACTGACAATATATTGTTGTTACCTTTTAGCTTGACGATAGGTCAATTCACACTAATATTTAAGGTATAGGTAACAACACAAAACCGTAACTGCTGAACATACATTTTGGCGTGCTATTGTGATCGAGTGAGACGGAGAAAGTACGTGCGCATATGACTACGGGGAGGAATAGCTTTCAAGAAAGATTTTTTTTTCCGATGAACCGGAAATAAAGCGGAAACCAGGAAGAACCCGACGAGAATAAATGACAAAAAACTGCAGAAACGTATCGCAATCTTCCAACGTGCGTGAGTGATAAACCTTTACGTTACCCCAAAAATCTTTATTTTGCAATGTTTTCCTCCCCCTAATAATTAGTGAGGACCTACTCGTTTCTTGTGAATTTCTGACCAACTTTTTGGAATTCCTGCTCTATACCAGTTTTTCAGGAAAGTAGAATTTCCCACGGGGAAGTTGGTTTCTTGTTTTCGTTATTCTCGTGTGATGTGGGATCGAAAAGACCGTCGCATTACCTCGGACGGCCGTGTAATAGTAATCTAATACGAACTCGTCCAGCGCCGAGTACAACAACAACAATTAAAATAATAATAATATTATAATATGGTCTCTCTCGAGCGAGCATTGACGTCATACGGGTTGATTAAGCTATTATACAGCATTACTATCGCGTTATTAAAATATATTATCGTTTATCATTATACGGGCATTTATCATTACGGCAGAAGAGGGGAAACGACCTTTTATATAGTTTGTTTTTTTTCAACGACTAACGTTGTATACTTACTCCACATAGCATGATGTGCGAGTGTGTTAAATATAAAATAATAAATTATACTAAAAATATATTATGACATAATACTACTGCCGAAGACGCGGGAATGGAAAAAAATAGAATATTCGCAAAATCGGTAAGTACCCAGGTAATTATATATCTATATGAGTTTGGGGCATATAATATTGTATATACGATGAGGTCCGTTTATTTTCTACACCATTTAAACGAAGTGTGCCCAGTAGGGTAAAACCTGCAGGGGCATGTAGGCCTATGGGGACATAAGGATTTTCTCTATTGGTCTTAACTGTTGGTGGCCCCGAGATCCAGGAAGTCATTCAGTTTTTTTTAGGAATTCTATTAAAAAATGTAAAAGTATATTAATTTGTGTTAGATTTTATGTTTGCATACAATATACAATAAATAATACCTACCAAGTAAATTCTTACTAATATTATCTTTTCACTTTTGTATTGTATAAATGTATGCAAACATGTTTGTGGGAAGTGTCAATTATCGAAATAGATCCATGTGATACAATATTAATAATGCATACTTTAATATGTTAAACGAATTTGTTGCATCAGTTATAATTATTGTGGTTCTCATTTGGGCGGTATTCGTGCAATTTGCATTTAAGAGTCTTTTAAACATTTTCTCCATAGCAGAAAAGTGCATATCCGTGTATGGTATGCATATCACGAACAGTTGATACAAAACGTAATCTCAGTGTAAGATTGTCAGATCTTTGTGATATTCTGCCAATTTATGAGTTCAAGAAATCTTCGAGGTTGGCAAATTGTAACGCACTACGTGTTTATCCAAAAAGTAAAATGGAAATTAATGAAAACCTCAGAACTCGCGGTAAAAAAAAAAAATAAGAACTCCTTGTCTGCGTTTCGGATAGAGTTTTTCGCGAAACCTTCATTTGGAATCAACTCCATGATGTAGGTAGATACGAACATTCAACAACTATTATCTTATTATTATACGAAACGGCGGACCACACGACGTGGCGAGAACTGCAGCGAAGTGTTAGTAGGTATAGTCATAGTGTATAAAAAATAAAAAACGTACAACTATACATTATACGCGCGTAGGATACTATAGTGTTTAGTGCGTATTATAATGCCGAACGAATCGTTTAATATTATATTATATAGGTAGGTAGGTAGATAGGTAGGTAATATGAAATTTCACTGCACATTAACATTAAGTGGTGCTGCAGCAGTCTCCGGCGGGGACGATTTAGTGACGTTATTTAAAAAGCTCTCGTTTTAAATCCAATTAGTCCGGGGCGCGGTGATTTTATAATTTAATTTGCATATAATATTTTAATAGTTTGTCCGATGTGTATACGTATAATATAATAATATGAAATATTAATAAAATACATTATGATGCCGTGTACACGGCGTTCGGTCTGCAGCGTATAATATACGCATATACATATATGATATACCCTACCTTATATTATATATATACATACACGGGTATAAAACGTTTTAAGAAAAAAAATCACATACATCGAGTCAATTACGCAAAGTGCGGATAGTACCTACCCATATATAATAATATTATATTATATTATACGCGTGTAGTACGCGCTCGGCGTATATTATAATAATAATAAAAAAAAAAATGAATTTTAATTATATTTTATATTACACAGTACCTAATAATATATAATATATATATAAAACGCGCGTGCTGCTGCTGATAATGACTATAACGCGCAAGCTGTGCGTTATAATAATAATAATAATATAATAATGGACGTACGTCGATGGCTTTTGAAATGCACGTGTATAATAATAATAATAATAATAATAATATAATACACACCAATATAATGTGTATGATATAGGTGTGTGTGTGTGCCCGCGCATAATGTAATATAGGTATACGTTTTATATAGACATTTTTTTTTCAGTCTGCCGCGGCGCCAGGACACTATACGTATATTGTATATTTATATGGGTAGGTAGGTACGTGTGTGTGTGGCTCGGTTAAAATATAAATCGATTGCGCCGACTAAGTGCGTATATTATATTCTATATAAAGAATATATCGTTATATTATTATTATTATACCTACAGCATTGTGTGAGCGCGTGTCGTTGTATATGGCACATCGCGGCAATATAAAAAATATTATTATTATTATTATTCCGTATATATATAGGTAGAGACAGAGAGATGGGTACCTGTATTACGGAGGAGCGGCTGTTCCTCAGGGCGCCGCGTCACCGCCGCCGTCGTACACATACTGCGGCTTATATGTATACAATATGCTCTTCTGCGAGAGACTACGACGACACCGCGGCGAGCAGCCGCTCCTTGTTTACATTATATTTTCCGTTTTGTTTTTTGTTTTTGTTTCACGACGACCACCGCTTCCTTGCGGCAGCAGCAGCAGCAGCAGCAGCAGCAGCAGCAAAGACTATATATATATATATCGACACACCGACCGCGAGCCAAAGACTGCATAATAATAATAATAATAATAATATGACGTACCCATTACACCGCGCGATTTACACGCGTCTCTGCCGCTGCTTCAGCACTATAATACTATAGGTACAGTCGGTATATAGACCGCAAATGAAGAGGTCTGAAGTCTGTTCTTTTTAACGTGAAAATCCGTTCGTTACACCTATAGTGTGTATGTCTTATATTCGTGCCATAGGCCTACGCTCGTACGTCTCAAATAATATTGTTATTATAATATAATATTATATTATACCTAATCCCGAGACATCATTGTTATCGATAACAGTTATTTGTTGGGTGACAACGTTTCGTTATATTGTAGCAGTATGATTCACCTATTCACCGCTCACACCCTCGATTCTCCTTCGATAATGAATTTAGTCGAATTATGATTTTTGGCATTTTCTTAAGTATTCAGAACCATACAGGTATTTTCAATTATTTTGATATTTATATATGATTTGAGAAGTGTCCTGCGTGGCGATACAAACTTATTTTTTTTCGAATAAGAACCAACCTTATTAATAGGTAAATAATTATGAAGCATATTTATAAGATTACGTTTTTATTGATCATTTTAATGTATCTAAATCGGAACCAAACGGTCAATTTACGAGTCATTACAATTTATATAATATAAAGACAATAATAATAGTCCTTAATGATGGTTTTATAAAAATCAAAATTTTCAACAAAAAAAAAAGGCTTTTCATTGAATATTTTCAGTAAAACCACGATTCTCATTTGAAAAAAAAAAGAAGAATTAAGGCATCAGGAGACTCGTTATAAAAATCTAAATATTTGAATATATGGTTTTAAAGTTTAATTGAAAATTCGAACAATCAGAGTCTGAATTAATTCATTATTCCGGGATGAAATGGGGATGAGCATGATTAGTGAATCGTCTTGTATAACAATTTGTATTATAATGGTTGAATAATAATCAAACGCGAACTGATTATTTTACGTCGTCGACACACAAACGCGTACTATTAATAATTATTACATACGTTATTCAATCGTTTCACCGATTGACGTTCGTCGAATTTAATTAATCGTATCTATTATAATATTATGCGTATTATATAATAAACAATATATTATTATATAGATAAACAGCTGTTATAATCGTAAAAAATAAGCCGTCAAAACTGTGTTTTCAATTTTTTCAACTGCCATTTTTTTTTTTTCATAAACGGATGTGTCAAGTACCTAATACTATTACGACAAAACAACATGATTGGCGGGTAAGATCGTTATTAAAGTTTCCGGAACGGCCGAAAATGTTTGTTGTTGTCGAGACTCGAGCGAAACCTTTTGTGAAATAACCGTAATCATTTGGAACACAATATAATATAATATTATGGAGAAAAAAGTGTCATCTCAATAAAAAAAAATAAAAAATGTTCACTGAACATGACTAAGAATCCGTGTATAATAGTTATATCAAACGTGGTGTTATAGAGTCTAATGTAATATAATACTAGTAATAAAATAATTTAATTATTAGACCTATTATATAATAAATAATAAATAATATTGTATATATCATAATATTATAAACAACATATTTGTACCTATTTACAGTTTTGTTTACTTCGACAGGTTCAGATGTGAATACACGACTGATTATTGGTATAGAAATATTATATACCAACTATATTATACCCTTATATATAATACGATCATCAAGTGGAAAACGATGTACGCCATTTGTGCGTACACTGGATGATCCATTACAATAGGACATGACACATTTTAAGTCATTAAAAAACAAAATCCTAAAAAATAAATATATTTAGACTGCTTGTCCAAAATTTGATTTTTATGTATCGGAATACTCCGAATATTGTTCTGATTCTGAGTACATATATGAAATTTAAAGAGTGAAAACTTTTAAATCATTATATGAGTATACAAAAATTAGAAAAAACATTTTTTTCAAAAAAATGTAGTTATGTACTTAACGGCTCAAAATTATGAACAAAAAAATATTTTCGAAAACCGTTAGTATTTCTGAAATAAGTATAAAAGTGAATGATGAATTGCGTTAAACAGATCAATTCGTATTATAATATAGGTACACCTCACATCACACGGAGAATTCGTTCGTACATTGCGTTACACGTGGTCAAAATGTGTTTAAATAAAAAGGCCTTTTAACTTTCGGCTGTCAAAAGTATAGCAGGCCGACTATTCTATATTATACTATAGTAATAAATAGTATATACGAAATAATATATTTCTATACTTTTACGAGGTACACAGTATTATTATAATGTGTGGTATATATACTTGAATAGTATAATATATACATACGAGCCGAAAATCGTCTAGCTCGGCCCTCATCCTACGCTGCACGTCGTGTCATTATATTATATTATTGAAATATATAGATACGCGAGCGGTGACGCACGACGGACCGAAATGAAATTGCCAAGGGTATGACGTACGTATATTATAATATTATTATTATTATTATCGTATACATATATTATAGTATCGTGGCTGTAGGTAATGCGTACAGCACCGAACACGAAAACTTTACCGAAAACAATAATAGTTATTACGCATATTATATCGATTCGCGAGATTTCCGATCTAAAACCACTATTTATAGAAGAGATCCAGAGGGATGTGTGTCGTCGTGTTCGTCCTTCGGCGACTCGAATATGTTATAATCATTATTCGTACGGTGTACCTATAGTAGACATTGTAATGCGGTCAATTTAATAATCATTATTGGCCGAACGCGACGCGCGTCAGGGTATATATATATTATGTTATATACTATATAACATAATATAAATACAGTTGCGGAGAATGAGAAAATTCGGGACAGGAAAACTACGATTTTTTCGAATTTGTTTCACCTTGGATATATTTAGTGATTGTTTTAGGGTACAAATGCATGCTTATTTTGAAATTTAAAACAACGTATTGCTCCTTGAAATGAGCATAATATACTAAACGTTAGACAAAATAACTACTCATATTTTGCACTCAATAAAAATAGAAAATAATATTAGGTTTTTTTTTATATTGCAGTTTTGAGTTTTTATCAAATAAATCAAATTTATTTTTAACAATGTCAATCATATCATCGAAATCAATAATATTCAATATATTTAACTCTACAGTCTACAGCCATGAACAGCAGGAATGACTCTAGCATTATTATATTTGTGTGAACAGCCCACTGCCCACTACCAGCCACAACTCACCGGGAGAAGTCCCCATATTCCGCCAGCATAGTCTGCGACTTCTGCATATTTTATATACCTACCTAATATAATATATATTATTAGAAGATCAAATACGTTTTCCCAATTCTATTGTTATTTTGTATTTTTTAATTTGCACAAAGAGGACACCCGCATAATAAAACAACAGCTGTTTTACTGTATAATGACTAGCTCAACAAACAAGCGCTCACATTATAATACTATACAGGGTGTTCGGACAGTATTATAGATCAAACGTTGAATCTATCTATCTACATTCTACATATAAGTTTCATTAGGTATTTTGGAATACAGATTAAATTTATCAGACTATAGAATATGAAAAAACACGTCAAAAGAGTTTCATCTTGTACATTTTTTGAAATATTATATTATTCATACGTTCGGTCAACCCTTTACTGAATGCCACTACGTATTGAAAACCAGTGGTGACCGTCAAGTAGAGCTTCGTGCGAGTCACACACACCTGCTCAACAGGTGCAAACGCGCAACGAGTGTTCGAAATTTAGAATATATAAGTGTAAAAAAGTACACTCGACGACAAAATGATCACGATGGTTTATTTCACAAAATAGACGCATAATCATAATATATATTATATTATCGTATCTCGCGTTAGTGTTGTTTATATGCATACAAAGTATTATAAACCATGATAACTTATTGGTTTTCATTAAACTATGCATACCTACCAACATTAACTATGTATATTATTAAGTGCTTAATAAAGTTATTAAAAAATTCTTTTTTCCAAAGAAAAAAAAATGATTAAATTACATGGTTTTTTTTTGTGTATCGCGAGCACCAACGTTGGCCACTCCTATTTTTTAAAAATACATCCACGCATAGAACTTAATTCAAAAAGAACTATTACAGAAATAATATGATGAAAATTACATTATTATTATGTGTGCAACCAGCGATATAATTAATTCGGCAGACTTATAGATGTATAGACACACATTTTGAAAAACGTTAATTAAAAAAAAAACAGATAAGTACTCTAGGCAATATAAACGATGAGTGTTCCTCGGTAAGATAATTACCTCTCTTCGGGTATACCGAAATTCACTATTAAAGTGGTTTTATTTTTTTTTTCTCGTTTCTTATAAACATCAAAATAATAACGTCCACCTAACCCGATTGGTGTGCCAAGTCCCCACAGAAAATTTTTTTTGGTGCGCCTATATATTAATGCTCGTTACACACACACACACACACACACATATATAAAAAAAATGTAAGTATAAAAGTATACGGTGTAGTTATTAACCTTTGAGTTGGGCGGCGGTTCGGGCACGTCCGAGTCCCACTCGGAGCTCAGGTCATCGCTGGACGCCTCTCCGTACTCGGCGTGTGGCCACGGCACCTCCAACAGGGACTTCTGGTACTGTTCGTAGCCGGGCGCCGCCGAAGTCGAACCGGTCGTACCGACGGTGCTGCAGGTGGTCATCGTGGTCGTGGAGGTAGCGGTGGTCTGCAACATCAGTGCCGCCGCCGCCGCTGCAGCGGATCCGGCGACCGGACTTGATGCCCGCCTCATCCGGCTGCTCCGACCTTTGGCTGGCCTGGGGGCCCTGTGCCAAACACCACAACTATACCCTCGCCGTACTTAACACGTGATACCTGGACGAAGGGACGGGGCTGCATGCAGCTTTCGAAACACGACCAGATTGGACGAGAAAAAAGAAAAATCGACGCAAGCCTCGCCGGAAATCCGGTCGGCTAAACAATAATCGACATAGCTGCCGACGAGGAAACGCATAGGACGTGTCTCGCGGAGATCCATTGTAGGTTATAATAACAAATGCAGGGACGTACTCACGAGACGAGAGTGTCATATTATAGCCTTCCCCATTTTTGGTTAGTTTTGCAGCCTATTGCAACTTCTCATCGCCAGAAGAAAAAAACTGTACAATTTATTGTTAAAATATAAAAATTCGTGTTTTCGTTATTTTTTTGGAGTGATTTTTAATTCTGAATAGAACGTTGAATATAACGTATTGATTTTACAATAATTATTAGGTTTTTTTATTTAACTTTTTTTTTGATGTCTGAAAACACTTTTTCTAGTAGAAAAAATGCTCTGATCATCAAATTTTATGGATGTGTATCGTAGCAAATTGGATCTAGTTGGTACTTTTGACAGATCAAAATTTAAATTTCTCTGTACTTTTCAAAATAATCGGGAAAAACTAACAAAAAATAAGTCATCATCACAAATTATCATTGAGCTCAAATTTTACACATAATCCATTACAGTGTTTTCGATGAGGTACACTCTACCCCTATACTATATACAGCAGAGCGGTTACCAACTTCCTCCCGTTTTTTATTTTAAACATTTCATACAATATGAGTTAACGAGTTGATTAAAATGATTACAATATATAATATATGTGATAAAGCAACGAAAGCATATTGTCACGGTGCGATTTACGCTCCCTTCCCTTCTCAGCTCTTTCAAAAAAAAGCCGAGCACGCCACTGCACGAATATCACATCCAGCTATACGTTACTATTTTGGTCGTCGTCCACACCTCGTCAGCAGCCTGCAGAGGTTAGCTCGGAGCCAGGAGCCGTGTTTCGAAAACGCACTCCTCCCGAACCTCGCACCCGAGTACCCGAGTAGATTTTATACTATATATACGTAATCCGGCAAATGCTTGACAGAGTATTAAATGCGTTCGGTAATAATATGTGCGTGTGTCTGGGATATCGTTAATAACGTATAATTATTATAATATACTTTTGATCGATTTACAGTGTATATATATTGTATAAGTACGAAAACGAAACAGTACGCATACATTAATTATATTATAATTTTAATATCATTAACACATATCACGTCGTCGTAGCGTTATAATAATATTATGCGAGTAGGTATAATATTTATAATATAATAATAATAATATGGAAACCTACGCGTGTCGCAGTCGATTTGTGCGATTGATATCAATTCTTATCATACATGATATTCTATTGTTGTATTATTACGCGTTACTTCGTGCGCGTCAAAGTCCATCACACCTGTCCGTCCGTCCGTCCGTCCTCCGTCGAGATGAAGAACGGTCGCGATTCGCGGCGGTCGGGGCCGGTGCCGGTTCGGGGTGAAAAAATCGACTGCGGCGTGCGATATGCATAAAAATCGTTGCAGTTCATAGTATAATAATATAATATGAACAGCCGGCTAGGCGGTCCTGAGCGCACTTGAACAACTATTTGTACAACCGGTTTACCAGAATAAGCGACGTGATTTACTCTTCTCGGACGAATTATTCATTATAATAATATATATTATATTATAAAATATCATAAAATCGTGTGCCAGGTAAACATAGCGTAACGCAATAATTCCGCGTGTGGCGTATGCCTCGATAAAATATTATAACATGTCAGATACAGGGTGTGATTCTCCCGAGTGTGCTCGTGATTTCCATGAATGTACCTATATAGGTAATGAATTCGTTCGAACTCTGATTTCTGGAATGATGATTTGTTTTCGTGAGATTTTTCTTACTAAAAGTACGAACTTTAATACTATATAGGTACCTACTCAAAGACAATCTTGATGTGGCGGTACAAACTTCTGTTTTTCAAATGAGAAACCTCCGCGAAATCGTTCGAGTTTTTAATTCAGAAATATTATCCACTAAATAATTTACAGTAGAAAAGGCGTTTTCATTCTAGAAGTTTGTATCCTCCGCGGGACACTTCTTGAGTAGTACAAAGAATCAAAATAATTTAAAAATATGGTATTTAAGTAAGTATTTATATTGTTATAAAATTTCCAAAAATTAGATGTCGAATAACTGCATTGTTGAAGAAGAAAAACGTTGGTGAATCGCCCTGTACAAGTACAGCGGGACGACAAGAACCAATAATTGTGACAATAATTATACAACAATATTCGAATCGCAGATAATATCTCCAGTTTGGAAATACATAAATTTATTATTATTAAAAAAAAAATGTACAAGATAAAACATAACGTGTGTAGGTTTAAAATATGTATAATGGTACTATTTCATACTCTATATACATCTGAATTAGGAGTGTTTTTCCTGCGTGTAGGTACACGATTTTAGATAATTAACTTGTTCCGATTATTTTTGCAATCATAATTTATTGCATCAAATGTGTCAAAGCGATATAATATTTATGATGAACAAATGGAAATAAAGCTTCTACAGCAGTTTTACATTATTTTATATGGATGTAAACTTGTATTTTACGACTTGTGCACATAATAGTATCCATTTATATACATTTTTTTAAATGCGATTAAATTCAAAACGTTAAACAGAAAATATAATATATAAAATAAGAATAACAAGTATTAGTAAATCAGTTGGTAAAACTACTTGATTTTAATAACAGATACATTGAAAAGGTATTTAAAATACTACACTCAAGAACATTTTTAATTTTTTTTGTGAATCAATTTTATTTTAATACATACCATTAAGTTATCTTTAACTCGTAAAAAAATGGTTTGTAATACTGTTTGATAATAGATGTGAAACTGCAACATTTGATTACATTTTAAACTGGAGAATTCGTTTTCAACTGCCCAATATTCGTACCATTCCACTGGAAATCGTTGTTTCCCATGACGTTAAGACTTAAGAGTACGCCACACCCACATATTGTGTCGTCGCAGTCTTATACACACGTACAACATGTCAAATTTTGCGTTCAAAGTAATCCATTTTCCTCTGTCATTTTTATAATAAATTAGAGTGAGTTGATCTATCGTCAAATTTAAAGGGAAGGTTATTATCTGAGGCATCTCAAAGGCTTTTAGTGGTACTTTAATTATGCAGCTAGTTATGATAATTTTAAAATTACCGTTTTAAAATGATTATATAACTTGCTTCATAATTGAAATATAAATAAAGGTCTTCGATCATGAAGGGCATCTGCCCCCTGTTGGTATAATCTTACCTAAAAATCTTATTATAGGTCAATTCGCTGCACTCGTTTTAAAAACAACAGACAGTAAAATGGATTGTCGTGAACGAAAAATTTGACACGTCGTACGTTCGCGTTGTTCACGTGATATTATTTTGGTCGCCGTACAGCGCGTGTCGACGACAATTAAATCGTCATAAAAAAAAATAATATAAAGATGAAAAAAAGTGTCGAGCTGTATACAAATGGCTGTCCGAGTCGGCGGCGGATCGACACCGCAATATATCATATTTTACAGTCGTCGTTAGCGGCTGTCAACCATATACCTACCGAGCGCGGTCGAGCTCACGATTTCTCCGCGAAATACATCGATTGCGGTGAACACCGCCGTCACCGCATATAATAATAACGTGGCATATTATAATTCACGCATCACGACGACGACGACGTTTATAGAGGCGAAGAGTATATTATACACAATCCGTCAAACCGTTTTGAAACGTAAAGACCGCGTCGCTAACACGGTATAATATAAAAAATAAAAATACGTTTATACAGAGATAATAATATACGCGTATCGTTATTGAAAACGCTACGCCGACGACGACGTCCGATGACCCACGGCCGGAAAAATAAAAATAAATGATATAAAATCGAGAAAAAGAGAGAGGCGGAGTGGCGCGCAGAGACATCGTCACAGACGGAGGCTGCAGCTAGACAGAGATATATAGTGTGAGGGGCGGACGGTTAGGAAAAAAACGACACGTAAGTCATCCTTGTATAGAGGTACACGTCAATACGTCATATATTATATATATATATAATTGTCGACCGATAATAATACCCATAACAGCCATATTCGGTCGCGGTCTCCGAGTATATAATAATAATATTTTTTTATAGGTAGGTACACGAATACGACATTCCGATACGCATCTGCTGCAGCGATATTGTAGCTGCAGCGGACACGGCGTAGATAGTTATTTGTTTTTTTTTTTTTCTTTTCTTAAATACACGTACCTATGCGAAGTCCGTCGCTCGTCTTTGCGGTTTTTTTTTCGTCGGAAACGAGAAGCGCGCGTATTGCAAACCCCGACTGTCCGCGTATAGGCTGCCTATAAAATGATAATAATATTATACTTAGGTCTATATTATATACGACATAATTACGCTGTGCTGCAGGCCGTGCGAATGAAGGCGGCGACGTCCAAGAGCGCGGTAGTTCGCCGTTTGACTTAATACTATTATGTATATATATATATATATATATATATATATATATATATATATGTGTGTGTGTGTAGTATTAAATATAAGTATGAGACGTATATTATAGTCGTGTGCAATTTAATCCGAAGGGAACGTGTCGACGCGACAGTCGTCGTCGTCGTTTGTCGACGGGTCGTCGTCGCGCGTAGGTATGCGATGCAGCGCAGCACTAAACGTTTATATTATTATTATTATTATTATTACCGGCCACTATTCCCGCCCGGCGAAAAGAAATAATAACGTTCGTTATAATAATTACGACCGTTGTAATAATAATCATAATAATAACGCATACCTACACCTGTGTACGAGGTAGCTGCAGAGCGTAAACGACATAATATACATACCAACATATTATTATTATATTATGATGTATTTAACAGGTGTATTATGACGACGGACACGAACTATACTGCTCTGTGTGCAGGAATGATTGCTGCCGCAGTCATCGGCTGCAATCTCGGTGTCATCAGTTTGACTTTCTGATCCGCGTCGTGAAACGGACGGAAATTTGAAAGACCTTCATCATTTTTTGCACATCGCATAATAATTGCACAATATGTAGGTGCGCGGATAACTTTTTTTCGTATATAGTATGGAACTTATTCCTTATTCTGTACAGACGAAACAATGATATACACATATAAAATTGATAAAAATATATAACTAATTGAACATTTTATGATTACACTTAGTTAAAACGTTTAAAAAGACGTCGTACTTGCAAGTGTTGACTCCAAAATTTACAATTTTAAAATGCCCTTTAATTGCTAAATAATATTCTTATATTTACATATTATACTATTTGAATTCACTTTAATATTTGTTGAAATAAACAGAGTAAAATGGATTCTGTTTTTGGACGACAAACTGTGCATGATCATATTTATACTGTGCCATGCGTATTGGTTTTAGGAAATCAACAGATGTGGGTACGATGCGTCATAGGCTTTAGTTAAACTTTAATTGAGCTTAATAGTTTAATCGTTTTAATTGGTTTTAATTAAAATGTTAAATGCGTTTCTATTTTTATAAATTTAATTTGGTATCATTATTTAGTTATGTGAATGGATAGATTACGGAACAATTTCCGTTTTTACTATATACTAAATATCTGTGTCCGTTTCTTGAAAAGGTATCCATATTGTGTAATCAAGCGATGTGCAAAAAATAGGAAGTTATGTTTCGTGAAATGGAAGACATTTTTATACGCATTACACCAAACGCATCAGAAATTCAGAACGTCAAATGGATGCTTATGTATGTAATATAAACCGCAGCCGAGCCGGAGACTTTAACGGCCCGCGTTTATATGGGTAAGGGTAGATAGGTAAAATATGTCACGTATATGTAAGCCTATATATAGGTATGGGGACCAATTTGTACACTTTATTTTTATCCGTGAACCAATTCCGTATTTCCATATTATTAGGTAATTGTATAGTAATGTGACGTTTATTGTAACGACCATTTTGGGTTGATGGCGGTTTTTGAACTTATTGAACTCTCGAAAACAAAAAACTTCGGGGAATCCGAACTGTTTGAAATACGTTGGAAATTAATACTCGAGCCAAAACAAGTTCCATAATAAATCAATGTTATTATAAATATAATTTATATTTTATAAAAGGGGGCAGGTATTTATATTTTGTTTTTTTAATAGACATGCATATTTAAAGTTACAAAGCTCAAAAAAAATTTGAGAAAATAACGGATTTGAGTTGGATTTTGATTTCGAACAGTTTGAAAAAAAAGAAGTACAAATTCGTGAAACCCCTAGTTTTTGTCCAATTCTATCGCTATATTTCACCATTATAATTCATTATACATTTATAATATTAAAACAATAATATGTATAGGTATATAATATTTTATACTTGAAACTGTTATTCAGACCTCCGCGTGCCACCGGAATATTCGCGCGATTTACATTGGTTCGTATTATTAATTACACTCTGTGGCAGATTTCTGCGGCAAACCAATATACGCGACGATTGTGATTTTTACACGCACCGCGATAATTATATTGCATGTGGTGTGCCGCCGCGACTTGTGGATTCGCGATAATATTATGGTCGTAACCTATATATTTCGAATTTCGGCCGACGGCGGTTCGATTCACACACGCGAATACGCATATAGATAATACGAACGCGCTCGCACACACACTTCGGGCCACAGACAATAATAATTAACGCGATAATCCGTCGCCCTACTTTGTTACGAGAGATAATAATAATAATATAAAGAACGTCGTCCTAAATCCAATTTGATTTACAACCGAAATATATTATAATATAACACAATATAACAGCGCTACACACGCGTACGACACGCCAACGCTCGCGTCTTCGGTACCTGTTGCTCGCTCGAGTTATATATATATAATATAATAATTAATACAGAACGCGCGAGCTAAGAAAAGACGAAAACGTTCCAATTTTATTGTTACGCATCGCACGCACACAAACGCACTCACACTTATTTTATACAAATTACATAATATTATTTTTAAATCGTATTATTTATGTCATTATAATCCGTGACATATATATTATATTCGCAACGACTGAGAACGCGTGCACCTGTGTGACTAAATATGGCAAACTCCATTATAATACCGCCGCGCGCAAAATCTCCTCAACTCGCACGCGCCAAAATATAATATGAATTAAAGCAACGTTGAAATATACGTATATATAGGCACCGATATAATAATAATATGATATTATACCTAAAAAATAATGACGATAATATTTTAATACTAATAATTTCCTCGTCTCGAACGCGTGTCGAATTACTCCCGCGTAATATAATACAGAATAACATCGCGGCGTGATTGTAATAAATAATATAAGATGATTCACAGAACACGCTCACGCCTGTTTTTTCCGATAATATACCAGCTAATTCGTTAGTTCAAATTCAAAGTTTTGGAATTTTTAAGTGTTCCTACATCGTGCTTAACAACCGCTTTTTTACCAAATGAGAACCACTGCATTGTTCTTGTAAATTGTTAAAATTACGCTTTTTTTTTTATTGAAAATTTTGATGAATCTTAATCGAAATATGAACGAGTAGTTTTTGAGTTGTTCACCTTTGCGTACTATATAAGGATGACAGATCCGCGCGGTTCGAAAGTTATGGAGAATTACGGTGATTTGAAAATTATAGTAATAATTAATATTAAATTAATCTATCAACAATTTATATTTTGTGAAAATTGTCCGAGTATAATAACTAGGTAGGTTCATAAGATTAATTATTCTACTTTTAAGGACTATATAATTAACCTTAGTATGAAATACAACATACATTTTAATTACTCGGAGACTGCTACTCCTTTTCGATTTAGACACGTCAGAATTTTCGACAAGTTCATCTGCTTCAACATTTATTGCGGTCAAAAAGTTTGGTTCACGTTTGATAAAATTAAGTTTATGTCACTACAGAAAACTTCTTAAATGGCGTAAAAAAATCTAAATAATTGAAAATATTAATGAGTTGCGGAAATAATCCGAGTTTGAATAAATTCATAAGGTATTAAAGGGAAAAATGCTTTGTGAATCGCCTTTCATACGTCATATATTATTATAATATGCGTAGTATATACGTTTATACATTCGATGTATAGCAGGTCTACGCACGCGTGTTTTCGTCGCAGACTCTATAAATCGTTGATGCGTACACCGAAATACTGAGCTACAATATCATAATAATATAATATAATATTATGTTATATTTCCGTCCACGCATTATTATAATATTATTATTGTATGGCCGAGACGCCGAGTTGACGACAACATATTATATTTATTACGAAACGTATAGTATACAGATGACGTATTTATCTGTATAATATAGTTTTTAATTCGATAAAAAAAAACTCGATCTGTGGTCATAACTATGTATATGTAATAAGTAGTTTTTCGTCGTGTTTATATTTTTTTTTTACGTTTCCGACTCGATGTAATAATATATTATCGTCTTCGCCGCACAATTTTTATTATTATTTCATAGTTTTTGCTCAAAACACACGACTGCACGTGACCGGGCGCGAGGGCCACGTCGTCGTCGTCGATAACAGCGCCATAATATTATAATAGCATAGAATAGCTACACACAGAACACCTTTACCTACCTACCTATAATGTAATATTATTATTTCGTACAGTAAATATTAGAACGAACGGCGCAGATACGGGTATTTCGACAACGCGTTCTAGGCGGAAAACGATTTTAAAAAAACCAAACGAGTATACATAAATTACGCGCACACAACTGCATGATTTTTATAACGCAACAAGTATATTAAACACCTGTATATAGGTACATGCATACGGGGTGATCCATTTAAGACGCTCGTGTTCAAACGCGAACGTTTTTGAAAATATATTTTTTACATGATTTATTTCAAGTTGTTTTAAAACAACATTTTTTGAGATTTATAAACTATTCTGAATGACATGCATTTTTTAATTTCGTTTTCCGAAGCAGTTTATTATTAAGAATATTTTTTATACTTAAAAATCAAATACCGGACAAGCAGTTTTGTTAGTGATAAATATTCAAAGCTCTAGACGGGCGGGGTATAGTAGACCTACATTTTATGGGGTGCCCCTAATCTAAACTTTAAATACTTATAAGTCATAAACTACTAGACTAAAATTCGATTTGCATGCACTATCGTACACATTTTTTAAATGATAACGATAAAAAATAGTAAAACTATATATTTTTTTCGAAAAATGTTGCTGTTAACCACATATTATATTGTATACAAAGTACGAACATAATATGATTGTATATAATATATTGTACAAATAAAATAAAATTATGCAAAAAAAAAATGTTTTCAAAAACGAATATTAGTTTTTAAAATAACTCTAAGTGTCTTACGTCGAATGGATCACCCGGTACGAATATAAATATATGCGCACAACGCGAAATGTTTGTCCAAGTGCGTTAACCCAAAAACGCCGGGTTTTCTGTCGTTTTTTTTTTTTAATTTAAACAATACGAAATACGTATAGTCGTGGCAGATGGCGTAATAATCGACTGCAGACACGATGATTATATTATTAACGGTTCGAACGATAAAAAAAAAAATATATATTAATCGGTCGCGATCGGCGCGTGATTTACTGCACGATTTTAAACACCAGCAGCTGCGACTACAGCACAGCTATCCGAGAGACACGTTGTCGTCATCAAAATATCCCGATATACTATTATTATTACCACTAAATATAACTAGCTACATATATATTTCGCTATAACGTACGCGCCTTTCGATGATAATATTATTATAACGTATAATATTTGAACATATTATTATATACGCGTCGCAATATGCATCGCTGAACGGACTCGTGTAAACGGATTGAAAATAAGAATACCGACGCCGCCGAGAACCGCGACACGTGCAGCCACCTGTTCGAAGGAGGAATATCGCGCGGGCGGACACGCGCATAAACGCGCATATTATACGACAATAAATCGTCTGTACCTATATAATATATATAATATCTTCGTTATATTATAATATGCTATTGCGCATATCATTATACTGCGGACAAACGGCGGCCGCCGTGTTGGTTCACAATTTTTTTTTATTTTAGTTATTGGCCGGCACGTAGGTGTAAGAAAAACACCGTGTCCAGAAACAACGCAGCAACGCGCACAATATTATAGTGTATTTCAGTATTTTTGTATGGACACGAGAAAACAATTAAAGCGAATATCATTGCGCAATCGGCCGCGGACTTATTCGCGCGCGCGTTTTATGCTCGTCCGACGTTCAACTATGTGGCGGCGGCGGCGGCGGCGACGACGACCATGCTGCTGCAACAGGTTCACACAGTGTGCGTATATTATAATAATAATATATATTATATTACAGCCGCGTATGAGTGCGCGTACCTACACAATATATATATTATATATATGTTTTTTTTTTTTTTATAATAATTACGTTTGGTCGTCGTTTTTGTAAACAAGTGGTTCCCAAAAGAAAACGAAGCATATATAATATTATTAATAATACGCGAAAAACTAAAATCCTTTGAATCTTTGATAGGTAGTGAATATAATGAATGATGGTGATATTATACCTATATATGTGTGTATATAGGCACATCAACGTCGATAACGGTTTTTCTTTTGATGTAGAACATATTATTAATTTCATCTACTACCGACGAAAGACGATGGTCGGGCTGGTGATTAATAATATTTTATTTCTGCGAGAGTACAAAAAAACGTTTGCGAAGGTATTATATTATGGGTTGAAAGCATTATTGTGCTCGGTCGACTATAGTAAAAAATTTCGCTGGCGCTTTGACGCGGCGAAGAGAACCTTTTCCGTCCGTGCGACGACGGTGGCCTTATAATAATATTATGGACGGGAACTCGACGGAACTTTGACAGACGTTGTTGCAGACTGTGATGTTGAATACATTTTAGGTATAGATAATAATATATAATGTGATGTGTTTATGTTAGGTATATGTATATAGGTACGCGGGAAACGCCGCTCGATTTATTGTTTTTTTACGCCGGCCGATCGCGTGCTTATCGTTGAAAGGTTTAAAGGTAAGTGATGATATGATCTCTATAATAGTATATGTAAGCGCGTGTAGGCTGCGCTGTACAATAATATCACTCAACAATATTACGCGTCACACTCGTTCGAGAACCGTGAAAAGTGATCGGCACGTGTCTTCATTAGGTATATTACCTATAGGTAATACCTACAAAAATATTTTCTTCCGAAAACCTCACGAAAGCACGGCGCAAAGGGCATCTCAAAGGGCAAATGGCCTATAACTCTCAAGGATGGTCAAGACTCAACTGATATTTTTAACTCGTAAGTCGAGTTAATTTAGAAAAATGTAAATCAAGTTTAAAGTTAAAAGTTACCTACTCTTCTTTATTTCTAACTCGAAAGAACGTTAAAATAATTTTTAAATATACCTATTATATAAATCTTATGGTTTGGGTACACATTAATCTTCATAAAATGTGAGTTGTTGGGTAATGCGTATATTGTTCGCCGCGATGATAGAGATATACCGAATTGCATAACATTCCATGCGAAAACTACCGAATAATAATTTATAATGAGATACCCATCTGCACGTTTGTGACGCAAAAATTTTGGACGATCCGTTAAAACGTTAAGGTGCGAGTAGAAACGAAATTTAATAACTACCACAACAAAATAATATAGTTATTCTATAATAATGTATAATAGGAAGCGGTCACCGGTCACACACAATACCATACTATACAGCACACGCACGTGTTGCGGTCGAACCATAAAATGCCGTGATGACGACCACGACCACGGGTTGTATACCTTATAATAATAATATATATTTTAATATTGTACGCCTGTATAATAATGGATCGAAAATAAAGATAATATTTAAAAACAAGACCTTGTAGTGGGGCCGTTAACTCGGATATTATCATAGTTCACTGGGTTGTTAGATCGCCATTACACGCGTTATACCTGCCGTTATAATCGATACAAATTAATATTATGATCAAATGCAATATTAGAGATTAAAGGTTTTTGGTCTACTTTACCGATCATGTAAATATTTATGTAAATATCTACATATAGTAGGAAAACGTCAAAATTACTACGCAATAAGAGTTGTGTTTAAGAGCGCAATCGAAAACAATATTACGAAACGACTTGACGTCGGGGAAATACAAAAAAAATATTATGAATTTCTGTGACGTGTACTTACAGAGAGCGGGCGAGGTTAAAGCTTGTTCCATATACAGAGTGATTTCCCGAGCATGCGGTGACCCTGTTTTTTCTTCTTAAATAATGCAGTTAGGTATTTAAATTTGAATTTTTTGAATTTTTAAATAAATTCAAAGACCATATTTTCAAATTCTTGTGATTTTGCGTACTACTTAAGGAGATACAAACTTTTATTTTTCAAATAAGAACCCTCGCTTTTATACTGTTCTAATTATTTAATGAATAATTTTTCAGAACATATTGACAAATCAAAATTCGAACTAACAGTTTTTGAGATATTTAAAGTTGTGTTCTAAGCATACTTCATAGATCCATGTTAATTGGTTTAGAATAAATGGTGGTTTAAAAATTGTTGAAATTTATATTAGTATATCAACAGTTAAAATTTATAAAAACGGTCGAAGTATAATAATTATACTATTTCCAATATTATTATATTTATTTGATATTTATGTAAAAAGATTTTTTAGGACTAAATTATTCTTAGTAGATATATTATGTACTTTAATAACTGATAAACTGCACGATTGCATATTGAATTAGGTACAACAAGTAATCAAAAAAATTATCCACTAAGCAATTTACAGTGAAAAACAAGGTTTCTCATTTGAAAATCAAAGGTTTGTAAAGCCACAAGACACTCCTATTATTTGAGGAGTACGATAGTGCAATTATTATATCTCAAGATTTTGAAAATATTATAGTCTTTAACGTTATGCGTGTTTAGAAAATCCAAAAATGAGAAATCGAATAAGTTCATTGAGGATTGAATATGAGTAATGGGGGTGATCATATTTTTGGAGGTGAATCACCCTGTATATTATATTATGTTTTCTTGTCGGAAAACGATTAAACAGAAAAAAAAACGTTTCTCAAGTCGTTAAACGCAGAGGAAAAAAATGACGTTTCGGTGGGACAGGAAAGCCGGGGAACGATAATATTATTATTATACGTTCGACAAAAATAATATTATATCGCCCGTGAACGATGTCGTGTGTTTTGAATTTCAGTGAGAAAAAATCCTACCGCATAATCACATGCACGCGCGGCGACGTCTATTATATATACACTGCAGTTGAGTCTATATTATTATTTTTATTTTCTTCTTTCGTTTTACGAGTGGGACCGTACAGTCATCGTCGTCGTCGTCGTCGTAAACGAAAACAGCTATACCATAATACAACTATACATATATATATATATACGTATTATATATATATAGTATTATACGCGTTACAACTTTACCGTGTGTCGTATTATAATATACACGTAATAATAATAATAATAATATATTTAAATGTTATTCCGACGAGATTTCAAACACCTCCACAGACACACACACACACATACGATACGCGATGTACCGGCTCGAATACCTAGGTAGGTAGTGGTTATACCTAAAACCATGTACCGCGGTGGACCGGAGTGGTATTTCATCGATTCCGCCGGTACAGGTAGCAGTTTTACAACAACCTATATCGATGCCGCCGATTTTAAATCGTCTAAGTCTTACGAAATCAGAAAAGTTAGCGGGAAAAATAAAAAACTTCGTGCGATTTCACAGCGACCGTTTTTACATAAATTATTGTCATCGTAATATATAGACACTAGGTATTGCAAAATTGACATATTAATGTACCTAGTATTATTATCATATTTTAAGACAATAATATATTACAAGAATTGATTGTTAAATTTTGATTTTAATATTTAGACGACTCGATATGTAATTTTTTGAACCGCATATTAAACATCAGTGAACGCGTAGGTTGTACAAGATAATATATTCTGTGTGTATACTTAGACGTGAGTATTTTTTTTCAAAAGTTTCATCTTTCGTTTGATATCGCCAGTTGTTGCAACGCTTACAGTAACGAACAATTATTATATTATACTATTTCGTTAGCATCGTAACACCGAGTCGAGTTAAGGAGCAACCGACGGGCTGGCCACAGGCCAAAGGTAAAAAAAAAAACGTTTGTCGGCGGAACCGACACGGGTTGTTGTCTAAAGCTACCCTCGTGTTTACCGAATCGATACTGGCGGAATCGACGGGTCCCCGACCACCTCCAAAGCTGCGGAGCCCGGCTTTAAGTCTTCCGAATTCCGAAAAATTCGAATCGAAACAAAATTCTCGGCATAATCGTAATAATGACAACAATACCTATAATATATTATACTAACATGATTTAATAGTATTATTACGACCGAAATCCGCGTTATTCGGTCGTATCTTTTTCGGGGTTCGAATGGACGGTCGTCGACGATTATTATAATATTACTACGATATTATGTCGCAGTGGGTGGGTGCCGGTGGGTGCTAAACGCGTGCAGGAAGACACTCGCGCACACACACGCGCGCTCGTGCGACCGCGGTCACGCACGGTCCGACGGCCACGTGCCGACCAACCGCCGACGCACTGCAGGACGTTCGCGGGATTCTAGGGGCCGCGGGCGTTTACGGTCACGGGCGCCCCGTCGGCGGAAAGGCCGCTGTTGTACAGTTCTTCTTCGACGACCGAACGACGTCGGTCACCGCGGTCCGGCGCCGGCACGGCATCGTCGCCGCGTGTCGTCCCGTGCACCGGGGACGTTCACCTGTATCCCGTCAAGCGCACACGCGAAGAAACACCCGCGGAGGAGGACGCGACACGCGCAAACAACTCGCCGGCAAAACACGTCGAATACACACACGCGTACACACGAGTGCGCGCGAACGCAACACGTCAAACGGTCGACAAACGCGCTCGCTGGCTAGCAGGGGGCCGTACGGTCGGCCGACTAAAACCGTGAAACGCGCGGCCGACGTACCGCCGCGTGCTGGCGCGCGCCCGTCGCGCTCCCAGCGGCCAGTACCGCGGCCGGCACGTCGGCCGTGCGGTGGGGCCGCGGCCCCGCGAGGGGTTTCGAAAATTCGCGAAATAAAATAATATTATCACCTAGGTAGGTAGTGGTTACCCATATGAAATCATACCGAATTTGCCGTTACACCGCACCGGCGGCGGCCGCTGCTTCGCCGCGTGCAGGCGTCATAATAATAATATGAAAAAATTACCAACTATTATTGCTGTGGCCCGGCAGCGCGACCACCTGTACGCATAATATTATAAACAACACGATATTATCATTATCATTAAATAGGTGTACGGGTAGGTATATGCTATGATGATAATATGATATTTATATTTTGCAGTGGCCACTTGGGACCACATACCCTGCTATCTCGTTACTATTTATATATTATATACGCGGTAAGTTGTATTATAATAATGTATTATGCACAAAATGTATACGAGTCATGCGAATATTGTTAACAATTCTTAATCCTACAAACGAACTGCTCGGTGACTGGAGAAAGAAAAATGTCAAAACCAGAAACAATTGTTCTATAAGCTCTTACACGCCTCCGGCTATTTGAATAAGTAATACTCGTAATTATAACGATGTCTAAAGTTATAATTGAATTCAAAAACTAATTACTGCAAAAATACATACAACGTTAAAATGTAATCTCGACTTGAACAATTCCATACAATTGAGTAAGCACCTACAAAAAAAAAAAATCCTCGCTACAGAACGTGCGATTCTGATATTATATTATATATTATTAGGCGTATTGTTTTGACGTAAAAATGTAAAATGCAGTCACTTAAAAGACTATGGGGCACGCGCTCGAGGATGTCAAAACATTGTCTAAAGTAAGTTTAAAACATAGTGGTACCCAGATGGGTAAAGGTATACTAGATAATATAAAAATTAACATTATTTTTAGCTGTTTTTATTATTTATTAAACTGAGAAAAATATTATAATTTTTCGATTGTACATCCAATTTGTATATGCTGAATGATGCATAGCCGCAGTAGTGTTGACATATTTTAGGGTCGTTCTTATCCAAGCGCGTTTTTTTTTTTTTTTAATTTGATAGTTATACGACGAAATAATAAAATATATCGTGAACCAATAAATTATAAATCGTCCATCGATATGGGTACAATTCTAGTCGGAATGTTTCGTACGCTCCTTAAAATGTAAGTGATAACCGCGCCTATTTACGTACATAATAATATGATCATTGTGCACACTCGCCGTATGATATAGGTACTTTAATTATTATATTAAATTGCGTCACGTCGTTCGACAGTGTAACACGTGCCCCCCTCGGTGAACGTTATTATTATGATATTTAAAAAAAAAAAAAATTGCCCGGGCAATCAAACGGAACTAATTGTTGTTAACCCGCTGCCGTTACCGCGTATATACCTATTATACATATATATATATAATAATTATTTTACGCTGTAGCGTTTAAATATATACGTTATTATTGTTACCTATATACCTATATATATATTATATATAATAGCGTATAATATTATTATTATTACCATCATGTAGTTTCCTATTATACGGTTTTGACTTTGAACACGATTAAAATTTGTACACGTTAATGACTCGGTCCGCGGACGTCAATGCGTGTTTTACACGGTGCGTTAAATAATAAATCTGCAAGCGTCATAACCATAATTCATAATGTTATATATTATTATTATTATTATTATTATTATTATTACGATAAAAATCGGTACAAATATTTTACCGCGTGCACGTGTTATTACGCCGACACCGCGTCCACGCATCATCCGATCGAACGAACTTTAATAATTGAATACCGTTTTCCTTGGCCCGCCGTAGTAGTTAGTAATATTATTATTATTATTATTATTATACTTTAAAGACCCACGGGCGCTAACGTTTTATATGCCTGCAGGTTTATATACAGGGTGATTCACCGAGCACGCTCGTCTACGTTTTGTTTTTTTCTAGCGGTTATTTAAAACCTGATTTTTGCAATTTGTATATTATACAATATTTAAAGACCATATTTTCGAATTCGAATTGAGGTTTTTTTTGTGCTACTTGAAAAGTGTCCTATATTATAGAGTTACAATTTTCTGTTTTTAAAAATAAGAACCTGCACCTTTTCTGCTACTGTAAATTATTTAGCAGATCATTTTTCTGAAAACGTTGACGTAACAAAATCCGAAGTTTTTTAGTTATTTATATACATAGATCCGTGATAATGCGTATTTAGATGATATATACCTAAAGGCTGTGGTGACTTGAGAATGTTAGCAGTTAATAATAATCAATCAACATTTATCATCATTTTTGAAAATGTGGGTCCAATCAACTAGTATAATAAATACTAAGTCCAGTGTTATACATCTATTTTTTATTTTTGAAAATCCATCTTTAAGGATTACCTATTGTTCTTTGAATACATTTTTCGAATAACTGTAAGACTATTCGTTTTGATTTTGAATAAATTACATCAAAACTTTCAAAAAAATTATCCACTGAATAATTTACATTAAATAAGGTGTTCTCGTTTGAAAAACAGAAGTTTATATCGTCAGAAATTTGTACAGAATTTATACAAAAGTACAAAAAAATCTTAAAATTAAAAATATAAGGGTATTTAAAAATTCTAAAAATCAAAATTTGAATAAATTTGTTAGGTGTTGAATGCAAAATTTGGGGCGAGCATTCACCCTGTATATTATAATGTACCTACGCGGAAACGGAGAGATGCCGTACGTCTATACGGAAAACTCACACCGATCCTCTTAATGACATACGTTTGTTGAACTTCGTTTTCAATAAACGGTGCGTTGTTATGATTGTTGCTGTTGTTGTTGTTGTCGTCGTTGCGTGTATAAAAAAAGATCCATTAACATTAACGACTATATTATAGTATACGTTGGACCTCGTCCAGTGAGTCGATAAAATATTATATTATATTTAATGCGGCCGATATTGTACCGGCGGTCTAATGGCGATGTTAACAGATGGAAATGTTTAATCGTTACACGATATGTACACGGGACGGTGTTGTTTTTTTGACTCGATTTTTAATAATTTCAATACAGCGCATATTGCGTACGTCAGCAATACCTATGTATATTTTAAAATACTATTGCCATCACACTCGTATATAGGTACGAAAACCGTATATTTCACCGAACGGGGGCATAATAATAATATTATATATTATAATACTGAGCAGCTGTACAATTTCCTACTTTGGCCGGAAACAAACGAACAGACATAAATACGGCTGTACATCAGTATTGCAGGTTTTAATGTACCTCTCCGCAGTTCACGGACCGATCGGCATCGATTTACCTACCTCGCTTTGTGAACTCATTCCGGCAAGACGGGCAATATTCGCCTGTAGCGCTTTGTGCAATATCGTGGTTCAAACTGCTCTCCAAACTTTACCGATACCTATGAGGAAATTTGAGAAACTTTCGTCAAAGTTGGTCGAGTAGTTTTAGAGTCTATATACGCTACAATAATATTATGCGGTTATTGAAGCCTTTGTTGTCAACGACCGACAATCAATTGAGTGTATTATTTTATTCGAATAAAATTACAGAGCAACGCTGTTAGGTTAGGCTGTGGGTCGGCTAGTCTACACTGACATTTCGTTTTAAATTTCATTTCTGTAACCAATCAAAAACGCTATATTTGACAATAGCGAAAAATATTGTTGAAGTCGAAGTAAAGAACGCTCCGCGGCTCTCAGGGAATATGTATGTGAAAAATGTGGTGCCAATTGGTTCGGTATATGTATATAGTTTCCAAGTCTGTAATTATAAGACCCATACCAAAGTGTATACATTCATTTTCATGTACGACATAGAAGATTAATCATCGAGAACTTAATTTACCCGCAACTCTACAACAACTATATTAGGTTATTATTTAAACACTACATTATTCTCTCTATATCACCAGAGCGCGTGCACAAAATATAGATCAAGCGTAAAAAGAAAGGGTATTTTGTTTTACGACTGGCTTCCGAAATCGAGTGATGATGAAACCCGGTGGAACTGGGATAATTTTATTCGCACAGGATTGTACAAAAAAGACGCTCTAGCCACCTTCCAAACATTTTTAATTTTTTTTTCAAACGTGTACCTATTGCGTGAACCAGCTATATTGAAATAACCTTACGAAATAATTTTCGCGTGAAACATAACATATGATTATTACTTGTATACGACTGTTCGGAGTAAATTAAAAGAATCGACTCACCACGTGTGTGGAAGTGCGTGCAGACTGCCCACATCAATACATCATAATATGCGGTGTACAGTGTATAGCTCAACTATATTATGTACAACGTATACAAAATATATAGTAGGTAGTGTGTATACACTGTATACTTAGGAGTGGTATTATATAGTAAAGAAGTAGTAGTAGTAGTAGTAGTATATAGTATATGCAATATTATATATGTATAATAGTATATATTATAGTATAATTATTAGGAGTACTATGAACTACAACAGCTATAGTAGTAGTAGTAGTATGAGGAGTAGGAGTAGGTGCAGTACAGTATAAGACGCGTTATAACTATATATATATAATAATAATATGATAGCATTATAGTATATAGTGGCACGCGGGTAAACGAGATTCGAAATGAGAGAGGAGAAAGTTTGCTCGGAGCGTACTGTGTATTATTATAATATTATATTGTAAAGAAACAAAAAATATACACCTGTGTGCGTATATTGAGTGTACCTTTCGTGTTATGGGCGTCGGGAAGATAATAAAGCGTATTATAATAATATGTGAATTTATTGTGATAATTAATACACATAATATACATAGTTACGCGTTATAATATAGAATTAATTAAAAATTTAAAATAAGGTCTCTCGGAGAAGGCAAGGGGAGAGGGGTGAATGGCGAAAAGTCGATAACAATTGTTCATCAAAATGACTGCTTTCAATATATTATTATTGCCGTCTACTATATTGATTTTAAGACGTATACAAGAAGGATTTGGGGGGTCAGATTCCACTCCCCTCCCCCCCCCCGCTTACATAGGAATTTTTATTATTTTAATGTGCAGTTATACCTAAAGGTTTCAAAATTGGATTTCCATGATAATTTGTTAGCAATTGATCCCCCCCCCTCAACCCCAAAAAAGTTATGTATATGCCACAGATTCTATAAACTTTTTTTTTTTTTGCATCTTTTATTTGAAATATACAATCTGTAATAATGTTAAACAATGAGTATATGTGAGGAAAGAGGAGTAGAGAAAAAAAATATACATACCTATATATAAATACACATTACACATATTACAAGGCTTGCGACTAGAGAAGAGCCAGTGGTAACACTCAAACGCGAAGAACATGACTATTATGGAATTCTATAAACTTAAATACCAATTTAGCTTAATGTTATATAAGGATTGTTCGCTTAAGTATACATTGGACACTTCAACAGACACCATGGTGAATAGTGATACATAAACTATATATAGCGACATTTTAAATCATAATATATATAACACGTCATAATATCATAATTTATCGTATATTATATTGTGTTGTACTAAAACCGGTCAGTGGCGCGTAAAGGTGCAACATAAACATTTTTGATCGATACATTTTCTTTACACTGCAGCCTTGTAAGTATAGGTAGGTAACGCGTTATCAGTTATTACTATATATAGATGCTATACCCATTTCCCTGCAGGTTTCTTGAACAAATCACTATAAACGATTTCTACTGTACAGTGTACATAATAATAAGTTGAGGGGGGCCTTACCTTGACGCGCCGCCCTTGGCCGGTGGTAATCCTCTGAAAACGAGCGGCGTGCTTCGTCGTCAGATCGGACGATGTTCGGAAAAACCTGTGCGCACAATACACCGCAACGGACTCGTTTCGCCGGAAATTCGTCGCACTGCTTACCGCAATTGAAATGTAATTCGCACACGCACTCCGCGACGGCAAGGTGAAAACGGTTCGCTGGAAAACCGGACGGACGGTTGCGACGGTGAAAACGGGTCGACGGAAAATCGGACGGACGGAAAAATCGGTCGGCGGCCGCGACGACCGTTTTCCGAAGACTGGACGGTACGCGGACGAGGTTACCACGGAGGTCGGGACCCTGAAGATTCTGAAGCGGAAGCGTCGGCTTGGAACTTCTCTGGACCTCACCACCGGTGACGGACGCGTCCGGAAAATTATTGGAGTCGACATCCCGAGTGTCATCGAGATATTGTATTTTTTGTTATGAGTGTATGACGAATAGTATATACGGCCTTTAGGAATCGGTCTATAACGGTGGTGGTATAGCACGGCTCTACGGAGCAAAGTTTGAGAACCACTGGACTCTAGGGACGCCTCTGCAGTGTTCTCAGAAGGATATATTTTACGAAACGATTAAAATATTAAAATATAACGAGCGTTGTAAAAAAAAAAAAAAAATTACAGTTCACTGAAGGTACCTTGTACCACTTGTATTCGAGTCGTCGTCCGAGAGACAAGTCCCAGGCGCTAGCTACATGTCACGAAAACGTACCTGTATAATACTGACGCGTTTTGAAAATGATTCTGCGTAGTATAATAATATAGCATTCGAAACTAATCGATTTTCTATCGCGGAACCCTAATTTAAGCTATATGGTTTCCGTTCGTCGACATGAACGCGTTTTCTGCAACGTCGCGCACACCGTGCCATATTATGCAGTTGTATATACGATAGGTAGCGCGTACGTCTTATACGAAGAAATTACAGTGACTGCGTCTAATATAAAAACGAATTCGTAAGAAAACGGGTGATTTTTTTTCCTTTTCCAAATCTGCCTCGAGCGGAAAAAAACTGACGACAGAAATTCCGACGAGACACGATTAAATAGTATTATTATTATTATTATTATTTATTATACATACGTTTATTTTACCGAAACAGCGGTAGGTATGATAATATTATATTGTGATTCGTCGTTTCTAAATTCCCGAACAATACGATAGTAATAACAATAATATAAGGTACTTAATATTACATTATTAGTAATAGTCTGTGTATGTGACTTAAATATAATATTCAACCGGACGATATGAGCTAAGTGCGTACGAAATGGATTAAAAATAAGTCGTTACGATACATTCGAAATAAACGTTGAGTGTAACGTCGTATTGGCAAAAGTATCGAAGCGTAATGCCTAAAACTTGTTGTGTAATCATTTTTACGGTATATTTTCCTGTTCAGAAAAATAAAAATGCATACAGGTTTCAGATGTAATTTAAAATTCTGAGTGCAAAATAGCAATTATTTAGTACTTAACTATAAAAATACACTTTAGGGCCGTTTTGGTATGCGTTATAATATATTTCGCCAATAACACGACAGTATGTCAGTATTATGATAATCAATCATAATTAAATAATAACAATAATGTAATTTTCCGTCGTCGCGTTTCCGCGCGATAGCAATATTATTATTATATTCACAATATGACGCGATTGGTAAAAAAAAAAAAAAATTGAATAACCTTCTATAGGTATACTACAGTGTTGGACGAGGAAACGCTCCGTCACCGTTCGTCGAGCGTTTTCGCCGTAGAAAACAGTTCTAAAAAAAAACCAACTGCGTGAAAAATGTCGACCGAAATCTCCCACAGACGTCATAATAATATTACAGTAGAAACCGTTTATAATAACACCTGTTGTGGTGACATACCGGGTTTAATGACCTAAAATTCTTAAGGTAAAACTCTTATAATATAGTCTTATATGTTTTATAATATGCTAATTTTTATCGGTCGATGTGACGTAGTTCTTAAAATGAACAAATGGATAATGACATTTTATTTTTGGTGAATTTGTATTATTAGTATTATATTATTTTGTATCATAATTAATATGGTCCAATGCAAGTATCTACGAAAGCGACTATCGTAAACACATACACATGTCCAAAAAATTCACTATTCGAATTTTTAGACAACCATATTATTATTATTGTTTTGTAAAAAAATTTGTTATTGATTTTAAATCTGAAAAAACAAATTTAATTCAGCAAAAAAATGTCTACAGATTGTAGGGAACACTTTTAATACTTAACAATGTTTAGTTTAATTACAATAATGTATTAGGTATTATGATGTTTTTATAAACTTCATATTTTCTGCTGAACTCAAATATTTTATTTTTCTAAATTAAAATCCGACAACGTAAACTAACTACAACCCTGTCAAAAAACTTTAGGTCTTTTGAACTAAAATTGCCGGCAATTTATAGCGACTCTCCTTAGCGGCTTAGTGTACAAAACAAAGAATACGTTAAATGCGAATCAAAGGTGCTTCCCGTTTGCTCGAAAAGTGGTATACCAAGAATAGATTGGTGGAGATCTAACCGTGTACCATGGTGTACCGTCGTGTACCGCTGTATACCGTGCAAAGGATGTATTCCGGAGATCTGGCAGTCTTATACACCTAAACTTGTCCTGTATATTTCATAAGCTGGTTCCATTTTGTTGTCTCGTTTTTTAGTTCCGCACCACCCGTTTTTCTCGAATACAAAATACTTTTCAAATGAACTCACTCGGTCGCACACTCGGACCAAACCGATACGGTTTCGTATTTTAATAATAATTATATAGGACAACAAGGCATACGAATATTAATATTATTGTACCGGTGTACCGATTTCGCCTCCGACCGTAAGCCGCCACGGCCGTCGCCGCCGATTGTCATTATTACATATTATTTTAATATTTATTACTGATCGGAAACAATAATTTCTCACCGGTCGCACGATAATAAATATTATTATTATTCATCGCACACAGTCGGAGTGTTATTTTTTTCGTCCACCGCGCCCGCGCCCTTCATCGGGCCGAATATTAATAATATAATAATGCATTACGTTCGGGTCTTTTATTATTCTTACGCGTTGTATAGAACGACGCCGAAAAAAAAAAACGGATTGTTTTTTTTCGACGATCTTTTTATTAACGGGTTATCCGCGCCGCCGTCGACAGTCGCCGTCGGTTTTTAGATAAACATTAGAACCGCCGCGCATGATAATTATATTATATTATTATATTGTGCGCATATTCTAATAAAGCGACCAAACAAACAGTTTTTTATTTTTTGATTCCTCGCGATCTAAATCGCAATGAATTACGCACTGGCGGCCGAGACACACGTGATCGAACCGCACCGTATTATTAGACTCGCATAAATAATTCGTGTAAAATGTCCACGGTGACGGTTAGTCTATATTATTATTATTATTGCGTCCTGCGATAAAACATCTTTTCAGTTTTTTTTTTTTCGGGACCGAACGGTATTCGTGCACTACACGTCATTATAATATTATAATATATTTTATTACGTCGTTCAAACGAAACGGGTCGCCCTTGCCGATAAAAAACGCCTTCCGATTTCGACACCTGCGGTGTGCATGATAATAATTATTAATAATAAATAATAACAATAATAATATTACACCGCGACGGTGTCCCGCGGACGTCCGACGAGATTAATAATTATTATTCATCCTGAAGAGGGTTTATCACACACGCAGTAGCGCACGATAAATTGCTCGTCGTCGCGTCGTCAGGGGCGCCGCCGATCGCTGTTTAGGTAATATTCCGCGAAACGAAAACAATATTATCACGTACAATATAATATTCGAAGAACATTGATTATTATTGTTCAAGTTGTAATAATAAACTCAAAAGAAATAATATATTATAGCTGAATAAGAAGCATAAATCGTCCGTGGTTAGGTTAAACATTTTGGAAAATGAAAAACTACTGAATATTATTATATCATTATTATATTTTTACCATTACCAATGATTATACGCATTTATACGCATTTGTTATGACGTATGATTATCCGATTACAGAACTTAAGTCAGTATTAATTCTTGCCAAAATTAATCTAAATCTGTAATACGTGTACCTATATCATCATTGTCCTAATATCTTATAAAGTTATTGATTCGATGCTATTTACTACAATTTTTTTCTCGTATTTTCTAAAATTTCGCCACGATCTTGAACTTTGAACTCAGAATAAAACAATAATGAATTCTATACATTTACGCATGTATATTCATGCAGAGCATTGAAACAGTTTCAGTAGTTCAAAGTTCAAGATCGTTATTGTCCACATTATACACTACGAAATTATATCCAATCCGCATTCGCGCACACAATGAACACATTTTCAAACAGTAAACGTTTCGAACACATTTTAAACATATTTTTCGCATTGGAACACAAAGAACCGACCGATTTTAAAAAAACTATTTTTCAATACATGTAATAGATATTACATTATTATAAAATACTTGCACCGTATAATAATATATAATATTGTAGAGTCGAGGAAATCACGCTTAGGTGTAATAATAATTATTATAATAGTTTCTAAATAATTTGTATTTCAGATAGATCTTAGTTTTGGAAATGTTTTTGATTTTTTTTCAGTTTACCCACTCCAAAAAACCGATCTTAAAGTTGCATGGTTTTATTACTGTGGATCGATCCACTTATGAAAAAACATTTGCGAAACATCTCCGTGTAATAGGTGCGTAATATAATATTAGGTTTATGCGTTGGTTCTTATAATATAAAATATAATATAATAGGTTCACGACGAAATTTAAGACGGAATACAATAGTATATTATGCCGACAGAGTATTAAAACGTATAAATCATTCAGTATAATATTTTGATGTAGTTGTATATTATACGACACATTATAATATACGCACAATTTATTCGTCGTAATTCATTGGGAGCAAAACGTTTTAGAAACCATTATTAAACCATTATAAACCGATGGGACGTATTTAACATTATAGAAATATGGGATAATGAACTATCGGTGTATGCTCGAGACATGTCGTAATCGCATAATATATGATACATAATATTATTGTAGTCTGTCATATTAAGGCTTTTGTGCCATATAATGCATATGTTGTACCAGTAAAAGCTTTCGTCGACGGAACTTACACGACGCGACCGAGTGAGACTATATTATTATAATAATATAATGCTTGCATAACAGCTAGTGTTGAAAATCGCACGTTTTGTATGGCGAAAGATAAATCGCCGTTTTCAAAAATTCATTATACGACGCATGACGGTATTATAATATTGAAAAACGAAAATAAATTAAATTACAATTTAGGCGAAGACACGTCACGTGATATTATTATAATAATATTATTATGTTGTGATGAGTATTACGTCTTTAAACAGTCCGTGCACGGAGACTATTCGCCATGCACGTCGCGTATATATAGAACAACGAAATCCCTAAGCGAATATTGTTCCGACGAAAAAACGAACAAATTTGCACACGAAATATTAATAATACACGCGGGTAAAATATATATTTTGTTATATACTCGCACTGTCGAAAACTTCGGCGCAAGTCGATATTCAAAAGCGACACGTTCTCAAATCGAACGAATCTGAATTTAACGAACGAGTGGAATATATAAAGTATGGTGCAGGAATCTCGACACGGGGCCACGGGTACGCGGTATCGTGCGATGATGATTTCGCAACGATTCTTTTGAATAAAATTATTATAAACTAGCCGACCGTATAAATATTATACTATTATTATTATTATTATTATTATTGTTATTTATTCAGGTACGAAAAAAAGTATGACCATCCGCTTAATAATAGTTTTCGATGCATTAACATGTTATTAAATTAAAATAAACAAGCGAAACTTCCGTGAGCCCGTCGGGTCGAATAAATTAATATTTCAACCCACTAAATAAATACTCATACCGATAACCGATGTATATTATTCGAAATCAATAAATCAGCGAGACGAGAATCATGTATATATAGTGTTTTTATTTTAACTATAAATATATATATATTATATTACGTTATATAGGTAATACGCAACGACTTTTTACTTGTATATCGTAGGAGAGACGGGGTTTTTTTTCAGCAAAATGTTTGACTAATTGTTTTGATTTTTTTTTTTTCAAACGGTATAATATTTTAATATTCGTGTACTTATATATATATACATACCTTATACCTGGTATTAGACCGAGTAATAATAGTAATAATAAATTATACGTCGTATAAAATATACACACGGTACGTTTAATACTTACCATATTATACCTACCTAACCTAACCTAACTAGTAAATTAATTAAAAAATATATATTCCTGTTATGAAATGAGCGTATGCGCATTTATCAATCGTGCCGATCGAACCCGACACAACAAACAAAACGACTTTTACTGTGTATGTGTATTTAATAATAATGCGTACAATATTATGCACACACAATGTGTATACACGATCGAAATCGATCGAATTTCCGCGCTAGATATTTTTATTAATTACGTACCTATCTGCTGCGATCACTCTTCGGCACTGTATGTATAGTCAGCACGCCGAAACAAATAGTTATAACATAGGTAATATAATTATTTTAATTTCAATCATTATGTACAGTAAACTCTCATGGTTATCGATTCATTCCACTGCCGGTGGAGTAAAATATATAAACGTGACGTGTTGAAATGGATATATTATTTTAATTTTGATATTTTTATAAGGCGAAGACGATTTTTTTCATTCTTCGCCCTCCTTCCGCCCTTTAATAATAATGAATATTTTATCATTACGTATAGCAGTGTAGGTGTATATCCGCGACGGATTTAAAAAATAAATAACGAAATTCCACTTCTAGCTGCAGAAGTGTTTTAACCTGCGGAAAAATGACATCGACGTACAGAGACATAGGTAGCATAAACATTTGAACGGTGTATTTCGGTTTAGAGCAAAAACTTAAACTTTTGGTTTAGCCAATTTAAGTGTACCTCCGTTCAGGAAATTGAACGAAAATATATCAATAAAAACAACATAGATTTTTAACACTGTCAAATGAATGGTTCAGTAGAATTTTTTTTTTAAATGTCATTGTAAAAACCAACCGGACAGATGGCGCAACAGGTGTATATTCCTATTTGTTCGCTTAACTTTCCGGAGATGGGAGTTGGATCTATAACCTACATAATACATTATACTTAATAACTTTAAATGTGATCTAAAAATTTAAAAAACAAAACGACGATTAGATAAGAAGTGCTAACCCGTGACAACAATACCAAATACTTGTTGAGCTAAAATGTTGCCACCAATTTCTACAACTGGAAGTATAAATATTTTCTGGATAAGAAATATTTAGCCTATATCACTCCTTGCAGAGTCCTTTACCCGCTTGAACAAATCACACTTAAAAATCGAAGGAATGGGAAACAATTTATCGAGAAACATCAAAACCATAACCTAATTACATTGTTTGATTTTACAAAAGTATTAAAACTCATTTTATGGCTTGGAAACAAATTTGTACGTAGGTAACACAATATCGTTAAATAATATCAAGTACATAAAAGTAAAAAAAGGTGTGCTATAACTTGTTTGAAAAAATATGTGAGGATAATCCTGTAATCATAATATTTACGAAATAATATTAGATTATTGTGTTATTTTTGTAACCCAGATAATGCCACAACGTTGACGACACGTCATCATAATATTGTACTACAGGAGAAACATCAAATAATAATTAAATATGTACTATTGTTGTCACAAAACATATTGTATGGCATCATCCTTTTTTTGTCTTATTACTAAAGATCTCATCTGTTGGCATATTATTTATCTATAGGGGGCTGAAAAACGATACTTCTGCGAGCACTCCCTCCCCCTCCCCTCAACATCGCTGTCACCCCTGGCCACAATCACGCCACTGAAATCGTGCGTGTGATATTGTTAATATTATTATTTTTATGTATATATTATTATGAGCTGGTGATGGCGTACCTTTCTGCGGCGTCCCTCGTACCCGGACGTGTTGATGTACAGCAGGTCGGAGATGCCCAGCAGACAGTCGTCGCACCGGCACAAGTCGCTGCTCATCGACGACATCGAATCCAGCGAACTGGTCGAGCCCACCGAGTCGGTGCGCACCAGCGACGGGTGCGAGCCGTACTGGTGACCGCCGCCGCCGTTGAGCGAGGCCCTCTCCATTTTGGCGATGAGCAGCGACTCCATGAGCGTGCGGGGCCTGTTGTGCAGGCAGTTCAGTGACCCGAACTCGGACTGGTGACGGCGGAGGACGTGGCCACCACCTCCACCGCCGCCGGACGAGTGCCCTCCGTCGCACCCGCCATGGCCGTAACCGTGACCGCCGTGGCCACATTCCTGGCCTCCGTGACCACAATCCTGCCCTCTATGACCATAATCCTGACCTCCGTGGCCATAATCCTGGCTTCCGCGGCCATAATCCTGGCTTCCGCGGCCATATACCTGGCCTCCGTGGCCGTAGTTCTGACCGCCGTGGCCGTAATCGTCGTCGTCACGGCCGCTGACGGCCGACGCGCCACCACAGCCGTCGTCGCAGCTTCCGGCCGTCATCGTGCCGCTGCCGTCCCCGCGGCGCCTGTCCAAGTGGCCGAGGGACGCGGACGCGCTCCGGCACAGGTTGCTGGACACCCGTCGGCTTTTCTGCGGATCGCCCGACGACGACATCGCTCTGTCTCGCTCCTATCGCTGCTCGCTGCTGCCGATGCTGTCGCTGCTGCTGCTGTTGCTGTTGGCGGACCTGTCGCTCACGGCGTCATCGTCGTCATTGCCACCCCGCTGACCGGTCACACCGGCTGTTTAGTCCACCAGCGCGCCACACTGCGTTTTTCCATTATTATAATAATGTTGTCTAATTGTATTTGAATATAATATTTATTTATTTATTTATTTATTTATACGGATACAACACAATCGTCGTCATCTATTGCTATGTACACAATGATAATAGTATAACTGCAGTCCAGTCTTGTAAAGTATTTGAATAAAAGTTTTCAACAAATTTAAATACTCTGAATATTGAGTTATATAAGGTATAAGTTATATTTTAACATGAGTTATAACGTTATAACTTATAATATATAACAACAGTTATCATTGTATACACGACGATATTATGTCGTATATGATTTAAGGATTTTATCTCGTAAGTCACTCGGGAAACACGTTATGCAGAAAGTTCATTTTTAAGGCCTTTAAATGTTAAGAATGTCGAGTAAAATTTTTTTTTTGAGGACTTATTGGTACCAATGGTAAACAAATCCAACAACGAACAAATTAACTATTATTTAACCATTATAATACTTTTTTTTTAGTACATTTTAATATTATATTCGTGCAATTTAAATTTTAAACTTTAAAGCACTTCTAAACAATTCCGAGCACTTGATCAATTACGAATTTATTAGGTTAGGTATTCGAGCACTTGACGACTCGACATAAAAATAAAAACAATACCCTCATAATCTATTAAAATATTATTATGTAGGCATCGGTCAGTCGGAAGGAAAACAATAATATCGAATTCTATTAGTCGAAAAAAATTGTAATCGCCCTATTCTGCGTTCGCGCTCGCCGAACACTCGTGCGAGTTGTGTTGCGCGTTCGTTGCGCCGTCGCATATCGATCGTACGCTGTGAGCATCGGTCTTGTAACATCATATTAATAATAAATTATTATTTTAACGTTTTAGCGCTTACAATATTAATAATAATACTATTGAGCACCGGTCGTAATGCGCGAGGACGTTAAACGTTTTTTTTTTTTCAACGCAACGTAATAATAATAATATTTCGTATATAGATTTCGATTAAGATTCAAATAAAGTGACCGCACGACCACCGCCGCGACACGGTCCCGGCGCCGCCGACCCGACTGAACGTAGATCGTTCCCATCGAAATATCGTACGGCATTATTATTATTATTATTATTACTGTGCCGTATATAATATAATAATAATTATTATTATAATTATAATATTATAATAACTGACGTTATTTATTATCGCGATAATTATTATTTAGGTACATCGACGCCGCGTGGTTAATTAAAATATCGCCGGGCCATTAGAGACGATCACGCGAGCGAGCGCGTTAAAACAATATAATAGTATATTTTAATAATATATTTATGTACAGTACAGATACCACCTCCATAGACCTGCAGCCGATAGCACATTCCCCTCCCCGCGGATCGTCATATCACATGAGAAAATTATTTGTTTTTCTTTTGGTTATATTATGTAATATTTATTCTCTCTATCTACTAAGCGCAGTGCATCTGATATCGGATTTATGGAGGATACCACAATCACGTGGTTATATACCATATTATTATTATATCGAATACAGGTATCGTACCTAGCTCATCTCTCATAATAATTGATAATCACTGGCGAACAATTGGGTGGCTTAGCCCCCTGCAAAAATGTCTTTCAAGCCCATCTAAAAACAAGTGAACAAATAATAATTGAACCATTATTTTCCTTAATTAATTATACTGTACAAAAGGTCCATAAAAAAGTACGATGTACATTATATTATAGAATATTTTCTTAGTAACATTGCTAATAATTATTACTTTGACTGGAAAAAAAATGCCTTATTTTCTTTGAAGTGAACATTGCGTGAACAGCGACCGACTATCATTTAAAAAAAATATATATATACAGAAGACCAGAGAGCTTGCTTTTATTACACAGTCGGTTTGAATTCAATAAAATCAATAAATCATCTTAGACATGCAAATAATAAATTCTGAGTGAATGAGACGAACATTTTGAATTTAAAACACGTATCATATAAAATATTGATCATCGCATGCGTATTTTCGATATTTATTAATTACTGTATAAAAAGAACTACGGTAAAAAATTGAATACCATTTTCGAACTTTAGGTACCTATTTGAATTAGTAATGTAATAAAGTTTTAAGTACAAAATAATATGTGAATTTTAAATATTTTGAGTACCTATATCGATCAAGGCAAAACTAAACAATATTTTGTAACACGCAATGTCTATGACGAAATTGTATTAACGGTAGCTCGAATGAAATGAGAACAATTTCTTATCGAGTTATAAGTTGTGCTCTTCGCCCCCCCCCCCAAAAAAGTAATATAAGTACACGGTTTTGGCCTATGAAAAATATGCTAAAAAAACCGAATATCATATTTTGCATTACGCATTTTATTGGGGGAGAATTTCGAGAGTAGATAATATAGTTTGATGTGGTAGTTGGGCCGAAATTGGAGGACAGGAAAGCTCTGCGGACACTGTCGCTTCAGTCGGTACACGCGAGTCGAAAATATTATAACATTTTATCCTACATATAAATTATAATAGACCACGCGTGAAAGTGAGATCTGACGGCGATCTGTTTTTTCTCTCTCTTTTTTTTTTTTTTGCTCACATTTCGCAGGATTAAATATTATGTTATATATTATTATCATACTCTAGCCGGTATAATATTATATAGGCGTATCGGTGACCGACCGACGACCGTTTCGCGAAAACCAGTTGTATATTACGCGAAGAATGTGCAGACGGCGGCCGCGGCGACGGCGACGACCGACGCAGGTGACATTAAAAAAAAAAAGAAGGGAAAAATAATGTTAAAAAAAAAAATTATAGAAAAAATACAAAATATATAATCTCACCGCGCAGCAGCCTTATTAAAAATAATAAGGAATGACGATACGTATTATATACGTGAGGAGGAATCGATCGCGCGGCGGCCGAGTGCAGTGCGATATAAAACAATAATAATATAAAAACACGACGTCTACAACAATAATATCGTATTGTAATATTATTATTATAGCATACGTATTATATTCGTGTGTGCGTGTTTACACTCCGATTGTGTGCGGAATAATTATTATCATGCCTACCCGTTTTGACGAGAAAAAATATATAATAACAGTTACACGTCGCTCCGGCGTTGTCGCCGCTGGTGGTGTTAACGCGGCAAACAATAATAATAATAATGGACACGAGTGAAAACAAAACGCGACATGTATTTTAACGTTTTTATTTTTTTTTTCGTCATGCCACCTTAGCGTCTCGGACATTTACCCCGCCGACTGATATAATATTATAATAATTATTAATTACACTCGCGCGTACGTATACGTATATGGACGGACACCGAACAAGTCTCTGTGCAGAGGACCTTCTGGGCCGAAATCGCGCTGTTTACGATCATGATTTATCGACCGCGACTGTTTACGAGTGGCTATTTACGATTTAATGTCGTCATTCTATCGTACGATTGTGTGATTGATTAATCAGATCGGCAGAGAGAAAGACTGCTGCGCTCAGTGAGAGTTTTATCAAAACCGCGGACGTCGAGCAGAACTATTATAATCAGCTGCTGCGTTCTCGATCGCACTCCAAATTGCAGTTATTAAAATAATATATTAGTAGAATTTTAATTGAAAATTACATATATAATATTATGTTTCGCGGTTTACACGATCCGCGAAAACTACGGCCAAGATCGAACCATAAATCAAATAACGGATACGTTTATAATATTATGACACTGCAATAATTGTTGTTCAGTCGTAAAATAAGTTATTAGTTTTTAAAATATCAATTGAATATATGATTTATTTCTAAAATAAATGTTATCGTCGTATTGGTAGTATTTTAATCTTGTATTTGATTCAAAAATATTACAAGTCCGACGGTATAATATATTATACACGATTTAAGCTGTGCATTATATACAACTACCTACGCACAATAGAGTAATTTTGAAAATTTGAATTATTATATTATTTCAAAATATCGTAAATCGTGTTGTGAAACGGTAACACGAGTCGTATTTACTCACGTGTTTGCATAATTTAGAATCGCTTAAAAACCTAACGAATCCGTATGGATAGAATTGTTTGTTTTTTAGTGCAATATACTATTGCAAGTAACTGCAGCACAACAATTGCGCATACACAGTTGGATAAAATATTTTGCTATGTTCAGAGGTGCCTATTTTACCCATAGGCACTCCGCGTTGGTTATCCGACCTGTTGATGAAATTTCGCATAACAACAGTGCAAGAAGCAAAAACAAATTTAATACGTAAAATTGGGAAAATTTCGACGACTTTGTGCACATCCAAAAAAAAAAAACGAGCCTATTAAATATTATAAATGTATAACACAATTCGAGATGATCCGTTTAACGAAAGATACTAATTATTACGGAAAACACTAACGTTTTGAAAAATATTTCTTTTACATAATTTTAAGTCGTTACAAAACTACATTTTTAATAAGAAATTATATTTTTTACAATCGTTTATCGTAATCATTTTTAAAGATATTTTCCCTTTCGAATGACAAAGTACATTTTTAATTTCATATTCAGCTGAAGCAGAAAATCATTTGGAGCAATTCGATCTTCAAAAATTCAATTTCGGACAAGACGTAGTTACTAGTTATAAGTATTTAAACTTTAAAGTTTTGATGAGTGAAGTAGTTGACCAACATTTTGCGGGGTACCTACCCTTATTGTACCATTCACTCCCCACATGTAATACCTATTTATAAATCATAAACAACTCGTACAATGTTTGATTTTTATGTAGTACTCAGAAAAATGTTCTGCTTTAGTAAAGGAAATAAAAAATGTATGTTGTTATTCAAAAATGTAACACATTTAAAAAAAACCTAAATGTACATAAAAAAATTTTTTCAGAAACGTTTATAGTTTTTAAAATAATGTGTGTCTTGTGTTATATCACTTATTATATGAATCAACCAATATAATATATATATGTAAATAATTTATGATATCATACCGTGTTAGTACTCTGGTATGGTATATATTAGCTGCTCAGTATGACGGAAATCGCATCCCGCGGTGGACTATTAATTTTGTCTGAGTAGGCCGGCTATATAGAATGGCCGTTTGCCATTGCAGTGATCTCGCGATCTCAATTTTATAATATTTATAAAAAAAAACCGCGTTGACGATTCGCGTTAAATACACGAACGTCTTGTAGAAAAATATCCGTTAAATCAACATACGATTTTCTGTGTAGTTTTAGAGGTATTTTGGAAGTATAGAGGTCATAATATTATAAAATGATGACAGGGGAGTCGAACCCGTCTAACCTATGGCCAAATTTTAACAAGGAAATATTTTTATTTCATTTTTAAATCGTGCATTTAATGAAAAGGTATATAATGAAAACAGTTCTTTATTATTTCTTAATATTATTGTAAAATTATATGAACAACACTAATCCGATGATTTCAAGTCGGTCATGGACAGGGACGGATCCAGGGGGGGGTTGGGGGGGCTAGGGGCCCAGGCCCCCCCAGACATATTTTAGACATATTTTTTTATAATTCTAATTTCTACAGATCCTGATATTACTATATTTCAAATCACATAATTTAATATGTCTGATAATATAATATAATACTATACCTACGTAATATCTACTATCTTAGTTCATGGTGGACAGTGATTCCAATATTGTACGTTACCAATGAGTGTAGCTACTGCAGAACGAAGTTTCTCTACCCCGAGACGGGTAAAAACCTGGCTACGCTCTAGAATGCAGGAGGAAGTTGAAATAAACATTGACCAAATAATTGACAGATTTGGAAAAAGTGACAATATAAAAAGGCGTTTAGACTTTGTTATTTAATATATAAATATTATTTTATTTATCACATTGATACCTACTATTATAACAAAATTTTTAAATAAAGAATAAAGGATAATAATTTATTATAATTGTATTTGTGTTGTAAAAAAATTGTTGGGCCCCCCCCCCCCCAGATCTTTGCTCTGGATCCGTGCCTGGTCATGGACTTTTCGTTTCAAAGAAAATGTCTCATGATTTTCACAATATTGAACAGTGCACGTACAATACAATGAAAATATTTTATCAATAGTTCGGGTGTCATATTATTGTGCGTCAGACCATTGTTTTCAATTGTATAATTTAATTATTAATAGTTAAGAATTTGATTAAATATATAACGAAATTGAACAACATCTATATGAAATACTATCGTCATTAGAAAAATATTTTCCAGAGAGTAAAGATATAGAACGTATCCAACGATTAATCAATTTTTAACAAACGACAAATCTGAAGACTTTTCTATAACAAAATATGAAGAATTTATTGAAATTACCACAGATTGATCTTTATTCGATAAAATATCATTACCTAACAGATTTTTGGTGCAGTAGCAGCATCGCTAACGAATATCAATATCTGGCTAATAAAAGCTGTACTAACACTCCTCCCTTTTGCAACAACATATCTGTGTGAAACTAGATTTTCATCATATGCTTTATAAAAAAACAAAATATCGCAATAAATTAGAATATATATACTATAGTATAGACATGAGCATTCTACTCTCGTCTATATCAAGTTAAATATTAAAATACTGGTCAACGAAAAACGCCGACATCACGGATCACATCAAATTCATTAAATATTAAAATGTATAAATTACTAAAATAATAATATTATAAAATTAAACATAGGTATTATGTTTTTTTTTTATTATTAAATAAATTAAATATTTTGTATAATATTAAACACCTACGTGTTTGAAAGAAAAAAATAATTAAAAAGCAAATCATTTACATAATTTTTTATGAATTATTGTTGTCTCGAATTGGCGTTTCTGATTTTTGGGGATAAGGGCTCCGCGAACAAAATGTTGAGAACCGCTGATTTACACCAGGACTTGCAGTCGGGCAGTGAGTTATTAGCGACTATTTGTCACATTTTCAGGTTTTTTTTTTTTAAATTTGTGTTTTTGGATAGTAGTCGGATTGACGACACCTGTTGTGCTTATCGACGCGCCGCAAAACTCGACATATTTAATATACGTAATATATTATATAATATAATATTACGCATATGATAATATTAGAACGATCGGAATGTCGGCGCGTAAAGTCCGCGTACAATATCGGCGAGGCCTCTGCGGGCCGCTCATCGGACGAGCGCGTGCGTCGTCGTCGTCGCGGTCGTTTCTCGCCTATTACACGCGTCATCTATAGCCGATCTGGGATGCGGACGATGCCAAAAATTAAAAAATAAAAACCGTTCTCTGTTCAATCTATAATATATTATATGACCACACCACATCGACACGGTTATCATCATGCATCGTCCCGCCAGAACAAAATATGATATCATCGCGAAGTGTACTGCGCAGAGGGTATGGTCGAGGTGATATTATGAAATTTTTTCCACTTTTTAATTTTAATTTAATCAGCTATACCTAACCTATTAACCCGACTGAAGAAATTCCCCGTTTCTGTCGTACTCGTCTGTTCCGCCAATTTTAAAAAAGGTTTGATTTCCCCGGAATTTACCGTTTCCGTCAATTTACATGCTATTATAATATGATCAAAAATATTGTGGTACAATATGATTACCTACTTGAAAGTCAAAGATAATTTATTTTTCATTTTATTTATTACTAATTGACACGGGTTGTATGAAGTCTTCACGGTTCACATATTATATAATATGTATAACTAAATATGTTTGATATGACCAGCTATTATACTATTGTTATTGAAACTATTTACTATGTTGGACAATAGCGCTTTATGTACCTAAAGGGACTTTTATTTGAGTTATTAATTATGTGGAATATAAAAATATCAATTTTACCAACGCAGGTATATTTGCCGAAACAGGAATCAAATTATTTTTAATATTGGCGGAAACAGTAATATTTAAAAACGTTGCTGAAAACAATAAACATGTCCCTAACTGCAGCGACCCATCCACCCACCCACAGGGCTTGGGCTTTGTATCTGAATCATTTATTCGGGTTTCCGGTTTATAGTGCTGGGTGCATTCCGGTATTCAAACGCAGAAATCAAATACTCAAACAAACGTTTTTAGGGGACCATAATCGTTATTATTCGGATTTATATGGGTTAAAACGACTGTTAAGTATAGTTTGGAAAAAACCTAATTCGATAACTATGCAAGATGTACATAAACTTTTTTTGTAGACTATATTATATGATATTATTCCTTACCATATTATAATATGATTTCATACAATTTTACTGAAATATGATACTTTAATATCGAATGATTGCGGGATGAAACGACGCATGTACACACATGTTAAAATGTATCGATAGTGAGAAATATTAAAAAGTTTACATCAATTGATTGCAAAATTATTAATATTTATTTTTAAACAACTAATTTTGCAAAATCGAAGACCGCTATAAAATAAAAATTATGTACAAATAGTTTCGCAATATCATCACATGGAATTTGCAAAATATTCGGGTTTCGGGTTGATGCCGTCGTGATTTATTCGGCTTTCGACTAATATTTGCGTGTTTCGAAAAGAAAGCCATTCGAGTTGAACGGATTTCGGGTATTCGTATTTTTTAGGGGTGTAACGGGTTCCGGTTAATATCCTGGTGCAAGGCCCCGTGGCATATAATATACGTATAAGTATCGAAATACACATAATAACTTATATCGACTATACAAGTAGTATAATTTTATGTATTTATTTTGTGTAATAATATTCGCGACAACGCGTACCATACATAATAACATATACTTATTATATTATAATAATATATAATATATTACGCCGAATAATCGACCGTATACCGTTAAAAACCACGCCGATGACGTCCGCATCTCCATAAACATTATTTTATATTATTATTATTATTATCATTATTATTATTATTATTATTATTATTATTACTGACGTCGCATAATAATATTTATAAATAAAATATTATAACATAATAATAATATAGTCGTCCAAACGATTTATGTGCTCAAGATCCGCTGGCGACGAGTGCGCGAAAACACACCTAAGGGGATTAGCAGGGTGCTATTATATACTGTATTGGTACACCTATATATATATACGCGAATCGGTACCATTATTTTAATATATATAGGCACCTACCTATACTTATATGACATTGAGTGCCAGACGAAAACCCGCGATAATAAACATAATATTATTATAAAAACGCTCGCGACTTATATTCTCGTCCATATAGGTTAGGTGTAGGTAGGTATTATACTGCTATTATATGCAAATCGAAAATCAACCGAAACATGCACTGCGCGTGCGGGCGGTCTTTTTTTCGCCTGGCCGACGACGTACCGAATTGTAGGAGGTGCATACCGGCTTTATACCGGGTTACCGAGTACCTGGGTACCACCAGCTCGCTATCCGGTAACCACTGTAACCCGACGACGACGACGACGACGCACTACCCGCCCACCCGCCGCGGTCTTGTCGCACAAGTGCGAGCGGATAGAGTTCACGGGATGTTTGCAGCGTGCGCAGACCAACGGCCGAAGAACGAATTGCTTTTTAATAACTCTATTACCGGGCACGCACCCAAAGCGGCGACCGCGCGATTGGAATTTGCATAATCGCGGCCTGCCAATCGGCCGACAAATTGCCGTCCGCCGTTCGATTTATGAGCTGAAAATAATACTATATAAAAGAAACAGACCGCGGAGAAGCTGCTGCAGCCGAGCAAAAAAATACATATACTTAATAATATCGTATATACATTATAATATGACGTATTGTCGGGACGGCACCGGGCGGCAAACACGTCGGTGACCCCGGGGTGAATTGCCGGTAAAAAATTCGCCAAGCTCTCCGACACCTATTTATTTTCTGTTTTTCGCCCACCGTCGTCGGAACGAGCGTGATTAAATTCATTATATTATGGCGCGCGAGCGTAAAATTTTCGAACACGGTCAAAATAATAATAATTACTATTGAATTCGGCTGATGGGTTTCAATCAGAATTCGCGCTTACAGATATTATATTTATTTATTGTGTGCAATGCGGGTACGTCAAAATCGATATTCCGAATACCCATCAGCGCTATATATATATATATATTATAATGTGTCCAAATGCAAAACACGAAATATTTATGCAGCCCCACGCGTCGGGTTTTATAATTAAATTTACCTACAGTGTTAAGAGACCGGTATCAATAAAAAAAAAATTTAAATAACCATAATATTATGAATGACCGCGATTCTCACATTGCAATGCAGAAATTAGTTTTACACCGTATGCGTGTCCGACCAATACGGTTAAAGTGATTTTGTATAATATAAATATTTTATAATAGGTATAATATTGCTTTAAAAATAAAAATAAATGTTTTTTTTTTTTTAATTATTAAGGTACACATATTATAAGAAATGAGATTTAACATCAAAATCTATTACTAAATTATTTTGCATCAAAATCGACCCACTTTTGCCACTAATTTTTAGACTTAGCGAAAAAATAATAAAAAATAATTTCGTATAATAAAAATATAAAATTGAACAATTTAATTTACTTACTAAATTGATATAATTATGTTATTATAAAAAAATATCCTTATAATATTTTAATAACCCGTCTAAGAAAATTGTTACCTTGCATAAAACTATAAAATTATAATAACTGTTCACTTAATTAAATTTGTAAAAATACAAACATAGGTATCTATATAGTATAGATAATAAGTGCTAATACTTAGAAAAAGAACATTTTTATCGCATTTTTTGTGCAAATACACTTTAGCCGCAATGCGGAACTTGATGTCTCCTGTTAAATGATAACTTCGAATACATTGATTTTTATAAATGCCAAATTAAATCAGTTTTAGAAATGGATTCCAGTGAGATTTGTTAAATTACCATTTTGAGAAAATGTTTTTAGACGTATGTCACGTGAAACGGGTTTCCTTCGGCTTGGGAACTCCATTTATACATTTAAATTTTTACGATGAATAAATAATTATGTATTTATAGTATGTATACATAATACATACCTATATATATGTTAAACTCAAGTATATAACTATTTTACCTAAGCCTTTATTATTTACACTTAAATTATACCTGTTTAGTATGAATAACTAATTAACAAGTGGACATATATATATTATATAAATACAAAATATACATAGTTTACTGGCTTACTGTGTAATATGTATATGAAAAAAAAAACAGTCAAATAAGATGTGTTTAACAAGCGATGCTTATTTCCAAGTAAATGAACATTTATTATTATTAAGTTGGACAATGATTAATGACACAAAACTACACCGGAATAATATATACACGAACAAAATGAATTCAATTATTTGTAAAAATTGTTTTATAGCGATTGTAATTATGCAGGTATTGAAAAAAAAATAACACATCGCTTATTTCAAACAATATATTATATACCTAGTGGATGATAAATACTTCGATTTCGAGTCGAAGGTTTTTCATTATTTGCTTGATTTTAATTATCTTTTATGATATGCGCCTTTTATGAACAGCAGCTGGCTTGTCGTTACAAATTAAATTAACCGTATTCCCGACCTTAAATATAAATCAAATTTGATACGAAATAAAACTTTATTGATTTAATATTGTTTATATATTATATATATAAAAAAAAAACATTTATCTACTAATGCATTTTTAATATATACTCGTAATAGCTTATATAACTTACATATTTAAACAGCGTTACGACGAGTTCGTAAATTAATTATTAATTTTTCGACCATCAAATACGTATCTCTCTTTACGCACATCATTAGGCTCCTACAATGAGACCACGCCAGTCGGGCTTTATGATATGGCCTACGAGTATATGAGCACATGACGTGTAGACTATGTACATTATATATAAATTAGTTTTTTTTTTCCGGAACTTATTCCGACACGGATTTAATTAAAACAATATTATAAACGTCAGGAGATATACAATATGACGTATTATACCATTTCGTGTAACCGTAACGAGTTACCATATCATTATATTAAACGTCGTTTAATAAATAGTAATTTATGATAAAGCTCTTGAAACCATAAATCTATTAGTTCATACTCGAATGGATAACTGTACTACACTATTACCTAGTATATTAGTTATTAGTTGTTATATTCATACATTTTCGTTTTTTTTACATAATATAGTATTTTTAAATTGACCAAACATTAATAAATTATCCCTCCATTGAAATACGAAGAATTATATGCTATCGTAAAATTGATTTATATACCTACTTTTTGTTAATATTAATATTTTTGTTTCTTCCCCATTAAACCTATCATTAAAATGAAATTATGTTTTTATTGTGATTATAAAAAGTGTGACATTTCAAGGAGTGTACGCATGCACTCCATATACAGCTTCATCAATTTATAGCTGTATCAAATTGATAATTCAACACCCCCCTCCCCTCATATACATACACATTATAAGCAATTTGTCAAAAATAATTACACCAAACTACACAAGAACCATAATATCAAAGTAAAAAACGAACCACTTCGATACCGAATTCATATAATATATTTTAAAAGTTATTATAATAACTGATTATTGTTAACGGCTATCGTGGTACCTACTCGGCCGGATTCGTGAGGATGAAAAACGAGTAATCGGAGTATACCCAAACTGCAATTTGGGACTTTTGAAATTGGCGATTCCATCGTGCGAAAAACCTATTATTTGTGATTTTTTCGTACGGCTCGCTGATTTTTTATACTAGTGGGCGTATACAGCAATCGCTTTACCGCAGCGCCGTTGTCGTCGCGGTAATAAATTAACAAGTTCTTTTTTCGTGTTTCGTTTTGCCCCCAGACAGTCGTGTCGCGCCTGTCCGACGGTCGTTTTTCACATCGTTCCGAATTGATTCCGAAAAAAAAAACCGCAAACATTTAGAGTCAAAAAACCAAAAAAATCACCTCTGGAGGGAATCTAATTAACTCGCTTTACACACTGTAACACACTATATACCTATTAATTATATTGTACACAGTTTAACAATTTTACAACTGCAACTGCTATTATTATTATTATTATTATTATCGTCACAGCTGCAAGTCGTCGGCGTGGTCGGTGTACGAAGTTTTTGTCGACTATATACCTACATCATAAGACAGCAGAACAGCGACAACACGCGCGTGCGTCACGGAAAAGCGTCACACGACTCGCTCGCAGTGCAAACAGAAAAAAGGCGAGGTTCGCGCGCTTTGTTGCAAAATTATAATAAAAACCAACACAATATTATAATAAACCACAACACAATCGCGTCGTACGTTGCAATATAATATTATAATAACCACCACCACCACCACCACCACCTCCACCACTGCCACAACACAGCACAACACAACGCCTACGTCAGTGTAATACCATTAGAATATATACCATTAGAATATACCTGTATGTATGGGTACGATACACTATATTATAGTGTCACGACGACGACGACGACGACCGCGTGATGGAGGCAACAGGTCTGAACACATTACATCAAGTACCTATACGTGTGTTGTATTATACAGGGTGTATATCTAGAAGACTACGCGATGTATGTTACATATTACATGAAATATTTTAAATTTTATTTCAGTGCACCTATATCATAATAACGGTTGTCCCTTATACAGGGCAATTCGTTCAACGTGAGACAGAAATCATTTCAAAAACATGTTTTTGAAAAAAAAGTCTTTAAAAAAACAAAACTGTTCACTACTAGTTATCGGCATCATTTAAAAAAAATGTTACTCCAAAACAGAATAATTCCCGGAGTAGTTTGATACATAAATATTGAATTTCGGACGAGTAATTTATGAGTTAAAAGTATTTAAAGTTTAGATTGGTGGTGTGGTGCAGGGGGGCACCATGCAAAAGTTGGTCCACTATTCCACTCATCAAAACCTTAAACACATTATTAATATGAGTGCCTTATGAACTATAATAAACTACTTTTCTGAAACTTGATTTTCATACAGATCGAAATACTTCAAAATATATAATTCTGGTTTGGAATATGAAATTAGAAATGTTAATGAGTGTAAATGGATCACCCCGTATACGTCATATATATAGGTGAACGCATAGTATCATAATATACCGTAACTACAGTACGTATAAGTGCTAGGTACAGAGGTATTATACGTCCGTATACCTATTTAATATGTTATTATCGAATATTATACCTACGTGGTAAGTACCTATATAGAGGTGTACGTGGCTTTTACGACTGCTATCCTCTCTGCGCGCGCGCGAAAGAATTCATAACACCCGTATTATAACTAATATCATAATATTACGCACCTAGATACATATATACATATATATATACACCTGTATTCTATAGCCAAAGCGCGTTTCGTGAGACATTACTGCGCGCCACACACACACACACGCGCGCGCGCGATCGCGATCGCCCGCTCGTAACGACCGGCCGGAGGCGCGAGAGGATTTCCAGAGTGTGATAACTGATAATTAATAGAAGTGGAATAATAATAAGTATACAAGCACAACAGGTAGGTACCGCGGCGACTAGTCTCGTATGTATCTACCGTCTCCATAATATTATAATAGGCATCTGGCATATAGATGGAATCGGATTCGGAATCGGTTCCGAATGCGCGTCGGCGACCGCATAATAATAATAATAATAATAATAATAATATTTTAATGGCCTAACCTAACCTTCCTATAGCCGATCGTACAGGTGCCTCGCCACAGCTGTATAAAACGGCCCCTCTGGGCGCGCGCGCGGTCTCCCCGGTAGTGCTTTTTTTAGCCAACGACGTTCGTATTATAATATTTAAAATAATCGCCAGTCGAAACGTTCGATTTCGGCGTAAAAAAATAACAATCGTTAGGTACGACAATACATAAAGAGGGAAAAAACCCGAAAGAAAATCCGCAGCGAAACGCGATCAGCCGTAACGCGCCGCCGCACACACACGCGTCATACAGGTGGTTCGTACCATTTAATGTTGTGGCCCCTGAGCGGCTGGCGCGCGCTCAAGACCCGGCACGATTGTCCGGATCGATAGAAATCTAAACGATCCTTAATTATTTCTATATACCTACTCTTATTACTTATACGCACGACAGCTATATACATAATATAATGTAATAATATACGTATATATAATAATAATAATAATATTGTCGGCTCGGCAACGACGGCGGCGGTCTGTGATTATTATTATTATCGTCATCAGTCAATGTGTTTCCATTTGGTTTTTTTTTTATCGCGGGTTTGTTTCCGATCGTGTTTTTGCGGGCAGGCCCTACAGTGGTCGCGCCGACCACCATCGCAGCCGCAGCCGCCGCGCGCGGATAAAATGCATGTTACGATATCGATCGACGAAATACGGCGGCGAGTATATAGGACCTAAGTATCTGTAGGTGTATAATAATAATAATAATAATAATAATAATAATAATAAAAACGTATAATGTATATGTACTATGTAGGTATATATATATGGGGGGGCACCTACTTGGCCGTGTTGTATTAAAATACACACGGGCACACGGCGCACGACGGTGTCTATATAGGTATCTATACTTTTTATAATATTATTATTATTATATAGCCCGTCTATAAATTACGACGAATCGCATTCGATCTCGCGGGCTGCGAAAGTGTTTACACGCACATATATCGAACGGCGCGGCGCGAGTCGCGTCAGGAGAGGAGAGAAATATAAAAAATCACGTGTAATAAATCGTCAGCCATATTATTATTACGCGCGAGCCCGCTGATTGATCGCCGATATTAACGGTTCCCGCGCGATGTCGGGGGTAAACGCTATCGTATTATTATTATTTTGTTTTCGTTATAATAGTATGTATCCAGGTTGATCTGCAGCTCGCGACGTATAGACGTAACGAACGCGCGAGACGAATAACATAACAAACTCTCCGCAGACCGAAATATTATTATTTATTTTTCCAGCCCTGACAGGTTACGCGCGTATACCTATATAATATCATGTGAACACGGGCACAGAGTCGTCGTGTGCGTCTGTAATTAAATCGTCGTTTCCCGTGACTCGTATCAAAAGCGTGTCACGGTTGGAAAAAAAAATAATAATATAAAAACACACATACTTAAGCCAATCGTATTCATAAATCTAAAGTCCTGCGAGCGCGCGCGGGCTGCGGGAGCGAGGAGAGTGAGAGAGAGTGAGAGACAGAACCTCCAGAATGTAAAAGAAAATCCAGTAGTTGTTGCTAAGTATACATGGCTTAGCATACAGGTCCTCCTCGGCTGCCCACCTATCTATACGTATTTGTGTATACACGTGCAAGGAAAAGAGAAAAAAACGTAACGAGCCGTTTGCGCTATGAGAAAATCCGATTAAAACGTGTAAGGTACACGGCGTCTATCGTTAGTTAGATTGGATTAGTATTTCGTGCACCCAAAATATTAAGTTTAATAGTCGCTCGGTTTCATTAAAGTGCATAATAAGTTGTTCTAATATGAATAATGCATTCGGTTAATTATTGTTGAAATGCTGTTTACACAGCGTTCTCGCGTTTCTCACGGTCCGGACGTACTATAATTCCGACGTGTACGAAATCTGAATTATTACGAGTTTTTATTTTTCGACCCATTGCTGCGTCGTCGCATAAAACGATTTTGGGAATCAGGTCTGATCGACCATATTATAATAATATATAATATGTATTTCGGGCACTACCTGCAGCTGGCATATAAGACTTATGTTACAGCAATGACACCGATGACTTAGGATTTCGTGATTGAATTTTTTTTTTTTTGGTTTTAGAAACGTGGAGACACCATCTCAAAACAAATTATTTTGACAGAGATAATATTACATATTTGACGTTACCCATAATCGGACTTTACAAGCGAATCGACCGCATAAACAAACTATTAAGCGAGTGATGGTGCAAATAATACAACACGAATGGACAATGCAGGTGTATATATAATTTTTAAGCAAAACATTTAAATTATTGCGACTGACGAGCTATCTATTACAACGTTAAATCCACGTGAGATAAATTTAAAAAAACGTCATGATGGGCCAGCACCCCCAAAACCCTCGAATACTTTTGTAAAATATTTATTATAAACTATAATATTATGATATATTAATATGCGTATGATGTTTCACGATATTATAATAATATTCATAATATAATATTGTACAACTATATGAATTTTGTTACGCCACTTGCGACTTGAAATATCATTTGGTTTGGTTGATTTCATTTTTGAATTCGAATAACTATAGGCACGTCCAAAAGTTTAGTTCGGCCAACACACACGCCATTATTACTGTGATTGGTATTATATAATATGCAGCTCGGGGCTCAGGGCGAAACTTGTATTAATATTATATACGTGTTTAAAATATTATAGGTATAGGTATATCAGACATAGAGCGTAAACAAAATTACCATGAATAATTGTAAATAACAATATATACTTAATAAATAATATCATATTAATATTATCACGTAGGTACCTATATATGTTTGCCAATTTAACATTTAAGTGCAAAACCATTGTGATTAATTATTATTCATATTTGTGTCTACTTAGCTAATTTATGACCGTAGCTATACGTCATTTTTTAATATATCCAACGATATCGTGGACGACTTGAACTTATAACAGTTGAGGACCGGATCAATTTTGTGAAAGGTTGCGCTGGTATGTGAAATTAGACTTTAAATATGCATTAAAATATAATATTATACTTAGATAATGGGATTTTAATACGCTATAATTATCGTGTATCATAATAGCGTAATAAATACGTAGGAATATATGGAGATTTTCATTTTTTCTTCTTCCTTTTCTCTCTCACTCCCTCTCTCTCTCTCTCTCTCTCTCTCTCTCTCTCTCTCTCTGTCAAACCGTCTCTCGCTCTCCGTATAATTATTACAAAATCAAATTTATTGTGATATTCAAATCAGTGGATAAGCCCTTCAATTATGTTTCAGTTCATTTATTAATTTATTAATATTATATATACATATTATGCGCGCGTATAAATATGTCAAAAAAGGCTACCGATACGGCAATACATATAGATATAGTAGCATATATTTAAAGAATGTACACGCGCGTGTAATGTATATATAAATATAATTATAACGAATAATTATATATTACATATTATATTTTAATATAATATTATTTATTACGTCAGTGGTGGTGGTATCATATTTTGTGGTGTATACAATAACGGTTGAAAAAAAATATATCGTCAGTCATGTAAAACGTATATACATGATATAATATAGATTATGACATTACGAATTACAATTAATTATGTACAACCCATTAATTGCATTGCAATATATTGCCAATATGAAATGTAAAATCGCATAATATATCTTTTAAAATTACTCTGCTGAAATAAAACAACAAATCACCTTACACGCGTTTAGTGACGTAGTTATATTGTGCTCGTTGAAAACGTATCTACCTATATATATATAATATAAAGAGGTACGCCGTATGTACAAGGCACGTGAACATAATATTGTCTATTTTACCATCTCATATAATAATACACTATAATAGCGGGGATACGTCACTTGCGGCATTACAATGAACTTTGAAATTTACATTATCTACACGAGTGGTCAAATGTCATTCAGCCGTACCTATGTGGGTACATAAAAACATAATACTCTAGCCTGGTATATATTATATATATATATATATATATATATATAATATAGGTATATACACTATACATATTGTATGTACATATAGGTATCGATGGCCGAACAACGCAATTTTTTCGAGTACGGGTATCGTGCCAAGTTTGAAATATCAGACAATAATAATAATAATATAAGTGCTCAGCACAAACGAAATTCATATAAAATCGATTCGAACGACAGTCCGCTTACTATACTATGTATATACCTATTAAAATCTGGCAATGTCAATATCTATAACCTGCGTGACTGTAAATGTGTATTAAAATTGATCGTAAGGAGTTATATATATTATATTATATGGCTCAAAAGGCCTCGTGTACCACAGATATTTACCAGCTTCGATATAATTTAATGTATATATATATTTTTTTATTATTAAATCATAGAATATTCGCAACCTATGCTTAGAGAGAGGCACAATAGGCAAATAATTTAACATTATATAATAATATACATAAAACACAACAATAATGATACATGTCAGGAGAGACGCCATCCAAGTGATCGAATCCAACGTTTTTTATTAATTTTATTATTTTTTGCCCAATTAATTATAATTGGTTGATTTGCCTATTTAAGCGTCTGTAATTCGGAATCATAATATTATAATTAGTTAACTGCGATTCTACGTTTCAATGAAATGTTGAAGTGTACAATCAGATACGTACACCGATGAATGATGGCGCAAAAGATATAATATAATAATAATATTATATATATGTACCTACTATGATATGCGTTTCTATTGGTCGGATTTCTAATTAAATCCGATACGCAATTTTACGTTTTTGGACGTCGTCCGCGGTAAATTCCAGTAGCTGCGACGACGTGCTCCCCCTCACTCCGCCCCTCCCCCTCACCTACAGGTCAGTTAAGACGTGAGCGATCACGAAATCAAAAAAAAAAAAATGGGTTATCCCATTAAAATTCTCTGGAGCGTTTTGACAGCACGTCACGTACGTCGTAAACCGATAAGGCGCGAGGGACGAAGAGCAAGGGCGACCAAATATATAATATAATAATAATAATACTATATGTAGTATAACGAACGGAACCGAATTAAAAAAATAAGAAAAGAAAAAAAGCTTAGGTATGTTGTTAGCCGTAGGTACCCATCTACGCCAAAAATACCGATAAAAATAAGTACGAAAAACCAAATAAATTATAGAGAAAAGAGCCTAACTTAACCGATATACTGCACGTGCCATCCATCGCGGTAGCACTCGCTCGCGTTATTCGTGAGGACTGGCGAGTGGTAGGCAGGCATAAGGCAGGTAAGGCGTACATGGTCGTGTATATTGCTGATGGACTTACAAGTCGTATATATATATGCGACCGCAATGTAATTACACGTGGCGGAGGAGACCCTATACGCATATAATATATAATATTATAAAATATTCTATACGGCCGCATTGCTGGGCATAAATCTATATATACTTATGGACTGCAGCGATGGAAAATGAGAAATATGTATATGCATTATAATATGTGTTATACGACTTAGACGATGACGACGCGACGTTAATCAGATTATGTACACGCACACACGAGGTATTATATTATTATTATTATATATGCTATGTAAATATAAAATAACGAATACTAAAAAAAAATGGACGGCTGCTGCAGTTGACCACACACGTACACAAACGAATATAATATTAAGTATACATTTTATTATTTACAAACGGGCACGATGTCCTGCCAAGTAAATAATGTACAATTATTAATTTAACACAAACTACATATAGGTAATACATAGTTATTAAAATCTACAGAAAAAGTGAAACTCAATAGACAATTAAAATATAGACCCGACAATGAAAAAAAATAAAAAAAATAATATATAATTAACGATCGGGTAGTTACAAACATATTATGTCGAATGTTGTAAAATGGTGTGTTGTAAAAAGGAATGACGAAGGGAAAAAACTACGATCAATAGAGCAGGAACGGTCTGTGGAGGGTCTCTAAAGTTAGTATTCGAGAAAGGAGAGAAGGCCAACAATACTATGTCCGTCTATCGGCTTTTGCTATATAGCGTATACCGAGTCGGCTGCTGTCACTCGCGGTCCATCTGCCAAGGACATGTCGAGTCCAAGCCGATTAAATACGGGGAGGTATAAATAATAAATGTGTATTTTAATTTAATTTTTAAAATCCGCGCTGACGTCGCTTTATACTCGGCTACACGTGTTTTCATACCGCGTCCCGTGTTCGGTTTAGTCGTTGAAAAATAAAATGTACGTCATATTATTATAGGTAGGTACATATTATATTATATTATATTATTATTGTTGTATATTTTGCAGTAGGTATTAAACCTACGCGAATCGCAGCGAGACGGCGATAAATATTCGTTTCGTCGTTTCGTTACATATAATATGTATTAGGATAATAATCTACAGGAATATTGTGCACACTAATAATTTATAAATTACTTACTCAGATTATCGTTGACGAGACGTAGGTACTTATACTCTATTTGTGAGCGTGCCGGACCGAGCGTTACATAAACTACGCGACTCACTGATAACACGACTTAACCATTATCGGTAATATTGTATTATATTCTCATACCGCGATGTACCTCTACGCATATGCAACACAACAGCGCCGCATTGCCGGCTAAACATACGCGTCGGTTTCGTTATTTTAGCCGCGAGACGACTTCGAGCACTGCACATTTCGTCACAACATTATAATATACCTTCCTATATATTATATATAATAGTAATAATATTAAATATCATTATTGTGTTGTCGATACCCGCACTAAGAGTGCGCCTGTGTGGGCAATTATACGTCAATGGTGGGTATATAAATTATAATAATATAGGCTCCCTCTCTCTCTCTCTCTCAGTTTCTCTCTCGTGTAGACTATATAGGAAACGAGATCAGTGTTTTCAGGGCAATTACATTCAATAACGGCCTATACGACAGCGGCGCATCTCACCATCGACGTCGACCGCAATTATATGTACCTACCTCGGTAACTATATATATATATATGTGTGTATGTGTGTGTGTGTGTGTGTGTGTGTGTGTGTGTGTGTGTGTGTGTGTGTGTGTGTGTATATATATAGGTACTTACATTGTATATTATGTTTAAACGGGTGTACCGGGTATAGATATAGGTATACACGCGCGTCATGCACGGCCGCTATCTATGCACATTATTTTAGCCGGTACAAGTCGACACTAATAACGTGTAATAATCGTTTTCGATGTGTGTTTTGTTTCACGTTTCGAAATAATATATTATAATATATTATACACTGCAGCTCGAGAAGAAATGCGCGCATCATCGGCAGATAATATATAGTATAATAATTCCAAGTCCGAACTGCGTCGTTCGTATGTATGACATAAAAATTCTCGCAATATACTATTATTATTATTATTATTTTTTTTTTTTTTAATACGCACAACTCTATATACCTATAGTACGTACTGCCTATACGGTGAATGGTCGGCAAAATAACGGGTTTTTCAAATGTCCTGCGTGCACACCGTTTATAGTACCTATACTTTTATATATCTGCACCGTATTGTATATTGGATTTATAATAATGTCGTGCGGCGTTATAATAATATGATATATTTAATTTTAATACAATTTTTTGCCAAGAACGCAAGAACCCACGTAAACATGTTTTTATTATAAATATCATATTTTAAATATGTGACTATATTATAAATGTTTCGGGTAGGTACCAAATACCTAGTAAGAATATATAACGATGTATAATTTTCGTGTACGGATATTATAAAATATATATACATATATGAATACGCATTATATAACGTGGTTTTGTGTAAGCAGGTGTATATTGCGAAAAACTAAACTAACCGATCATTTTTTTTTTTGATAGACATTGGAGATTAATATCTATCTACATAATAATATTATATAGGAACAAATGCAGTCTGTGGATTATGTTTAATTCTGCGAATTTAATAAGACATATTTTATGTTATTGTACATAATATATACCTAAGTACTCTAAAATCATAAAAATATAATATCCATTATCATTATCTATACCACAAAAATACTGTTATGTTAGAATATGTATAAGGCTGCAGGAACGATAGAGTTACAGACGATCGTGCTACAGGATAATATATTATTAAACAGCATAATATAATATAATATATAGTATATACCATACAGACTTTAACGGTATGTCATGAAGTTGACGACATATTGCAGCTTGTATAATATTATAGTGAATGGTAGTGATGGTATGAACGTTAACAATTTAAAATGGTGTGGAATAATACTATTATATCTACAGTTCTAATTCTATAGGGGTCACCAAATGGCCAACCGAGGATTTTTAACGTGGTAAATATGTATTGTTTTCACGCGATAACGCGTTAAAGTCTCCGATACAATATATTATGCAGCTCTTATCGTGCGTAGTACATAGAACAGTGCGCACTCTATCTGGTCATATATTATTATAATATAATGCGAACTGTACGTCCATAAATATCTAATATTAAATACGTCGAACCAATTATCATTACTCATTAGAAATATGATTTATTAGTAATAATAATAATAATATATATATTATAATAGACTTCGTATTGGCAGCGATAAGCATCAGCATCACGTTTTACGGAAATAAAAAAGTACCTATATAATACACCTGATATACGAATATTAAACGGACTGCGAAGACAGAGAACACAATAAATATAGTATTATATTACTATATATAATATAGGCTATGAGTAGTCGTACGAGACGCGGACGTCGCACACGCCCGCTGTTGCTAAAAAAATTTGCTCGACTCCTACGCGTAACATCGTGTGTACCTACGTACATCGGACGAGATTGTATCTCTAATTCTGCAATGACCGTAGCTATATTTTAGTCGACTGCGATTTGGAGCTAAGGAATAGCGTAAATCGATAATAAATTATTTAACGAGTTTATTAAGTTATAATTGGTTTTTTTGTTTCTATTTTTTGTGAAGATTACGCGCACGAAATTACGCCACCGCCTACACGCCGGCAAAGTCGCACGCACCACATCCTCACGTCAGAAACGATCGAACGGTCATATTATTATATAATAATATAGACGTATTAGATTAAAAGTATAGGCGTTACGGAGTTCGACGAGCGATTCTCTGGACTACGTGCAGTTACGGAACAATAATAATAATCGACCTATAGCTGAGCTGCAATTTCGGGTCGATTATAAAATACATATAGGTAGCGCGATGTTATATAGTATAATTATTGCAAAACGTCCGAAATCGATTACGAATAATAATTTCGCACGGCCTTACGCACTAAGCGCGTCAGTCACACCTACACGCATATATAATAATATAATATATAGCGGTACGCACGCACGCGGCGTTTACAATATATACTTTATACGCCGACCGATTGTAATTTGCATATTTTTGCATAATTATATTCGTTAGTAAATCGTTTACCGATATATTTTAGCGTTAATGACAGTTATACATAATATAATATAATATAATTTAAAATGCATTATGGTATTATCATAATGGGAATATAAAAACAACACACGACGACGACCACGACGGTCCGTCGGTCGTATCACAAATGTTTACTCATGCTATTACGTAATAATATAATATGTATAAATGTATATATATAATAGCAATAACTATATTATTTTAAGTATACGTCTTGAAAGTCCAATCGAACACGATTTGACGATATTATAATAGAGTGTAATACGCAACACGGTACCAGCTATATATGTTATATTAGTCGAATGGAATCAAATTATTCAAAGAGTGACTGCAAAAATCGCATCGCGTACCTATACATGCGTAATACATATTATAATACGTCACGTGGTATTGAAACAATGCGCGTGCAGACGGGAGATGGAGAAAAAAACTGTTTCGGCAACAGCACCTATATATAGGTATAATACGAAGGCGTTCACGAAATGGGAACAATCAACAAATAAGAATAACAATACGTAATACGTATATAGAACATACCGGGTGATTCGTTCAGCTTAAGACCGCACTCGTCATTTCAAAAACTATTAACGTTTTTTGAAAATATTTTACATAATTTTAAAGGCGTGAAAAAAAACGATACTATTTACTATTTTTAAATATTTTTAATGATAACATGCATTTTTAATTCTTCGTTCCAAAGCGGAATATTTTTTGGACTACTTCGATGTATAAAATTCAAATTTTGGACTATAAATAATAAGTATTTACAATATTGATGAGCGGAATGGAGCGGTACATGGAGTGGTAATAGGTCCCCAGTGGCAACCCACAAAATGTCGTTCCATTACTCTGCTCATCCGAACTTTAAATACATATACGCCTTACTATAGTGAATTTCTTGTCCGAAATTCGATTTGTTATGCCCATCGAAATACTTTGAATAATATTGAGCTTCGGAATATGAAATTAAAAATATAAATTGAATAAAAATATTGAAAAAATACAATTTTTTTTCGATTTCAATTTTATTCTGAAGTTAAACAGTGGCGCCGAGTACGCACTTAAGGTGGTGCATTTGAACCACCTAAAATTATGAGTGGGTGGGTCTTGGGTGGGTAAGTAAACATATTTACCTAAGATAGTTAATACTATTACTTACAATAGTAAGTATAAAGTAGGTACTAGGAGTTAGGACACTAGGTAGTGAGCGGTTTTGTGTCGTTCAGTGTTGTGGGTGGGTGGGTGGGTAGGCTTTGGTGAGAATTGAACCACCTATTTTTAGTGAACTCGGCGCCACCGAAGTTAAATATTATATAATGTCTCGCGTTAAACGGATCACCCCGTATACAATATAATGTATATATGTATGAACCCGATGACGACGACGACGAGAGATTGCGCGGTTATAGAGAAGACGATATAGGCTCCTCGATATATACGATAATAATAATTACTCGAGCGAGATGACGTGTACGGGCGGCGGAGAGGCGGTGCGGCGCGAATAGGATTTTCATAATATTCGAATAAATACGCAAGGCACGACGGCGACAACAATGAGTCGTCGAACATAACGACTATTTCGATTGTGTCAGAAGATTTATACGCGCATAAGCACGTCGTACACGCCAGCTCATATAGATCGCATTCGGGCGGACTGCCCATAGGTATATACGTACCTATATATAATATAGACGGCTGCTGCAGTTGTATTATATTATTGTATCGTTGCTGCTGATGCTGCTGCGCTGTCATCCGTCGCCCGTCGGCGCGGTATAAATCTCGCGCGGACAAACGGGGCCGATCTCGGCGATTCCATATAACGTCGAGACTGTGTATATGTGTGTGATACAGGGTGATTCAGAGAGCGTGCTCATCCCCCCCCTCACCAAATTTCGCTGTAAAATATCGAGTGGGTATTCTTTGAAAATCGATAGATGAGATCGTGTATTCATTGTGCTTGGGAATTTTAAAATACAAAAATCAGATTTTGAAATGCAAAGAATTGCACTTACAATTGTAAGAATATAGGGGGGGGGTGAGCTATCGCGTGGCGGATCACCCTGTATACACGACGTCAAGACACATTTTAAGACCGGAATTCCGCCGTGGCCGCAGTGCTGCAGTATTTTTTGCACGCACGCACGCACGCACACACACGTCCGTGTTTTATCGTCACTGGCCGCGTCGTATGTACACGTCCTCTTTATTGCCTGTTTTAGAACTTTTCCAACGATATCATAAACAATATAAATCGGCGTGTGTGCGTGTGTGTGCGCGCGCAGGTATTTATCGCAAACGACCATTACCACATGTCGTCTCCGCGACGACGATATAAAGCTGCTGCGCAGTTATAAATTATATATATATATATGTGTGTGTGTGTGTGTACGTCGTCGTATACACTATAATAATATAATATTATACTCTCTCCGTATTTGCACTATATCAGTATGCAACCCGTGTACATTGTATTGTATTTGCACCTTGTAAAACGCTGTGTAAAAAAAAAAAAACGATATCGAATTGATATGTTTGGCTCCGGCGCGGTCGTGATTTCTCATTTAATCGTTTTGTCGTTGTCGAATAAAACCGCGCCGCGCGTACACGAGAAGAACATACACAGTACCTATACATATATATATATACATACCATAACTCCCGTGGAAATCAAAAAGAAAATTTATTTTACGACCATATATACCCGTATCGGGTTCAATCCGGTTACATACCTGCAGCGGCGTTCTTCTCGTTATTATAAACATTAGTGTTAACGAATACGATTTAATATTATATGTGATATAACGATTCTTTAGAACAACTACAATATTATGACAATGTAACATAATATATTATTCTGCAACGTTTTGCATACTTAAATCGTGAACAATTATTGTGGACGTTTATATATTATTATATATTTTATAACAATATTCGTACATTATTTATACGGTTATTTTTCTTTTATTTAAAAATATTATTTGTTTTCATAAACGAAAAGCAAAAAATGTTTTGTGAGAGAACACGCTCTATGTACACAATAACATATTATACGTAATATAGTTTATAGTTCCGGCTTTGGTATTTCCTACGTCGGTTCAATTCCCGTGACATACCTCGTTAAGGTAAATGGTATCATCCGGTCCATTTACGAATAAGCGTTGTATTATTTTAGCTAACACACACACACACACACAAATACATAATATATTTATATTGAAACGGTCAAAAATCTAACTGTATATTATATGCCCTGCAACACTGCAGCAGATTACCAGTCACGTTTTAATTTCGTTTTAAGAATAATATATACTTTTATGTGTAATGGCAGAAGCATGTTTATCGCGTGTTATATTGTAAGGCACACACATATACATATATATTATATATGTATAATAGATTATCGATTGTGTACAGGTGCTAATTAATGTCTACAACGGGCCCACGGAATATATCTCTATTCTAAAAGCGATTATTTTTGACAGCGAGTAGGTGTAATAGCCGCATGTATAGATTATAACAATATTACGCCGCGTGCCGCATGCTATTGCTAATATATTTTTTCAAAGTTACTGGTTTTATTTAATCATTGTCACTAAATAGTTTTGTCGGTTTTTTTCAATATTTTTCACAAACGTCCGAAGGACACCCGTAAGAGAAGTTCACGTCTCATTATTATTATACGGCATGACTATTACTGCAGCAGTACACGACGAAAGCACAACAAGTAACAATATAATATAGAGTATGTCAAGTACATTGGCCGAGCGTTATATACATAATATATTATTAACACGTCAACAACTGCACAACAATATTATATTGACGGGCTCCGAATTGGAATCATTAATCTTGGACCCCGCGATTTAACTATACGCCGTATAGTCGTATGAGTATGTAATATAGTAAACGCTATTTCCCTCCGTCACGTTTGACACGGATAAAATGAGTTGAAAAAAAAAATTATCTTATACGTAGGTATATAGGTACTCTATTACGTCTTGGATTAAAAAAAAAAAACACCTCTACAGAGCGGTGATTTTTCGAAAACCGTGCATGCCCAATGAACACGTTATAAAAGTATTAAATACGATTATTTGACAGGTTAATTATGGTTTTGCATTTAATTTGTTTGTAATTAACAAGTCAGCGAATTAAGATAAACCACACTGTCATGTTTATAACATTTGGTTTTCAGAGAGAACTCCGGTGTCGAGGCATTGTCGTAATAACGATAATAATAATAATAATGTTATAGACGCCTCATCTGCAGTTTTGTAGAAATCACGATTTTAATAATAATAATAATAATAATAATAATAATATAATAATACAGCGTATTTATGGTGCGCGCGTGGAAGCACTTAACATAGATAGTCGAACCGTATACACGATAGTAAAACCGAGAACTTTGCTATAACTATAAAATACGATATTATATAATATTATAATATATATATATATATTAGGTGGGTACAGTATGGTTATTATGTTACTATTATGCGCATATTTAATATTTTCGAGTCGAAATTATGGTTTTTACAAAATAAAAATAAATTACTTATACATTTAATAATATTAAAACGGTCGTTTATTCCGCGAATAATATATCGTATTAAAAATTTAAAACCACGTGTGAAGGAAAATAACTCGTACCGCGCAGATAGCAATCATAATGATTATTATACAATATATTAACGCGGTTGTTCGGTTTGCATGTGTAGCTTGGTTTTTTATTTTTTACCACCTACGGAGCGCGTTCGTTTTTTTTCCATTTGCGGACAGCAGCGCGTAGCACCGGAACTAATACCACGGTCGCTGTCAATCAAAGACCACAGGTGTGCGCAGGATTATTCGCCGAGTATGCAGAAATGCAGAATGATTTTAGCAGGGATAACTCTTCCTCAATTTTTGTTTAAATATATTATATATGTATTTTATAAATGATGACAATTTTAGGTTCTGCGATGGATGTACCTATTGATTTTGCAAAGATGTGTTTATTTTTTTACCATCGCGTAGCACCGGGAACTAATACCACAGCCGTTGTCAATCAAAGACCACAGGTGTGCGCAGGATTAATCGTGGAGTATGCAGAATGATTTTTGTAAGGATAACTCTTCCTTTGTGTGTGTGTGTATGTGTGTGTGTAGTCAATTTTTCTGGTAAAACAAAATATGCTCTAACCAACAACTTCAAAAGAGATATCTGGTGGGTTAAAAGTATATATTTTTAAAATAACCAAGAACCAGAAAATAAATAATACCATTTGTTAAAATTTGAATGTTAATAGGTATTAAAATAATTGTTTGGTAACGATGGTTACCAAAAAGTTAGACCATCTTCACTCATAAACGTTTTTCATCGATTTACCACTGAATTTAAGTTTGAAACTACAGGTCACAACTGTGGCCTACTCAATGACGAGGTACACTCGACCCCCCATATCTATACGCTGCTGTACAGCAGTGCAGTTACTTATTTAATTATTTTTTATACTTTTTACTCGTTATTAAAAATTGTAATAATACTTGTAAATAAATCAAAAATTCAAAGTATGTAGACTATTTTGCCGTGAGCACGTCTTATGGTTCCGTCGGGGTATTTATCGCGCCGCTGCCGATGCACCGGCCAAATGCGATTTTATAAACGACAAGATAAAATCCGTTCGCAGAACAGATAAACTCAACATAATAACGCACAGACGTTCAATTTAAAACTATCCACGCACGAGTTTGTCATCTATATGTTCACTGCATATTTTCAGACTTCGGTGGCGCAATAATACACGCACGTTTGTGCATCGCCATGTGCATCTGCATATAATCGGTAGAGCGGATTGCAGGATGCACCCAGCTGCAGCCTATATCGAGCGAGATAAGACAAAGTCGTTGAAATCGGTCGTCGGGCGAAGACTATAATATTATTATTGTAGAGCTCGCCCGCTCGGTATTCAGTATAAAACATTATATGTGGACGTCGTGTGATGGCTACTCTGCCACGTGATGTTTGCGCACGTCTGTAATAATAATAATTATTATATATGTTTATAATGTATTATATACGATAAACACCAGACGACGATTTGAATCGTGACGTATGAGACCATATAATATTATATAATATAAAATGAATTTTATACACGGCGCAGTATAATATTATAATAATTATTATTAAACGTATCGGGTGAACGACTTAACGAGCTATATACTCGTTACAATATAATATTATCTCAGTCGGTGTTTAAGCGGTATCGTTATTCCTTTATAATTATTTAAATATTAGTAATAACTATTTAACGGTATTCGTCGTGCAGTTTGAAGTTTTCGACGACTAAATCGTTGTTTTCGATCACAACGGTTTTTAAGGTTTCGTATACGTGAACAGAAAATTGAAAATTACAATTTAGAATAATTCCCCATTCTCAGAACAGAATATTTTTTTGAAATAATTTTAAAATGTATCGAACGTCGAACCAATATTCAAAAATGAATATTGCAAACAACTCTTGACCAATATGTATACAATATACATATAATCCTTAATTGCTTGGATGTTAATACTCGTTCCTTTTAAATGTATTTAATAATGTAACACAATGTGACATGTACACAAGGCTAATAACCTTAGAAATTGTAGCCTTTCTTTTGTTTTCAGTAAACAATTTAAAAAAAATAGAACCAATATTATAGTTATTCGTTATAAGCCCATAAAGTTTTCGTTTAATATATATATATATATATGGTGCTATTCCGGAGAATCGTATAACATTGTGACGGGGTAATAATAATTTTTACTGAAATAGGTAATCTTGCTGTAGTCCTGTAGATGCGTTATTATGTAGGAAATAGATACAATATAACTAGTTTATACGAAAACACCATACGTATATTATCATTATCCTAAGGCTTTTATATGTGTTTTTGTTTTAAAATGAGATACCTATAGGTATATTGATTCACTCTACACGATATAATATATTGGTTTCAATAACGTATACGCGCGGTTTTCGACAAAAGTGAATATAATATTCGGTCGGGCCTATCGTCGTCGAAAGACCGGTCGGGCCAATCAAACACCGGCAAAGTGCTAATTATTTTTATTTCGACTAGTATCCGTTTATTGAAGATTATAAAAAATGTAAAATGTGGTTTATGCGTGTGGCGAAACAGTTTTTAATACGGCGCGACAATATAATATTATGCATCATCCAACTCCGCCACAGCTTTCCGGCATCAGTAGCTGTATAGCTGCAGCAGTACACCGATAGAAGTCTATATTAATAAATAATAAAAGACTATATGTTTGTGTATGAGTGTGAAATCTATCGCAAATTCGGAGAAAATATTTCAAAATATTGAGAAAAGTATAAGCATTCCAGCGGCGGAGACGCTAAAAAAAAAACGATAATTCCCTTTTGTGGGCTATTTCGTGTAGTTGTGTCAAAAACGAACGTAATAAATAATAATAAAAAACGAATGATAATATTATATAATGAGGGGAAATAGTGAAAGACGTGTAACGCGAACGGACCCGATGGCGCTGCTGTTTTTCCTACCACGTACCTATGCGTAGACAGAAAATTAGGGGTTACCTATACACACTGCACAAACCGAATTATTTTCGAGTACATTATAAAAAAAAATATGTAGGCGAGTATCGTAGCAGTAGTCGTCCGGCACGCGTGTAGTTTGTAAGTAGACGCGACATGTATAGGCAATACATCATATAGTCGAGGATTTTTATAATATATTATAATACTATGATAATAATATATATCGATACTATTTTTCAAGCAAAAAATATTGTTGTTCTTAATTTTCGGGCGATTTTAAAATATTAAAATAAAGACATAAATAATGTGTGTTATACTTTTAACACGTGCTGCAGGTAGTATAGACGCGCTGGCGTTGCGGGGTTACGAGAGTATTTTTTTTTTTTTGTCTGATCGCAAAGCCGGATTATCGTCTCGCGGGAACTATGTATTATTATATAATATAGCGATAGGTAGTCTGTTTTTTTGACCATGTATGTATGGACAGAAAATTAGGGGTTACACACACACAAACCGTATTATTTCTGAGTATATTAAAAAAAAAAATATGTATAGGCACGTATCGTAGCAGTAGTCGTCCGGCACGAGTGTATAGTTGTTGTACGCCGACGTAGGCAATACATCATAGTCGTGGATTTTTACAAAATATAATAAACTACAATATGATAAAAATATTTCGATATTATTTTTTAAGAAAAATGTTGTTATTAATTTTTGACACGCTAATAATATATTAAAATAAAGACATAAATATAATATGTTGTGTTATATACTCCATAAGGCGTGCTCCATTAGACACTCGTATTGCAGGAGAGTATTTTTTTCGTCCGATCGCTAAGCCGAACTGGTTTCTCGTGGGGGTGGGAACTATTATATATATTGTATAGGTAAGTAGATATTATATAGGTACCAACAACTGCAGTCTGCAACGGTTAGCGGGCGCTGACACGACTGAGTTTTGAGTTTTTCAAAAAAATGTAGTCACTTATCGTAGAAGTTGTAGTCGTCCGGCACGCGCGTAGCTTGTACGTAGACGTGACGTAGGGCAATACGTCATCACAGTCGAGGATTTTTACAAAATATAACAAACTACAATAATAATATGATAAAAATATTTCGATATTATTTTTCAGGAAAATTATAATGTCGTTGTTATTAATTGTTGACAAGCTAAAATATTAAAATAAAGACATATAAACTGCACATCGCGTGTGTGTTATACTCCATAACACGTGCTTGCCGCAGACGGTCGTATCGCAGGAGAGTCTTTTTTTTTCGTCCGATCGCTAAGCCGGATTTATATCTCGTGGGAACTATATATATATTATTATATAGCGGTAGATATACGTATCAGGTACCTGCACTGAAGTCTGCAAACGGTTGGCGAACAACTGAGTGTTTTTTTTTTTTTTTCATCGCCCGTCGTTATATATACATACAGGTAGGTACTATAAGGTATCGCGACGACGACGTACCTATCGGTTGTATTTTTAATCGTTAGTTTTTATGGCTTATGCGTACAAATTAGCGGTTATTGATATACATATACATATACATATATATATATATTGTACGCGGCTCGCGCGGAGCACGTCGTCATCGTCTCCCGACGAAATACGATTCGTAATAATTGATCCAGTTTAATATAATATAATATTATGTTGTGTTGCCGCGTATAATGTAATATACACGGTGTGGGTAGTCCGCGCACTGGTTTGCTGTGTGTGTGTGTGCACCACCCGCGTTTAAGAACAAATTCCGATAAAATTTAATGGTCAAAATACGCGCGTCGTCGTACCCGTACAGAAAAGGAAACGGTGGCGATGATCGATTCGAAAGTGATCCGAACAGTAGCGCGTATATAATATGTATATTATAAATACAACTATATTATATTATATAGGTAGGTAGGTAGGTAGGTACCGCCACCGGATTGTTTTTTTTTCTTGCTTGCGTTCGTGTGTGCGAGTGCAATCATATATCAACGCGGATAATAATATTTAAACCGGAAAAAAACGCGTCAAAAAATATTATTTTTTACGGTACATTTTCAAAAAACGAATTGAGATGAATATTAACCGCTTCAACGTTCGTGTACGTCCGAATCGTATATTATGAAAATTAAAATCCTCATAATAAGTATGCGCTTACCACCGTATACCGCGTACCGCCGTACCTATATCCATATATATTGTCTACACGATGAGCGGTGCCTACAGATGATAATATTATATATACTTTGTACGAACGCGAGTATATATGTATTATGTACCTCCTCATATACATATTATATTATAATACGGGTAAGAGCCGGGACAGTTTTCCGTATAGATAACGAAAAAAATAAATAAACCGACAAGTCTTAACACAGCTGTTGCGTCTAATGAAACTTTATCGTCTTGTTACAAGCGGAGACCGTTCGCCGGTTTTTATTTTTTTTTATTGGAAACGGATGCTTATCGGATGCACGCGGAACATTTATATATACACGTATAAAATAATATGTACAGAACTCGACGCGGTCGTGATGAGCTCTGGACGATTTGCATTTCGTTGCGTCAGCTGATTTTGAATCGCGTCCGACCGGATTACGACCGATACGGGGCTGCAATGACGACTGCAGAACAAAACAAACGACGTGAGTGTACACGACGAGTGACCACAAGACATTGTACCGATAGGTACATAATATTATGATATACGTATTAGAATATTATATATCAATACGATAGTTCACCGTTTGAGCGAATAATTTATAGCGAATAAGCGTCATCTATAATATATTATGAATATGAATATATCGATATGATAATATACGAACGACGATAACAGCGGATGATGGAGTCATCGAGCGAGTATAATACTGGGTGCATGTACCTGCAGTTCCCCTTTAAAATTACCAATTTTTTAACCAATACAACCCCTCCAACAACCTAGAAATTCGCCAGTTGCTCTCTGTTACAATATATTATAATATTACACACGACCACGGGTAAATGACGACGACTATCACGGTATTAGTATTAAATAATGAAAAGAAAGAGAAACATATTATGATAAAATAATATTTTCAATTATAATAATCAAATGACATGTATAATTGTAAATAAAAAATAAAACGTTCACACCTAAAATTAGTCTCGTGTCGGTAAGACGTCCCTATTTTTATCAAGTGCGCGCTGTCTTTCACTGAGTGCAACTGGTACATTTTTTGAATGCCGAAAACAGTCACTGCTGGTCGACATCACCTGCTGTACCGGGTTACACGGGTGTTTCAAATTTCCGTAAACCGCTGAGAGATGTACCTACTACCTATATAGGTACTTTGTACGTAACACAATATAAATGTCATCGAACACTCCAAGAGCAGTGTAATATGCACAGCATATTGCACATTAGCTCATACCTATATAATAAAATGTATAATATATTATATATCGGTTTGCGACTGCAGCAATGTATAACGACCGCCGCAGCAGTGCGCAGCAACTGCAGCAGAGTGATATACGAGCAGTATACCCATTCGGTTTTCACCGCGAACAAATTTAAAGTAATATGCGACTAAGTATCATCAGCTATAGCTGGCTGCCTACAGGATATGTCAATATTATGCCAAAGTGATTCCGAAGAAAACCGACCAACGGCCATATAATACGCGCGGCGATCAATCGAGATAAGAGCAATTACCGACGTGTTAGCACTATACGAAACGTATTACCTTATATGACAACACATCAGTGCGACTATATACATGTCGAGTAATGCAAAGCTCATTTATATAGGTCCAGACTTAGAGTTGTCGGCCGCAAGAGACCTGCAGCCTATATTATAGCTGTCTCTTCATAGAATACACACGCGCAATAATATTAACAATCGAGACCATTCATAATAATAATATTATATCCCTATGACGCGCGTCCGTACCTATTGCACCGCGAATAAAATATTTTTTTTTTTTTACGCCCGAGAAGCAGGAGACCGTGTAAACATATTATACAGTGAGATAGGAAAGTTTTTTCGATTGAGTTCTATATAATACCTATACAGTTTCTAAGCAATTATTTATCAATCGAAACGCGCTGCTTTTGTCGGACGAGTACAATTTCGAATTTAAAGTTTGAAGAAAAAAAAAAATGAATGAACTGCAATGATGTTTATTCAATCAATAATATATAATTATAATTTACGACGACGGCCTTCCTTAATATTTATAATATACGAAAACACGTTCGCGTTTAATTCAAGTTAAATTTTACAGTTACCATTATACGAGTCCAGAGTCGTATTATAAAAGTATATTGGTTTTTTATTTTAAATACGTTATATTATATAGCGGCCATTGCCAAAGATAATATATGAACGAAAACGTGCGTATATTACTATATATATATATATATATATATGTGTGCGCACACAATAATGATGTTAACGAGTAATTATTTTAGAAAATTGTAAGGCGAGCGTATATATAGGTATATCGACGCTGTATAATATATAGCTTATACGAAACCGTTTCAAAGTACCCTTAAGCGTATTTATTATATTATGTTCCAAGTTTTATGTGAATTCTATCGTATTCGATCATTATAATATTGGGTGTAGGTACATTTATATATTATAATAATAATAATATTATGTGTGCGCGCGGACCGGCGTGCGTCCGTTCGCGATTGAATTTGAAACGCCACATACGACGGAGGCGGCGGCGACGTAAATCTAAATGTTTTATAAATATTGTGTGTGGCGGAATGAAACGTTACCTGGACCTGGGTATAGCGTGAGAACTCGTCTATCGCGGAAATGTGTGTAATATATTGTGGCGAACCTAAAAGATTTGATTTGCGCATCGCGGTGGCGGCTTCCAAATAAACGCTATCGTGTGCGGGTAATTACAAGGCGGCAATGCGCGGTCTCGCGCGTCCGTTTGGTTCTCGTAATTTATTTTTAGAGAAGATAATTTACTGTAAATTGAAGCTGCACTCAGAATTCGCATTGAAAACACACCGAACGACGACAGAAAACGATACGCGAAATAAAATAATCCATAACATATTATTATGGGTAGATCGATACGATTGTCCATATTGGGTCTGCAGGAGCCAATTCCTTGTTCCGAATAAAACATTAAAACTGTTTGAAGATGATATTATAACTATAATAACTAGTCAAAAACAATGGCATACGCATAGGGAGCTAATATGCTGAAGCACACTACCCCCCCCCCCCACAATTGTCCATATTATTTGTTGTTTTTTTGGTGTTTTATATTTATTATAGGTTACTAATATATCAAGGACATAATAAATACGCCTAACGGATTAGCTATAGCCAACATAAATCAAAAAAGAACAATAATATTGACAGAAGTTGAAGTTGTACAAACATTTTCAAATACCTCACCTATAAAATAAACATCTGAAATGAAGGACTAAGAAAGTACCTTATTATTAATTTTAAACCAAATATTATGTAATCTCGTGTATTGTGACAACTGTTGGTAATATTATTAATTTTCAAGCTCCCCCCTCCACCACGCATCAACAAATTCCGCGTACGCCACCGGACTAAATAGTGCTATAAAAAAAATAGTTCGTGGCATGGATGTTATATAATAATTTATTAATATTTTTAAGGAGAGTGTCGGCCGCGTCAGTATTTGCGTACAGCAGCGTACAAAATAATATAGTACCTACCTATATATTATAATAATATATAATATGACGTCGTGTCGAGGATCGACTAAATTATTTGATCACACGCAACGGCCATAACGCGGACGTTGACGTTTAGAAAAAAATGAAAAGATATATTATTTCTTCAATTATTATTATTATTATTATTATTATAAAATATAGAGGTACCTACACCAGTAATCGTAACCGCAGCAGCTGCGTATTGGTAGATCTGAAAAATTTAAATTGGCTCGGTAACAATATTATTTAACGGTTTCCGATCACGTACGGTCTTTAAATTGATCTAATTGGAACGAACGCGAACAAAAAAAAAAAAAAACACAACATTATAATATTTATTGGACGAATCGAAACGAACGCACTACTATACTTTGCCACCACTTCCGATTGTCGAATAATATATATTAATATATACGTCTTATAATAGTTCGACAAAATAAATACTCAAAGATTATAACATACGTACGATTGTGTCTGTTGGTCGAAAACGTGTAGCGTTTAATAGTGGGTATATGTACATAGTATTATAAATGATAATTATAGGTTTTCCCGTTGTTGTTTTTTCTCCGTCCGTCCGATAGGTAATCAAACGTGCACTTTGACTTGGCTCGTTGCTGTTTGACTAACCTAAGGTCCGACTCGAAAGTAAAATAAACTTAACCAAACGTATATCATCGCGTACGCGTGTGGGCACTGGTATTTTTGGAATAAGTTTATAATATAGCTGTTATAGCTGCCGCAGTTCTGTCTTAGGTACATAATATTATACCGGATGGTACATTTAATGATGGTTATTACAAAAACTGTTGACGTTTTTTAAAATACCTAATTATTTTAAACAATTTGAAGGCGTTAAAAAAACAACATTTTCGTATAAAACCTATATTACTTACTATTTTTTTTTATTGTAATCATTCATTTTTAATTCCCTATTCCAAAGCAGAATATTCTTTGGAATAATTAGGTTCATAAAAATCTAACTTTAGAGTTAATGAATTACATACATTTAAAGTTTAGATGAGCTGAGAGGATTGGTAGGTACTACAGATGCACCCAGCAAAATGTTTGACCACTCCTCCGTTCAACTAAACTTTAAATTCTTAAAACAGTTAATAAACTACTTGATCGATATTTGTTTCGTATAGATCGAAATACCATAAATAATAATATTCTGCTTAAAAATATGAAATTAAAATTGTATGCAAAGTCGTTCAAAAAAGTAAAAACTTTTAAAAAATGTTAACGATAAAATATAGTAAAATTAATATTGCGCTGTAACGACTTAAAATTGTATGTGAATATATAGAATGTTCTCAAAAATGTTTGCAATTTTCTGAAATATTGAGTTTCTTACGTCAAACGGATCACCCCAAATACCCACCTGCAGTGCGTACGTTTAGAAAACTTTCAAATACAACTGCAGTGTGACGACCGCTCCACAAAAACGATACATTCGACAGCCGGTGGTTCCTGAGACGCACGACACGAGAATACGCGAGATAAGAGTGGTGAGATAAGAGTGATAAGTCTTAATGCATATATATATTGTTAATAATAATAACTTATATTATAATATATGCGTACGGGACGGTCGAAATCGACACGAAACCAATCCGTCGCTACCGACAATGACCGATCGTGGACGGCGCTGCGCGTATTTATTTTTGACGAGAGGATGCGGCTAACGGGCACAACAAATCGATGCGTATAATATTATTATAATAAAAATATAAATTATAATATAATATCGTTATATTATATTGATCGACAGAGATCTTGAGTGATTCGTCGGGTGGGCGTGGGACGAGGGTGGAGTGAACGGATAACTATATATTCTTCACAGTCAGTATATATATATATATATAATATACCGTGGCAGCGTGTAATTGACATTTTGATAAATACGACGTGACTTTCGTATTTTATTTTTTATTATTATTATTATTATTTTTTAATCCGTCTACGGCGGCGCGCGCTGCGCTTAATAAAATGTAATTTATTATAATAAATGGGATCGCGTCATAAATGACCGTGTGATCTACATTGCACAATACTCGATGTATATGTGTTCTGCGAGTGTGCAGGAGTGTATGTGCACGTGTTAGGTTGGGTACTCGCGACTATATATAGGTGTATAAAATAATAATAATACTTTCGACAGTGTTATAATAATAATAATACTTTCGACAGTGTTATTATTATTATTATTATTATCATCGTCATCGTCATCATTATCATTATCATCGTCGTCGTCGTTGTCGTCGTCGTCGTTGTCGTTGTCGTCGTCGTCGTCGTCGTCGTCGTCGCCACACACAACTGCGGCGGCGGCGGCGGCTCTATTCGATAATACATTATTACGTTCGGATACGATGATGATGGTATATAGACGGCGAGAAACCGCGGCGGTACACAGGAGTTCTAGGAATTGGATATCATTTAGTTTTCGCAATACCGCGGTGGCGATTCGTTAAGTCGGACAAAGCGCAAAAACGGGTCAATTGTTATTATTATTTTATTAAACATCCAGTGGTGCGAGAGTGTGTGTGTGTGTGTGTGTGCGCGAGTTCGCGCGCACGGCGTAATATTATTATCATTATTATATTATTATTATATTGCTGTTGTTGTAGGTACGTTTGTAAAGTTGTTAACGAAAAAATAAAAGCATTTTAGAGGGTCATTTCAAGGCCACCTCCACGATATAGATAAGCGCGGTAGAGGTATATAATAGGTATACATATAATATAATAATATTTCCGTCTAATCTCAATCGAAGTGTGTGTATATTATACGAAAACACACACGCAGCAACTTGACCTAGTTTTGCGTATACAATATATCGATAGTGTTAAATTTTCTCTTAATGCTTTTCGCGCGCCATTAAAGAGTATAGTAACATTATAATAATTAATACCAAATAATATTTCGTACGATATTATACAGCGTGCGACGTACAGCGTAAAACGCGCTAAATATTATATTATTTTCGTCCGACTACATGTCGTCGTCGTCTGCCGTGCCCCACGACGAGCGGCGGCGGCGGCGGCGGCGGCGTAGTAGCTGCGCGGTTGACGGAGAGAAAAAAAACCTTCTCCTTGCGATCTGCACGCGCATAAACCTCTCGTCCTGTGCGCAATACTCGGGCAAATCGTGAGAACTTGGTCGCTAAACAGATTTTATCGTTCGTCGTCCGGGCGGGTGCGTACGCGACATGCCACGCGCGTTTGCAGCAGCGCAATCTCTCGTATCCTTTTTTTTTCCGCCCCCGTCCTGAACACCACGACCGATAGACATAATATTATTGTACTATTATAGGTACATATCGCGCGATAACAATAATATAATATTCGCAATAATAATATTATCTGCACTACGTATACAAAGCATTTCGTCCGGTCGAACGGCTATATAATGCGCTGCTGCGGCAGTACCCGCAGCAGATGATAATAATTGTTAGGATTATAGGAGGATAGTAGATAAACAGAATCGGAACGATCAATGCGACGTGTTTTTGCACCGTTTTTTTTTTTTTTTTTTATGTACGAGCGGTTTGCGTTTGAATAATTAGTACGGCTGATAATACGCCTCCTGTAACGTATATAAACCGACTTAATTGACAATAGAGACAAATCGCAATTAATACGCGCACAGATTTCTATCCGGAGTCGATAAATCGTTCGACAGTATAACATCTCGCATAGTACCTAACACTATATTATATATATAATATATATTACCTAACTACATGCGTATTAAAAAAGTTTATATATATATAGGTACTATATAGGTCTATATAATAATATACATAGCACACAACGATCGCAATCGACGACGTTTCATGACATTTATGTATTTATTTTTTTTTATCGTACATTTAAATCCGTTTCTGTACAGTGTTTTCTGCAAAAGTACACACAGCACAACAAATTTATATATTATATTATGCGATCGTACATCGCCTTCCGACTGTAACGTACGATTTTATTGTACGAGTTCTGCGCTGCAGATAGTTTAACAGAAAAACGGTTAAATAATAATCACAAACATTCGCAAAGTCAATATCGATTTTTTTTATTTTTAAATATCACGACGCGTTTATCTCTGTTTACAACGCGTCGCTGATTGCGGTCCCGTACGAACAATTATTGCGCTATCCGAAATTATTTCTAATTACGTTGGATATATTATAATATTATACCTCGCCGATCGATTCTAAATTCTATCAGAAGATTAAAAATATATTATTAGTTATTAGCAATACGCTCGCAGTAGGTATATATTGGATCTGAAGCGGGATTAGCGAACGCGCTCACGCCACACGGTCAACGCCATTAATTTATCTAATAAAAGTATAATAATATGCTAAACCAGAATATTAGCACACATCGGCAAATCAGAAGATATATTTACAAGCGACGGGAAACCGAAAAATTAAAATAACGATAAGTTCGGGGAATCCACGCCTATCTATATATTAATATACTATAGCTATAATATTATGTTATTACGCACGCTACCTACTTATAGTTGACGTAACCTTTAAATATTGTATTTTATGAGTTTGTCAATGTTTTCAATTTTTTTTTTCGAATCAGTTGTTTGAACTCAAACAGCCTAAAAAAGAATTATCAATGGTTCTCTATGACGCTTCAAACGTATGAAGGTACCTAGCTGTATGGTACCCAGGTATGAAAGTAGGTAGTTATTGTTATAGACTTATAGTTGTTACGGACAGATAGTATCGTACTAATTTTTTGTGAAATCGTCAATTAGTCGTATTTGTGTGTACGCGGTTGTTATTTCCAATGTTTCGGATTATTAGGCGAAAAACTAAACTTTAACTGAATAAACAGTGTTTTAGCGTACAAAATATTATGGTACAAATGATAATAATATATTATTATTTGTGGCGACTGGTGACAATGAAACTGAAAAAAAAAGTTAATAGAGGGCGTATACATATATATGTCATATTATATTATATAGTGTCGTCGACGAACGAAAATAACCGCACGTGTGAGTGACGTCTACACATATTATTATGCCTGAAATACTATATAGCATTATAGTATTGTACGGTTTCGTTTTTGAAAACGTAACAATTCCACTTTTGAACTTAACGCACAAAGTGTATATATAATGATAATATATTATAACAATAATAATAATAGGAACACATACGCACAATGCTCCGACGCGCAATATTATAGTGTATGGTAATTTCTAAGACAATTTTTCCTTTTGACATCAAACACGCACAGTTCAACTCGGTCGTGTACGTTAAATTTAAATGCAAATATTGCGCACAAAGGAATTACAAAATTTCTTTCTCCGGCTGCGCGCAAATGGTTTTTATACGCGGTCAATTAGGAATCGCCGCGCATATCAATATACAAACAGAGACGTGAGACTATATTATAATAATATTTTATATTAATATTATTACCATTTTATTAAAAACTGCTGTGCTAGTAGACTCGGTTCACGTTGTTTATTTATTATTATTATTATTATTTTTTTGTCTTCAGTCAAACTATCGGTATAAATTATAAAATAACACTCTAATTCAATCGTTGAAAATACAAAGATATATTATATAGGTACCACGACTGTCATCAACACGTTTTATCAAAATTGTTTTTTTACGAGCCAAAAACTAAAACATTTTATTTAAATAATTGTTATAGGTAGTTATGATGTTCATACTGATTGAACACTGATCTCAATAAGAATTACAATAGCTACGCGCATTAAAATTAACGATCGTTGTACAAAAAACAGAAATAAAATTGCGGTTTATACTCTTGCGAAATGGACGTATGAATAAAAAACTAAACAAGTATAATATAAATGTAGTCATCACGAGTGCTAATACCTGTATACATTTTATACATATACCTTATAATATAATATAACCTCCAAAAGGTTTTCGATTGATATTTATTACCTATCTAAAATAGTATTACGATCAACTGATATAAAAAAACATCTTGATTTTTTACAACCATTTAATTGCAACGATTAAACAATTTAAGTGGTGATATTTATTAAATACCTGCGAAAAAATCGTTTATTGTGTTGCTATTACGACGTACGACCTACCTAACTTTCTGCATAACTATTCAACGAGTGTTTACGGGATAAAATGAAAAAAGCCGTAAAAATAAAATAAATCAACGTAAAGCTCAATAAACGATAATAATTACCTGCGTGATGTTATCGGTTACATTATTTCATTCCACGTAGATCAATTGACGTGTGGATCGTACAAATTAAATAATTATTATATAGACGTCGTCGCGAGGATGTGATGGAAACCGGAAAGCGGAAAAATCCACCTCGTCGCGGGGCCGTTGCGATTCGGGAAAAATCGAAAAACGCGCTCGTCCAAAAACACTCGAAAATATGTTATGACGTTCGGGAAAAACTAAACAGACTTTTCGCGGATAGGCGACTCGCGCACACACACTCACACACACACTCGGGCGCCGGCACAGCACACGTCGCACTCGCAGACACACGAAACCGCACACGCTAATTAATATGTAAAATATTATTATTATTATTATTATTATTACTATCAAAACAATACGATTTTAATGATAATAAATAATAATATCGTAATGACTAACGCGCTCGGGTACCTATATATATATATTACGATATATTTGATATTATTATAATATTATAATGCGCACGACAACCGCACACCGCCGCTGCAGCTGCTGTACACGGGCACACGCGCGCGCGACACACGCACATTTGCGGACTGCGGCGCGTCTAGTCACGTCGTACTACGCGCGGCTCCCGCCCGACTACGAAAAGTAAAAAATATAAAAAAATAATAGTAATAATAATAATAATAAATAAAACCAGAGGCTGCGGCGGCGGCGGCTGCGTTACCATTTGGCGAGCCGTGTCGCGGAGGGGGCGGGCGGCGGCGGCGGCCGGACGGAGTGAATGAGTACAAGAATACGAGCGGAGAGAGAGATATATTATTGTACATATATATATGTGTGTGTGTGTGTGTGTGTGTGTGTGTGTGTATATATATGCGCATGTGTACATATATAATATATATAGGTACTACGTTAGGTATATATACGCGCGCAGACGGTTAACCCTTCGACGGACTTTAGTAGTGCAACAGCCGCGCGCGCGAGACGTCGTGGCGAGCTCGAGCGTTTGCCGTTTTCCGCGGGTCCGTTTTTGCCCCCCCCCCCACTTCCGCCCTCAGAGACTTCAATATTTATTCGTCGGCATATTTACAGCTTTTTCGTGTTTTACACCGGACGACAATATTATATTTCGCAGACGACTCATCTATATTGTCGTGTAAACGAAATTACAAACAAAATTAAGAATTATATAGACACGCGTAAGACACGCGTATGGTATAACAGAATATAATATGTTATACTTGTTAAAGGTTTAGAAAATAATAATACGTGAACTTAATAAAATACGTAAAATAAAAAAATGGAGTCCTTAGAATCGGGCGGTCTATTTAACGTGAGACATTCTTAATTATTTTAAAATCTATTAATGTATTAGAAAATATTTTTTTAATCGAATTAAAAAAAAAAAACCATAATCTTTCTCAAATGTTCCTTTTTTTATTACTATTTTCATAATTATTTAAAATTGTTTTTTTCTACTGTAATGACAACATGCATTTACTGTTCTTTATTCCAAATAAGAACATTTTTTGTAGTACCTTCTTTTATGTATACAATTTGAATAAATAGTGAACGAATAGTTTATGAGTTATAAGTATTTAACGTTTCCACGAGCAGAGTGGAATGGCACAGCTAGGTATACCCCGCAAAATGTTGGTTCACTACTCCGTTCATCAAAACTAAATATTTATAACTAATATACTACCTACTTATCCTAAATTTGATTTTTAAAGATTTAAATACTTCGAATAATATTCTGCTTAGGGATATGAAATTGAAAATGTATGTTTATCTTTCAAACAATCAAAAACTAAAATATGTTAAAAATATTTTTTTTTCCAAAAATATTGTTTTGTTAGGTACGTCTGAAATTCTGTGAAAAAAATATTTTCAAAAATGAGATTTTTGAATTAATAAGTGTCCTACTATTTATCTTATGAAATTGATCATTCCGTATGTTACTTGTATATATGATCTGCGCCCTTCGGAGTCGATGATTCGCCTACTGTTTTTTAGAAGTAACTCGGTAGCAGATAGAAGGGAGGATGATCAGGCACATATTTTATAAAACCTTAAAGAAAGGAAGAAACTATGTTGGTAAATTAATATTAGGTATTAAACTATTATTCTGTGTAAAATCATTTGACCGTAAAATAAATTGATCAGATCATCAGACATTTTTCTTCTTTTTTTTCACCCGAGTCCATCGGAATAATAATAGTGTATGATTTCTGTCAACCACGGCAAAATAATATAATATAACACATTAATACCTGAGAAATTTAGTATTCGATTTTTAAACACTACGCGTTGGATGACGCATAATATATATTACATAATATTATGTGTAGTACAATACTAATAATTTTGATGGCTTGGGCAGAAAAGTTTTTTTTTTTTTAAAAAATTTTTTAAACATTTATTAATTTGTTTTTCGTGCGGTCCTATTGCAACCGAAGCATTATATTCCGAGTTGTTGTTATTATTATTATTGATACAGGAAAATAAAAAGCGTACAACAGACGTATTAAAACATAAATATGTTATTAATGTCGGCAATTTATTAGCTACCTCTCGAACTCAGCTATAACGCGCGAATGATAAATAGTAATTATTATTATATCGACCACATATTAATATGTATAGGTATAATTTAATCCCCTCGCATTTTGAGAATAGAATATTATTGGGTACCTATCGCAACGAAAAGTCATCAGACAAACTAGATAATTAATTGTTGCGCGTATGGCAATGCGCCACATGCTAAATTTACAGAAATAACTGATATAATGTAGTACACGTGTAGAATATAATTTTTATAATTAATAGTGTTTGGCAAATCGCGTTAAAAATCAAGTTTTTATATTGAATAATTTGTAAATAAAAGTTAAATCTAACGATTATAATAAATTATTTATGAAAATTATGAAATGCATTTAGTCGAGCAAAAATGCTCATGTGGAGCGTAATTATTATATCCACCATTAAGGGAGATCGATGTTGGTCAGGTTATATAAACTGTTCGAGTTATCCGGTTAAATATCAACGTTTTTTTCCTTTTAAAAAAAAAACAGCTTGAATTAATAATTAATATATAGATATGCCGAGTTAATATAAACAATTTAATCGAGACGTACCTATAATAATACCTACATAATTTATAATAATATAAGAGGACGGACAAACGCACGGCCATTGCTGCCAATGGAGTAACAATTACTAAAACAAATTGACAAATGCACATTAGCGTTTTAATTTGCACTCGATGTGCACTTTACACGAAAAATTATAGGTTCTCATAGAAGTTGCCAGATCACGCGATGTTTAACGTCTAATAGCCACGCGACTTGAAACACAGCTTAATTATTTTTCTGTTACAACGCAAATTTTAAATTATTTTTTTACCAGTTAATAATAATTGCAATGCGTTTTAATGATAGACAATGTAAAATTGTTTCTCGAACTAACTACCTATATAGGTAATATATTTTAAAGTAGCTTAATTTGAACATACACTCATCAATCAAGTTTGAGTAGGTATACCTATTACATATATACAATAACAACTTTGAAGTTAACAAAGACTTAAATGGGTTTTTTTTTTTAATTCTGTTCAATCATATTCTTAATACCTATGTATATTAAACGAATAACATTTTTAAAATGTGCTTACCTATAATATAAATTACCGAAATTAATAATCGAAATATTTATTCATTACTCTAGACAATGTATACTTAAACTGCAGTATTATTTATAATTATTGATATCTTAATTATTTTAATTTACTATTTAATTAAAATTCTCTAAACACTTAAGTTAGAAATGTAAAAAATGTTATTAAATGTGTTTTAAATTCCCAGTGTAAAAAATATAAATGGCTTACAAAACATTCTAAAATACAACATTCCGGTGATTAAGACAACAATTTATTTAATTAATCGTTTAAATCTTAAATAATAGCTGTAAATACATTTTATGTAGGTACCGACCTACCCTCTATGTTTTTTTTATATAGGCATATGTGATTTAAAATAATTGTATATAATTTTACTCGATTGAAAAGATCATGGATCAGTATTAATTATTTTATATTAGTATAAAAACTTGTAATGCTAAATTATAGCTGGAAATTATACACCAAACTAATTGAATATTAACACGTTTTAAGTACTTCTCATAACCTAAAAATGTTCGTATCGGGACGAATAATATACGCATAATATGGGTTCATCTAAATCTATTTTTATTACGATATGCATGTATTAATAATAATTACAGTCGTACTATTTTTTAATTAAATTTGTGCGGGAAATGCATCGTGCAGCCAATGCAATTTAATATATTCATTCGTTTTGCAATAATAAACACGGTTTTATGAATACAATTTTAATTCTCTTGGTATAGGTTCCCGAAAAAACTGAGTAGGTCGGTATCCGCTTATTATAATATACGCTATACACCTAGTTTCGACGACTCGACGTGGTGGTAGGTATTATTATTATTTCGTTCACACTATAGGGGATCGCGCGAATAGTGCGACAAATGCAATATTTTTTTCGATCGATACAATAATAATATTAATATAATATTATAATAACGAACAACACGACTGACGTATTATAATAGTACCTATATAGTTCCTACTTATTATTATTATTATTATACAGATGGTATCGTTGCGGCCGATTGCGTATTATGTTACACACCGGTAGCGCGTGTGTCCTGTTGTGACAATATTTACATTAGGTGCGTTCTCGGCTATTAATCACACGCGTGCTGTGCCGCCGCCGCCGCGGGGTCGTACGGCGATAATACTAATAATAATAATAATAATAATAATAATAATACTGACTATAACTAATCAGAAACGAATTCGGCGACTGAATTCTGTTAACAAACGTTATGTTATTATATTATTATGCGAGATGGCATCTTAATTATCGGTTGACTGCGGGGGCCAGAGATCACGCGCAAAACGCACAACGTGGCTACAGGTATATACATCGTCATAATAATAATAATATTATCGTGTGTGTACCCATATTAACATAATATTAGGTATATGTTATTGACATGCCCAGGTGGGTTATAATGCACTGGACGTGAGGCCAAAAAGGGCAGTCGTGAAACGGAGGAAAAGGAATTCGACCGAACGACGAAACGATCTGAGACTTCGCTGTACAGAGTAATAATATTATATTATTATTATAATATGTTGCCATGTCGTAAAGCGCGGCGCCAACAATATAGCTAAAACCGTTTCAGGGGACCGTTAACGTTCTTTGATAAAATCTTATCGAAATTAATATTTCGATTCGGATTTATTAAGCGCCTATATACACGAAAACCAAAACTGAGTGTTTACTATTAACAAAGATACGTCTTATATAATATATCGGGTAATCCGTCTAACGTAAGCCACTCATTATTGTTATGAAAATCATTGACAAAACAACATTTTTCTAAAATAATATATTTTCAGCTATATTTTATTTATCATTCAATTTTTTAATTTTTTTTATAGCGACATGCAATTTAACTCCTTTTTAATATTAGCAAAATATTTTTTTGTGTAGGTACACTTCAGCACATAAATATTGAATTTTGAAAGAGGAGTTTATGAGGTAAAAGCATTTAAAGTTTAGATTAGTGGTGTGGAGTATCTAGTAGAACTGTCGTACCCCGCAAAATGTGGGTCCACTATATACTCCGCTCATTATAAACTTTAAATATTTATAACTAAAAAAACTACTCGTCCGAAATTTTAATAAATCGAAATACTCCGAAAAATATTCTACAGCTTTGGAATACGAAATTAAAAATGTGTGTTGTCATTCGAGAGAGTACACAACTTTAAAAAATACTAGTAAATAGGTATGTTGCACTAAAATAAAGACTTACAATTATTATTATTGTAAAAGGAATATTTTCCAAAACCAAAGTTTTCTAAAATAACTAGTGATTTGCGTTAAATGGATCACTACGTACCTATAATCTTATCTATATTCTTGGACACGCTAACTTAATAGCAAAGCGTTATATTATTATACCCTCGTAAAGTGCGTATCGATATAGAGGTTATAATAATATTTTAAAACTATAAGTATATGTGCTCGACGAATGCGATGGAACGTGGAAAACTGGGACGTGTAATTTGGTCGGACTTGTTATTTTTCGAATATTATAATATTAACGACGACGGCCAACGACGCCCATCCCGCGGCGGATCCGTATGGGAACGTTGTTCGCCGGTCGTCGCGTCGTCATCCTATTTTCTGCGGTGCATAATAATAATTAGTATGATTAACGCATTCGCAATGGACAATCTCGTGTTAACGTCCATTCATAAAACATATTTTATACACACACACACACATACACACACACACACACACACACGTTATTATTAGCTGCCACGACCCGACACTTATAGGTACGCTTTATATTCCACGTCTTGACTCCGTACAGTTATGAGGGAAAATAAATTAAACGAAAAACCAAAACAGAAAATATAGACTAGAGCAGTGATTTATTTAATTTTTATCCGTTCTCGACGACTTTTTATTGATTTATTATTTTTTTAATGATACACACAAATAATATTTTTATTTTATACCTATGTTGGAAATTAGTCAAAATATATTATTTTACATCTGATTCTCTAAAAAATTATACAATAATATGAAAGTATTAAGAAACTAAATAATTATTTTATGGGACATTTATGTCTGCGGTCTCATCGTTTGTTTAGAATTTAAAACACATTGCATTTTTTTGAACCAGAATAAATATTCATTAAATTCAAAACTTTTGAGTTATTTAAGCCAAATTCAAAATGATTACACAAATATAATACTATCGTTATTAGGTACAAATATCGACCGTCTCATGTGTTTTTAATAGAATATAGTTTTACAGGAAGTATTTAAGCACTTTAGAATTATTTAAGCTATAATACTAAGGCGGTTTAAAAATATTTATTTAAATGTGGGATGATTGTTGAATAGGGTAAAATGTATACTTGTATACTAAGGTCCTAGAAATAATATTATTGAATCGAACTCCCGTATACCTACTCATTGTTTATTCATTCAATGATATCTTATTTCAGTGTCACTATTAGTTGAAAGTATTCTTCTTTTCTATTACACGAATGTTCTGTAAATCGACAAGAGAAAATAAAGAGCCTATACAGTCAAAACATTATATTATTGAAGATCAATGATACAACATATTATTATTATTATTATTATACGAACGAACCGTTGGAAAAATGCGACCGTCACATAGACATGGGAAATATTATGAAGTAATATGAACATCAATTAAAATAAACCACAAGTAGAAATGTATACAATTGACGGGAATATAGGATCTAATTAAATATTCGAATACAATTTAATGAGAATATGAACCGGTTGTGATTAACGGAGTTTTCATACAGGGTAGGTACTCTATAGGTAGGTTCTTTCGATTGAAGATGTTTCCTACGTTTGTATTACCTTTACGAGATTGAATAATTTATATGAGTTTTTTCTTTTGTCTTAATGACATGTAATGTTGCCATTCATACGTCTACAAATAGGATAGGTAAAATCATTAAAGTCACTTATATAATGTTTAAAATATAGTTTATATATAGTTCAAACAATCGACAAGATGAAAAAAAAAACATTATTTGATGATTATTTGGGAATAATGAATAATCATTAGAACTATTAGAATGTACTAATGTAGTGTTGTATTAATGACATTTTTAGGCTAAACGGTGTATACCTATATAACTAATTGTAAGTGTTTTTAATTTGTATATAATAATAATATTGCACTGTACATAAACTTTATTATATGTTCACATTCAAATATTTTTTTACTTTAGTTATGTGTTAAATTATTGGACATTTTCGATTTTATAATATAGTAAAGTAATATATACCTACTTTAATCGTTTCTAATAAAATAACTTACTACGCGTGTCTAAAACTACGGTTGTTTTTTAATTAAAAATGGGTACTTGAGTTTAAATTGTACAAAATGTTTATTGTACACACAAAATATGTCGTTTGAACAGGTCTAATAAATAATGGGTACTAGGAATACATAGCAAGTCACAACTGTTCTGTACACGCTAAATACGCAATGACCTGATTTCCCAACAATAATATATATTGTTGAAATAATAATATGTGCGATCGCATAATATACATTATACAATATTATTATACTGCACATAATAAAATGAGTACCAACTACCAAATGATTTTATTCTTTGTGGTCATTAATTCATTGATAAACAATGATTATAATTATCTATAAAATTAAAATATCACTTAAGTATCGAAAAAAAAAAAATGTTATATGTTCATTCAAAACATTTAAACAATTTGTTTGAAATGATTAAGAACCACATCATACCACTGTAAACCGTATCTATTAAAATAATTTCCTGCTATGATCATGACATATTATCCGAGATAGGAGTTATATAATATATTACTTTGCAGTTAATGTGAATAAATGCAAATTTACATTTCAACGGAATAAATAATTCAAGTAAATTATACATTATTGATTTACAAGTCTTGTATTACAAAAAAAACTGATGGATATTTAGATTTGAAAAACATAATTGCGTGACGTACAAATGAAAATAGAATATTATTCGCACAAAATGGGTTTAAATACTGAAATCGCATAATATTTACATTATATTGTTATCGTGATCATATAATATACGTATTTTATATTATTACGACGACGAATAGCCGGTATATGGTTGACGGTTTTAAATAAATAAAATCGGAGTAATAATATTATTATATGAACAGCGAACGATCGTATACTTATCCCGTAGAATTATAAAACAGGTCGGGAGACGTGAACGTCGTGTTTGCAGTTTACACCTATACACGTAATTTAATATAATATGCAGTGACTGCAGGTGATCCTATTTAAACCTTTAAGACTATTATAATATACTAACACTGATCGACGATCATCGCATATGTATATTATTATACAGCCATAATAATATTATCATGTGTCCGCATAGAGCAGTGCGTAGGCGAGCGAGTGCGTGCAAAATGGAATTCGGCGGATGCTAATCTTTCCCGCTGAATTATTATCCTCTAGCCGCGGCCGAATATAATATGATTTCGGGGCGACAAAATGTAAATGAAAAAATAACTAGATCCAGAACGATAACGCGACACATGCGGCGATCAAACGACTCGACCAGCGCGTCATAATAATGTTATAACGCACAAAGTTTTGTGAAAACTAAAAATCGCGATAGTGTGAAAACGACGAGAAAAAAATAATTTTCCTGCATATACGTGTAAAACGATCGGATTACGAGTGTTTAATTTATTTTTTTACGGTGATTAAAACCCAATGATCAATCGGGTTAATTGCGGTTTACGATTGTATATACGCGCTTGTACGTTCACATTATAAGTATGACGTACATAATAACACGGTATATAGGTATACGGTATCCTGTTTAGTATTTACGCGTCTGTTAAACTACTCACGCATATTATAATGTCCCAGCTGTGTGTATACATATTATAGTTATAATATATTATATACACGCGTCATATTCCTAATATAATCTAATAAAACGTGTAAAACGAAGTAATTATATGATACGACGAAAATCGCTTTTAGTAGGTATATAGTTAGTAAAACAATATATATTATATTATATTTAATACTAGTCTATGCGAAATATAAAGGTATATATTGTACCTACTCCATAATTGTTCACTCCGATTTAGGTTTATCTGGTAAAACGTTACTCCTATATTATAATAATGCATGTGATTTATGAATATATAAAAAATTGTATATTCTTTAAAAAATGTATAAAACAAATAATACCCGCTGTATACACTATACCGCTGCTATTACAAAAATGGTTAGTGCGTGAAAACAAAACGGTAAATAAAAAATATTTTCGCATTCGAGCGTGACTCGTAAGCACGTCATATTATTATTATTATTATTATTATGTTATACACGCAGATAACATAGACACGAAGCGATCTATTTAAACATAATATTATAATCTACGGGTACCATATTATTATTATATTATACGAACGGTCAGTACACCCACGGTGTATGCGCATTTAATATTACGAATAATTAGTTATTGATAATATTTATTAATTGTACTCTAAATCATCGCGCGGGTAAACGGGTTTTATTTTAACGTCGAACGGCGGGGGACCGCAGTATCTATATTGTAGTTTTGTATTTGGCAAAATTCCATTTCGTAATATATTCGATAAGTATATCCGATAGACTGCTGCTGGTGCCGTCCGGGCGCATTAACCGTTTCGACGATATCGATCGATATTGATGCGGTCGTGGTTAACGCTGGCTCATTACAATATTGTTTTTATCACAATATTATATTGCGCGTAATAAGGCGGATCCCCCAGCCGACAGTCGCAAAAGAAAAGAATAATCGTGATCGCCTCTGCCAGTTTTCAACACCCGAGCATGTGCGAGAATACATACAGTTTTCTCGGCCGGGACGTCGACTCGCAGATTTTCAAAAAAAAAAAAAATCGACAACAATAATTTTCGACTGGGTGGTGCGCGAAAAAAAATGATACGAAAACGGAGAGGTCCCCCGCCGCGAATAATATACGCATTAATAATATATATTTTATTCGACCCGATCGACACTTTGCACTGTGCGTGTGCATAACGTTATTTTATCGCACGCGCGATAGTTCATCTTAAACGTAAAAATCCGGAAATAGTACGTCATTTTCAAAACGACGAGAGACAACATCAAGACATCAATAGTGAGATGTGTTGCAGCGGTCATATGCGGTATAGGTAAATCGTGGGCGTGAAATATAGACAAAAGTGTTGTGAAAAAGTGATTTAAATAGATATGGTGTTTGATGCGATAGGGGTATAATTTATGGCAGTTCTATAATGACGCGTAGGTATTAGCTGTATGAATTATTTTGCATTTACCGCGATCGATGATCTCGGATAGTCTCGAGAGGCGTGTCAACCATGTTTTTATTTTTATAATCATATAATATTGTGTCCGTTAATTTAGATTATATTATTTTAGATTAAGACCAAATACAATGATGATTTAACGTACCTATACTAAAAAATAATATTTATCCACATGATTGTATATAATAAATATAATAGTAATAAAATACTACAATAAATAGGTATTTTAATATTTAACATAATATTCTAGTATTAAATTTGGTTTTTGTTAGGCCAAGTATTAATGTGGACTATTAAAATATAGTCAATACGCGTATATGTATTGTATAGGTATAATGTTGTTCAGAAAAAATGCATTCCTATAAAGTGACTAGGTTTATATATAATTATAGATATATATCTGTGTATACTTTACAATACATACAATATGTATATAATATGTTAAACTAATCAAGTGTTAATATTCAGAAGTATTAAATTATTTTTGTATATAAATATATCTTAACTTGTTCTCGTTGCATATCATATGGTATAAAGAAATATAAAAGTTAATGAAACGAAGGAATAATTACAACTATAATAACTTTTGACAACTCAACTGATTTTATTATTTAAGAATATCTAATCATACGCATCTACTCGCGTGGTTTTTCAGTTACGAACATTTTTATTCATTAAGATAAGAAATCGTATTATTATAATATACTCAAGCACACACATAATGGAAGCTGTCAAAACAATTTTGGAACGTTTGATGTTGACCGTAGGTGTTATTAAATAAATTTAATAGGCACTTATTTATTATGAACAGTGCGCAAAAACGTAATGTGAACTTTTTTCTCCACCGGCGTATGCCACTTGATATTATCATTGCGTTCAGTGTTGGCTGCATATACAGTCGAACATGTTTATATCATTAAAATAACACAAAATATTTTACCGGAGCGATAACGAAATGAGAATACCGACAGAATATTAACATAATATTATCTTATACTATGGGTACCGAGAAAATTAAACGATATTACCCGAATACGAATGGGTACAACGACAACGACATTTACATCTGACAGTCGAGACTTTCAAAAAAAAAGAAAAAAAATTCCTATACAATTTTACCGAAAGAGAAAATATTATGTTTATAAATATTATCATTAAAACGCCGAAACGAAACGTAAATAAAATAAAATTATATCTAATTAAATATTTCCATCTGCACCGTCGCATCATGGATTTTGAGGGCTATCGTTTTTTACGGATATCGGTCGAGTTTTGGCGGGACTTCCTCCGAGTTCCTACCTGTTACATATATATGTATTATATTATATATAGGTATACCGACTCCGACGTGCGAAGATTTAATAGGCAATATTTTACGCCTGCGATTTCGTTGCGAGGCGGTATATACTGCTGCAATTTCTTCGGAATTATATATCAGGTCACGCGACCGACAACAATCAAAAGCAAAACTCGCCGGGACGAACGTTGTTTGTCTTCATTATATTTTTATTCGTGTTCGTCCTAACCACATAATAAAATATCTATTAATTTGGACAATGGGTGTTGGCCCACCGCCGCAGCAGTCGCTGACCACCCGCGAAACGCGAACGAGCAAAGAAGGTTTACGGCACACAAGTGTTGTGGGTCCGCCGCCGGCGAACCGAATAATTATTACGATACCGAGCGAATATTTTGTCTTGCCGAATAAATATAGTCCGACTTGCAGCGAGTTTATGATCCGCGTAAAAAGACAATTAATGAATACACCATACGCATAAAACGTACATTATACGCCAATAATATAATACGAGTCATGCATACAGAGTGATTATAATATCGTTGGAAAAACGTGGGCAGTGATTTTTTAAAAAATATTTGCCATAGAACGTCGGCATTACGGCGTGTTGGCCCGTAAGAGTAAAATTATTGAGCTTTTCTATTTTTGGTGGATTTTAATCCAAACGTTATGCGCAATGCTTAATACTCTAGCTAGTGTTCACTATTATAGTACCTATAGGTAATGCGCAATATTTGGTTTTTTTAAACAACGGACTGCAGTTAGTCCAATTCACGAAATGGATTTAAATTATGCAATATAGATACAATAATATTATAGAGATAAAAACTGAATAACTAACATATTTTTCACGATTGACATGAGATAAATATTTTAATGAATACGATAAGAATGAGAATATAATACAAAACATAATCGTAATTCCGCAACTAGAAATAAAAGAAATACTATCCTCCACACAACTCGACAAAATTCTTAGTCCCGACTTATTTTCTTCCGAGTTATTCAAATATCTACTTAATACTATCAAATATGTATCATAATTCATAAGACTAAAAAAACATTGTATTTAATGTTCATATATATTTATTTAAAGCAAAAATGTATTAAAAAAAACATTTTTGAAAAATACTGTTACTCAAATGGCCCATTGTAACAAAAGACGATCTTTGTAATAAAAACAACAAGAAAACGAATATAATAAACCTACAAAAATATCGACAAGTGAATATGCCATATTTTATATAGTTTTGGGAATAAATAATAACATTGAATACAAAATAAGTTTATATTTCTGATATTATTGTTATTTATTTTAAAGGAAATATTGGTTAATGAGGAGAAGTTGTTAATATTATTATTATATTTAAGTAACTATTAAAAATAAATCGCATTACTGAAAGTTTCCACTATCTTTTAAAGGTTTTAAATATCCAGAGTTAGGTCTATGTAAATTATTGCATTTAAAACGAACACGACAAAGAAAATTATTTTGAACTTTTTCAATTGAATCACTATTTATGATCGACGTATTTCTCATAATATAATTGAAATATATTCCAATATTGGGGACGGATAATAGAGGAGGAAAGACATGACCTAATGAGAAAGCAGAGCGATATCGTCGATCGTGCCAATATTGAGGAAAGATCTTTAATTTATTCATAATAGGATCGGAAAGATTTTAAGCGAAATGTAGATCGTTTTTACCGAACCTAATATAATATGTATAATAATAATATGTAAAAACTTTGCTGACTTCCGTTGTATATTATAACACCGCGCCTCAGAACCACTCTGTAGTATTTTAATGACCACCGTGGTGGCGCAGCGTTATCGAAGGAGCGAGCAATGATTTAATGACGGGCACGACGACGGCGGAGGCGATAAAATTTGTTTATGGGGTTTAGTTTTTCGTTTTGGATTGACAACGGTCGGTCGGTGGGCCGAGTTTGTAAATCTATACGCGAGTGCAGCGCAATATATAACAAAAAACCCGACATTTAATGGACCGTTCGCGTGTTGTGCGCCGATAAAAGAGACGGCTTGCGCGCGCGGGAACGCAAACTGGCCGATCCGTTAAACGTTATTGTAAATCGCGCCTGCGACCGCGCGAGGGGATCGTCGTCGTCGTCGTCGTCGTCGTATTCAACAGGTCGTCCGCGTCGTCGTCGTTTCGCTCGTACGATATCGACATGTTTATATATTGATAATTATAATTAGTTTACGATATTATGGCGGGAAGTAAATATTAATACTCGTATCTTGCATAATACGCGCGTATAATATAGGTACCACTATAACAGCAGCAGCAGTCGTACAATAATATTAATAATAATAATATATTATATATTTTATTACGCGGCAGTATATTAATAATAATATATAATAGTATTAATAATAAAACGCGTGTGCGCGAGTGTGTGTGCGTGTGTGTACTCGGTAGGCGCTCCAATTAAAAAAAAAAAAAAAACGTTGTTTATTACGGCGGCCGGGATAGGAGAAAAAACATAAAATCGTGTGTGTTGAAAACGAAATAGTACGTATAAATATTATTATAATATTATAGTTTATAATATCCAGAGCGACAGTGGCGTGTAGCGTAGTAGTGCTAATATATACGGCGCGTATATAAATACTAAACCATAATATTATAATATATAATATATATATTTTATATTATATTGTATTTTATACAACAGGTATATACGACGGCGTAATATGCCAGATAGATAGGGTTTTCGTTGTTGGGAGATTTATTATTAATAATAATAATAATAATAATATGCGAGATCGGTCCCGACACACACACACGATAATATACGCGCAGCGACCAACACGGGTTGCGTTGTATACTCCGCGGCGGTAGAGGCGGTCGTAATAATATTTTTCCGCATCGAGCGGTACCACCGTTATAATATTACCTATATCATGATATATATTAAAATAATATTATATTTTTTTTATCATAAAATATCTACCTATACCTACTACGTGCTGTACACACATATTATGGTATACAGGATGATTCGCCAAGTACGATCTCCTCATCCCCGCGTTTATATTTCAATAATGCATAGTTCTTTAAAATCCGATTTTTGGAATTTTTGCATAAGAATATTATGTATTCGAAGAGTTTCGTTTTTTCAAATTCGTGAGATTTTACGTATTACTTAAGGATTCAGTTACATATAGTAATGTGCATAGTAGAAAGGTTGGTTCTTATTTTAAATTATCATACTCTGTTTTTGTATTTCAATAGACACTCCTTACAAGTAGCGCCCACTCTACTTATCGAGTAGTGTAACAGTGCTCATAGTGCTCAGATGTGGTGGGTGGTCCTGTTAACTGCAGACATGTACAATGTCCCTAAGCAACCCCATCCGAATTGTGGACTCGTGTCACGAACGGCTGAACAAAATAATTACAAGATACGTATTTGTAAAACAATTATTACTATTGAAGAGGTATAAGATGCGGTGGGTGGTCAAAATTATCTACCACACGGGTTAGTGACAAATGTCTTGGCGCCACTGCTCCTAAAGTAGAGCGAACAAATCTCATAGATTTAAAAATATATAGTCTTCGAGTGCGTTTAAAAATTCAAAAATCAGATTTTGAAGAACTGCATAATCGCAGAAAAGAAAAGAGGGTTAGCTTGGTTAATGGATCACTCTGTATACATCGTGTGCCATCGTGTTTACATTGCATATACACACACGATGTATACCTATTTTTATAATATTCGTATTCTACTATGATGCGTTTGCACTGTTCGGAGGAACACCGATAGGGATCGACGACGACGCGTAAAATGTACAACCTGGAATATATTATTATTATGTTTTCTCTCGGACCAAATTGGGACATCGGTAACGAAACTGAATAACTGTATTCCGTACAACGGACAATGATATTATCTCGGGTATATATACCGACAAAGTTGCGACAAATGCCGAAGCTAAATATAGCTGCAAGACGATAATATATTGTGTAGGTATCTTCAGTAATATGTATCGCATAATATAATTTTATTATGTCAGTAAATTAGCAAAAAAAAATATTATCTGTACACTGCAGTCTACAATAACTATTTAGCTCCATAACAAATCCAGCTTACCTATTATTATCTAAAATGAAAACCTTTTTTTTTTCGTTTAACTCAAATTAAAAAACTTGAAAAAAAAAATGTTCACGTGGTTTTTAAATAAACAACAATGACAATAAAAGCATTAACATGTTATTGAGAGTGCTATAAAAGTATAACACATAATATTATCCTGTTGGCTTGTGCGATGGCCTCGGCACAAAAAATTAAACTGATGCCACACATAAAATGATTATCAACAATATACTGATTTGTATAAATTGTAGTGGAGTCACGTCAACTCAACAGAAATAATTCTCAACGCAATATTACTATATGACTTTAAACAATATTCCCTCCCCCAACAACTTTTACTCGACCCAAACACGGATAAAAATTACGTTCTGAAGTACCCTTCATTAGCTGATATTAATTTTAAATACTACCTACTAAGCTATATTACTTCATTGATCTGCTTCAGATAACCATACAATTAAAATTGGTCGTGTATTATAATAGTGTTTATCAACATTTTAAATATCTCAGTCAATATTGTTTAATCTAATTTGAAAAATAAAACACAAGTTAAGACATATGGACACTGTTAAGCCATGTGCAATTATCGCAATAAAAAAAAAACATTAATAATTAAACATAACTTAAGAACTTAACTTTTAAAAAATAAAAATACACGTATACATACAAAACGATAGTTTTTAAAACGTAAACAATTTTTAAAGGATAAAAGTAACGGTAAAAGTATTTCAATTGTTATACCTAATGATATGAGTAATTTCGCAATCTGAAAGATAACTGTGAGATGGCATGTCCTCGTAATGCCCTTGAGATACATAACTTTTTTAACAGAATGAATACCTTTTTTACCGGTACAAATTTTAGATCTTGGTTTCTTACTGATCCATTTTTGAGTGGGCGTCAAGGACATGTTTTCGTATTGGTCATGTTGCAAAATAATTTGAGTTTTGTTGACAATTTATCCATAAGCATTAGATTCCGAGCTTTAGAAATCATACACAACTGTTAATTGTTATCATACTTTTCAACATATTTATCACGACTGTATGATTCACATAATTAAGTAAAATATTTTTTTAAAGTCGGGGAGCTATTTAAGTGTAAGCTGAAAACAAATTTTATTTAATTTATGAAATTATTTTTCTGAAATAAAAACTCAATCTAATTTGTACATTTGTACATTTATTGAAGTAAAGTATAGGTATACACGTGTTCAATGAAATAGTTAGACAAATAGTTTTATTTTTAAAATACCATATATTATAGGTACGTATAAATCATACATATATTTTAGTTTATAGTTTAGTTTATTTTAGTATATATATAGTAAATATATATATATATATAATTATTATGAATAATTTAATGGAAAATACAATGTTTAGGTTCTCTATGATTATCTAAAAAAAAAAATGGAAGACCACTGGTCACTGGTTCCACCGTTATCAGTATTATTATTGTTATAATATGTACTCATAAAGTATAATAGTATAATAATAACACATACAAACACTATATACTTAAAAAAAAAAAAGTTCAATAATAGTTAGTTTAGTTAAACATATAATAATATAATATTATTTTCGAATTTACAGTGTTTAAGAACTGATAGTATGCCTAATAGAGATGTCGATCTCTCCTTTTTATGAAAACTACTCGTTAATCTCGCGAATCGTGTTCAAGCCTGCAAACACAATAATAATATACGTGTAAGACCTATTATAACCCTCGGCATGATTTGCGAGTACTTACAATGTACGAAATAGCGAAATATTTTATTTTATTTTTTATTTTTATTATTAAATATACGGGATATAACCCTTTAACACAATTACACATTACATACATATACATTAATACAGTTATATAACTTAAGAAGAAGTATATAGTATACAGCTATAAAGTTAGTAGGCACGAAGGGTCAACATTGGTATTACTCATCATACGCGAAATCGGTTCATTTTTTAGATAATTTGTGGAGGCGAAAGGGACATAAAAAGGAGCAACAGATCGGGAAGGACGTTGAGGAACACGAAAACAGATTAAGGAAAGCAATTCAGGAGAGTCGATAATACCATCTAATAAATTTTTTAAAAATTCGATGTCCGCCAACCGCCTACGCTCAGCCAAGGAAACCAGTCCTAGCCGAGTAGCGACTGGTTCGTAGTTATGAAGTTCACAGGGGATATTCAAACGAAATCCAGCATACTTCATGAATTTACGTTGAACCCTTTCTAGCCTGACAGAGTCATTGTTGTCGTGAGGATTCCAAATAACCGCACCATATTCTAAAATAGGGCGTACGCGAGAACAATAAAGTACCTTAAAGGATAGGCCTAACCGAAAGTCTCTACATAGTCTCAATACGAATCCCAAAGTTTTAAAAGCCTTGCAACAGATATGTTCAATGTGGGGACTCGGATCGAGATTACTAGTAAGAATAAACCCAAGATCAGTAACACTGCCATTAGAGCATGCGATAGCAGTTGGCCCAAGATGATATGCATATTTGACAGGGGACCGAATTCTAGTATAAGTCATGGTCTTACACTTAGAAAAATTAAGGGATAAGCCTAGAGTATTGAACCATTCAGCGAACCGATCAAAATCAATCTATATTGTAAGTAAGAAATATTGTAAGTACAACGATACACTTAAATTTTTTCAATCGATCGTTCACGTATAATATATATAATACTCATAAACAACCCTTGAGGATATTTTACAGTGTACCTACCAACATATAGTACATCGTCACCGGGGTATTGTAAAATTGGCTAATTTATTCAAAAATATATTAATTTGTATGTCTTATTAAGGGCATTATGATCGGAACACTCGTCGATTCAAAAATATGCGCTCACCCGCCGGACCCACACGCACATGTTGTTGAAAAGTATAATATTATAATGTGTGGATTGTTTTTTAACAACAAGTAGACGGATCAAACGTTAAAAAATACTTACTTTACTATCAGAATCAATTTTATAATCAATCTCGAATCTCTGTGAATAAACGGCGGCGGTGAGTATAATATTATATCATATACACGAATATACTAACAATACAATAAGAGATAATATTATTATAATATTGTAGGTACCGATAATATTGTGATTTTTTATTGATCGTTTGCCATCTGAGTCATCAGAGATCTCCTCCGGGTTAGTGAAATGAAAAATATAATCGACAAAATCCGAACGGGAAATCAACGCGTGCGTTATACGACGGACAATAGGAAAATAAACAAATTTGTCGCGAAAACCGTTATACACACCTAATATATATTCATAAGGATTTATCTATAATGTCCGGGACTGGCATTTGCGTCGTCGTGACGATATATATATATATATATACGACACACACAATAACTGTCAGACGAGACAGGAATAAAAAAAAAATTCCAATTCTCGCGTTTACCGGAACAGAGTGAAAGAGAGAAAAATTACAAATGGAAACGTGAATGACCATTGGTGGCGACGGCGATGATAACACGCGCGGAACCGGTGACATTGTATTCGTATTCGCCGTATGCTATATATATATATAATATACCTTATCTCGCGTTAACGATGGAAATTTTATTCAAAAAAAAAATAATATATATATATATATATGCGTAAAATAATATATATTATATTATATTAATATTCTCGGATGTTAAATCAGTCGACCGAGACGCGTGTAGGTGCACATATACGTGCGGCAGCGTATAGGTATACGTAAAAGTTCACCGAACTTGTCTCTCCGTTTTGCAGATCGTCGAGTAAATAAAGCATCACTGTATGGCACGAATTCCGAACCGCGATTAAATCAATGGTTTAAATGTAACACGAATAAATAACGTTTAAATATTCACGAAGGCGTTAAAAAAAAAAAGTTTAAGATTGTCATCGAGATTGCCTGCAATTGGTGGATTGTGAAAAATAGATTTTACGCAAACATAATAATATATAATACAATTATTATATATTACGATATACCTACGTTCGATAAAAAAAAAATTATTATTATACACTAACCAGTGACCGGGTATTCAATCATACTCGTACAATACCTATATCATATATATCATTATACATTTTCAGCTGTAAATTGTTTGGTGTAAATATAATAATATATTAAGACGTTTGCTTGATTTGTATACGAATATTAATCACTCGAATAATAGACGTGATTCATTATTTCCTACAGTAGCTATACGAAATATTATATTTGACCGATTCATCATTGATGCTACACTCTGATTAACATACACAATATTTCGTTGCTGTTATAGTATCTCAAATCTCTATACATAATTTATAGTAATATAGCACTGTTACACAAAAAATGTTAACACAAAATAATTGATAAATTAAAGAATGTAAACTATAAATTAATATTCACACAAAATGTTATCAAACAACAATACCCATAATATAAGTACCACCTAATTTTCAATGTGATGTCTATTAAAATGTATACTATAGATAAGTATAATATTATGTCCGTTTCCTTTTTAGATTTTGATTGTAGGCAGTACGGTCTTTTCTCCTTTTAGACAATTTTCTTTTGAGTTAGTTGATTCCATAGCTGGGACATTGAAAACAGATTGTAAAATTATGATCTCGTTTTCTTAATAACTAAGACTATTTAGTAAAGTTTTAGTAGAATGTTATACTGCAGTAAATAACAACACGACGTATTATTCAGATTTTAACAACGACTATAAACAACGGTTTAAAATTACGAGTATATCTACACTTTCATATATGCAATGATTTATTAGGTACTATACCTATTATAGTATTATATTTATATTAATTGTTTTAATCCATACATAACTTCTTATTGAATAGTGATAATCTATTTTTGTTTTAACTTATAAGTTATAAATTATTTTAATTAATATCATTTATGTTTAGCCTGGGTGCCTATTATTTCTTTTGTAATACATTAAAATTCAAAATGCAGTGTTCAAAATGTGTACTAATGTTAATTTATTAATGGACTATTTATGGATAGGTAATAGATTCATAAAATATGGTTTATCATTTTTTAATCACTGGTCATTTCTATCATATTATTCCTATATACCAATTTATGTTACTCGTTATTCGAAGTTTCAATATGAGAATATTTTATAAGTAATTATATTTGTCTGCTTGTACCAACATAATATAACGCCAAATAAATTTTCCCTCCCAGTGTCCAGTATATGGAGTCTTACTAACAGTGAAACATTTCGCTAAATACATTATATTTTATAAACGTGCTGAACGCCACGTTATAGAATCTCGGAAGACACGAATCATTAAAAAACCCAAACGATCACTAATAACTATTATATTATGTACATCGGCAGTATGGGATTCAAAATCTAACCACAGTAATAATAGAAAATTATAACTATTAAATAACTATTTAATTCAAGTGCACGAACAGTATAATCTTTAGTAATAAAAAGATGAAAAAAAAAATGTTTTGAAGAAAACATTTGGTCGTAAAATATAATAACCTTATTTATGTTTTAATGAACAAATGTAGCTATATTTTACTAGATAATACGTCCAAAACGAGTTTTTTCAATATATTAAAAACACAAAAAAATATTTTAATAATCACGCTCTGGCCTCTAATAAAATCAATATTATTCATGACATCGAAGAATATCCACGACGATGCTGCGTACAAATATTTTGTATGCTTAAACGGATTGATTAAGGTTCCAAATAGCTCATAACTCAATCATAGGCTTGTCGGGATTTAAACGGATACATACTCTAAATTATATGTTTACGTATATTTTAATTTATTATTAATTTTGGCGGAGAATATACCTACTATACCGTATGATTATAATATATAGTATATATACTTAACATGAATATCAACTGTTCTTTATAAAATCTTGTAATTTGCGTATTAATTAACGCATACTATAATATACGAATGCCAATTAAATTACTAGGTATACATTTTGCTATATAGAGAGCTCAGCGCAATCACTTGTAAGGAGGATACCCGTAATATGTTAATATTCTACTTTGTTCAGAATTTTCACCAATTAACTCGCAAATGTTGTTTAATAGCAGCTACTGTGGGTGTAATTATTTTTTCGCGTTGCGTATAGACACAGTCTTACGCATATTTTAATAGTCTGAGAAATATGCGTAGGCTAGTGATACGACGGTGTATTTGAAAAACTTAATGATTTTATTAGTAAAAAACATACAAACCCGGGTATACCGTGGAACCCGTGCTGGGAATAATAAAAAATGTGGCATGATCAAATTATATAATTATATGGCCTTTAAACGGATAATTATATAATGTGGTTAAACTAATACCTTTCTAGAATGCTAAGGTTTAATTAGTAACTTACAATTAAAAATACCTATCTAGTATTATATTTAGTTATGTATACCACGTATACGTTTACGATTATTATTGTATACCATTTTATATTTTACATTTTAAATTAAACGCGTGTTTGTATAGGTATGATGACTTGACTCAACGTTGTGGCTGTCGGCAATCATCCCCAACGCGGGTTCTCCATATTATATTATTTGTATCCGGCTTTAATACAAATTACAGTATTGAATATCGTTTGCGATAATATGTCGAGTAAAAAAATAAAATATTTAACTTTTAAAGTATATATTGTGCAAACAAATTGACACTATTCCACCCTGATACCGCACTGGTCAACGAGTAATAACCGAGCACGACATTGGCATGGCCCACGGACCACCCAACACTCGTCGTACAACTATTATAATATTACAGGTAGGTACTGCATACTGCACTAATGCACTTAAAATAATTATAATAATAATAATATTATATAGGTACCTACTATTTTCACGGAGATGGGCATAATATCGTATCCGATAATTCCCGTGATTTACGATTTAAAATCGACTACTATATAAACAATATATTACACGCGCAGTTTGTGGTATATAGTTGTTATTATTAAGACATAAAATATATCACATTTGTACAATATTATTATAGTACGGGTAATGTTTACGATGTGCGTTATACATTTCGGTGTAACTAATAGGTAGGTAGGTACTACACTGCAGTTACTCGCGTAACCCGGTGTGGTATATCATATATGTACATATTATAATATAGAAGGTATATATATATCTATAATATACAAGAGAGAATATACCTAAGGGAAAAAGGCAACACACATATAAATATATATATATTATGTATATTGTATATTATCTACGATTATTAAATAATAAAAATACATCCATCTAGTTATATATATATATATATATAGGTATACACATAATAATAATATACCTCCTGTATCTACCTACCTCGTGAGATTTTATCAATTTTACTATACTTTTAATGTTTTCTAAAGTGTGTGTGTGTGTGTGTGTGTGTGTGTGTGTGTGTATTGGAATATTATATACGCCACCGCCGCCGCCGCCGAACCCACGCACGCGCACGACTATATTTTAACATATTGTATTATACTGCCGTATTATAATAAATATTGATTTCCAATTGATTAATGCCGTTCGGGGCAGCGAACATTATATTTATTGCCGTTTTAATTCCGCCACGTGTATATATACCCGCCGCCGCCGCCGCAACTATATTATAATATATATATATATATATACACATATATAAAATAGTATAAAATATATTATATTATACACCCGGTGCTGCGGAGGGCCTCGGCCTCGGCACAATATCACTATTATTATTACTATTACTACTATTATTATTATTATTATTATTATTATTATACTATTACTATATACGCAGACGCACGTTTGGTTTTTATAGACGTTTTGAAACTGCTCTCTCTCGATCGCAACACAAACACTGTGCACACCAGCGCACACCATGCGCACACACCACTATAGATCGTATCGATCGCCGATCGTGCCGGACGCGCAATAAATCATTATTACATGGTTATTTAAACTCAACTACATCGCGCGCGTACACACACACACACACACACTTAAGTATATATTATATATATATACTGCACACGTAGGTACTATATTTAATAATATAAAGCTATATAGGTAGGTAGGTATACGCGAGGAGGGCTGTGAATATTATAGAAATATCATTTTATATAATTGATCTTATATATATATATATATATATATGTGTGTGTGTGTATGATCGAGCGTATTTGCGGCTCTTCGTCAGCTCCGAAGGGTTAATATCATCATAATATTATGCTGAGTACTCACCAATAAAGTATTATAAGAATATATGTAATAGTATTTTTTTATCGTATTCATTCTTACAAGACGACAATGCGACGAGTGCGCTAGTTGCGGTTTATAGCAGTATTATATTATAGGTCATACGCGTATTATAATAACATCGACCGGGGTGGGAACTATAAATGTTGGGTAAGTATAGCGCTAACCTAACTTAACCAACAATCTTTTACATGGCAATCGTTGTTCAACAATCGTTTACAAAGATCTAAAACGTAATTATATTTCGATTTTTTTTTTTTTTTTGAGCTTATTATTTTCTCACAGTTTTCAATTATTGCTATTTATTTTTATTTGAATGCGATACGTTTTTTGGTCCTTAGGTAAATCAACGGTGGCCCTTTCCGAATATTTTCCTGAAAATGTCACGGAGCCACGGGGATGATCTCTTTGGCATCCCTACATTGATCAGTGATCAGTTAACTATAATAAATCAGGGCTTTGAAGTTCTAGCACTGCAAAAGTTATTTTTTACATCTTTAATATGCACTTAAAAACGCCAAAATATGCGCTATAAATAGCAATAAAAAATTAGAAAACGTGCAGGATTTCGGTCGGCTTGCAATGGAAAACAGCGAGAACTCTGCAGTAACATAATATTTATAATAATAATAATATATTATATTATACGAGTACTTCGTTGACGGAATATAGAATCGAAAATTCGCGCGAGCACCTGAACCGTGCCGGTCGGGTGTACTCGCCGTATATAACGCGTCCCCGGGGGCCACCCGCGCGTGTTGTTGCCTACATATTTTTCGCCGATAAATTTCAATGCGATCCTCGACGGAGACGACGACCAATCATCCCGACAATTTAGCCGTCAACCGCGTCGTCCGCCCCGTCATTAAATCGCGTTTGTCTCGTGTGCGCGAGATCGTATATTTTATACCAAGGTATACCCCGCCATATGTAACGGGGCACGCGAAAAACAAACACCGCGAAGGCCGGGGAGGGGGGGAGGTGCGCCGCGAGGATACGCGTTTTTGACGGATAATTTGCGGGCAAACACATCGCCGCGCGGCTATCGTATTATAATAACGCGAGCCCGAAAAAACACAAACCGCAATTTATTTTCCTGCTATTATTTTTTTTTTTAATTTGTAGGTACGAGGTGATTTTTTCAGTCGCGCTGACACTCGTTTGTTATAATAATATTATCTGGGTACCTCCTGCCTATTTAATCAATTTTTATGTTTTATAATATAACATCATGAAGTATGGGATAATATAATAATATACGCGTGACAACACTGCACGTAACACTACCACATTTTCGCAAAAAATCTCATATCTTATTATGTTGATTTTTTACCTTTTTATTTTTTATGGCAACCGATAATCGTTATTTTATAGCTTTTTATAACTGGATTATTTTTACTAAAACAGTGTACGCGTAGTATACAATATAAAATATTCGAATATCTAGTATAACTAATTATTTATTAGCATTTTTAATAATATATATGAGCAGAGCAGAATAGAGTAGCAATAATGATGGAATATATAATAAAATTATAATTATTTTATCCACTCTTCAAAACTTGATAGTTGATTGTAAAAACTGCTGCAGTTGTTGACTCTATATTCAATAGTCATATTATATAATATACGTACATCACAATTTTGAAAATAAAATATTTTGCCTCAGAATACGAAACTAATATATAAAATCTAAAAAATCTATACGTTGAAATATAAAATATTTGAAAAATGTAATGTTGTGATATGATTACGTATATTCAAATTGCTGAAAAAAAAATTCTTTTTCAAGAACTTAAGTATCAATAACTAATAACTATAAAAAAAAAACATCTACCTAATGTCCGATATATAGGTAGGTACGATAAATAATAGTCGTGCTCATTATATAGGTATTGTCTGAATTATTTTTTCAGCGAGTTTATTTGCACACATAATAGGTCTGTAAAATTAATTGCCAAAATGCAAATTGCTTATCAAATCGAAATTTAACTTGCAGGGTTACGGGAAAAACGTGACCCCCCTCCCACCGTTCTCCCCTCTCCCCGAGAGATGTCTGCTCTGTACGCAATATGCACAATTGATTTTTAACATGTAAGATCGGTTTTTGATAATCATAATAATAATGTATTATTATATTATACAAACACAAAGCAAAATAGGTAGGCGTTTGGTTCGCAGACCCTTTTTAATCATATTCGTATTCTCATAATGAACACTAATGTTATTCTCTTCGCAGGTTATTATATAATATTAAATAGACTGTGTAAATACGTACACGCACGTATCGTGTTCAGCTGTCGAAAAAATACGAACCGATTTTATCGAATCGTTTTACACGCTCAATGCGATTCATATAATATATTAGGTATACACGAGAGTAAAAACAATTCGTTTTGAACGTTGTAAAATAGATTGCCAACATCAATATTATTATATTGTATAGTGATCTCGTTTTTGATATTTTACTATTATTGGGTTGGGTTCGATGTTATATATATTTTTTTTTTTATCTATTTTCATTTACACTACCTATATGCGCCTACGCTGCGGCGTTGCCCCTAGCAACCGATACATAAGAAAATTAGCACATTATAGCAACCTTAAAGAAAATAATTCGTAGACAAAATATAAAATTCTCAATTAAGCATATGAATATGGTATACGATTCATTGTTTTTCCGCGAAGCTGAGAAATTTTTTTTTCATTCATTTTTTTAATCTCTGTTTGGTTTTAAACGGTTGTGTTTTGTGCGGACGACGTTAATTTGCTGCGGATTAGGAAAATAATATTTACTTGCGATGAACCACGCGTATATTCGAATGGTGGATTTTCATCGAATAGATGCATTTTCACGTCTATAATTGATTTGGTCTTCGAGTCGTTGCAATCATTCTGTCCCAGGATGATATTGTGCAGCGTATAGCGAGCATCGGCTTAAAATATTATATGATCTATAAGTAGTAAGTACGGTTTGCCTCTTGCGTCCACGGATAAGAACTGTGGAACAATAGTTTAAGTGAACTTTCGGTCAAAATAATAGACTGTATGTAGCATACTTTTACCATGTGCATGTGTTGTAGGTATCTACAGACTACAAAATAATATTATAACTGCTTCTGTATAAATGAAGAAGTCCTGACTGACTGTTTTATATTATAATTAACTCGTAGGTACAGCTAAAACTACGATAGCTAGCGAGACTTGAAATGCTCATGCGTATTGAGAAAGGATTTTCTGAAATTAGCATTTTGAAGAGTTGGTGAAGAACACGGGTTTTTTTTAGCTCAAGAAAATAATATTTTTTATTTTTATAGGGTTGCTATTATAGTCATATAGAAAATTAAATTGTTGTTGTGATTGGATAAAAATATAATATCATTTTAGACTTGTATTTTAAATTTGGTCAAAACCACCGAAATGAATGTGTTGAAAATCCGTGTATTTCACATTTAATGGAGTTTAAGACAGCGCGCGATACCACGCGCAACGAGCCCTGCGGGATCAGCTATAGTCTTATATATAAATATTTTTTTTTAAATTATAAATACTTCTTCAAAACCAAAGACATTAGCAGGGAAAAAAATTAATTTACATTACATTAATAAATAATATATTCATTCATCATTATGATCACATAATATAAGGAAGTAAAAGTATAATAATACTTAATAGTGATAATGACATTTGTGGAACATTTAAATTCGATTGTACAACGCTTGGTAATCCATAATAAATTTCAATTTTTATTGATACAAATATACAATATCTTCTAGGTTCGTTGGCTGTGGAAAGATTTTTCTCTCTTCGGCTAAGCACGGGCATTCGAGGATGAGGTGTTTTATAGATATTAGAGCTGATATGTTGCAGAATTCGCATATATTATGTAGGTCTTGAATCTTTTTTCATTAAGTGAACGTGAGTGATGTTTGTGTGGCCGATTATTTCACTCGACCATAGTTGTTTGTTCTCGTCTTGTACAAAATTCGGGATACGGATTTGAAGTGAAAATAGTGTCTTGATAATTAAACGAAACAAAAAAATTAAAACACTCAAAGTTATCTTGTCGTCGTATCCGTAGTCCACACGTCTCACATAAAATATTATCAGATATATCGCGTAAAACCGTCGCGTATTATGATTTAGGTTTTCGATATTATAATTTATAATAATATTTTATAAAACCGTTTTCGTTGCCAGAACATGACGTGGCGATCGATCCGAGTTTTTCGCAACGTATATAAATATAATAATATTATGTGTATTACATTATAATATAATATATTATTATTATCTAAAAATAATACGTTTTCCATCTGCAAATCGCCAGCGACCAGCCTAGCGTATCGAGGGTGAAAATTTATTACCGCGGTTCGATATATTATTATACCTAGGTATAGTTACACATTATGTACCGTCGTCGAGGCGTTAATAAAACGCGATAACCGATCGTTCTCCTAAACTCGTCGACCGTATACATATATATATATACCCACGTACGATAAACATAATATATTTTACTATATATACCTACCTATAGACGCGTTCTTCATGTTGTTAATTTATCGATACGCGTACAAATAACGAATATGATGATATATTAGGTATACATATTAGTATCGCGAATCCTGGTGAAGATAGCTGTATATAATATATGTGTGGAAAACACGATGGAATATCTCACGGAAAGACTATTGGACCCTAACGCATCCGATACACTGCACTGACCGCAATAATATTATATATTATAATATTATTGTACATGTCACTGCGCAGTTGTGGGTCGTTATTATTATTATTGTTGTGTCGTGACGGTCGGCGTGTTTGGAGCCGTTTTACAGAGATTAATTATTGGCGCTCTCCTATAATGTAATAATAATAATAATAATATCTGTTGCACTTTAATCAGTGCTGCGGCGGCGGCGGCGCTCGCAAAGCTCTTTATCGTGTCTGACCCCGCCAAGTCACTCGTGCGATCCCTACCGGTTTCGTGTTCTGAAGAATATTCACAAAATTCGAAAGATCCCGCAGCAATATATTATTATTATTATTATCATATTTACATATTACGATTATGATATATTATATTGTACATATACCTATATAATATATGTATATCGTACGCCGGCCGACCATATATATCGTGTCCTATAATAATATATATATGTAACTCGCATTATTATATTATTATATATGCGTACATACGCGATCTCGTAGCCTCATATTATAATGTCCATTTCTCTCGACCGCGGCTCAATATAATAATAATAATAATAATATTATTATGTGTTCCCGGCCGCGTACACGGTATACGCAGCCATAAATCACGCGTGCTGCACGTCAACGGGACCGCATAAACGCATCTTTCAAATCTAATTAAGGGCATGCCGCGGCCGTGTCCACGTCAATTATTATTATTATTATTATTATTATTACACTGTGATTTCGACTTACGCGCGTGATGTTTCATATGGAAATCTGCAGTGGTATTTAATAATATATTATACGGGTAGGTACTACGTTATAGGTATGAGGTATTACGGGTATCTATGGGTATATAGGTAGTAGAGGTAGGTTATTGTAGGTATAGATAGTAGATACCAGATAGGTATACTACGATATTAAAGCGAACGCGGTAACACACGCGAAACCTCGTATATCGGATACACGCATCATCGCCGACGCACAATAATATAATAATATAATATATCATTGCGATTCGCGAGAGATTTGCACGATTATTCATCGAAAGATGGCGGCGGCGATGGTTTTTTTCTCCGAGCTGCCGCCGCGCTTATCGGCTGCAGATAATAATGCACGGTGTATTGTATTGAACTCGGAAGCTTATTACGGTTCATATATATTGTATTTTTTTTTGCCTCACAGCTTCGGCTTGCCGGCCATAATATAGTAACCGCGCCGGTGTTGACCGGCTTGCACCGGTACACGTATGTTATAATATATGATATATGATGTCGACGATATACGACTGCAGGGTTATTCAGAACGATTCATCCTATATCAGAGTATATGGCTGTTTATTTACAGTTTGTCTGTTTAGTGTAATGTAACAAAATTATCCATTAATAAAAGAACAATATTTCAAATGAATTTGATTGAAACGACGTTCTCTCCGCCGTGGTACTGTCGAACTGACTGCCGCGTGTGTCAATTTGGACGAAGTCGAAAAGTGTCGAATATGTGTATCTGCTACGTTGGTCGATTCTATAGTGTGAATTTAGCATAAAGTAATAATATAGCGTATAATTTATATACAGGATACAACAAACGTTACAGTACCTATAAAATATGCTCTATTATGAGTGGCATCACTCGCGAATGACATCAGTTATATAGCCGCAGGAACTCAAATTCGTTACGTAATGATGATGCATAATATCCCGCCGTTATAATCTGCTAATTATTTTTTAACTCTCGGTCTGCAGTGGTCGATTGTGGTATAAAAGGCGTGGTACGCACAGCTGCCGTGTCTCTATAATATCCCAAAAATACGCTTAGACAGGCACATGGCAGCAGACACCTGTAGATCAAGCGCGGTGCACAGGTGACCTAAGAATAAGCCTCCACACGTGATGATGCAAAACGTCGCGGATGATTCATTTCGAACAACCCTTCGTATATGGGTACACGGCTATTTTTGTATATAGATCCTCGACGCGATGCGCTCATCGACATTCTGGACCACGCATTATTATTATTATTTATTATTATTATTATTATGTACTCGAGCAAACGTGTGTGCGCGTCGTATTTACACAGTTTCTTAGCACGCTGCAGGACGACGACGACCGACTCGTGTTATGAATAATTTTATCGCGCGCGCAAGTTGCAGCAGCAGCCGTCTCCGCGCGTCGTCGTCGTCGTCGTCGTCGTCGTCTGTGGAGAATCGGGATTTTTTTTTTCTCTCGTCATAATATTATTATACCGACATCGGCACTTCGTGTTCTCCGGTATACACGCGTTATAATAGGTGTATATATTATATTATATATTATGCGTGGATATGGCTCGACCGTCAGAGAAACCGCGCTGAAATCGAACGACGGCAGTAGCGCAGCTGGCGCAGGTATATGCGTTGTTTGCGGGGAGAGAAAAAGAAAACATGATTTAACAGCATATTTTACACAGCTGCAGACGTGTCGAAGAACTGCAGCACTGTGTGTATATTTGAATAGTGGTGTATGATCGGTCTACCCATAATATGACGAAAAAAAAAATCCAAGACGGAAAAGAAGAAATGGCACTGTCTATTGTGATGGGGACACGGGAAATACTCTATTCGGAAGTCGCGATGACGTGACGCGAGTATACCACGTGTACCGAGTGGCGAGCGTCTACCGATAACCGTAATCGGTGCAGCGGTAACGGAATAATATTTTTGGTCCCCACAAACGAGCATAATAATATTTTGTTTTAAATTTTTTAATATTCGTCGGTAGGTAGGTACGAGCATATATCACGAGACTAACAACGTTTTTCGTTAGTTTATAGGTACATAATAATTATATAGACGAGGCTGGTCAATATAATATAATGAGTTAAAAAGTTGATTGTATTGAAATTTTAAACTTGGGTAACTAGTAGTTACTTTTGGGTTTCAGTTAATTTAACTAATAATTAAATTTAATATCGATTTTCAATTAACGTGAAATCAACGAATTAAATTTTAATTTCTAGGAGTTAAGTTAATTTTTTTGTTTTCAAATTTATTTTATTTACATTCAATAGATTTTGTTATCATGTTAAAAATGATTTTGGTTTTTTTAGTGATGAAACATGTCAATGAATTTCTACTTAGAAATACTATACAAACACTGGGTATGTATAGTTTTGAGTTGGTAAAAAAATGACTCTAGTGTCATAAACAAAAAAATTAAACTTTTTTACAACTTTATATAAAGTTTAAATACATTGTGTATTGACTTATGTAACTTAATTAAGTTAGCCAAATTTCAAATTAACTTTTTCTCATATTAATGCATGTTAATAATAACTTAACTGTGTTAAAAAAAAAATCAGTTTTGCATACAAGTCATCTAGCTATATAATAATAATTACGCCACTCGAGATTTAATAACAGCGGTTGACGGTTCGATGGAGTTACATTAGTGCTTTTGCATTTTAATTTGTCTCTTTAATCGCAATGAACACATGAAGTAGAGCGTAACACTGTGTGAAAAAAAAAATAAACCATCAAAAATAGATATTATTTGTTGACCAATAAAACATTTTTACCAATTTAAATATTAATTAAAAATATATAAATATATTACTTTGGTACATAGTATTATGTCGAGATAAATATGGTAATTTCGTAGAGAACTGTGTAAAATGTGTGTATGTACAAAAAACAACACAAGACCGGTCGCAATATTATATACGCGTATTATATACACTTCACACGCGGGACTCGTTCAGCGTACATAATATATAATATTATTATTGTTTTTCTCGCATGAAAAAATATAATAAATGAAATATGTGTTCTCCGGAATTTGCGCTTTCCTCGTCTGAACTGTAACCACTTGAAATATTAATACTCAGAACACGGTCTTACCTATATTATGATAACAAATCGACACTAATAGTTTTCGCATTCCGTGGCAATACTCAAACAATATAAAGTATATCGATGGTAGGTCTGTCTACTATCATAATATGTCATCGAAAATCAATACTCATTTCAATACGAATAGTATAGACGAGTGTCTTAGCCTGAGTCGAGATCGAAATTATTGCGTTTATCATTATTAGAATAATATTACAAGAATACACGGCTTGGCCCGGTTCAAACGTATAGGTAAATCATTATGCTTTGACTCCGAAAAGTACCTAATAATAATATATATAGTTTATGTGCCGAGCACGCACCTAATTCGTCTTAATAAACTTTTTCAAAAAACGAGCGTAGAGTGCGTTTCGCTGTTCTCATAATATTAAAGTATATATTATTATTATAATTATTATATTGGACATTACAGGCTAAGATAATATATTTTATGGGGCGAAAGAAAGTTTTTCACCGGCGCGAATACTGTCGTATGCGAATGTTACGGGTGGCCCGACTCGTCGACGAGCACATAAATTATAATAATATAATATTATTTTAATATTATAATATATTATTATTATAGACGGTAATACGTCTCTCCGGATGAAAAATGTACAGAGGTAAACAACAGCAACAACAACAACAACAACAATAATAATAATAATAGTTTATAATAATGCTCGTGGTTGCAGGCCGTCGCTGCAGCAAGTACGACGACGTGTACACGACGGTCGTATTAAATATTGATGAACGTTTTCTATTCGAACGAAAACAGACCCCGGCGGAAAATGCATTATTTATACTATACCTACTGTATATACCGAGCTATACCGCGACTGCGGTAAGACCGCTGCGGCGGCGTATACAGCTCGGGAGTGAGCCGCCGATAGGATATAATATATAATAATATTATATATCATTGCCGTACGTACGCGTGCGTACGTATATATTATATATTATATCGTACACGCGGACGAGACCGATTATTTATATTGGACCGTTTAGATATTCATCCGGTCCTTATCCGACGTATATCCGCCGCCGCGCCGTTGCCACGTATATAATAATATAATATATATATATATATATATATGATATAAGAGTAATGTGTTTTCTTTTCCTACGGGTATATATATACGTATACGCTTAGGTATATAATATATACTTATGCACGGTCACGCGGTGCGCGACGTGCCTACCTATATATATATATTATATTATATTTTTCCGGGACAAATCGCTGCTGCTGCTGCAGTGACCGGTTGCGACCGTCTTATTGTTATCACGTACGACTTATACGCGCCGATATCGCCGCTGTTGTGTTGTAGGCCTCCTTATCATAATCCCTATACATATACCGCATATACCTACAGAAAGAATAAAAAGTATACCCGGCACGATAGACGTTTCCGCCGTTAACCGCGCATAATATATGTTTTATATTATACCGCTGCACTATAATATGAACATACGCCTATGTACATGGCCTATATCATATACCATATTATTGCGTTTGTGTTAGTGTGTGCGAGTGCCGTGCGTGTGTACACGAATGTATACGTGTCTCATTACACCGAACTCGTAAATCTCATCTTCGTCAGAGGAGCGCGCCGATAGCGCTGCAGGAGCTGCAGTATAGAAGGATAATAATAATAATAATAGTAATATATACGCCGCCGCCGACGACCGCGATGGAATATATTGTTATAATATATTATAATATTATATTGTACACGTATAGTAGGTATATATATATGTCTATATGGGTATAGAGCGGTATTATCGCTGGTACGGTGGTAGGCCGAGGTCTCTGACGACCAAGACGACGACGACGACGACGACGACAACTTCTGGCAGTCGGCGACGTTTTGAAAAATAAACTCTAAACGGTTATAAACGATCCGACGCTGCGCACGTACGTATACATATTATTGGATATATATATATATAGAGGGTACATAGGCACGGTCATAGTAGTACTGTGGTCTTTTACAAGACCATAAGCGCGTATTATATTATAACGATAATGATATGCTGTGCGGTACAGGTCCACCGTACACGATAGTATACGCGACGGTCGTGTATTGAACGAAACTAGAGAGTAAAATATTATAACGAAGAGGACGAGTTTGAAAAATAATATGCTTACAACCGTGGAAGTCAAACACGAGTACGCGGGGTAGTGCGGTAATATTTTATTATGTGGGTATACGTGGAAATAATAAATTATTGCCGTGGAATTTTCGTTAATACTATATTATTATAACTACGATATTGTTCATATAGCCAAATGTCGATGTTGTAGAGCTGCAGCAGAGTACGGTTAGTAAGTAAAGTTCCCGTAGGGAGGGAGTGAGGGGGCCACTAAAAAACCTTATGAAAATTAACTCTGTACCGCTTGCACTGGAGATAACTTTGACACTCATTATGCGTGACCAGATAATATACTAAAATATACATCCTATAGGTACTGAAATGAAATAACATTTTTAGAAACTTTGCATGTATATTAATTTACTATTGAAAACATCTTAACGAAGTCGTTTTAAATCATATTATTATTGTGTCCAAGTCCTCGCAATCTAAAACTTTCATTCATCTAGGAGATGTTTTTTTATAAAAACGATCAATATTTCTATTTTAACACCTTCGGCAAAAATACCACCGATGGTGGTGGGGGAGGGGCATAGCCCCTTTACCACCCCCGTGGCTACGCCACTGCAGTGTAAGTAAACCTGTAATACGCCAATACGGTATATTATAATATCTTAATATATAATGCATTATCGTGGTTTGCCTTTGCTACTTTAAACAAGTTTCAGTTATGTTAAAACACTATATCCAGACCAGCACAGTCATACGCATACATACTTCACACATATTATGTGATATTTCGCACGTTGGGTGGGCGGTTGCTGATATGGGTGGGCCACTTGGGCGGGTGTGTTTTTAATTCGAAAGCGATTATCATCGCATTTAAAAATCGATTCTAAGGCGGAGTTGATTTTGCAATTAGACGAAGTCTAATATGAAGTGTTATCTGCGATAATTATCTAGTTGCAGATAATTTATTATTATATAGTTATAGGTAAGTACTATAAATAAACTCTAATTTTACAACTCTTTTGCCAAGAGATATTTACTGAAAAAAAAATAGTGTACAAAATGAATAACTCATTTGCCAAATCGAGAATAGCATTACAAGACGAATTACGACATAAAAAATATATATTCATAAAATTAAATATTTTTTTTTTCAATTTCTGAAATTATAAATTAACGATGATTGGCAATTTTGAAATTAAAATGTAATATGCAAAAATATAGTAAAATGATTGCGTTTAAGATAATGAATAGGTGCCAAAAACTAAAAAATACTTTTATCCTTCTTAACCAAAAATGAACACGCTTAAAAATATTTTGAAGTTTTCTTTTATATTTATATTTTATAGGTACCTATAATCAATAATTATTAATTTGTCGTTTACATTGATAAATTAATATACTATCATTTTAATTAACTATTAATTAAATTTAAAACATAGTTGCATAAATTATATTGAGACGTATTTGAATATTTTTAATGCACGTCGATTAAAAATTATAATAATTAATAATATATGCGTCAAGTCGCGTTTTTATAATGTTAATACGAGTTATATGTACAGAGTTCAGTGGTCCACGATGACCCAAATACAATAAGTGATTAATGTTTTTATTAGACTTCAAAGAACTCTTATTAAAAATGTCTTTATAATATAGATTGATGAATTATTTTTTTATGAATTTTAAATTGAACAATTATCAATGTGTTATCTTTAAATAAATACAAATTATTTTTATTGATAATTTTTTGTATTCATAGGATTTATTTGGTACACTCATCTGTATAATATATTGTTAAATTTAATGTTGTCCATTAATTTAGTTCTTGATATTCTAAGGATATTATAATATATTGCGGTTCTTAGCAGTAAATGTAAATTGTATTAAAAATAATAATAATTAAGTTCATTATTATTTATTACATTTGGAAATGTATAATATATTTTAAAATTACACGTTCACATAATATTATAGTGAATGATAAATTCCACTTAAATCATAAGATAAATTATTAATAGTATAATATGAAATGTTATTTGGATTATAATAAAAAAGAAGACTAAGTAGGAGACAATAGACTTTTCTAATTCGTTGTTGTGTGAAAATGTATAGTACTACATTTTTTTTTTCAAATTCAAGATGAAATCAATTAATAAAAATATATTTTTAAATGATTATCATCGGCAAAGAAAAAGTATAAACAATGTGTGTTTTGAACATACCTATTACATTACCTTTATATTATGCTTCAATTTTAAAATCGATTAAAAATAACTGAATGTTTCATGGTTATAAATGATATCAAATACTTTAGTGAATAAATTCAATCGATAAATAATTTACTACTTCAATTTAAAAAACCGCAACATAATATAATTTAAGTGCAACTACGGCAGTGATTCGAAAACCATTTGACCAACTAAACTAATTGAACAATAAATTTTAATCTCAATAATTCATTAATTTATACAATATGAAATAATAATAATAATAAAAAAAAAACGCTTTATAAGAAGTTTAGTCGTAAATAATAATCCGCCGATGTAAAATCGTTTTTATTAGGTGTTAATCGTATTCTCCTACGCTCCTCCTAGTACAGTATATTATTACATTTTTAATCTTCGCACACAATCCGGTTGTTTACAGCGGTATGTCGTACATGTATGAATTATACATGGCAAGGGAAGGCTATACACAGTGTATATATATACAATCATATTGTGTGTGTGTGTGTGTGTATACCTATACAGTATGTGTATATATATATATATATAATACACACACACACACATTCACACAGACACATATATAGTAATATTATGTGACTTTACAGTCATATCGATTTGCCCCGTACAGACCATCTAAATCATATAGCTGTACATAGTGCCCGTGGACCATATACGCATTTATTCTATACAGTGCTATGCGCTCGATATATACAATAATAATTCATATAGTGTTAACAACGTGGAATACGTATATACAGCATAAAGTTGTAAGTATATATTTCAATAAATCATATTTTAAACCATAGATCTTAGAACAATATTATATGGGTACTTTATATTAAAAAAATAGTTATATGATTTAAATGACAAGTATATAATATAATAAATAATATAATATAACACGCAATACGATATTCTATGATTTTCAATGTCAATCAGAAATTTTTTTTTTAAATTATCACTATTTTTGATATTATATCTATAATAAATACATGGGCAATACAAATATTGAGTTTTAATAATTTCACCTAAAATTAATAGTCGGTATAGTAGATATGACGTATAGATAGATAACCTTTTGTTTTCAAATATTCAATGTAGCTTTAGTGATTTAATTAAAAATATATTTAATAATACAATCTAATGATTGTATAGTATGTTTTTGTTAGAACTAAATTAAAGTTCATATTTCTATTATAATGAAAACGGCTTTCAGAAAGCCATACAATTTCAATATTGAAAGTTTAATATTTGATTAAACATAAATTAATTAGCGTGTATTAACTCCTTATACGTAAATAACAACAACATTGAAATACACATGATATTTTAAGGTATAACTATTCGCTTAAGATAATTAAAATTAAATTATATTATTTTAACATCAATAAAAACGCATAATCCGAGTAGATTACTATTCGATTTATAGATTTGCCGAGTTAACGGCAATAACTATAAGTATCAATTATGCAGTTCGGTACTAACACAGAGTTAAAGTCTCCAGAAATTCCGTACATTATTCGAATCCTTGTACCTGACCGTCTTTCCCGTCTCTATGAGAGTTGTTGTTTACGAACTCTCGAACGACGTGCAATTCTTAAAGGTATGCGAAACTCGTAGATTGAAGTTGAATACAACAAGATGTTTAATGAGGATACACACCAGACAACACGAAAACGCTGAAATCATTAACCGAGGATTTCTAAGCGTTTGGATAATATTATATTATTATTTAAATTTTAAATGAACGACGTCATACGACTGCAGTGCGTACCTATAACCACTACAAATCGTTTTTATAAAATTATAGTTTCTACACATGGACGGTGTGCTATTTACAGCTATATGAAAAACAATTTTGAAAATAATACATTCGGTCTTGTGATATAAAAATATCATAAAAAATATTTCGCTGTTCAGGATATTATTAATATGAATATAATATGCCATAAGCATTGCAGAGACGATGTGCGTAGATAACGACCATATTGTGCTTCACATATACTCCGAAATTGAGTTGTGACCACGGTAAGTGTGCAGAAGAAACGAACGAAGGAATAATCTAAGAACCTATATAGTCTACGTAGAGTATCAGCATACCTAGAAAGATATACTGCCGTTCAAGACGTATACCTAAACTCTACCAGTATGAGAAAATCATAACAATAATAATAAAGCTTTTCGCGCGATTGTGACTACCCTAAGGGGATTTTGACACTTGATTTATTGTCACATTATATATTATTATTTTATAAAATAATATTATACTACCTATATAAAGTTGCTTGGGCTAAAGGCGGTTTTCCTACTTATATGTAAATGTATACGTAAAATGTAAAACTTGTCTGCAATGCGTGTGCACTGTGCACCCTGCAGCTGCTCACCTGTTACTGCGACAACGGGTGAGGAATTGAGATGTTATATAGTGTATTACACTGCGGAAAAAAAATAGGAAAAAAATATTGGGGATTTCGTATAGAGTCTGTAACCCGGGGACGTAACGAAAATGTAAGTATAATAATATCTTAACGGGATAGTAAGAATCATCTGAACAATATTAAATGGTTTTATAATAATTTAAGTATAGATAATATTATATACACGTGGTAGAGCGGTATCTAGTAATACAGCAGAAAAAAAATACACAAAACAAAAATTGTTTTAAATCTTAGTACAAAAAAATCTGGATAATTCAAAAATAACATGAGCTTATTATAAATGTGATTGAAAGTTTCAAAAATCAATATTTCGAATGACTATACATAATATTGGGTATAGTATAATATCATACCCATCGAGGGAAAAAAAGGGGTGAGCACTGTTGCGGCGAATCATCGCGATGCAGTAGTGTATTATGATGACATTATACCGTCGGATTTTTTTGTTTGTTTACCTGCCGGGCGAAAAGCTCGCGAATCGCATTCACGACCTGCGACGTGCGCCCGCGACCACGCGTGAAAGGCTGTCCGACACGGAGCGACAGGTCGCACCGGGATTTTTTTTTACATACAGCGCACCGCGTTAAGACTATATAGGTACGTTAAATGGCAAATAATAATAATAATAATATGCGTGCTCCGGCAGGAGGAGAATACAGTAGAATAAGAATAATATAATATATACCCGCATAATAAGAATGTAAAATAATAATAATATATAAAATACCGCTTTCGGTTGGTAGGTATATATTATAATATAATATGTGCGGAAGAGCTGGGCACACGCGACACCTGCAGCAGCAGCACCGACTCGCGCATTGTCGCGACCCGTGACGATTGATTTATACCTCCATCGGCCTCGAACGTCTAATTGATTTGTCGCCGGGAGATCTTCATTCGCGAGCGCTCGTATATGGGTGGATATAGGCAGGTATACCTACCTCCGTCGCGTACGTAAACAAATATAATGTACTATTATAATATGCAAAGGAAACCGGGTTTCTGTCGGGGAATTTTTTTCCAGACGCGCGCGGCGCGAACACTTCCCTTTTGTAGTGATGTTGAGCCGAAAAAAAAATTGCGCACGACCGAATCGTCAACGTTGAGAAATCTGTTTTTGGACGTAACCCGTTATATTATTCGTGCGAACGTCAATCGACAATAATAATTGGACGGTGCGCGGGTATATAAAAGGGAAAAAGTCAACATTTACTTTTGATAATTCGCCCTTTTAACGGCGCATTATAATTAATTATCACTGCTATATGATGACTATTGTTTCATTTTCCCGGCCAATATAAGATATGAAATTGTCCAAAAATATTTTCATTTTTACAATCAAAACAACGTAGATGTATGAGTATTTCTTCTATGCATGGCGTAAAATCGACTAATTCACTAATTTAACCTTCACTTGCACCGTCCAATATTATTCTATCGTATAAACAGACAAAATGTATTCTTATATAACGAAATTTACAAGCATTATATTAAGTCTATATTGTATTGTTTTCTATCAAAGTGTAGAAATATTAGAGAGTATTATAGAGTAGGTTATAGTGTCACATTTTTTTTAGTATTTTTCTAAACACCGGGAAAACTGTTACCTCTCTGAAATACTCGGTATACGATTTTATATCTATATTATATTGTGTTTAATATTAACCTTTTAATAACATGTCTCATAAAAGTTATAATCAATAATATGCGATAATATATAATTTACTGTCATAAAATAAATTTAATGCGTTCGTCGATCTGCTATACGCAATAATATTTACAAAAACACGAGTTTTAATTTGTGAAATTCAAATTATATGCCACCGATACGAGTTTCTTTTTTTTTTTAATAAACGCCGAAGTGCATTTATCCAAGAATTCATAAAATACGATTATTTTATACATTTATAAATGTAAATATATAATTAAATTCAATTTGCCTGAACCAAATAAATATGTTCTCGTATTATTACACTACATATAGGTACACGTACAGGCATTCATTGACCAACATAATAATCATATATTATTATATATATTAAGTATGTTCTATTCGACTTAAAACATTTTTTATGGTTATAATTACGTAAGCCATTCGCGGTATTGGCATTACATAATTATGCACATATTATATTGTATTTATTTAATAATTTGTTACCTGATATAGTATGCGTGATGGGATGGACCACAGAGTATTATTGTAATATGTATTTCAATATGAAATATTATTATTGTGTCGATTGGACGAACGTTTGACATACAGCTAACCGCTTATATGACTATCATATTATAATATTATAATAGGTGCTATATATTATAGAGCATGGGCTGTACGTAGAATGGTGTGATATTTTCACTTACCTGAAAAATAAAAACAATAATTATATTAGTTTCAAATAATATTATAACACGTGACACAATGTTTACATTTATACATTTTATATAATATTTTGTGATTAGGTGAACGTTTACATTAACATAATCATTTTACATTATTATATGGTTAATAGACAGATATAAAAGTCAATGGAATAAGTACTCAGGTATAATACCGGTAATAATTGTTTTTCCATTGAAATGAAGACCTACGTAAATAATTATGCCAAAAAAATAGACTCATAATGAGTATAATATTTTCATGTTATTATTAGTATTAGGTATTGTACTCCGAGTGATGTACCTACCTAGCGGTTCAACTATGTATTTTTGCGAGTAAGAATATTATGTTAGCATCATTTAACAGCTATTATTGAGCGTCTCGTTATGTATACTTGCAAAATATAGTCATACCCATAATGTATTATCTACAGTTAATGGGAAATTTCACAGAGGTGATATTTTTTAATAGGTTTTCTACTATAACTTGACAGGAAATTGTTTAAAGCTATTATACAGAAAAAACTAAAATTAGATATACACAAGCATGAAATGAAATTTAAATATTACGTGATAACGTGTACGCGATGTATCATCATAAGTCATAACTATTAACTATATAATTATAACAACGAAAAACTTCTGTTAAATTCTATAAATATAGATGTAGCTATGATTTAATTGAATATCACGAGACCAACAAAAAAAATCTTTTTGTACACTAATATTCTAAGAAAAAACGTGATTTCATTTGGTGCCAAACACCAAAAATAATATACTCGTAATATTGTGGAGAATAAAAAAAAAATCAATCAACTGGTCCGTTTAAAGATAATTTGAATAGTAATATTGAAGCTACCTATTTATTATTATTTATGTTTAATATTTCCATTATTATACTATGAATATATTATACACGAAACCGACTAATTTCATACTAAATACCGTAGGTATATAATATGTATTTTTGTAACTCGTTTGTTAAAAACTTAAAAAATAATTTAAATAACACTATAAGAATTTAATCAAAAATACGTATCTAAATTTCATATTATCTTAAAACATGATAATATGAATGTTATGTACTCATAATGATAAAAATACAACAATGATTTAACGGTTTCGACATTTTTACGTGCGTGGTACACTGGTATTGCAGCGGTATATACCACGTGATATAAATATAATATTATATAATAATAATAATAATACCTATATAAGTCAAATGATGCGCATTTGAAAATATCGTTTGTGTTAATAACACGTAATACCTTACGAATTAATTGTCATGCCATACTGGGACACGTCGAAAACCGATTTTGAATTCAAAACAGTCTCGATCATGTCAATCTATATAATTTTAAATGACAAGAAATAAGGACGAAAGTGAATAATATTATGTTCTCATCGATCGGCGTAAGCTTATATATGAAAATACAGTGCAACGACTTTAGGGCAATTTCTTTTAGCTCTTATTCTATAAAACATAGAAAAATGCAATACGTTTTTTTTTTAACAGTAAATCTTTTTATAATTTTAAATGATAAATCGTTATCTGGAGAAAGGTCCAATCTATCATTTCCTGTCGAAGTCACAGACACATTTATGTGTAAGAAACGATACTCGGCTGTTGAAATCCTGTAAATAACCTGCTACGGTATTCCCTCACCCACTCTTTTTTTTTTTTAATGCGATAAATTTAATAGAAAACGGTGGCTCACATTCTCCCGTTTTATTTGAGGTAGGCAACGAAAGAACGTATTTTAAGTTGATTTAATGGCATGGGTATTTAAAAAATAGTGAAACATATTTTTATTTAACTGATCTGATTTTATATGCATATATAATATGTATGATAATGTATATTTGATAAATGATAACACGTAGCTGAAAAAAAAAATTGAAAACGCCGATAAATCATTTTAATCTTGTCACGATTTTCATTAGTAAAAAACCCTACCAATATATAGGTAGAAACAAACAAGCTTTCGAGATTACTACTATGCGGGTGGTACAATCACGAAGCCCATTTAAAGTCTTATATTAAATACGTATACCGCGCGCACACAATGACAAACATTTGTTTTACTGTACTTAGGTACACGTCCTACGCAATATGCAATTATATATATATATCATAACAAATGGCGATATATATATACATATATTATTATATAGCTGACAGAAAAGTGAATAAAAAATTGAAACACGAATAAAAAATAATGAATCCGATTTTTAGGCAAATACTCAATTGAAAAATCATTGCAGTGATATTTTTATAATTTATCATAGTTCATTATAGTTGTGTAAGGTTAGGTAACCGTGGGCAAATGCCAGACATGACATACGCAAATCGTCGCTCGTATATAGCGATGCAATTTTGAGATAATAAAGTTTGGAAGCAATAATAGCTAGTGACTTTAAACTATAGTAAACTAACTAAAAAATGATTCCAGAGTTTAAAAATGTCATAACGAGCGGCTCGTGAACCTAGTGAGTAACAAGCCAAAAACAAAACCCATAACTAATATGTTAATATTGAGAATGCTAAATTTTTAAACCAATAACATTGGAGTGAGGACGCCAAACATAGCCGGCTGGATCGAAAAAAAGATGGTTCAAATTTGTTTCATACTCCGAAATGCAATACGACCACTGATAATATCGTTTTTATAATATATGTACAGCAATCGTCTTAAACATATTTTATTGATTTTTTTTACTATCATCTAATCGGTATACAATTTTTAATATCTATAATGAAACGTTATTTTAAGATCAGCTTTTTATCGATCGAATGGATGTACCTATTTCCAAGAAACTAATGCTAGAATGAGAGTTTTTTTCACTTTCTAATTTTTTAGATGACATAATATTATCTTATATTTATATAATCAAAATAATTAATATAAGTGTTTTTTACGCCTCAAGTCACAAGACGTGCAATAGCTAATAAGTGACATTTATTTTAATTAAGTATGATAAAAAAAATTACGGGAATTTGTTTTGTCCAACCATATTTGTTGCCGGATTTGTTCCAAATCCGAAAGATTTGTTCTGGATACAACCCGAAAGTGAATGAACCCAAAGTTCCATTTTAAAAAGTTATGTAAAAAAAATTCAATCGTCGTCGGTTTCAACGTACATTGAACACGACCGTGTTTTTAAAAAAAAATGTTTTTTCACATGAAAACTTGGTGCAATATAAAGGAGGGTTTTCACTGGACCATTCACGAGTACAACACCTATCGTGCTTGCACCTATCTTCCTATCCTGTGATTGGACGGTTAGAGCGGTATTCTTTTGGTTTACCGAAATGTTTAGTCGTGTTTATCGTGTACGGAATACCGCATGTTACCATAAAGTATTGGACTAGTTCAACTATATATCCGTTCAAACAGTCTACCCTGAGTGGTATCATCAATCACAGATTAGAAACAACATTGACCGTGGTTACCGGATTCTACAAGACGTGCGTGTACACGTACTAGTTAACTCTCGTTATGTCGAAGCTCGAGGGGAACAGAAAAAAGTTCGAGATATCGAGTTTTGTCGTAATATTATTCCAAGAGGATTTCAATTGAGTTCGAGATTGCGGAAATTTCGAGATGTCGACGTTTGACACGATTAGAATTTGCTGTACAACAAACGTTTACGTACACGTGAAACTATTTTAAATCGTATACCAGATATTGGTCATTCGACGCATACAGCACGTGCGGTATAATGGGATTTTATTTTTTACAAACAATGTACAGCACGACAATTATTATTATAGTCGATTATTCGTACAAGACGATTAACGTACATTAAATTAATGGAAATGTTGATCAGGTTGATCCCACATATTCTCTAACCATAACGTAAGGTAGTAAACCTTTTGTATACAATATCAGTATTTATTAATGGTTCAGAAACTTTAAATACCCACGCAAGTTGTTTTAAAACTGTTACATATTATTATGAGACGGTAAATATAATATTATACATCTGAAAACCCGTGTATCCAAATCATCTAGATTTGCGATTTTGCGTCAAATTATAATCCCTTATAATCTCCAAGACTAATTAAAATATTTATAGTGTGCTGAATGTATACCTAATGGTAAGCCGTAGTAGTCCGTAGACATCATCTGTCACCACCGTGTATTTTTATATTTTCAAATTCACAATACTTCAGCGAATTTAAAAAACTCATACTTTATGTTGTGTTCACATGTCGCTTAATGCCCTTTATTCATTCGCCCAGTTGTCGGATTTGCATTAATGCTACACGTGAAGGTGGTTTTCAGAACAAATAACGAAATTGAATTATTATTAATGTTCCAAGTAAAAATGTCTAAGGATTTAAAAACATAAATCAGTTTCTTTTTAAGAGTTGACCAAACCATTTCACTATATTTATATGCAAAGTATATAACCTACAATATTTGAAGAAAAAAAACCATTTTTTTGTTAATTTTATTAAGCTTATTATATTATATTTAATAATACTATGTCAAGTGCTTTTAAAAATTTTACGGACGTTGTCAAATACTGACATCGAGTGTAAAGATATTGTATCTGTGGAAATCGATTTTAAATTAATATAATATATCTTGCACGCGAGCTAAAAGAGGAACAATATCAATAAAATATTTTTACAATAAAAATGTAAACACAATTAAACAGAGGTAAATCTCCGATAGTTAACTAGTTTTAAAACCTGTTTTCATGAATTCACAGTATTACACGTCATCTGATTTCGGCCAGATGGTATTTGAGTTATTACAATTTTATAGCCAATTTCAATCAACGTATTTTCCTAAACATTTGATTTAATCCATTTGCCGCCGATTTAAATTAAATTTTAATAAACAAGAAGCTCGCGTACACCCCCCGGTGACGTCTTTGGCTCAACCCATCCAGTAAATTAATTCTGGAAGGAAACAGGAGGTAAACTCGAAATGTCATATGCACATGAAATGGTGTTTAATTAATTTTGTCCGTAGAAATGAGAGGAGTGTCTATATTTATTTCAATTATTTATAAATATTTCTAGCGCTCTTTGTATACGCATTTACTTTGTAGTCATCGTATATTTCAATGTTTCCATAGTTCAATGTGTAATGTATAGAGGTATATACATCTACACGATCAAACAGAAGCATAATATTATACTTTTCATAATGCTCGATAATGACGATGTACCTAAAATAAATTATTTTACATAATATTCGAACTTTGAAATGGTACGTATTAAGTATTTATATATATACGTTATTTACGTTTTTACATTCGTTCGAAAAGTTTTTTTTTTATATTGGGTCATAGACTCATAGCCCATAGGTACCTATGTTTTGGGAAAATCTAAAAACTTGAACAGATTCTTTAATATTTTTAAATGTTAGGTAATTCCTAGACCATAGTTTATAAATAGTAACTATCATAATATACATATTTTATTGAGCTCAGAATATTATATTTTATTATTGTGAGCGTATAAAGTATAAACTTATGAGTGAAACGAACCGTAACACTTAAAGTTTAAACACATACACATGTGGGCATGTTTTTTCGAAATTGTGTAAGCCTGCAGGTATTTGAATATCATCGGAACTTTCGACTCTTCAAACACAAGTTGCGGCCATACTGCAGGCGATAAACTTATTAACCCGTTATAGGAAAACAATTTTTTTTTTAATCAGTTAACAGTTTAATAATTGATTGTTATAATATTATACAATCACGCACCGAAACCTTTTGATAAGTACAAACGATCGAAAATGCCATTGCGATATTTGAGTTTATCTTACACACACTTATTCGCTCGCATCTCACACAGTTGCTAATAATTGATTGCAGGTAGCTAAGCTATATACTAAGCCGCGAGGATGAACCTAAATGAACCTAACACAGTCACCGCCTATAATTTCTATGATGCCATCGATCAATTTTATTATTTCGAGTCGTTTGTTATATTATATTGCTACTGCAGTATTGCATACTGAAATCAAAATACAATCGAATAATAATTTGTTTACCATAAAATAATAATACTATAATAATACACGAGCAGGCGACTTATATTATATATAGGGACTGCTGCTGCAGCAGTGGCATATCATATGTACCTGCACGATTTTTCCAATAATGTATTCCACACGGAGAGAAAAAACAATGAAATGTTTTATATCGTGTACAAACAATAAAGTTTAAAAAAATGATCACGGAGAGTCAATAGTTAATGTTATGTATCAATGGTTATAAATTATCCTTATTTGTGAACATTAGAAACTTGTTTATCGTCCACGTACCGATGAAAATTACTGCAAGACAAATAAGATCTACGTGATCGTAACAATCGATCATCGGACATCAATTTATACCGCTAATAACATTATATATCGTCATAATAATATGATAATCTAACTTATATGCAGTACCCATTATCCGCAGTTAAAAATATCATCATATAGTAATATATATATATACATTTAAAATAATATATCATCATGTGATGTTGCGTCGTAAGTCGTATATATTTTATAGGACGTATATAATATTATATTGCGGACATGCTGCTTCTATATAGATAACAAACGGAAAGAGTAATTTTTAATATCGTCGTCGTATTTTTTTCTTTAAAATAATACGAGAAAACACATTTTGACGACACGAACAAAAGTATTTTTTTACCGTCGACTATCTGATAATTGAACAAATGGCCTCAATTCTGACCTAGAACTACGGCGATTGATTTATAGAACGGACCTTTCATAATAGACGTAGGTATAATTACCCGATCGCAATTGTACATAAAATACGTTTCAAAACACATTATGAAACGTAAAAAGTGTATAGTTCACGATTTATTTATTTTTTATCCAATAGAAAAATGCGTTCTGAATAGGTTTATGATTTTCAATGATATAATAATTGACCGTGCATTAGACCGACATGTGATAGTGTATCAGTAAAATATAATATGTATTTAAACGGTTAATAATTTTAATTTGCCACGAGAACAGATAATATTTTAAACACGATATTAATGTGTTTTAATCTGCAAGAGTCTTAGTTATTACCTGATTATTTCCAGTATAGTAACTTATTGTTTTCATAACAATAATGTGCATCAGGTATCGTTATGCAACAGTTTAACTATAACGCTTAGCACTCACATAAACTGTTTATTTTTTTTTTTTTTATCGATTTGTTGCTTTAAATTAATATTTTTATTCACTGACTATAAATATTCTGTCTGTAATCAAAATATTGATGGATTGCTGTGGCATTTTTAGCAACCAATTGACTCGATTAGTTAACGCCCTGATAATTGGAGTATCGTTAGATCAATATTTTAAACGCATAAATTATTTCTTATTATTGATAACTATCAAAATCGTATAAAAATAGAACACTGCGTGTATAAATAATATGAATTGGAGACTATTGACAAGTAACTATACTAAGTAGTTATAAGTATTTCAAAGACTGTTTTTTTATTTAATACAAAAATATATTTTAAAAAAAAAACTATAGTTTTAGTATTTTTCATAATTCATTGATTAATAATTTAGGAATAAAATATAATGCAATATAATACATCCACGGTAAATTAATTAAATTCTGATAACTCAACTAAATGACAATAGACTCCAAAAACCTTATACGAATATAATAAAATTACATTTTTAGAAACAGGGCAACTTTAACAATCTAAAAAATCTAAAATCCACCTAATAGTCATGCCAATATCAACTGTATACCACGCTTTATACACCGCAATAAATGCAAAATAAAATATGTAGGTCAGCATATTACATATTATGGTCTATATGTTCTGTAGGAGTGCAACGATTTAGTAAACCGTCAATTCGTACAGTGTTTATCGTGCATGAAAACATGCATAGTAACATTCTTACAACCCACAGAAACAAATGCAATTTATGTTTTATTAAGTATTTTATTATAGCCAATATATAATAGTTATAATATATTAAATGTGAACCTAAATATACAAAACCCGTACAACTGTATGCAGGTATAATATCGGCAATCGTAATTTTTAACATTTGAATCTCAAATTTATCTCTGCGCGTTATCGTAACAATATATAATGACACACGATATGATCCTCGCTTGAAATGTGCAAGGCTTCCGCAGCAAAAGTTCTATAAAATCATAATATGTCATATTGCGCTGCGCATATATAATATAAGTAATGATCTATTATATATTTTAAAGGTCATCCTGCCTAACCCTGCAGACGACGATGACGACAAACTACTACTACTACTACTACTATACGGTCACAGTCGGAAAACGAAAATCACGATAGGCACCTATATGTGTACTTATTTGATACCGCATTACCTCGTTTTTCGTACCTATACAGTCCATACAAAGTCAGACCTTGAAATTCGGCCATCCGAGCAGCAGAACTCGCGCAATGACGTGGTGCGCGTATCATCGAATAGCCCGGGAAGAACAAGGCGCGGCGGCGGCGGCGGCATGATAATAATATTATTTAGTCGCATATTTATGTGTGCCCCGAGAGAATGCGATAATTTTCAGTAAATTCAAAACGAGCAAAAAAAAAAAAACGAGAATATCGGCCGAACGTCACAAAATCAAAACGCTCGTCCGCTGTTGTACGTCTGGGGGCCATTTAGAACGGGGCGACGACGTGGGTACGAATAATATGCTCGTGGAGGAACATAATAATAATAATAATAGTATAATAATCATATTATTATTATAATAAAACGCGTACATTACATTTTACGTGCGACGGCGAAGGGTACTGCTGCGGCATATATGCATGCGCGTATATTATATTATATTATAATAATATTATATATATATATATATATATAAATATATGTGTTGGCGAGCGATATTATATTATATGTAAATCCGTTACGGTAATCCGATAACCGGTATTTAACACTCCATTAGAATTGTAAAAATATAAATTACATATATTATAATGTATAATATAATATACCTAATATATTATGATGTGTGTATGTGTGTAATAATACAATATACACGTATAATATGGAAAAACGATCGATTTTCGCACAAGATTAAAGGGCGCACGCGCTCGCGCGCCCGTGGTGGTGGATTTATATTATTATCGCCATCGTTATTAGCGAAACGATCGACAACAATAATAATATTAAACCGCAATATTATTATAATAATAATATTGTAGAGACATAGAGGCGGAGGTCAATAATTAGCGATTTCTGGTACGAATATCGTGGTAATAACGCATTTCGAGCAATATCGCATCTGCTGCTGGTGGCGGAATGTCTTTTTTTTTCGTTGTTCCTATATTCGCATTAATAATCGTTTTAAATAATTATTATATTCTGATTTAGGACCGGCGCGCGGTGTGCGTACTGTCGGACGGCTGATAATAATAATTGCCACCCGGACGACGGCGCACCCGGCGGTTTCTCTTTGTGATGTCCGAGGAAAATTTAGTCGAAAAAAAAAGATTCCAAAACACCCATTGATTTGGGATTAATTTAATAAATTTTTTACACTCCTATTAGATTTAATATAACCCACCTATATATAATACATAATATTATTATAATTGGGCGCATATGTACGCAAATTGAATGCAAATAATAATATATCCTAGACACCCCGGAGCCCCTTCGTACGAAATCGCGCTCCGGGCCCGTCGCAATAACGATCGGTAGGTGAGGAATAAAATAATATAATATGATAAAATAGATAATAATATTATAGGTAGCGGTTTGGCTAGGCGTATCTCCGGATGACTTGAGCCCGTGGCCGCCTGTCCAGACGTCGTGTAGACATTATAAACGCAAGAAAATAATATTATATAATCGATGCTATATACATGTACCATGTATTATAATATACCAGCTACTACCTACGTATATTTGATAACAATGAAACAGCACAACAGAATGTCGGTAGACTATAATTTGTATTATTATTATTGTAGCTACTCTATATATGTTCACAGTACGAGAAATCTAAAAATATGTCCGACGATAAACCATCTACAAAACGATATGATGATAATATGTATGTATGTATGTATGTATGAAAATATACACATCTATATGTGTATGAAAAAAGCATGAGGAATTTGTTTGGACGAAAAAATGTGTGTGGAAGGTTTGTTGCATTAAAACAGGGTTTGCAAACGTTATAATAACGTTAGGACTATAACGTCATATTATATATGACAAAAAACCGATTTAAATTTCTAAACGTAATAAAAACTGAGAACGGTAAACGAAAATAATTAAATATCACAAAACAAAACTTAACGGATAACAAAATATTAAATATATCATTAATCGAAACATAACCCAAAACGAAATAATTTCAAATCCATTTAAATAGGTACTTATAAGAGTTATAATATTGGTTTCATAGAAATATTTATTTTTATTTTAGCAATCGATCCAATAATTCGTTATATTCCGTATCGTGGCCGTTTCCTCGCACGCATTAGATATTGTTTTTAACGATAAAACGGTAAACGCAAAACTTGCACAACGTTTTAATTCTAAATAACGATAAACGTAAAAATTATGTAACGCTTAGATTGTAAAAAAATCAGATAAAAGGAATTTTTTTTTCAAATGCAAGCCCTGCATTAAAATTATAAGAATTCTAATGCATTACCAATTAGATTGGTTTACTCAAAATGTTCCATCGATCGCGTTGAAAAACATAGAAATAATTGCCACAGTACCTGTAAGCGTGTTCAAAAATAAAAGGCATCGAATTTTTTTATAGATGCTAAAGTTAATTGCGTAAACACAGTTTGAGGTAGAAAATGTATATAGACTGTCTTTGGCCTACCAAGTGTTTAGTTCATTGGATTATGATGTAAAGCATAAACTATTGTACCATAATTATTAATATAAAAATCATAAAAATTCAATAATTAATAAAATATATGGTTATTGTGGAACTTATCATAGAACTAATAATTGTTATATATCATTATGTAAATATTATATATTTTTTTTTGGTTTGAAAATATTATCTAGTACATTTTAGTTAAGTATAGTACCTTAAGTTGTTAAGTATTTAATCATATTATTACTAATTTTATTAAGTTATAATCTATGTTATAAACATGTCGTTACACTCCATTTCCATCACACGCCTAGCTTAAATAGGAAATAGATAATAAAACATTAAATATTAAACTATATCGTAAAAAAATAAGGTGCAAATTTTTTTCGATGACAAAAAAATTGCTAATCATAAACTATATTTTAAATAATATGGCGCAGACAAACACAAAACTCGTGATAAACTACATTTTACAAATAGCTAGTTATCACTAAAAATAAAGTATCTAAATGTCACACGAAGAAGTCATAATTTAAATTGATGGGCCACTAAAAGTTATATTTCCTTGCAACTTAAAATAAATAAACCAATTGTATTACAATCAGCGTGAACTAAATACTACTATACTCTCTACAGTTCATTCCAAAATTAAAATAGGTAGGTGCCAACATGAACTATTATGAAAATACAACTCTTAAAAAGAATATTGAACGTGTCTAATAAAATAAAAAGTTGTAAGCTACCTTACAATTTGTTATGAATTATTTCATTTTTATGTATAATATTATATTACTCAATATTTATCGAGTGAACTAAAAACATAATTTTTTATATTATGTAAAATTATACTTTTATTATTATTTAAGCCTGTTGGCTATACGTTTAGTAGTTCTAAGCCGATCATAAAACTGTAGACAGTCTCAATATTCAACATACCTAGGTATATATTATGCTATACTTTAAACTTGAATTGTACTATACTTACAGTTAATATAGGTATTATGTAATTAATATGAATTTCAAAAGTTAAATTTTCAATTATTTGCATAAAATTAATAATGATAACATTGAGGATAAAATAAGTTATATCTTGTATGCTGTCAAATATAGCATAATAATTATTCGGTATATTATACTGCTGTAGGTAAAACTAGAACAGTTTACAAAGTAGTTTTTAATTCATTGTACACACATATGATTCAATCGAAAATGCGTACACCATCTTGCAGCCATCATAGACAGCAAAGCAGCTATGCCAAACAGATGAAACGGGAACAATTTATTGTTATTCACTCCAAAATACTATAAAGATATGATTGATTTGTTAAAAAAAATTCAAAATTTAAATGCATACATAACGGAACCTGCCATCATCTCATTTCTGAATAACTTCCAGCCATTCTGTCTTCGATAATTGTAATTCTATTATATCACAAAATAACAATATAACATTGTTATACAAAAAACCGTGTTCTGTATGCTGGTATGATAATAATTTTTAATTTGCATTAAGACAATAAAAAAACGCGCACCTGGGGCTTAAAAATATACATAACACTTAAAACCTCATACTAATCATAACAATATCATATTATATACTATAATATAATGTATATCTCACTTTTAAACATTTTATATTCTACTTGTATAGTTTTATAGTTTATTACGTTGAAAACCGATTTTAATTATTTACACGAATATAACCTATTTTTTTTAATATAAAAGTACGTTCGTTGAGTTCGACCGAGAACATAAAATTAAAATAAATATTAATTAAATTTTTTTAAAAATCATGCATGTATTTTTTCAAATAATTTTTTTATTTTGTTCAAATAAATATTTTCTAATTAGAAATTAGCTGGTGGCGGGACATGTTTTGAATACAAGCACACACGGTATTGCACTATCTTACTTTGTAGAGATAATTATAAAGGGTGTGGGTGTGACGTGTTGCATAATTCTCGGCTGTCCTATTCAAATTATTTAATTATTATTCAAATTATTCAGAATCTACTTCGTCTCGACTAGTTTCTATGTGCCTACATCGTCTTTGCGAAATTCCGTTCTAATATTTCCCGAAGGTGTAGACCGATTTTTTCAGAGGATTCCATATTAGACCTCGCGGGGTTGTAATATGGACGAGTGACCAGTAAAGTTATATACAGATTGCAGTCTCGCCAACTTCGACCGATTCATTAAAATTTAGTTTTTAATCTATCAATAGAAACATGTCCAGATTGTTTTATATTATGCATGTGATAAGAATATTTTAATTTAACTTATCACTTTTCAGGTCGTATAAACAGCAACATTTGATTGATTTCCCCCTTTTTTTTTATATAATTTAAGTAGTTGTGATCTAGGTTCTAAAAGAAGATCATGTTAATATATTTTATTTTATTTTAAAATATAAATTATGTTCCAATAGAGTGTTCAGGTATACAAACAAGTTCACAATATATAGTTCACTTATTATAAGGCTATGTTCCATCATAAATTAAATGGTTTTTGTACAATGTTTTATGAAAATAATCATTGATTTTTATACATATGTATTATTATTTATTAATATACGATGCGATTTAATTTATGAACATTTATCATAATATCTTCAGCACTTATTTCCCTAACTATTACATACATAGCGACATAGTGTATATTTGCTAGTTTGGACTAATAGCTAAAAGCTAAAATCTGCTGGATAACGAAATTCCGTCTGAGAAATCGCTATAAGACAGCCCATATTATACCGGATAACCTAGCGACGCATAATATCATCCCCGTCTCACCCATTTGGAATTCTCGAAAATTATCTTCACCAACATTTAGTATGTAATTTGTAAGAATTTGTACAATATTGTTTTACCCAAAAAAAATAGTTGATAGGGCTAGGATGAAGTGGTTTCAGCCCCACCCGCATGGTCAAAAATTATAAATGCACGGGTTCGACTGCACGCGCTAGACCTTAATAAATTTAGTAGGTACGTAATTTGTATGCATTTTTGAAATGTGTACGATCACCGTTTGGCGGCAATTCCTTAAAGAGCACCGCCTACCAGCCCCCCCCCCCTAAGTGAAATTTCAGCGTTTCCGTCCCCCCCCCCAATACTTATCGTATTATTTTAGAACGTAGTTGTTATAATATGAATTCGTCCGACCGTTTTAAGGCGCGTTCTTATTATTATATTATTATATCGCTATAGCTCCCGCGGTTCTCTCTTCTAGTTTATTTATCTTATTCGCCGCGCGCCGGTTTCGATATATTTAATACGTATTGTGCGCACGCGGTACATGAGATCGTGTCGGTCTGTGTCGGTGACTTATATACCTAATATATATACGAATATTATAATAATAAACCGTTCTCGCCGTACCCGATTCAGCAACAGCAGCAGCAGCAGCAGCAGCAGCAACGATAGCTCCCGGCGGATACAGGCCAATATTATATACATGTACCTATATATTAATAGTTTTTTAAACGTGTGCTGAGATAAGAAGATCGAACGGAAAAACAGTAAACACATATATAAGAGTGTGTGTATGTGTGTGTGTGTGTGTGTGTGTGAATAATATTATACGTAGTACCTACCTATGCGGCGAGGCTGGCAAATAATAATAAAAAAAAAAAAATAACGAAAAATTCATCAGAGTGTAATTTATTACTCTTTGGTCTTGCACGTCGTCGTTTAGACTACCAGCTATAAGTATATTAGAACGCGGGCACCTAGAACCTGCCTTTTACTCGTGTCTGCGACGTTATCGCGTTACTAAATAATATAATATATTATAATAATATATGACGAAGTATAGCGTTCAAATAATATTCGACTTACACTAAATCTATTGTTTTTTTTTTTGCGAAAGCGGTGGTCTCTATTATATATAGGTATATGCTCTCCGTTTGCATCCATCGTCGGTCGACCTACTAATATCTCTATAATATACATAGCCGTGTGGTTAATTACAAAAATAACTTAGGTAACTACAATAATTGTTGCTCGTAGACGACTACGGCAACGAATTTTTTATCGCAGGTCAAGTCCTTTCAACGCGGAGGTATGATTAAATTATTATCATTATTATCAGACGATGTAATATATAATAATAAACATCTATTGATTTATCGTACGACGCAAAATTATACTACGAAACGCGTTTAATATTACCCCGAACAATTGGCTTTGTTTAGTACAGTAAGTCTTAAATAAAAGTTCAAAACAATATTCTAGTGGCAGAGATGGAAGACGAAAATACACGACTTTATAATATTAATATGCAAGATATCGTAAGACGTGACAGAAATTCTAAGCCAATCGAATTGTCCACTCTCACTTATTTAAACGTACCTACTGCAAAATATAATTATTATCATTAAATATGTACGTCAATTTAAACCCAACCCAACTGCATATGTCTGTAGATACATTCTATTGAAACGACAAGCCCATCGATAAACCTAGCCATTAACAAGTAATGAGTCTAACAACTTACTCAGAAAACTTCATTAGGTATGAAATTTGTTATACAAATTTTATATTATGCGTGGTGACAAAAAACAAGTAATTTACACGTTGATAACCAGGGCTCGTGACTTGTAACATTTGCATATTTTTGCAAGTTTTGACTCTATTTTACTAATTTTATGTTTTTAGCACTATAGGTATTTTATGCTTATACTGTTTTTTGAAAGTAGAAAAATAGATATTTTTCGTGATAACTGAGCGACGATAATTCATATTATGTATAAAATTACAACAACCAAACTTTAATGTTTTGAATTTGATAGTAAAATTTGAAATAAATCATTGTTTACTGCAATATATTAATATATTATAATAATATACACTTTAATACGTAGGTAAATTAATTAATTGTATTGATACGAAACGAGTTTCTTTGTTTCTAATCGATTTGATTTATCTATTATTGATCAGTTCCAATAGTTCATCCACTCATTTCATTAATAAGTAGGTAGTAGGTACTATTACCACTATTAGTACCTATTATTATACTTACCCATTAGTATTAATAGCTGACCGTGGTTTGCAAAAAAAAAAAGCCGACAATACCCATACTGACGCAATTATTTGTAAACTTTTTACCCACATAGTCGCAGAGTTCAATCTATTTTTTTCTACCGCACACACACATATTTTATTATATTGTGGAAAATCGCTTTCTCGGAACTATACCGACTTCCATTTAAACAGTTTGAAAAAAAAAAACACAGTTCGCCGTCTCCATTAATCACAAAGCGGTTATGATATTTAGACCGCGATAGCGCGGACGGGTGGCAGGTGGGCGGGCAACGCGCGCGGCGTAAACGCGTATATAGTATTATGAGTTTTGTCGAGCTATACGCATATACCGGGTGTAAGGTTATAGGTACAGGTTAGGTTGTAGGTAGGTATATGGTATTAACCCGAGGTTATACGAAATGCGTTTCCAATATTATGGGTATAGGTACTCCGGGCGCATTCGGGCACGGGTCACAACGGAATAGAATATATATAATAGTTGTGCGCCGCCGTTTATTATCGGGTGCAGATCCGAACGAAAAAAATCGCTTTCAGGGCAAGAGAAAAAAAAACATTTAAAAGTTTTTCGGAAACGATAAGATAAAAAAAAAAAACCAAAAAAATATCGTAATAAAAATATGATAAAAAAAAAAAAAAAAAAAACCGAAAAGCTGTCGTACTGGAATATTACGTATATTATATTATATTAAATTCCTGAACGAATCTCAGATTCGAGACGGGGGGGGGGTTATGCTGCACAACACGCTCTTGCGCGGAGATCGACGACTGCATAATAATAATATATAAAAATACTATATCACACACACACACACACACACACAAAATATAATAATATCGATTGTACCGACGGTAAAATATAGATATCACAGGACCTGTAGGCCATAATATTATGTCTGATGTTTAACGTACCGAGACGACGATACTGGCCGGCCACTGTGTGCGTATGTGAATAATATACATTGCCGATGGGCAAAACAGATATAAATCCGTAAAATCTATATATTCTAGCACTCCTGCCCAATAATATTATTATCATGTTGTGCCGTTATGGCGTACGCGTATACCTAAATATAATATTATACGGACGGGGTGGATCGGATGCGCCGCGGCTGCACTTCTCCGCCGCTATAAAATATTGTATTGTCCTAGTTTTTTTTAGTTTTTTTTTTATATTTTTAAAAGTTTAACTACCTACCTATAGGTATGCGTGAGGTTCGCCAGAGAGCCTCACAATCGTTATCGTTTACCTATTACGTCCGTTCAAAGAATTCATATTTTACCACGGCTGGCTTCGATATGATGCAACTCAAGTCTAAAACTAAAAATGTACGCCGTGTATTTAAATACCCGAGGAGTAATTATTTTCAGGAATTTCTGTTATCCTTCGTTAATTTATGGTTTGAAATTTTAAATGTATTCGTTAACCGAGATAATAACCCTGGGCCTGTCACGTGTTTCTCTCGGTGTGGCCCACTAATCGCTTGATATCAATAATTAGATAAAATAAACAAATTTAATATTATATATTATATCTATTTCAATAATTCATCGCTTCTTTATTTTGTTTACCTAAACTCAAAGTGAATAAAAACTTATCTACATAGTTGTTTTCGTGTTTTTTTTTAAAAAAAAAACCGAGATGGCCAATTAGAGCTAATTTATGTAAATGTTTTCAAAAAAAAAAAACACAATAATTACTGTAGTATTATAAATATTAAAATAGCTACGAAGTCTTAAAGTTTATATAGGAGGCACTGAGGCGGAGTATTAAAATATATTTATAATTATAATAAGTGGGCCGCAGGCTGCAGAAATGTACGATGACAAACATGATTAAACACTCTTTATATAATGTTTATATACTGTAGGTATTGGTGTACTATGTGTTTGTAAAAAATTAGGCCTACGAGCTGTGTTGGAATTTTTTAGTTTGAAGAAAAAAAATGATTTTATTAGTTGCGTTAAGTGCGATAATTTATCATCATAATATCAAATATAATTTATTTATATTTGTATTATACCGAATACACAATTCCTTATAGTAGCCTCGTGCTGCATAATATACGGTTTGGATGACAACCGTATCGACAATAATATATATTTCGAAAAAAATGTCTCACAAGTCTCTCGAGCTGCAGTAAAACGAACGCCTACCTACTATTATTGCAAAAACAACAAAACTTTACTATAATAGTTATTAATCACCGGTCGTATCGGAATTCAACGATATAATAAAATATTATTTATTTCATTATATTATGGCATCGTTTGCAGTTGGGTCGAATGAAATTGTCGTTCGCGAACCTATTTAGTATAAAATCCGTAATAATGTATTGGAGTGTTTAAACGCTCGTGTATCATACTTTGGGAGATGAACTATTTGACTTTTATTTTCGGCTTACGCGATTTTAGTGTGTGGTAAAAATGTCGTTTGTCTAAGAGTTATTATTATTTATGCGTTTGAAACCCACGCTACAATAACGCGGTTCCAAATGATTAATATTTGTGCGTTGTTTTTATACCATCACAGTCGAAACAGCCAATATGTGTACACCTATCTATAAACCATCTCTATTTAACATTCAGACGATGACGTAGCTACGGAGGGAGGGAGGGAGGGGCTTGCCCTCCATCGGTCGTATTTTTACGCCGAATATGACGATGTAAAAAAATTAAATATATTATATTATTAACCTCTTTTATAATTAAAAATCTCTTAGAAGAATGAAAATTTCAGATTGCATTCGATAATAGTATAATATTATAAGTTTGTGAGATGCAAGTTTGTTCGTAATAAATTAATTTAAATAAAAAGTTGTTGTTGAAAGTGCTATTAATTTCAGTAGGACGTAATTAACACCATATTATAGGTTCTGGTAATAATATAATAAGTGTAAAAGTGTTTTCTAGTACAAACAATGCCAAAAAATAATTTTTAAAAGGGTGTTTTTATTGATCCCCTTCCTTTTTTGAAATCCTGGCTACACCACAGCGTTTAGACATATTGTTACTATTACTATACACTGCAGTGGTATTTTATTTTGATAAAACTAACCATAATTATATTATAGTATTGTTGTTCATCTTTTCGTTTTTTAACGCGGTCGTAAAAATTTGATTCGATTTACTTATAGATGATCAATTTTTGCCATACATGAATAAAATAATGTAATTAAAAAAAATCCCTGGCGAGTACTCCTAAGTCACCTCAGATCTATATCACGTTATATACGAATTGGGACCTAGGTGTCATGCATTTGATTGGATACGAGCACTTGACCAAATACTGAACTATTTTTAGATAGAAAAATAATAGAAAAATGTCGATAATACCGCAGGTCGTGAAACTATATTATAACGTATATAATATTATAATATTATGTACACTGTTTATTTAGGTAATGTATATAAATTATGTGACCGATAAAGTATGAAATCCGTCATTTTACAATATTGAACAAACTACTCTTATTTGAAGTAATTAGTATTTGCATTACATTTAAACCAATACTATGTGTCTACGAATTTTATAGAATAAAATAAAATTAAGAACAAAATAAATAAATTTAATTCGTTAGTTAAAAAGGAATACGTTGAGTCAGTAGTTAAATTAACAGAATCCTAAAAATAAAACTAATCACGTTAAAAAGGTGAAATAAAATTGACTTTTCAACTCAGGTTTATCGTTCTTATTCGGTTAGTGTATACAAAAATGAGGCAAAGTATAGCTATATATTTCACGAAATAACACCATTTCATACTTAAACACTAACATATATGTAAATCTTCGATGTATTATACATTTTACATAAGTACCAAAATTAGGTACATACCACGCGTATAATTTGCATAATCGTTTGTACGCAATTGACATAATGGGATTTCGGCTTTTCGATACACATCATAATACATTAAATAGGGGTGTGTGTGTGTGTGTGTGTGTGTGTTAGGCATAAGTACCTTTTAGGCACTTATGAGTAATGTCAGTTGTTCGTGTAAATATCATATAAAGTCGAATATACGACTAACAGTTTTACTACAATTCCATCATTCGCAAAATATATGTACGTATTATACGACCAATAAAAATAGCGAAATACGTCTTGTACATTACGCAGATCTCGTCGTAAAATAACAATGTGAGTTTATGATCTCAAATTTAAACGCTATCCAATAGGGAATATTATTATGCGATCAAACCCGACCGAATATAAACGAATATAAAATACGATTACGCGATTGGACAGTCAATTTATCATACAAAGTTAACGCTCGTACAGTACGAGTCGTACACTTCAATATATTATATAGTTGTTACGACTTCGTCAATTATCTAAGTACGTAAATAGACGCGTACACGTACGATATCGTAGTATAATGTTAATGTGCACAACGAACCAACGTTTTTGCCGGTTTATGTCTAAACTGTAATAGCGAAATGGGAGTTTAATCGCGAATTTTAGTGTATAAACCACCATAAAACACTAGTAAATTCCGTTTTTATTCATAATTAGTTAAAGCGATTTTCAAAAGATGTTCGCTCGCCAGACACATTTTTATTACTTTCACAAATTATAATATCAAGATTATAATAACATTAATTAAACACATAAAATAGTCAATACATTTGAATTAATATAAACGTATACAGTTATCAATATAACGGTTTTAGCCTATCCCATCACAGAACGTATCAACATATGTAACATAAAACTAATTTTGATACGTTTTTATTATTCAAATTGAATTTAAAATGGACTTTATTAATTTAGAGATTAGTCCTACGATTTAGTCGATTTAAGTATGTCAATATAATATAACTACTGGCTTGAAATTGATTATGTATATTTGTACGTATATGTAAATTGATATAATGATATGTGTAACAGCTTTTAGCCAATTACAAATTTATTTGAATATATTAAACTAAATATTAATTGTTCAAAAAATCATTTTCAGAGCATGACAATACCTATACGAATAACAAAATGTTGTCGTATTTTCGTAAAATATTTTAATAACACGTGTAGGTATTAAATAACAAAATTTACAAAGCGATTTATGTAAGATACTTTTTTTTTACAATTTTGCGCTTTAAAAATAAAAATTTGTCACATTTTTTCAAGGCTAGATTTTATGTAAAAAAATATTTAAATTTCTATCTCATTTTTTTATTTGACGATTTTTTAGAAGGTTTTTGAAGTAACCAGACAATTGTAGAGCTTTTAAAATAAAACACGTACTGTCTACATCAGGTAAAACAAATTCTTAATATCTATAGCTGCCTCGCTCTGCCAATAATCTAAATAAGTGATTATATCATTGTTATTAATTGTTTCAGAATAATATGTTCACCAGTTTAATGACAATAATTAATCATTGTGATCGAAAATCTTTTAGTGCAAACAATTGTTTTGAATAGGTAAGCTATTTCAACAATGCTTGTGCAATTTAAACTAAAACGTTTCAAATAACACTCTTTATCGAAATAAAATATAGTGTTTTGTACTTGAGATATAAATCTTTAAGTTTGATTAATCAACAATTATGTAATTAAAAACAACTGCGATCTGCTATACGTGACTTTAAAATATGCTTAAAACACGAATCTGTGTATGTATTTTAATTTGATAAAATCAAACAGCATTACAGTTTTAATCGTAATATGAAAATTCTTGTAACATCATCGCCAGATTAAGCTCAATATTATAATTATTATATTATTCTTGTATGATTAATACTCGGCGATTAGTCGTCGAGTGCCGATTGTTTTACGCCAATTATTGAATTATCCAAATATTAAATGAATAAGGACCGCCAATCCCTTTCACAAATGTACACTGAAAGACAAGTATTAAAATTGAATATAATATTATTATTATCATTATATTCAACGATAAGCGTACGAATAAATTGCTGAAGATAATTTTAAGTGCGTTGAAGAATATTCACTGACGATCGGTAAAATTGTCAATACGTCATAGTAAAGAAGGTTTTCTGAAAAATTATTTAAAAGAAAAAAAATGCCCCGTTTAAACGCCGTTGAATAGTCTTCGTGATAATAAGTACGGCATTTGTGCCACATGTAATGCCTATCCTTTAAATGTTCGGGCACTGTGGACTTGTTTCCAAAGATTAATAATACTATTAAACAACGAAATGCACAGCTCTATCTCGTGGAAGAAATAGCAGCTACGTCGACTTAGATTATACTCAGAAACTCAAGTCTCCCTCGACAAAATATTATTCATCATTATTGTCATTATCACAATATGCAATAGCCTAGGTCACCGGATGGAGATACTATGTACCTATCAATTTATAATCGTACCTAAATTTCAATTAATAAATAATTATAATATTCAATAATACATTACTTCATATGAACATAGTTCTGAGTACGTAAACCATATATTTTAAAACAATTTTGACATTGAACGTCAACCAAATAATAATATATTATCGAGAACAAACAACTAATTAGGTATTAATTGATCGTGTTTTATAATAATATGATAAATTAATACTTTTTAAAACAGTGGTAAGAATAATTGTTATAGACAAACAAGAGGCCCGGCAAAAGTTCGACACACCCGAGCACCTTCGCGACGCACTTAGCCCCGACGAAGACATATCATTAAAAAAAATGTATTATTTACAAAACATATTAATTTGCACAATTTAATTTAAGCAATTTAAGTATGGAACAAGCCAATGGTGGTCCAGTTATCAAAGCTTTAACCTATAAAAAAAATAAATAATTTTTATACTTTAGGAAATATTATGACGTATAATTAATATAAGATAATATTTGAATTAAATTCTAATCGTTTTTATTTATAATAATATACACTCATATACTCAACATGCGATTAGGCAATTAGTTTGGCTATTTTTTAAATAAAATTTTGTTTCTTCCCTTTTACCCACGCCATGGTGTAATTAATGAGCCTATAAAGTTTATAGTATAAGCCATGAAAAAATAAAGTTTATTCAGTTTATTGGACAAAACGAATAGATTAAACCGGCAGCGACCTTAGCAGCCCCTGAAAAATAATTTGAACTCGTTAAATGTGTTAAGCATTTTGTCGTTGGTTACAACAAAAATATAATATGTAATTTAAATATATAATATTATTTAAAATATGTGTTCAACTATAGGCGGCGAATAAAATAATATGGGAATTCGTCTAAAAAGAGAAGAGAAGAGTTCAAAAAAGTTTATATTATACGACATTTAAATGACGATTATTTATAAAATCCAAAAGTTTTTGAAATACGAGAGTTTGTTAAGGGTATATTATTATTATTATTTCATTACATAATGGGCATTGGGCAAAACGTATTCCAACTGCAGCCAAGTTGAACTGCTATATACTAATTACCTACTTTTTTTTTTTTTAATGGGCCAAGTTATTCGGTGTAATAAATTCAAAGAACATTATCTAATGTTTAATATTTCATAATTATCTAATAATGATATTTTACTTTTAAAACGGGTTGCTTAGAATTTAAAAACTCAAACGGTTGCGACGCAATGGTTTATTTTTTGCTTTTAATATCATAATATAGTAATATTATCTCGTTATATTACTACGGTTCTGATATTATCCCAACGAATACTTATGGCGAATTTAAAAATCAGCATTTCGATATAATAATATTTATTCGGTTAACATAATATTATATTATATATAAAATATAATACTGCAATTATTATTATTGTAGGCCTCCTATTGTAAATGACAATTTGTTTGTTCGGCGTGCGTTAAATTCTAACTATACCCTACGGTTGTTCCCGCCAAGAAGTCGTGAGATTTTTTAAAAAAAAAAACACGCTGTTAATACTTAATATTATCATAATACGTTTAGTCTCAATGGATTTTTTTCAAGATTTCCTTTATAAAGTGTAAAGAGAAAATATGTTATTTACTTTTCTTTTGTCGGCCTTAAGATCAACAACTGCGCCTGGAAGCCGTTTGAATAAACATAATATTTTTTTGCTTACTAAATAGTAAATATACTCTGTACTATTGTAAAATTTAAGATTAGACTATATCAGCGTCTTACCACAATACAGTCAACACACTGCACACTGCACGCTGTAGAACATTTCTATTTATTTTTTGTACAAGACTCGTAATTTATTGATGGTAATATAATTTCTATAAAAGAAATTGTGTGTTTCATAATTTTTTAAGTTTCGTCTAGCATCAAATAATAAGTACTACGTGTGAATACAATCGAATGTCATTCGCACAATGAACAACTATATATTGTTTAAATATAAATAAGTATAAATCACGACAGTTATTCATATATAAGTACCGAGTATTCTTATTGTTTATTCGACTTAAGATATAAACAGAATTCAATCAATCGATTAATAATAACTATATACTACAATAGGTCTAATACTCTAATAATTTGAGTATAATTATACAATTCTATAATATTATAATGTTTCACAGCTATAGTGAATAGTGATGTTACTCTAATGTTAGCAGAACATGTTGGGCTACCGGAAATTTCCAGAACAATAATCTCTCTTAATGATTGGTTATGCTATTATAATGATATAATGATATTTACATAATATATTTTGTTAATTTATGATGAATTTAATATTAAAGTTTATTCAAAAAATTAAAATATATTTATTATATATTGCAGAGAATTGAATACTGAGATTAGATTTGAAAAGATTATTTAAAATTAAGAATAAAGTCAAACTGATGAAATTTTAAAATGTAATTTAAAAATATTTGAATTTTTAAAATACCAATAAAAAACTGAGGTTGCATAAACGAAAAATTAAATTTTTAAATTGCATACATTTCCGACATTTATTAACTCATCTATAAGTATTATACAGCGGTAATAAAATTGATTTCCCGTAGAAAATCATTTCCATCACATTAGGTACCACTCGTTTAGTAGCGAATCGATCGAATTCAACATATAATATTATTTTTAAATTAAAAATGAACGTTTCGAAACAATATCAAACGCGAGTCGAAAACGTATCGACGCATCTGAAAGGATCAAACAGTTTTTGCAGGATATTAAAATTTCGTCGGCAAACGCCGTCGGACGTAATCATCATAATATTATTATTATTATATGTATAATTGTGGGCCGGCGGTCGCCCGACCGCATAATAATCAACACAACAAATTAATAAAATAATATAAATCGGTTCCAGGTAAAAAAAAAAAAATGAAAATCGGTAAAACAAGTTTTTCGATTACGACATTATATAATATTATTATTATTGTTAAAAATCGTTTTCGGACAGGTCCGACGCGTATTAGTCGTTTGTTCGCCGGCATCACGATAGTAATATTATCGTTGCAAACAATAATAATTATTGCCAATACCCATATTGTATCCTATAGGTTTAATACATAATAATTATTATAAACACACGCGGCTGCTGCTAATAGCTCATCAGCCCGTAAAATGATATCATGTACTATTATTATTATTATTATTATTATTATTGTGCGTCATTCATAGGTGCAGTTGTAGGTATAGAGCCGGAGGATTGTGCAGGCCACCTGTAGGCCGTACAGTCGTTGCCCGTGGCCATCGAAACGTTATATACATTACGATATTATTATTATTATTATTATTATACGTTCGTGTACCTATTACATAAAGGAAGCGCCGGATCAGACGTTTGAAAAATAATTGACCATAATATGTTATAATATCTTAGTACTTTTTATGATTTGAAAACGAAACGTCGTATCAATAAATAATTTGATGGTTATCGATTACACCGCAGCTGTGAATATTGTCGTTTACGTTTTAGGTTTCTAAGCAATAAAGTTAAGTTATTAGAACATCTTTTATCCCGGTCGTGTGGTTGTGTCCGTCCGTCCTCCAGTCCTCCAGTACGTTAGTTATGTACCGGTACATACTATTATAGATACGGTTGTTGATTTTAAGAAGTACTATATTATTTTTGTTGCCCGCAGTTGCTGCACATAATATAATAGTTTCGATTGTTTGTATGGGTATTACGACTTTACACCTGTTCTATTCAAAGAATATTAATTCTAGTCAATATTAAAAAATTTAGAAGTTATTCATAATATTAATATTGTATCATATTATTATTATTGTTTTTATATTTATTATTATTATTATTATTATTATTATTAAATGTTTTATATACAGCGTGCTGCTTCATCGACCAACTATATATATACTACTGTCGATAACAGTGGTAAGTCAGATATAGAAATATTACAATTTTTATTTGCAGAACGCTTTTATTAAAAAAAATATTCAATAAACGAGTTTATTATACGTATAATATCATCGTGTATGTAAATAATATAAAAATCGTATTTCACGCTTTAGGTTTGAATTTTTACCATAGTTTTTGGACGAAATTAAATATTCTTTTTTAGCGTAGGTACTTATGTACCTTTATATAATATAGGTAAAGTCGTAAATAGCGGACGTTATAAAAGCAAATCTGCCTGTGGTCCAATAGCTGATAATACATGAACCTATATGATAATAAAGATTACAGATACCACTATAGCTATTTGACGATATCCGACAACACGCGTACATGAGTTTAATACCTACACCGACTTAATAGATATTATAATACTTAAAATTCGTTATTATTACTAGAAGAGCTGTTACAAAGCATGTTGTACATTTTTTTTTTTAATGTTAAAATGTGTTTTGGTTTAATCAATTTATCATCATAATGTATTTATTTATTAAGATTCTACGCGCTGAGCCCTTTGAACCATAGAGCATAACACATTTTTATATATTACAACAAGAACAAATACTAAGATATTAAATATTATAATAATACTATAATATTATTTATATTTATTAATATATCATACAATATAATATTAATATGTATATAAAGATATTTACAATATGATAGAAAAAATTAAAAAGGGATAATTGACGAGCGATATTTGGAAAAAAAATATTCACGATTTATATCCGAGCAAGTCCTATTATACGAATACGTAGTAGGTAATAACAATTTATTAATCATTATGACCATTGACGCTATTCGCGCTCATAACGTCATTATGATTATGATGGCGGTCGTTCTGTTCACAATAGTTTTCTAATAAGACTTTCTCACACCCCCAAATTCCACCAACCCCCGAAAAATGTGGACTATTTCATGCATCACTTGTGAACGAGTATCGAAAATAAAATAACTGTGGTTTTCCACTGACGTTTGGGATACCTATATACCAGCTATATGATTTTGTACCGAAATCAACCCAAAACCGAAATAAAACAATCTGGTTAACCCGAAAGGCGAATAATTTTTATTATACAAATTCCATGAGATAATTAAATTGATTTTGTAAATAGTTGTTTGAAAATAAATTAAATAGGTATTAATTATTAAATAACTTGCATAATAATATGAATAATATGCTCAACATTTGTTTTTGGGGGAGCGGGTTAGGTCGTTTTAACAATGCCCGAGAAATCTTTTTCACGAGGTATAATTTTAAGTCATGTATCACTCTTTTAAATGTTTTTATTTGCCTTTCTAAACTACTATAGACACCCCTAATAATAACCCTAATACACCCTGCAGCAAATGATATTTTGGATGCAAAAGTCCTGATATTATACACCATACAAAATATACAATAATAAACCAATTTCCATTTTTGTGACCTTCCTCAACTTAAGTACTTTTGCAGTAATAGTATGAACATCCGGTAACCGATGGCGGCTTTTGGGCCGTTAAAAAACGCACACTCAGGTAACGACTCTTTTTACGAGCTTACCACTCGCATACACCCCGAAAAAAATAGACGATGCACGGCGCGTAAACAATATAGGTGTGCCCTAGGTGTGCAATACTGTTCCTATACAATCCGTGGATTTAAAATATATTATAGATTTAATATTACGCATACATATATTACGTGGTAAAAAATTAGATTGTTAAAATGTTTAAAAAATGCTCAACAACTACTTTTTGGCTCCGATCAAAAAACAACAGGATATCGTTACAGCGAAACCTCCCCTAACAGACGCCTCCGAATAGAGGACGTTTATTTCGGATGTACAAACTACGCCTTTTCTATACAGACTGAACCATCTGCATAGCGGACACAATTTCAGTGACTGAGAGAGTCCGGTATTTAGAGGTTTCACCGTATATTATTATTGTAAGCGAGCTGGAACGAAACGTATCGAGAGACACACGTTCATGGAGGGGGAGAGTGACGGAGGGAGGGGGAGAGAGAGAGAGAGAGAGAGAGAGAGGGAGAGAGAGAGAGAGAGAGAGAGAACAATAATATCGCGGTCAGTTAATAGGACAAGAGAAGGCGAAAGAGAATAAAAAATAAAAATACCAATCCGGCGTAGTAGGGAGTTTGTTATAATATTATATGTACGCGTGTATATATATATATATATATATAATGACGTCGTATATAATATTACACCAACACAATATTATTATTATACATAAGTAGTTATATATACGCGCGTACCTAAATGATATTATGGTAGGCGCGTTTCGAGTTTTCGCACGTTCCTTTTAAAGCGTGTTAATATTATTATTAATATTATTACTATATAGTAGCCGGTCAACTCTTCGGCCGCAAGTTGGATTTATGTGTGCCACATAAATTACGCGAGCGCGCGAGACCGACAAATTTACCGTACGTGAACACACGTTAGTGCTGCTGCTGCTGCTGCTGCGTCCACTGCTCTCACTGTTTCAGCGGCGGCGGAGGTGCAACTCGCTGTTTATACATAACATTTTACTCGCTGCATAATATTATTATTATTGTATTATTTTATTCGATGCGTATAAATAATATTGTACCGCAATAATTATTGTATACCGTACGTAGATAATATTATAATATTATATTGGATATATAGACCATCAGCCTTCGCCGAGCGTTTCCGAATGACACAATCGAATGGGATAGTATTATTGTATATTTTTGTATACCGCGAACAATTAATTGTTATCTATTATTATTTTATTAAAAAAAAAATTATAAATAATTATTTAGAATTAATAATGGTTCAAACTTTTATACTTGGTAACAATATAATATATGTTAATATTATCACGTCATAATATATTTTTCAAAATATTTATTTGAAAATAGTTATTACTACATTATACGGCGAGAAGTCAGTAGCCTAACCCATCGGCTACTACTGGTAACAATGGTATCGATGGTACATAATATATCGAAACTTTGGGAACGCTGGCCCGTAGGTGTTTAGTTTGGAGATGGCCTATCCATTATATTATATTATCTATGCAACTGTATAATACAAATTGTGTACACTGTACAGTGCATCTGTGGTTGTATATAACGACGCTATATTATCAGTTTAAATTTATTAGTTAATTTTTTTACACAAAGTAGAGTAAGAACCTCGAACCCGAACGATATTTTATTTTATTAACCTTTTTTATTTTTTGAGTGTGCCATTAAATTATGAAAAATATTATACATATTATATTTTGTTGTTGTATATTATTAAAAATGAAATAAAATATCATTTTTTTAATTTTTTACGTGCTCGCGACTTTCTTTGTTGTTGTGTTCCGTGGATTTGCCATCCCTAACTTATAGTCTTTTCTATTATATTACTATTATAAGTGACCAGTTACTACGTAAAACGATAGTCAAAGCAGTGTCGTAAATAGTTTGGCCGTGTGTGTGGGGGGGGGGGGGGAAGGGGGACTGGTGGTCAGTAAGCTGCAACATTGCAACCTGCCGAGAATTTACTGTCGACTCGAATCACATAAAAACGTGTTAATAAAGTACAACATAGTTAATTTACTCGTGTTTAATATTTGTAACCCGACGACAATAGTATTTGTTATTATAATTGTTCAAATATTATATGTATTGAATAATAATATTAGTTTTTCAGTAACTTCAGTTTGATTAACGGAGAAAAGCTATATCGTATAAGAAATGTACTAACAATATATAGGTATACGTAGGCTGTAGGTATTATGACAAAACTCATGTTTAGTTGAGATAAGTAAATATGAATTTAAAACGAATTTTCGAGGAATGCAGAATAATACAATGAACCCAGAGAGGAACTCTAGTAAGCCATCTCATCTCAGAGAGCTTGAGACTAAATCCAGAAAATGAAAACAACACCATTGAATATGGTGTTCTTATAAAAAAGAAATATTTCTAATATGGAAATTAGAATACTTGATTTGCTATAGCCTGCAAACATATTATATTATTTGAAATTGTTATTATTATATTATTACTATTACAATTATATAAATTAGAATCATAAAACCATTTATATTACCTACGTATCTAATCTAAATTTTGATTTTAAAGTTGTTAAATGGATTGTATGCTGTAAATATGCAAGGCCAGCATGCAACTAACCCTAATTATTTAAAAATATATATATTTATAGTATGGCTAACGGCCCAGTTCTCAAAGATGAAATTAAGTTTTCACGACAAATAAAAAAAAAATGTGAATTTTCGTAATAATCGTAATTACATTTTGATATTTTAATAACATTAAGGTTTTATAAACGTAATATAATTTACAATTATTTGACTATGGTTATAAATTACTGTGTATTATAAAATTGTATACAATGTATCAACATCACATTCTTGCTGACAAAGTATGCGTTAAAATTAAAACGACTATCATATTTTTCGGCATGTTTGTCACGAAATAATTACCAGCTGTAGTATACGACGACTTTATGCAGAGTTCCATTTCCTCGGAAGGTGCCACATCAAGAGTTATCTATTGATTGGAACCCTCCGAGAAAATAAATTCCCTGTTATAATAATATAGGTATGCCACTGGATCAACTGGGAATTATGTGTTTATTATTTATTATTTATAACGTCTACGTAATAACCCTATTAACCTATATTATAGCCACGCACTTGAAACGTTTTAAGCATAATCAAAGATTTCAGAAAAAATATTAATCCGGTACAAGCACGTCATAATATTTTAATAGAATTTTACCGCCGATGGAGTAAATATAAACTATCGGTCGCTACCATTATATAGCTATATTGTTGACCGGTAGAGCGCACGTGACGTACGTTCGCAACAATTTTTTTCCGTCGCGCGAACGGCGGTAAGAGACGATGAAGAATTACGGATGTGGGGCTGTTTAGGTATCTCGTAGTTATATAATTTAATATATTATAAGATGGTCCATCCAAGTGATCCGTTTACACTCGTTATTTGAACAAAAAAAATTTCATCGAAAAGCTGCATTATTCAAAAATCAAAAAACAATTTTAGGTATTTACAATGTTTGTGGTTATCGATTTTAGGTTTTTACTTTTTGAATGACATACATTTTTTCAATATTTCATTCACATAATATTTTACCAAATATTTTGATACATAAAAATCGAATTTTGAACAAGTTGTTCATTAGTTACCAGTTTAGTAGTTATAATAACGTCTTGTATAGTAAGTAATACGTAGTTATTTCGAGTTTTGATGAGTGGAGTTAGGTGACATTTATAACTAATTAACTAGGTAGTTTTATAGCTAAACTAGTTTGAAATGCAATTGTTATGTGCCAAAGTATTATGCACCTACACCTAAAAATATTCTGCTTTGGAACATGAAATGAATAGTAAATATTATCGTTCGAAAAATAAACCCTACGCATTTTTGAAAAATACAACTTTTTTTTCAAAAACGCTGTTTTGCAACGACAACAGGTCAAAGATAATATTTTTAAAAAAACTTAGATTTTTCGAAATTATTAGTGCATTTAAATGGACCTCACCTCGTGTATCAGGTATATCTACGACCACGATGGCGTGCAACTGTACAAGTCACACAAAAATTCATCAAAAGACCAACGAAACAATCCGGTCGGCGGCCGATATATACGCGTATATAGAATTTATCGATAAATATTATATTATTATATACCTACTGCACGTGGGCGCGGTTGCGGGTGCGTTCAATTCGAAAAAAGCTTGTCGGTTATTAACTTTTTTTTTTTATCATGCAGTGTAACATTTGTTCTCGTCGATGAAAAAATAATAGAATGGCGAGAAATGAACGTTTACAATCAAGCGAGATTTTGAATTTTTAAAATTCGTCGACCATTATTGCGTCAATGTTGTGCCAACTATAACCAATAATAATTATTGTTTATTTTTCCAGCGGTTTTTCCTGTCAATAATTCTATCCGCTTATAAGCTAAACGATATAACATTTCGATTACACTTACCTAGTTATTATATTAAAGATGTAAATACTAGTAATAACTTAACGAATAACTAAAATATAATGACCTAACCTATCGAAACATTAAATTACTGTCGAGATAAAATATTTTATATTAATCGATTTTAAACGGCCGCCTTTTTAGTAGATTTTTGTCTTTACATTTACAAACAGATAATATATTGGTACCTTCCTAATTGATTTGTTTATAAAATGTTCAAATGAAAAATATGTCATTATAAGTCATCGCGATAATTACCTATTTATGTATGTTCACTATATTTTTTCAGATGTTAGCTCGAAATCAGTTTTAGAGCATTTAATAATTTACTTGTATAACACTAAAAGCCTTATACAGTTTCTTAACACTTTCAAAATAGTAGCCGCAACTCACAAGTTTAGCTATTTGGCCGACGTTTATATAGCATAATAAAGCTTCTTATAAACACTCTTCCCGTTTGCCTGCTACATAAATATTTTAGACACCATTAAAAAAACACGCGTATTAAAATGGAAATTCCATTTTTGAATTCGAAAAAAGCGTACATTAACATTAATATTTGGTTGTATAAGCGTCTTGATGGGACAACTTAATATTTAATAACTGTTATTTGCGCATTTGCGAAACCGTGAGCTATACATTAACGTTATTATGGTTTTCTATCATAATACACGTTATAATAATAATATGATGTCTGTGTACACACAAACAATATTAAGTCAATTTTCTATAGTTTTATTTATAATAATAATAACCAGTATATCGCACGATAGCCATATAAATATGTTAATATTTCTCGTGGATATGGACGTCAGATTTGACATCAATTCGACGGAAATAATAATTGTAATGCTCTTTCTAATAACTATTTCTATATAATAATATTATTAGGTATATATAGTAGCATTTAACTCACGAGAATTGATATTGCGTAATGCGATGAAATGTGTTTGGTTTAAAAAAAAATATGTATTATAATTATTTATATAGGTAGGTACATAATATGTTCTGCATGAATTATATCGTACGAAACGCAAAATGTGTCCAAATGTATACGTCATATTATTATTATTTTTTCTGCGCAAATTCGTTAGGTAGGTAACATGAATCATTAAAATATATAATGTCCGTGCATAATAATAATTAAATTAGTAGGTAATTGATGCAACGAACAAAATTCGTATTAGGTAGGTATTTGTATGTTTTACGTGTACCTACAGAAAACATTGTGCAAACGTTTTATCGAACTAAATACTAAAATCATTATTCATCTACTTTCCCCTGTCTTTTTTTCTCGCTCCATCACTCTCGCTCTCGTCCGTATCACACTCTCGCTCCGCCGTGCCATGTCATATTTAATCAAAAACCAATTTTATTTTTTATGCTTCCAGCATATCGTATGTCCCTCCTATGGCCAGTATTTACTAATTTATAAATGAAATTATTCTGTGTCATAATATAATAATAATATAGTCATCGAGTTTAATCCGAATTTTCAACAAAACCTAGAAGTATTACCCCGCTTGTTTAACAATATTGTTTGTACATATTATCAAAACGCGGGTATTTTGCATTTTTCATGTCCTGCAGTATTAGGGTGAGTCCTTACAAGTAGGTAAACATTGGGCAAACTTGATGGCACTTGATATATAACTTATAGAATTAATAACGTAGGCAGAGGACATAATAATATACTGTCGCTATAATATATATGCCTAATAGTACAATATCATAATATACTTGTGCCGTCGTCGGTATATATATAGTGGCCATACTATTTTGCGATATTACAATATTATATTTTGTTCTAGAAAGCAGCGCGTGTTACCTTTTGGCGCTTGCGATAACGGCGATAAAAAATAAAATGAAAAAATAACAATAATAAAACCGTGCGTACATCGTGTGTCATCGTTACGACAAAGTTCTCATATTTTAATACTTTCGCGTACTACTATTATACTGAGCGGGACGTATCATACGTACAGGTAGGTAGGTATAATAGGTGCCTACGTGATTACAAGAGTCTGTTTATTCGACACGGCATTTTCGCCGTAAGGACGATTCACCACCACAATACCGCACTCCAAGAAAGGTCAACACACATGGCATGCCTTCGTCATAACCAGTACAGAGTTATCACAGACCAACTACGTCCAGTATTTAATGGCGAATAACGCGTCCATTACGACCTTAATGGACATAAAAAAAAAAAAAATAGATAGCCACCCACATTCTATTAACCGCCGCACGAAAATGTGTAACGCGAGTACGCGTCATTGTATATTGATAATTCTATTATATTGATATTATTATTATAATAGCGATAATGTTATTTCGTGCATTGTGCGATAATTATAATATTTATCGCAAAAGAGGATTTTTTCCAAAACCGTAAAACGTTATGTTGATATATATTTTATTATAATTTGAATCGAGCTGACATTCGCACCAGTAGGTTAAACTATTAGTAAATTCATTATTACGATACAGTTCTTAAGATAACGGACTTGTCGAGGGACAAAATATATACTTTGCTCTGTATGTACTTAAATTTCAATGTTTTTTTGGTGACTTTAATTTTATTTAAAAATCGTTGAGGTTCTGTCGGAGTTATATTATTTATTCATTGCAAGTTACACCAATGCTACTTGAAAACTACTACAATTGCGATTAAAATTTGTATTTTAATGCAACTATGATTTCCAAATAACATTGACGTTATAATATAATAAATTAAAACTTGTTACGATCGATATTGGTATTTAATATCGTTAGTCTGTTAAACGTATACTGTGTCATAAAAATAATAGAACACAATTGAATTCGTATTACAAGGCCAAACTTAAATTTGTATAGCTCAGCTACAATGATTTACACTTTAAAAAAAAAAATAGCTTTTATGATTTAACAACCAAAAAATTTTCACTTTTTGGTTGTTAATCATTAGCTAGAAAAGGTGTAGGGTACTTAAAATTAGTAGATCTAATTTAGAAGTCTGTGTAGTGAATGTATTCAATTATTTTTACGTCACGTACTTTACTGAATCATCAATTATCAGCAATCGGTCAATGGACGCTTTCTTCATTGTATTTCTAACTCACTAGGGAATTATTTGTTGCTGTCTCGACATTAATTTATTATATCTTCCTACAAAGATTCAATAGGAGTAAAATAAGGCGACCTTTACCGTTCCGCAAACCATTGAAAGTGTTTTAATTGTCAAAGTTCGATATTTGTATCAATTGCCAATATTTTTGTAGACGGTTAGAAATTACCTACATAGATTTTTTTTTATTATTTCTTAATATAATATATTAATATTACATCGTTGAAAATATCTTATCACTATAATAATATGTTTATCTTAATTATTTAATTTATTGTTTACACACACCATATTTCATAATATTATTTATTTAGTTATTTTATCATAGTTAAGTGTACCATAAAAATAATCTGCTTAAGAATATTTTTATAATTTAAATTTGTTTATTTTTCGGATTTATTTGCCATAATAAATCGCACTTATTTTGAATGGAAGTCAATAAATAACATGCACTTTAGTTTAAAGGCTTAATACAAATTATTTAAACGAGCTAACACTATAGCTATACTGCTCTAATGTTATTACAATGAATATACCTATTGGCTATTAGCCATTTACTATTTTACATTAAAATAAGTATAGAAAACAATACAAATAACAATCACGATTGTTAAATGAATGGATTCAAACAGCATAAAACAAAAAAAAATTTACTTTTATTTTTAGTTAAACTATGTTATATGGCTCCAATTGATGATTAAAATAAACTACCTACTGAACAAAAAAAAAAAATTATAAATTAAACATTTTTTAATTTAAATTTTCATTGGGTTTTTCAGATTACTTATGAACTAATTTCTGAAATGTTAAAGTTATAAACGCTAGAAAGTAATTTTTCGTATTGTACGTACATTTAAACCAGGATTTTATTACCCAAGGAATGTTTTAACTTCACCGAATTTGGATTAGAAAGTTTCACACAATGTAATGCCTTATGGTACATACGTTTCATTCAGCACGGTTACAGCGATGACGTAAAAAAATCAATAGTATTTTAGACATAACAATAGACACCATAAATTATTTTTAAATTTTAAATTTATTGCTCATTGGAGCAAAATATGTTTTCACTGAGCAATAAAAAAATTACATTATATTAATGTTATAATACATTGTAATAAACGTATGGTAAAATTAATTTATATAATGTGAACTAAGTAAGACACGTGTATGACATATTAAAATGTGTACGACCAATATAGATGATAACTTTCGTATTTTTTTTATACGATTTAGTCTTATAATTTTATAAACTATATATACTATAATAATATTATGTTCGACGATAAAATGAAAAAATTGAAAGTTTCTTACTCAGTACAGCCGTTGTCGTCAAGTAATGACAATATCATGTGATTAAAAGTCGTAATATTATTACGATGTTACTTTTAATGGTCGGACATGCTTATTACCGGCGGATAAATGATAAATTACAATGCAAATATCCTTGTACCTTCCGGGTTACAAGAATAATCACAATATTCATAATGAACATAATATAATATATAGGACCGTGCGCTTTGTATTAAACAACACAGTTCAGAGTTATTATGAACTCTTCGATTTGCATTATGAAATAATTATGATGATAGAAAAAAAATGTCGGTATAATATTGATTGGATAATATACATGATAATATCGAGTATCGATATTTTATGTGCTCTTAATTCACGAAATATTATTAATTCGTCAAGTTTCGGCTTAGATAGTATATTATATATGATATTTTATAGGAACAATTATATCTTTATCGCCCTCTCTTTCTTTTTGCTCGAGGTATCGACGTATCGTATTTTACCGAAATGATGCGATTCACTCTTTTTTGTTGTTGTTGTATACATATATACAAATAAATAGGTTTTATAGGATTTTTTTATTGTTAGTGTTAAGATTAAATGAGTCGCCATTTTGTGTTCATTGTTCTTCCTATATATATATATAGACGGTTTGTTCGTAAGTCAGGCCCTCTATATATTATATCGTACGTAGTAAAGCAACGGTGATTCATCTCATAGAATCGATTTGGGGAACTATAGGGGACCGAGATATACGCCTACAAATCGATTCACATTTCCGCCCAGATTCGGCAAACATATTCTTCTTTTAATTCGACATAACTACATTTACTTTTTTTTTCAGTATCAGTTTCTTCCAAGTATTGGGAAATTTAGTTAGTACTATTAACGATGGCTTTCCGATTCGTTCTAGCAAGCACATACTTATAATATTCATTTGAACTGACAATTAATGTGTTTTTATTCGCTATAAATATTCACACAATATAGAAATAATAACATATTATGTTTCGTTTAGAAAACCGTTCCAGAATACTATTGTTCAGTTCAAACTTAAGACCCGGCAAGAAAGATGATCACTGTTTTAAAAAATATGTAACATTGGTATCAAAATATAAGAAAAACACACAAACACACACACATTAGATAAATATACTGAACTGCAAATGTTATCAAATATACTGTTTATAATAATAATATAACGCGTTGTATTTTTAAGTCGGTGAAAAACAACCAGGCTTTTGTAATTATATCGTTATAGCAGTACGATTGTTTTTTTTTTTTTACATAGGTAAACAATTATAATGTTCAATGTACAAGACTCAAAATAATTATATTTATTCAAGATTAATATTTTTATCTTTAATTATATCGTTAAAGAAATACGATGATTCTTTTGTATGTGTAAACGATAGAATCATTAATGTACAATGTACAGGACTCAAATCAATTATATTAATTATTCGAGAATATTGTTTTTCGTTTTAGACATTATTATTTGTGTTTATTCCTGTTATAACGCAATAACACATATACATTACTTTCTTGACCATTGATAGTTCATAAAATAGCTTAATATTATAATAATAATATAGCCTAATAGTATAATATAGTATACCACACACACATAATAATGTTGTGCCATTGCAAGTACAACACCGACGATGTTATTATTATAATATAGTCAACCGTATACGCACGTGTCACACTCGCTTGCGAATTAATGACAATAATAATTTTGATTCGAGTAGAATCGTGTTTTTTTTTTTTTTTAGAGTGAGGTCGATGTTTTATATATTAAAATTTTTTTTTTTTTACATAAGGCTTTTTTCATTGAATTTCTATGACAACTCGTTTTAGGTATAACTCGCCGCGCCACTGTTTTGCGTTTATTCTCAAGGTCAATAACGCCTGTAACGCCAGACGTACGCTCCCATAATATAATGTAATAATAATAATAATAATAAATATAAATGCATAGCCAGTATGACGTCAATGGCTCACTGCAGACTCGACATCGGGAAGTATATAGGCTCGATGGGAGAATATTGTATAATATTGGCCATATAGAGGTACCTCTATTATAACTACCTACTTGCCTACTATATTATAATAACAACAATAATATTATAATAACTGCAAAATACGACAAACGCGTTTCCACCGTACAATCCAACAAGTGGTCGTGTGTGTGTGTGCGTATATTATTATAACTGCGTGTGACTATTTTATAACCGATTAAAACAATTAATATCGTTTTGTTCGTCCCGAAAAACTAGTTTTCAGTTACCTCGGTTTTTTCATTCCACTTCGACGAGCTTTGAGTATATATATATAATATAGTGGTAATGGTTACCCGCAGCGTCCTTCACATGCTTTTTTATATTTTTTTCATGTGCATAAAAATATTATATTCTTTTAAAACGAGATGTGAGGCTCGTATTTGTTCAATTAATTATTATTAAGTATAGGTACCAGCTATATCTACTTACTTATATTCAATACTATTATAGGTTTTTTTGTTTGCAATCGTCAATAATAATATCGCTCTTGTTCGGACGACAATAATAATTCGAATATTATATTATATTATATTGTACTATATTAATATAATATAATATATTCAAAGTCTGTGTCGGAGCATTATGTAACCACTCATAGAAAACCGACCGAGTAATAATCTACGTGATGTCAGTCAGCTTTAGGAAGTGTACGATGTATATAGGTACGTGTATTTTTTTTTTTTTACATACAATGCGCCTGGTTGATGAATAATTATGTTCTCTTTACGGTTTTCGGTTAGAATGTTTAATGCTTAACCACACTTCACGACCAAGCACCAAGTCGTCGAATAGTTTGTATTTTTACAGTACGGCGAGCCAATAATAATTCGTGGCTTATGCCTTATAAGAATTTTATTGAGCATTGTGCCGATAACCTACCTATAAAAAATTGTTCCAGATCCGGGAAAAGATTTAAAAGAGCAAGGCGAAGTATACAGCTATTATCGCCGATATTTGAATTGTGTCGATGTGTGACTATAGTGAAACTCGTTTGAATTTTAATTTATTATTCTAGTCTCGTAAATTTAAAACAATTTAGTCTAAACAAATATCATTATGATAATCGATTGTATGTATTATATAATACATACGTTGTACAATATACATATATTATATATATATAATCTTCTAAATGGTAAATATTAATTGAATTACATTCCTGTACTGTTATTTTAATTTAATTATTTGTGAACACCCGATAATGTTGATTTTGCCAGTGCTTGTCCGAATAGGGAACTTGGTATTTTTTTTTTTTTAACAATCTGAAACACTAAACAAATAAAAAGACAATTTAAACGAAATGCATTAAACGTATTCACTGAAATAAAAGATGGATATAAAATTAAAAACACGTCAAAATATGATTAATGAAACAACTTTTAGAAATCTAGTTTAAATTGGTCACTGTAATTCTACTCACAACCAATGTATTATGAGATGTGACTGAGGATTAATTTTAACTAGCAGGTATATTATTTGAAACGAAACATAATATTATAATACAATAACTTAATTCATAGTTATATATTGCAATTCATTTTTTTACCATGATAATTTTTAACAGCTATAATACCCATGTTCCCATTAATAACACAAATCAAACAAATCGAATACCGAGTCTACCTAAAACACAGCTGAGTACACTTATTTCACAACAATAATATGTTTTTATAAAAACGTAATGTGTTCAATGTTCTTTGATAGGTAGGTGTAATTCGTTCAATTATATAAACACATAAAACACAATTATTTGAGTCATTTTAAAATGTAATTAAATAATGAAACATAGAATATTGCCCTAAATCATAATTTATTAATCAACGTGATTTATTCGATGATTTTTTTTTCAAGTAGAAAAATGACAGTTATTCTAATTTCATAAATTAATTGCTTTATTAAAATAGAATATTACATTATATTATATTTTAGTAAATTGTATTAAAAAAAATACCTGTGTAATGACACGTTATTATAAAAAATCTTAGACTAGAGTAACCTGGGTTACCAGAAAATTATTTTTTTTTCATATAAACTGTTCATGATTATAATTTATGTTATAATTAATTTAAAATATAAACACGTCATAATATGCATTTTTTAATCTTGAGACAAATATTCTGAATAACTTCCTTATTATGTCTATTTATTTGTTAACAAACAAATTATATAGCAATATATAGCATTATATAACATGTTGAACAAGTTCGATATTAGAAGTTTATGTTTTTAACAATAATTTATGACTAAAATGTAGATGCAGACATGCTGATGTCTGTTACTAAAAATTATTACTTCACTGCTTTTTAAATACCTACACACAAAACATTAAAATATCGATTTTAAACTTTTGTGTTTTCCTTAAACAAACAGACATTCGTGTATATTCAAATTAACTCGGTTCACAAAGTTGAACAAGTTCGTTATATGCGATCATGGATATCAAATACCATTTAAGCACATTAAGAAGAAACAAAAATATTAAATACGCTATAATATAGAACTGAGTTATTAAACGCCGTTCATACCCAGCTATAAATAATTGGATAATTTATTTAATATATAATTGGAAAATTGAATGCAATGTCTACATAAGAGAAATGTTATGTGTTATTAAACGATCATTAAACTTTTAAACACGTTGATAAAATACATATATAATTATTGTAGTTGCAATGTTTATGTTGTTAAAAAAAAAAAATAATAACCATAATAGCGTTATGTATTGGCAAGGCGCATGCATATTGCTTACACATTATTATTTAGGTATATGCGCGAATGTGTGAACGTCACAGACTGATCGGATAACACTATATTTTAATCATGGTCATTAGGTTGATTTAAATAATAAATCGTATAAATGCAATAATGCAAATAATAAGAACATGCAAAATAACTGTGTAACTAAATATCACGAAGTGTTATTCGTAAAGACGTAGCGATTTACAACTGAATACAATACACTTATAATTGTGCACCTCGTGACCACATCAACAATAATTAGTTTATAATATTTAAATATGAATTAAATTAAATTAACCATTGTGTATAAAAAGAATAGTATCGTGGAATTTATATTTAAGTCTTAAATTAATTGTACTTACTCAAAAGTAAAAGTTTTTTTTTATAATTTCACTTAATATGCATGCACCCACTACATAGGTGCATATGTGTTATATTATTATATAAATATTACAATAAATAACTTGTTTTATTATTTATTGTTAGTTTAAATGAGAAACGTCAGGAAAAAGAACATACTAATGAACTAGTTCAGCGAACTAATTTTTAGTAGGTGGTGCAAACGCAAATTTTAAACACCCACCCGCCCCTATCATCACAACAATATCACCACAAAAATATTACTCCCATTTTTTATTTGTTTCTATACAATTACTTGGCCATCAATGATCAAAGTATTATCAATTATCATATTCATATTAAACCTATAGGTATATATTTTTTTGCAAGCATAGTACGAAGAAATTTGTTTAATACATTTTAGTGCTTGAACAACATTAATTATTACAAAACGTCAAAACTCTATGCTTGAAAGATATATAAAGTTTTTATACATATTTTCTAAAATCGACCTCCCAAAAACCCCTCTAAAATATTGTAAAAAATTATAAAATGTACAAATCATTTTAGACAAAAAAAAAAACTTTAAAAAAGTGACAGCTTCTTTTTAAAAAATGTGCATGTCTTGCGAGGCTTTAATTTTTCTAATATCCTGCATACATCTTTTGAAACATGAAAGTTTGAGTTTAGTATTAAAAGTAGCACCAGAGTATTTTACATTGAAGTCTATAGTCTACGAAGAAACCATATTTTATTCATGAAGTATTTATATATATATATATATATATATGTACCATTATTCGCATGCAGTTATGACTGCTACTTTTACAAAAATTTCAGAGTTTGCAAAGTTATAATATGTGACACAAAAAATGACAAAACGACACGGCCGCGGCGGTTACAACGATGACATCAAGTAGCGCCTACTCGTCACGACAGGGCGAAGACCTTGACGTGGGGTGAGATGAGATGAGTTAAGAACACGGACGTCGGCAGCGACGGACCCACACAGAAACTCAAAAGGTTCTGCAGGTTCTAATGGTGCGCTACTCCTTTGGCCTCTGGCCTTTGGACGAATGAGCGGCCCAAGGGACGACACGCCAGAGTGAAAACTTCGGGAGTTCGGGACAGCGGTGCTTCTTCGGCGCCGCGATCAGCTGACTCTCTAATTTTCGTCCCCCGGCAATCCCGTACCAGGTCGGCGCTGGAACGGTCGCCCCCAATTTCGCAGCTCAAATCTCATATCGCTCGACCATTGGTCTCCGTCGTCCGTCGTCCGTCGTCGTCATCGTAGTACCGTCATCGCGCGCTAACCGTCGATCGTCATCGTCGACGGTCCGTCCCCTCGGCCACCGTGGTCTGGCTTCGCCGATGACGTTATGTGGTCGTCATTGCGAGTCCGAGCAAACCCACCCGCGAGAAAGTTGCAGAGGTGACCAGTGGCCACAACAGTTCGTAATCTGCACCTACTCCGCCATCTCGTATCTCTCCTCTTATTGGTTCATTGTGTCTCCTGTCCGACGACGCCCCCCCTTCTAAATGGTTATATTGTTTTTTTTTCTCACCTTGTTCTACTTTTCAGCCATTTTGAGCTTATTATTTTTTTTTACGTGATTCAGTTTCTTTTTTTTTTTATAAATTCAACTACTTACCAGATATTTAAAAATCACCTTTTTTGTATTGTTGATAATTATTAATTTAAACACCGCGTGTACACAAAAAAATATTGTTTCTCTTTTTTCGAATGAATAAACCAATTAGGTACGGATTTAACGACTAATAAAATCGTAAAAAAATATTTTTCAACAGAAAACTCATTAATATAGAGTCATGTCAACCTGCAGTATAAGCGATACACTCGCATTATAATATTATTTTCCTAGAAACGTTTAAACCACCTAACACTAAATGCGACGAAAACCGAGAAATAAATCATAAAATAACGCATAACACCGACAGATATGGCGAGGATTAGTATACTATAAACTCCAATTAATAGTTCAATTAATTCATTTTTTTTAAAAAACATTTTATATTTATAAATGAACAAGTCGAATAGATATTATGCACTTTAATGGAATCTCGGATATTTCTTTAATAAGCTTCTTAATAATTTATTAATTGGAGACTTATCATTAACAAATTAATTTCAAGTAACCGCTTTGTTCTACGGCTGTAACGCGAACAAAAACGATTACGTTTTCTACAAATCTGACTCCTGATATACAATTGTAATGTATAGGTATTAAAAGAATTTCATTTCAAGCAAGACCGTTTTGCATAACACAACAAAAATAATATCATATCATATTTCGTAACAATTTGTTAGTCTTAAAAATAAAATATTTTGTGTGTCATTAAGTAGGAACACTTAGGTACACTTCCGAATTCCCGGACAAATCCGCGTTATAATATTATATAGGTACTGAATATTCACTGACGTGCTGGCACACCATAATATGTCCCTTATTCATATAATATAATAGGGTTACCTTTTTAGGTATAGGTCTTATGTACGTATAAAGTAAGATTTATTGATTGGACGGATATTAATTTTTGTATTACAAACGATTATTTCAATAAAACATTAAATTCTAATCAGAGATTTAAAAAAACATATATTTAAACTTTAAACATACAACTTGCAACGTATCATCATTCCGCTAACATAATATTAAATATATTGTGTGTTATTATAAATTAATAGACGTTGCTATTTATTTTATTATACTGAATATTATAGTTCTAATATAATTTATGATAATATAAAAACATAATTGTTATAGATGACAGTCATTTGGTATTATTATATTTTATAATATCACAGTTACAATATAATAATATATACAATGTAGTGGTCTTAATTGTCTCTATTCATTATTCCCATACTTACAATATATTATATTATTTAAAACGTATAAATTTGACGTATGCATAAATTGCACAATATACATATCACGAACAACGAATATGTTACAAATCGGACCAATTTTTGCAGGTAGGTACCAACAATTTAGATTCTGAGCTGAGCGATAAATGTGTATAGGTTTTACAACGATGTCTGTTTTTGTTTTGACCATGTACCTACACGTTTTAGAGTAGAAAAAATCCATCGGTCATCAACTTATTCAAGCATTGGATCTGGCAGAAAATGTAATCTTGTTGGTACTTTCAGGAAGTCGAAAGTAAAATAATGCTCAGTGATTTTTGAAATAACCAGATAAAACGGACATTTTTTTTTTTGCTAAACCTGTTTTCCACAAAATCGAAATTGTTTATTTGTTGTCAAATGTATTCAAAAGAGAATTGCTTTAGATACTTGAAATTTTCACTGAATATTTAAATTATTTGTTGTTGGTAAAAATAGTTCAACCTACCTAATTAGTAATATTACTAATAACAATAAATATTATTATTCATTGTACAATTTTCTTAGAAATATATGATTAAAAAAAAAAAGTTGACTTTAATTCTACAAATATTATTAATTTATGATGTTTAAAATTTGATAAAATTGGATATTCACGCTTAAAATAACGATTTCTTATCGACCGATTGTCTCATAGGCTGACAGATCATCTCAGATGAGAACCGTTTTTCATATGCAATGATTTATTGTGGAATTCAAATTCAAAACATCCATTACTTTAGTGACCTACTCAATGACGATATACAACGGTCGTCACCTACTATAATTATAGAGCATTATAGCGAGTTGCCCAATTTTTCTATCCGTTATGTAAAATGTACTAAAATCTATATAATAAAGGTATGAGGCGTTCGTTGGTATTTATTTACGTCCATCAAAATCATATCTTTATTTAGTTTATCAAATTAGGTATAATAAGTAACTCTGTTCTAAATATGTACGACAGATAAATTATTTAACTCACATCGTGATGTAATCTTAATAAAATAATATGATTACCAACGGTAATAAATCATGATTTCATAAATATTATATTATATGTTTTATCTTAATAACCCTGAACAATTGATATGTACATAAATAAAGATTCAGTTTGGCATACTATACGACTTAAGCGTCTTAGCGGTTCACACGGAATTTAAAAACGGATCAGGAAGGTAAACCGTTTTAGTAAAACATTTTATTATTTTTCTGGGACGTTTCCAAAAAAATATCCACTGAATAAACCCAACAACAAAATATAAACAATTGCATATAAAAATATACACAAGAACTTTACTTTTATGTTATAACCAATAAAAATAATTGAAATGCATAAGCTTAACGGCGTTTAGGAAACTTATTGTTAGTTTGTATTGTTAAATTTAGACTTATAACTATAATGTTTGTTTCAGTTAATTTATTTTGGCATAAAACTTAATATAATATAGAAGACCAATAAAAATAAATATACATAAATAAGTCGTAAACAAAATGCAAAAAAACATATCAAATAGTTAAGATTTATTTGACAGTTCGTAATAGATTTACGTACTTAAAGCAACATATAATACCAGTAAGCAAAATAATTTTCATATACGCATGCAATTTAGTATACAATATTATCTGAGTACTCGTGAACTTAAAACAGTAAATAGTTTCTTTTAGATCGAAAAAAAAAATGTATTACAGGGTACATTTCCGAATATTATTTATACTTACAACCACTGCACCGAGAAGAGAGTACAGAAAACATGCGAAATAGTATAAAACAAATGTTAAATTTATGTGTAATAATAGTATTTGTCATAGAATTGTAGATTTGTAACTACATTTTATTGAGATACCGAAATATAATCTGTAAATGTATTTGTTTAATCTACAAAGTTGTTTTGAAAATATAATTATAGGTATTGACCACGGTTATTTACATGTAAATAACCGTGGTATTGACTCATTGTATATATGAACATACAGTTAGTGTACAAACCTGTAAGCTTTCGGAAATTCTTCAAACAGGAAAAAAAATAATAAACAAAACTTTAAAGTTTAATTATTACAATTTGATAACTAAACTTAAAGATTTAACAGCAAAATGTCAACGGTTAAGTTACATAATACAATAATAATTATAAAGTACTCACAACTCATAATCTTTTTCGTTTTATTGGAATTCGAAAGAGTAATTTAAATATAATGTAAGGATGGTATTACAATGCTCGACTTGGGGGTGGACGCAGGGGGACGGAGTACCCCAACTAATTTTTCAGAAATTTTAGAGTACCCCTACTATTATTTTTAAGGGGAACTCACGGGACTCTACATTATTCTGCATTTTTATCAAAATGAGCGAGATACCAATCATAATTGGTCTTATGGATTATTTCATAACCGCAGATCTATAAGTTAGTAATAATAAGCTAGTTAATATTAACTAATTATTACTAGGCTATTCATTTATTTACATTTATTGTATAATTTTGAGTTTGATATTATTTATAACTATAATATAATATGTACAGTAGTTATTAATTACCTATTATATTACCTAATATGTATTTTAATATTATTTAAATTGGGGTTATTAGGGGGCGCGGCTCAGTAACGTTTAACAAGTGATGGGGACGCTCTTTTTTTAAAAGTAAACTGAGTCTCCCTAGTTTAATTTTTCCAAGTCGAACACCGGATGGTAATTATGCTGCAGTGATTACAAAATTTTCAATGTAACAATGTTTAGATCTGATATAAAAAGTGATTTTTTTATTTTAATTTCCATCACAACTACGTTTTATAAAAGCGAACGCCATACATTTGTAGGTGTTATCTCAATCTTAAAATTAATGTACAATCAATTTTATATTATTATTTGCTTGAATATTCGAGTAAATTAAACTGTTATCAAACCTAAAGGTAAGCACATTATCCGTTTTCGTACTAGTATAATACGTTGGTTTTTTACAATTTTTCAATTTTTAAGCGAGTTATGAGTATATTTGATTTTGATTGACACAAAATATTACAATTTAAAAATGATCATAACTATTTTAAAGTAAAAATATAGTAAAAAACCAACGTACAAACACAGATAATAATATTATTTTGTTACTTCAAGTTTGACGGTAGGTCAACTCAGTGGCGGGCGTGTTGAACTATTTTCAGACCTGAGGCAAACCATACCATTCGATCACCCACCCACAGCTTTTAGTCTAATTTTTTTTTTATTATTTAATACTTTAATAGGTAGTATAAATATTATTATTAAAAACTTTTTATCGTACCAAATCCACTGCTCGGTATCCACCCACCAGCCCACTCATTTTTGTTTTTTGAGGCAATCGCCCGTAAAAAAAACCTACATCGGCACGTCACTGGGTCAACACACTTAAATATTGAAGTCAACAACACAAAATCGGTTCTGCTGAACGCGATTTCGATATGCTGAACGTTTGTAAATAATATAATCTACTGACTAGGTACACATATTTTCGATGTTGCGTTCTGTTGAGATAAAACAAAACGGCACGCCATCCACAAAATCCACGAACAGTCCTCAGACGAGATTCGAAACTATCCCGTTTGAACTGATATGTTAAATATTCGTTATGGTCATTGTTTTCACGCTCAAAACGATTTTAAGGTTCGTCGAAACGGTCAACAAATTTACCAAACAAACAATAACAACCATATTATTATCGTTATATTATATTCGGCGTTTATTGGAGTGTTTATAATTAACGTCAGGGGTCAAATATTACTCCGATAACAATGAAAACCTATCAATAATAAATAAAATAAAAAACTCGGTCTTAATTATTACGAATATCGTTGCTCGAAATTATCACTACTGTCGTCATACACACACAAAACACTTTCAATAGCAATCTATTACGTCATTCGGACGCGTATTTACGCTCTTATATTGTTTCAATTAAACCTCAATTGACGGCGTAATATTCTTCGTCGCCGACTATACGTCGCTATATAACTATATATTATTATATACAGTAAAACCGTCTTCTCCCACCTCCACCGAGGCTAAATAATAAATCGTCCGACGATCGGTGTCACCCGTGGCCGTCGATTAATTAACTATAATAATAATAATAATAATATATATTGCCCGTGCACTATACACTGGCTGCAGTTGTGCGCCGAGGCACGTGCAATGCGACGTCGTCTCGAAAAGAAAAAAAATATACGCATTGAACAATAATATTGTTATTATTACTATATATATTGCACTTAACGTAGAATTGTTTTTAATTTTTGAAGGAGGCTAGACTAGTATAAGCCCGTGCCCGTTCAAGTTTACTTGACAAATTATTTTTCAATTAACACTGGCAAACAAAATATTATTACGATGATAAAAAAAAAAATAATAACATCGAATCATTATCAACGGAGAGAGTGGGTAAATAATAATTGACAATTTAATACGAGAGCATCTTCGTATTAAGTCGTTCTTACCGAAATTTAAAAAAAATATCGAAAATATATTCACAAATTGTTTATTTTTTTTTCACTATCATATTATAATATACGTTTCGATAGACCAATCCCATCATTATACGTATAGAGTGAAAATGTACAATTGGCTTTAAATGCCCAAAAAAGGTTTAACAAATTGGTTATTTTCACACGGGGAATTTAATTTGATTCAGTTTACCGGAATAATATTAAATCCGAAATTTAATTGACCATACGATAGAACTATCAATATAGTATATTGCACAAAGGCCTATATGAAACTCGAATGGTGTCTGAACGGACAGTTTTACACCATCAATTTTAAACTAATTTGACAGCAGAGAATTACTTCTCAATACAATTTTATAGTACTTTGTATATAAATATATACAAGCGGTGAACCACACTATTTATTATAAAATGGTAAATTCGATATAGGTTAAAGTTAAAACATGTCTCATTCTGAAAACCGGACGGAATAATTGGCTGTTTTAAAAAATACATTAAAAAGTCATCATAAATATACCTACTTTCGAAACCAAAATATTATTAGTAGCTATAAATTAACTCAATAAACTATGTCTACAAGATGAATACTTTTAATTTAATTTAAAATAACCAAATTATAGTACGAGCATTTTCTGCGAAGTAACATGTTTACGTTTAAATTAACGACACTGCTATGACAGGGTTTACAAATTATTCAGAACATATTTTTTAAAGTTTGTATTTTGTTGAAATTAAATATTTATTAAAGTCTTATAGAAAACTATTTCACTCATAAACCATGTTTTTGACAAACTTTGACCGCATCGTGATTTTAAATATTCCAATGGGAATTTTATAAACGGGTGTATATGTATTATTTATTATTAAATAAAGTACATTTTCTCGTGTGAAAAAATAAATGTTGTACAATTTTAAAAGTTATTATAGAACGTCAAACGCGAACTCATACTTCTTATAATAACTGTACACAATACCTTTACAATTTTAAACATACAACAGAACTTCACGTTAAATGTAATTCAATATGTCAAAACGGTGAAAACCATAATATTTTGTGTACCAACGTTAAAAGGAAAAACACCGGGAAACTCGGTCTGCTATATAGTGTGATTCGAGTGTACCACGTCATTGAAAAGGACACAGTTTAGTACCTATACAAAATCCAAATTCTGAGCGGAGACTGTTAGATTAGGTGTCAGTCTCTGTTTCAAAAGATATATTACAACATACGATTATAATCATATTACAACTAGGTAGTAATTTGTTTTTACATCAATGATAAGGTAGCGGTTGAACTCATTAAAAATAACCCACTTTTTTCTTTTTTTTTAGTTTGATACAGGCTTCAATACAGTACAGGTTTTAAGCCTACATAGATTTAATAACTGGATGACTTATAGCTGATATAGTGAGAATGTTTAGAGAAACATACAATATTGGTTTAAATTTACAATTTTAGGCTTAAGTTTATTTTGTGGACACATTTGCAAAATGCTATGCTAAAATCGCATTAATATGTTACATTACAAGATAGTAATATACAATGACAAATTATTGTTATTCATTTCCCTCGGTCTTTTGTTAGTAACTCCCAATTATTGAGAAAATTACATTAATTTCCTAATTTCACCGCCTCATGTTTAAGTAAGGTGGATCAAAAGTGCTATCAGAAACATAAAACAGGAAAATATTCATTCTTGAAAATACATCCTCGAACTGCTTAGAATCGAAAATGTTTGAACAAGTACTTAATGATAGTTCATTATTTATAGCATACATAAGTATATATTTAAACTTATCGTAAATTCATAAAAAATATTAATTTTTTTCTCGATTTACAATACTTATAATTTTTTTCCAATTTTATATTTTTGTTTATTGAATTTAACCGTTTTATTAAATAATAGATAAAAATATATTGCAGTAGGATTAACGCTGTGTTCAAACGCAGATAAAATTACACGGTAAAAATTATTGTTCTCAAAATAATCATCGCATACGTCATTATCTTTCTAATTTTCGAATTATATACTTTATAATATTACGGTTATTACTTATTATTTACTAAATAAGATAAACAATACAAACAGACTGCACAAACACCGCACGCTGTATGGCTAATCGTCAATACGAACGTTATAACGTTTTGTTCTTTACCGGAATAGGAAAAAAAAAATCAAATATACGATCGAACTTTATTAAATTGACGTCATCGGTTACACACCACAATACTGCGAGTACACGTTCGTAAATTAATTATTATGAACACGGTGCGATGCCATAACATTATTATAATATTATATTATGCATCATCATAAATTTATCGGTCGAGATAAATCGGAGAGTACCATTCGGAAAATTCAACACAGCCGATACCGCGGTGGTGTAGCGGCCCGCCAAAAAATACCAAAAAACCAAAAAAAACCCCCCAAAAAAATGAATCGTTTCACTGCGGCGGCGTATCACACTCGGTTTTCCGTCTCGCGAGCAACCTACGTGTATACACATAATATACGTTTACCGCTGTGACCTTTCAGGCCAAACATAACCCGCGCTTATCTAAACCCCTCGTAAGTTTTTTTCACACCGGATAGGTACGCCGGCAGCGGTGTAAACCGAATTGTGTGCGTGTGTGTGTGTTGTGATATTTTAATATTATTCTTTTCACTCGTTCTGTACCGCAGTTGTTCATATATTTACATTCGCCGCCGCCGCCGCCGCCAAACGCGCACGACGACGGCTGTTATTACGGGCGTGTGTACGCACACTCTTTTTTTCGACAAAAAAGTGATTATTTTCATTCGGTTAACACTAAATTGTCCGCGAACGTCATCGAGAGACGTATAACTGCAGTTGCCACCCGAACAAAATATGGTTTAATGACGACGCGCTAAATAACAATAATATAATATCGTCGTCGTCGTCGTCGTCGTCGTCGTAACCGCTGTCTCGGGAGCCTGTTATAAACCAGCTATACCTTACCTATATAATATGATGGCGGCGGTAACAAACTCTCGACGGGTCACTTTTTGTTTTAACCGTCCGTCAGTCAGTTGTTCGCCCAACATCACAGTTACGATAATATTATCGTGGACAATAAAATTTCGTCGAAACGGGTTCGTTTCGTCTGTATCAAAGTATACTATTCATATAATATCGTAGGTAGGTATATATTATATTTGACAGTAGAAAATAACGCGATCGAGAGATTTGCAGACGGATACGACGTCACTACCCGTAAGACGCGGCGGAAGTGTTTTCGTATATTATATTGCAGTTTTTAACAGCTGTTAATATATACGTACCCATATACGCGCATCTATTGTAATGATCGGGTTCGGGCTCTGCGAAACGAAATATCGCTGGACGTATTGATGATTAGTATTTCAAATTTGCTCGTTACCGGCTGCAATACGTCATAGTTTTTACAGTAATTCTATGACTAAGCGGTATAGTTATAACGAAGAGGATTCATTATACTATATTTGTTGTTATATATGACCACGAGAGCAAAACGTATCGCGTTTCTTTGATTTACAGCAAACTCCGCTGTTGCACTGCGGTCGCGCAGTCATAATGATTTGCTTTTAAGTTCCATATAATGACATAAAAATGTGTGTGCAATAAAAAGGCGTCTTTTGTGTTTCGAAAAATTATTTGGTGACCGAAGTCTTGGTGTTTGGTTCTGGTGTTGTAATACCGTACACTTTAGAAAATCCATAGTCGTTATGATACGCAGTAGCAGTATACCATTTAACTGCCGCCGAGCATAACGCGAGTGATGCAAGTAAATTAATCTCTATTAATATACAATAATATATTACGTTAAAGAGTAACTATTTGTTTGTATGAAGGGCGGGTAATCACTGTAACTACTGAACCGATTCTAAAAGTCCTTTCGCCAATACAAAAAATACGCTGTCCCCGAGTAATATATTATCTATTACAGTACTTAACACGATATGTGACATAGTAATATTTAAGCATAGGTATTTAGTGTATTTAAGTGGTTTTATATTTTCAGGATAATCTCTGAAACTATATTGACTCGATTTAAATGGGGTTTTGTATTATGTAGATCATTTTTAGGCAACAAACATGGTGTGTAAGGAATTTTAAAAATTGGGGTAACTAACATGTATTTTATTTCTGCTCATGAAAATCGAATCTTTTTTAAAATGTTTATTTAGCAGGACTGATGCCACTACGTTTACATATTAAACAAAATTTAAAAACCAACATTGGTATAGTCTACCCGACCCACCGTGCATTACTGTCGGATTTTTTTCAACGAAATAAAATAATATAAAATGTATTCTAAATCTGTTATTTAAATGTAAAACTAAAAGAAATGTTCGTTTGTTTGTAGATCATAGACTCGAAAACTACTCGTCCAATTTTTATGAAAGTTTCAGAGATTGTTTATATATATATCAGAACAATAATTTACAGAGTTGTTTGAACCACTGTTCGAAAATATACTAAATGCTCTATCTAATCCGCCTCAAGTGGATTGACCATCTATGTCGAATTAGTTCACTAAGCGAGGCACACCGACGCAGATTTTCTCGTGAACTGAGATACACTAAAAACGAAATACACCGATAAAGCGCAGCATTCTATGTTTGTTAATATATTTTCCCGTGCGAAGTCGGGTTATATATGGCTATAGTTGTATAGATTATTAGGATAACAACAGGATGGCAGCAATTAAATAACGTAAATATTATGTATTGACTAAAAATCAAGGCATTATTACGTTCTCTTTCTTGCTTACTTTAGTCAGCTTTACCATATTTATGCGTGCAGATACGCGTTTAATAAGATACAATGAGAATATCGGTTAACCGAATGACAATACGAAATTCGGTACCCAGAGGTCTTATTGCTTACCAGTGGCGTGGTGAAAAATGTTAATGAAAGGAGCGAAATATATTTTATCCATCCATACCCACCAACCCACACATAACAAGATTTACCAAAATCTATCGCTTTGCTCGCGGCTGTATGTAAACTGCGGCAAAATTAACCTTTTTCTTAAAGTTGATATGTAAACTGCGGCAAAAAAAAATTAATATTTTACAATCTGCGATAAAACCGATAAGATACATTATACAAACTGCGGAAATTTATTTTATATACCTTCTATATATTATAGTACCCAAATCATGTATGAATATCGTTTAATTTGTCTTGCGTACAAATTGGTAAGGTAAATCCAAATGTATTTTTAAGTTTGAACAAAACATAAATGACAAAATGTTAGTTGGGTTAATTTTTAAATTAAAATGTTTTTTTGATTAAACGATCACTGCGATCTTTTAAAATAATTTTTAATAATAATAATAATATTTTTCAGTTTTAAAAATTGGTTTTTCTTTATTTTTACGCCTAATACTCTAAGAGTCTCTAGACCAGCTGCAGCGGTTTCCAAACTGTGCTCCGCGGAGCCCTTGGTGCCCCGCAATGGTCTCCCAAGGGCTTCGTTCATTATTACACAAATGCATACAGCAAATGCAAATGGACGTTAAATATTTCTTGGGACTCCACGTGTATAATATAGTATATATGGAAGGTATATAAAATAAATTGCCGCAGTTTGTATAATGTATCTTATCGGTTTTGTCGCAGATTGTATAATCTTAATTTTTTTTTTTTGCCTCAGTTTACATAACGACTTTTAGAAAAAGGTTAATTTTGCCGCAGTTTACCATCTTCCTTGCTCGCAACAGGTACTTACCATATATTATGAAACATATAAATTGGGTACAAAATACATTTTTCTCATGTACAAATTTGTGTTTCTCTACAAAAAAAGTAACACAATACTATTTACATAAATTTAGTTTTATCTAAATTTGTAATGATGATGCATGCTATCGATTTAAAACTATACATATTTAGAAACTTTTAACATAACATTTTGGGATGAAGTCAAACAAAAATTAAATTTATAAAAATTATACAGTATAATTTTTACTACAAAGAAAAGAGTAAACATTTAATTTAAATAACCTAGTTGCTAGGTGATAACATTTTATTTTGAATAGGAAAAATATGAGTTTTCGTGAGTGTTTGTTTGAATTTGAGGGTGAATGAAGGTTCACTGAACCTTTAAACTTGGCATGCATAATCCCGTGTAATGCATAATAAAAATTAACAAAAAAAAAATGTGTAAATAGTTCATTTTTTATTCTTACTTATGTGGCCACGGATACCTGTTGCTTACTCAGTCATTATAAAATAGTTATTTTTGATATAGCGGTTGCCTGAATTTTCAAGAGAGAATCAAAACTATACTTTAAGTTTACTGAAACGGTAAACTATCTATTTGTCGAAAAAAAAAATTTCAAAAAGTTAATTCTGAATAGAAAAATGATATATTTAAGCGTTTTTTTGATTCATAAGTGTTTGTTTGAATTTGAGGGTGAAGGAAGGTTGTGAGAAGTTTTAAACCCGGTATGCATAATGACATGTAATGCATTATAACAATTATCAAAAAATAAAATGTGTAAATAGTTCATTTTTTATTCTTACTTATGTGGCTACGACGCTTACCTACACACATTTCTCAGTGTCACTGACGTCTGACACACGTCGTGCATTAAGTATGATAATGTCAGCTAGGATGACATGTTGCTCCGTGGTTTGGCCCAAAAACCAAATTTTCAAAATCATGTAGACACCTACACTTTGTATTTTTTACCACGGTTTTGTCATTATCTGCTTGCCAATATCTGCATCTAATACCTGTCAATAACTGATGCTATATACATGTCGATAACAAGCAGTTCTTGTTGTTGTCCATTGAACGGCGATAATTTTTTCGATTCGTCACTTTGGCACCGACAACATAGTACGACACCAAATGGGGCGAAAAAATCATATTGAAAAGTCATCCGCGTGGGTTATCACGATATATTAATTGTTAAATCTAAGTCACTATTTCAGAAATAAAAATTTAAAAACCTTTCGAGATACCTAGAATAAGTCCGAAATCCTGTTTTTTGGTCCACTAATCGCAGTTTATGTTTATTAGTATGGTTTATTTTATTCAATTATTCTACAGTGGCATTTGTTGTCAAAACACTCAGTATGATATAATAATATTATAATATACATTTATAAATATATTTTTTGCGCGTTCTTGTGGGTTTCAGCAAATGGGTTTCCGAAACGCGCAACCGTATAATGAAATCCGCGTTATTTCGCGTTTCGTACTTAAACTTGACGTCATTATATAATATAGATGAATACGATGACCGCAGTCTATAAAATATATGCCACGTAATTAAAATATTATATAATATGTATTTTGGATATTCCTTTCGTTCGCATTCGACCGCGTTTAAAACGAGCCATTTTGGTCGTTGTCGTCTCGTTGATCAAATAAATCGTCACGCTGCTTAAAACACACTTGACCGTATATATTATATACGTGTCGAAATGGAAAAAGGGCTTAGCGACACCATAATAAACGAGCCACGATTATATCAGACAGTTTCCGCTTTCAAACAGGCGGGCGCCGGTGTTCCTGGACACGCATAGGTATGTCTATATATTTATTCAGTACACACAATATTATTAACGACGAGCGGTTCATTTTTAATTCTTCGTCCTATGTGGACGACAAATTAACGATTGAAGTCTGCTCGCCACGAAAAATATACCAAGACCGTACCCCGAATGAGCCTCTCGAAGCTTTTAATGCCGTCGTATAATATAGAGGATCGATGATATTATATTATGTTTGTACAACGAGTATTATTGTTATTGTTTTATTACGCCAAACGGCAATCTTACATATTATTACAACTACAGCGGACATAGATGGTAAAAAAGTATACGTCATGTGAGTTGTAGTTAGAATACAATATAGGGCTTATAATATTATGTACACGAGATGTTATTATAAAGAAAAACAAAGTTCTAAACAATATACATATTATTATAACAGTTAAACGATAATTAAGTAAATGCGGTTGTGTGGTCCAAGGATTAGTTATTATTATTTGAAGTACCGAGCACACAGAGCAGTTAAGTATAGCTGTGTCCATATCGTATTTCTTGGGAAATGAAACTGCGATTGATTTCCTACGAGAAGGGACTGTACACGGTATAGCAGCAAGGAGATCGGAAACGTCCGGTGAACCATTTACTACTGAGGATATAAAATCTAAGTAGCTATATCGTGGTGAGAGGCAATAGTGTAGGGATATTCGGACCTGTCTTATATATTGAAATAACCGTGAGGTACGTGTAATATGACGAATGATGTTTTCGTTTTGAAAGCAATGTAGTTTCAACAATTATTTTGGCCACATTCAAGACGTGTCTGGTCATCGACCAAAAACCACCTGACAGACTACGAATCCGTACCTAAGCGGAGAACGAACAATGTCATAATATAAGGTACTTAGGTACAGAGGCATCCAATACAGACTTCAAATATAGTTATGTATGACAAATCCAAAAATCGTATTTACCATCATAATATCGATGTGCAATATATAGCAAGTGCACTATGCATTTTTAGCTCGATTACCTGGCAAAGTGGTAATTAATTAATTAAGTACCTATTCAACAACAGGTTAAGTGGTCGTTATAATTAATTAGATATTCAACAACACGACACTGACCTTTGGCTTCGGTTTGGACTGACCGAACGCCTCCTCCGTCGAAGCCGCAGCGTCGTAGTCCTCGGCGCCGCTGAACGTGCTGCACGTGCTGCATCCGGATATCTTGCGCTCGGGCGTGTGCAGCGAATAGTCTGCGTCCAGCACGCTGATGACGCTGCCCGCGGCGCTCCACGTGCTCGCCGCGCTGCAGTCGGACGACGAGTCGTTGAACCCGCAGTCGGCGGACGGCCTGTACTCGAGCTCGCCGAGGTCGTCCAGAGTGAACATGGACGAAAAGGACACCGGGTCCTCGGAGTGGTCGCTGACCACCACGGACGGCGTCCGGAACTGGCGGCCACCCGCGCCGTTGACCGGGGTCGCGCCGTCCGGCGGACCGCAACCGTCGTACACCATTACGCTGCCCGCGTCGCCGCCCGCGTTGCTGCTGAACGACCGGTACAGCGCCGGGTGGTGGTGCAGCCTGCTCCCGAAGTCCCGGTGGTGGTGCGTCGTCTCGTAGCCCTGGTCTAGGCTGTGGCCCTTGCGGCACAGACCGCCAGTCCCGTCGCCCTGGCCCTGCCGGCCCACCGGCCCCGTCCACGACTTGCGCCGCTTTCGCTTCACCTTGGTCTTGCTCACCTCCAGCCGGCTGACTACCAGCTGCTGTAGCTGCGGCCGCCGGCCGTCGCTCGGCCTCATGTCTTCCGTGACGCCGTCCGAGTTCGTCGTCAGTTTGTCGTCTTCGTCGCTACCTGTGTACAAACGAACAAACGATATTATGTCAAAATACATAGAGAATACGTCATACGATTCGAAACGATGGTAAACGGGCGCTTTATACGGTCCACTATTGTTTATAATGCAAAACGCGGAAGCTTTGTACGGCCGGTCAAAAATGTACACTGCAGAACGATGGACACTTTAAACTTATATAATTTATTATAATAAGAAACATTATTTAACTATAATGCAACTACTGTTCAGTGGCGTGATTAGGAATTTGTCTTAGGGGGGATAGACATTTTTTTACACACAAAATACTACATTTTTAAGTACAGTGGTGTATCATCAGTAGGTATTTAGTACAATTGATTTATTATAAAATAGGATCCGGGGGGGGGGTATATCCTCCTCATCAACCCATTAATTACGCCCCTGCTACTGTTTATACGATTGTGCAAACAGTGAGTAACGTTTTATCAATCGAAAATATAATCTTCTTTGTAATCATAATAAAATTAAATAATTGTTTATCGATTTACTATATTACTGTGTATATTTTCGAGGGAGCTACGTCGATATGCAGCAATAAACTATTGTAAAACATTTAAAACAATATTAGAATACACGTTAATTGATTGGAACCGTTTAAAATTATTGTAAAATACGCTGTGTCTTACATTACTTGCAGACCATATTTTGTTATTGTAGGTCTCGCTATTCATAAAAGAACAAAATTGAATATACCTACCATTGAAAAAATTGATTTTAGAATACTTAAAAATAAAGTGTATTATAGTTACATATGATTTATTATTGTCTATTTAAACCTCGATTTTGATCAAATTGAGGCTTACATTACATGGCTTTTCCTCCATCGATATACATATAAACGTACATAGTATACTTAAACAAGACATGATAAATAATAATATAGTATGGTTCATTTATAAAAATATAGGTAGTCAAAACTATTTTTGACGAGTTTTTTTTGTTTGTCTATATTCAGTTGAAATTGTAAAAACTCTATGACATTTTCAATACTATTTGTCATGACTAGAAACTTATCCGTGCGACATGTATTTTATTTTATACCATGTATGTTTAATGTTAGCATAAAGTGTCTGCATTGATGCGTTCTGAAATGTACGTTTTTACCCAACTGTACGAAATAGTGTCCTCTTTCGGACATTTTCGTTTTTACACGACCGTACTAAGTGAACTAGAGACCGAAATGACACACTCAGTGAAGTATTTAGGAATTTGACACACCAGGTGCACAATCAAGTAGTGTCCCTTTTCCATTAACATTCATTAACGGCAAAGAAACGGTTACATGAGGTTCTAGGTGTCGGATAGTCTCCCACGATACCATAAGTAACCTTCTCCCAATAGTTTGTCAAATCTCAACGCCCCGAAAAGAGTCTTATCATACACTTGTTTATAAGGTTAAGATTCTTCGATATTTTGCTTTTAATATTTGTCACTTTATAATATATTTTATTTTTACGAGCATTTTTATTAACACGATATGTTGATTTGAATACAATAAATGTAACGTTTCTATAGAAAACATTAAAATTGATCATTATTTATTACCAATAAAATAAATACCAAAGACCCATATGCGGAAAGAATTTCTTATAATATATAATTTTTAGATTTACTGTTTATTGTTCGTACATAATAAATGAGACCGCTTTGATATAAAAACCAACCAAATTCTGTATTTTATGGTTATTTGTTTGTCCAGCTTATAAAATTGAATTAGTTCATTATCATAATACTCGTATAATATATTTAGCGCGAAAATGCTAATCGTCACAATATGTAGGTACAACAAATTTTTATTATAATTTTCCTATTAAATACGATTATAAATTATAAGTTGTCCAAATAAGTTTTGTTAAAATAGAAAAATAGATTTCATTATTACGGACAAGTACTACTGCAACATTGAGGATGGTTCATTTATTATTGTAGACATTTTTTGCCAAGTTTAATATCACGTAGGTTTTTTATTAAAAGTGCACACAAAAACTGCTTATTTTGACCAAACAATAAAAAAAAAAAACATGGTCTTACTTGTACACCCCTGGGGGTTGCAATCAATTAAAAGTGGAAACTATAGCCATCCCCCATAAAAAAAAACCCATATTTGATAATACCGCGGTTGTTGTTAGGACCATAATATTATGTGTGTAAACATTCGTCTTGCGGTAGAATGAGTTCGACTGCCTATATAGGTATTTATTCCCTAATAACCGCGAAGGATAAATAGTGTTTTAAATTTGTAATTACTTAGTGCGCGGTTACCCACATAATTATACCACCTCAGACTCTGGTCATGTATGTGTACGTGTAAATTATCATAGCTATCATTAGGCTATAATGGTATAATACATGTTTTTTTACAAATGTCGTCAGCCCGCACAAGTTGTAACAATGACGTTTTAAGTGCAGTAACGTATACAGCCGTGTTCGAATTCCAATTAATTAAAACGCTTTCGAAATACGACCAAACGGTACCTACTACCTACTTGAATACGTCCGAACACCTACTTATATGAACTTTATAATCATTCTTATCATTATCGTAAGTTTATTATGAGTGTGATATATCATAATATAACTACGTTCAACTTAAAATGTACTAATCTTTTAAACTGAAATTTATAAAAAGGGTTTAGTGAGATAATTAATATTATAAAAAACTCCAGAATAGATAATGATAATAATTAATAACCATTACACATTTCATAATTATATTGTGCCAAAGTTTGCATACAATCTTAGTTTACATTATCGAAGTTAACAGTGTATTGCAATAGTATAATAAAACACCAAATATAATGGTTTTTTATGTTTGAAAAATAATAAAATAGGGTATTGCAATAATTTATAAGACGCGTTCTAAAAGGAAGTATGAAAAATATGTCACAGGAAATAATATTTCCTGTCTAATGCACAATCCATATATTATACTCTTTTATCCTCGAAGATGAAAGACCTTGTGTGTATCACAAACAAAATTCACGGTTGAATATACCATGCCTTATTTGTTCCCAAAAAGCAGTGCCAATCTTAAATATTAAAAGGCCTTTGAGAAATTTGAATAATATTGTATTCAAATATGATAAAATTCAGAAGAATATTACATTCAAACAAATGTTGATTGACATTTGAAACCCTACCTATCAAAATATCGTACAAAAACCGTATAAATAAAATAGTCAAGAGGTCAAAACATTTAGTACTTATAATATGTCTTATACATAAGGTAAAAAATGCCACGAGAAGTTAAATTAATTTTATAATTGATTTATATCTAGGTTACAAATAAGAAGTTTTTTTCAAATGTAAAAGCGTTATATTAAAAAAAAAAACTTTAAAAAGAAAAAGCAAAATTAGTTTTCTTTACTCTGTAATATATAGGTAAACTATTTTGTAATTTAAATTTATACTTCTGACATAATAATAAAAATATACATTTACAAATTATTTAATGTTGAAAGTTCAAAAATTAAAAAACAAGGTTTATGGTATTATTAAATTAAATGTATAATAAATTCCGTAAACAATTGGATACCTATAAAATGTTCTACGTATAATAAGAACAAAGTTAAAGAAAATTGTAATCGACTTGAATTTAACTGAAACAATAATTTTACCATAACGTTTTGGAGCACCTGTTGACATTGCCAGACTGACCTATTATAATGTGTCTTAACAAAAAATGCATATTATACGTGTTATATATATTAACGATTAACACCAATATTATAGGGAATGAGACACACAGATATTTTATCCAAAGCATCGGGAACATACATACTTTTTGTTTTCATAATTTATTAAAATATAATAAAATAACGAATTGTTGTCAAAAATCAAACAAATCATTTACGGAGTATAATACAATAGGTACACGTGAAGTACGTTTCTAAACTCCTAATGCAATATTATTTGTACAATCGTTGGAGAAAATAACAACAATACTAATCATCTGAACACAGGAAAAACGATTTTAAACTCAACAATTTCAAATCCAAAAAGACATGTTTTAAACAATCGTAAATCATGGAAGTCCAATTTGCATCGTGTGAAGTTTAGCGAAGCACAAACCATACCCGGGATAAAAAAAAATATATAACAACAAATAAAACAATAGAAAACATATACAACCAACTTGGTAAAAAAAAAATACATCGTGAAAACATAGTGTAGGATCAAAAACAGTGTAAAACGACGCTGATGCGCAGTCCATCCAAGTATGAAGGTAAATTAAGAATATAAATACAATTAGTTATCAACAAGTTAATTGTGTAAGAGTTAATTCTAATTTAACAGTGTTTTTAAATTTGTTTATATTATTTTAAATTGATATAATTCTTGAAGAATGAAATTTTATTATATTGACGTTTTGTACAATATACTAACAGCTATTCTTACTCCATAACAACGTTCTTTTTTCTATAAACTATTTTGCATGTTGTTAAAAAAATATTTAGGTGTGTTTTTTTAAAATACCTATTATTAAAAGCATTATAAACTTAAATTCTGATTTTATGAAAATATAAAGAGTCAAAAAAATCAATCGAGTGCAGTTAAATAAAATTTAAATTTAACCCCATAATATTTTTAAAAAAGTATTGTAAGTACTTGAAAATAAAAAGTAATATGAAAAACCATCTTAAGTATAGTACTTAATAAATCTAAAAGGAGACTTATTTTTATGCCAAAACTAAAATGCATATTATATGTTATGCAATATTATTATTTTATTATTTCCAATAACTCTTATAAAATAATTAAAAATGATAACGTAACATTCAAAATATCCTTTAATAGGTAGTGTATAACAATAACTCTACCTAATTACTAATAAATAATTATATTTTAACAGATAATAATATTAATATTATGTTGGTATATTATAATGTACAAGTTTAAAATTATTTTTACATTTTATTATGCAGTATAGTATATTATAATACTTATAATATTTAAATTATTAAGTAGTTGATTAATTTTTATAATTCTATAAGATTAATCTCATTTATTGTTTATCATTATTTTTATTAATACTTCGTATAAATAAACCATTACTCAAGAAACATAATATAATTTTATTTATGTTTATGTTAATAATGAATAAGCTTGAGCTATAAATTCAAATTTAAATTGGTTATAAATGTATGTTGGGTAGGACCCTGATTTTATACCAGTTTTCGCAATTTACTTATATAACTTAAAAACACTATGTAAAGGCATTCATTTTATAATTTTCAATAATTAAAAAAAAATATCAACTAATCAAGAATAATTAAAAGTTAAAACCAAATAAATACAACATATTGATTTATCTGTTATTCGTTGTCCAAGTTCTTATAATTATAATTAAATGAAATAATATTATTTGTATAGCATTAATTAAAACTTAACAATTGATTGTGTATAAATAAGTATATATTTAAGTAACTGTTTAAATCCTTGAAATATTTCATTTACATTTAGCTGCTTTGACTATTATAATTTCTTTATAAAAAGATTTTTAAAAAGGCCAATGTTTTGTTGATTGCCATAATATAGCCGGTAAAATTGTTATCAGTAAAATACGTTTACACAATAAAAAAAAATACTACAATAATTGCACTTATCTTCAAATAAGAATCCATAAAATGATAAAATTAAAAATGAAGTTATAAATGGAATTGAACTCGTGAGTATAATATATATATATATATATAAAAAACAGGTAGGTATAATCTAATTTCTGTGAAAATATTCATGTGTACCTATGAAATACTTAAGAAAGAGCCGTAAGAAAATATATGCATATAAATAAAGCACTAGTTATTGATATTCAACGAAAGAAAAATAAAACCTCTTGTATACTAATGTGGCATTATAATTATTGTATTACTTCTGGTTTAATTTGGTCACGTGTCACAACGACGTTTTGGCCAATTAGTCGCATCCGGAGAAGCAACTAACGACTCGTGAAAAATAGTCGATTTTTTTCTCTTCGCAGTTCGTACTTATGCCGGTTACTTTGCCAAAAACCACAACCCACCGTTTTTTTAGGTTACCGAGTTACAGAGTAAACTAACTTACAAACTAAACAAGTTAACTTTTGGCATCATAAATTGTGTTTCGACCTTTATTCTTTTACATTATAATCGATATTAAATTGCTAATGCTTCTGAATTTATTTTTGTTCTAAACTTTAAAGTGTTTGTGCATTTTTTTTCAACTTAACTGGTCTGACGTCTCATACATATTATAAATTATTATTTTTTTATATAGGTGTCTACTATGAGAAAAAAAACATTATTCAGTAGTTTGTACATAATATTATACTGAAATAAAATGTAAGTGTTTTATTGGCATATATTATATGCAATAAGCATACAATTGATGATGAAAGCCGGAAAACGTTGAATTAAGCAATAATTTAATAAACTTACAACTACCTAAGTGGGTAGGTACTATTTATGATAATTTATAATTTCAGCGATATTAAAAATTAAAATTAGTGTTATAATAGTTATAACTCACAAGAGCACCAATAAAGATATGTACCTAATATATTGTGTATTGATACCAACAATTCGGTCGGTTATTCGAATTACCGAAAGTACCTAATCATTACGGACCAATAACGTGCCGAAAGAACCAATATATATTTGCTGGACGTAGTGTGCCTGTACAATAATAATTATCGTTACAATATATTATACAGTCGAGCAGAAATTACGGTTGGAAAAAAAATCATTTTTCAATATTTTTCGCTCTATTGTAATAATAAAAAAAAAAAATACCTACCTAGTAGAATATGATAAATTATCTATCTATAATATTGTGGTGTAAACTATTTATGTAACTCGGGTCATTTAACTGATTGAGTGCGACCTCAGTTCATCTGCACTGTTGCGATGTATAGGTACGACGTAGGTATATGTGGTAGGTACCTATGTGAAACGCTTTTGTAGCGGCGAACGATATATGATAGATATATACACACATATATATATACCTATATATATATATATATACAATAATATGGCAGTATTAGGTTAGGCAAGGTCGGTCGTTCAACAATATTCACTGCACGTCACAATCGAGGGGAAATTGTGTAAAGAGCGGATGGTCTAAATTGAACCGATCGTTCGCACACGGTATAGGCGACGGCAGCACGACACACAAGCGTTTTAATAATGAGACCAAACGTCTTGGCATATAACCATATCGCGTCGATAATGTAATTTTTACGAATAAAACGCTCAGAAAATAAACGTCGGAAACCTATTCGATTACGATTGCAATAGTACCTACGAGTTAGATCGCGCGGAAAAAATATATTGTTGTAGATCTTAAAATATTATTCGATCGGAGTCGTGCGATATACACCGGCTATCGTTGCGGAAGACTAGAAATTAAATTCCATACGATATAAATATAAAATCTATTAATTTGATTTACATTAGGCGATTTAGCGGATTTCATATTATTTGTATCGAACGACCTGCGTATAAGTAAAAGTTATACCACAGTGCAACGCATACCGTTCTGTCATAAACCATAGAGTGACGCATTATAATCAATAATAATAATAATAACATGTGTACATCAAATAGCGTAAAGTAAATTTAAAACCATTAGTAAAGTTGCGACGAAAACTAATTTTTATACTCGTAAAGAAATCATACTAAACAAATAGCTAGCAAAATTAGATCATTGTACCCTATGGCTAATGTTTTTATAATATGATGTATTTTTTTGTTAAAATATTTTGTAGTCACACTTTCACTTAACATAATATTATAATATTGCTGACAATATATTATTATATTATTATTATGAACATAGAGTAGGTATACATTTTTACATAATCAAAATAAAACACATTTTTATTAAACAAAATAGCGGTTCGCAATATGAAATTAATAATAACACGAGATAATAATATGATATTTTCATACCAGCGATCTCCATTTAAAATGTTCTATCTTTATGGATATTAAATATTAATATACGTTTTTTTGCGATTTATTTAGATTTCACGAAAATCTTGTTACGGTTCTTCGGTATGTTTTCGTATTATTTTTATAATATTAAGTATATACTTTATGAGGATTCAAAACATAAATCTTTTAAGCAATACTATGTAAATTCAAATGATAATACCAAAAGTGAAATGGGTGGGTATTAAAAATTGGAGACGTAACTACACAACACGCTGTTTGTAAAAAGTATAAACAAACATGAAAATCATCCAAGTCAAGTGAGAATTCATAAGTCGGTCATTGATTATTGTTAAACGAACAGAACATTCTATTGACAGTTTATTTTATTACCAACCAGAATCGTCTTGGAATTACGATGCAAAAATGTCATGATATTATTATATTATACTAATAATAATAAAACACCTAACAATAGGGTAGATGTATTGTTAACTAATTGTTTATTTTTTATGTACCTATACTAAACTATTCAATTTCAATTGTTTTTTTTTTATCTATTAAGCCTCATTAAACAGCAGATATGATGATATTTTTATACTAGTTGATGGTCAATTAAAATCAAAAAAACATATTATGGTCAAATTTTTTAAAAATTATATTAAAAAAAAATTTTGGATACTATTTTGTAAAAAAAGTTAAATACGGGATCATCACTAAGACAGATGACCGGTATACATTATATCTTACACAACGTTAACTCAAACACGTTGTGAAATAAAAAATAAATACGTTTTTTTTCTTCAAATTTATAAATAGCTTAGAATTTAGTATTTATTACTACTAGATGATTTTACATTATTTAAATAAAAAAGCATAAATTTAGTTATAATAATAATATATATTATAATATAATAACCATAACGTTGATAAAATGTACAATCTCCGATCTACACGGAAACGTTTGGAAATATTTAACTATTGGTAATTTTGGTGTAAATCAGAAAATAATATGTACATATAGATACAACAATCTAACTGATTATCAAGTTATTATAGCATCGTATCATAGAGCTGATGTGTTTTCGAATGATTTTGATTTATTCAGGTCCTGGATATTATAGATTATTAGAAATTTTGAATGCGTTTGTCGTTTTATTTCATATTCATATTATAATATTCAATATTAGTAAATTTCCTCAATAATTTTGTTACATGATCAATTTAAATATTTACAACAGTAATTAAGTAATCTCCACTAGAATTTTTTCTAATATCATTTCAATTTTTATGTATCATTAGTTTAAAATTTTAAACTGGCCGATGCGGACTAAAATATATAGTTATTTAATAACTGCACCTTGCAGTAGGCGGTACTTTGATTGAATGTACTATTATTATAATGAAATTAACATTTTAAAACGTCTCTTTAACATGAGTTTATTTGTGAAACACCCAAATGTAAAAACGAAATAGATATGAATACCACAAAGATTGCATCGGTGAATTCTTAGTTATATATTGACCGTGTATAATTTAATAACGTAAGAGAAAATATTTTAAATCAACGTTTTCATATCACGTATATACCAACAAAGGTCCGTAAACAAAAGCCCGCAAAATACCGACCGTCAGGCCACATATTCATATAGGTACTTAGCTGTCAGAATTATTGATGTTTAGAAACTACTAAATTGGTATGCAAATACCGCACATCGGTGTGACAAATTTTAATGATTTCAACGGTGTGTGCGGTATATTAATTAATTTCTGAATAAATTGTACAAGCGAATGAAATTATATACATATATATTAAAACAATAAACATAATATATAATATACATATATATATATATATATATATAATATTATATACATATTTTAATCGAAAACAGTTAACGACTGAAATGTCGCTGCTAATGATGACTAAAATGTAGCAATATAAAATATCGACAAAGAATGAAGATCCATTATGATTTGTATCACGCGTTTATATTAAATCGTTTCGACGTATTAATAACTATAATTTTAGAACAATGATGGTTAGAATGTTATTCAATTAGCCATCGTTGGCTCTACTTTTGTACTGTATAGCTACACATATTATTATACTATTTATTTACACAATTTATTTAGATAAAATAAATCGCCGATACAACCGAGCAGTTGTAGTTTAATTTTCATAAATCGCGCGTATTGTAACTATAATATTATGTGTCACTTGGACCCTACCCTAATGATTCAAAATAAAAAAAAAAATGTTTTAGTGTTCTTAAAAACATAATTGAAACGTATAACTCAATAAAATGTATATGTCCGATGTAAATACAACTCTACATTGTACGAATAATTGTAAATTAATAACATTGTAACCGAAGCTAAAAATAAAAAAATTGTGTCAATATAATATTATAAATGATTTCACGTGCAGACTGATCCTAATCAAACTATTATTTTAAACATCATACGTAGTTACTTGAAATTTGTGAACGAATATGACGACAGTACATAGGTACCTACTGCCAAAAAAAAATCAAATCATCGTCATCGAGCAAGCGTGGATTTTAATTATAATTTTTTGAATATTGAAAATATTTTCGTCTTTATTTTCTCTGGATTAGTATTATAGAATGTTATCATAGTATTAGTATAATTATTAGTATGGTTTGTTTTAGTTTACTGGAAAAGTATTCTCAAGGATGCTGCAGAAAAATTGATTTATTATGAAATTATATAATATCTGAGAAACAACTGATATACGCCGATATATACCTCGTCGGTTAGGTTTACAGATCAAACTTCTGACCCACTCGTATTTCGTTAATTTTGTTTGTAAACGTTTGTTAGAAACTTAACTATACATCATGGAACATAAAACGCTCACTACTGTACCGTCGACATTTGGCTGCGAGTGTTCCATATCGTAAGTAGTAGCGATTTTGAAGACGAATAACTGTGGATAAGTGACCTGACGAATTTTCTCAACAAGTATTATGATGAAAAATACTGTGAATTCAATATTGCGTCGACGAATCACGGCTAAACGATCTCGGTGTATATTTTGATTTTTCACAATAACATTAATATAAATTCGTGCACTTTTGACGATCCTGCACCGATTTGCGGGCCCCGCGAAAAATACAATATGTGTAACGTAGGTTTAGGTAGGTACGTATGACCTGACGCGATCGGAAACTCGCGTTTTACTAATAATAATACAATTTATTCTATAAAGTATAATGTATAGCCAATGTGCAGTGTGCATAACAATCATATCATTACAATCATATAATTCACATAATATCACTATATACAGGGTGATTTGCACCGAGAACGCTAATCTCCATTTTTTCCCTTTGATAATGAATTTATTCAAATTCCAATTGTTTGAGTTTTGAAATATACTCAAAGACCGAATTTTCAAATTCTTGAGATTTTTTGTAGTACTCAAGGAGTGTGTTCTGTTCAAATCATCACAGTCACCTTAACTTCCTTCCCATTAATACGGATCTGTATTGTTCTTATAAAACGAAGTCAAAGAACTCAAAATCTACTCGTTTGAAATTCGATTTTGATGTCTCAACATTTTCAGAAAAAGCATCCATTAAATAACTATTTACAGAAAAAACGGAGAGGGGGGGGGAGTTCGAATTGAACAACACGATTTTGTATATGCATCTCCACAGGGTACTCCTCGAGTAAGAAGTACATTAAAAATCAAGAATTTAAAAATATGTTTCATTTAAACTTGTTTAAAAATTCTTCCAAAAATCTGATTTTTAACGACCGCGTACACTGAACAGGGCGCGAACGCTTGGTTAATCACCCTGTACAATATTATTCTATCGCCGAGTGAGAGTGTTGTCATCGCAGTGACGAACGCGACAGATTGCGATCGTTCGTCAATGTCTGCAGAGGCGTCCACTACGGAGGATGACGTGTACGGGAAAAAAACTCCGATAAATCCTTCACGCGATCCCACAGGGGAGCACACCATTCGCCGGTTCCAAAAATCGTTTCCTGCCGATGTGAAGTACATATTATGATAATAATTCAGTACCAACAGATCAGAACAACATGACCGATGCAATCCCGAACGGCAATCGACGAAACGGAAAGTGGAAGAAAAGGTAACGGCCGTCGTCGTCCGAGACACATGGACCGTCGTTGCGTAATATTATGAGCGCGCGCGCACGCCGATAGCCGGGAGCACGTGGTAACCGGCAACTTATCCCCTCCCCGTCCCAGCCGCCGCCGCCGCCGCGGTTACCACGAGACGGCCGCGGCGACGGCGGTTGCAGCAATCGCGCGCGCACGTACCGGGTTGGATGCTGCCCAACGACACGCAACTGAACCGCCGGCTGCAATCTCCGTCGTCGTCATCGTCGTAGCCGTCGTCGCCGTTGACTTCGGCTCCGTTGCCGTCGACGTCTTCGTCGTTTTCGTTTTCACCGCCGCCGCCGCCTCCATCGCTGTCCATCAGCAGACGGTTCCAGGCGGCCTCGTCGTCGCCGAGCGCCGGACAGGACGGTGCCGCCGACTCGGACTGTTGCGGCGACGACGACGACGGCTGTTTTCCGCCGCGGACAGGCGCCGTCAACCCGTTCTGCTGGTTTTGCCGGTGCCGTTCGATGAGCATCGTGTACTTCTCGACCAGACGGCACACGGACGGGAACGGCGGCGTCGCCTGTCGCTGGTCCCCGCTGTACACGGCCGCCACGGCCGCAGCGCCGGTGCGCCTACCGCGGCGCCGTAGACACTCTTCCGCCATGAGTCCGCCGCGCCGATCCCGGTCCGCCTCGGCCGCGATCACCACCGCCGCCGCCACCGTTCGCGCGACGGCGACGACGACGACGACGACGACGACGACCGCAACCACAACCACCAACACCACCACCACCACCACCACCACCACTGCCGGCGCCGCTGCTGGTGCCGCTGCAGGTACGACGTCGCGGGACTAAGACTCGGGACATCGGTCCGACCGCCGCCGCAGTAGCCGACCGCCGTGGCCGCCGGCACACATATACGACCGCCGCGCACTTTCTCCTTTACCGCCGCCGCCGCCGCCGCCGATCGCGTGTTGCGAGACGCGCACGTGTGAGGGCGGCGTCAGACAAAAACGGACAGGTGTTACGACGGAATCCGTTGTTATTATTGTCGCGGCGAATGAAAAGCGCTCGATATCTCGATGATCGGACAGGAAAAAAAAAAAAAAAAACGAAAGAGCGAGCGAGATTATAATATGTTTATTTTTTTTCCCCCATTTTCTCGTATCGTTATTCGATGTGTGGGTGGGGGATTGAACACAACGCGCACAGATGCACAAACGCTCCCCTTGGCCTATCTACATTATAATATTATACAGTTGAGGGATAAATACGAACCGGGGGGACTCGCGTGCGTCGACGGAAAACGGCCGGAAAAATGACGCGTGTGCGCGCGTAACCGGTGTATCGGCGGTACTGAGTGGTCCGAATGCGCGCGCGTGTTGTACGGCGACGGTGACGGCGGCACCACCGAACCAGTTTCACCGTGTTTTGCGAAATCGGACAAGGAGACGGCGCGAGAGCGCGCGCGCGCGCGCGCGCGAGCTCAACGTCAGTGGCGGCGGAGGCGGAGGCGACGTCCCGAGGCGACGCCGATACAGACCGATCGCCGACGACAGCCGCGCCGGCGGCGACCTTGGCCGGCGGTTCTCGGGGAGGTATCACGACGACGATACTTTCGTACGCTCGCCCAATAATAATTAATACGCGTTTTTGCGAGGACCTTAGACGACGATTATTTATTTATTAATTAATAAACCTAAGGGCCGGAAGTCCTCCGCAGATAATGTCCCGATTTAAATAATACATTTGAGATAATGCAATGACAGATAGACGTAACAATAATGTTGTACTTAGGTTGACTTTACAAGGTGCAAACACTAAAGCTTAAATTTAGTACGTTTGAAAAAAAGAATAATTAAAAGAAATACATATTTTTATAGATTAAAATAATTATCACCGTTATAACAAATTAAACATAAATTCATTACGTTTTAGAATTGTAAAAGTCAGTGTTGATACGTGGATTTTTATTGGCCAAGAGTAGAGCACTTGGAAACGTTCATCCATAACTCTTACCGCGACGGTGGGGAATACCAAATAGACCTCCGAAGGTTCACAGTTAAGTCCTGTGTACTGAAAATGTATTCGATTCTGTACTTATTCCGTAGTATATGCGGCAGCTACCGGATCGTATAGGTGCGGTTTTTATATTGTAACTCTTCGATTGATCGCGGGCGGTCGTTTCGAAATGGAATTTTAAAATTTTCAATTTGTATAGGTCAGTTACGCAACCAGGTGTCTGGCAAAGAGGCCATGCCCCCCCCTCCTTTCCAACCCATCGGGCGTAATTTTTGCCGAATATGAAAACGTAAGAAAAGAAATATTGATAGGTAGCTTTTCTATAAAAAAAAATCGCATAGAAGAATGAAAGTTTCAGATTGGACTTCGACAGTTATTGGTCACAATAATTATTATATGACTGTGTATGACCGTCGTCGTAAATTTGTAAGTTGTCTGCAATAAATAAATGTAAACAAAGAGTTGTTAATAGTGTTATTAATTATTCTTGTAGAAAGTATTTAATATTGGCTATCTGGTTACAAGTATAAAAGTTATCTCTAGTGCAAACATTACAGATTTAATTTTTAAAAAGTTTTTTCTATTAGTCCACAGCTTCTCTTTTAAAAACCTTGGCTACTCCACTAACATCGGTATATAATTACTTTCAACGCGGAATAAAAAAACCATCCGAGCACTTATTTGTTTGTTTATATAGTATATAGGTTCCGTTAAAAGTAGCCAACCGCGGTTCGTCGAGCTTTTTTTTTTTTTTTGATCATTTTGATATAGACACCCGCGTCCATTATGATGATACAGCAGACGTTCTTATTATATTACGCACACAGTGTTGTATAATAATATTTTTACGAATACTTTGAGTTATATAATATAATACGCACACAACGTTAAGGGCATAATAATATGACTTAAGACTTCGGTATTTTTCCGTAGCAGCTAAAGTCAAATCATAAAATAGTGTAGTACTAATGTGTTATAATAATAATAACAAAACAAAAAATGCAGTAGATAGAGGTACCTATAGGTTTATAATAATAATATGTGAGCCGTGCAGTGTGCACATGCGGCGGCGGCGGCGGTAGCAAATGCGATCAACACGTTTTAATACAACTTTAATTTATGTAAATATGGGTAATGTTATACACACTATCCAACTATCTAAATGATAATAAGTTTACGTAACGAACGTTGAGGAACCGCAGCGGCATGATATTAATTATTATTATATTATTCGCTCACGAATAATGTCTGACGTACATTAATTTATTATTCAGAAAAATCATACGTTTTTAACGTCTATATTTTTGTGGGTACTCCTTTAGTCAATGTTACTTTTTAGTATGTATAGTACACGTTTACATAGTATAATATGTAAACACACACATTATAGTCCATTTAATTTCAACTGCCATTATATAGTATACCTGATGATTTTAGATATTATAAGTTTAATAAAGTTATAATACCTAAGCTATAAACGCCTTGAGTCAATTGCACGACCTGTATTTGCATATATATTGTCATAGATGCAAATGTGCAATTGGATATCTATACAAACTTTCCTATCTTGAATTGTTTTTCGATTAAGGGGGAGGGGGGAATTGTTTACACCTAACCGCGCATGGCTTCTTAACCTATATCGCACGACCGCGTCGCCAGTTTTCGTGTCGCCGACTATGATAACATTTTTCGTTTTAAGTTATTCAATAAGCATCAATTGATTGTTTATTCTTTAATTTCGACAACATTTCGAGGGATTAAAACCAAACCTCTCCACAACAATGTGTAAACTTGTATGTATTCTATGCTCAAAGACTGGAGCACCCAATACATAAATCCCTCTAAATATACTAAATGGGATAATATTATACAGGCATCATTGACCAGATATCTTTTAATTCATATTTCATTAAAATACATTTTGTTTTTATAAATTTTATAAGATATTTATCACATAGATTATAAGGTATATAGGTAATGCAGATACTGTTAAACATACAATTTTTATTCTTTTTTACAATGATATTCATTGCGATTTTAAAGTTCATTGGTACCCGATTAACTTCACTGAAATATTTCAAGCAGTTGTAGTGTTGTACACAGTACAATAAATACAGAAACCCATAAAACTAATAGACTATATTAAGCTCTATTATCTCATAATATTTGGCTTAACAGTAGGTACTTAATAAGTAATTATAAATTACTTATCAACTGATAAAATTCATTTTTTATGAGTGCTCAAAACATTTTTAGTTATTTTTCATGAGTGAAATAGAACTTAATTTTACAATGTACCACTCTACCAGGTACCTACAGACAAAAGTGGATAAATTTCCGTTCAGAGTAGTTTTTCATTAAATATGTCTCATCACTTATAAATTTAACTAAATATATTTTACATATCCACTTTACGTTCACCTAATGTAGACAATGCAACGTAGGTACTCGAATAATATTAATGACGTTTTCTGTCTTAGCACTTTTAAACATATATTATGTGATGTGAAACGAGTAGGTATCTTAAATTATTTTACTATTATGAAACAATATTTAAATTAAAAATATTACTTTCTAAAACAAAAATATATTTGTATTTTATTTTAAGTTGACTTTTTTTTTAAACTGTCAATGAAAAAATGAGTTTATAATACACAATAGCAATGTCAGTTCTCATTCGACTTAAAGCCTCCAAAACCTTAAAAATATAATTAAATTATTTAAGATTTTAAAGCATTTCTATGGTAACAAATCGTATACAAATAATAATTTGTAGTTAGTTCAATTCAACACAGGTAATAAGTATTTTCTAAATAAATGCAGTGTAATAAATTGCATAAAAAAATAGTAAAAAATGTCTTACAATAAATCACAATTACGAAAAGAAGATAAAAAAGTATTCAATTCATCTCAAAGGTAGTATAATATAATAATATGTTATATTATAGAAAGTTACAATATGAATCTGTTTTTTTTTTTATCATCTAGTTTTAATCAATAACCGAACGGTAATAATTGTGAATTATTTAAAAATGTTGTGGATAAATATTATAAATATGTATCACTATTGTTAGCATTAGGTTTATCTTTTTTTTAAACAAGATTTTAACGATTTTTTCTACTTTTCTCAGGTTATAAACCTACTAATCAGTCCAACATTTCAATACTTACAAAATTAAGTATTTTCCAGTTTAACTCAAGTCTTTGTCATAGAGCATTGATAAACACAAAGTATCACGTATATCATTACAATTCTTTACTTTGCATGTGCTAATATATAAATGTTATCAAGCATAGTATTGTACCCACTGTCCAGGCACGCCTATATGTGTTTATTACATTAAAAACACACACTATAATAATTATAAGCGGCTGTTCATTAAATTATGTCATGGTCATGGAATACTGAAAACTATAGACCCTAGAGCACTATAGGGTATAATATCGTGTTTTGCGTTAATATATTGGGAAATATATCGTATTTTGGGAAACTATATGGCATACATTTTTCAAATTGATTCGATTAACTAAGTAAATTATCAATTTGAATTTATAGGTTTGTTTGATACTTTTATTCAAGTTTTAAAATTAAGAATAAAAAGTAATAAAGCAATAAAAAAGTCAAACTTTTGTGGCAGTGACATGTTGTAGTGTGAAAATCAGTTTCCAACTAAAGGTGTTTAAATTAGAAAGATAGTAGTTAGAAACTCAGTGATTTGTTCCAGTGCCGTCTTATTCGCTCACGATACCATTAATTGAATAACATAAATCATTTTAAATAAATAAAGTTATATTATAAATGATAAAATATTTCAATTAAAAGTTTAAGTATAAATATTAGATGTATACTTAGAAATGTTATGATTGTGAGGTTATAAAAAAAGATTAATTAAGATTAAATATGTATCTATTGGCTGTTGTAAATATAATATTGTACAATGCACATTAAGGTTAACATTCTGCTCACCTCAAAAATCAAAACCATCTTAGGTATAAGTTAAAATAATTATTTATGGTGTTATAATAAATTAAATATTTACAAAAAAAAAAAATCAAATTACACAGCAATATTTTATGATTTTTATATACTTAGATTTTAACGTACACATATTTAGGAAAGACTCTGAGGTGACAAATGCAGAGAGGAGTTCATTGCCATTAAATAATCGACTTGTTTGGATACCTGGAAAATCAAATACTTCTAAGCATATCAACAGTGAGTTACATTTAATTATCATAACAACATACTAAATTCTTTTATAAAAATAACATATCACAAGATGTAATTTAATGAAATCAACCGATGGGTTTCTCAAATCACAATATTCGTTCATATTTATACATAATTTGGAAACAATTTTGATAGTAGACATTTTTCTTTGCTGTGCTACTTTAGATAAAAGTAATAATAGAGAAATAGATAATTCTTCTACAACATCAACTCAGTTTAAAGAGACCATGGATAATTTGAATCATAATTCATCGCAAACAACGAAAACGTATACTGTCATTAACATAACATGCACGGAATCATCACAAGAAGTAAGACCAAAACATACACTTATAAGTAGGTGTTTTTAATTATTTACGATAGTATGAAATATTAATAAAAGGCAAAATATATATTAGTTATTACTCAGTATTATTTAATTACAAATACAAACCAAATCTGATGAACTTATTTTCTTTTTAATTTTGATTTATTAATTATATACACTTACTTTAGAAAGTACCAATTATATTGACAAATACAAGACAAGTTATTGTTCTTGAACAACCGCAAAAGAAAATTACAAAGAAGAAATATAATTATTATTCGGTAAATGTAATAAAGTTAATTATTATTTCTCATGATCTTTATTATAATACGTATTACTCATATTGAATAAAGTATAATTAAATAATATTAGGTACGTAGAATGTGAAATTTATTAAAGATATTGACGAATCAACTTATAAATTATCAATTTTATCATATAATGTATATTAAATTATTATTCGGATTGAGCATAAACTAACTATACAACGTTTGTATTTTTGTGATGTAAAAGTGTGCTTTGTGTTTTTTAAGAGAATTGCCAATATTGATTTAGTTATATTTTTAGTTAGAATATTTTATGAATAGAGAGTGTGTTATGGCAACACTATACGATTTGACAGCAATTTGTAATTGTGTATTTATTTTTAGACCTACTTGAAGTGTTTTATTTGAGACGTATAAGGGAGAGAGCCTTTGTAAATAAACAAGCAATGTTGTTTTAAGTTATTCGTATTTTTTTGTGATTCATTAATTTGGACCACGTACACTTTGGTCTCAGTCGAGTTTTGTAGAGCCATGTTTAGTTTAGTGTTGTGTGAAAGTTTTGATTTTGAGTTTAAGAATTACGCATATACGTTTACGAAGACGAATATTTAGTTTAAGTGTTGTGTTTTGGATAATACCCAATGAACCAAAACACTATCAATAATTACCTAAAATATCGTGTGTTCTCTGATCAGGTAAATTTTAATTGAAGCACTTTGTAGTTAGTGAGGATTGAATTAAATTGTTGATAAATGTAACTCTGGAACAAATGTCGTGTTTGAGATAAAGAGTGATGTGACTCGAATTCCTTTCATTAATTTCTATACTTCCCAGTTTTGACACGAGATTTAAATAATATGAAAAAGATGTGATTGAAGATGATTAGATGTGGTTATTGGATTTTCATGAACTCGGGGATTGCTTTTTCGTCAGCATATTCAGTGACAAGACTATAATAAAGAAAAGTAGGTTGATTAGCTATACAAATGTTGAATAGGAGAAGAACTGTTTTGCGCCTTGGGGAACTCTGGCTTGTATTATAAAAGTGGCTGAGAGGAAAGAGCGAAACGGTGAAGCGGAGTGAGGACGGTGAATTAAAACTCATCGAGGTAGGATATAATTTTTAAAGAATAGGAAAATACAGGAGGTATGATATTTTTAATTTTAAAAAGGATAATTGTATGCCACACCCGATCAAATGCCTGTTTGACATCGATAATATTTTTGTATGGTATTGAAATTTAATACAATAGACTCGATAACCTCAGTAGAGCTCAGTATTCTTTTTGAGAAAAAAAAATTTATAACAATAGAGGAACAACTGAAAAGATACAAATTGTAATTTATTTGATAAAAAAAATATTGATAAAATAATTTGTTTCATGTGTAATGTTCTGCAGAAGAAATCAAAAGATAATACTGATTATTGTTCTTCGTCACTAAAAAATGAACAAAATGTTATTTCTGTAACTGATCAGCACACGAAATCTTTAGAAGACAGTTCATTGACAAATCTCATAGAAGATGTGATTCAAAAGGAAAAAGAAGACGAGTTCGATATAGTTTTTTTAAATAATCAACAGCAGTTAGAGATTAAAACAATACACATTTAAAGTTATCACTGGAAGTAATAAAATGCAGTCGAATAAATGGTGAAAATTCAAAACAGCAAATACTATTTATTTGTTAATTATTATTAAATAATTTTTTGATTATAAATATTAAAAAGCACTTTCTAGTTATTATATTAAATAGTTTATGTTTTTATTCGCAGAGGGCACTCAAATAAAATATTATATTATCATGAGTCACGAAACAACTTAACTTTTATAGACGAAATGATCAAAGTAATTCTATGTTGGTATCTAATATTCAAATTTATAACTTTTCAAAACTCAATATTTATTACAACTGAAAATAATTTTTCCAACCATTCATTCTATGTAGACTGTTTTGTAATACAACATTATATAATAAGTACGGTTTGGATTTTGAGACAACATAATTAATAAAATAAAGCACTTCAAATGTAAACATTAAAAAAGCCATTTTATAATATTATTATATAAAATAAAGTAATTGATAAATTACTAAGTATTAGTATGTTTCAATCAATAAAGCATATTGGATGTTAAAAAAATTTAAATATATTTTGGCAAATGTTCTTTGGAAAAAATGTAGACTATTGGGACTTAAAAATGTTAGGACACGTGAAAATAAAATTACCTTTTGACGTTCACCGTCGTTGTTATGAGTGCGTTAATGAGATACTAATTTATCTTGTACTTTCTTGTTTAATATTTTAAACATAATATCGACGACGCGTCGTCTTCGCAAGCTATTATTGGTATATACACAATTATTGTGGTCAATTGATAATTATTATCACGAAATATCAAAACAGGGAGGAGAAGGAAAATTTAAGTTCATTCCATTTGAATAGAAAACAAATTAAATACATAATATACTACTCGTATATTAAAAATCTCATCATTATTTTTTTTTCAATTTCTAGTCAATTTAGGTACAATTTTAGATTTTGAGCGGAGCGGTATATATGTATGTGTGTGTGTATTTTCATGTGTGACTGACAACACTTTATGGGGCAGTAAAAGTGCTTGGATTCTCTTCATCGGCATCTTTACTGGTACAAAAGTGAATTTAGGTGGTACCTGACAACGACATACTCGCACATAGACTCTGCACATATATTATTATAAGCACATTAAAAATTCAAATTGATGATTCTAACTCGATTATAATACCTCATTATTGAAATGTATAACTCCTACCATATATTTTGTTCTCTGATAAGTTATTTGTAGAGTAAATACAATTTCTTATTCACTTCTAGAACAATCTGTTCATGAGTGCGTGTAAATTTAAAAATATTGCAAGTGGTCTGCAGAAAACTATGGAAATATTAGTAGTGAATATTTTTATTTGAATGCATTTCGAAGACATTTTGGTCTTTATTATACCAAAAACGCATATTACGCATTCCAAACAACATTTCGTCAAAGTATATTAAAAAATAATGTAAAATGAACATGTAAGTAATCATCATTATAATTAGGCCATTGCAATGAATGTATTAAATTTGAGTTCAACGATAAATCATTGCATACGTTTCTGTACGGTGATGGTCTGTTAGCCTATTATATAAAAATATTGCTATTGATAATGATAGTTATTTATGTTACTGTTATTTTTAATGCACTTTGCAATTTTGGGATTAAAAGTGAATTTATTAGTGCAGTTTTAGAGGTCTTAACGAATTTTTCAAGGTTCTTTGGTGTAATTTCTGGTTTATAGTGTATTTTAAATTGCATTTTTTGAGATTTGAAATGAATTTCTTAAGGATTTTAACTGCTTTAAATTCACAGTCCTAGTTCTAAGTACTTAAATTATAGATGAGTGGAGTGTAGTGGTACGCTGTTAATCCACAAAATGTTGGTCTACTGCTCGCTCATCTAAACTTTAAATACTATAGCTCATAAATAACTTCTTCGAAATTGCATTTTTGTGTATCGAAATAATCGGAAAAATGTTCTGCTTTGAAACATGAAACTACAACATTATGTTGTCATTCTAAAAAATAAAATATTTTAAAGATTAAAAATATAAAAATATATTATTTCTTTAAAAATGTGAACAAAATCGTTGAATAAAGTTAATACTTTTTGAAATAATGAGAGTTTTTTGTTAAATAAAATACTCTGCAGTAAAGTTGTAAATACCTAACTGATTTTTTGTAGAAACTCCTGTTACCTATATATTTTTAATTTTTTTCCCTACAATTTTGAAATCTATTAGTAATTTTAAATTATTTTAGATTGATTTTACAATATTGTGTGTTTTTTTTTTGTCTGTCATTGCTTTTTGGGGCGATGTAAAAAATTATTAAATTTACATTGACACACTTTTTCATATAAGCATTTAAAGTTCAAGTTTTGATTAAATTATAGAACATTTGCAAATTATTTTGTAGTTAAAAATGTATTAAACATTCTACTTTTATATCTTAGGATTGAAATTTTAAAACAAGTTTTCTCGTCAATATTTTATAGTACATATAACCAAAGAATCTAAAAAATATATTAACATGGTTGTATTTAATAGAATTTTAAGATTTTTATAATCAGAAAACCAAAAAAAAACGATGTTAGTTATTTCGTTGTAATTTCAAAATATTATTCGTAGGTACATGAAACTTTTAAAGTATATTATTATATTTTATACACACAGTAACATTTCCAAATGCAATGTCTTGGGCAAAAATTAATTCAACCTACTGTATTAATAAGAGTAAAAATGAAATACTTTAACAGCAATTAAGTCCTAAAATACACTTACTTATGTAGGCTGACGGACCATCTTCGCACACAATCGTTTTTTGCATACAATGATTTTATATCATTTTTTTTAAAAATATTTTTATTCGACATAAACAATTTATGCAATTAGCACAATGAGTTTATATTATGATGAGAAAAAAATAATATACATAAAAGGTTTGATTAAATTTGACACCACTTATTTTTTTTAACCCGCGGATGGGATTTCCTGGAAGTGTATCCATATATCTCAAATTTAGCTCTTCATAATCATTTTCATAAGAAAATTGGAAAATTGGAAGAGAAAGCACGTATCTTCTACAAACGCTTCCATAACCCAAACCCATCGTAACTCTCTCATAAAATATTTTATATCATTGAATTTAAATTTAACACATCCATTACAGTGACTCATTCGACGCCTACTGTACAATAAAGCAGCAGCTAAATGCCAAACTTTTTTTAAGTTTATCATAGGTTTTGGGATTGTTTTATAGTAGTTTATCGAACTTATAAATCCATCATTATTCATAATAGTTTATTTATTGTGTGTATATAATACGGGGAACGGGTTCGCTTATCTAACGTTCTGCAATATATACATGAGCAGGTGACTCAGCAGACCTACACACACACACACACACACACACACACCAATGTATACATAATATAATCTAACAAAGTAACTTATACTTCACACATAAATCACAGCTAACCGCAGAGCGTACCACCTCAAAGTAATCTAAATCTTCTAACCGTTGTTACCTATACTTATTACTTATTAGTATTCAAATTGGAATGTCAAAATACTAAGTTAACGAAACAAAGCGTATTATCCATACAACGTTTTCCCTCCGACATGTGTATTTATGCTAAACAACTCACACCTAGCTCGATCATATATCTTACTAACTTTTGATGATCGTTTAATCGGTGCAAATCACATAAATATGACCATACTAACATATTGACCTATCCTATCCTAACCACAAACTAACTATATTGATCCATATACTGGGAAATTGATATGGAATATTAATAATAATACTTATATCGGTTTAATTATATGACGTAAACTATAAAGAACTTACAACAGTCTATTATATATCATTGATTCATATTTAATGTTATAACTAGTGTTTGTAATAAGTAAGCGTATTGAACAGAAAAAAAAATAGTTTCGGAATCATTGAAGTTAAATTTAGTCCAATATCAATGCATTATAAAGTTATATAACGTTACCTCGCCGATAATAAAGCAATTTTAATTTATAATTAATTTTAATGAGTAATCGAAGTTACCCGAGTCAAATTTTTTAATACCTACCTTAAAAAATCATCAATGGTTGGTTTTGAAATTAATTTTAGTATCTACTGAATTTTGAGGTTACAATCGAAAAAAATAAATATTAAATATACCTATTATTATTTAATCTTTGTATTGCCTATATTATATTTTTATGAAATGAGGTTACGTCACAATAAAGCACTATACTGTCTTACCAAAAATGGCAAATGAAATATTATATTATGTTTGTTCGTTATGAGTGATGAAAAAATGTCTTTGTTATGACACAATGAATAAAAATCGTTTTGATCACTAAAGAAGAAGAAGAAATATTACAAAAGTAAATAATTATTGAGCTTTAATAATAATGCTTTAAGTTTAAATTTAAAATACATATGAATGTTCTTATAAGAAATTCGTGTTTTAAAAATAATCTTTCACGTTATGCTATTATGACAGTTCGTACATAAATCATACGAATTTATTGTCACCCTATATCGGTAAAAAATGTAAGCTACGAGAAATTTAGAAGCAATCTTTTAACATTACAATTATATACATAATATAAATGATATTATAGTTATCAATTTTTTTATACACCTACCTGTATATTATATTATTTTATCTATTAATATTTATAATATAAACACAGTATTTTTTTTTTATACACCTAATAGGTACAATTACTATTCAGTTTAAAATAATTTGTTTCTTTGGGATGACTAATCATTATAATTTCTTTAAAAGAGAAAAAATGTAAACGATTCTGGGCTCAGTTACTCTGCAAAAAAAGGCCGACAAACAACTTATTAAAAACTAAAAAAGGAAATTACTTTTGCCTGCCTGCATTAGCACTAAGTAAAAATACAGACAATATTTGCACTGATGCTGTATCATCTCTGATAATATAACTTATAAAAGTAAATTACATACAAATATAATCTATATTAACGCACATATATTTTGTGTAAATATTTTCTTAAAATATATTTCTAACTTATTCGATTTCATAAAACTATACATTATTAATAATTATCCTATAATTTAGTAATTTAGACTGTAATCCTTAAAATATGTAAAATGATCAGAACATTAAAAAATGTATACTATGTATAAGAATAGTTTTAATAAATCAGAATTGCGTAGTTTAAAAACTTTTCAATCACAAATACTTTGAAATTATAATGTCATCAGTACCTACACTCGTTCTGTGCTATTAATATTTATTTACCAGAATATAATTGTACCATCACGAATAATTTTTCTCGTCTGCGGTGGCTTTGGAGGGAAAAAAATAATGAAATAATATTGATATAAGACATCTATTCTATAAGCCACATCCACAGACGAATAACTTAATTTCGACCATCAACCGCGGACGCGTGGTACTCTGACAAGTTTTCAAGTCCCAATGTCACTAACGACCCATATGACCATTGGCCGTAAAGTTTTTGCGCTTTCATTTCATTGTGTTGCCCACGTATATAACCGATATATGGCTTTTATGTATACCTTCAATTCTCTCAACAGAAATCCCCCAGGCTATAGTGTAACGAGAAAAATTCGTCAACGGTAGGTAATTGGATTTTAACGTTTACGACGCTCGTGTGTGAGTGTAAGTATGTGTGAAAAATATAATATGTGTACGAATATAATATATATATATACAGGGTGATTCGTCGAACACTATTAACCCTTTTTTTTTTACTTAAATAATGCAGTTATACGACATCTGAATATTTTAGTATTTTTAAATATATTTTAATGCCATATTTTCAAATTCTTGAGAATTTTCGTACTACTTGAAAATGCCAATCAGAACCAAAATTCTAACAAGTAGTTTTGATTTATTTAACATTGTGTATTAAGGTCTGTGTGTATAGGTCAACGATAATGGGTTCGGACGATGCTCTAACTGTAATAAATACTAGATATAATGTAGTATTATATATTTTTATATTTTTGTAAGACCATTTTTAAGGACTATTACCCTCAGTACAAACATTTTAATAGCTGAGAAACTTTTAGTTCAAAATTTGTATTAGGTACGTCATTTTGTTTGAAACAAAAATGATCCACTTATTGGTTTACAATACAAAAAAAGGAGGTTTTCATATTTTGATAAATATAAGTTTGTACCATCGCGGGACAACGAATATCAACAAATTTAAAACATCGTCTGTAAGTAAATAGGTGTTTAAAAACTACTACAAAAATCCGAATTCGAATAAATTCATTATTAAAATGAATGAAAAATGGGGTCGAGCAAGGTTGGCCAATCACCCTGTATTGATATACCCTGTATGCATAGAGTTTAGGGTCGATACGCATATCGGCATGTAAAACCCAAGTGTCACGTACGCCGCCGGCGTCTTCACAATATTTGTATTTGCACTGGCCGGACGAGTTTGTTGATACACTATGATATAATACGCGACAACACCGTCGTACAATATACTCCGTGGCCCCGCGTGTCGCATGAGCACAAAAAAAACATAATACCGACGACAGTGTTCTTTACGGTTTAAAGAACAACGGCGAACAAATGCATTTATTTTTAATGCGCAGACACGCTGTTAGGGGAAAATCGATAAGCAAATTTGCGTAAAATTTGAACGGAGGGCTTGGATAATAATGGTTCCTGCAGTAGTGGCGTTGGCGGTGGTGCTGGTGGCGGTGGTGCTGGTGGTGGTGGTGAGCAGTATTTTAATATTCGGGTAGTAGTCTATCCTACCGGATTTCCAGAATCCAGGATCTAGTGTCACCGGAACGAACAGTGAGCACAGAACTCAACATAATGTTTGATGTAGGTAGAATTAACCAACCGTAAAAATGAGTAAGCAAAGTGCTACCTATTATATACTATTATATTGTTCGCCTGATATTTACATTTTTAGGGCAGCGAATAATATAACATAATATAATGTATCATTAATCGTATTGAATGTATTTATTGTACAATTAAAAAGTTGTTCTTATTTTCGTCAACTTTAAGAGGAAATTGCGATGTATCAAATAATAAAATCAAAAAAGAGTATTGTCCTTAGTAGGCATTTGTCTGTATTTTTAATTTACTCTTAAAAAAATTATTTATTTGGTTACCAATACCTAATAGGTATTTTGTGCCAAATAACTTTTAAGATGTATTTATATCTTCAATAAAATAAAAACCAATACTTATGGATGATTTTCAATTCATTAAGGTTTTTATGGTATACTGTAAATATTATATGATTATAATATGAATTAGATAATAACTCCAAAAACTTATTACAAACCTAAGCCTATTACATTTTGATAAGGTACTATGGTAACAGTCAAATTTGGTATCGAGGAAACTAAGACCAATAGATATTTAAAAGAAAGAAAAAAATTCTTTTAAACTTTCATAACACAACTATCGATAATTCAAATTGTATCAATCTCATTAAGCACTTCCTAGAAAAATCGACTATATTATATTGATTTTCGATTAAATAGGGTTATGTTATAGGTATAGTTAAACCTAATATTAATAAATTAGGTTTTATGGATAGAATATTACAACTTTATTTAATTAAAACAGGTTTATAGTTGCTGCAGTTAAAGATATAGCAAACAATAATTTGATTGGATAATAGGTAAGTATTTTATACTTTGATGCGTTGTACCAATTAATTAAATCTCTTATATATCTATAATAATACAATAATAATTTTAAAGGGCACTTGTTATTTTCTACAAAACTAAATTGAACTGTTATTTCACTTTATATTGATTGTGGTTTTTGAAAATGGATTATTCGATAAATAAAATCCGTCACAATGTATCATAATCACAATATTATTATGCTATAGTAGGAGTTTAAAAGTATTACATTAACTGTTGGATGATTTAATTATGCTCGTAAAAAGCAACTACCCAGTAAAGTTCAATTGAATAAAATAAATTACTATCGAACCAATTATCAAGAAAATTACATTATTTAAATTTGTCATCGATGTAATATTATAATACAGTTTTAGAAATTGTTTAATTGGACATTAGTAGTTGTAATTTTGTAATTAGCATTTAATTTATAATAATTGATGGTTTACTGTACTGTGCGTGCATAATATAGATAACGGGTAGTCGGTGTGTATATATTATATTTGACCCAGACAATCATACCCAATCATCCTTTGATGTTCTTCGGTGACAAGCGACACAGCCTTCTGCTGCGCCGTCATTGGAACTGATACAGTCACATCGGACACACTTGCGCATTACAATTTGCCGCGTAACGAGCCTATAACGACCCGGAACAAAAACATTCGTTCAAAATGAAAATAAATCTATGAATTAATATATCTCATTCCGATATCGTTTTAAATGCATCTCTTTATTTTCATTCATTTTTCGTACCACCTCGACGACGCGGCGTTATGTGTACCATCAGTGGTACCCGTACCCCAGTTTTAAAATGTCTGTGGTATAAGTGTAAAGTGTTGGATACACCATTATAATTTTTCATAGAGAGCGTTACCCAATTATGTAACCGAGGTTTTTCTCAGATTTTCCAAACCTATGAATGTAATGAAAATGTGTAATTTATAAAGTAAAAAAAAATAGGGTTTATATTTTATAATAATACGAGAGCAGATATTTTGGTTAATTAAAAACATACCCATATAAAATTAGTATAGTAAATGCGAGAAAATACCTAAGTACTGGAAAATAAAACTACATAATATTATTTATGTATAGATTCACCAGTTTGTATATATTTTTAACAAGCTTACTTGTGTCGTTTTTAATCATTCAAATGTCTATTTATCTGTTACCCAAATTGGAGAAACATTTTTTTTAAATCATAAATATTGTATAACCAATAATAATGTTACATAAATTAGATACTCAATACTACCACAATACCACGAAGATAAAATGTCGATACAGTAACATGATAATAATATAAAAAATGAATTAAAAATATGGAAATAAATACGAGATAAATATAAATATGACATAAATACATGACATCATACAATTGTTTAATATTTATTTGTTTTTCAAATTTCCCTATTTGTTAAATTTTTATTACAATACGTAAGTAGCAGAATACATTTTTATGCATAAACATACTATTTTATATAATGAAAATAACAACAATAATGGCAATTTTAATTTTACAATTCTTTAATTTTTCGTTACAATAAGTAACTTTAAATAAATTAATTTTTAGGAAAATATCTAGAGTTCTTTAATTATAAATGTTAATAATCCTTTTTTTTTACTAGTCACAAAATGTTGTGTAATAACGAAACAACATTGAGGTAAGTAGTTACCTACGTAGTTAACCATTTGCTGTAAGTAGGAAAGAACTTCTAGATTAAAAAATTCTTTCTTTAAACTGACTATGTAGGTAATAAAAAGATGAAAGATGTTAATATTCGACTGAATTTTAATAACCTTTGAAAAAAAGTTCTAGCAATGTCGTTTTGAGATTATTTAAATGATGGCTTTTTTTTAATACGCAGCATACAAAAGACCGCTGAAAAAAATTATTAAAATAAAAAAAAAAATAAAAATCCATATCTTTAATTTTTTTCGATGGTAGAAAATCAAAATTTTTTCCTCAAATTACTTCCTCACTTTTATTATTAACTATTTTACTATTTTTAATGGTTTGATGCATTGAAACAAGTCACTATTTTAGATTTTGAGTGAAGCATTGAATATACTGATTTTGCAATGATGTATGTGTCTGACATCACTTTTTGGAGCAGAAAAATGCTTCAAACTTCAAATTTGAGGCTGGTATTCTGTAACAAACAAATTAAACATAGTTAGTACTTCAGGAGATAAATATTAAAATATTAAAACAATTTATTAGACTGGAGTTAGACATTTTGTATTAAATTATATATTATTATTATTATTATTATTATTGTAATTTATTATAGTATAACATATTATGTTATTAAATTGTTTTTACCAAACATTACGTCAACTTATCCTATTATTACTAATATCTATATAAATAATAAAAATATCCTTAGCAATATAGGCTGACACTGGCAGTCTGGAAGACGGTCTTTACTCAGAATCATTTTTCGTGTACAATGATTTATCATTGAATTCAAATTTAACACATCCATTACAGTGACCTACTCAATGACAAGGTGCATTTGACACTTACTATACACTGACATCTCTGGTTTTTATTATTTTTATTATTATTTATGGCTGCAGTTATAAGTCATATATGACTTTTTTTTTCTACAAACTCAGAGTTTCATTCTCAAGTATATTATACGTCTAAATAAATGGTGCGTCGGAACCTGTAAGAAAATGTCACTAGATAAGAGTAATTATTTTAAAATACAAGACAATGTTAAGTGTGCCGTCGAAAAATTAAAGAGGCTGTAAAACAAAATCGTAGCTTGTCTACAGAAGTATATAATTTTTTTAACGTAACATTGGTACAAAATATAATAATGTGTAAAAAAAATTGATTACAATAATAATAGGTACAATAGGTACATAATATTCTGTATGAAAAAGTGTAGAATAATAATAAAATCAGTAGAACAATAATAATGATCTATTGGACGTTTGAAATTGTTTATTAACCATTATAATTATTATTTTGAATGACGTTAAGGTTACGGAGACCTTATTTTCCTTATGGCTATTATAATATATTGTGGCTATCAGTGCTTTATTTCCATCTAATCCGATAATCCCCATCCACGCAACCAATATATTATTCGATGCGTTGTGCTTTGTTAGTTTTTGAATTTAATTCAAACGCTAAATATTCGACTCGAGTCGTGTACCTCACACGTCAACATCGCGTAATCGCCTTTATTTCTCCTGTCAGTTCAATAAGCGCATCCGTTGCCGCATCGTTTATGCAAATTGAGATCTTACGAATTATCACATACCACACTTTAGATACCGCCACACCCCACGCCTACCACATAATATGCTATCTTGTGCATACGCTACTGTTTTAATCCCTTTGAAAATACTAGAATAATATAGCTATTCTGTGCGATGTCACTTCCTACCTTGACATCGACAACACGAATCTCATTTTTGATACTTCTCGCGAGAGACAGGTGTATTGCAGCTTAGAGATTATAATATGCGTTATCGTAAAAAAAAAAAATAACATGACGTATTATCACAAGATATTGATATGTTGACACCGGCACGTAATAAATACAATTGAGAATAATATTTTAGCACAGTTTCTTTATTTTTACCAATCGAAAATGAACACTCGTATTTTTTTTAAACGACATTTAAAAAGTTTGAACAAATAAATAACAATAAAAAAAAAGTTAATTAATACATTTTATAAAATTAAATTATAGCCTTTGAATTTTTTTGACAGTATATTAAATTAAATTTGTAATTTATCTATATTTTACATTATAGTATGCAACCTAAATTCACCTATATTGTGTACATACATAAATCAGCTGTCATCCCGTTGAAATCTCTACTGTTGTTCATTATTATTATTATTATATAGGATCACTATTGTCGTCGAAGTATAATATTTATTCGTGTAATTCATATTTTATTTGTCGTGTCAGAGTTATCTAAAATTTACACAGGTTGCAAAAGTCGTTTTGGGAGAAATACATCACACGTACCGTAGTCGTCCCCCGCCCCCTCCTTCCAACCTCTCCTCCCAATCCCCCCTCCCAATCCTCTTCCCTCTCTATCCTCCCCACCATAATCCGTGTACCTACCACGTCACTGCGAGTTTCCATAAATGTGCCATGTCTCACGTGACTGAAAATTGAGTATTGGATAACGAGCGACATTTGTATATTGTACTTGTACGCGAAAGCTCTCATCCCTTCACCGTTACCGTGACCAGATACCAGATCACACGTCACAATTAAAAGTTGTTATGTCTCAATCGCGACCAACAGTAGTTAACGTGCATTTGCCAATATTGTACAAGCAAAAATACTAAAGATATTTTGTATACCTAGTCAACAGTCACTTACAAAAATCAATATTGGGTGTTGGCGACCAATATGTAACCATCTATGTTCAATTAATATAATAGAGTATAAAAGCATAACTGATATTATATCAAATCAAATATTATACCTATTGGTTATATTTAAAAATAATATATATATATATATCCATCAAGTTCCATTTGAAACTGGACCAAGGCTAATTAATAGTACGCTCGCTTGGATTATTACTAATTTTATTTGATCTCATTTAATACTAATATATTATTTAACGTTTTAAGGTTTGACAGGTTGTACTTAAACTTTTTGCTAGCTTACAGTAGTGTCCATCTGAATATTAATTAATAAGTAGCTAAATAATTTAATAAATATATACAAATTATTGATATTGAATGTTTTACTTTTAAAATTTCAATTGTTCCATAACAATATTAGCTAAGTGTAATTTTACTTATTATTTACATTTTTAACTTATAATTAGATTTGTAAATTTTAAATGGTGATTGATTATTATTAGAAAATTGTATGGACCTTTAATTGATACAAGGTACAGTCTATAATATATTGTATATTTTATATTATTATGCTCCACCTAATAGTTAATTTACGAGTTTATGTGATGATATGGAATTTCGGTCTTGACTACAGAATAAATTAATTATTCTGCGTAATTACTATGCGTATACCATTAAATCGAAAATCCTGTTGGTGCTGTTAAATCTCCCACAGTAGTATCTACACCAAAACAGTTTGGATGACCTAACAGTCTGGGAGAATTATTATTGTCTCTTGTCGGGCTTCTTAAATCTTTAACTGTCTTTCCATAAAACACAACATTCTTCAAAATGTGCATTCATTAACAAGTTAAACAATTTTCAAAAAAGTTATTTAAGTACACTAACATTAATATGTATGCGTGTGTGTGTGTGTGTGTGTGTGTTTGTGTTTATTATGTTTAATACAGAGCTTTAATATTACTTTAAAAAATTAAAACTACCAAAAATGTATCTAGTAACGTTTTATTTATAAAGTATAGTTAGGTAGATACTTAATTAAAAATAAAATAGGTATGTTGGCATGTTGTATTATATTTCTATGCTAATATTTCAAATTGATAACATGATATCAAATATACTTCCTACGGTAATATATCATTTTAATAATGGTTTAAATGTTTATAATATACTGAAAACAACAAATATTTAATTAAAAGTAGACGGAGTTAGTAATTCTAGATGTATTTCTAAGTAAATTATGGGCTAATTAATTTTAAATTATCTATACACAGAATATTGCATACATTATAAAGTTATTAGTTTTTTATTATTGCACGTAAATCTAAAATCAATATGTTATAACTACAATCTCAATTAGCATTGATTGAGAATTTAACATTTTAAATTATGATTAAAAACGACATTCAAACACAGAATCCTTCTATATTTGAGATTTAAACTTCTTTTTCTATGACGGTAGTAATGTCAACAATTTGTATTTTTTAAGAACTGACCATTTTAAACTGTCAAATATCTCGGTTAATAATATTTAATACTTGATTGCCACCCAAGTAACTATATTTTATTAAATATAATCATAAATTATTACTATATCTTACAATTTATAAATTATTTTAGTTTAACTTTTGTTGAATAGGTTCTTTCTTCTAGGATAGATTGTATACATTTATTTGGAATTCTTTACTATCTGCAGTAACACAATTATACGTTCAACTCAACTAAAATATTATATTACTTAAAAAGTTGAAAAATGAACTGTTAAAAAATAAAAAAATATATACAATGTATTGATGTTATAATAGCTGTGTCAAAATTATTTACTAAAACTTAGAATTTTCGATCATAAGCATAACATTATTTGTTCGTGGGGTTTTACCTTTGTGGGGAAAAACGGAAATCCGGTTCCTGAGTGAAAAAAAAAAATTAAAAAAATATTTTAAACCTCACGACACCGAGACAAAGAGCCTTAATTTACTCGACAAACTATGTCTACACAGTCACGGCCATGGAGGCAGCAAGAGGTCGGATGTCGGGGTGCGTAATTCAATTTTCTCTTATTTCCCTTCTCGACAGGACGACTCGAAAATAACCAAATGAACGAGACCAGCTTACGAATAGGCACCACAGGAATTATAATTATTCAATGGAAATTGTCATTGATGTACAGTATGGGATTGGAATGTGTGTAGTTTAAAGTGCATATAAGGTCAACATAACCGAGTTAAACACCGTAAACATCACATGACTAATTCGATTAAAATCACGGGTAGCTCGAAATCAGCGATTTGCTCGATTAAGAAAATTGTATATCGTGTAGTTGGTTTAGATTTGTATACCTTATAAACCTAAAATTCTAACGAAATTTGATAACCTGTATGATGATATCTAATAATATATCAAATTAAATAAGTACAGCGTATATAATTATCTATAATAATTATATAGAAAAATATAAAACTATTGCACATTATCTTATATATATAAAATTCTCGTGTCACAATGTTAGTTGAAATACTCCTCCCAAACGGTTTGACCGATTTTTATGAAATTTTATATGCATATTCAGTAGGTCTGAGAATCGGCTACTATCTAAATTTGTATGCTGTGCGATATGTGGTTCAGGAGTTATGGCGAGTTTAAGTTATTTTGAGATTTACGATGGAAATATTTGTTTACAAATGGTTGCTATTGGTAACCATGGTTGCTATGAATTTGTTTATTTGTAACCAGGGACAACCCTATAAATAAATAGTACATAGAAACCACGGTTACCAATAGCAACCATTTATAAACAAATATTTCCATACTTTCGATTGATTTCGACTAACTAACCTAACAGGCCATAACTCCGAAACCACATATCGCACAGCGTACAAACTTCACAGAAATCATCTACATACCAATCTTAATATTCCCTAAAATTTTTATCGAAATCGGTTTGGTGGATCTTGAGCTATAAAATACTTAAAATACTATACTATACTTAAAATTATAAAGAGGAAAGATTTGATTGTTTGTTTGTATTGAATAGGCTCCGAAACTACTGAACCGATTTAAATGAAATTTGGTACATAGATAGTTTAGACACTGGTAATGATATAGGCTACTTTTTAATACTAAAAAAGGCTGTAAGGGGTTGAAATAGGGATTGGTATGTATTTTTCCCTCGACGTAACACCATTATTAATTTTTTTAATGGGCAACGAAGTGCACTTGATCAGCTAAATCGACCGCAGGTGGATTGCCTACCTGTTAATTTACTACTGCTCGCATATATTATCCACGTTTCGATGCAGTGGATTGCCTACCTAGGTGGCTTAGATGTATGTAAATCACTTGAGGTTAATCTTAACATAATATATGGGCATATGATTCAGGCAACGCTGGAAGGGACAGCTAGGATAGGACAGCTATTATAGCTGACACTTCGTGTCACGAAGTGCACGGGATCGGCTAGTGCTATATAATAGCTATTGTAAGAATATGTACCTACCCTTAACTCAACATATTTGTTGGTTATTTAAAAACATAATTAAATTAGTTTCCTCCACATTGCACACCACAAATTTCCGATGATTTCATATCTAAAAAAGGATGTGTTCCACAGAGACGTAATAATATCATACAAAATGTGCGAAAAAATACTTAGGAGCATAATATAGTTAAACATTCCATAAAAAAAAACGTTCTCAGCATGATCTCGTTATTTTTCCTACTTAGGCATACAATCAACTTAATTTAAAGATATTTCTCAAACAGCTAAATGCCTGAACGTACTGCCAAATAACAAGAGAATATTTTATCGATTTTACTCATAATTATTAATAATTAACTTATGCGATTTGTTTTTGGCAAAATTAGTTCAACCTACCGCGTTAGGTACTAATATAAATATCCGCAGGAAAATAGACAGACAGCGACCGTCTCCGCTCAGATTAGTTTTTCGACATAATAATATGCAATTATTTATCATTGCATTAAATTGCGATACGTCTGTTACAGTAACCAACTCAATGAAGAGGTACACTCGACATAATATTATATGACATACAGCAAAGTAACTTCTCCAGTTTTTATATCAATTATTTAAAAATTTGTTGCTTCTTATAAAAATATAAATTATATTATGTGCATTTAAAAAACTATATTTTTTATTACGACTAAAATCTCGAACCTATTAAAATCAAAATATTATTACAATTTTTGAACGATTATGATGAATGACATAGTTTTATTCGCTACATTCTACATAGTCCTGTCGTTTATGTATAACTATTAGCAGTATACTATACTATATTATATATATAAATATAATACGTTTAATCGTAGGCTGTATTGAAATCTATCAGGTCATGCGAGTCTTTAAATATCAATACTAGTTGGAAAAATAGATCAGTTTAATTGTTGGTTTATAATCATATTTTCATTAAGATTAAAGTATAATAATATTATACTAGATAGTTTTCTTATACATTTTTCGATAATCATAACTCCCACATCACGGTGCTTTCACTCTCCTTTTCCCTCTCTCTCTCTCTATGTATACACACGCTTACACATCTGAGGTTGACAAGGCTATTCCTGGGCTGGGAAGTTATGTTTCCTGAGCCCCACAAAAGGATAGAAACGCTGCGAACGGGGCAAGTCGACAATAGATTTTACTTTTCATCCAAATGGGCGGGCTATATAGGAATACGACACCGATGATTTATGTTTGCGCAATATCAACAGTACACACACACACACACGCATATTATACATACTTACATTATTATACGGAAGCGATTTCATCTTTCAGAAGGGTTATCCGTTGCAGACAGATCTCCGCCCCGAAAACTCATCCACGTAGTAGGATACTATGTAATTGTAAATTCGTTCCATTCGTAAATTACGCGATAACATTATAATATTCAATTAATTTTTCATTACGACTACAACACACTTATAGGCGTCACATTTCATTTTTTTATTGCGCTGTGAAATAATTTCATACTTAAATCAGTAATATCTATAATCTCCGAGAGCTTATAATCGTTTTTAATGTATATAGTATATACGTTCCTGTCCGGCGTATAATGTAATAACATGACGTACTCGTTTTAATTATGTTTGTTTTGTTTTTAAGTACAATTTTTATATTGCCTTGTGTTTTTAATTTTTAAGTCGTAATCGTGGTCTATAATGAATGGAAATCTTCATAAAAATAGAACGCATTAGAAAGGGTCTATTGAAATAAAAAAGTTTCGACCCTTTCGTGTCATAAAAAAAAGTGCTAAGACTGAGAATGACAGCCAATGGATATATTATAATATGGCTATACGGAACTTCAATGTTTTTAAACTATGTTAATTTGTGGGTTTTTGAATATTTTTGTTCTTTTTTTTGGTAAATTATGAGCCATGAGTTTAAATATTTTATACACCTTTAAAGTTTTTTTTAAATAAGTACGACGGAAAAAAAAGAGAATTTTATATTATATACAAAAACATGCAGCGTGTTACCTACTTGCATTTAGGTAAGTACGCACTATTATATTATTATTATGTCATATTTTCCATACTATCACTTCACGTATATAATATAGTAGATGCATATTATAAATTTATTACCATACTTAAATAGAGACATATTTTTATTTTGTTTACAATATTATAAGTTTGTTGTTTATTTTTTCATTCATATAATGTACTGTAAGACGTTAAAGATATGAATTTGTAATATTATAATAATGTCAATTTATGTATCGCTAATAGATAAGCAGCTGAAGTGAAATAAATATGAAAAAAAATAAATGTCCTTGTGTTTTATAAATATTATACTTTAATGAAGCCTATTTAAAATAAGACAAATCATATTGTTTCAAACTCTATTATTTAGCGTTATAATACTAATTAATAATTATAACGTTTGTCTATTATACATATCGCAAACGGCTTATTAAATTATAATTATATTAATATGTTTTACACATCAATATTATAATATATTGTTATACATTTTATTTTCTTGCAAACTATGTGAGAACTATAATAGTTATAAATGATTCAAGTGGGAAAAACTCATAGACTATAAATTTATTTTTTTGACAATTTCCTCAATTCGTCCATTACTGTACACAGAGTTTAAAATCAAAGTCTATTAATAAATAAGCCAGTGAAATAAATCTATACGAGAAACTTTTTTACAACTAACAAGTTTGATATGTAATCGGATAGTACATTTTTGGAACATTCAATAAGTTTTTCTTTGTAACTTATAGTACTCGTTGTATATTCTAAGCACATATCTACACTCAATATAATATGATAAAATAATATTATATTATGATGTACTTTAAAAAAGTACCATTTTAGAGTGTGTGGCTTAATACAAGCTCAGAAAAAATATTTTCTCAATCAATAAACTTCCATTTCTTCGTATTATTATTATGATATATTTTGATTTTTGAACTTGTTTTGATTATGAGCTTTTTCAATTTGTATCCATAATTTTCAGTCACTTTAGTAAGAGAGTATAATATGTTGGCATAATTGATTCACGAAATTACTCACAATCCAACAGCTTCAATATGTTTGAATAAAAACGCTCAAGTTTGCAACTTATAAAATACTGATAACGAATGCTTTTAAAAATTGCTTTTCTTGGTTGTTTTATTTTTAGTTAAGTTTTTTATACTCTCATTTAACGTTTTGATGATTTAATAATAAAACTATATTTGTCTTTACAAGTATTTGACAAACTATTTCAAATAAATTATTCATTCTATAAAATATCTAGTGGTCTATGTTTTGTACCAATATTAACAAGATAAACCATAAATGTAATAATTGTTGTACGTATTTTAGATTAACAGGAATATTAATTATTCTCTGGAAGTGGAACATAAAATATGGTAATTTTCATCCAATTATTAGGCACAATTTCGGTTTCAAGAAATCTTTGTTTACATATTATTATTGTATAAACATACAATTTTATCATAAATTAAAAACAATTTACATTCGAAATTAAAAGTTTAATTTAATTTCAAGTTATTAGGAAAATGAAAATCATTACGACTATAATCATAAATCTCTCATTAGAAAACTTTTAACTTTGGAAGAATTATAATTAAAACTCTAGTCTTGAAAATAAGATTCGTGTGTAATATAATTTTGTTTTCATGAAAAAAAAAATCATAATTTTCATTAAATAAAAAAAATATATAATTTATTCAACTACTTAATAATTAGGATTAAATAGATCATTCGCTGAAATAATAAATTGAATTAATGTCACATCAACTAATATACTGAGGAAGTTGTGTGTAATGCATTAACTTTGTATAATCCGCGTTCATTACAACAAGTTCTTGCAGTCGTTGTGTAACTAACGTTGTGTTCTTCATTTACCTTTTTGCTCGAATAATTTAAATAAACAAAAAGATAATAGGTATAAATCAGAAAATAATTTTAAAATCCACGAGTATTATAAATAATTAAAAACAACGTAATTCCTTAAATAATTTATAATAGTAGACAAGAATTATTTTACTAGATTTTTTTTCGACCTTAAAATGTTTATACTTTAAACAATTATTTTCTTTAACCTAATCAATTTTAAATGTTATGTGCAAGATGAAATATGAATTTATTAAATTTTAAAGTATAATTATAACTTAAAAATTACAATTTACGATCTACACATTTTTGTTCGTTAAACTCTTCAATTAACATACAACCCTCCCCCCCCTGAAAGAGTTTTCTGGGTTAATTTAGTGTACTGTGACTTTACACTATTATTTAAGTTTGACTGTCCATAGACAATAACTGAAAAATACTTATTTTTTTTAGACATACACACTATATATTAATATGGTTTGTTTTAAAAATCGTATTTAATTACGTTTCACTATTAAGGAATTTTATATCTAGGTACATGTAAACGATTTAAATGTTATAAATATAAAAAATGGTTGGTTAATTTCAGTGTGGGTTACACGTTTTGTCTAGAACAGGATTAAATCTCCTGAAAAATTATGTTGTGAGTAGGTCACTTAGTAAGTATACATATTTACCTACTGTTCTTTTGAGTTTGACAGCGATTAATCATCGTATTCTCAAATGATTCCCGCCGAAATTAAGTATAATATTATACACGGTATTTTATTTTAAATTAGGTTTTATATTTTCTTCGGATTTTTTTTAAAAATATATAATATTAAATATTACGTATTACACCGAAAACGTTAAGTAGAATATTCACAATATTATATAAAAATATCTGTGGGAATAACAAATGGCCTGTTTAAAAAGAAAAACAAACCAGACAAATTAATATTCAAGCTTAAACTGTATTAATATGTTGTTGTATCGACTTGAATACAAAATGGCTGCGGGTTTTCGAACGATTTCGTACCAAATGCACGTTTTTACACTTTAACGGGTTAATATATACTCATATTATTATATGTGTGAAATTTTCAACTGCGTATGCTATGCAAATATAAATGTAAAATAGACTACAGTGTAGACACAATAATTACCATGCTATCTATACTAGAAGTATTATACTAAGTCTACAGTATTTCTTATAATAATATGTTAACCTACATATTTCCGTTTTAGATTTTACAAAAAATAGGACGTAAAAAATTGTTTAGTCAAATTCGAGGATGACACAATTATTGTAAAGTGTACTGTACTAGATATTATAATTTAAAGACTGTTTTATTGTTTTCACTATTTACCATAGTGTAAAATATATGATTAATAAATAAATCATATTATGTACTTTCTATTGTTCTTCATGAAATCAAAAATAGTTCGACGTGATCATTGATGGGACGTAATTATTAATATAAAATGTAAATAACTAATGTAATATTATATGAATTAAATACATTTTACATAATTTCAAACAAATTTTAATGCAGTTATGTATAGAATTATTATTATTATCATTATATGAATTGACGGGTTAAAATATAATAACACAAAATTATTAATCGTGTATTTACATAGAACATTTAAATATAGAAACAATTTTACATTTATTATAGAATTTAACTTCATGCATACAATGATTGTTAATAACTATTAACAAAAATCTAATAAGGAAAATTTTAAAAATGTTCTTTGCGTACTTCATTGATATTGAAAAATTCTATAAAACTAAATTTAAAATTAAAAAATCAATTTTAATATATTATGATTTTAATAATAAGTTAGTTATTTTTACTTAACTAATAACATACTATAATAATTTATTTTTAATCAGTAGGTACCCACATAACTGGGTGACGTATAATATAAATTATACAATTATTGTAGAAGACACCGATAAATAAAACATATATTTTATCAACATTGGATATAAATATTAAGCGCTCTTAAAATTTCAAACTTTTTTTGTAATGAAAAATGTAAGCCCATATTTCTGGGTGGTACATAAGCTATTGTTATTATAGTCATCACAGCTTTTCACTCTTACGATACCTCATGTGAACTTTAAATGATTATTATGAACACCGCTTATCTAATATCGTACAGCCATTATATTAAGTACAGATACTATATAGGACATGCTATTAAAAATCAAAGCCATAAATAATAAACAAATCAGTAAATGGAATTTTTAATTATGTATTTTAGGTTCAAAATTGTACGTAGTATTTAAATGTTTACGTTTTGAATGTCAATTTAGTTGTTTCAAAACTCACAACTATTTTTAATCCTGGTATTCGTATGATATTATGATGCTTGAACTATTTTCCTGATAAATAGGAAACTGATGTGACATTCCTTGTATGACACACATACCGATGGTACCTATAGGTATATGTTTATGTTAGCTTAGGTAAATATTGCATACAAAATACAACGTTGTAAGTCACATAAATACATGCGCACACACACACACAGGATATAGAAATACTCAGATACAGGTTTGCTGTAAAATATTAAATATGTTTAAAAATCATTCAAATATCTCATTACACTATATGTTTATTGCTGTGTAATATATGGAGTAGATAATATTATTTTTAGAATTTTTAACTGTCAAGTAACAATGCCAATAATTTCAAGTTAAGTAACATTGTAAATTGCAAACATATGTTATGGTTTATCATTGATCGTCGAACATATTATTATACTATTCAACACTGTCAGGTCTGTACGTAGGTCATAAAATATTTGTATGTTATAAATAATTCGCATAAGATAGTTAGAACGATATCAGTAGACGGTAAAACATAACTTATAAATAACTGTATGTATATTTTATATTCAAAACGATGAATGGCATTGATGTTAAAATGTGTTATTTTTTTTTTTTGTGTCCGTCATCAGCATTTGGAAATCTGATAAATATAGTGACCTGTTCGACGACGAGTTATACTTGAAACCTACTACGCATCGGATCGCGATGTTTTCAAGATCAATAATCAAAAGGCTTGGTAAAAGGTATCCATTCGCTCGCCTTCGTGCGGAATAGTGGTACCTCCATATTATTATTGTTATGCAGCAATTTATTATTAATAAACCTTATTATCAAATTAACGATTTAATTGGATCTCAATTGGAGTCAGAATTAGCGATTCTGGCCGCTTTTTCTTCTACCTAAAAATCTAAATGTATAATTCAATAATATGGCCAATTTTTATAAATAATTAGAAAAAGATTTTCAACACAGGAACTACGAATAACAGCATATTATTATACTCAGTACATGGCGTGTTAGATGTGGGTCGTCGCAGAACATTTATTACAAAATATGAATAAATATTTCAAAACAAAGACAAAGAAAATGAAAAGTAATAATTATTCAACAGTGTCAATGAGACGAAATAATAACCTGCCAAGGGTGCTTTATCGACAAGATAAAGTCTTAGCTTAACATAATTTCGTTTTTACATCGAAGTTATCAAACACATACAATAAATTTGGTTTTCGTCAAATAATATAGGTACGACGATATTCGAATATATTATTTTAAAACGATGATGTGGTCAAAGACTTTGAGCTGTTCGATAGTCGATTAACTTAAGAACATGAGTATTTTATTGAAAAATATACTCTGTAATATGTATAGTAATTAGAGAATATAGGTATTCGTGTTGTTAATTTTTTGAATGTGTCACACGACGAACAATTATATTATTATGGGGGGTTTTGTGTTCTAACCTCAGGTAAAACCACTGCCGCGATGTACTAAAAAACGTTTTGAAGTCACCGATTAACCTTGACAACCTTTTCCGTGAACCTTTTTCGTGTTTTATTTCCATTCAAATTGTTTACGCGCCTATACATATTCATTCGGGCGTGTCTATAGTAATATGTGGTGTCGGTAAAGTTTTGTTTTACACGTTTCACCCGGAAGCTTTATATTATCGGCAACCGTCAGTTTTGCAATTTCTCCATTAGGAAAACACACTTACAAGACAGTACGCGAACTCTCCTCGAGCCATTTGGTCGTTGTATTCGTTCCGAAGCTATTATATGACCCCATTGTTACGACCACTATATATTGGCACTACGCGGGGCGAAAAAAAAAATTCGTCCGTTTTTATTAGCCTCGTCCCCGCACACTTTATAGCATCTCTCGAGTACATTAAGGGCAGCACAACACTCTGTACCACGAAATGGCAATATTATCGAGACACGTAGGTACGAGAGCATATTGTTATTATAAAACACCTATGGTTATCCAATACGTCTGCCCAACCACGGACGTCAACAATAATACAAATAATCTTTAGCGAATAAACATAAGAAATCAAACAATTTTAAATTATAGTATTGTAAATAATTATAAACGTTTTAAAAAAAAATTAATGTTACCTATGAATTATTCTTGATTAGTTTTCTTTTTTTACAAAGTTTTAAAATTATTCAATTAATTCTCATCACTATTTATCTCCCGCATAAAGATAAAAATAGGATTAACACTTCATTTTACAAACACCATTTGAACATATTTTTAAAATTCTAATTTAGAAATTATTTGATAACTTACCAGTCTGCTTTGAGTTTCGTATAAAGCTGAGCGATATAACTCGAACCCCCATCTCATCTAAGAAATAAGAATTTATTTTCAGTTCGAACTTTAATATAAAGTTTATAATTTATGAATATATTTGCATTTAGCTTTTTGAAGTTCACATTTTGCGAACTTGTTAGTATATGTATTATGGTACTATAGTATTTAATTGCAGTTCAAAACTTTTCGCGTTAATGATATTGTAATAATAAAAAAGAAAATTGAATTATACGTTGAACGAAAACACATTAAAAGTCAAACGTTAAAATATTTTATGCGTTTACTCAAAATAATACTTTAAAGTGCAATAAATATATTTTAAGTCCGTTTAATTGGTGCTTCAATGTACTATTGAATATATTGTAATATATACTATTTGTACATATTTATATATTATGTATACTGTATAATCGTAAATGTATACATTTTTCTGTCATTTTTTTTTTGTAATACGCATAATATATTTTCAAAAAGTGAAATACCAGATTGAGTCCACTCTGGGTCTTACAATTTGTAATCAAGTAATACAAATAATCAATAAATTTACGTTAACGACATCAATCCCTCACCCCCCCCCCCAAAAAAAAAAATTGTTTATTTAGGTACGTAAAGTTAATAAGGTTCGTATCTATAATCCAATAATTATGTATTTTATATTATTTTAATAAATGTATTTAAAATAATAATGATAATATTAAAAAATAAACTAACAACAGTGTTCATTGTGAAAGTTGTTATTCGCGTAGAATAAATATTTATGAAGTAAATTATTTTTTTACTGAACTAATATCCATTAACGGTTATATTACAAACTTTTGTTCAGTGTATCTTGGATTGGTTGAAAACTTTCTTCGTTAAACAATGTGAATGCCGACTTAAATGTATTATAAGACCCAAAGTGTCAGTTCGGTTAGAAACACCTGATTAACTTAGCCTGTTCCACGAAATTACCCTAGACGTCATTCTATAACACTGTGGATAATTATATTTTCCTTTTCGCGTCTTTGATAATAATAATAATAATAATAATAATAATTCTGGTTGCCCGAGGATTTTCTTCGACCGAAAACACAACGTGTCCACGGTGCGTAATCTTCTCTGCTACAATAAAATCTGTCGTATAACTTTGGCTGGTGACTGAAAAGTGTGTTCATTTCTGAGAGGTTTTTTTTTCAAAAAAAATCTAATTATTATTCGTTTTCTGATCGTCGTTTATTTTTTTAATATAAACGATGTACCGTCGTAACAACAATATAGTTTCCATCAAGTTTCCACTGCGCTTATTAGTCGCGTCCTAATCGATATGAATACGAAAAAGGCTTTATTCCGTCCCGGATTATTACACTTTTTTTTCGTATCGATATTCGGGACTAATAAGCAACCATATGATGCTACGTCCGAATTGCGTTCCATGTATTAGGAAGCTTGCTGCCAATATTGTCTATAACGGTTTATGTCTAAAAAAAATATATATTAAAGAGGTGCTCGAGAGTGACAATCCCACGGAAAAGGTATATTTCATATTATACAATACTATATAGTAGTTGCGAGATTATTGCGTACAGACTTTATGCGAAACAACGAGAGTAATTTAAATTGACCTTATTATGACCGCACCATTTAACAAAGGACAATAGTTTTTAAATGTTCAAAACAATTTATCGCAACACATTTTTAATCGAAACAAATTAGCCGATTTGAATCGTATCGAAAAGTTAAGTAGATACCTATCGTACTATTGCTATCGTAATATTTTAATATTTAACTCTTTTTTTTTTTTTCATAATTTGACAACAGCTTTTCGATACGATAAGTTTTTACTACGTCATGCTTGTTTGGACAATCACGGAACCACAGTAGGTTATCTCCGCGCCACGCTGTGACGCATACTATTTATACAATCTATGGTATGGCGCGCGGCGCATCGTAGTTCGAAATCGATTTCACAATTTGTAACACCTTGCCGATGCACACTGGCGTGAACCATAATAATATTTTAAAGTTGAAAACCGGTGATGAAAAAATCATTGTCATATTATCTATATGGCGTGAATATTATAACACCCGGCGGAAGTGAAAGTCGCTAAAATAATTATCAATATGGGATAATATATTATAACCTATAAATGTATTATCGCATATTCGCGACGACGGTGTATACGGAGTGATCCGTTTAACGAACATTTATTACTCATTATTTCGAAAGGCGTATAGGACTTTGAATTTTGCGGCGTAGCTCTGTACCACTCCATTCCGCTTATCTACAATTTAATAAATACTTTTAACTCATACACTAGGTACTCGTCCAAAATTCGTTTTTGTCGCAGAACTCAACAAAAATATTCTAATAATGAATTAAAAATGCATGTTTTTTTATTTACATATATTGTTTTGTAACAACTTAAAAATTATAAAAAAAATATTTTTTCAATGACGTTAAAATAGTCTTTCATATAATGGGTGTCTAATGGCCAATGCGGATGTCTTTACGTTAAATATCTCTCGGCACATGTTCGTACAATGCGTGTCACAAATCACATCTATAATATTCACTTTCGCAATAGTTTTATGTACTTTATATAATAATAATAAAGTAGCTGATGGTTGTGTACATGACGTTTTGACGAGTACCTACCTATTTTCAATATTACGTTTATCAAACTCGTTGAGATAAACTATTAAATTTGATATTAAAACACGAACAATGCGCAAACGAAGTAATGAGTGACAATTTTTTGATCGAAAAAATTTGAAAAACAAAATACGCATATCCATTAAATGCACATCTCATATTGTTATTACTTAAGTGCTATTCTGCGAAATGTATAATATAATATTATATTGCCAATATGGTTGTTCTTGTTCGAATGTGTTAGAAACATTTTTATTATAGAACTTTGTTTTATTTTTATCAATGACTTGATCAGTAAATAAACTGCCGACATTAATTTTTAGTAGGTTTGACGTTTTCCTGAAATCGTAAATATTAGTTATATTGCTTGATACCATAACATTTTTTAAACTTTTTTCTAAGTTTCACCGTCGGATTTTTTTAAATTTGTGACGTTTATTTTAGTATATTACTAGTTGCATTATTCATGGATCGAAAGCGATTACCTATTACACCACACAGTGTTATTGCTATATACAAAAAGTAATTTATACTGTCATTGATTTTACACGGATATAGGTAAATTAATGGACGAAATTCCGGCACAAAATAGTTGGGATTTGGAAGCTTATAGGCAGGTGTTCTAAAATTTGTGACTAAAAACTTTGCCAAGTCTTCTTTATGTATTCCCATTTCAACACCATAGACTTTGGTGGTGTTTCCCCAGAATTATAAGGCGTTAAAATTCGGATTAGGATTGTTTTCGTTGCGGTGTAGGTAGCAGCTGATAGCGGTCTGATGAGAAAATATAAATCTTCTTTTAAATATATATTTTACACAACAGAAGCAACATTGGTACGAAGAATTATCATTTTTCTCAGTCGGTTGGACGTTTCATACTATAACATTGAACAAATAAATATGTTTTTAAATAAACGTTTCATCTACATAAAAACCTGGAAATATAATATATATTCATTATTCAATAGAATTTATAACATTTAATATTAATATTCTAATGCGTACCTACCCAAATTAATATGTGTATTTATTTTGAACAGAAATTGTAACTTAACATATTCTTACTTGAACATGACGTGTTAATCGATATTTTATATAAAACATAATTTATATTCAAAATTATATATGTTAATTATATCTCGGTAGTCGGGTTGGGGAATAGTGGTTCAATCTGCATTAAGACATTAAACTCCTGCATACTCCCGCAGTATTATACGCTTCTATAATACGAAGCATTTTATGTTTAGTGGAGCTGCCGAATAAATTCTAGTACGATTGGTAAGCTTTAGACGTAATTTACAACAATTGAATTACAAAATATGTCTTTTGATTTCAATTTCATACTTAGCGAGAGGCGCCCATAGTGATGTAGGTACTTTAAACTTTAAAGATTGTATTACAATAGTTTACATTTAAGTATGAAAATATTTTTAATTTCGTATTTGTTGGAATAATTATAAATTAATACTTGTATTTTATATTTTGGCGAACGGAATGTGTTTATACACGTCATGATAATAATAATATATCATAATATTATACAGTTTTATTCAGTCGAAAAATGTTGTACGATATGATTCGCGGACCGTCGTAACATTATAGAATATAATGATGACTCGTCGGTGTTGTAGATAATATGGGAAAAACTAAGAAGACGCTACCTTACGGAAGGGTTGTAGTACATTAATTCTTTTATTTAAATTTCTTTTGTTTCTTTTAATTATTTATGTCGTTCGGTGTATATAATATTATAGGTAATAATGAGTGTCCGTGAACAATATTATAATCAATGCGTGTGTGTACCGCGTGCGGTATACGAAATACCGGCTCGTATAACGATAATAATTATTCATCAACGTTGCGCTTTTGTCGCCGGAGGCTGTGTGCACTGTGCTATATACTGGTACGCGTACCTACTATTATATTATTGTTTAGGCACCTCCGTGGTAGTAATCCGACAAGACTCGGAGCAGCACGCGGTGGTACGACGCCGGCGGCGGCGGCGGCGGCGGGAAAACGGAAACGGAAGTGCGGGCCGCTGTGCAAATCCAACGCAGTGGCGTCCTGGGAAATAGAAATGCTCGAGGGGGCGTGCATGTGTACAAACAGGAGTGCAACAGTTAATCGCCGGGTTAGCCGGGCTTAACCTCTGCCAGCAGCTGCACCTTGGCCCCCGTGCTCTCGTACAGCGAACACGCATATTATAATTTATATATTATATATAATATATGTACCTACCTCGGATGACATATTCACTCAGTACTACCACCCTTTCCTTCACACTTCCTTCCTTCCTTCCCTAACTCTCGCCCCCCCCCCTCTCTCTCTCTCACTCTTCTCCGCACAGGCCTCGTGATGACCGCAGCACGACTCGGGAGTTTTAAGCGAAAGCATATTTTTTAAATTTTTTTTTAGTAAGTGATGGGAATATAACATTCTGAGTACGACACACATACGTTTTACTCTTTCCTCGTCAGGTCGTGAACAAATATTTGTCTTGCCAGTTCTTGCATATTTACTATTTTTGAGCATTTTGATCGTTTCGAATTTTAACCGCTGTTTTGTACTATTTCTGGTATATTCTCGTATTCAAATGGAATCAAACACGTATTGTTACGTTTTTTTTTGTTCGAGAACGTCTAAAACTAAAATCGTAATTAATGTGACTTTTTTGGTTCTATGACTTCCGAACACCGGGAGAGTGAATCGCATACAGATCAGCGCATAACTCCACAATCGTGCTGTTAAGATAGTAAAAGTGCAAAACAAACTTTGTCCGACGAAGAAAGAAACCATTCCAATGACACATATACCGAGTGTATACACGATATTGCGTGTGAGTGATGTAGGTAGCAATATCGTCCCCTTTTGAACGTAAAGGTATTGGTTGTCCGGAAATTTGCCTTCTGCCACCCGTGGCAATGTTTACACAATGTACAAACATCTTTGTCTGTAAGTCAACCGAATGCAAAGCAAACGTACCAAAAGTTATAGTTGTCCGAAAACATCAAATACGAATTTCATATTATGTATACTTACCTGCTAAAAGTGAATACTCCATAGTACAGAATGGGTTAGTAAATAACTTCTAAACTGTTTAGAATTTCCGTTTCACGAATCACCGTATGCATTTTTAGTTAATTTCTCTGCAATTTACATCAGTCTGCAGCCGACTTCATTTTTCTATTTTGAATTTTCGGATTATTTTTGTTCAACTCAAACGGAAACTTTTACTGTAATACTGCTCTTTCAACGTTAAAACAGAAATTCAAAATATTTAACAACTTTTAGTTTGAATTTTAATTATTCAAGGCCTAAAAGTACGACAAGATAACACATGAAATGCACCCCAACTGAACACGTACATTATTATTATGAGTCAACAAGTTTCTTCCAAAGATTTTATTAGTACATTTCATAAATTATAAAACAAAATAAAACGCACGTATACAAGCTAGGGGTAGTTTTCATTAATATCCGTGGAATTAAAATACGTATGTTACATGTAGATAGAAATGTTTTTAGTTTAGGTTATTCTATTTATTCGTCGTGCGCGTATGAAACTAATATGAGTATACAAATTTAACGTTTTTTTAGGCTACAAGTGTAAATGAAAAAAGCATTAATATTTTATTTTAATCAAAGCAGACTTACTTGAAACAATATTCAAAATAAACATGTCAACAATAAAAAAAATGTAGTGATTAAACATTACCAGTAGTCAGTAACATTCAAATATTAAGACATAAGAACTACAAAAATATTCATTCGAACTGGAGTCATTTTAATTTTGTTGTTGTATTGTTGAATATTTGAATGTTACTTGCTACTGGTAGTGTTTTAAATATATTGTTACAAATTTTTCTTTTTAAATTAACACCCTAGTGAAGTTATAATATGCCATATGTGAATAGTTCAATACCTTGCTCCAAAATGAATTTATTACTTTCGAATAAATGTCTGTTAAGATGTATTATAATATTTATATTTAATAACATATTTAAGTCTGTGGAGTGAACAGTGAGCACAATATTATAATATTAATGATATTTTATAATACCTAATAATAACAACATTTTTTTCGTATGTGTTATTACCAACTATTAATTAATATTATTATTTTACACCCATCTGAACCAAAATATTCGACTAAAACCTACTTTAGTCATTTTATTGTACTTTATTCACTTAACAATAAATTAAAATAAACATATAAACGTTTTATCTCGTTTTTAAGCTTAAAAATATTTAAAAATGTATAACATGGTTTTATTATATTCTAAGCAATGCGAGAAGGATTTTGGTTTATCTTTTAATTTTATTATATTAATTATTTAAATTTATTGTACTAAAATTTGTCAGGTTAGCACTAACATAAGACATATAGTTAAGTTATACATAATACTATGCACTACTTAACACGAATCGATATTATTTTGACATTTTGGCATATTTTTTTTACCATTATAAGTCTGAATTTGCAATCGAGTTTCTTATACAATTAAATTGATAAATATAATATTTATATCATCAGTGATGATTCATCAGTTATAATACTGTTTATTGATTATATTATTTTGAACAAAGTTTAAGAGACCAAGTATTAATTAATTAAAACGTTAAGTTATTAAATTTAAATTAAACATAGCAGCTAAACAAAAATAAAAAATGTATTTTATTAATGGAGGAGATAATAATAAAACAACTTAACCAGTTTGAAAGACAAAATAAAATGAATTCGTCTAAAATAATATTTTATAAGATTTACGGTATTTTTAATTAAATTGCATGAGATATTAATTCGATTGCAGCACACTGAGTAAACAACTTAACAGCTTAATACAATTACTTCATATAGACATTATTAATAAAATATATAAGTAATTATTATTATCGATTATATTATTAATAATGTTCAATATTGAACTACTTTTTAACTATTTTTTTTATTATTTTTTTTAAACATTATACACTAATTTATGAGCACGATTAAGTAATTAAAAAAAAAATATTACTTTTTCAAATTGTTTAAATCCAAATTAAAACCATTTTTCTGTTCATCTTATTTTATAGATATTTAGAACTCAAATTAAATTATGTAATTTTAAATATATTTTTTTTATCTTTTAATTTTATTTTTAGTTTAATTAATATTTATCAATGTTATTAAATATTTTAGCGAGAGTAAAAAAGTTTAAAAGTATTTGACTATAATATAATATTGTGTTTATTTAACTAATTTGTAATAAAGTCAAACATTATGAAACATTGAGACAATACCCATCCTGTCAGTTTTTGTGTAAACTGAACTCAATTTAAAGACACTTTTATACTTGATATTTATGATTTAACTAAATTGAAATCAAAATTTCAACTTTAGAATTGTATTAAAATTTAACATATATTTTAATTTTTCAAACAAGCTTTCAGCTTTACACATTCACATATTTACAAAACTAAACGATTTTCAGTATTATTGCTTGACCAAGTAGATAATATTCTTGAAAAAAAAACAACGATGTGTATGAAGAGTAATATTTTAACCAAATAACATCTATGTTACTTCAAATAAAATTTAAAACAAATAAAGGTTTTTTGTGTAGAATGTAATATGATAATATGTACACAAAAAATATACAATCTACATATACGATGATAGCAATTATGTAAACTACTTTTAAGTTGAATTCATAATTATAATATGATTAGTCAAAATGAATTTCCCGTTATTATGTCATACAATTTTTTTTCTATTCGGTTGTATAACGTGTTCTAAATGAAGTTGGTATATAAAATCGTGTATAAGGTTCAATTCAAGTAAAAGTTTGTTTTTATGTTCATAATTATTAGCTTACAATAATTATGCATTATTTTAATAAATTAATATCAAAAAAGTACAAAGTGTGAACGTTATTAGAAAGTTCAAAAGGTGCATTTTTGATTCTATATTATATTTGTTGTGTATGGAAATACAATTTATGAGGGTGCAAAGAACTTAATCCGTTATATTGTGATATAAGAAAAAGTAAGTTTCAGGACTTAAGATAAAGAACTATAATAATGGTAAGTCTTAAAAATAAATTTAATTGTTGTCCTAAATTGCATAACAATTATTCTCATTTTATACGAATTCAACGTATATAAAATAAAAAAAATAATTTATAGTACAAACCCATTGTTTTCATAGCATAATATTATACATACTCGTGTATAAGAGGAGAAGAAAAACGGAAACAAGGTTAACAATTCTAAAGTAATGTAACAATAGCGTTTCAATTTGTTAGTAAAACCACTGTGTATTGATAATTTATTATTCTACTCCATTTGTAGTTCTATATATCATATCAATATAAAAAGAAGACAGTTTAAATATTAAACTCTATGCAATAACTTAAATATTAATAAATATCAAGATTCAAGATAAGTTTCTTTTGGTAAAAATCAATAACTGCAATGTCCCCATTCGAAGTTTTTTTAGATACAGATTTAACAAAACAATATTTATTAATATTGCTAAAAGATGAAACATAGGCGGGTACTTGTATTGTATTTGTACATAATAATATATATTATTATATTGTTGAATATTCGTTTCAGTATTTTGTATTTGTACATTATAATAATAGAATAAAATAATATTATTTGATTTTAAATGTAAATTTAACAACTCGCCGGTCTCTAATAAAAAAAAAAAAAAATACATACAAATGCGATTATATTTCTTATAATTTTTTTATCATAATCACCTACAAATTTCGTATATATCGTGTTTAGCAAAAAATTATATTATATAAATAATACAATCTAGTAGACAATATATTATTCATCATAATATATTGGATACTTATCGTATAACGCATGGCTTCAGCCAAATGTTAAAATGTGTACATGACTACCATTGTAATAAATCACGTGTTCAAAAGTTGGAAACTGTAAACATGATAGGCGTTATCTGTAATACGTGTTCAAATTTTATTTTTATATTGAACATCAAACATCAAATCATTGAACTGACGAATCAGGATATTGATCGGCGGTGGTTTTTAAGGTTTTAAAAATTGCTTTTTATACAAGTAAGTGATAAAAATCACTCACCAACGTGATATGTTTTTTTTAATGAAATGTCATTTCTTGACGTGTAAACTTCACTAAATACGATAAATGTACTTAGTCTCTTATTAATTTTGATACTCCAAAATCACATGCTAAACATACTTGTAGTCATGTTTACTTTGTGTTTGTCGTCCAGTTCACATAATATTATATTTCCTGTGAATTCATACTCATTGAATCTCATGTTACGTAACAAATAAGAATTTCAAATATCAATTATATCTATTAAACGGAATATTGCGATTTCGCTTAAGTAAATTTATAGGTTAAAAATAGTTAAATAAATTTGTTTAAAAAGTAATTACTATAATTAATACAACCTAACCGATGATTGCTTGACGTAATTATTATATGAAACAAATTTGAGCCTTGTAATAAGAATAAGAAATAATTTCTGAACGTTAAGCAACACGTTAGCCTAACCTAACCACACGTTTGAGTGTGTTGTGTCTGTTTCAATTGATTTATTTACTGAACAAAATTTTGTGGTTTTATATCAGTTAGTGATATAATGTATTTTAATTACATATCATTTATTTAAAAATTAAAATATAGTTACAATAAAAAAAAAATCAAATAATAAACTAGGTTCCCAAAAAGATATGGTTCAGACTATTATTTTTTGTCTTATAATTGTTTCTTATAGTCTAATCCAAAACTGTAATTTATCATTTATTTTTTTTACATCACTACTGCAATATGTAGTAAGTAATAAAACATTCTAAAGTATGTATTTATAAATTCAACGATAAAAATATTAAGACTAACAAACATAAAATTAGCACGGCGCAATGTATAGGCAAAATAGCATCATTTATGTATTTCGATAGAAAGTTAGTGTACATTGATTTTACTGACTGTCTCAAAATACTACAGACGACGTTTCGTTTTGAAACGAAAAATGAAAACATAATCTTACTAGCCATATAAATACAATGAGCAATATCGTTAGTATTAAGGATGATTCACCAAATTTCCTCACCCCCTTTTTTTCAATACTACAGTTATTGAAAATTAGTTGAAGAAATTAACTTCGTATTACGATTAGAACATTGAGTTATAAATACTAAATAATATATTATCTAATATTATATCTACTTTATATATTTTGTTATATCACATACAAGGACTTTATTATTGTCCTAAGTAGTTCCCATAAGAATTTCAATTACACTGAGAAACTACTAGTTGGCAATTTTAACTAAATACGAGTACATAAACATTTTCCAAAAAATATATATACGAGTACTAAATAATTTTCAGTAAAAAAGAGTGCATCTCGTTTGAGAAACGTGAGTTTGTATCGTCACTGAATACTTCTTAAGTGGTTAGAAAAAAGTCAAGAACTTGGAAATATTATGTTGTTTAAAAGTATAAGTATAAATGTCAAAAATCATAATTTAAAATGAATTCGTTATTAAATAAAAAAATGAGGGCGAGCGGCGTGCTTGTCGGGTCACTCTGTACAGTATTCATTCGTTCAATAATGTCTGTTTGAAACGTACGCCTCCGTGCGATTGGGTATTAGTCGACGATATCGCTAGTACATAATATATATACCGATATGCATAAAATAACGTATAAAACAGTGAAACCTCCCCTAACGGACACCTCTAAATAGCGGACAGTTTTAGGGGAATAAACTACACACTTTCCGTACGTTTGAACAATCTGAATAGAGGACACCTCCGAATAGAGGACTAAATGTCAGTAACCGATTGTGTCCGGTATTTAGAGGTTTCGCTGCATATTATTACAGTTTTTGTACGTATATCGCCGCATCGATCGTGCAGTCCAACATATTATTATTTATTATTATTAGTATGTACCTCGTGTACATTTATAATAATGTGACGAAAACAAACACACCGCGGCCACGTCAACGGGGGGCGCCTCGACGATCTGCCACCGATGCGCGGTAATAAATCAACGACTCTAAGACGTGTATCGCTGCTCTGTGTGTGTGTGTGTGTGTGTGTGGAAAATACCTAAACATAATATAATATATAACAATACACGTGGGTATACCTACGCCGTCGCGTGCGACTGTCGTGCGACGTGGGCGACCCGGCCGGTCGCGGATCGATAAAAACGGCGCGAAAGGGGTTCGACTTTCCGACGCGGAATGTCCGACGGCCCGTCGATTACATCGCGTGCAGGTCGGAGAAGATTTACGATCGGCGAGTACGTCGCAATTTCACGGTGAAACCCGACTCGACGGACACGTGCCCTCCCGGAGGACAAAATGCGATAATAATTTCCGACGACGATTCTGCCTCGTACAACGGACTTTTTCTTTTCAACACAATATTCTTCCCCGACGACTGGACGAGACTGCGGTCAAACTAAAATTTGATTGCATTCCACGCATCTATTACAATGATACGCACAAGCTACGCAACAATGTCGTGACCACTCTACGCAAGTTAAGGCACGGATTACGACCGATTACATAATATTATATACTACACATTGGATTATAGGTACCTATAATATTTAGACTAGTCGTCCCCCCCCCACCCCTCTATATCGACGAGTTAGAGAAAATATGTATAGGTATACAATCAATTTTCCGAGGTGCGTGGGAGATTGGAAACTCCCTACACCGCTCCCTCCTACATACACACACCGTTGTTATACTACACTTGATATTATTATATATCCATATAGAACCACGAAAATATTCGCGTGAATCTATCCTGACCTAGTGATCATGTACAAATATTGCACACATAATTTCGAAGACTTGACGACTTATCACGAGCCCCATTGCGAATACATAATATCTTATACACGTAAGCCGACCTGTCGACTCTTCGAAATATGGTACACGCGTACTTGCTGTGCGACGTGTGTGCATATAGATTATAGGTATTAGGTACTCGAGAGCGCGCGGCGGCGCTTATACGAGACAATGTTAATATAATACGTTTCGAATAATTTACTCCGTCGGGGACATAACGATATTATATTATGTACCTGGTAGACATACTAGAGTTAGGGTAATCGCGCGAATTTCGATCTCTCCTCGACACGAGTAGGTATAACAATAATTATAATAATAATAATATGACATCTGCTGCGCCCCGTCGAAATAACCTTTATCCGTGGCCAATAATATAATAATAATATATAGTACCTACATGCATATACAGCGAACACTCGTACGCCTTAACGCCCCGGGCCGTATCATATACGTAATATAGGTATACGACCGGAGGATGCGTTATGTTATTGAAATGTTTACGGTTACCCCTATGGTTATACCAAACACCCACACACACACATACGTATTGCGCGTCTACCGCACATAATACGAGCCCGGAGCTTCCCAATTACGCGAAATCGCGGTATACCTCGACCCAAGCCCCCCCCTCAAACCCCCCACAGGGCACGAGCGCTAACAAATACGTGAAAAATACCGCCACTCGTCGGAACCGTTGTAATCACCATCTGCCGTTAGTATTAGATGTATAGGTACCTTTGCATTTAAACCACCTCATCGGGGCCCGCTCTATAGACTCAACGTGTACATCGATATAGCTTCCTACATAGCACACGCGGAAACTAATGAATACAATTATTTACCATACAGGATGATCAGCCAACCATGTTCACCTCCCCTCCCCTCCCCCATTTTTTAATTTCATAATTCTGATTTTTGGATTTGCTAAAATATATACTTATAGAGTAATAAAGAATATTTTATTTTCTGATTTTTTAGATTCTTTTTTACTGCCTACTTACAGAGTATCCCGTGACAATACAAACTTCTGTTTTTCGATCCAGAAACCCCCCTATAATTACTGTAAGTTATGTAGAGTGAATACTTTTTTTGAAAACCTAGATTTCTCCAATTCAAAATTCGAACACGCAGTTTTTCAGTTATTAAAATGATTATACTATAAGGATAATAGTACTAAAAAATATAAATTGTATGTAGTATTGGTAGTATGTGTATCTAATTTTACTTGGACCATTTTTACGAATTACAAATTATGTTGATGGATGAATATTAATATTACTACAATTTTCATGTCACCCGCATATTATCTTTAAGACCCATTATCACGGACCTTGTATAATTAGAACACATTAGTAAATAACTCAAAAACTACTCAACAATTTAAAAATGTGGTCTAGTTGGGTATTTTTAATATTTCCAAAAATACGATTTTGAATAATTGCTTAATATTGTTGAAATAAGATTGTGAGTATGCTTTGCGACGAATCACTCTCTGTATATAATTATTCTAAACATTTTGTGCATAAATATATATTTCAAACTATCATAGCTGTTTACCTTTAATCCCCGAAAAGTCTGCTACGAACACAATATGCTTACCGCCACCCACATACACTGCAGATAACATAATATAGTATGTGTGTTATAATAGCCGTAGACGTATCGACGTGGTTTCGAAACCGTTTAATTGCTGTTGGTTTTTAATTAATTATTTAATCTGGAACGCGATAGTACCTTCATAGTTACCTCCACATCACTACAGTGGGTATTCCGCAGTGTACAGAGAAACTGTCTGTGCAAACGCGCGAGCGGCGGTGTGTGTGTGTGTGTGTCAGTATTGCTTGTCTGTTTTCAAGTTTGGATTTCGTTTTATTCGCGACGTATAACACTGCTACAATTCATTCATATATTTTAATATACATTATTATTTATAAATACTATTGAATATTATAAAAACGATAACCCGATTTTAGCGTATTAGCCCGTTTTACCTATACTGATTATTTCGTGAGCTGCTAAATTATCTGCGATTGCGGCGAATCTTTCATTTTTCCTCCGCGGAAAATGGTCTCCATTTCATCGGGCTCACGACCAATATAATTATTATGTATTTTTCTGAAATCTCAAGACAAGTGTCAAATATTTCTTTCGTCACAAATCTTAGACGCACGCCGAGACTTGGATAACGATTTGTTTTTCCGACGGCTTTGTCGGTAGGAATGCCTGCGTACGGAAATTATTAACGTTAACGATTAAACGTTAAAGTAGTGTTCTAAACGATAAAATATGATATACGATACAATTATATAGGTACATCCATACTATATTATAATATTATGCTTGAAAAAGCGTTAAATAATGGATTTGTATTAGAAACTCACTGAAAAGTGCCTAATCTATATTACAATATATGGATGCAGCTTTCAATAGGTTAGGTTAATGTAGGTATATCTTAAATCGTGGTCGAAATAAAATCACTCTGGGTCTAGATTATACCCGGTAAAAATAATTGAAACAAATTGGGTTAGATTTATTAATTTTTTTTTTTTTTTGTTCTAGTAATAATAAAAATAAAGAAATATACAATAATGTTTGTTGATAAAAAATCTTAAATTATTGTAAAAAAAAAAAACAAACGAGAGTTGTATACGCATATGAATAACCATCACCTTACTGAGTTTATTGAAACACGACGAAAGTGACGACCGTGGTGGCTTTGTCGCCTAGGCTTTGAAAACTGCAGTTGGCGGCGGCTGCTGCTGCATTGTCGTCGTACTTCAAATAACCTTTTTTCCCATAATTATTTGCGTTCTATTAAGGTGACATTTCAAGTTAAAAGTAATCGTCCTATCAAAAATTTAGCCATAGCTTGCTTTGGCTCTAACTTTCTAAATATATTAACGATAGAACGTAATACCAAATGTCTGCTGTGGTTTAAAATTTAAACACTATAATATTATGTTCATTGATTTCATGACACCCGAAATATGGACGTTTAACTGAACGACGTGAATGTGAAAAGTGAATAAAACTGGCGCGTAGATGATACAAATAGAAATACTTATTTTGTTATCTTGAGCACATAAAAAAAATATACGAATTATTGCTTAATTTAATATTATTTTTTCATAGCGTTAAACGTTGTTTTTTATACTCGCATTGGTATATATATTTCTAATCCCTATAATATACGAGTTTCACTATTGATGGCGGATAATTGTTAACTCTTTCCGAAAGTCCCGATAATCGCTATTGGGAGTTCTCGATGCAATAACAATAATATTATAACATAATTAATGATGTTTCGTTGTGCCGCATTATCACAAACGCGAAATATATACATTGAATATACAGACAATTTAATTGCATTTAATACGAGTATAAGCAATAAAAATGTTCATATATGTATAATAATAGTATGTTGATCGCATGGCAGCAAAACACAATGAAAAGATTAAATAGAGTTAAAAGCCGTTTTTTACATTTGAAAAAAAAAACGAATGAATTAATAATAATGGTAAAACAATCGTCGAAAGCAATTAAAGCGGAATTATAATTTCTGTTCTCGTAACTTTGTTTCACTGCGATGTCGTCGTACTAACCTACATATATTATTATTATTATTATTATTATTGATCTTTATATGATCGTTCAATATCGAAAACATCATATTATTATGACAATATATTTTAAATACGTCTAATTGTTACAAGTGCGTTTGCGTCCGCGACTGCAGTTGTATATTATATTATTACGATTTCAATTGCAAGTCGTCTCGTAAATATTGTATTGTGAGTTCAAGCACCGGACAAGCCAGTTCGAGATAGGTTGTCGGAGTACGCTCCACCTATACTGTGCGAGTGATGTGTTTAAATTATATCACCGAGAACGTTCGAGAGCGAACCTCCTGCCCGACGGTAAAACGTTCGCGAAACAGTTCCCGCTAAAATAAGAATACAGAAATCTGCAGTACATAATATATTACCGTGAGTTATATAACCGACGACGGGATATTATAATATTATGGTTGTCTTGAACGAGAGGTATATACAAAATTCAGATCAATCATTTAAACTATATAATATAATATCATCTCTTCTTCTGTTCCGTCGTCGCTACAGATAAAATAATAGTATAATATCACCATACGTCGCATAGTATCATCAATGAGAATGCTCATATTGTTATTATTATTATTATTATTATTATTATTGTTGTTGTGTCCGATTCACAGAGTCCAACGTCAAAACATCGTATCGGCGATGCAGTAGGTATTACTGCCATTATTATACTGTGGCAAAACATCAGCCATGACGCCCCTCCCCCCCCCCATTTTCTCGACTCGAAAACGTTTTAAACGAATAGAATATTATTGTTATTATTATTATTATTATTATTCCGGAGTAGGTACATTTCTCTTGTTTCTCCGTTGCTGAGTACGTCATGTCCATTACTGTGAACCACGCGGGCGAGGAACAATTCGTACAGTAAAAAGGCGCGTATAAAAAAGCGACATTCATGAATAATACATTTTTTCGTTTTTATTTTTTGGATAATTCTCCTTTCTCCCACTGCCCCTCCTAAATTACCCTACACATCCTCCAGGACCCCCTTGTCATGGTGTAAAACCATAGTACAACAATAATGATTTATATACGTCCATTATTTGAACATTAATATTAATACTGAATCACGTTTTTCGGAAAAACGTCTCCCGGAGTAGAAAACAATCTTGTTTACCTGTGCGTTGCCTCTGTGTATTGTGCATATTATGGTAAATGACTTAAAAATATGACTTTGAACTACAGGAAAATGAGCGGCATTTATCACGAGCTTACAAAATAATAAATAAATGTGGTAAAAATAATAATGACCTAACCTAACCACAGAATGATATAATATTATGTATAAATGTATAAATAACAAACTATTTAATTTATTTATTCAATTCGTTCTATGTATAAAGATACGATTGATATATTATCACTTCTACCCCAATTCTATTTTTTCTGTGTCAACTTGTTTTCAGTTTATAATATATTTTATCATTTTGGTATTGATTGGGACAAATCCTGCAAATTTCAGATTTTGTATTACATGTAAACACGCATAGTGATGGAGAATTTAATACCTCGATTCTTCTGTTTGAGATTATCCAATAAACTCTGACAATGTGATATGATACCTTCATACATTTATACATTTTTACTATGACAAATTTTAAATAATGATTTATTATAAATATTGTGAGACACAAATGGTTCTTTTTTTACTACTTTGCCGAATATGAAATAAACATATCATCACCCCGCACAAAATGGCCCTATAGTTATGACGCTGTCTTTTAATATAATATTGCATTTAAAATGTTTTTCTTTCAACAATTTAACAAGGTTAGACAATTTTTTTTTATGCTACGTAATACTTACCCAGTACATTAATATTAATTAACCATACAATATTATTATAATACATGTATGGACGATATTTTGATTTCTGCTCTGACACGATGTGTTTTATAGGTTTGATTTAACACATCTGGCCTCTTTATTGAATGACAAAAATCACCCCCCAAAAAAAAACTGAACTCTATGAAATATTATGCAGGCACACGAGGCAAATAATAACTATAACAACATTACACTTTCAAAATAGGCACATATGCTATAATTTTATTACTGTATAAGAATTATGGTGATGTATAATATATTATGTACTAACTATAAACTGTAGTAGACATAATATAATATGAAATTACATTCATGGGTTCAAATAGGTATATGTAATTCGTATTGTCGACACGTTTACTTTTTGAATTATATAAATATCAAGTAGTGAAACATTTTTACAAAAAACATCAAGTCGTTATTTTCTACTATTTAACGTGTAAATTAATCTTTATTCGCATTTCTTTTTTGTAGAATTTCATTATACAGCATAAAAATACGATATTAAAGTAATATTTATATACATATACTTGAATTAATTTAAATTCAAATAGTAAAGAAGTTTTTTAATCTTCGAGTTCAAAAAAAAAAAAAAAACTGTAATGTTCTCATTTTTATGTCGGTAGTATAAATGATTTACTATTATGGTATACGATTTTATCAGAAATGTTCATTATTATTTTTTGAATAACACTATTATACTACGGTCATTCTTTGTTAGTTTCGCAAAATTAAATAACTGATATACATTTTCATAACATTAGTTATCTATTATTTTCTATTAACGGCGCAGTGACGTATAATATTAGTTTTGTGTAATCGATTTAAATCTTAACGAACTAAATACTAAATTCGCGCCACACGACTTGCTCCTACTAATAATAATTATTGTACAGCGAACACGAAAATATTTACTTGTCAATAATTAAATAATAATCTCAGAGGATTAAAACTGTTTTCGAAATGCATAATATTATTATCGACTCGTCTGATAAGCGTACGTTGATTTTTTATACCATCGAGCTGACGTTTAGGTTTCAGATATTTCTCGAGACCGTTCGAGGTAGCAGGATTTCTACACAATCCGTACGTCTATGTGCATAATAATATATTCCGTTCGATCTTATAACAATAATTAACATATAAATTAGACGATTCGTTATCATCGAGGCGAGACTATATTATTGTTATGACCTGTGCAGCAGCAGCAGCAGCAGCAATATTGTTCGCAAAAGTAATAAAGAAATGCGAGCGTGTCTGCCGGTATATTGCCTATACGGCGCCCCACGTTCACAATGTTTCTCAAAATGTTGATTACTCGTCGTTGTACAAACATATTATAAAGGTTAACGTGGCGTGACCGAACTCTTAAACAAGGCGCCTCAAATCGCAGTAAGCCATTATTTAATTACATTACGGATGGACGATTACGCGTGTATAGGACGTTTTCCTTTGAGTATATTATTATTATTATTATAGAAAATATGTCGTAGTCATTGGAAAATATTTTAAATCGATTTATCGACATAATATAGGTATATTAAGCGGTCACTATCTAATATAGTTGTTGACAACGATCGAATATGTTGACGACTCTATGACACCGCGGTGGTAATGAACTAAAATCAATCGATTTTGCGGTTTATGGCGGAAAAAAATAGAAATAATAATCATCGAGCACTTATATTATTATTGAACCTCTCTGCGCCATCGGCCGTTCAGAGGTAACGATCGCCGATCGCATTTTTATTAAGTCCGTATTATTAGGTATATAGAGTTCGGTATGCGGTTACCGGTTGGATCGAGATTGTTGTGGGCAGCGAAGTAAATTCTTAAAACCGATGATCTGCCCGTCACGCGAACCGTGCAGATTGTTGGGTATATAAATAAAATATTCAAAATATTTCATCCGACCGCGTAGGACAAGAGCGGGGAACTGCGCATTGTTGAATCCCGTCGAAACCTTTTGCACCGAGTTTCTACCGATTTTAATTTTTAATTATTCAGTATGATGAGATAAACATTTTGAATAATTCTGCGGAAATCGTGACAGCCAAACTTATCTCCGAAAACAAGGTAATTACTGCCGTTTGTCATCAAGTCGCGGTGTCACTAAATTGGAATATAAATAAACCTTTATGTTCACCGTCTGTTATACGCGTACTATATTATTATAACAATATAATAGAAAACTTTGAGACAAAATAATTATATATATATTTTTAATCGTGAGATGATTATTTTCAAACACAAAGCGATGAACATAACAGTACCTTAATATTTTACTCGAGTAGCTAAAGTAAAAAATTAATTTTTCCGTTTAAACGAAACGTAATTAATTTTTTTCTTTATGTTAATTAATAAAAAAAAAATGGCACTGTTGATTACTTCACAAAATATTTAAGTATAAATATATAGACCATAATGAGTATGAATATTTCAAACTTTTAATTTTTACCCATAATGTACATAATATTATATACATATACTGTTATACTTTGTGAAACCTGCAAAATGTCAACGATTTTCTTCGATAATATTAATCGTCTCTAATATTATTATCGCATTGTTCATTTCCTTTTATGTCGTAGGACTTGAACACGTTTTTTTTTCTCAAATATTTGAGGTGACTGAAAAAATGAAAAAGTTCATCCAACACTCAGACGAAATCAATGAAATTTGTTGAAAACGTGACTGCATAAAAAGATAGTTTTTTTTTTTTTTTTTTGATAAATGCGTCTGCAAGACGTATGGTATAACATAATAATATTATTATTATTATACAGGGATTGTCGTCCCGGACAGCGTATACCATTACCGCTGTTGATTATTTATAGTGATACCGATATACAAACTTGTACCGTTTCGCGTAGGTACACGCCGCGTGTAAATGGTAAACAGCCAAGAATCGGGCATTTCGCCAAGTATAAATACGGTTGGGTGTTCTCGGCTATTGTATATGGCTTTCTAATTAACATTTTAACTTGTTTAACGGTCGCAGAAGTACATTAAATATGTTTGCGGCGGGCGCATAAGCGGCGCGCGCGCGTGTGTGTGTGTGTGTGTTATCAAACATTTCGGGTAAAAACGTATTACTTATATTATAATGTATTATTATGTTTATTGGACATCGATTTCAAAAAAAAAAAAAACATTAAAATTTAAATTGCCCTCGTTAATATTAAGCACGCTCGCGTGGTATGAACGCGTATTATTTTTATTAGCGGAGAAAATTCGATTCGAAGTGTATAAAACAAACGCGTATATATTATTATTATTATTATAATTTAAGCACACTTATTCTCAAACAGGTATATGCGCCTATTACACGTATAATAAGTGTTTCACTATGCGGTTAACGAGACGATTATATTATTATTATTGTTATACGTGTAGGTATACTGTATATTATTCAAAACGAGTCGGTAAATTTATATCATATAACACTCGCGTTTTAATTAAGCTCGGAGGAAGTATTTTAAATTCGAGCGGAGATCATCAATCATTTATTTTTTTATGCACATTTTTCTGCGACGTCAAAAACATTTATACAGTTTATGATGCATTATTATAACATAATATAACATTATATAGGTATATAAATACTGTACGATGCATTTCTCGTTGGTTGTTTCTCCATATACCAATATTTTACATACAAATACAAATATTTTACTATTATTACGTCATAGGCACACACGTCTAAGACGGCTAATATTATGATGTCTGTACTGCTGCAGAGGCGTTGTTTATAATATTATGGTGCCTTAAGTTTTCAATGGCGCCGAAGGGGAAAAATGCCGAAGAAAATTTATGAGGTTTCTTCCGCGGTGTTGGCGTCATTATACGTAGGTAGGTATACTCTCCGTCTCGATTTTTATTTCGCTTTTATACTCAAATATAATATAAATTTCGCTCTGCGAGCAGATATTATGAGCCGTTGATGACGTGGAATTCAATACGTGCCGCGGGAGATCTATTTAACGCGTAAGGTATTTGAAAAACTATCAAATCATTTTTAAAATATAATAAAATACATAATTGTAAAGCGTTAAAAACGACATTTTCTAAAAAATATATATATTATTTACTATTTTTTTTTTATCGGATTATTTTTTTATAAAAGGTTTTCCATTTTTCAAGACAACCTGCATTATTAATTTCTTATTCCAAAGCAGAATATTTTTTATATTTTTTGGCATTACTTCGATTTACAAACATCACGATTCAGACAGTTAACGATTTTTTAGTTTTATAAGCATTTAAACTTTAAACGAGCGGAGTGGAGGTGTACAGGAGTAACCCACAAAACGTTGGTTGGTGCATCTAAACTTTAAATACTTAATTGATAAACTACTATATAGTCAGAAATTTGACTTTTTATATAGATCGCAACGTATTCTGAATAATATAGCATTGGTTCGAGGTATGAAGTGAGAAATGAAAAATCACATAATATTCAAAAGAGTGAAAACTTCAAAAACGACAAGAATAAAAAAAATTGTATTCTGTGACAACTTAAAATTATGTAAGATGACTGTTTTTGGAAACATTAATAGATTTTCGAAATAATATTAGATCCTGGTGTTGAATCGCCCCGTATAATATCATGCACACGCACGATGTGGTTCTCGTCGTCCTACAGCAGTGTGTGCGAATGTGTTCGCAAGCGCGTTTATCGAAAATCAATATCCTAGGGCGGACGTTTCCGGCCAAAAACCACGAATATCTTTGCCGAGACTGTTCGGCCGCGTGCCCGCGGTTGTACTCCGGGGACCGCCGCGGCGCTGTAGAGTGTCCGACTTTTTTTCGTCCCGACGTCGAGGAAACGTCCATCGGCGCCGCGTGATATCAGCAGTATCGCGAGATGATTACAATACACACCCATCCTCGTAGGACGATGGATTATATGATTATAATATTATATATTATTTAATGCCGTGAGAATAAAAAAAATCGTCCGTGCGACCAAACGTACGCTGTCGGGGTCCCGCTTTTGAGAGATTTCGTCTGGTAATATTGTGCCACCGGAAAAACTTCCTAACGATAATAATATTATTCCGAAACAAAATAAAAACGGAGATCGGTTGTTATTCGGACCACGCGTGTTCCGAAACAAATTCGGAATCCATCAAAAACGTCGCGTTTGTTGCGCATTACGTTAGACATTTTTTGAATTTGGCGACAAAGTCTAGGTGCCAATACTTCTCGTTGTACTTCGATATGCGAGACCTATGAAATATTATTATTATACCTATACGACTATAATACGGCGATGACGTTTATGCTTGTGCACCGAGTGCGTGTCGTGGTTATCGGGAGAAACGCCAAACGAATAATGATTATCACTTAATATTATATTGTTATACTGCAGTACGTCCTGTGTCGCAGAAAATAAGTGATAGTAAGTACATGCGGATCACCACATATTTTGTACAGGACAAAAAATATTTTATATATTTGCATTTTACGTCTTACTGTTTGCCGAGGTTTACGTATTATTAGTATTATACACCTTTACAGGAGTTTTTTTTCCTCTCTCCGAATTACGCCCGCACATGTGTGTTGGCGTTAACGACCCGACAAAACAAATAGGGGTGGCTAATAATATGTATAAACTTTAAGCTGCGTACACACGAACTACAAAACATGCACACAATTCGTAAAAGTTCTCGTACATTTTATATAATATGTGCGTGTGCCGGACGCGGGACGAAACACGATCGGAATTTCTCTCTCATTCTAGATAATAATAATAATAATAATAATATATACTGCTGTGGGATAACGCTGCAACGTTCGGGTTGATGATAATATGATTGATTTAAAAAAAAAAATAATAATAACACTTTTACTATAATACTATACAATTGAATAGCGTACTGCTGCCGCAGCGTGTTATTACACTAACGGTGTATTACGATATTATTATATGTTTTCTGCAGGATAACGCGTAAACCATGCGAGCAAGATGTTCTTCTCTCAATGCATTTCGTTTGAATTTCACGGTATGTTTTTCGTAGGTACGTCTACCATTATATTGTACGGTTGCCGAGAAAATAAAAAAAATAAGACAGTAATAATATGAATACCGCCATATTGTTAGCAAACATTCGTGTGAATTACATCGAATAAAGATAATACCATCAAAGGATAGAGGAAAATTAAATATTGGTAAAACGTACACACACATAATTCGATAAAAAACATTTTGGTAATTTCGTCTGTGACTCCCATCGTGTTAGGCACATAATAATAACACTATAACACAATATACACACCTACGAGTAATGATAATATTATATATAGTTTTACCGTAGACGACGCTATGGGATTGTTTTAATGTATTGATTCTCCGTGTTGGCAATAAACTAATAATTTCGTATAAAGATTTCAAAGCCCAAAGGGAGAATGTAAATCGTGTTTAGCCCTTAAGAAGTTTACACGACGCACAATTAAAAGTTAAATCATAAAGCGATTTATTGTATAAATTTAAACAACGACCTAGTTGTTTGATGTTAATAAAATAAAATTGTGTTTCCAATAATGTCTGTCCACGCAATATAATAGTACCTATATTGTAAACGAATACCAAATGGATAAGCAATGGATAAATGTTCTAAGCAATTCTACGTTTTTTTCATTTAAAAATAATTCATTATCCAACATAAAAAAAAAACCATACAGTTTTACATTTTTATTAATTTTGGGATAATAGTTGCTTAAAATAAAGGTTCCTATTTCAATTCGTTAAAAAAGAATATGATATTTAATTCATAATTTATGTGTATACGCTGCAGTTTTTCAACACTTTATATAAAATAAAAAATAGATCGTAATGAAACTTTTATTATTAATGAAGAAGTTTTAATCAAATTAAGCTGTTCTTTGAAAATGTTGTTGACGTTTATTATCTAAGTACATAACTTTAATAATAACAATATATAACAATAAATACAAACATAAATTATAGTGACCCAACTTTAATATAACCCACACCGGTTACAACAGTGCTGTAGTAAAATAATTAAACATCATTAGGCAACTTGCTTTATGTACCCAGGTAATATATTATTATGATGTATTTTATGTGATATGCTAATTAGAAACAGGTATATAACATATGTATAGGCATAAACCAAATATTATACCGTATACCTGTGCAGTAGTATTATAGGTACTAAATATAATTAAGTGATATAACACGTTGCGTGGGTATTGAAAAACAAAATATTAAAAAATATGTTTGATATAGATACGGCCAAAGTCCAAACAAACTCGCTTAAAAGTCGAAATCCATACTCTTACAAAATAAGCGCGCTCAGTATAGTCACGTACATTAAATATATAGGTACTTTTCGTTAAAAAATTGATTCTTTGCAATAAATCTTATGGACACTCGTACGTAATATTTTATAAAATGTCCTCGTTTTTTTTTTTTTTTTTTTAATCTTCGATTGCAATTTGACGTTATGCCTACACACGTTATAGTTGTTAAATTGAACGTTACGCATTTCCATGGAAATATGCATCAAGATAGGAGATCAATTTTTCATTTCCAACAATGATGGATCATCGCAACGAATTCATATAATATACTATCATTGTGAAAAATAAAAAAAAAATACTCGAAACGCGAATTTAAATAATAATATTATTTATCATAAACGCCGTTCCGACATGACAATATTATCGCACTATATTATAATATTACTATACATATTATTATGGTGTTCGTGTGTCGTGCGAGGACGGGGCAGGTAAAAGAGTGTAATAAATTAATGCGATACGTAATAATAACAATAATAATATTATACAATATAAAACGATTAACGCATCCTCTCAAGTCGGGCGCATTCTAAGCGCGCCCTATTTTAATGACATTGTGTTCGTTGATTCGTTTAATTAACAAAATACCTACTCACTGTAATTACGGAGATAAGCGTTTCGATGAAATTACATTACGGGCGACATTGTTGTTATCATACCAATCGTGTATAATATTATGTAGTGTTTCGACGACTACGCGTTTGATCGTTTGTTTTGCAAGTATAATGAGGTCTCGCGAAACAGTTTCGGTCAGATTGTCTCGACGGATTGCTTAATTCGCGACGTTCGCCGGGAGTTGGCCGAAAACTGCGTAGAATTTAATAAACACGTTATAATATTATTGTGTATAATATAAATGCCGGTCGCAAAAGCATTATCGCGGTACCACGACAATAACCTAACCTCATTTCCAGCAGCTGTAGATCAGATAGTGTTATTATAGTAATAATATCGTTATTAAAATACAGACGCGAGGAGCAGCCAGGCCATCAAACTTATGAGAAATCCAAGCATTCCGATCCACTGCTCTCCACCCGTCATCAAACATTCAATTTTGATGAACATCAACAATATTGAAAATATTGAATTTTTCAAGAATTTTGGTGTTTTTAAGCCTTTTTTGAGATTTATCAGAATGTTGAAATTGAGTTAAAAAATGTTCTTTTTATCCAATTTTTCTAGAGTTCATATTATTAAATTCACATCAAACATTAAATTTCAATGAAAATCAATATTGGTAAAAATAATGAATTTTTTAAGAATTTTGTTGTTTTTAAACTGTTTTTGAGATTCATCAAAAGGTTGAAATTGAGTTAAACAATGTTCTATTTATCCAATTTTTCTGGAGTTCATATAATAATTGAAATCACAAAATACCCGATAAATGGTGTACCTCTCTACATCTCTAACTATTCTTTATTTGAAGACCTAGTAAATGAACCTATGTGATTAGTTGTTTGCTAATGCACCATTCGATCTCGTAAATCCTTTTGGGATTAGTAATATCAAGCAAAAAACCTGTTGCAGCAGTTGTGTGGCTTCTTTTTACCAGTCGTGTACCACACTACCCTCTCAAATGGCTTTTAAAACGAAAATAATTTACAGATAGTTTGTTAATTAAAAAAAAAAAAACTATACATTACATATTTTATTACACAACTGGTAATAATTATTAATAATCAATTGCACCTATGTTATATTTAACGGGATTATTTATTGTGACACGTAAGAACATCTTATTGCCAATCTATTATAGTTGGCAGTCGGCTGTCGCATTATGTTATTTTAGAGTCTGACGGTCACTTCATCAATGAGTTTTCTAATTAGATCAGGTACAGAAACATATTATAATATCGTCAATCCATATTCCGTTATAGTACACGCAATGTAGAGAGCAGCTATATCATCAAACTAATAAAAAAAAACTGGGCATTCTGATAACTACACTGACTTTCTACATCTCCGTTATCACACTTAACACTCACTATAGACACCACATATCCAAAACTGAATCTTCCTTCTATATTAATCGATACCGATCCCTCTTAGCCAACCCCTAGAATCACCAAGTCTGTCATGTAAAAAACATAAAAATTAAAAGTTTTAAATAATTACACACTTGCTGGCCCAGGAAAACAGTATAAACAAGTTTCCGAGTGTTTTGAGAAATGAAAGTAAAATGGTACGGTGTATAACAACTTAAAAATGTTTGCAATTCTATGTTCAGTTGATGAAAAATACGATTTTTACTAGGTAACAAATTATCATTATATAGATCCGTGGAAGTTGCTTACAAATGTTCAGATTAATTGGGTTAAAAGCGTTGTACGTCCTATGAAAATAAATACCGAGGAAAAAAAGTGTCTTTGCTGAGTGCCTTCTTTTTGTCAGCCAATTCATGTTAACCGTATTATCCGCTCATAAGCTTTTGTAAAAAAAAAATTCACAAACAAATTGTGTATATTCTTTACTTATTAAAAGAAAAAACATACACAATAGGTAATCATTAAAATTATTATATAATATTATTATGTTTAACAGAATTATGTCGACACGAGGGGACTTCTAATAAATTGCCAATAGTTGGCAGCCAGCTATCACACGTACATGTCCCCGACCCCACCCAATCAAAATGTTGATATTTTTTTCAAGTCAACATTTAGCAGTCAATTAGCAACAATTCGCAAATTGTGTAAGTTTCCTTGCGAATTGTTGCTAATTGACTGCTAAATGTCGACTTGAAAAAAAATATCAACATTTTGATTGGATGGGGTTGGGGACATGTACGTACGCTATCACATTATGTTATTTTCGCGGCCGACGACGGTCACTTGATCAATGAGTCGTGTAATTTCTTTTGAACGAACCGTCTGTCATCCCGCGTTAATTTGATTAAAAATCCTTTCCGAAATATTAATGAAATAATACGTATATTTCTGATGATGAAAATGACTTCCTGGACTACTTACTGTAGGTACACGCGGGTAGCTCTGATGTGTATGTTCATTTTCGTCGTTATCTCATTTAATTCCGTCCCATAGCGCTTTCGGAATACGAGTCGTTATGATTTACGTGCTTCGTTTTGTGTGTGTACGATATTATAACATTGTGTGCGCGTGTATATAAATAATATTATTTAGGCCTGGTGGCCCCTGCGGCACCAAAAATAATAAATAAATAAAATGTCTCTTATCCGAGTAAAAACTATATAATTTATATATATATATATATATATATATATATATATTATAATATATTATGTATAGGTAAGCGTAAAGCAACTGTGTGACAGCCACCCGCCAGCCAGCCTATATATTTATTATTTGAACATCAATGGTATCACGAGCCTACTATATTTATAAATATTTTATTATAATGATATCAACGCAATGTTTTTAACGTCTAATTTCCCCATCGAGATAATAATATTTAAGGAAATAGAGCAGGTACTTTGGTTTGTGTGGCTTATTTACAGTTTTATGAATATCAAATCCTATTTTCTCGTTTTATCATAAATTTAATCTTAATAAGCATCGCTTGTTTTCAAAGAAAAAAACTATATAAATAACTAAATAATTTAGTAATATTTTTCAACGTTCAAGTAGAACACCAAATGGCAAATTCGCAATATAAATCTTACCGCTTCCTATACAAAATAACGTGTACCACTGCAGAAGTCAACAATAATTTATTATATACATTAAATATAAAAAAAACTGGTAATTTTATGATCGTTCATTTGAAAGAAATATTTTAATTTAATTTAAAATGTACGTTGGGGAAAATCCCGAGAATAAACTAATTGTAATTCCATTTTCTTCGATTTAATAATACGCTGATAGAGCAAAAGCTTTCAAATAATGATGAAATTTTGAAATTTTAACATTTTTATTAAATTTGTAAAATGTATACTTTAACCGCATAAACGTATAAAGATCGTAGATATTTGGTAAAAGCATAGTACCTACACCAATAGAGCTTAAAATGACACGGACGTCAACCTAAGGTTTTTATTTTATAATATAACAATATATTGTATACATTTTTTTATGTCCATGTTTTTGGATGAAAGTGTAATTATAACGATATTATTATATTAATTAATGGTTGAAACTTGAAAAGCTCCGAGACACAGATTTACTGATGTAACTACTTGTATTTTTTTTTTTTTTTTTTGGCGCGGACGTGAGATTAACCCGCCGTCAACTTGGATTATAGACGATAATGGAAATTATTTTAAAAAACTTTAGCGAGAGTTCGTAGAAATTAGATCGAGCAGTTGTAGCGTAGTTCGATCGCAGAGTTTTTTGTTTATCTCTACGTGCTAAGTATCGTTAAATTTAAAATGCAATTACGTTCACATAATATCATATATATATATATTATGTGCGTCGTATCATTGACATATTTTGAGTGCGGGTTCAAAGAAGCCGCGATGATATGTTTTTTTTTTCCTGTGCGAAGACGTAATAGTGCCTTATCGTCAGTGGAATCATCTCTATACCTATATGTAGCATTATTAAAGGTGACGCAAGTCGCTCTCTGTATTGTGAAACGTCTGTGGTAATTTAATAAATAGACGCGATTTCATTGCATACTTCGGAGCTGTTATCTGGGGTAGGATTTGTAGGGTAAGAGATTGAAGGTGGGCCGCGGGACAGGACGACAATGTTACGAGGCTTTAGAACGATAGTGGAGAACAACAGCATTCGGTAGAAAGATTGGGATATGTCAAGTATTATATTGTCGTGCAGTAGTTTCTTTTCCTGACTTGATGAGATTAGACCTACGGGTGGTGGATTTGATATATGGTATGGGACGTCTCTCTCAAAAGCCAAATTGATTGTCTGCGAGAATAGTTTTTTTTATATTTCTTTTTTATCTTTTATGACTGAATTCATACGTTTAAGGAGTTTTGAAAGACTTTTCATAATAATTGGTTCCGTGTACTGAACGAAAATAATATACATTTGTACTCAAATACACAAAAATGTACTGTAAAAAAAGCTTTGATAAAAACGGTACGGGTAAACAAACATGGGAGCGCATATAGACCGAGAAAATATTCAAACGAACCCGTAATCATTTCAGAAGTAATAATTGTTTATTGTATTTGGAAATGATAATTCAAAGGACAAATACAGAAATATAATTTTTTGGTATATTTTTTTTTTTGAAACAGTTTAAACTTAGGAAAGTTAAAAACAGTAAAATGGTTATTTAAATGGTTTAACAAACACTGTAGTGGCGTTTGTGAACATATTTACCAAAAAATAACTCAGCGGTAAATTTTTTGAGCTAATAATTTATATGCTATAATGCTATATAGTCATTAAAATCATTATTAACTGTAAACAAATGGACGATAGCAAAATTAATAAATTCACTGATATTCAGTGATTGGCATTTAGTGATATTGAACGGTTTAATATCTATATGTTCGATGGACATAATATTATATTAATATCTAATAATATGTAACAATCACGATTGAAGATTTCTTAAATGATGGTAACAACCGATCAAAGGTCTATATATATATGTATATATACAATATATCGTATTATAACACTATAGGTAGGCTCTTATCATAGATAATATATATTTATTTTTTGAACCACTTAAGAATGATCTTGTGACAATACAAACTTTTATTTTCCGATCCTCCCTTTTGCACTTGAAATTATTCAGCAGATATTTTTTTTGAAAATTTAGATGTACCCGAATCAAAATTTGAACAAGTAGTTTTTAGTTATATAACTCTGTGTACATGGGATAATATTTTTATGGTAATGGGTTAAGTAGATATGGAGGCTTGGATAATTTAAAAATGTAATAATGACTTTTGATCCATCGATATAAATAATTTGTAAAAATGGTCCAAGGGACCAAGTATAATAAATATTACATCTAACACTACATATTGTTTGATACTTTTGTAAAATAATTTTTAAGGATTATTATCCTTAGTATAAACACTTAAATAACTCAGAAACTATACTCATTAAAATCGTTATTTAGATACATCAACACTTTGAAAAAAATGATAGGTGATCATGTTTAAAAAATCACCTGATATAATATTAGCTTAAATCTACCAACTTATACAGTCCTGAGTAATAATTTCTTAATTTATTTCTTTAATGGTCTTAAATCTATTAATTACAGACAGACGAACATCCGTTATTTTCTATAATAATATATATGTAGATGAAACATTTTGACAATATTGTTGAGATTTATTTCAGAACATGCAATAGTATAATATTCACCATAAACAATTATTTCTATTGCCCCCTATTCGAGATTTCCCGTCACAATATACATTTTGAATGTTACAAATACAAGTTAAAGTCGGTATTAAACTTTGATTTTAAATATAATTTCACATTACATGACGTAGTGTGTACTATATATTATTATTATATAACACAGCCAACCTATTCTGCTGTTATGAGATTATAATATTATTACCCGGTATGAGATGTGTTGTTTTTTACACGCTGCTCGTGTTGTTTCTTTTTCTTTCAATTTCACGATCCAGTTACCAGATCTAACAAGTTCATAGTCATTATGTCCCGAGGCGGCAATAGGGGCGAAACAAATAAAAAGTAGAAAAACGAATCGAACCAGATACATATAAATCTGAAACAAAATATATATGCACATAAATCTCAATAAATCTCGGTATATGTTCAATGGTCGTGACACGAGATGGCACCCATGGGATGCTCGCGATAGTAACGCAAAATTAGATTTTTTCATCAGATTGATTGTGACCTTTTTTTTATTTATTGATATTTTTATAAACCCATCAATGGTCAACGTTTTTGTTTTCAATAATACAATTTTTTTTTTTCCATTAGGATATTCTACGATACTCTGATTCTGCCATCAATATTCAACATATAATACTGAGGGATTTAAAAAACAAAATATAACATATTCATACAAATCCAGTGATAAATCTTTTTTTTTGCTGTCGTAAAGAAATTGTTACAATGTTGCACTTAAGTAATATGTTTTATGTTTAACTTTTCAACCGAAATCCCTTTTTGAAAATTTTATTCACGAAGTACTTAAAATAAATGTTTTACTTTTCTTACGACTCCGATCAACCTGATAAATACAAATGGCTTATAGCTATATGACGTGTTTGATCGATGGCAATGCAGTGGTTTTACGAGGGATCTATGTGTTCTTAATTGTGATTATTTGAAGCTTTAAACACCTGAATAATGACCGCACCTATGAACATGACTTACATTTTTTAATCACAAAATTATAATTTATTTCATAGTTTTATCCTTATAAAAATCGATGGTTTAAGTTGTTTGGACGAAAAAGTACATAATATTATTGTATAAATAATTAATTATTGTCTATACATTTCACTATTTCAGCTAACTAATTAAAATAATATTTATAGATACTTTTCACGAGTTATCTTGATGTTAAGTACAGGAGGTTCGCATACCATTTTTAAGAATGAAATTATATTTTAACTGATACACCGCATAAACCATATGTTTCGGATATTAATTGACAATAATATGAGACGCCGACGACATGTCAGGTGCCATTGTATTATTATTAGAGTTCACCACGCACGACAGGACGCGCGATTCTCGTATTTTCATTCGCATAATATCGTATTAAATTTCCGAATAATCTAATGTTTGACTGGAGACCAAATTACACAACACATTTGATCATTCGTATAATAACAAAAGAACGATGAGTGTTACAGTATAACACGATCGAGTATTACTATCGGAGCGTCGATAGCCATTTAATTACAGAGAGAGTGTTAGGGAGAGATAAAGGTAGTGTATTAGAAATTTCGAGTTGACTGCAGGTGGTTGTTATACCATACAGAGTTTACCGTGTATATGTGGTCGACTGGCTGTACGGCAGGACAATTGATAAAAAATTAAGAACGCCATTTTGGCGTGGACTTCAAAAAAAAAAAATGTTTGGTTCAGGTAAACCCAGATTAAATCTACTTCGAATCCCGATGGAATATGATTATAATATGAATAATAGGTAGGTACTTGATCGTGGGTCCTGACCTACTAGACAGTGAAGTAAGAAATACGCAGTTCTGTTCTTATCGAAGGTTTAAACTTTGTGCAACCATGCACGTGTAACAATATAATTGATATACTATTATTACGGTCAGTGCGGTAGTCAAAGTAAAATACTAAAACGTTACATAAAACGAATGGCTAAATGTAAAATAGTGAATTAAATTGTAAGAAGACGTGTTGTTGAATGACTCATAGTATATTATAATAAGAAGTACAGTGTTCTATAATATTTACAAAAATATGTACAGTTTAGAAAGGTAAATAACTTGTTTTGTAATATTAGAATATCACAAAAAAAAGATTCCTACTTAAATATTTGTGAAATAAGTATAAATTCGCCGAGATCACGATAATTATAATACTATCAACGGCTTCTGGCGATTTTCTTCTTTTTTTTTCATAAACCACCACTATTATATCGGTGTGTATAATAATGGGCCGACGACAGAATGGACCCCTATATTACGTCCTCGCGAGCCCCGGGGACGTGCCACCCCCCTGCAGCCACCCCTCCCCCCCATAATCCGATTGCACCCGATGGTGGTGGCGGCAGCGGCGTCACGACACGACATATATTATTATATAGACCCCTCCGACAAGGGTTAAGTCGGGTCGGTTAGGGTTAACCAACGCCGTCCGTCCGTCCGTCCGTCCGTCCGTCCGTCCGTCCGTCCGTCCGTTTTGAGCGGCGGCGTTTACGCCCGGACGCGCTTCCGCGACCGGCCGACCCTCGTCGCGCGGGGCTCGACCTTTTACCGCCGGATAGTGCAGCGATGGTCCTCGTCGACTTACGGCGGCGCTGGTCGGTGGATAGGAGGAGTGGTGGGGGCGGTTCACCCCCCCCCGAACGAGCCAAGTCCACCGGAACGACGGGCGCACCGGAGCGCACTTACTATACACGACAGACGGCAAAAGCGCTTTGGTTTCGTCGAGTGGCGAGCTCGCGGCTATTACAGCGGCTCTACGGCGGTAAGTTTTTCCGGGCCCGACGCGGCTCGTCGACGTCGGTTTCCGCGCTTGATTTTCGAGCCGATCTCGCCCCGGCCACTCCTGAGACTCCCCCCCCCCCACACCTTTTAACGATGTCTCGATGAAACCTGCAGTATAAATAACCGCGGACAGCAGTGGCGGCACCGTCTAAAGTCAAAATGTAGACCGCGGTCGTGTACTCGACTTTTACTATTTAACGGAAATATTCTACTTTCGTGGAAACACAGCAAACATTAGTACATTTTACATGATATTATTATATCATATAAAGGTACACAAATACATTGTTGATTGTACTGTAAAAAGGGGCGGTTGTAACTTGGAGCAGTTTTGATCTTGAACATAATATATCTCAGTAAATAATCATCGGATGTGGACAATATGCATAGTATCAAAAGTTTATTCCTGGTGTAGTTTAAACTTCTATACTTAATTTCTGATTTTGTTCTATAATTTTTTTATGTCTACTTCGAGTAATCGCTTAGTGGTCAATATTTTGTAGCAACTATTTAATTTTACAGAAAACATATTTTGTTAAGCCTCTTGTGACTATTATGGGAAAAATTACAAGTGGAAAAGTGTTTTTCTGACAACACTTTATGTACCTAGGAAAATGTCTTTAAAATAGTATATATTCTATTAGAACTAATTAAAAATGCAATGTTCTAAATAATTCTTAATACAAATATTCAGTTAATTCTGTACAAAATACTTCTAAATTTGTACTTAAACACTGAAGCAAATACATTCTTCAGAAAATATTTCAAATACATTTTAAAGACTTTTAAGAGGAGTATTAAAAACCAAATACAAATATTTGGCATGTATTAAATAACATTAAATTACATTTTTTAAATTTTTCTTATCTAACTATACAGGTAAAAATGTAATATAAACCGATACTCATTATTTTAGAAAAAACTAACATTTTTTTACAGGACCTTTTTCTTTTACATAATTTTAAGTCGTTACAAAACAATTGTTTTATACTAATTTTAATGACAACATCCATTTTAAATTGCATATTCTGAAGCATACAATAATTCTGAATTTTGGAGTATTTTGAGCAAATTTCAGACAAGTGGCTTATTAGTTATAAGTTTAGACGAGTGGAGTGATTGAATCAACATTTTTCGGTGTACCCTAGTGGCTCTGTACCATCACTCCACTCTCCTCATCTAAACTTTAAATACTTATTAAATACTAATATTTGCTACGCCTCCAAAACTCAATTTCTAAGTAGGTATCGTAATTCTGAGTATTTCTTTGTAGTCAAAAAGTAAACAGTATTATCTTGTATATTAAGTAATTAAGTATGTTGTCATTAAATAATGGTAAAAATGATATTTTTCGCTGTAAGAACAATATTGATTTTTAGCGCTTTACAATCATGTAAAATAAATATTTTCCAAAACTGTAATAGTTTTTGAATTAATACGTGTGTTTTGTTAAATGGATTACTCGTTACATTAAATTATTGTATTTCAGGAAAATAAAAAATTGTGATTGGAGTCACGGAGATGGTGTTGTTTTTTCAGCTATTTGTTATTGCTGTAGGTACTTAAGTATAACCAAATATTATTATATATAATACTGTATAATATGTGTGTGTGCCGTTTTCATTAAATCGAAACCGATTAAATTCTACGTGAAAAGCACTAAAACGACGTATCGCTTTCACTGCAGCCGCGGTCTTACAAAGTTAGTTATCGTCGGCCTAAAGCAAAAACTCACTAACGGCATAACAGCAATATTTGGTAAACGCAATTTTAATTTTAATTTTTTAATATTGTAATCAACAATAAATCAGACATTTTTGAAAAAAACTAAAAGAAGATCAACAGGTTTTAACTAATAATTTTATGTTAAGACGTGTCCCTACACAAAGACTTCAAGTTTATAAGGTAGATAGAAAAAAAATCGAAATTTCATCGTTAGTGATGAGTGTTTTTACTCTAAGCAGACGCTATCGTCTCCATTTGGCCCTTGGCCTCATACGTATAACGTTAAAATGGAATTTTATCTTACTCCGAGCGGACATTTTTTCGCGTGCAGTAGCGCGTAGTGCGTGTATTATTATCCCGCCGCGGACGATCGTCCCGTCGATATATACATTTCTTATTTCGATCCGACTACGAGACGTTTTGCTGCAGACGAAACATAAAATACCATTTTTTATTTCCGAAGAAGAACGCCGAGTATCACTCAGCAGTACTCGGTATGGGTAGGTACGACGTTAGTGTTTCAACGAGCAGAACGTTTCAGCGTATAGACGACCCGCGAATTTCTACGAAATCGCTATATAATATAGGTACGTGAAGTGAACGTTTTTACGATTTTTGTTCATATCATTGTATTTCTTAATATTTGCTCCTCTATATACGTAATCGTAGTCGGCTTACTGCGGGGGCCGAGACGACGTTTTCTAGAGATCGTCTCTCGAACTTCGCGCGGTGCCACGCGCGACGAGCAGTGCGCGATATGATGCGCTTTTATTAAAAATTTAATATGTTAATTTCGAATTTGAGCGCCCTAATGAATAACCGTTTCCGGTTTCTGTTAAGAAGATTATTCAAAACAACGGAGCAATAACGAACGTCCACCGGCGAATATAGCGATGAATATTAAACCGTTTAATATTCATAATTCGTCGGAATGATTCCATCGATTGACCTACATTATGCGTATACGTATTGCGTAAAAAAAATATTCAATATAGAGATCGCAATAAATTCAAGATAAAACACAGTAAACAATTTTCAAACCGTTGGTGTAGAAAATAATATTTTGAAATAAAACACAATATTTACGCACGGATGATTTTGAACAACGTATAAATCGATGATTCTCAACACTATACATACACATTCAAATGCCATAGAGTTATATGTATTTGAGGCTATATCAATTATCGCAAACATCATCGGGCATTTGATTGTAAATCGGTTTTTTATTACGCATTTATGCGTGTAAGTACTTGGATTTCGATTTTGAAACTTTCGTAAACTTTAATGAAATTACGACAATTAAAATTGGAATTTTGCTATTATTATAACATACATAGTTTTAAATGAGGAAAAAAAAATATTTTTAGGGTAGGCCGCGTCATAATTCATAGGCCGTGTACTACCCGGTATAATGGACTACATGATGCACGGGACTTTGAAAAAAAAAACGTATCGCTGATATTTCAAACCTAGATTTTATTTCACAAAAATGCAAAAATGAATGGATCGAAAGAATAATGAATGCTGAAAACGATTGTGTAAATGTGTAGGTACTTAACCTTTTTGTGAATAATTGATCACGTAATTATTATGACGAGCAAAAATAATTATAATTATAGTAAGATAATACTGAATATTATCGAGTGAACCCGATAACGTAATAACTAATAACTAGGTGCCCATTAAGAGAAACGCTATACAAAGTTTGAACAGTTTAATAATGACCGTCATAAATAACGATATTTTTAACTGTTCTTACCAGATAAAAATCATCCATTAAAACATGCGTATAAGTATATTAGTTGTAGCAGAGCCGTATTCAGAGGAAAGGCACATTCCGGTGTGTTAAAATATATAGGTAAATCATTATTCTGGATACAATAAGTGTATACTATCAGTATTTAAAAGTAAAATCTAAATATTATAATTTATTATTTTTGTATCGCTGGATCGGGAGAACATTATGTTTCGCGCCACCTTCGATCAAGTCACCACAACACTCACGCGATTAATACTATTTTTTTTATGTCCGATTAACAGCTTATTGTTAACTTAAGAGGAACACAAAATAGGTGTGACATGATATACTATTATTGTGAGTACTTTTTGAATTTGGCCATAATACACTACAGATATTATATTGGCTTATAAAGTTATTGTTTTTATTCGAAAGACACCGATATATTATTAAATATGGCTTTGCAGGACGGTTACGAGTATGAAGTTTTATCTTATCATAATAATAATAATATTGTTCAGATTTTATTCATACAATATGCATTTAAAATCATAAATATTTGATAAGCTGTACAATAATTTTCTTTTAATATATTTTATTCTGATTTATGTACTTACAAAACATATTAATATTTAACAGGAAAATATAACAATAGGTATTTATAGTTTAATTTATATTGTATTATTTAAACACTGTTATTATGAAGTACTATTAACACAATATAAGAATAATATTACGTATTAATAATACTACTACAAATCAATACTAATGTGATCTTCACTATTTTGAGTATCGCCGGAATACTGTGTTACTCTTGCGTTATCCATACGTTATTGAATTTTGCCTCGCCTGTCAAGTCAACCATTTTTTTACTATTAGGATTAAACAACACGTGCAATTATCGTATTTTATTTTATTTCTTCCGTCACAAGAAGAGGAAAATTTACTTGCACACACCAACCCTTTTATTTTTGACAGAGTCGGCCTATATACTGAAATGCATTACCATCGCATTTCGGACATGTAATAGAAACGTCAAAACCGATTTTTATCGTGAAAATGATCAATTTTTTGGAGTTTATCCGGACGACGTACTTGTCGGGAAACACGATTACTACGTCATTCAAAAGCGTGTTGCCCTCGACTAAGCTATTGTCAATCTCGTTGATCATTCATCGTCCCTTATTTTCTTCAAATCTGTCTTCGAAAGCGATACGTTATCCTCTAGTTTCCGTAGATAACTCCGTTGGCTGTGGTGCAATTTCCACTCGAACACGAGTTTTTCCATTTGGCTTTTATGAAATTGTAATCGGTGAGAAGAAACACCACCGAGTCGGTTGCGTCAAGTGTGTTCAACCCGTTTTTCGTGAGAACATTTGCGATGTATAGTTACAGCTTTCCGATCCGACGGACAACACTGCGAAGCGAAACTGCCATCGTTGGTTTGAACCGTTGTTACCTTAACGATCCCGGTATTTTTGGTCAGAATATTTCTCGAGTTGGCTGTTTTCACTATGCTTTACTTTTTAACTACAAAATAACTACTGCAACTCATTATCGAGTACCTTCGGAGTCGATAGTACCCTTACAGACGATGATTTTACTAGTTTTCTGTAAATATGTATCTCACTGTAAACTACTCGATTTGGGCAAAGTTACCAATTACAAGACTGATAGTAATTGCTTTTGCGATCCGTAATACACGCATTATAAAATCGATTACCTCATAAAAAAAGCAATACTTAAATGATATATATATATTATAACTATTATTTATCAAGTGAATTAATTTTTTTTTAAGTATGCGAGGACCTTACTTGCGAGGACCAGGGCAATCATAATTATGGAGTTTATTATAAATTTATATTTATTATAATATTAGTGTCTTTAAAATATCCACTTTTTTGCTGTTTATATTAATCGATGATTCAAAACGAACGGGCTCCAGAAGAATAATTCATATTTCGGTACAAGTAAACTAGTCTATAGTCAACAAATTACATCAAATAAGTTGTTTCAGTTGGTATTTGGGCTACGCCATATCACTAACAAGCAAATTATGGCTATAGGTGGTGCTAAGATCAAAATATCCTCTAGGGTTTTCCAGAAGTTTTTAAATTGTACCCTTCGTTTTGTTGACCACGACGGTTGAAAGTTTAAAACCATTTTCCCTATTATTATTTTCTGCGAATCAAAATAAAAAGCACTAAATCCAGATACTGGGCCTTAATCGCTTCCCCCTAAGGACAACCCTGTGGATAAATTCTTTGCCGCCCCCCCCCCCCACAAGAAGATAGGCCTATTTGGTTATCTACAGATATTTCATTATAAGATAAGCAACACTTTCGCTATTTTCTTAAATTCGCCATGAGCCCAGTTGGACGGTATATTATTCTGCACAGGATCCTCGACGAAAATACAACGACGTCGTAAAAACGCACAAACGAGTACTCTTCCGCCCGATACGACCAATTCGCATGACGCAACTACTCTCCGCCCAAAGGCGACGTTGATAATATTATTTTCCACCGAATATTCCCCTCTCGGTTTCCAGTGAACATATTGATTAGACCCTTGATAATAATTATACCACTGTCGGTCGATTATCGCGTACACTGCACGACGACGACGACGACCACGACTATATTATAACCATTAGCCGAAACTCCGAAACTGCACCCCACGATGGCGGATTCCACCACTAACTCCATCGCACCCGGGGACCACCGCCGCCGACCCTGCCGAATTCCAAATTTCTCGATTCCACCGGTGTCGTCACGCGTCTATGACTTTGATCCGTCCATTATCCATTCAAATGGAAGAAACACACTACGCTATTATTATCATTATTGCGTCATTATCGTCGTTGCCGTCGTCGTCAAGGCGGCGTCGGCTGCGTACTCATATTGTTATTATTATTATATCGCAGCAGTAGGATACGTCGTCTTGTGTGTACTACATTATTAATAAACAGTTTGCTCGCCGATGTATAGTAATAATATCGTCGTATTATTCCGTATAATATAATATATAATGATGTCTATTGTGCAGCATTCGTGCGCGAATAAATTGCTGCGAATAAATACGTTGCCCGTCGCGATTATTAAACGCTGTGCGATATTATTATTCGCGCGAGATTCTAAAATCAAAAGGCGACGTAAATACCCGACGGTCTAAAGGTCGCGGGTCCTGCAGGTCCTCCGGGAAAGCTTAATTCGTCACACTTGTCCTACACTATATACGCGGCGTAATCCGCTGCCGCCGCCATTGCAGCACTGTAGTACCTATACATATACTACCCCACTGCAGCTGAAACGAAATACGATTCCTTATCGGATTTAATGACAAATGGACCGCCTAGCGCCCTAACCTCCAACCCACCCACCCACGTCACGAGTCCTCGGTCGCAGGGTCCCACCGTTAAATCTAGTTTGTCGCGACCCACATAAATCGTATATTATAAACACCTACGACCTAACCACACTCGCGGTTGCCATGTCTACCCTTGCCGCAAACACGCCACTGGGTCGTCGACGTCGTCCCGTAATTTCGGACGACCCGACGTGTCAACCGCGGATGACTGTGTGTGCTGCATAACATATTATTATGATAATAATAATAATAAATTCATATAGTGCGTACACCTCTCTCTCTCTCTCTCTCTCTCTCTCTCTCTCCAGGAGTAATAATGGAATTTGATCACCTTGTCAATAATATCACACGGCCGAGTAATATATATTATGACGTATGGCACCTGACTATATAGTATTTGACCGATGTCAGGGCGGCGTTGTAGGCCAGGACCGGAGACAGCTGATATGAATATTTTGTTATTTGTCTGTTACACAATACGTTCACAGATCCGTCGTGTGTGTGGAGGAAAAGCTAGAGGAAGACTCAATGTATCGATTACACGCAACCATTTGGCTTTACGTCTGCAATTACCAGCCGTGGAGATAAATTGATTCGAAACAAAAAGTGTAAAAAGGTACATATTATAGGATGCTCTAGAAAATCATAAGATTTCCGTATAAATCGAACCTGTATTTAAAAAAAACATTTGTACGTACTTCTGAACTTCGGTTTAACAATTTTCAACCGACATCCATTAGCTCGGTCGTACGCATATAAATATAATATTTTATCGACGTAGACAGACCGACAGTTTTGTTTCGTTTTGTTTTCAATAGTATTTACAAACATTATTTTCTCCCTTGTGGTCGTGCGTATTGTTGGTAAATCATTATTTTCTAAAGAAATCAGAAACTATTTATGATTGATTATAACGTTTTCATCTCGTCTTTAAAGGGATTTTTAAATCTCCCATTTTAAGCTTTCCGCAATTCTGATTGATTACGACAAAGAAAGTATGTAGGACTCGTAAAACCTTTGCTGGCTAAAACCCCTACGGCAAACCCGTAACAAGCACTAACGAGTAATGATGTTCTTTGAAAGTAATATTTAAGTTGAAAATATATTTTAACGACAGCGAAATATTAAATTATAAAATAACCGTTTACATTTAATGACGTTAAAATGTATAAATATTTCAATTTTTTGGAAAACCGTAAGTAGCCGTTGTATAATCGATACAATGTGGTACGTACATATAAATATCGATAACACATAAATGCTTCTGGAAAAATTAAATTATATTTCCGTGTATTTTCTTTTTTGTGGAGACTCATTTCACCGATTTGGTCAAAGACTCACTCTAATACTCGTACCGTAAAAAACTCTGAACACGACGATCGTCTCCGAACAGGTACCTTCAAAATATTGGACAAACGCTATCAAAAATCGTCTCTATGCAACCGATATCCGGAATCCCGAGAGACATACGAATTCGTTATAATTATATTATATTATTATATGCAATATTATATATATCGTGCACTGCCGATCCATCACCGACATTGCATCATATCGTCCGAGCACATATCTCATACGATAAGGTCGTAAACGTCATATGTATTGGAGTAAGGTTTGTTCAAAATCAAAATCTCGTTCTATAAGTGTGTATATCCTATACCGACTCACTCTGTTTTATCTGCAAAATCTCGGCAAGAGTAAACCGACTCTGCGGCGGTTATGAACTCGTAGCAAATAGAAATCGACGATTTGGAATCGCAGTGTACCTACAAATAACTTTTGGCCTTTCAGCCTTTGCAGGACCCTCGGCGCACTCCGATATCCACAAACAGAATAACCTTACCGGTAAACGACGCTCGGAAGCCGCGCAGTACATAATAAATTCATCTCGGAATAATATTATGCCCCGCGTACGTGTGCTGCTGTGGACAATTAACCCGTAAACCCCGTGTAGGACTAGTTGGTCTATACAGCACTGCTATCAATATTAATAAATAATACTATTTTAGATGTACCGGAAACTCCTCTGTTTATATATTATATACCTACGACTCCCTTCTCACCGCAATAATCCGAACACCACTCCAAGGTGATTGTGTAATAATATATTATAGTATGTGCACACTGTGTGTACATTCATTAAGATCGTTTTAGAAGTAAGTACTTACGGTATCCTCGTTTAGAAAAAAAAATGTTTTCAATAAAAAAAAACTGGCACATCACGTCAGAAATAATGTTATATATTATAGCTACCCACCACTGGCCGAAAGTCTCTCAAACTAGTTTTAAAAACGCGTTCATAATCTTTGATAAAAATACAAAAACCAAACACTCGCATACATTTTTGGAAACAAAAAGACTGCAGGGTATTAATATGCTTAAAAAAATATTCGAATAGTTTTAGATTTTAATAGAGATTTAAAAAATAAAAAACACATAACACCATATTGTGACAATATAATTAGCCGATAAAAATTTACAAAAGTGGAACGGACGAAGTTTTTTTCGAAACACGACCAAACTTCACAACAGGAAGAATATAAAAAAAAACAAAAAAAAAAAAAAATCAATAATTGCGTCGGTGACATTACTTTTTTTTACATCCGTGTATTGTTTAATATAGAGCATATAGTATAGCAGGCAAATTCGGAGCCATAAATTTATTTGGCACGATAAATCACCGGAACCCAAAACTCAACTAGTTGCGTTCTCTTTTTCTAAACCCACCGCGCCGTTTTCATGAATTAAAGATAATAAAAAACAATGTAAACCGCACTCGAAAAACAAAAACAAAAAAATTAAAGGATAAAAGTTTAAAATATTCTATTCGAAAAAACCGAATAATATTTTAGTTTTTATAGTTTTTTTATTAAATATGTATACATATAACGCGTATTGCAGTGGAAATATTATGTGTGTATAGTAACAATTGTATAATATATATATATATATATATAAGAACGACGGTGCAAAAACTTTTGCTTGTACCAAAACCGCAGAATACAATATCAAATTTAAGACAATCGTAAACATAAACAATGAAAAGTTCAACATATTTTCAGTGAAAGCGTTTCGATTAATAAAAGTGCGTTTCAACGCGACTATAAATAATAGTAAAACCAACGTTTACTCTGGTATTGTAATATTGTGTACTTATAAAGTATTTGAAAATTAAAAAAAAAACTCGTACTTGCGGCCACTCGTTTCGCCGCCATTAGTTTAATTCGATTTTAAAGCGAATACAATTACAATAATCGCCCCATAGGTTATCGATATTGTGAATATTTAGCGAGTAAAAAGAAAAAGTCAAATCCAAAGCGTCGTCTTTGGTCGGCGCGGCAACATTTTCATTTAAAACACCCCTCGAGTTTAAAAACGTCGTTTTGTTTTATTCGACTGTTACTGAGAATTTCAACAGTTCTCCCAGTGAAAACCGTCCCGTAAAATATATATTATGTGCAATTGTTTTCCGGACGGATGCCGATTGTATACACGCCGAGTTGCGCACAAATTTGATAAATTTAACGACTCATTACATTTAATGGACCAATCATGGGTCGTTATTTGATGTTTAAGGGACTGTTAAATATGTAAGGATCCGTTAAACTACGACGACGACCGTTTGTGTGCGACCGGGCATAAAACTTTTAAATCAAAGTCTGAAACTTTTCACGCGCGTTTTTATTTCGTTTAATTCGAATACGAACAATATGGTTTGTCGCGCAATAATTTTAAAGCAAACACGATGTCTCGAGTTTCAATTCAAAACTAACGTCCGCGGCTGAACGCATATTATTCCAAAAAAAAAAAAAAAAAACGAAAAAAGACAATCTTTTACCCTGCAGTAAGCTCGCAGACAATATAGCAATAGACGCTGTTTTAAGACGATACAGTACCGCAACTACGATATTATTATTATATAATATTTTCGGTACGGAAGACACGCGTTATGCAACGCGTATAACCTGTACAAATACAATTTATATTTACACGGATTGTATAGGTACACATTTGACGCAAATAATAAACGTTGTTATGGTTCTTTTAAGCATTACATTAACTTCAGATTTATATAAAAAAAAATAAAAAATAATACGCAGTTATAAGCTGCTTATTGTTTTAAGTAGGTATCCCACGCTTATAGGTGTACTATATGTAGAATTTTGTAGGTACCTAAATATTAATGTATAATAATAGTCGTATATAAACCTACGTAAAACCGCTGTAATAATACGTACTCGGCGTCGCGGTCGTTATAAATCGACTATAATAAATTATCTCTGGTTTAGCAGTGTTAATAATTGAAATACTAATCGAGGTTCAAATTTTGAATTAGAAACATCACGATTTAAAAAAAAAATTCTAAAAAAACCTAACCTAAATAATATATTGCAATAAAAACTGAGAGATTCTCATTTGAAAAACAAAAGTTTGTATCGCCACAGAACACTCCTTAAGTAGGTATACTTAGTACAAAGAATATCGAGAATTTAAAGATAATATGGTTTAAAATTCATTTAATTTTTTTAAAAATCAGAATTTTTATAAATTCATTATTGGACGACGGTGGGTATAATGCTCGGTGAATCATCTTGTATTATAATATATAATATGACGTACAATGTGGGTATTGGTTTTGGTTTGAATTTACTCCGAACAAATATATTTTACAGTGTCATCGTTTTTTAAGGCTCTACTGCGCTACTTGTTTTGTAGACGTCTAAAACAGTCGAAAACGATGTAATATATAATATATTGTGCCTACTTACTCGTAAATAATTTAATATGTTTTGAAACGTTTCGCTGCACTGGTTTCTAATTTGCATGGTTCGCGTCGGCTAATCATCGCCATTGTGTTATGCATAATTAGTTACTTATATAATACTATAACCTTACACTGGGCCGCAATGCGTCATCGTAATATTATATGTAAATTTTAATTTTAAAAATAATGTTTATACCTTAAGAATGACAACAGTTGATTTTGTAAATGCAATTTTGGGAGTGAACCCTCGAATATAATAATAATTAGAATAATGATAGTGTAAACTTAAAATATGATATTGTTTTAGATTCTGAGCGGAGCGAGGAATGTATTGATTCAACAATGGTTTGTGTTTTTTTCTTTCTTTGTGTCTGTTATCACGTTTTAGGACAGTAAAAGTGCCATTGTACATTTGCAAATTGTTTTATAGTTAAAAATGTATAAAATGTTCAGTTTTTATAGTCAACAGGATTGAAAATTTAAAACAAAGTGCTTTATAAAATGTTCTGAATGCAGTTTAAAAAATATTTAATAATATCCAAATTCTCACTTTTTTTATAAGCATTAAAGTTCAAATTTTGACCAAATTCATTAAAATGTCGAATGTTTGCAAATCATTTTGAAGTCAAAAACTTATAAAATTATCAGTTTTTATAAATAAGGATTGTACATTTAAGACAAGGTTTTCCGTGAGTAACTAATAGACAGTGTAGGTAACCAAAAAATCAAAAAAAAATATATTTACATGTTTGACTTTTATAGACATTTTAAGTTCAAATTTGTACGAAATTATATATTTAAATGAAGAATAACGATATTAGTTATATCGTTGTAACATAGAAATATTTGTTGTGGGTGCTTGAAACTTTTAAAGTGTATTTTCTATTTTATACACTCGATGACATTTTCAAATGCATTTTTTTCTGAAAAAATTCGTATTCAACCGTATTATTATACCATGCTCTTGGCGACAAATTATCGAAATAGTTCAGTAATAATGGTAATATCAGGTTGATTCACCCCTATCACGATCCCATCAATTTTTGGATTTCAGGAGCGGAACGATTTTGATCCTGAATATGATGATGAACGGCGTTAGGTCGTCGGACAAATAACACGACGGACAATAAATCGAAGACCACTCGACTTGTGTGTATAATATTATATTATTATCGTAACAATAATCGCGAAGCGGACTACACCGCGATGACCGATACCCTCGACCTACACGTTTTTCCACAAAATCCCGATAAATCCCGGTGGTTTGACCAATCCTATGCAAAATATTCTATAAAAACATAATATTTTTTTTATGTCGTCATACTATACGTACTATTGGCAAACATATTATATAATACGCTCTCTATTCCTTATCTGGTACCATATTATTATACATATAGTGGTCGTAAAAACAGTACCTACTAGTCGACAACCGTGTTCGAGTCTGCTATAATATATACCTAATATGCTTGTACAATAATATTATAGTGTAATATATTTTATGTAACATATTATTTTATTCCTGCGGTATACGACGATAATAATATACGCCTTGGCCACTATTTATGAATTCCAATAAAAGTAATATATTTTAATATTGTATAATACTTCGTGTGTATAGTATTATTATGATATGCTGTGGAGTATTATCACTTCGGACCACGGTATATTATAGCGTATTACATACCGCGTGTTTTGTACTCGCCGCTCGACCAGTCCGCGTAGATCGACGTGGGTGCAAAGGTGCCCACAGGAAAAAGATTGGGTCATTGTCCCCCTCCCCATTATGTTATCTTTTGTAATTAAATAAATAGTATGCTTAATAATGGTGCATATCATATTATATAGTATATATAACTTATAAAATACTAATTTTGGAATAAAAAAGTGTTAACAATGATAGTTGTATTATATTATTTTTGAATCAGTGGCGGTCAAACGAGGAGGGACGAGGGATACATATATCTTCCTCCATGACGAAGTCATTTGACTGCCAATATAGAGATACTTAAAGTACACCAAAATATAGTAATAATATACTTATTTGGCCATTGAATTTAAAACTTTCAAGGAGTGGAATTTTTTTCTGTAGGCGCTCTTGTGTGGCTGAGTTGATTATCGAGACTTACTTTCTGCGTATTAATTAATTCTGTGCTTACATAGGTTTATAATAATAGATTCCTGGACTTCAGTCTATTAGTGTTATACCTACCCTGTAAGAGAAACACCAGGTTGAGGTGTGCTGACAAGTCTCCCAAAATTTGTTTTTTTTTTAGTGATTAAATTTTGTCAATATTATTGTATAATTTATTAATTCATTATCATTATCATGACTATTTAACAGTAAGTTAAACTTTTTAAATTTAGTTAATAAATGTTGTCCCTCAAAAATACTTGTTTTTCTTCTATTTTCCACCTATATACACGACAAAAAGGGTGTTACATATTACTTATTAATCACTCCGTAATCAAATCACTGGAATCGATTTAGGTAAACAGGTGGTAAACCTACCTGGAAATCAACTCGTGCGCATCCAAGGAAGACGGAAGACTGAACGTGACACTGCTGCAGATCTTTCGTAAACCATTGCGTAATTCGATGTAATGTATTATATTATTATATTTTTGGAAAACTGTTTTAGAATTAAAACTAAATAACGAAAATAAAGACATATCTTTTGACTTGTTATATCGTGCATGACAATATTCCTTTTGCTAGCAATAATTATTATTCGTCTTCAGCATAATGATGTTTTGGCTCTTATGTTCTCCGTAATTTATTGTATACAGACTAGACGATCGAGTGATATATTTTTAGAAAGGCATCAATCTTCGTTGTTTTTTAACGGACAAACGAATTCGCATAACCACACTCCCCGGCGGTCAACGTCTTAAACGAATCGCGATTGGTCGCTGAACAAAAAAAAAAAACAACAAATCGTTCCAATATAATATTATTTACAAGCCATAATACAATATAATAACACTCGCGAAACACAATTTTTCGGGGACTTTGGGTATTCCGGGCGCGATTCTGCAGTGCGCTCGCGTTAATGTTGAGTTTTATTTTCCCATTCGTTTTCTCGGCCAGTAATCGTTTCGGTCGTACCTACCGTTAGCGATTTTATACGTGTACGAACTCGTTTATTCGCGGGTACTCGCAAAATTGTTATGCCACTGCGCTATTATGAGGCACATATTATTATTATTATTATTATACTTTAAACGAGTATATATATGTAAGTATATAGGTATAACCATATAATATAAAAGCGCTGTTGTATAATTCTGTATAGGTATACTTTGCCTAAACCTATACTTAACCGACGTAAACATTATTGTTCTCGACTTAGGTTGTTCGCAGTTTATCTTTATTTCTGTTGTATATAATAGTGAACTACACACGTCCTATAATATACAACACTGACGACGCGTATATGCCGCTTTTTTTCTCGGCAACTTTTCGACAACGAATTTTCGATTATTTTTTCTTCTTGTAATATAATATATTATACCAGTACTATATTCGTACTGTTTTACGTTTGCTTTTAGTTCAAACTGTTCAATAATTCAATCGATTCAAATTATTTTACGATTGTACTTTTAACGCTCAGTGTTTGTCGTAGCGAATTTTTTCACCGTCAGATAATTTATTCCTAGCTTTCTACCCATGTAATGTTAAAGTTTTGCAGTATGATCTATATACATATTATACAAATATGTGAAAGAAAAAATTATAGAATATTATTATTATTACTATTAAAAATGTTTTAATACACATGCAGAAGGTATATAAAGTTATATATATGAATACACAGTTATTTTATAAAATAGAGAGATATTATTATACTTTATCGTATAAATAAATAATATATTATAATCCATCGAGCGGGCTTTCATCGCTTCCTCGCGATTATATTATAATAATAGTAAACATTCCGATACACTTCCGCCCGAGATTTTTTGTCGCTCCTTGGCTTATTTTATTATTCTCCAAATACGGGTATTTAAAATCAGCTGTTATATGATACATACATCGTCGTTCGATCATATAATATTATTTAAAAACTGCAATAACAATGAGGTGCCGAGTGCAAAAGTGGCCTAATCCACTGAACCATCATTCAGAGTAAATTAGTTTGAAGGATTTTATTAAAACTAATTATATAGTTTTAATGTGAAAAATATTAAAATTGTTTATTTTTAAATCTATTTTGGACTACATTTGCGGTTTTTTGTAACCAACAAAATTAAAATTCCCTAAGTATATGTCGAATAGGTTACTTTTGCGTTTTTCATTTGACCACTTCATAATTTTACTATACAATTTGGTCAAGGTCAAATTTGTAAAAAAGAATCAACCATATTATTGCAGACTAAACCATTTAATCAACTTTTCTAGCAATCTCCAAGCATCAACATCAATAATTCAGACTTATGAATTGTTTGAAATCACATAATTATTATTATTTATTAACATGCCTTAAATTATTATAAAAACAGCATGTTTGTACAACGCAATACAGGATTACTTCATTTTTTTAAAAAAAAATTTTGGAATTGGCCACTTTTGCGCTCGTAATAATAATATATAATGATTAGGAGGTATTGCGCAGAACCTGAACCGTACTAAAGTGTAATTATCGGCTACACCACCATAATACTCGCGATCAATATTATAACATGTCCTTACTCGTGAGTCGTGATACATCATCGAGTAAAATATATTACAGCCGTATTGGCGTCAATATCGTTAAGAGACTAGACGTCATTATAATATAATAATATAATATTATTGTACAAACGCCGCACCGCATAACAATGCCGGACGATATAATATATTATTAGCCAGTGCAATCTCTTAGCCAGCGCCGAAACACGGATCATTTGGCCGAGAAACGTCCGCTCCGAACGGCTGTTTAATAACGCGTCGCCGGAGCCGACGACGTTCGTTATTCGTTCCGCATCGTTAAATGCCGCCTCCGACCGATGTAAATGAACCGCTGGTCGTAAATATTAATATCGCGGAGGGCGCGCGCGGGGGGAAAAAAAACCTCGATTTTTTGCTCGACGGGACTTGCTGCGGGAGTCTGTGGAGGGAAAGGGAGGAGAGGGCAGGGCGTGATCCCGAGAATGATACGGAAACATTAACGTTAAACCCCAACTGTTGGGAGGCCGTCCGTCCGTCCGCCGGCTGAGTGATGGCGGAGAATACGAGGGGGTCGTTTTTTTCACTACCTATATAGGTAAGGTGCGCAAAAAAAAAAATTTAATATCGACGATAAATAATAATATTAAATAATATTCCATATTATACGGTTTTTTTTTTTTTTGAAAACCTCTGCGCAGGCACGTGGAGGATATACACTGCACGATAAAAAAAAATACCTTAAGTGTGTCGGTGAGGGAAAGGGTAGTGGTGTAACTTATTACCGGACCGGACTGAGCACGATAATATTTTAAATAGTTATTATTATTATAGATTTGAACCAGTTCTAACCATTAAATCTTGTGATGATAATACTCCGAGTGTTACAATACAAAACATAATAGTATTATAACATAATAAATAATACCTGCGTATTATAAATATTATCATTATTCTTTTGACGTGATCGTCGTCGGATACTGTTATCGGGCGAACCGTCGAGAACACGAGGTCGAAGTGTACCTCACATATTGGAATAATAATATATTAACATAATATTACGATCATATAAATGCGTCTTGCGAGGTGTATGCACAATTATTACTGTAAAATAATATATGAGATATATAATACGTGATACGTGTGCAATCTATTGAGGTCACCGTTGACGGCTGCTTATCGTCGTCTCTCTGACGTACAAAATATTATGACGTACAATATTATATGTTATTTGCAATATTTTATATATTATACGTCGTCGTTGACATCTGCACGATCCATACCGCCGGCCGATACCGATCTTTTCGGTTCGTAGGTTGATATATTTTGTTTGATAATATTCATGTCCATGCGTCGATATTATTCTTAACCGCATCGGTCTATTTTATAAGACTGAAATTTGGATTCCGCCGTCGAGAATTGCGTATTTCCTCTGAGCCACCGATGGGGGGGACGTCCCTAGGCACAATATTGTAGGGAGGGTGTGGGGTGAAAACTTACATAAAATAGGTATATTTAATAAGCATACTAAAGGTAATGTCGATTGCTCGGGCTGTATAATAAAAATGTGTTTGAAAGTATTAAAAGCACCTCTACGTGGTACGCACACTGCAGTTTATTCGACCGTGTCCGCAAAGGCTGAATACGGTTACGAATTAATGTTACGCCGACGAACAGTGTTCTCTCGCCGTGCACAGCGACCGTTTGCGAAAAACGACGTAGTTCGTGTGGTTAATGTGCAGGGTACCAATTGCGAGTTTCTTTGAAAATGAACATCGGAGGAACGCTTCGGAATTATTACTGAACGTTCGTACACTTTAAAAATCTAGTTTTTGAATGATGATGAGTTATATATAGCCATATAGGTATTGATGATGAGTTATATATAGGTATTTAAAGTTTGAATGTTTAAATGAGCGGAGTGCCACACTAAGGAGGTAAGCCGCAAAATGTCGGCCCACTACTCCATTTAGCTAACCTTTTACACCTTTTTACACCTAACCTTTTACATACTGATAACTACTAATAAACTACTTGTCTGAAATTGTATTTATATGGATAAGAATACTCCCAATAATAATGTGCTTCGGAATATGAATTTAAAAAAAATGTATGTTGTCATTCAAAAGAGTAAAAAAAACTTTAAACAATAATGATAAAAAATAGTAAAAATATATTTTTTTCCAAAAATGATGTCTTGTAACGTTAAATAAATCGCTTTAGTTTTTTTAAAATAATAAAATGTCTCACGTTACATTGATCACCCCGTCTAAGTATGGAAATAATAATGTTAAGCCCGTCGATATGTTTGTTAGTGTTGTTATATAAATCATTAACTCCCCGTTAAGTCTGCCAGTATAATATCAGTGCGCGTGTATGGCATACATTGCCATAGAATTTTTTTTTTATCATTTATTAGATAATAAACGACTACCACGAGATTTCACTTTATCTTTTCGACTAGTATACGATATTTTTATGGTTTTGAAATTTGATCGACCGTAAACGGTGCCTCCTCGTGTCACTCCTGTACATCGTAATGGTATAAAAATGTGATATACTTATATATTATATTTAATATACTCGCGTTTTTTTCCAACCGCCCTCGCCACATAAAACAACGATTGTTTAACTAAAAAAAAAAAATCTCCTCGCGTGGGTTTATCCATATGCCCGCTGACGAGGTTCACACCACTACCATATACCATGGTCCACTACGATACGAGTACATATTATAATGTTATGACGTATTTGTGTGTGTATTATATTTATACAGTGTGATTTAATTCAAGCGTGTCCATCACGTGTTGCTTTTTAACAGTGGGCTTATATTCGTATAAACGGTTTACTGTTATACATACATTTTCGAGGATCAAGCAAATATACCTTTGTTATTATAAAAAGACAAAATTTGGGGTGAGACCGGCGGCGAATCTCCCCGTATATAATATTATTATCACATCGAGCGCGCGTCCGTTAATCGCGTTTTTGGTTCTAAACTAAGTCCTTTCACGACATACGGTGTGTAATCTGGTCGCAGCCGGCCGATCCGTCCGAAAACTGACTGTGCGCGGGTACCGTATTATTATGATATAATATTATTATCATACGCACATTGTTGTGCCCTTTGTGGGCGTGTGTCGCGTGTGTGCGTGAGTGGGTGCAGTGTGGTCTTTGCAGGGAGGGTAGAGCACACCAAGGACATTGTGTGTAGCGCGCGAAACAACGATTTGCGTCGAACGTGCTCGAGAATATCGGGTTTTCAATAATATGTTATATTTCAATATATTATACGAGCGCGCGGGATTCTCGAGAGCGCAGAACATATTTTATTTCTCTCTCTCTCTCTCTCTCTCCGTGTGTTTACCTTTGTCGTTTTATCGATGTAAATATTTACGTAGGTACACGCGCGAGGCGAGTGTAGTGAAAAAAACAGCAATCGTTTCGTAATTCGTTTTCACGCGCCGTTTCAGTATTTTTAGACGCGATATTAAATACGCGTACATCGCGCATATATAATAAACACGTGCGGCATGCAATAACGCGCAGCACACGTATACGCATAATATATAAGCTCGGTATAACGGTTAATATTCATATTATATACTCAAGGCGTGCATGGTACAGGGTGAGTCACCTCGATTTCCCGGCCGTTTCCGAGACGAAAACCCTCGTGGTGGCCGAACGGCTGCAGCGTTGTAATAATATACATAACGAGGTACAGTGCTTGGATTGGGGAAAAAAATAGAAAGGGGATGCAAAAGTGTAAAAAAAAATGTTAGTACCTGATTGTTTAAATGTCTTACTGATAAGACTATAATCGGAAGGGGTACGCCTGCTGAATAATATCTAAAATAAGAGGGACTCCGTCCTCTTGGGTCCCCCTCAATTGAAGCACTGATGAGGTGGGTTTCCACTTTCCACTACTCATACGGTCACGCGTGTCTGTACGTGCATAAAAAACCCCTTTGCTGTGATTGGTCGGTATCCGTGGTAAGCTTTTGGTATACCTGCAGTGTGTTTATACGTTGTTGCCACACACGATAAACCACGTAACCGGGTTTCCGGATCTAGTTCAACAATTGCGCGTGCACTACGGTCTATAGACATAATATTATTCAGTGCTGTAGCCAGGATTTCTAAAAAGGGTGGAGGCAGTAAAAAAAAACATTTTTAAAATGTTTGTTGTTTTGTTTGCACTAGAGATAACTTTTATAAGACCAGAAATTTAATATTAAATACATCCCGCACTGAAACATATTTAAAAACTTTTTATTTATATTAATTTATTTCAAACAACTTGCATCTCAATGAGGTACTTATATGATATTATATTATTATTGCGTCCAAGTTCTGCAATCTAAAACTTTCATTCTTCCAGGAAATATTTTTTTATAAAAGCGGTCAATTTTTATTTTTATACATTGTTATATTCGGAAAAAAAAACGGCCAATTGTGGGAGAGGGGAAGGGTGGCGAGGCTCCTGTAGCCCCGCCGCGTCTTCACCACCGGACATATTAATTTATTATGGACTGAGCGTCTCCCATCATACTGTATCCTGCTGTATAAATTGCCAAGAGCCAACATTGTTAAAAAAAAAGATAGTCACCTGGATAGTCAGGGTCGGGCAAGATACTCAAAAGGCAGTATCGAGATACTAGATACAAGATATTTTGCTTTGGAGTATCGTGATACAAGATACTCGATACTAAATACTCAATAAATTTTAATAAAATTAGTCACTGGTTTTTTAAAAAAATATGTTTATTATTATGGGGATGATCACTTTGATAAATATGGCAAATAAAATAGTAAAAATTGACACTTATTCAGTAATAATAAAACAAATCAATTACGACATAACGTAATCTCGTTGTCGTCAATGATGCAATAATAACCACAATACAATTACAGAACAATTAAATAATAATAATAATTATATCAATAATAATTCTACATTAAAAATTATATAAATAAAAATAATTTTAGTAATAACATAATGTAAAATTACGGATTCCTAATAAGGTACAAACGTAAAATCCAATTCAATATGTCACAGATATATATATATCACATATATAACTATATTTTATGATTTATCGGTACTGAAAAATAATTTCCAAGGGCAAGATACTAAAAAATCAGTATTGATATACTAGATACAAGATACTTTGCTTTGAAGTATCGCGATACAAGATACTCGATACTTCATATAATTGTATCGAGATACAAGATACAAGATACAATTGTATCGAAGATACTGCCCAACTCTGTGGATAGTTGCATACATGTGCATAATATGATGAGACCTAAAGACGTGTATGGTATCTTTTTCCAAGAATGTTATTATTTTTGTTGTTAAGCTTGTTATTTTTCCCTCTCGGTATAATACTAGACAGCTTTCAGTATCTCTTTTTAACACAGTTAACCCCAGATCACAACCTCTCAGTTATCAGTCCATTTGCTTATAGGTCCACGACACAGTCGTAAAAAATTTATGACCAAAATATATAAGACGTATACGGAATGGAATGATACCGACATACCGTATAGGGTCCAGCTAGACTTTAATGAGTCCGTATCGGCTCTGGGTGTGTGACCTTGCCATTGGTTAAGTGGTCGTATTGCGTAAACACACAATTTAAAACTAAGTTTTCACTGCTGCTCATCCTAAAATTTTCAATTTTGTTTAAATTTTTTAAAAGTCAACTCATTTTTTTTAAATTTATTTATTTAAAACCGTGTCATTTATATTAGCATTTATTTTTAACCAAGCCTACAAAGGATTTCCTCTTGCTGTAGCCAGTCATCAACCTGTAAATGGGAAGGAAAATGTTGTTGATCGGGAGCCGATACGTTCATACCACTGGCATCGGCCATTGGAGCCGATAAGTGAAAGGTGGGAGCCGAAGCGGATAAACGGGAGCTGATCATAGACCTTATACTAATAGACGGTATACGGTAGTAGTTCCGGCATCCACACGTGAGGGCGCTGATAAAGGTCGTACACGTACACCGCACATGCGCACAAGAACCATGAGATTGTACAATAATTTTTAATTTTACCGTGCGCCTTATTAATACACACTAAGTACTATCACAATAGCACAATAATAATATTATTGTTATCCTTCCGAATTCCCGATTCAAATTTTCAACGAATTTGCCTTTGTAAGATTTCTGAATTTTTTACTTTGCATTTTTATTAGCCACTAGATTTTTTTTATTTTAGAAATTTTTTAGTTCGATTAGACAGAGAGGGGGGTTCAACAATAATCCTTCTTGTAAACAGTTTAAGTCAGCATATAAGAAATTATTAGTTCACAATGAAATAAGTGGATCACAATATGGCAACTGTATTGCTATACTCGATACTACACAAATGTCTGTAGTGAATGTAGGAGTTATAGTAAAATATAACTTATTATTATTGTAACTAATTGTGTTGTTTGTTCACTTTTGTCGATTCATATTATAACCCTCATTCAACAATTTTACATAATATATGATATTATTGACTATAGACTATGGTCTATAATAGTATAAAGCACCTATTATACAAATATATTTTTTTTTTTATTACCTTTAACTGGCGAATGGTGATACAATTATACTTTATGTTGTTTACTTGTTTCTACTTTCTACTATACTATATTATTTTTATAAATCCTTCCATGTTCCATCATTGAACATTGCCATTTATCAGAATAGTCGGAATAATAATATACATTATATTCGAATATTATGGTAGGTAAGTGTTAATAACAATGTTTTTGGTTGCAAGGAATGGCATCACTGCTGATACGCTAGGAAAGACCGCACCACCCACCCGCGCCCACCCTGGATGTCCCGTCTATTAGTATAAGGTCTATGGAGCTGATACGGATGCTTGGACGGAATGATATCGGTTATCAGATCATATAGTTTATAATCATTTATCAATCTCTAACCACCGTGTTACCAATGTCAACCGATAATATTATGGCTGCGTGCGTTCAAGGCAAACGTGAACCGTTTTCATACATGACACGTACACGCAAACGTTTTCATTTCCACCAAACTTAACGAACCGAACGGATGGCGCGTCCACAACTGATTGACGGCTAAGCGAATAAACAACAAAATACGAGTACATTTTATAATACCAACAATTAAACTAAAAGTTTAAAAGCCTATAGTTCGAGCGAAAAGGTTAACGAATATATTATTATGGGTATGTCTACGTGGAAATTTAAAAAATAATATTACATCAAACCTTTTGCGGAAACGATTTCGATGTAATGGGTCGGTTTTCGCGATAACTGCAACAATTTTATACATATACGTAAACGTTAGGTTCTATGATCCTTCCGTGGAAACAGTACAAAATATTTACGATTTCCATTCCCATTTATAAAATTAAACCATATTATCAATATGATGTTTATACGACCGACGGGCGACACGTTGTGCACATAATATTATATTATTATTATTTTTACGACGAAAACATAATACTATTATTTACCGGAAGGCTTTTTTTCATTTTATCGTTTACTTGGAAAACCACCTCACACATAAACGTTTGTATATTATAATCATATGTGGCTATCGAGGTACGAGGATGTATACGAGGAGGTATACATTATGGAGGCGGTAGTCGTCGGGTACAAGGTTTCGAAAGCCTTCAGAAACGCTCGCGAGTTCCAAATTCCATAATCGAGGTTGATGTATTGTATTTATACGTTTTATTTATGACGTAATATGTATATATATATATATATATTGTGATTACACGCAGCCCCAAAAGTATGTGCAAACCGTGTTTCGCTTTGCAATATTAAATCGCGAACGCGGTGCTGCAGAGTCCCGTGTAAAGTACGTACGCATATATTATATTAATATTTATGCGCGTAGACGTACGGAGGCCGTGGAGGCAGGGGCGATGGGTGGTTGGCGGAGGGAGGTCGGTGTGTAAAAGTCGTTTACGTGACGAGAATTTTTTCCCATCCCTTCGCGGAGAGGCGCGCCGGAGAATTTTCGCCGTACGACATACCTATATAATATTATTATATTTTTTCCGAGCATAAACGGCGGCGCCACGCGGAATTCACATATACATTAGATAGGAATTCCGGTGCTGCGCAGTCATAATGGAATTATTCTCGCCGAATGTTTCGTAATACAATATAATATTGGATTCGATTACTATACGCACCACACGCATAATATTATACGGGGTGAACCGTTTGACGCTAGACACTATAATTGTTTCAGAAAACGATAAATAGTTGTATTTTTTTACAATTTTTTAAGTTGTTTACTATTCTCAGTGACAACATGCATTTTTAATTTCGTAATCCTAAGCAGAATACAGAGTTCTTTGGAACCATCAGATCAAATTCCGGACTTCCTAGTAGTTTATTAGTTATACGTGTTTGAAGTTTTAACGAGCAATGAAAAGGATCAACATAATATTGCGGGGTACACCTCCCTGTTGTAGTACGCTACACTCGCCTCCGCTCATCTAAACATTAATAATACTTATAACTCATAATCTATACTCGTCTAAAATTAATCGACTTTTATATAATATCGTCAAAGCACTCCAAAAAATTACTCTGCTTTGGAATAATAAATTAAAAGTACATTTTGACAATAGAGAAAAGTTAAGAAGATCCCCAAAAAAATTGTTTTCAAAAGCCTAACCTGGTGGTTTTTGAAATAACGAGTATCTTACTTCGAATCTCGAATCACTCGGTACCAGAAAATACGATGGTCGTTGTACAATATACGTAATGTTGGATATGTATACGAAAAAGGTGAAATAGCAGAGCGAGCAAACTCTCCGTTCGCGTACCAGCTATATACGTATGTTAATAAATATAGATTTTATTTCGAATTTAATGTATTTTGAATTTTATTCATTATACGTACACTGAAATTGACACACTCATCACTTAATAATATTGCGGTGACAAAACATATTATTATTATGTCTGCCAAGTAATATAATATAACACCGCAACACATTGCATACTGTTTGCGTTTGATGGCGCGCGCGATATGCGATATTCGCCCGCCACGGCGCTCGTACGATGTAGTGTCGTTTATAATGTATTATTATATTTTATAATAATAATATTATTACATTTACCGGTTGACGTTGTGCCTAAAATATTATATAATGTCATTACAATAGGAGGAGGTGCCTATATATATATATATCTACTAACAATATACTGTGCACGTCAAAATTCAAAACTCGCGACAGTCGTTTTCGGTCGATTCGAGCTTACAACCGAAATTGTGCGTACGCTCACCTCGCTATTATCACTCTTGTATATTATTATTATCATACCTATGTTCGGCCAAGCAAAACTGCACAGAAGTCTTGGTCGCCGAGTTTGAATTTCGTTTCTAATGCGCGCAAAATATTATGTCGATTATTTTGTCCGTTTTACCGATATTTTTTACCACTCGACCCCCTCCCCCTAAAATCCATCCACCAATTGTGTTATGCGATTGTTTTCTTCGCAAACTGCGCTTTCCGTGTGTATATATACATAATATACGCTTGACGGCGGGCCATCATAACATCTGCGTTCGATATCCAATCTATAGAAGTGCTACATGAAACTTTTTTCCAAGCATTTGTTATGAAAGCGTTTTACGAAAAATAACTCGATTATATACCTAATAATATTATATATACGTACATGTATATTGTAAAAACAGTTATACGTCCACTTTTCGCTGCAAATCTAAATTTATTTTGAAGAAATCGATTCGAGTGACGCGAAAAAACATTCATGTAAATAAGTTAGTATAATATTATGTTATTTTGAAAGTTTTTAAAAATGCTTCTACAGTGTACTGTCCGAGCTTAATGGTCGTATTCTGACTATTGATTAGACGTAAGACGCAATACATATTATATTTTACCAGAAAACTCAGACATTCTTCTGAAATTCTAGGCGTTCGATAGAAAGCCTTGTATTATTTAGTAACATATTAAGTTGTAATGTTATTTTTAATTATGCCTAGGCGATCCATAGGTACAACTCCTAGGATTTCTATAGAATCAGTCGTGTTTTATGTTGGATAAAGTATGAAGTTTTGAATACTTAGGCATTCCGTTTGTAACTTTGCTCAATTTCGGACCTCAAATCGATTATATGACTGGCAAAGCTTTTCGCGTTTTGGGATTTATTAGACGAAACTCAATTAATTTTAGTTCGCCACAGCTGCCTATACTGGCTCTCAGTAATGCCCTTGTCCGTTTGGTTCTTGAATACGGGACTGTTGTCTGGTCACCGCATAATTATATTAGTCGGATTGAACGCGTGCAAAACTGTTTTATGAACTTCGCGGGTTTTCGCCTCAATATCCCTCGCCCGAATCACGATTACAAGCCTATTATCCGAGCACTAAAACTCAATTTCGCTTTCAGCTAGGAGCGATAAATTCGGTGTCAATTTCATCAACTGTTAGAGGGTCAGATCGATGCTCCTAGGCTTCTTGAACTACTTTTTTTTTGTATAATACTAGGCTTCAGGGTTCCTTTTTACCCCCAGTTATAAATAAAACTAACTTTTCCAGGAATGACCCATTTCATAAAGTTATGTGATATGCTAACTTATTTTAATATTAGAACGGAAGTTTAAATTTTATTTTTCACTTTTTACTTCACTCGTCCTTGCAATGAAATAATAACTGTAACATGTTTCATTTTATTATCACTCAAGTTGACTAAGTTTAGTCTTAAGTTAAACAATTGTTATTTTCTTATTATGTTGTATTTAAATATCATTTTATCTATTATGTGATATTGTAAAAAACCGTTTAGCGTTAATTTTAATAAAATATAAATGAAATAAATAGTGTTTAAACAAAATATATTAATTATTATTTTATTTATTTTTAAAATATGTACCGGGCAGAAAACCCCTTAAAATATTTACCGCCTACATTAAATATGGTATATTATTTAATTATAATACTTATGTATTTATTTATTTGTTTATTGAGGACGCTGCAGTTGATGCATATGATTTTGAACAGCTAAACTTTATTTTTTATACACAAACATTTCTTGGTTTGACATTTTGACTTGTACGTGCGTTTGTCAAAACTTTGTACAGTTCCCGTAGACCTTTGAGTTGCTATTGTCTGTAAGGCAAATATATTTTCCATTTAAATTTATACATTCTAATATTATTATTAAATGTACCCTATGGGTACTACCCCTCAACTGTTACCTGATATGATTTTAAATTGATCACAAATATGAATGATAAGTATTATACATTAACAACAATGTATTTTTTTATGCCCTATAAAACAACAACTAGAAAATGTTGAGCCTCTCCGTGACCTCTTTCACATTGAATTCTGAACTCGAACTGTAGCAGCAGCCTCTGGCCGTCGACATTTTTACCTAAACATAAATTATGTTTGTAACAAAACTATAATTTATCAATCTTGTACACTGCCTACTTGGGGCCCATTCAATGGAATACCTAGTCATAATATGCATAAATTGTAGACTTTTTCTGCTCATTTTTGGCATTCTATAGAAGGCCTAAATATTTTATGGAATGCCGGACTCAACGCTTTGCCGGTTAGGGTAAAATTAGAATTACTGGGGTCACCTCGAATATTATTCATTATGCCACCTGTATACGCAATGATCTGTATTCTGTAAACCGCATACATTATGTACAAGATGATTAGAATTGCATATTACAGACATTTTATCGTAAGTATAAACATAATATGAAATATAGACAGATATATATAACTAAAATGCAATAAGTAATACACAATAGGAACTCTTAAATACTAGAAAAAAAATTGTTAACGCCCTTTTTTACGTTAAATTGGATGGCGGAGGTAATCTTTTACTAATTCGTAATTTCTATTTTTTATACACGTAAAGATGTGTGTTGTTCAATGTATTTTAGTTATTAAAAAAACATAACTTAATGAGGAAATCTTATTGTCTGGTAATACATTTAGTACTATAAGTTTTTACTCAATCTTATCTACGTGCAAGTATCTGAATTCCTTAATCTAGAAATTAGAAAATTCATGAACACGACATAATGTCCTTGATAACCATACATATTTATGTAATGTATACCGCCTACTTGAAAAATATTGTCTTAACTAGTAAGAATAATATGAATTCTTTTTGTTGAGTTTTTTGAAAAAAAAACTTAAATTTATAAACATTTATACAATTTGCCTGCGTATTAAACTCGTATTTTTTTTTTCTCAAGGTACAATATTTAATAACTGAATATTCAAAAAAAAAAACAATTTTAAAAGTTATAATCAGAGGAAGTAAACAGTTGGAACAATTTAATAATGCAATGTCTTAAATGAGTCTAAAGACAATATCCATTATTTTTAAACACTAAAATTCGTTAAGATAAAAACTTAAAGTACCATTCAACATAGTCATTTGATTTTCAAAATATTACCCCCAATCACCATTAAAAGGGTGTCAAATATACGTCTTGCCACGTGCATAAAATCATTGTATTTTATTACGTATAATGATTCTATAAATGTTTCTCTATTCTCCATGTTAAAATTAGAAAATTGCCGTTACATAACATTTTTAAGACCCATTATAGTAATATTATGTTCAAGCATGCTTCGCATTTTTTCTGAGCCTAATCGACAAACTTTTTTATAATTTATTAACTAAAAACTTTTAGCGCTGCAAAAACTTAATGAATAAAAGAGGCGTCGACGTATCCTCTTAAAAGTTTTTTTTTTCCAAAGTCAAACTGATTCTTATTATTTACCATTTTGATTGTTGCTCGATATATTTTTAAGTCGATTTTGTAACATCTCTGCAATATTTTTGCACAATAATGACTTAGGGTCATAGCACGCCGACGCCGCAGGTGGTCAAGTAGGTACCGCTCTGATGTGCATTAGGTGTCGAGTGTGCATTGTCATGAATGTAATACAATTTTAATTTAATTTAATGATTTTGAATCATTATACATGAAAAACAATTCTAAGTGAAGACGGTAACTGACAGGCTTTATTACTAAACATATTTTATGAAATTATTGCTATTCAAGAAATTTATTGTACTATTAGTAATTCAGTAGGTGGAATTGATTTTTGCCAAAAACATTGAATTCAAAAATGCCATGAATTAATTGTTTTATTGTTTTCCTCGAGGCTATTGAAAACTACTGGGAATTTTCAATTTTGACCTCTCAAAAGTACTAAACATATTCACTTTCCTACCAGAAAAAGCATTAAAGTTTAAAATCGAACCATTTTGTCAATTACTTATCGCGCACGTCAAAAAAAAAAAACACACACACACACGATTGTAAAATCATGATCGGTCCGCTCAGAACCTCCTAATGTGGTAGACAGAACAGCCAAGACTTGATGTTGCGATAGACCGTGAAAGCTGAAAGAACTTCGTGGAAGCAGTGAAAGGCCTTAATGGCCAGTAAAGAGAAAAAATAAATAAATGGGAAAAGTATATATTGTAACCACTCTGCTGTCTGGTAGGAGTATACCTCGTCATTGAGTATGTCACTCTTATGACGTATGTGTTAAATTTGAACTAGGTGATAGATTATTTGCAAACGAAAAACGATTCTGACCAAAGACGCGGCCTGTCAGCCTATATATTATATTACTAAATATATTAATTGTTATATTATATTGATAGGTACCTATTAAAGTAATTTATTTTACTATTAGTATTATGCGGTAGGTCGACTTAATTTTCGACGTAAACACTGCATTTATTATGTTTTAATATATATTTAATTATTTTAATGGCATATATTTACTATAATATACCTAGTTTTTTTTTCTCAGTAGGTACGTATATGTGAAAAATTGATAAAAACAAGAAGAAAAATATTGAAAAGGGTGAATTTTTACGCAAAACCAGTTTTTTGACAAAATCTATTTTTTTTGTTCGTCAAATAGAATGGTAAATAGACGAAATAAAGTTTTCATATCATCACTTATATTATATTCATACTCACGGTTTATTTATCGGCCTAACCGGTTCGTCGTCACACTGCACAATACTGTTTGGGATAATATATGGGTTAACGCAATGATGACACTAGTATACCTACTTATATAAAAATATATAAATATAATTATGTACAATAAATTGTCTTTTGTTTTATATATAATAAGAGTTTATCATTGTATATCGTTATTTTATTTAAGTAATAATTAGTCGGTTAAGTTGTACCGAATATAAAAAATATTTTACATTTAAATTACCAACGGGAGCGATTGGTCTGTTATCCCTGACAATGATCGAGCTCAGCTGGTCCATCGAGCTTAAACGTTTTGAGAGCAATAGATTGGTAGGTATATGAATGGGCAATTTTAAGCTAACCACTATCGGTGAACTCGCTGGAATGTCGACCGGTAAGCACGACGTACTTGAAGTTCAAAATCGGTTTGCCGTTACGTCGAGAAGTCGCGCAAAACGCATATTATCGTTGTCGTTATTGTGCGGGACGTTGTTGTCTAAGTGTGTAACACTGTAAAAGGTTTATCTGCAGATTCGCGCTGCTCCGTTGTATTCAATAATAATATATTAAATACTGTCGTGTCGTGCTCGCTAAAAGGCGATTTTCCGAGCTCGCTTATCCGTCGCACAGCTGCAGCCGCGCGGAGTATGGCGCCGGTCGCGGCATACAATATAAACTATTGCGCGGGCGGTCATCTCGCCACACGAGGCAATTTTTCCGCGATTTTTTTTTTCCACTCGATTTTATGGCGAATATCGTGAAAATGGAGAAGCGGGCGGTGAGAGGTGGCAGGTTTCTGCCGCGGGGTCGAATATAATATATATTTTATTTCTTCTGTATATAAAACACAGTCGAAAACGACTTCGGCGCCACCGATCCGCAGTGCATTATTACAATGCTCGTCGTATAGTTTATAATATAGATCGCTGACTTCAGAGATAATGTATACAGGGTGATTTATAAGTCTTCGTCCTTTCATTTCGAATTTTACTGAAAAAGGTAATGTCCGAGTCGCGCCCCTCCGATCGTCATTATAGGTACGTCGTATAATGTTTATTAACAAACTAATGTGACTATAATATTATAGCTGCAGTGTCGGGTCGGAAGAATATAATCTGTATTTTGATCATCTCAAAAGTTCATTGGTTTTGTTATAATAATCATTACATATTATAAACTATAGCTACAATTCAAAAAAAAAAAAAAACAAAAAAATATGTTAAGTTTTTTCAAAATCTAGCTGCAATCATATATTGTCAACTAAAGTGAATAATATGTATTTATATTTGCTACGGAAATGCAATTCAAACATTCTCATCTGTTTTTAACAACAAGAGTGCGATAATATTCAACAATCCCCACGTAATCGATATAACTCAGCAACCGCTGCATATATCGCAGGTAAACGACCTGCATAATATATACCACGATAAGATCGATAGTCGATAGTTTATTTTCGTTTTGTGTTTTAAGTTGTAAATCTTATTTTCATTGCTGATTGCACGTGACCGCGGTGTCTTGCGAGCATTTGCAATGATTAGCGAACTGCCGTCGAGATGGACAGTTTTTTTTTTTTTTTTTAATCGGATGAAAACTTAACCCGAATAACCCTGCAGCAGTAATACCTATATTATATTTTATTATATTTAGTCGGAATTTTCGTATTAACTAGATGTTTTTTGTCTTCATTTTCTAAGAAAATAATATATATATATATATATATATACAAGCTATTTGTTTCTCGCTGAAAACTCGTACAAAGTGTATTCTAGCGTGTATATGTCACCGAGCGAAGTGAGTGTGAAAAATCCAATTTGCGAACATCAAACACAATAAGGGAATATTTTTTTTTAGTTTAGTTTACTTTGATAAATACATTTTGTCGAAGGTGCCGCATTTCTGGGCCCACTCTTTACTCGTGTATAAACTAAAAGCAATTTTCCGCAGCGAATATATAAATTCAATCATTACGGAAAATCGAAAAACTAAACAATTCGCGTTCCAAAAGTAACGTAAGATAATATAATAATGTGAGTACCATTATATTATAATGGCTGTTGCGTCTACCTTTCCATTTAAATAACGTATACCTAAATATTACATGGCACAATAATTGCATTACGATTGCGACATTATAAAAGGTATTAAAGTATCACTTTGTCGCTTTGAAACATGTTTTAATCTAATATTGAAAATCATTTGCCGTTATCATTATCAGACGGCAGCAGCTTCAACAGTAAGTACCGCGGTATGTTTTATCGTGAAGAATAAGTCGTACCGACTCTAAACAGCGGGAGAGTCGTACTAAAACATAAAAATTAGACGTTTTGTGTTTATAATAATTATTGTTTTATCGAATATGCAGCGGAGATCGTAATTATTGCTTCTCTCAATGTGTATAATAATAATTTATTTCTATATAATAATGTTATACGTTATCCCCTATTTGTCCCGACTAATATTTAAAGTTTGCCGATGCGAGTTCGGCGATAGTAATCGCGTCTTTTGAATTTATTTGCTTTATCTTTAAAGTTCTTATTATTGCAATTTTCAAACTAAATGCACGCAACAATACAATGGTTTTGTTATCAACGCGATAAAATGGAAATTCGAAGGGTAAAATGTGCTCGCAGCGGCGGCGGCGGCGGCGGCGGTGCACATATACATACATAATACGCGTTATTTATGATTAAACTTGCCAAAATATAACGCGATGAATCATTTTGGATTATTCGTTGTCGACTCGGTTAATCCTAGTTTTCATGCGGACAGACGAATATCCCGTCGATACATTTCGGGTCCTCGGAAAAAATCTTCCGTGAGGTATCGCTTTATTATGCTACACATAATATATAGGTACACGCGATGCGGCGCGTATGTGTGTACGTGCAATTTTTATTTCTTGGCTCCGTCGCAATAAACAGCCCGTTGAAAAATCACATATCGAGTGCCGAGTTCCAGAAATGCATTTGTCACTGACAACCCTTATAATAATGTATATATATATATATATATATACACGCGCGCGCGCGCGAGAGAGAGAATATTTGATTTAAGCCCGACACAAATTCGTTCGCTCGTACGAAACGTTTCGAACGCATTACACCCAATGATGCCGATTAAATATTGTTAATATATAATACGTATAATAACGATATGTTATTATTATTATGTAGAGACGACGACGACGACGACGACGACGCTCAGACCATAATTTATTATTATTATTGACGTCGGTACCCGTTTAATAGCAGAGGAGAAAGATGTTCAAAACGTGCGCGTGTTCCCCATATTCGTAAAAATCGAAAAATTCAACTCTCGGCATCGTGAAAGGTATAATATATGCAAACGTATTTTGATAATAAGTCCAAATTCAAACAAATAATTCTATTCTATTGATTAGTGATAATAATATGTGTACGTTCAAAATACTATTACATTAAACTATTCCGTGTCGACGCATGTAGAGCTGGTGACTGTTTTCTTTGTGATAATTTTGTACATTCCTAGAACAGCCTGACAAACACATAAGACGTGTGCAAACGTCATTTCCGAAAACACTTCTTGGGTCAGTGGGGAAAAAAAAAGCTCATAAACTTTCACACGGCGTCTCTGCGTGGGTCGTCGAAATGGAACTCGGTTCGTACTTTGAATAAGTCATTTTTCGAATTTCAAAGTAGTTTCCGAGGAACTCGTACGAGAAACCTTCGTGAAGAAATTTAATCAACCGATCATTTTTTTTTTTAACGAAATCGCGTCGGTTTTTTATTCTACATAGTTAATGGAGCCGTGTTTGTAATCGGTTTTTCGAACATCCGATATGACGATTGCCACGTTCTCGTGGACACAATAAAAAAAATAGTTATCCTGACCGCAATTATATTGCACGGTCCCGAGTCCTGTAGACGATCGATAAACGAGAACAATCGCGCAGAAGAATTCCACATTTTACTGCCATAAGTATATTATATTGTAATTTCTAAAAAAAATAATAACATCGTGCTGACGTGTATAAATAAATATTTGATCAACGTTTTAGAACACCGCTTGCCGATCTAGGACAAATCGCCGTCACCGTTTCGCCGTCGCCACTTCTCCGTAAAACCTTCGACCGCTTGCATATTATGTGGACCGTCGTCAGTGGGGCGACTAGAATTGGTTTTTCGGGGTAATCCCAAAAAACAGAATACTTAATTATAATATGCATACAAATTTAATGAAACAATAACGACTTAAGCGCAACTTTTTTATTTTTAAACTAAAACTATTTATTTTATTTCACAAAATCAAATTAACTTCCAACGTTTATAATAATAATTATAAAATAATATTATAAGAAAACCATTCTACTTAAACGAAAAAGAAGTTAAAATTAAACCACGACCAGAAACAGTTTTAGTTTGTTTACAATTGCCTAAAAGCACGAAACGGCATTCCATTATTTGAAAGTTGTGATTTTTTTTTTCTTTAAGCTACGAGTGACATATTATATAATATATAACCACTGTAGTTTTATAAGGATGATATTGTACAGGGCTAATTAAACCATCGAAATTCGAACATGTCAAGTTATGACTAAAAATATTATACACGGTACAACAATGTTTTGTTATTATTTAGTTTAGTTAGTCAGTTGAACGGAAAATAGTGAAAATCGATGATGTTGTGCGCACAGGAGTGTGTCCTGCTATAAAACTTATCAGTTATCATAAACTGCGCGTGATCATACACAAGATAATGTGCTATACTGTATAATTAATAATACAAACGTTTTTGTTATATTATTATTCGATAGTCGTACTATGTGAATGTCTCTATTCATTTGTTTCAATAGAACTTCGGTGGTTTAGATGTTTAAAAAAAAAATAAATGGAAAAAAGTGGGTAGGCTTGAGTCTAACCACTACAGCGTTCCTGTATACTATTATGATGATTTTCGTCGATATCGCGAGCGACGACGGTCGGACTGACACGCACAGAAACGAAAAGCGATAAATAAAACATATCGATGGTATTATATACAGAATGATTCACCGAGTATGCTCACCCCTACTTTATTTTCAATATGCAGTTATTAAAAATCTGATTTTGAAATGTTGAAATATATCTACTTATGGAACATATTTTTAAATTTTTGAGATTTATTGCACTACTCAAGGAGTGTCCTGTGGAGGTACACGCTTCTGTTTTTCAAAAGACAGACATCCTCTTCCTTCCGCCCCCCCCCCTTATACTTTTTTACTGTAATACCAGATAATTTGTGTTGAAAATAAACATTCAAACGAGTAGTTTTTGAGTTATTTAACTTTGAAAATATAATAATAATAAGTCAAAGATAATGTGTACGTTAATTTGCCATTTGATGATTTGAAAATTTAAGTTTTTATTATTTATAAAAAAACATCCGTGTATACGTATGTACTAGTTCCTATATAAACACCTATTTTATATTTTCGTCAACCTTTTGTATGGACTATTTCTTTTAGTACAGACGTTTTGATGAATAAAAAACTACTCGTTCAAATGTTTTGAACTGGGTTCATCAACATTTTCACAAAAATCAACCACCTAATGTTATTCAGTAAGAAAGGCGGGTCCTCGTTTGAAAAATACAAGATTGTATCGCCACAGAGACATTCCTACTCGAGTAGAACGAAAAATCTCAAGAATTTTAAAATATATAATAATATCGTCTCTGAGTGTATTTAAAAATTCCAAGAATTTGAACAAAGGGCGGAAAAAATTGTGGCGAACTCGCTCGTCGAATCGCCCTGTGCATAATAATATCACGTCATCGTCATCGTCATCGTCATCGTCATCGTCATCGTCATCGTCACCGTCGTCATCACCGTCGTCATCGTCATCGTCATCGTTATCGTCACCATATACAATAAAATATGAAACGCTTACGTATATTATTGCGGTTCCGACGCCCTAGCCAAATGGTTTTTTTTTTCTGCGTCCGACGGGCGCCAACCGTCGCCCAGTATGATAATATGTACACATCGCCGACCGAGAATTATTATTATTGTAATCGCGGGGGCCGGCGATCGACGGCGGGTCGGTGGCGGGTGGGTGGCGGGCGTGTGGCGGTGGGCGAAAGAACCCGCGAAACAAACGCGAATGCCAATGCACTTAAGGCTCTTTAGCGGAGAACGCGTTCGCGCAGGTATCGAAGAAGGTTTGATGGATTGGCCGACGTCAGAGACCGCGAAACATTAATCACTCGGCCGCCCCGCGCTGCAGTTTGCCCCCCCCCCCTTCCCCCACTCGCGCACCACCACCACTCGACGGCCCGCGCGTGGACCATCGAGGCGCTGCTCTCGTTCGCGCGTGCATTACTCATATAGTAGCGGCCGCGTCTCTCGTTTTTCGCGTGTCCCGACACCGAGCGCGGTTCGTCTGCGCTTTTCCCCGTCGCGTACACGTCGTATAGTCGTCGGAGGACGTTTAACGGACCGGAAGAGCAATTAATCAGCTCGGCAACAGCGTTGTACGTTATACAATATATAATATAATACAATATACGCTGAAATGATATGATGCGGCAATACACGATATTATTATATAAATTGTATTATTATATAATATTATGACGTACGCGTAACACTGGTATAATAATATTAACGGCGGTATATATTATTATATTATATCAATATATATGCACTGCAGATACTCCGTCGTCGTGTTTTGATATTATAAGAACTAATAATATTGGGGATCGTAGGAGTTGCATATTACTATTGTTCTGTATGCTCTCGATTTATAGCTACAGGCCGAGCAAGAAATCCGAGCTATCCGATGTCGAGTTTAAAAATTGAAAACTAAAAATGCACATTTTGCATATTTTGACGATTATTTGATTATCATACGCCGATTGTGCATACTACGAGTGACACCGCATACGACGTATTATTTATAGGAACACTGCGGCGGTAATATACCGTCCGTGGTTAAACGACGACTCCATAATACAAAATATATAACAAACACATTTATAATAAACATACCGTGCGTTTATATTATTTTTTTTATTGAAATTTGAGCTTAATTTGTTTTTTATCAGATTTTAAATTAAATTCGAAAATACTGCACAATTGTGCAGTCCCGTAAAACTTAGCACATTAAATAAGTACATTGTTTTGCATTTTTCGGTCACTTCATTTCCAGTACCGATAATAATCATAAACACGCGCTGCAGCTATTTTTAAATATTGTGTTATCAGTGGACGTAATCGATGTAAAAAAAAAATTACTATGTTTCTATTCGCTTAGCAGTCGTATTATTATGCAGGACATTTCACAAGTACACAGCTCGTTTTATCGGCCGAAATGTTTTTCGTTTTCTTGGACTATATCTGAATAGTTTTTACAACGCTACATTTGCATACAAATTGATTTTTTTATTTCAGTGATTTATTATTACTTTGTCAAGTTTGCAGATACTTTGGTCTTCAAGGGCACGTGAAAACATTAACATTTAAAGACACAAATTATGTACCTATAATGCGTGACATTTGTTATCCAAAGAATCGCCACGCGTGCATAATTAATTTCGTAACTTATATTGGTAAGAAAAGTTCTTTTGACGATGAAAACAAATATCGTGTGATATGAAATAGTCGTCGGGTAGTTTGTTGTGACCAGAACGCGTTATTGGTGGACAATCCAGTGCAACCACACCGGAGAAATAAATTAGAAATACATTGACCACCGAGTCGACATAGTCACTATTTATTATTCCACAAACCCCAAAATTAAGATTTAAAAAAAAACTATTTTTTCCATACTGAGAGTGAGTCTTATTTATTGGTACTTTTTCACGGTATTCGAAAACTGCGTCGATGGCACTTTTTGGTATTTGTAACAACAATGTATCTAAGTTATTTACTTTTTTTCTATTCAACCATTATTTTACGTACATTCTCCACTACTAACAAACTACCTATTTAATAATGTTAAATTAAATACTTTTTTTGAAAGTAGGTATGTGGACAAAATATAATACTGTTATGCACAAGTTGTGTCCATGATAAAAATGCATCCTTTTTATTTTACTTATTTGTTTATCTATTTTTTACACTGCAAGAGCTATTATAATTATAATTTTTAAATTCGTTGGTTTTATATTTAAAGACCGTTTTTAATTGGATTGTGATGAATATTTTATAAAAACATTAATTAGAACCATTATTGGATCTGATTTGTAAAGGTTTTTATACTAGAAAGGACACATTTAGGCCCCATAAGATAACTGCAATAACGATTATGACAAGATGCTGTGAAGACAAAGACCAGTGAGATCTCATTTTGCATCTCAAGGAGGTCAAATAAATAATATCAGAGGGTTTTAATATAATAATTTATAATAATATAGACGCGCGAGAAACCGGAAAAACGAACCTGTGACAACGGTGTAGCTGATTTGCCTATCCATGTCGCCGTGCGATCGAAATTGTACGTATTGGAATGCGCCAAAGGGATGAGAGGCCGCAGCCACCGCGATTTGCTTTGAAGAATTCGCAGGATGTGTTCAGCCTCTCCGTCGGAAATTCCTGGGATCGCATTGGCCGTGACATCATCAGAAAGGACCAGGACCGGGGCAGCTGATAATAATTTGATTTATTTTACCAACTGATCCTACATGGAGTTACTGCCCGTGACAGATTAAATATCGCCAATGGATTTATACTGAACTGTCTTAAACTCTGTTAAATGAAAACTACAATTATTAACCCTTTTTAATACAGTGATTTGGGTGGTTTACCTAACCAAATATCAAATACAGGTTTGAAATAATTATATAAAGAAAAAATAACAATTTTTTTTTATGTACCTGCATTTGCAAACCTTTAACGAACAAATCATTATTCGTTTTCCCCAATCCAACTAACACTTGTGTGAGCTCCTATTCAAAATATAAAATCTAAAAATTTGCTTTGGGGTGCACGTTAAATTCAGGTGTAGGATTATGTGCTAAACTTCAGAATCGCGAGTTTTATTTATACAGACCGTGTGGACCGTATTGTGTTAATTGTCGACAAGGTTGAACGTTTAAGAACTATTCGAGAAATCGAGCTAACCCAAAGATTTTCATCAAATTTTCGGATAGTATCGACGTTTTGTCTACTTACCTCTTAACCTCCATCGTACTGCACATGCGTATGTTTTGTATGTCCTACGCCACTTTTATAACTGTCGCGAACGAACATACCTGAAACTATCGTGGCCAATATTTACAATGATAATAATAATTGTATTCTGCACAATATTGTGATACAGCTGGACCGCGGACAATATACACGAAAACTATGATCGATACCGTAAACGTTTTGCCGCCAGTTTTTGCGCATCTACATATTCCACAGAGTCGAATAAAACCGAAGACGATTCGAGAACAGTACGCCGACAGTACACGCAATAATATAATACTTATTAACGAAACGCGTTGTTATTAATTAAGTAAACGACGACAACGGCGGGCGGCGTTCGGCTCGAGAACTTTCAATTATAATATTAATTATTTATGACTCGTATTCGCGCCGGCAACGAAATTATACGTTTCATTAATTTTGCGCCATACCAATTGAAAACGGTGGTACGACAACAATACATTTTATTCAGTTCATTATTGAGTTATTGCGGAAATAATTTATTTTATAATCAAATGTTCTTATTAACTTAGCTCATTTCACGAGTTTAGCAATATAATTCACGTACACCACTATTATATTATAATAGACGATAATATTATATCGCCGAGAATATTAATGTGTCGGCGCGTCCGACCAAATCACTTTAATTCTCGTGCGATATAGAACGGTAAATTATTATTCTAACGGATGATATTAGAGCTATTAGAAATAATAACGATAATATCAAAAAAACCGCTTTGCCCTTTCCGACCGTACTTTGAAATGAATGTGGAAAAATGTCAATTAGGTCGCACACGACGGTAAGTGTAATTAAATATAAATTACATATTGAATCTCTACGAAAATATAATTGTTTAGTGGTTACAATTTTTAATTACTTATTTGAGGTCTTCGATGGAATTCCGTTTTTAATTATTTCATAGAGACGATAACAACCAACAGCGTTGATTATTATATAAACTAAAATTATTAATATTATTACAACTTACGTTTTTTTTTTCCGTTAAATGTTTTCCTAAAATTAAGTTTTGTTTTCTTTTAATTACAAAATAAAAATCTATACGAACAAGATCAACAGATGTGTATTCACTATTCGTGGTTTGGCCACTATAATAATCTTTAAACTCAAACTATACATAGGTTACAATTTTTTATTTTTTGTTATTGTTGACTGTTGTTGTAATCGTGCAACACTTTAATACTCTACGAATGCCCACGTGGTTTTATAATTTTTAAATCTACAATCTACATTTAAATAGAACAATTACAAATGAAAACCAAACAAAACAAAATTATGAACAATATAATATTTTTAAAACGTGTTGTTTTAGAGACACTCGCTTTACGCTTCGCTCACCAAATGAAAGTCAGTATTATGATAATTTAAGATTATCATGCATTTGAAAGAAATACGTACATTTTTGTATTTATTTAATACAAAATTGTACTTATAAATGGAATTAACATATTATTATTTATTTAGTTTTTTTTTTACTTGTGAGCTTTCAGAGTGATGGTATAATTTTATGTCACTCGCAGGCAACATTAAACGTGGCTATTCAGAGTTATTTTGTATTGTTTTCGACCCTATTTCGATTTAGTGTTCCTCTTTTCCATGATATGTAGTTTTTTTTGCACATTTTTTATTTGGTTCTAGATGAAAGCAATGTTAAGAACAATCAACGTCTAAAGAACGATACCAATCAGAGCTCAGTTATAATGAGTTGTTCTTACAAGAAAAAAATTGTTTTGATATTATGTGTTAATTATATCACAGCAAGAATTTGAAAAATATTAATTATTATATAAAAGTTATCTACTTGTATCTAAATTCTGAACATTAAAAATTCCAAACTATTCTTTTATGATATTTTTGAAACATAAGTGCTTTCCGAAAAATCATTATATTTTCTTAAGTAATGTTAAAAGGTTAAATTAAAAAAATAATGAATGGCTTATGTAGGTAGGTGGTTTAGACATAATAATCGTGAGGATTTTGATTAAATATTTAATACTGCTATTTGTGATACGATATTTTTTTAAATCGAATTTAAGTGTATCATTGTTTTTTTTATATTTTTCAATAAAATGAGTAACTAAAATTGGAATTTGTAATATTGCAAAAGGGTTGTCCGCATTCTATTTTAAATGCCTATAAAAACTCGAATGACATTTTTTTTATGGTCGTATTGGTCGTCATTTTCAAAATGTTATTAATACACGTCATATATTGCGGACATTGTGACGACCAACGATCCCTTTCCGTTCAGAATTTAATGGGCACCAAAATAATTATTTCCCATAAAAAAAAATATAGCAAAAACTCATGTATGTATTTATTCATAACCTTCCGTCGATTTCGATTGAATAATTTAGTAAATGTATCATTAGTTGATTCTTCAAAGATTTCTTATTTGTCGTTTACTATTTTCTGGTTTAATCTTTTTTTGCGTTTGACCAAGAACGAATTCATAGAAACAATATAAAGCATAGCTTTAGTAATAAACTGCATATTCTAGTCCAGTGGCGTCCCGAAGTTATAATGAAAAAAGTAAAATAATAATGTTTATGGTATTTATTTTTACATTTTGCAGCTATACAGACCTCCATGATAGTCTTACTACTTATTTACATACTGTATATTAAATACCTAGTAACGTATTGTTAATAATAAAAACATTTTGAATAATATAATTTTGGAATTCGAGATTGAATTTTAATATTAATTCACTATTTATCATGAAAACGAACAAGTGAATTATAATACACAATTTAATCCTTCCTCCCCAGAGGAGCTTATGAATTTAAATTTTGTCTTTTTTTATAATTCGGTTATATAAAGATAAAAAAAAAAATTACCCTAGCGCACACAACGCATACCATTGAAACAGTCACCGCCGCCGCATACTCCGTTACCTGCACGACCGCGGTAACTGCATAGACTATAGATAATAATATATATGTTACGGGTAATGTAAATGTCAATTTGGATAATGTTAAAATTAGTCGTCATGAGATTAAATAACTTTAATTTACTAACTAATAATATTAAATATATTTCAAAAGTTATATTATTAAATAATAAGAGTAAAATATAATTTAAAATACCTATAAGTATGTAGTTTTTAATGAGTTACTAATAATAAAATGTAAAATTAAGTATTTAAAATAGATTTAAAACGTTATTATTTATTACTGAATTGCATGCCTCTGTGAAATTTCAAATTTCACAAAATACTAGAAGACATACATTTGCATCTATTGGTATCACAATATGTTCCCTTACATGAACACCTTTTGTACCCTTGACTACGACCATTGTAACCTATAACCTTTTAACATCTTTGAAATGTCAAGAGAAATTAGAAACATTTTTCGATGAGTAATTTACAGTAGAAAAGGGAGATTTAAAAACAGTGGTCTGAATGTCCACATGACACTCCTTAAATAGTTGAAAAAATCTCAAGAATTATGAAATATGATCTTTAAAAATATTTAAAAATTCTAAAAGTCAGAATTTGAATAAATCTATGAAGAAAAATAAGGAATGAGGATGCCTGGTGAATCACCCTGTATATAGGTGCATAACACGCGATGGTCATCCGTATTTTCCGTTTCCCCGTGTGTCAGTTAAACGAGAAAACGGGAAAACCCATTTAACATGGATACGATTTCGTTCGTCGTATAGTCCAGACAATCCGTTCCTAAATCGAATTACCAATCGGCGCTGTGCTTACGTTTGTAGCATTATTGAATTCGACTATATAGGTACTACCTACATAAAATGTTATTACGATTGTCTATATTATTGTTATTATTGTGTTGGTAAAGCAGCCTAATTAAATTATCGTCGCAATGTCACGTCGTAGGTATCACTAAGCGTTTTGTATGTACACCCGCCTACGGTCTCACGATATAATATCATTAATGCATAAATTAGCAATTAAGTGATGTTCGGTTTATACCTATGTGATTTGTGTTGATCGATTTCTTTTGTAAAAAAAAAACGAAATATGTCGGTAAATTACTTACGACGTGAGATTTACTTACGTGGCGCTTAAAAACGTTTGACCGGGATGACGTTTCCGGGTTTTCATTCCCGATAGGGATGAAAAAAAAACACCAAGTTAGATGCTTCTCGGGTTCGATTAATTTTCAAGTGCTCCGATTCAGCGACGTTGACGGACGGATTTCTACCAAAAGGTAAGATTATTATAATATTTTAATATATTTAAAACGTAGCAGGTGGACGACTCGACGATGAATAGGTGATGTGATTTACGACGTATTAATCGGTCAATGTATACCTCGTGGAGATAGGTATATTGTGTCTGTTGGATGTAGGCACGGTTTGTTGGTCGCAATCAACCGTTTCTGACAATCTGCATCCGTTTCCGAATGAAACAATTGTTTATCGATCGTAATGCTGCTAGCGCGGTCAAAACGTTATTGGATCGAATTTAATATTATTGCGCAGCGTGTATGTATAGTCGTGACGTCGTACGCGGCATTATATTATATAATATATAATATTATAACTACTAAAACTATGTAGTAATTACCTAACTATTAAGTGATGCGGACGTTGCGGTTCAAACCAATCAAACCGATATGCATATCCGCTGATGGTATTTGCGACTACTACTAATATTAAACTATTTCATACGTTGTTGGTTCGCCCTCCGAGGGAAATCGTTTGAACTTGTGCTGTACCTATGACTGTTTCGGTTTCGAATTTGTTTTGTTAATTGTTAATTTTTTCGAATCAAGATCAATATTGTGAATTGACTGTATCGGTGAATAATATTATGTTCGCAGAGGTATAGTAATTATTGTAGGTAATATTAAAATGTGAGGTACATCTGCGTCGATAATTATCAAAAAAACACATAGTATTACGTATGTAATGCATAATTTTCGCTAACCATTTCCGCCGTTGAATTCGATTACTAAAATCGTATAATATACAATATAATAAATTACACTTCCGCCAAAAATGTAAAACGTTGCACCGGATCAGGTCGGAATCTAGTATCTACTAAGTAGGTGCTGAGATTAATTTCATAAGACGTCATCCGGTAGTCGTCCAATATTATGTAATTTAGCCTAAGAGACATTACGCAACGTTCCGGTTACGTTATCAAATTATTTCTCACGTTATACGGAAGTGTTTTGTAATAAGATAGAGGGACGCACTCCCTGACTTGATTATCCCGAATTCTCGAGTATAATAATGTGTCGGTATAATTAAAATACTAAACAGCAAAGCATCAGTCATTATTTAGACTGATTAAATATGTAAAATAGTGGTTGGCAATAAAGGTAGGCATTTGAATTTTATATACGCTTACATAATATAGTATTATTATTATTATTTTGTTGATAGAACGTCCAAAACCTTTAACCATTGTTATATCATACGCGAGTATTCTTACTCTAGTTTAGCGGGTAGACATTTCCTTATATAATTGGTAACGAATACTTAACAAGAAAACTTGATCTACTAGACAACTTAACCTATATCGTTGTTTCGATATAAATCAATTCTTTGAGTTTATAGTTTTATACAGTTCCACGTATCATTGGTTCAATTGATTTTGAACTCAATAAAAAAATTGTAATTTTTAACGATCGTGTATTTATAGTATTGGTAGATTATTTACAGTCAATTTATTTTGTTCAAGTTTTGTTTAAATTTGCATAATATTAAACATTTGTATAACAGGTAGCTTATTACAAGTGAAAAAATACCCTTCAATAAATGATTACATAGGTAGTTTAAAAACTTCTTATCAAATTAAAAATATATTTAAATTTCAACTAGTAGAAGATTTAATGAAACTACAACTTTTATATATTAGTTTTAATAAAGTACCTTAGAACTTGTAAAACTATTGTTACTATCAAGTATGAACGGAAAACGGTATGCATAAATAATAAAACTGTATATACATGTATTACTATATTATACATATATACTAACATTTATTTTAAATTTGTAAGAACTTTATATATCACTACTAAGTATGTATAATGGGTGTATACCTTGGTTTGCCTTATACTTATATTTCTCGTCACATTAATACCAATTTAGTCATTTTATAAAAACTTTTATTTCAATAACATATTTAGTTTTATGTCTACCACAGTGTACTTGAAATTGTTACAGATCTTCAATTTCTAACATAAAATAAAATACATATTATAATTATCGATATATTTATGATTTAACTGGAGTTAGAACTTAAAAATAAGGTATATAAATTCATGTAAATCAATAAAACTAAAAAATACATATCAAGAAGTCTTCTCAATAATAATATTGATACAACACGAAGTCAGCGTACTCGAGTGTGTAATTAAATTTAATTATAAACACGCGTTTTCGATCGTCTTACTCGTCATAATTAAGGTAAAAATGTGTTCGATTACTGTTTCGGGCGGACTGATTACAGCACAGGTGGCCACGAATGGCCTACGACATGGCCGGTGGTTCGATTCGTGTCCGAGTGCAACAAAATTGGTGGCCATCATTCCGTGTGATGTATAATATTATAAGGCCCGATCGGCGCCAAAGTCTCCGCGTGTACTTGCAGGAGAAGCAGAGTGGTATTAGCAGTACATAATGTACTTGTACAATGGACGTGGATAAATATATTTCATATTACAATTGACTTGTGATAAGCATTGACAAAAACCTTAATGGGATTCGATAAACAAAAATTTGAAAATAATATTTGTTGTATCGAATTTTCGATTGCGTTTTCTCGGGTGAATTGATTTAATGGCACGTATTGCGGTTTTGTTCGAAAATCATCATAAATTAACTTGTTATATTGACTTACTCATATTATTTTTTTAACGTTCATTTTCAACGATTAAGTGTATCAAATATAGTTAACTAAAAACTGTAATAATAATTACTGTGTTATTATATACAATTAGATTTTATTAACTGATTATATAAATCTGCAGTTATGTAAGTACTTAATTCGCATTAATCGTGTTTGTGTAAACTGACTAAAACGTAGCACTTGTCGATATTGATGTGCGTGCTACGCTTGGTAGTGATTTTTAGGTTTTATTGCATTTAAAGGATTTTAATTCAACTACCTATAGCAATATATTCTGTCTTTTCCCTTGCACAATTATATAGCTCAAGAGAACCCGCGTGTGTTGTGTCCGTCTTACAAACGTACGGCATAGAAAATATTTGTTCAGCAGTTCCGAAATATTGTGTAGTTACCTTTTTTATAATATAAATGAAAGGTAAAACACTATTAACTGGGGTTTTTCGGATATTTTTATTTTTAAGCAAGTTACAAATCGGTAAAATATTACAATGATTTAAAAACGCTCATAAATTGCTAAACATTAAAGTATCGTTAAAAAAGCTCAAGTTAAAACACAGATAATGTTCTTAGATTTGACATTCATAATAGGTCAATTCACTCTACAATTTAAAATGTTTCTACACAAAATCGGAACTGTTGAAAACAAATTTGCTATTGTGTACGTTTGCAATACGGAGACGACCCGTATGTCGGGTGCAACGTTGGATTTTATAAGATACTAGATTATTTTTATTCGTCGCCACTGTTCTGACTTTCTGAATCCAGATTATTTGTGGGTTGAGTGTTCTATATATTTATAGTTATATATCGCGAGTTCCTGTTATAAATGTTTTTACAGAAACTCGTCTATTATACCCTTTGAAAAACGAGTGTTTCTGATATCACCTTTGTCTTGGAGCTATTGAATGGTTCAATTGTCTATCCTGAAATATTGAAAACATCGATTTCACATCCATTAATTTCATCCTGGTTTCAATAGAACTTCAATACCGAACATATAATAGTCTCCATTCATCTCAAATACATATTTTTATAAATCCTTTGACTTTTTCTGTTTTACGATAATTGATAACGCGCCGCAGCCGCATTCGGTATATAGAATGGACGTAGACAAATTCATTTATTGATCAAAACACACACAGCACTTGATATGATTTTCCGTCTTCACATTCGTAATCGTTTTACTTAACGAAAAACACATATATAAATATTATTTAATGCTATGGTTCTGCTCTCTTGTTTTGTTTAATATATGCGTTATTGATTGCAATGTGCTCAAATAAAGTTGCATGAAAAAAATTGATATAATAGCTTCATATGGATTAATTATGAATATATATTATTTAAACAGTTAAGTAAGCAATAATGACACTTATTTTAATATTGTATATTATAATGTCATTATAATATTATTATGCCCGTGGAAGACTTACGTTTTCTTCACCACATAGTTACAGATATTAAACTTATACCTATGCCTTTTATGTATAATTATTAAAGGTATATTTATTCACTTTTTTTTATACATAACTATGTATTTTGTCTACATTATCGTATTCAAATAAAAAATTGTGAAAAAAACATAACACAAGAAGGAAGGTGGATGCTCCAAATAATTGGGGAAAATTGCGTTGCAACAATATATTATGTATTTGCACAGTGACATTTTAACGATTTAAATTTAAATTTAAAAAACCTATTTTTTTACATAAAAATGAAATCTGAGAATATTTCTACGTTAAAAATGTCAAGACATCACATCCTATACCTAATAAATTATGAGATTATTTCTATTAGGTTGGAAAATAGTTGGGCCAACGTATTCGGTAAAGATATTCTGTCCTATGACCCTTACGCCCTTTTTGCATCCAACAATTCCACACAAAACTGCCGTATAATATAAGAGTGGTCGATAAATTACACAGAAACGTCCAATTCCGAATCCGTTTTGTAGACCCAACATTGTACATCATTTATAAGCCACATTCACATACGCTCTCAATTATCCCAAACTTTCGAAAACCAAGTTTAGAACCATTTATAATATTTATAATATTTGTTTTTGTTGAAAGTTTATTCAACAAATTAACTTTAATTGAATGACATGACACAAAAACATCGAAATGCACTATTTGGATAACTATAAAATTATAATGGAAACTAACTTGGAAATCAGATTTCTTGGAAGATCTACTACCTATCTATTTCTACTACCTATCTAATTAAAAAAAAAAAATAAATATAGTTTTATTTTAAATTGTTTTTAAACCATCGGAGAAAAAAGTATATTTACATTTTTTAAAAATTGAATACATCTATAATATGACTAAGTTACTTTAAAGGCAAATAATATATTATTATACAATTTAAATGACGTTAAATGTATTATTATTTATTATAATAAGGAAATTTCTGGGATTTTATCTTTATGTAATTTGAATACTGACTGAGTTATTTCAAAAGCGCCAATTAAATGTTGGAAACTTAAAGTACAATGCCGATTTACAAGTATTAGTGTTGTTTCCGGTAAACCTTTACTGTGAATAAATAAAATCATCAATTATTTAGCATAATACCACTATATGCCACAAAGAAAACCAAATACCAATTTTAAAAAGTTATTGTTCAACGTTTACAATAGTTGTCATATTTTATCAATTTAGTTTTGATTTGAGAATTTTTTAATGCTGGCTAACACAGGTGGCTTTATTATTGTGGTAAGATAGTCAATATTGTAGAGTATGAAATGTATCTAACTAGATTTTTAGGATAGACTTTTTACCTACTATTTTTTTTTTGTGCTAATGCTAACTAATTAATCTAAAAGTATAAGCTTTAAAGACTTAAAACTATTTAAACACAATTGTTGTCGAAAACAAATCCTTGTTAAATAAATACAAATATACATTTATAACGTATACACATTATACTTATACAAATATTATTTTTTTAGTCAACCGAGAGCACAAAATTGTTTTATGCTTGAGTTCATAATACGTTTTAAAATATTAACCTTAATTTAATATAAAGTTAAAACTATTAGCTTAATCATTGGTGTTAAAAATATAAACGTAGAAATGCATCACATTTCAATATTCGTACGACTTGTTTTATCCTAAATAACAAATCAATTGATTTTAGTATAATCATAAACCTTACTTTACGTTTAAAAGGTCTATAAATATAAACCATTTTAATCCACATTGTTTGAAGCACACCATGCAAATAGCAAATAAAATCGATTATAAACCGTTATAATAAATAATGAGACATAAAAACAAACATTAAATGTATATGAGAAAAGTTAGTGTGCCCTAAAACATTTTTTTCAACCCATTTTTATGTCATAAAACTAAATGTAATATCGTGACAAAATAAGTGATTTTAAAATTGTATAAAAATACGAAATAATAAATTCAGTCTACTTAAACTGTTTTCAATATTAATAAACAGTTGAACTACATAATTGAATATACTCAAAAATAATTTAAACCATACACCGTCACTCATTGCTATTGTATACTGGAAAAAAAGATTATTATTAAACTTAAATAAATGAATATCAGCATTTAATAAATCACAAGAACTTTTTTTTCTATTAAAATATTATTTTAAGTACCATACGATGATGACATGCTCATATAATATTATGTTGTCTCCGTCTTGTTATTGTCTTAAAATTGTAATTTGTTTGTACATTTTAAAACTACCACTACCTGATTCAAAATTAAAAATAACCCTTTATGAAGTCACGACGTATCATAAAAAAAAAACACCAACATTTCATATATTAAATTGAGTCTCTGTATATCGAAGACCAGGTGACTATAGTAACCCACCGTACTCAATCAGGCTGTATAAGGGTTATACAAATGACATATACCTACTATTATTATTACAGTTACAAGTATAACTTAAAGTTAAATATATATATATATTAAAAACTAAAATATATTCCATTTTCTGTTTTTTAGATATTTTGACGCATCTATTCGTTTACATATTGATCAATATTATACCAATCAAATTATGTGTATGGCCGCTGTTTCATTTTTGTGTATTATTTTAATTATTAAACAAATAGCAAACTTTAGTTTAGTCACTGATAAAGTGCATTGTGCATATAATTTGTTTTTGTATCCAATTAGATACTCACAATACTATACGTATTCGCTGAATGTATATTATAATATTAGTTTATATAAAATTAAAACATTCATATTTTATGTTTACACAGACACTAAGCACGGCGGATTCGTGTATCTCAAGTTTATAAAAGTACATATTATTGCGTTATGTATGATAATAACTAAAAGCAGTTTAAACTATTAAAAATAAAACAACTTGATATATAATAATATCTTTTGTAAACAACGTTTAACTAATTGTAAATAAACGTGTTTCATTTAAATTTGTATTTCACGAATAATTTTGTATTCGAACACTGGGTAAATATTTGACATCGCACTATAAATATTCCGGATATTGTATTTTAATATTAATAAATGAATACATATTTCATATGGATTTATTCAATACATAAACATTGCAAATCCTAACTAATGTGCATTGTTTTCCCTCAATGTTTTTGTGTTTTTTTTTTTGTTATTTATTCAATGGCGGTGCGTATTAAACTATTATACCATTTTTCATACAATAATATATTAGTGCAAATTAATATGTTTTTTTATAATATTATGTGACGCGTATAATATAATGTATAGAAAAAAAAAACGAAATAACTACAATCTTTTTAAACATCTAATTGAGAAATAAATGCAATTTTACAGAAAAGAAGAAAAATACCTAACGATTGCTTACTCTAAAAAATACAGGTGCGATCAAATATTTTTAACTATAGAAATCTAACTAATTTAACAGTGTCGTCACCTTTTATGCACCAAATTTCCAAAATGAGCTTTCGTAGCTCTCGATAAATTTATATTTAGTTATGTACTCCATCACACCTACATTGTGGATTATTTTTATACAGATTTCAAAAAGATAATGCGCCTGTAATTTGAAAAAGAATGTCAACATTGTTTTTGTATATTAAAACGTTTTATACCTGAAATGGCTTAAACCAAATTACGATTAATATTTTTTTAAATAATCGTATTTAGACAATTAGCCATTTAAATTATTATACACTTAAAATGTAATAAGTGATTGCTGCGATAAAAATAAAAAACAATATAAAACAAAACTTATCATTGCGCATTGAGTACGTCTTGTAATAGATAAATGCCATTTATATTGAATGAAAACAAATTATTTTAAGTTTTATTAGCATCATTATAAATAGTTTATAAAGAACTAAATCGAAAAATTATGATTTTAATTGTAAACGTTTAACAGTAACTAATTTGATTTGTATTCATGTATAACAATAGAATCGGTTAATGTGCAAATCGGTATTTATCCTTAAAGAATACTTCAAAGGTTTGGTGATATCTTTGCTTGGTTAAGAAATGTAAGGTTTTCGTGGAATTTTTGGCGGGCTTTAAATAAAATAATTTTAGTTTAGCTATACAGTTATTATATCATTCATAATATAATTATGTATAAGAAGGTATACACATTAATGAGTAATGACATATTATAGGAACGTAAAAGCAAAAACTTTATACACAAATGCTGCGTATAAATGAGAATATTTAATTGGATATTTGAAATAGCAAAGGGAATTAGAAATTTAACCATTTCAAGTGAGGCACAAACTAGGGCTATCCCCAATTTTAGATAAATTAAGGGAGGTACTGTTAGAACTACTTCGAGAAATAAAGGATGATGAAAAAAAAATTGAGACCGATAAACTTGAAATAGATGGGGGCTTGGCAGTACCTAATATATAAAAAAAAAAGAAAATGGTCGTTATTTACTTTTATTATGATTGTATTTTCTTTGCAATGGTCATATTAAAAGTTAATACACATAGACTAGTAATAACTAATAACTATACACAAAAAATAACGATCTGATATCCAACCATTTGATTTTAAATATGGAACTCATACTATCAAAAGAATTATTTTATAATCACTTATGATGAAACCACGTTGAAAAGGAAATTATTTTTCTTACTTTGAACCAGAGGCCTTATTTCATAATATTATACCGATACCGATTTATATCTTTTAATGATATCAATGTAAATATGTACATTGTACATTAATGATATCGAACTTTATTTTTCGATCCATGAAAGTTTTTTGATTTAATTCAATTATCTTTAAATATTTAAGTGACATGCTGAATGTAATTATACAAACGGTAATACTATTAAATATTAAAAAACAAAGACTAAGATATGACTTCGATATTTTTTATCCTTTCGATATTATGAAACTACAATACAAATAATTAGTATATAAATATATTATTATTTTTATTATAATTAATAGCTAATGAATATTAATATTCATTGATAAATGGAAGTTTAATACATACTTTATCTATAATGAGGAAAACATGAGATGCCCCCCAAAAAAATATCAGTATTTTATATATTTTAAAACTTAATACAATTTTTGATGGAATTATTGTTGGTTTATTATTGATAATATATTTTATAAATTGTATGTCAAAAATCTGATACGAGTTACTATTACATAACGTATTCGCCATGATATTCAAATTATGCATTTATAAGAATAACTTGCATGGATAAAATTATACTAATCTAAAATTATAAATAGTTCAAATTCTTAATTTTAATTCCTAATTGATTGATTGAAAAGATTTGATATTTTTGAGAAATTATAATTTATAACCCTCAATATATATTATTGTTAATCTTGGTCGTTAAACAATATTGAAAATTATTAGTGATACTTAATGTATATTATAATAAAATATTAAAGGCAATTATTATTTTTTAATATCATTACCTACTCAATATGCATGTTTATAATAAAAAAGTGATTATTATATTTTATTGTTGGTTAGTAATTATTAAGGAATATATATATATATGTATATTATATTATAATATGGAACTTGTTTTTTAATTAATATACGTGTTTAAAACAATTTTATAATTATAATAGTTACATTATATTTTCTACACATATAAATAAATATGGAAAATAAACAAATAAAATGATTTAATAAAAATATGTTCGTGCGGACATTGCGAAATTTAATTTTAACTTTTTTTAATAAAAAGTAAAACGTATGATGCAATAACATTTCCAATGCGTAATTTCCGGGTTGCCATAATGTTCTGAATATTACACAAAGTTTGTTTTAATATTAAATATTTCTTTTTATTCAATGTTTTAAACAAAGAGGGTTTTTATGATAAAAATCCTGCTTTTTACTAGTTAAAAAGAGGTGAATCAGGATAAGCGACTGGATTACAGAAGGCGTGCTTGCTAAATGCATCCTACCTGATGCAAATGTACTGCTAGAAAAAAAAATGTTCTGCTAAACAAATAAAAACATGTAATCTTTTTATATATAATTATTATTTATTCCATCGCAAACGTCATAAAATACATCAAAAACTACCTCGCAGTTCTTTTTCAGAGTACCAATAACATCGCATATATTATGATATCACTTATGAACTATAAATTCTACATTATACTTTATACTAGTTTGTAGTTTCTTCGTACTAGGTATTTGTACAGAATGATTGATTTTTTCCTGTCCCTTGTCTTGGTGCGTCCGATCATTTTGTAAACCGACAATAATTGATTATGTGGTCTCGTTTGATATTATTATCGCCAACGAATAATATAACGATGACTTTGAATTATACGTCTGCTTTTTTTTTTTGATGATTTGGAATTCATATTACACACGTAAAATGTAATAGCTTTAGATACACGTGCTGTGGCTAATTTACACACATCATTAGTTGTGCCCGCCTGTAAAACAAAATAATAAAAACATTGTCAATAATCATAATATCATGTTTTTAAAGAAAAGGGTGTGTATTTTCATTAAATCTATAGAACACAACCACTAGAATAGTGTTATAACTTATAATACTTAATTATATGTAAGAAAAATTATGTATAAAATAGCATATTATTGTGTTCCGAAACTTACTGTTAAGAGTAATGTTTACTACAGTGGTTCCTTTTTTTAAAAAGCCGAAACAATTTAATTCCTACAAAAGTGAAAAAAACACTAAATCAACTTTTCTATTAAAAATCCAATAATATAAAAAGGTTTAATCATACTAGAAAAAAAAACACATTTTACCTAGAAATTATCTTACCGCACGTACCGTACGTGTTCCTTGGGGAATGAAGTCGGGGAAATAACCACAGTTTCTATACAATGTTACTTGAGCTTTGGCCCGAATGAATACTGTCTTTTTCTCTAAAAAATAAAAATAAAAACCACCCCTTGGCACAATATAAAAACATAAAAGCTCTCTATGCTACATTTCACTAGTTATTATACTACATATATATTTTTATTTTTTTGTCAACCAATTTTATTATATAATATTTTTTTTTAACATTGTCATAATCATATATAACGTATCTTGACGTTTACTTCATACTCTGACAATGTATGAACAGTAAATAATAACAACCAATGATATTATCGACAAAGTGAAAAATTAATTTTGAATTTTTTTCGTAGAAATAACGACGTATGGTGGAAGTATCTTAACATAATATTGTGATTCATTTCACTTCGACTACCTTCCACTAATGTATTTTATTTACTTGCTATGATCTCTCATTTAACTATAGTATTAATTGTACACGTCATGTATAGGTAAGATCGCAAATTTTTTTAGACATAATATATTCGAACGCCGAATCGTAAATCGGTACATCTAATCAATTGATCTAATTGTAGACAAACGCAAACTACATAATAATAATTATAATAATACATTTTTATTTCTTTAATTTCACAAGGATAATATATAATATTAATATTAATATAACAATAAGACATTTTGAAATTATAATGTCTCCAAAAAGCAAAGCTTGTTCATTCATACATATTTTTTGTAGATCTTTGTAGACTATCGAATATATGTAATTATTAAAGATGTCTGCAGTACATGTCCATAATTTTAAGTCACAAGATACTCGTAATTTATAGTACCTACACGAGATTTGCATCATCTGGTCTTTATGATCTTTGCTATTTTTATGACACAACATAATATTAAAGTACATATATACACTGAGATATATATGTATATATTATCTAGTATCTAATATCTAAGGTTTGTAAACTTATTTAATATTTATTATAATATAGATACATAGTATGTTATGTTATACAAGTGAAACATGAACAATATTATGTAGAAATATATATTTCTTGTTCAAAATGATAAACTACTAATGTAGGTACCTACTTATAAATACTAAAATATCAGATAACCATAATATTGAGTAAAGAAATAATAAAAACAATTTAATAAAATTAAAAGGTATTAATATATTATAATATAACTATATAAATTCTGAATATTTTAATTCGAAGTGTAAATTCATTATTGATTTAATCAAGTCTTACCAAAGATGTTGTCTGAAAGTTAACTCCAATGAGTTTAACGAAATTTAATACACATACCTAATAACGAGGAAGAACACACAATATTTACCATTAGGATATTTTGTTTAAGACTTTCAAAATCGGATAAATAAATAATCAAAAAACAAAGAAAAAGTGGCTCTCATTAAGTATATATAATATAAGCTTCAGTGAAAAAAAATTTGGGCAAGTAAGTACCGCTCTGCTGTATAGTAGGTATCGAGGGGGTCAATGTGATAAATCATTGCGTAAGAACAACGATTCTCAACGAAGACGCTCTGCAGCCTATATCAGTAGATTACTAAGTATATTTTATGACATTAATGCTGCTAAAGTAATTTATTTCACTATTACTGTAGTATAAATTTACTTTTGCCAATAAATTGCATTTGAAAATGTAATTGTGTGTATAAAATATAATAATATACTTTTAAAGCTTCGAGTACCTGCAAATAATATTTTTAAATTGCTACAAATCAAATAAAATTGTTATTATTTGTTTAAATATCTAATTTAATCCAAATCTGAACTTGGAATATTAACTTTCCTACCAGAAAAGATGCCGAAGTAGAAATTTGGAGTATTTTGACTGCCCCAAATCGTGATGATCGACAGAAAAAAAACACACATCGTAGTAAATTCAATAAAATATTCTTTCACTCTGCTCAGAATCTAAAATGTATATTATAAAACCTGTAAAACAACAAATTATTTTTAGAAAAGTAGTCGTACATTCATAGTACAAATAACACAGGGTGAACAAGCTTAAAGGGTTCATGTTGGTCTCTCGGCATGTCCATAATTGAAATCTATTTGGCTAACAGCTTTGCAACATTTGCGGTTGAGAAGTTTTTCCCAGCGTCTAGGAGTGTTTTAACTTTTAGAAAATGATTTTGAGATGAAGTTGTCAAAGTATAGGTTTAGTTTGAAATGGAATATTTGGTGAGCAGAGACGGTATTATTGATTTTGTTGTCGTGTAGATTAAAATCTAGAGTTTTTTTTATGGTAAAGACTTGAAGTTTTTATAGATGTATTTTGTTTGTCGAGGATATTATAATGTTTTTTCGTCGGTGGCTTATACAAGGCAAAACTGTGAGTTAAGTTTTCCAACTATAGTATTTTAAGTGTAAAGTGATATAAGCGTGTTTGATATCTGTAAAATATTAATCATAAGTACCACGGATTATTTCGAATAAGTTTTTGGGAGCTAACGGCATCTTGTAGGTAACTGTGGTTAGTGGTTGCACATCATGAATTACGATGAACAGATTCAATTTGTTCCATTTTAAATTCTTAGATGTTTTGATTTTTTTTTTTGCGTGTGTGTCTGTGATCATCTCATGAGGCAATTAAAATATTTTGATTTTCTACTTCAGCAACTTTTTTGTAGGAAAGTGAATCTTGATGGTAGTTTCGAAGGGGAGGAGGGTAAAAAATTGAAATTCCTAGTAATTTTCAAAAGGCCTGTGAAAAACCAAAAACAAAATTAAGGAAAAAAACAAAGATTTTTACGCAAACCAGTTTTTGATAAAATATTGATTTAGTATTTTGATGTTACCCTAAATAAAAAAACATAAATTTCTCTAAATAAAAAATTGTTAAACTTGAAAGTGTAATACAAGGTTTCTCATAAAGTGGTTGTTAGTGGAATTTAAGAAAAAGGTTGACCGTAAATTCACAATAATTGTTTACAAACGTCTGAAGTTAAAATGTTGGCAAAATCCGTCAAAACCATGAAAGTTTGCAAATTATTTTTAGTTTGAATTTTTTTTTATACTTCAAAAATTTGAAGATTTAATACGAGATTAGTTTATTATAAGTTTTTCTACCTTTTACAAGATAAAAAAGTTTACCGGAAAGTCAAATAGATTTTGTATGAACGTTTGTAATTCAAATTTACTCGACATTGGATTTTTTTCAAAGACTTCTTATCATACAATTTACTTATTTTTTGTTGTAATCCAAAAACATATTACATATTTTGTACAATAGATTAGAATCATTTTATACTCCAACAGGGTTAGGTATTCAAAAAACCGTTTGTAAATTCTAATCGTTTACTTCATTTGTTTTAAATGCTTTTGGCATTTTATCATGAATATTAAAATATATTATATGTGTATATTTTTTATTTCCTACTATACAATTTTTTTCTCTAATATTCTGAGTGTGTTGTGATTGTATGCGGTTTAATTTATTTCCCTTGACAAATAATTGCTCAACTGATAGCCCGGTTTCTTCTTTTCCACACTGGCCGAGTGTGGCGGCACGTATAATAACGAAACGCGCTTTCAGAGCCAGTGAATTTGTTCTAATATGGGTCTCTGCCTCTGCTATAATATGGTATGCCGAATGAGTATGCATGTCTTCCGAATACCTAAAATATTTTTTTTGGTTTAAAAGTATTAAACCATTTTGTGGGAAATATCTGCAAATGCCAATTCCGACGTCGAGTCCGTTGCCATTCCACTCGACTCGAATATTTCAGATTAATATACCCAAATATAATTATGATACTGCAGAAAACTTGTATTGAATTTTAAGGAATTTCGTAAGATTAATTAAAAGAAATAATATGTTGTAATTTATCATTTATCGTTTACCAGAAATATATGAGGTTTTTATTAAATTTCACTTGGCCGTAATAAAATTATGCATAATTATTGACTTATGATAATGCAGTGATACATTTTTGGACGGCTTATGGGTAAAATATGATTTTGTGCCAATGTATTGCAAACTAACAATAGATATGTCTAATTAAATATACAATTAAAGAATAAAAATAAAACAATAAATTAGTCATTAAAAAATGTTGTACCGTAAAATTAATTTTAACATTTTAACATTGATTATATCTACCATTGTATTATTATTATCTATTACTATTTTATCTTTTTGTTTGCGAGCCAAGGTCCAAATACCAACATTATATGAGGTAGTTCCATTTTTACTTCTTGAGTAGGTAACCTTGAAACCTGTTGTCAACGAAAAGTGGAAGTTTGATGTATGCGCAATGGATACGGTTTTCAAACTATAAAACAGTTCTACTTTATTATACACTGATTAATTCAATTTAATTCACAATAGTAGTATAAATAAACACTTAAAACCTTTGTAGAGATGTCAAGTTTTAATTACGATCAAGACGTCAATAATATTGCCATGTTTCACAGTCACATGATATTATTATATAAATCTAATTCGTCGTTTAAGCCTATTTTATATGCATAGTCCGTAAAGGTCGTTCTGAAAATCCTGCAGGAGACGTGTGCAGTAATTTTTGTAAGTTAAATCCTGACATGGGCAGGATGTTTACTCTAATTAAGTCCCAGGTATTAAATAATTCTGTATTCTGTGTATTTTTGTCTTGTACCGCGTATCATAAACATTCGCGGAGCAGTAAATATAATAAGCGATATTACACTTTTCCTCGTATTGTATTTTACTAGCTAGAAAATAAAGTATGTTAAACAAGTCCTCCGTATCACTTCCAAAGTATGTCTACGAGACCGTTAAATATATTTAAATGTTGCTTCTTCAATAGTTATCGATGAGAAAATTCCAATTTAATGGCATACGTTTCTTATAGATTTCTGTTAAAAACTCTCATTGACATAATATATTGATTTCCCAGAGAGATAATTAGGACGCCTATGAGAATTTCGGAATATAGGTACTGTATAATATTGATAATGAAATAGATTCGTTTGTTAAACAAAAATATATAATGTCCCACACTACACTTAATACAACGTATAATTATTTAAAAATTTTTTTTTGCTTCAAAATAATAAATTGAACTAATTTTCTCAATAATTATGTACCTTATATACACATTTATAAAATAAAATAATACTTCATATATGTATAGTCTAACCTTTAAGTATTTACACGTATTTAAATCAAAATCTAAAAAATATATGAGTCATACTAATATACAGAGTGTAACAGGTCTATTTGACTAATGCAATAACTTTTACAGCAGCAACAGTGATAAGCAAGAAATAATTTTGAATTTTAACACACTTTGAAAATTGTTTAAAAATTAACGACTTAACCAAATTAAAAGTTTTAAACGCCAAAATGGTTTTTAAATACTTATTCATGAAATAGCTATCTTGGATTATTAGAAAAATATTAAATAAAAAATTTAAATTATTTATTTTTGTTGTAAAAAAAAAAAAAATATATATATATAAGATATACAAATTATAGCGCAGAGCTCTACAAATCATTACAAAAAAAAAAACTTAAAAATATTGAATAGAAAAAAAGTTATTGCATTAGTCAAATAGACCTGGGACACCCTGTATGTATCTTTTGTGGGAATTCACCAATGCATAGACATATTATTCCAACAGAATAGAATCGTGATGTATACGCCATGTAATTGTATCAACATCATGAGAAATACCCTTTTTAAACAAATTGTATAATTCAATATTACTATAAATAGATACTTGTATTTCAAGTATACGTACTGTAAGAACTCAGGGTATTTTTTTTTATCGTGTTTAAACATTCGACATCACATCATGATCTTTTGTCAGTAGAATTTTCTATAAAAAGTTTCTACTTGAAATTAAAAATATATGGCAGGATACAAAATCTGTGTGTGTTTTAACTACTAATTTCGCTTTGCTCAGTTTCATTAAAATTATTATTATATAACTAGTGTACAGTAAGTTGTTTGACCCATTACGCCAAATAAAAAATTGTCTAATCTTCGTTAATTTTAATAAACGCTTCTTATATATTGACGACATTTTGGCTGGGGTGAGATTCATTTTATTATTTCTACAAATTCTATTTTCGATCATTATCGAAATTAGTCTGTTAATATCACAATAATATTTCACGCGGCATTTACAAGACAATCATCACTCAACCGGGCCTGGGTGTCTTGTATCGATGTTATTTTTCTTTTGGACTGCGTCGTGTATTATTCTTGTTATGGTGCAAAGTGGCCCATCCATTATCCGCATATACGATTGAATCGAGTTTGTCGTCGAAGACAGATAATCCTTCTGCGATTTAACGATCAATCAGGTCGGGATCTGCAGAGGGGCATTGCCCTTGCATCAAAGTCAGCAATTACACCCAACATTGTAGTCCGGTCGGAGCACTCCGGTACTCGCGTATCAGAACAAATTCCGTTTAACGACCGTAGAGATTTTTCTAATTTCAATCCCCAGTCATTTAAAACACACGGTCGGTTGGTCAACCGGACGTGAAATTCTAGTAAAGTGATAGTCGCGTGGGACCGAAAAAATCCTCCTAAAATCGAGTCGAATGTAAGATAATAAAACGATTTCCTATTGTCACCGTTTGTCTTCAAAGGACGACGTGTTAAAACCGTAATATAATAGAGAATCAAATAATAAACCGATAAAGAAGAAGATTTTTTAAGCCTTTTATATCGATTTATATAATATACTGAAAAAAAAACATAAGTAATAGTTTAGCGGTTACCTATCTACTACATTACATACACACGATTTCAATAATGTCATGACTATGTATTTTATTATTCAAACAAATTATTTGTTGCATGAAAGATAATAATATGTTAGTTGGTTTTAGGTAGTAGCTGTAATATAACATTTCTGAATATGTAGTGATAATTCAAAGCTGTACGCATTTTGATACAACCTAAGTTTGACTATTATTTTGGTCGTTGATTGCCTATTTATTATTGTAGTTTGGGTTTTTACATGTTAATATATTTGTAAACTTTAATATAGGTATGTAACATAAATTAATTACTAAGCAATGCCGTCAATTCGCGCCGTACAATACAAATTAGACTTGATTAGAGTAGATTTCATTTACCTAATAAATAAAAATAATCATTATTACATTTTATGAGTAACAAATAAATGAGATATAAAGACTCTCCCAGGTCGTTATTGCAGGTAAAAATGGTATAATATGCCTACACCACCGAGAACTTGTCAGACATAAATTCTATTACCGATCGAATTTTCACTTTTAAAATAAATAGATAAATGCATAGAATATATTTGACAAAATGACTAGATTTTTCTACACTTGCCTAATTGTATTTGTTTGAGAACAGAAATGCGTCCCATGTAAGAATAGTTCACATATAATGTCAACAACGATAAATAATTGTTAAAATTGAATTTGTCATAAAAATAATTATAAATATTCTATTAAATATAACTACAAAGAAATCAATTAATGACAACTCAATATGATATTACCTATATTATACCATTCATATTTATTTCATTACTTGTATTACAACTCTACGATGTAAATTAAAATTGTATCAACATCAAAAGAAATATTATTTTTAATGAAATAGCTGAATAATTATTTAATGTACCTACTGTCTGAAATTATTTTAATTACGAAGTACTTCAAATACATTTTAAATGAAATGTCAACATTAACAGCTTAAATACGAAATCGTATCGAATTCACTTTTACAAATCTCAGTCTACCATACCATTTTCATACACAAGAAAAACTTATACCAATAGCTACCAGGATTCTAAAAAGATTTCATTGATACCTACTAGAAAAAAAAATTGTTCTTATGAGATTTATTTTGAAAGTTGTAGTATAATCAGAGACGCACAGACAGCAAAGGAAATTGAGTCTGAACTTAGTCTAACTGTATGTTATTATTAGATACTCGGCAAGACTGTTTATTCGAGATATTTTATTCTTGTGAGATTACAACCATGTAATTTTCTAGATTTGTACTTATTAAACCTTCGCAGCAAAATATATAAATAATTTACCACTAATAGTTTACGTGGAAGGATTAAGGATGTTGTATGGGATATTTAATTGAAATTCACACTGTGATATCCCAAAACATTGATAGATCAAAGCCATTACGAGTCTGATAGCTTTAACAAGCAAATAAAATCAAAGATAGGAAGTTGTTTTCAGAGGTCTTATGAATAATATTAAGTACCTTTAATGGGCGTCTTGGGTTCACTCCAAAATCAGTAAATGTTCTAATGAAATCATAAAGGAGATTACACGAATCCATTAGAATCCATTAGTAATCCACGGACGAATAAAAGGTTTTATTTAGTCGGGTTAAAATGATTCTCGCAGAAATCGATTGTTTGTTTTTTATAAGTCGATCATTTTGTAGTTATTGTCACATAACGAATTTAACGACTGGCTGTGCAATTGCCAAAATCAAGCCTCTCAATTATTAGTGCTATATTTATCATTTGATTTAAATAATATTTACATACCAATTACCTATACAAGTAATAATGAAATTATTCGATTACGTTTATGTTATTTAATTATTACGTATTCTATAAAATATATTTTATTGAATACCCAGAAATATTTGGGTCTAAAACAGCGATAAAATTGAATTTAGTGAATTTATTGAATTGTGAAAATGAGTAACTATATTACCTGTTAATAATATTATGTGACTATCGTAAAGGTTCGTAAATATAGTTGTTTATCATATAATTATAAATAATTCGCTACTATAGCTAGCATAGGTAATCTATAAAGTATTAAACTATAATGGTTTATTTGAATTATTATTATTATTTGAACAATAAAAGACAGTAAATATAATATCCATAATTAAATTATACAATTTGCGAATAATCTTTGAAGGTAAACAGAGTTGACAGCTTTTTATACTATGTCGTTTATGACGTTTGTCGAAATATTCTCCTGTCGACCGTATTTTAATATTTCACTCTTATAATATAATTATTAAGTTTAAAAAAAAACTCATATTGTTGTCTGTCGATTACAGCTACTCCCCCCCCCCACCACCCCAAATATCAATATTGACGTTTTATATCATTACTTTCAATCGATAATCAGAGAAACAAATATTGTGCAATGCATTTAAGTTATTATAAAAACATATTCAACGATTATTATATTATCGAAATTGAAATATGACAAATCAATCAACACCTTTCATGTGTATCTTCTATAATAGAGTTTATTTTAAACTCACGTGTTAAGTACAAACAGAATAACAACAAAAACCATACAAAATAATTATGAAGAAAGGTAATAATAAGCAAAACAATTCGGTCAGGTGGTACAAATGTCGTATTATAACTGCAACAGCCAACGAAGAGTGGACAATAAATTGCAGTGGACTTTTTAATTTTTATTTTCCCTCATATTGTTTGATGACAGTCATCTATCACTTATATGCAGTATAATGAAACGCTCGAATGCGACAAGAAAAACTACCTACCCAACATTAATCAAAAAGGTGAAAAACATTAATTATTTTATTCGATTTGATAATTAAATTAAATGGTTTGCAAAGGAAACCAATTAATCAATAAACATACAATATGGTTAATTTCTAAATAAATAGTTAAAACTACTCAAAAGTCATAAGTCATAAGTCATAACGATGAAAAAGGATTGCAACAATAAATATGGCGAGTGAAAACATAACATACACAACCACAAAAATAACGTGTAATAATTATTTTGAATTCCGTTTTTGTGAAACTCGTATAGTTTATAATAATATATATTCATAATAACTCATAATCATATTATATCGGTTAAATAAAAATAAAAAAATGTCACCAATAATAATACTGCCTTCTAAAAATATATAAATCATCAAATTAAAAAATATTATATAATATGCTCGAACGTCCAAAAACATTGTTTATTTTAGAAAATGAAACTGTACTAAACGAATCTCGCAAGGTTTCAGTTAAAACAAAACTGTACAAAACAAAAATACAATTCCGAAAAAAATATATATATTTAAAAAAAAAAAAGACATGCAGAGGTAGGTATAATAATATACTTATTATTATCTATTGGAGTGCGTAATATTACCAAAAAATAAAACGTTGGCACGTAAAATGTTGAATGAAAAAACACTCTAATCAGCAAAACAAAAAACTCTGGTGTGTATAATGACCCTCAAGAAATAGGACATTAAATTTCTTGATTTCTTGATTATATTGTGTTGCTTGTTTATAATATTTACTTAAGCTTTCGTAGTTCGCCGACTAGCATTCTGCACAACAATAATAATTAGTAAATACTAGGAGATCCGAGTCCTGGAAATATAAGCAATCACGAGAACAAAACGTCCGCGGAGATGTTAAACTATATATGTAGCGCAGTAAAGTCGTACTGTAGATTCTCTTGTTTAATTTAACGGGAGCGTCTGATGTTTAGAGTGTTTAGAAAACGAGTAAAAAATGCGCGTATTATATTAAATTATGTGTTCGATGCGTAAACTAAACCGACCAATCGGACAGTATATATTTTCCAAAAGTTTTGATTGAATCAATTGCGGATTTTTTACGAAAAAAAAAAATGTCAAGTAACTCGCTCTTGAAAAGCAGGGAACGGTTTTTTTTTTTTTTATATAAAGTAATCGTGTTTCATTTTTCTCCGAGAACTCGAGTGTACATTATTCAAAAGTAATTCAAAAAAAAAAAAAATCTCTTCTTGAAGCACACCAAGTGTTGACAGAGCCCCCCGAGTATTTGATTTCAAAAACCGCCTTTTTTTTTTTTTTGTCAAATACACTGACGCCGCAGTCAAGCGTCGACCCACTTTGATTAACACATGGTAATAATATATAAATATATATATACGTATGTAGGTACCTACGAGTCCCGATATAATAAATAATATTGCACACATATTTCTTTATTATTATTATGTGTGCACTCAAACGATCAATGATCGTGTCGGTCTTCAACACCGACGCGACGTTTTCCACGCCGTAATAATAATATAATACACACATAAGGTACGTGATCTGAAAATTAAAAGCAATATGATTTTATAATTAAAATCTCATTTGGCGGGAGTGGTTATACACCACGCGAAACAAATATGAAATTAATTTCGCTTCCGAACAAATTCAATTACTGCTGTGACAGTAAATTTTCGGTCACCGTTTTATACCGCGAGCTCTCCCGCGTTATATTGTATTAAACTATGTTTTTAGTTGTGTATTTTTTATTTTTTAAAAGTCGTAATTTGGCCAAGTGGCAGATATTATGGAATGTCGCCCAAACATTTACATCCGAATAATAGTAAACATAAATTTTCCGCCACTCGGTTATTACGGCCATTAATACGCTGCACAACATGATAATTTTATAATCGAATATTCGTGATATTCGATGTAGTTACCATGTAAATGCAGTAATGCAAAGACTTGTAAAAAAATGATTTTAAAATTTTATTTTAATAGATACAGAGTACAGACACAAATACATCCGTTCAGAAAGTAAACTTTTGAGAAAAAATATTCAAGAACAAATACGAAATATAATGTCTAGATACATTTATAAATACCTTCTGAATTGTACTTATTTAAAATAATTGTAATGTCACATTTAAGTATCATCACACTTTAGAATTTTGTACAAATTACTTCATCTACCTAACTTAATAAACTAAAAATAAAAATAAATAAAAAATATGTTATATTTTAATTTTGAAATACTCCAATATTAATTATACGTACAATAAACGGTGAAAGAAAAAAATAAAGAATTATTAAAAGAATTGTTCGATAATTTGATTTTAATTACAAATAAAATTATATTATGTACCTGTATCAAAAGATACTCTGAATTGTAACGAATAATTCTTTCGTATTTCGACAATGATTAGATTTTTAATTACGAATAGGTACGTCCAAGACAGTATTTGATTTATAAAGTATTTAAAAAAATATTCTAAATACAATTAAAGTATTTAAATACACAACAAGACTGGTATAGTAAGTACGTCATCTAATAAGTATATGTTCGATTTATAGTAATACTTCATGAAGTCGTTTATAAAAGTTTTGAACGTTTCAGTACTTCTCTATCTGTGAGAAAAACGTACAAAATCCGACGATGCCGAGAACACTGCGATCTTATCTCACCACAGTCGACGGCGGTGGAGGAACAAATTAATTAATCACAAAACCTGTGTTATTAATATCGCAGCGCGATGACGGATATGTTAGTTATGTACCACGTATTATATTGTGTTTGAGTGTTGCAAACATAATTGGCTCCGAATAATTCTGAGATTAAAATATTTGCGTACACAAATTTATATTATAATATGTACTCTGGAGTCGGAATGCACGATAAAGTGTTACAATATATTACAGTCTGATAGTCAGTCTTAGCTATACACTTGGACAAAATTATAATTTTGGTCGGAATTAATAACGTTGAAATGCATTACGCGGCTTGCAAATATTATTTCATACAATACCTACATTTTATGCAAATCTTGCAATTTATATCATAATAATATTATCATTGCACAGTTCAACAGTTGTTCAAAAGCTTGAAAATGTAACAGCTGCATGTTCTTTCATAGTTGAATTTTTACTAAATATTAATTAAATATGCATTTTCCAGTCATGATATTAATATTTTTGAAATATATTTGCTCTTTTTGATGTTTGTAAATATTTGCATTTTAAATTTTCGATTCATATTTATATATCATAATAATATAGTTTATATATATATAATATGTTATAATACTAACAATAATTATCGATGTATTATTAAAACTTTGATTCCGACGAAAACTTGCAACTATACGTTGACAACGCTTATTATTATTATTATATTTCTAACCAAACTGTAAGACTCGCAACAGCAGCCGAGGCGCTGTCATTATAGATATATTATGTACGTCATGTTATACTGTACCAGACGAAACGACATTCGTGACAAATAAACTTGAATTAAATACAACTCCGCGCCTCCGTGTGATACTGAAAATACGTCGCGACTGTTGTGATTGTTTTATAGTGTCGGCTGAGACGTGTTTCGTTTCGCTACTCCTATCATGACGACGACGACGACGACGACGACGACGGTGAGTGCACTTATTGTCGGTAGTTTTTAAGTTCTTACCTACGAAGTTCGTATATTCGTATACGCTCGTATAATAATTCATTGTATTCCGGTTCTTTGTTTTCCAACTACTTGTCGAGGATTAAAAACTTATGAACGTGTATATTCGTTAAAATTGAGTAAACGCGGAGCTGGTTTGCGCCGTTGTGCTTATGATATAATATTATACGGCGGGACGGAATCTGATAAGCGGGACGGCGTGTTAAATTATTATTATTATTATTATTATTATAATATAATATTATTATGTATTACAATAATGAAAAGAAAACCCTCCCGATGGACCTACCGACGTCTTGCCGTCGGACAGGACGTGAATAATTATAATAATATAACATATACCTACTTGTACGGTTATTAATAGTGTTGAAACAGATACTGCGAATAATAATAATATATTATTATACAATCTCTCTATTGTGTGCGAAAACGTTTTCTATGTCTTATATTTCGCATGTGTATTTTAAAATATTTCAAATTTCAATGAGCAAGGGGGAGGGCGCAAGCAGCCCTCGGGTTTCGGGAGCAAAGCTGTGCCATGGGGGTCATTCGGCGATGGTCAACCGGGGGGTTGGCGAGCGAAGAGTGCAGTGGCCAGAGCCCCCCCCCCCACCACAGAACCTATTATTATAATATAACCGTATACGTTTGGTATGTTGGTTGGTTGGATGAGGGGTGCGGGTATACGATAAACTTATTTGGCGCCGTCCAGACGTAGTATACGACGGGAGAGAATATCCTGTTGTTGGTAAATGTTATTTGGCATTTCGTCAGATCGGAGAGTCGCAACTGTATAGCGGTCAACATTGGCATAATAGTGTCGGAGGGCCATATAAAAATATCGAAGGAGACTTTCAACGTTTTCGTTTAGGAGCGATTCTCGTGCGTTTCGAGCCTGCGGCGAAAATCGTAGTTACGTTTAATATATTTTGATGTTTACATATACGCGTTTAAATTATCATCAAACGTTAATATCCTAGTCATGCGGTCACTGCGAAGTTTTAAATTCGACGGTCAAAAACCTGGGTTGGAAATTCAATATCATCTATAAATATTTGTGCGATACGTTCCGCCGTATTATAATAATATTATATAGTCCACGCCGATTGTAATAATGTTAAAAAATTACCGAAATCCAACACGAATACGCCTATATACCGCGGGCTACAGTGTTTCCGTGTTTAATTCCACCAATTCCGAATTCGCGATTTATAAACATTGGTAGATTTGAAATGTTATTATTATTTTTTTTTTATCGTAATCGAAATCGTAACCCGTTGCATATAATGGTCCCACAACATTATTGTGTTATAGTTGTTTTTTCACTATTGTAAACTACTCCATTATTAATCAGTTTTTATGTTTTCTAAAAGTTTTCATTTAATTTTAAATATTTTTTGAGAAACAAAATATAATTTATGTTTTTTATTTTTGGTTCCGGTCCAATATGTTATAAGTTTATAACTTACTTAGTACGGGTAGTACGTGTGACTCACAATATCATTATTTATTAATATTTACTATGTTTAGTGATTTTATACCATTGGTGCTAAATATTAAAATATCTTTATCAAAATATTTTTGAGGATTGAAAAATGTAAGCTTAATTTGTATAAGACTAAAATAATAATAATTAACAAAACTAGGACGAAAGCTTGAAAAAATACATTATTTTTAAGTGTTTAAATGCCTTTGGAGAATTCTGAAACAGCTATGGCGATATAAAATAATATTACACTGTGTGTCGACTTCTGAGACAGCTTAAAAAAAAGTGTCTATTAATGAAGTGTTGTCTAAGAGGTCAACTCAACCAAACCTGCAGCAAACTATATTTGACGGATATTTTTAAAAAACGTGAAAAATATGTTTTGACAACATCAATTTTACAACTTATAATACCTAAGGTATGCCTAAAAATAAAAATGTGTGTATAAGTATTTTCACTATGAATTATTCAATTCGTCAATATAGGTAAATATATACCTATAGGTATAATAACTGTATATCACACATGGTACCGTGGTAACTTTTTGTAACATACATTTATAAAATATATCCAACATTAAGCTACCTAATAGTTCAAACATTAAAGTATAATAATTTATACTTTATACGAGTGGAGTATCGAATCGATGCAGCAAAAATATTAATTATTATGAATCCCATTACAGGTACTACATGCTCATTCGTTCAGTTACCTGTGTATTTACAAACAATGAAAACAAGGATTAAAATTAAAAACTAAAATAATAAACGTACAATATTTAATGAAATATTTTAAAACAAATTACTAATTAAAAAATCATGATGTGCAGTGACCTGTATGAATAACGAGTGTATTGCATTGCAAAATTCACTCTGTACGTATAAATATAATAATATAATAAACGAGAATTTGACGTTGACTAGTGACGATGAGCCGTTTAGATTCAGTAAAATTCTCGTAAGTTAGTACTTAGAATACCTATTAAAGGTAAAAAAAAATGACTGCTATAATACGACAACGGTACTGGTATAAATAAAAATACAATTGTGTAAAAAAAATTGTTATAATTTTAATACGAAAATATGTTAACAGTACAATATAGTTTAAGTGTTAGGTGTACAGATTTCGTGTGAATAATATAATATAATAGTATTTTTTTTTTCAAGTAGTTCAGTATTTGAATATAAACGAAATAATGCATTTTAATGCATTATATTTTAATGTATACAAACAAATGTACTATTTTAATAAGTTATCCACGACATTGACGAGTAATAATATTATGTATTTATAAATTATTGTTGGTTTGTTTTAATAATAATATGGTTGTGTATAATAATATTACAATATCATTATAAACAATAATTTACTCGCTACGGCTTGTGTATTTCCATTGGCTGTCTGGTGGCAATCGCGTCCTCGTTTTCGCCATCATATCCGACTTCACTCTCGGTCCGTATAAAAAACCGGAAACTCTGAAAAAAAAAAAACAATATTCATTTATATAGGTACAGTATATATTATTATGGTACACGAAAATGTCTAATATAAACCGTCGAGGTGAGATGGGACGTTCGCGCGCGCTACACGGAATATGCATTAAAGTAATCGTCCGCAAAAAAAAAAAAAAGCCGGTGGCGCGCAATACAATAAAATAATAATAATAATAATAATAATATCTCGACAAAATAATAATATCGGCGAACATTTCCTTTGCCGGGTCGTCGAGACCGGAGAAAAATATTCAATTTTTCTTTTCATTTAGCTTTCGCGCGATGTTTATTTTCTTTGGCCGACTTACCGCAGCAGCCGCCGCCGCCGGAGGGTGTTACACGTTTTTATTATTATAACTATTATTATTATTATTATTATTATCATACGCAAAGTTTGATTGAAAAAAAAAATACGCCAGCCCCGGTGGCACCGCCGTTTTTCCGAGTGCTCTGTGCTCGCAAAGCACGCCGATCGAGCGGTTTTTTTTTTTTTTTTAACGAATATCACAATAGTCTAACAATTATATTGTTGCCAGACGTAGCTCGAATAATAATATACTGTGGCGAGGATTTAAAAGAATATAATCATTCATTTCGATAGCGGCAGTTCGTTTTTTTTTTTGCCGTGTATGTCCTGACTTATATACCAGTGGGGCGCGCAACCCCTATGACTATAATATGTATAGCAGACGACAATATACACATTGAAAACAAGGGAAGAAAAAAGAAAAAAATGTTGAATACGGCTCTGGGTGCGTGGTTAAAATCATGTCTTGCTACACCTGAAAAATATGCCTTGGGCGCCACTGACTCATACATTTTAATTCAAATCACCCATCAAAGGTTTCCGTGGGTGGGGGTACGTTTAAAAGTATTATAAAAAGAAAAACACGAATTTTCACGATTTGTACAACCACTGCGTTTTCACGCGTTTTCTAAAATATATTATTATTTGTATTTACATTACACGGAGGGGTGATCCATTGGACGTAAAAGTACTCACCATTATTTCAAAGACCATTAGCGTTTTTTTAAATAATTTTAAGTCGTCACAAAAATACATTTTTTGAAATTATTACAATTATTATTTCGTTTTTATAATTCATAGTAAAATTAATTAATTTTCATTCCAACTTAAAGTTACAAAATAATTGTATAAACAATATTATATAATTGGATTTAATAACCAACATTTTTGCCCCATAAGCGGGGCAAAACCATATTTTTAAGTACTATCGGAAATTGGATTTTTTTAGCATGTTATTGGTACATTTTTGTATGCCTTTATATTAATTTAGCATTATATAATATTAATAATTACAATTATGGAATCAAATTTTTAAAGGTCTTGTTGTTTTAAGCAGTTAATATAGTACGGTAATGGCTTCCCGTAATATATATATATATACGATATGGACATAATATGGTAAATTTATATTATATTTATACACGCGTTCAGTGGAAATTAATGCACACAAGCCCTCGTTTCGAGCCTCGGAGCGTAAAAGTTAGTTTATTTTTGAGTTTAGTAATCACATTCATTGAATATTAAAATCATAATCCGTCCGTTGTATAGTTTACGATACTCGTTGGTAAAATGTGAATTCTTGTTCGTCTAAAGAAACGTAAATAATTAATCCGTTCAATAATAATTACGACACAGTTTAACGGTTGTATAGGTCTATACTAAATATACCATTTACGTGTAAACTGCATAGAGCTTTCGGAGGAAGAGTATTTTTTTTATTTATAACTCAATTCATTTAAGTCGGTTGGCATACAATTTTGATATACATTATTTTAACTAAACTGTACGCTCGACGAGCCAAAAGAATCTAATAATATTATAACTCTATTCCACGTAGTAATTTAACATCCAAGCACCTGCAGATACCAATTCTCCATTTGGACTGTCAACTTGTAAAATATTTTTTAATCATATTTTAATTTTTAACCTATTGGTACAAAATATACTTATCTACTTGTGCTCTAATATTCTCACACCACAACGATGACCGCTACTCTATATTATTATAACTCGTCGAGTTCATGCTGACACTCGGAGATCTTTATGGTTTAAAAATTGTACGTAAACTCTATAACTAGTAGTGTATAATATTATAGTGAAGAGGTGCTGCCAGGAGGTTTATTTACATTTTTACCGTTCAATAAGGGTCAAATAAATACGAAAACTACTATAAATAAAAATAAAAAACAAAACTAACAATAATCACAAATTGAATACCGCGTGGTCGTGTTACTTATTTTTCTTATATACTGGCAACGCTCTGACCTAAGGTCTTAAACCTCCGATCTGTTCAGACGTCAACGAGTGTCTATACGAACTGAAAACGGCGTCGTATATGTATACAGCGTGTGATACCGTGTTTAAACAGCCTGGTTATTAATTTGGCTTCGATTTAAGTCACGAATATTACGGTAAACCGCGAACTCGTCGTCGATAGGGTCCCCGCCGTCTTGGAAACCCCGCGGTGCTGATTTCGTGTCTTAATGCAATAATTACGCGAATTCTCCAGAGAAGGTATCAGATCTACCCCCGTGGTCCTTGCAGCAGCCCTATATGTTGATTTGACACTGTATTATAATAACTAGTTAATAATAGCTGCTGATTCTACACGGCGAGTTGACAAATTGAATTATGCCAGTGGATTTACCCTGCAGTATTAAACTCCCTTAAAGTGTAAACTACAAAATATATTTTTGACGCAGTCATTTGGGTGCTGGTTTTGATCAAACATAAAACACAGATATATAAAACAAAACGTCCAATTATCAAAATAACAGTTTTATTATCTGTGACCAATATGGCAACCCTAAAAATATTCGTTTTTTGTGAGCCGACATATTATCTGTCTGTCTAAATCTGGTTTCGAGGTGCACATCTTCGGGTAAAGTCCTACTTACGTGTACACAAAATTTCAGATTAATGAGTGCGATGGACTTGGCGGTGGATTACATCCTACGCTCACACCGCAAGCATTGCGTTCTATCAAATAGAGGTGGATAATGATACAGTCAAATCAAACTTTTACTATCGGCCAAACCTCCACCACTTAACTCCCTCCGACTTCGCCTCGAGAGTGATGATCGCGAATACGCTCTTTTGTGCCCGCGCCCCCTTTGTGCTACCTATACCTATATGATATTATATTATATAACGTGTCGCCGATAACTATACTGCGCTGCACCTCTTTTTCGATTCGTCGAGCGGTGGCTGCAGTGTTGTAAACGACCGTTTTTCAAGACGGTCCGCGCGGGTATTTGCAGTGCACGGCCATTAATCAGACCCGAGAAAAGGCTTGGGGAAAAATGCGTATCCATTTATTCGGCATTATAAAAGCGAAATTAAACGAAACGCCGAACACGCTATATACTTTTGAAGCGCGCCGATTAATCAACCGCCGACGGACGTGGTGTGGGGGAGGGGGGTTGGTCGGGGGCACACGACACGTATAACGGAATGGTATGTACCAGGCATTATATTAATATATTATTATTTTATCGTATACGTATATAATATGTATCCAGGAGAAGTGCGGTTGGCTTGTGCAATGTTATTTTCGATTCTACAATATGCGCCTATATACATATATATGCATTGAGTATCGATATACCCTCTCGGGTGCAGCAGCCAATCGCGGCCGTTCACCCGCAACATACCTATATATTATACAATTAAATGGATAGGGAATTTCGTGCCCTAAAAATCATTAAAATATGCACGCATTAATGCTCAAAGATATGCAAGATTTCTTAATTATGCGATAAAAATTTTGCAACCGAAACCGAAACGTCGAAGTTAGCGTGTACTGATAACAAAAGTAATGTTTATAATATTGGAGCCAGGACCTAAGTCGATCAATAATAAATTAAATAATTATAAATACCGACGACTACAACTCAATATGCCTACGAACGAAACACTCAAGACGGGATATTGTGCGTACACGATACACTGATAAGAGTATGACGTACCTGCTCATAAATGAAGCCCGAGTGTAAACGAACTATGAAGTATTCTCGGCGTTCAACAGTTTATCTCAATAAATATAAATAATGAAAACACACAGCCCATATTTATTTCATCCAAAAACATTTTTAAAATATAATGGTATAGGTACTCGTATACATTATGTGTACCTATGTAAGTGTATTATGATGAGTGCTTATATGTTATGTTTTTTTTGCCATATAAAGAAAAATGTGATTCTAATTTCAAAACACAATATGTGAATAATTATGCTCTTAAAAGGCAAATAATATAACAAATTATGTGCTGCGCGTGAAAAAAGTAGTTAAATAATATGAAGAAAAAAAAGGCATATATAAACACCTATTACTGTGAAACAAATTTTTATATCACTTAGCCCGATGTTTTGGATAATTATTAGAAAACATGCTAACTTCAATAAGTTCTCAGCTCTGAATATAAAAATACGTTTTATACTTTTGAATCATATAATCTACTTAAGCACGACTGCTGCAATTATAATATTATATCCCGCGACGCAGGTCGACGCGTGTTTGGAAACGCAAAACTCTCGTTTAGAACCCGCGGGTACCTAACCTAAATGAGTTTAAAACAATTTTATTTCTACTTTTTGGGAAACGGTTTTTATTACCTACATAAATCCCAAAAACCGGCAGCAATGGCGTGTTTACGGGGTTTCGCCACCGCCCCACGTCATATCACCGGGACCGACACACAAATGTATTGCACTGCTGCACGTTTACGCGGCTACACATTGTAAAAAGTTTTTGAATAAACATGTTATTGTAAATTAACAACAATCTTTTGTTTTTAAATAACACCATTATGTACGAGGTGATCCGTTTAAAGCAAAACACAACCATTGTATTATTACAGACAACACTATTGTTTTCGGAAATATTTCGTTCGCATTGCTCAAAGTCGTTCCAAAACAACATTTTTGGAAAAAAAATTATAATAATATTTTCTGCTCGTGTATATTTTTTGTTTTAATGCTATACGCCTTTACACCTTTTGGCGATTTAATAACAAAAAAGTTTTATAAATCAAGAATAAAAAAAAATTGTAATTACATCTCAGCTATATAATATAATATTGTATTGTCGTATTTGCGTCGTGCACAGACAAAATATTCGTTTCGAATATTCTCAATCGACTTTATATCTATATAATAATATACAGAACATATTTTCATCTCGCGATGCAACGCCATTATGTACTTCACTATACAATATATATTTCACTTTTTTCTCGCTTCGTACATCATCTATATACCGAACGCTTCAACGCGTTTGATTTTTTCATTCTGGTCCGCGTGCACGGTGTACACACATTCACACACTTTGTATATTATAATATATAATATCGTACATTATATTGCGCGTTCTCGTTTAGTTTGTTCATCGTGGCGAGTGCGAATTTTGACGGAAGACAATAATAATATGATATTAATATGTTCATTTCGGCTGCAGTGACACTCTCGCCACTCCGAAACACTTCTTTCGTGTGCATAATATATATTATATCACGACGATGTGTTATAAGAACGTGAGAGTCAATAACTATATTGTATACGCACACACACACACACACACACACACATATAATATATTTAAGCCCCCCGTGCAGCGACTGAGAAACGCCGTCATCGCGGGGCCACATCGATTAGAACTCGAGCTCGTCAAAGTGAAACTTTCGATACTCGGCCGGGGGGTATATTATTATTACGCCGAAATGTCGGACACAAAATTGCTAAAACTTTCTTTTTATAAACCCATCTGCGAAAACCCCCGGCGCGGGGTGCGGAGACACTGTATATAATATATTATATGACTTAAAATATTATCATCTATCATCCATACGACTGCGTTAAAAATTATAAGCAGACAACTCTCACGGGCGAATCTCGTCTCGAGACGTAAGCATTCTCCGCGTAGTTTTCCCTAACCGCGCGATCAACGTATTTTAGTTATAACGCGCCGCCGCCTCCTCCTTCGCGTATCCAAAGCATTTCTATTATGAAACCGCAGCGTATGACGTGAAACGTTGTCGTGTAAGACAATTCAATTTAAATATTTATACGTCACGCTGTGTATCGTTATTATGTGCACAAGAACAAAGGTAAATTATGGTGTAGGTACTATATATGTACCTATATATTACTATCTGGTTTGCTGCATATTATAATATACTCTTTTCTTGTACAGATAATAGTTTTCCGAGCGGAGCGATGAATTTATTGATTTTACAATGATAAGAGTTGTGTGTGTGTGCGCGTCTTCGCATATCCACGACAAATAGTATGGGAAAATGATTCGATTTGTTTCGACTTTGAAAGGTGGTAGTTTCTGGTAGAAAATCGGATCTAGTCGGTGTTTTTGATATGTCAAAGTTAAAAATCCCCAATACTTTTCTTAATAGTTGGGAGGAAAAAAAACTATGAACAAAATATAACGGAATAAAGTTATTTTATTCAACGCATTGCTTATACGACACCGCAGCAGTATGAAAATGTCGTAATGTCACAGGGTAAGACAATTCAATTTAAATATTTGTACGTATAACGTTGCATTATACACGCGAGAACAAAGATAAATTGTATACTATTATTTAGTTTGTAGTATATTATACGTCTTGTTGAGTTTTTTTTTTACACCATGTCCGACTTAGATTGAAAAATAACAATGAAGTGCTTAAGCATTTTGTTCTGAAATTCCTCGGTGTAATTAAAATCTTCAAACTCTAACGAATATAAAGTAAATTAATTCGCATAGTACCTATGTTAATAATAGGTACCTACTTGATGATAATATTATATACTCAACACACTCGTGTACGGATGAAAAAACGAATTAGAATAGTAAGTCAGTATTTCTCGTAGTCTTTACTATACATTAGAAAATATATCATGATACACAAGTATAGACACTATATACAATTTGTTTGTACATAAAATAAATATACTCTTAAATTTATAATCTATATCGAGTATTTCAGTAGTCTTGGCAAATAGATTTGTTAAATACGCGAGAATCTTTAAAGTTACCGTTACTTTTGTACGTGACTCGATTCATTATAATCCTATATTCTGGACGTCATGCCCTCGCGGGATACTGTTTTGGCGTCATACTTACGAATTTGCTCATATGATTAATATTGTTACTATAATCTATATAATAAATAAAAATGAATATACGTTTGTACGTGGCTTATAGACTTGGAAACTACCGAACGATTGGCACCAACTTTTGCACTCGTATTCCTTGAGACTATAGGAAGACGTGTCTATAGCTATTCGTTTTTCCACCCTTATATAGGTGCTCACACATTGATTTCGTTTCAGCTCACGAAAGTCGATTTTTTTTTTTTTTTGTTTGTTAGGGATGCGATTGTTACCTCTGGTAAAAGAAACTTTTAAATAATCTATTTACCTAATGTATAAAAATGAATATATATATTTGTATAGAGTTATCTATATGTATATATTATATACACAAAAACATACGACCGATTTTGAAGAAAATTTCAGGGATTGTTTTTGGAGATATATCAGGAAAGTTTAGTGAGTAGTTTGAACCACGTTCGAAAATATACCAAGTGGTATATATCAAATCGGCCATAGGTGAATTAAAGAATCTCTGTCGAATTAGTTCACAAAGTGAAGGTATACGCCGACGCCGATTTTTCCGTAACTCGAGGTACCATCTATATATTATAATACATCGCCGTAATTTACAGTTGTCAATTTTTTACTGTTCGTACAGCTAGTGAATGATAAAATATGCATGTGGGTTGCGCCGATAGGTATTATTGGCACTTTAAATATTAAAAACGTCATCGGACGATTTCAATAATTGTAGAATTTTTCCCCATTCACGGTGCCCGACGTGTAGGATAAAAATAAGCAGGAGGTACGTTGGATTTAGATTTTAGTGTTACGAGAACCGCACTCGGCGCGCACATCAAAAAAAAAGCGTACCTATATATCATATTATACGCAATATAAGCATGACGACGGCGAGCGATGTTATTACTGTGCCGATGATTTTTATTATTTTCTGGCACGAGACTATAATATGTATTGTTATTATACGTCATGTCGGTCGATACAATATATAATATCATGTACAATGTACGTTTGTATATATATGTGTGTGTGTGTGTGTGTGTGTGTGTGTGTGTGTGTACGGCCATTTGGCGTTCAGTGGCGCGAGTTATTACGACCCCCAAAGACAAAATACTATACGCAGTGCGTTTTAATAATAATATGAGGTACACACTCGATAGTATATCCGGAAAAATAATATTGACGGTAAAAATATAATAAACAATAACATTGACGTTTCAACGATTGGAGGATGGCAATAGCATTGTATGTGCAGGTAAAGAAAAGACGAGTGTGTGAGTGGGTGTATGAAATAAATAAATATTACGAACGCGATGTATTTAAAAAAAAAAAAACAAACAGAAATTATCGTTTTTTCTTCTGCGAAACTTCCTGTGATATCTATTGACTAGTCGACGTAATAATAATATTATATACACATCGGTTCGATCGTATTTTATTGTTAAAATAATAACATAATATCGTCTGCACGATCGCGGGGGAGACGAAACCGTTCCGGTCCCTTCGTCCTCGGCGCGCACGTCCTGCTGCAGGATGCAACATTGTGTACAGCCGCCATGTGTATATACACTGTACAGAGTGGTTCATCAAGCACGCTCGTCTCAGTTTTTTTCTCCATTAATGCAGTTGGGTCAAAACCATAGTATTCGAACGAGTAGAGTTTTTGAGTTATTTTAAAATATTATGAACGAGGGATATATAATATTATATTATGCTCATGATTATGAGTTGGGAAGATTTTGGGTCTACGTTGATTTGAAATCTCGGTGAATAATATCAATAACTATCAACATATTTTATGATTTGTAAAAATTGTCCGAGCAAATAAATAATAGATCCAATATTACATCAAATCGTTTTTAAGGACTATAGTATCCTTAGTGAACTGAAAATCTACTCGTTCAAATTTTGAGTTTAATACAACGTTTGCAAAAAAAAATATCAACTAAAAAATGTACAGTAAAAAAGAGTTCCACATTTGAAAAAAAAAAACAGAAGAATGTTTAGCCACGAGACACTCATACGTAGTACAAAAAAATTTCAAGAATTTGAAAATACTCGTTTTTTGTATATTATGCATTTTAATGTTCCAAAAATCAGAATTTAAATTAGTTAATTATTAAATAAAATATGGGGATGAACGCATGCTTGGTGAATCACTCTGTTTTATATTATACCGCCATCCACCGCGATTTACAATGTAACAATAAATATTAACAAAACAAAAAAAAATAATAATAACGGTATACGATGAATATTATAAAAATCTATATATACTACCTATAACATAACTATTATACGATTCCGTTTTACGGCAAAGCTCGGGTAATCGGTTTTAAACACCGTATTGTCCCCGAACCGTGTTTATTTGTGCAATATATACATTTTATGCGGACGTGCGTAAAACGGATGAACAACGGAATAGCATTTTGATAATAACAATAATAATAATACTAAAGGGATGCATTTCGTGCAATCGACTGGCGATGGTTGTCATAAACTCAACAAATCTATACGTCTTATACATAATATTAAATTATATTGTACGGAAACTAGTGCGAATATAATTTAAGGTTACGCCGAGATAAATAGGAACTGCGTGTTAAATAATCTCCTGCACAGATATATTGTATTTGTATTCACTTCGTCAGTGCCTAAAATATTATACTTTATGCATGGTCGGGTTTTCGGGTACAGTCGCATGAATATTATTTTACTAATTTGTTCGACGACAATAGGCCCGTGTAATACACAGCAGCCGGTTCGTTGTTTATATGGGTCGGTACTCGGTAACCTACAAATTTCAAAAAAAAAACCGCGATCTTGGTTATTGCGGCAGTCCGCGCGATTAGGTCGATTTAAATTCAATTGAATTATTTCAAATAAGCACCAGAGTTCATTTTTTTTTTAACAGCAAACACTATCGCATTATCTAGAAAAATTGTTAACGTTTTTGAGCATGGAACATTGTTCATAATTCTTAAACTTATTATAAGACAACATTTTTCACCGTTTTTATTGTTATATTTCTTTTAAATTTTTACTTTTTTTGAATGACATTATCATACATTTAAAAAAAATAGTGAACAAACATTTTACTACCCTTTAACATTATTGTATTACTCCACTCCGACACTTCTCCAATCTAAATTTTGAATACTTATAACTACTCGTTCAAAACTCGATTTTAATACATACAAATCCTCAAAAAATATTTTCATTCATAATATTAAAACTAAAAATGTAAGTTATCAATGAAAAACGTTTAATAACTTGACAAAAATTACAACAAAAACGTAAAAATCATGTCACTTATCTGAAAGTGTGATGCGCTGTTGACAAAAATCTATACAATATCTCCTGAATAAAATTCTGTATATATTTTAATTAAAATAAATGTGAAAAATGTTAAGTGGCAAAATATATTTAGGGTTTTAAAAGTTTTTAACTACCTATCACTAAATTTGAATTTATATATTATTATAAGTATAAATGATGATTTCAATTTATCTTCTATGACAACAATAATCAAAATTGCGATTTGTATCTGCTTTAGAATAATAAAATGGTTATGAAATATTAATAAGGTTTACAACAATCCATAAAGTAAATCACACAAACTTTCTAAATAATTATTCATTTAGGTCAAGTAAAATAAAACAATCAAAAACTGATCTCCATGACGATAATGATATAATTTTAGTAAAAACTAAAAAGACGTGTTTCTCATGCTTTTAAATATTACATAACTGAAATAGTCCTACTTGACAATAATAAATAATGCGACTACACAATATTGTTGAACTATAAACTTATTCTTTATTCGATTGTACCTACTTTTACTATATTATTATGCCTACAGATTTTTTCATAGCATTATATCATTTTTATGTTATAATACAAATATCATACCGCTACATTGACACATCGTGAACTACAATGATAGTACCTGACGAAATAATATAATATTATAATTTATAATTATTCGTTTCATATAAACACCATCAATTTATATTTGATTTAGAAGAAAAAACAATAAACTATGGAAAAACGCGGTAGTTCAAAAAATTGTTTTTGTCGTGGGTACCTAATAAATGTACGATTTAAAAAAAATATATAATTAAAGGACGATAATACTATGATTGTATTGAGGTCAATGAGTGATTGTTATTGTTTTTATGAATGATTTTCAATGGGAATTAATGTGGTCCACGATTGGTGCACCGCTCATCGTCACCGTCATTATCGCGTTTAAAAGCTTCGGTTGTAGCTTTTTTTTGTCGGCTTTAAATTCTGCGGGTTTGACCGAAATAATGAAACAATTAAAAAAAAAACAAAAACAAAATAATCAATTTGTGTCGAAGGTAATGCACGGCTCCGGTCGTGGTCGGACGCCCGCCATTGGTACAACGAATTCTACGAAAAAGGACGGTTATGACGTAGAAACTCATAATACCATATTATTGTTATTCAGACGCGACCTTATGGTATATAATACCTATACCTAACCGCCGTTTAAAACAACATTTAAATCAACCGTCCATAAACAGATTTTTTATTTATCGTGCCCGTTTTGAAAACGTAGTGAGACCGACCTTATTATAAAACCACGGTGCGTTTATATGTAGGTATGTATACAAATTATATACTATATACATATATAATATTATATATACATAATGATATAAGCTTCCTACGACATTTAATTTATTATATTTATAAATATTATTTTAATAATATTATACCTACAAGTCGGATAATATAATATACACCTTCGGCGGCGGCGTCGGCGCCGGTTTTTTGTTTCTCGGACATTCTTATAGTACTCAGTCGAGGCGTTTCTTATATTATCCGCCCTAATATACGGAAACATCAACGGTGTGTGTTGTTTATGTCTTAAGCGGAAAAATTTATATACTTGATACTATAAGTAAATAAATAAATAAAAGTTTCCGGCCGACTCGAGCGAGCGCGTTATCGAGGTATAGGAGAGAGAAAAATATTATACAGAAAACATCGGCGCACGTATACGCGGTATACGGTATAGGTATGGGTACCAACCTATACATATACCAGCTTATATATATATATACATCTCCGGGGCCTACGGTTCGCGTATATATATATATTTTGACGTCTCGGCGCCGTGATGGGACCAATAAATTTTCGCCGAGACGAAACGAACCGAAACTTTGTTTCGGAATTATGGCCAATAAACTTTGCCGCAGTACCTATATATACCTAATATAATAATGGATAAAATGTATATCACGAATATTTATTTATATAATACATATACATATATATCATTATAATATACATTCCCCGCGCGCCGGCTCTGCACTTTCCGAACCGAATATTATTCCTGGCAAAATTATGTTATTTTTATATATATATATATCTGCCTGCAATTACCAGCTATATTATTATCCGCCAGGGTTAAAATAATAATTAATCAATCTATTGTTTTTTTTTTTTTTTTTTTTGTTTTCCGTTATACGTTATATTTTGGTAATACAATACACGTGAAAACCCCGTCGGAATCGGTTCATCCGCTTCGAAACCTTTCTCGAACAGTATCCAAATGTACCTGTGCGTGTTTCGTGCAAAACTATAATACATTTAAACGTGTTAAAATAATTGAATAATTATTTAATTATTTAAAAACGTTTAAAAACCACTGCAGCGTTTAAATTTTCAATAGGTATACTTTACTTTGCACACTTTGCGATACGCAAGATAAACAAATAAAAATAAGATCGTAAAAAGTGGCAAAAGAGTCGACTTCTCGACAAAGCTGTGCGGTAAATGATATTTCTTGTCATGTTGTTTATAATATATAGAATGTAGGAACGTACACATTTTTTGGCGTCCCTCACACTAGAACAGGCGACTTATAATATCGACAGTGAGAAAAGCAAGATTTTCCAAATAATTTCCCAACACCTATATTGTTTATATCAAGTTTCCAGGAAAAGGAAACAAAATGAAAATATGGTGGTTGAAAAAATTTGCTTGGTATAGTCACCCTAGCTGCCGTATAATATCCTACATTCATTATTATTGCACATTATATTATAGTATTATTAAATTAAATTATGCGTATTGTGCGTGCGGGGTTGAAAATTATTTCGATGTTACATAGTTGTTTTGACGCCATTTTTGTTTGATTTAATAATAATATTACGGTATTAAAGGGAAACTTTAAGCGTGTCACATCGCGGCCGATCGCAGGTCGTCATTAAAAACATGGGACAAATTAAAAAAAATAAAAGCACGCGTATACCTTACTACAGGTATATAGTTACACGTATTATAGGTATACGAATATAATATATCACCGGGTAGGTCACCCGGGCGAGTGTGTTAGTTGCGTTAGTTTTCGTGCGTTAAATTGTGTGTACATAATGTGTTTAAAGTCATTATAATTAATGCGAAAAATTAAAATCGTGTCTGTGTAATAAAATAAGTTTCCGCTACCTATTTACGATGCGCGTTTAATGTTATAATCAACCACGTAATAGCTGTGTTTCTGAGAACCGTGTTTTTCACTGTCACGATTATGTTTTAGCTACGTCACATCGGATGAATAATTAAATTTAAACTGCAAAAAATATGATTCGCTTGAAAATACGTAGGTTAAAAATAAAAAAAATACTATAATGTCGACTTTAATATGTTCAGATAGAAACTTAATGTTTTATATTAATAGAGAATTATCAATAATAACAAGCACTTAAAATTAAATTATTATTTCGTTCGTCCTTCAGAAAATTAAATTTTGTTTTTGTAATAATTAATAACGTCAGAAATATTACTAACCGTCAAAAATAATATATTTTAAATGGGTTCATCGTGGATTTCATGGCATATTTAATGTAAACTCCCAAAAACACAAATAAGTTTTGAACAACTGTGTTCATAATAAGTTATTAAATAAAATAAACATAATTTATTTGGAATATCAAATATTTGGTCATACTTTATTATATACGATCAAATTTACTGTGAGATGAGACTCTCTATACAAGGTGATTCACCAAGGGAGTAAGCAATGTTTTTGGGATTAATTCAAAAACTAAATGTTCGAGATTTGATACTTCAACATTTTCAGTACGATTTTCCTCAAAATAATTTAAAAAGATTCAAAAAGTGGATTATCCTTTTAAAAACAAAAGTTTTTAACTCAACAGGAAACTTTTTAGGTAGGTAGTACGAAAAATGTCAAGATTTATAAATATGGTCTTAGTATATTTGAAAGAAATTTTGATTAACTGCATTATTGACGAAAAAGATGGCGAGAATGAGAAGTAAATCACCCTTTATATATTATATTCGATAATAATAAAATATTTCATAAAATGGTTAGGTATAATATTTAAAATGCCAACATAAAAACAATGTATACTCGAATAGTCCAATGTACTTGTAATAAATACATAATGTATTTTATGATCAAATTTATTTATTGTGTTGAATGCTATTTATACAGATGTTAAATATCTTTTAAATAAAACAAGATTAGATAGTCATTTTTTTAACAATTGTTTCAAGCTTATTTAATAACGATTATAATTGAAATTGTGTATAAAAAGTCTGCAAGAAGTCGAATGACGTTCTGTGGCCCTCCTCCAGAGACGCCATCTGTTTATTATATTAGTTTATATAATAATATGATATAATATACCTAACCAAATAATCTCCCTAATCTGCGATTTATAACGGAAAGAAAATAATAAAAAAATATTCCGAAAATTTACAAACATAAAGTCAAACTCTGAAATAAATTTCATTTAAAATAATCTCTTAGTCTTGGGCACGATTTCAATGAACAAATATGAGTACGTGACGCCTATATCAAATCAGTTACCTCGAGTTTAAATTTGAAAATTTTCATAATATATTTTGTTCCTAGATATACAATATTTTACCGAAAAATATAATATAGGTTTATTCTATACTATATATAGGTATTGTATCGTATGCGGTAGGTGTATTACGTATAATATATAGAAGCAATTGTTGAGGTCGACCGAAAATCGTATTTGGAAAAACCGAATGGGAGTGGTCGAAACCGCAGTAGTTGTCAAATAAAAATGATTATACGATTTCCACGATTTGACCTTTTACTCGTCTACAATAACGAAATTCCAGCATTATCTCTTTGGCGGCCGCAACCCGAAACGTGTGAATACTACAAATGTGAAAAATAGAGAATGACCGCCTCGCGGATATAAAAGGTTCATAGAAACACGCGTGTTCCGCTAATGTTCCAATCGTTTATCAAGTATTTCGTCTCGATACCGCGAACGAGACGGGATAATAATATTATTATGACCGTGAGTGCTCTACAAAAATACTGCAAAAAGTTTTGTGTCCTGCTGCGACGTCGGAGTCGTGTCGTGTGGACCAATAAATTGTAATAAGATTCGATTACACGGTGTCAGAGATACGAATAGAATGTGTACATCATAATATGTACAGACGGAGAAGATGAGAGGACAACAGTGGTGGACTGCCTTCGACAGGTCAAACACTCGTAACAATATTATATCGACGTTGAAATTCAATGCACAAAAATTAGTAAACATTAAATCGTTGTAATTTTCTTGGTATCGAATGGTGGTAACCGACTTTACCGGGAAAACGCAGAAAATAGATTAAAACACCGAACGTAAACGGTGCGTGTTTGAGTAGCACATTATTATGATGAAAACTGACGTTTAAGAAAATGCCAGGAGACATTTAAAACGAAACAAACGCAAACCTCTAAATTCTTATTGTATTGACTTTTTTCAACGTTTAGAAACGAAACTAGGACAGCGACAATTTTGTCATCTGTATACACAATGACATTTATTGTACAAGATATAGGATAAGATAATTTTTCAAAGCAAAAACTACATTTATTTTTATTAAAAACTTATATAATCAACAATAGCTTTCATAACTATTTTAAATAATTTATTTCCATATAATAGTTAAAAAGTATAATAACATTGTGGTTGTAAATAATTTTTACAAACAATTTAAAGAATACCTTTATAGTAAACTATTTAACGATCCACGAAACCATAACGATATTAAAATAAGCCATGTGATTAAAATTTAAATTTAAAAAAATGTTATGCTGCAGTTGAACTTTTGCGATATGAGATTGATAAACAAATTATCAAAAAAAGAGAAAGCTATAGCCATAAAGCTTATGAAAAGTGTAATGTATAATATATTCCGATTGAGGCAATTGACAATATTCAATTTCGGTGTTAAGTTTCGATTTTTTTTTAAACGTAAAACTTTGTAGCAATATGTCCTACAGAGTCTCTGAAAATCAACCCAATCACACAAATTGAGAAAATAATTGCTCGATTTTTAGGACAAAAGAACTTTTTTCAATAACTTTTCTTTGGAAAGCAGACAATACGCCAAGTATAATATTCTGAAACTATCTCCCGAATTATATTTCGGCCGCGAACATTCGACTGAAAATGTACTTTGCGCAAGGGGTAAATAACCGAAATTAAAAACGAGATATCCCAAAAATATTGCAATGGTAATTATAAATAATAATAGTCGTCGTTCGAGCGGTATAGTCGGACAATTTAACCGTTCGGAAAACACCTCGATGGCTTAAAATGGGTATTACTCGAAGGTATATATAATATATAATACCGCGATGGGGTCGATATTTGAAATACCCCTTTCCTACACCCCCGGCCATCGCCCTACCCGCCTCGTTCTCCGGCCATAATTGGTTTTCTTGACACGAATTTCGGATTAAAAATGATAAAATAAAATACGCTTAGGGACGTGAGGGTGCGGGGGTTGGACGGAGCATTGTTAGCACAGTGCCTCTTCACTTCAGTTCCCTTTTCCCTTCTTTTTGAAACCTGCACCGTTTGGATCTGAGGTAGGATGTAAAGGACCACGTGTATATATGCGGATTCTTCAGAATTTTTTTTTATTTTCCCGTCGCCGTCGTCGTCAAAACGCATTCTTGAGACAAGTTTATTATGTGAGAATCGAGGTAAAAAAATAAAATAAAATTGTATAATATAATATGATAGACGTCTAACCACGACAATAAGGATCGTGGGTCTATAATCTTTAATGTTTGTAAGTCAAAGCAACTTTTTTATATCACAATATAAATTCCGGACTCGGCTGTATAACCTTTGTGGCAAATTTTGACCCCACCTATCGCACCTGTGCAATATTCGAAAAACATTAGAATGGTCTGAGCTATAGGACTTGAATTTGCACTCGCGATTGTTTCATGTTGCAATATAATAATATGCACATAAAGATAGGTAATGTTTGTCTAGACGAAATTTCATAATTTTGTTTTTCCTTTTGCTAACTCGATCGTAGGTTAGGCGTATACTCAATATATAGTTTGATCGAAGACAAAAAGATCGGTTTTGCAAATTATTTGGCTACCATTATTTATTTTGACTTTTTTATTTACGTATTTTGATGACATCCGAGTGCCAGGTACCTGCAGTAATCGCGAGTACGTTTTTTAGCGGTACCTACACCTTCCGGGTAATGCAGATGCAGTTAACATGGGCATAGCCCATTCGGCTCCCGATTTTCCTAAACGGCTCCCGTTTTGAAAAAGATCAATTCCCAAACGGCTCCCGTCGAAAAAGGTTTTACGAACAGGTAAATTCCCAAACGGCTCCGGTTTTTTACAACACAAATTCCTTCCCACTTCATACAGACTTAGATTATGATACTCGCTGAGTACGAGTGTTATATGTATGTTCAATACATGTTTTGGTATTTTCCGTGTTTTCGATATTATCATTATATTTTCGGTATTCTGTCTTATAATTAATTTGAAGTATATATAAAGGTATACAGTATATCGGTATATCAACCTGAAATCGGTATACCAGTATGACCGTCAGCCGTTTGGGAATTTACCTGATAGTAAAACTTTTTTCGACGGGAGCCGTTTGGTTATTGACCTGTTCGTAAAACCTTTTTTGATGGGAGCCGTTTGGGAATAATAAAGAATGGACGGGAGCCGTTTGGGAAGCGACGGTTAACATGCGTCATGTGTGTAATATTCTCGAAAACAAAATCTCAAATTCTCAGAAGGTAATCCGTACACGGTTATTATTATAGAATATAATGACTATAATATATTAATATATAATAAATATTCATTTATTCGTATGGGCTAAGTATAACGTATATGAATATTATAATATTACGTGTAAGCTAGTGCATAATACTACATAGGTACTATATGTGTATATAAATATTATTTTATATTATATATATATTTATCATCGCCGTCGGACTTTGAACATTGGCGTAACAAACGCCGCAAAAGGAGGTCGAACGTCTATGGTTAAAACAAACGTCGAAACGACATGGTTCGAGATTGTTACTAACCTAACAACAGCGTTTCACCATTAGCGAAATGTGGTTTGTATAACGTCAACATTTCGCGAAACTCTTAAAGAAACTATTGAGAAAAAAAAATAACCACGTTTTTCCAAAATAAACTGCATTCGACGGGCTTTTTGAAAATACATCCCTAATCTTTATATAATATGATATATTGCGATGAACATAATATTATATTATATTATATAAAGCACATCACCGCTTTCGCAAATAATATGGTTTTTATGTTGTTGTGCATTTTTTAAGCGTTTTATTTAGGCACTTGCTTATTATTTTTAGTGATAATATTTTTCCATATTTTAGAATATAAGCGGAGCAGTTTCTGATATAACAAATTGGATCTAGTTTGAACTTTGGTTGGTCAAAAGTACAATTTGTGTAGTACCTACTTTTAAAATAATGGTTAAAAACAAATTAACAAATACAAATTTGAAAATTTTAATAATTTTACTAAAATAATTGTTTGGTAATCATGTGGTCTCCGCTCAAAATCGTTTTTATCGTATATAAAATGATTTATCATTGAATTCAAATTTAATACATCCATTCCATTACTCAATGACGAAGTACACCGAACACCAACTACACAGCAGAGCGGTTGCCTACTTGACGGTTTTTTTTTATAAATTAATTTACTTGTAATATAATATGAATAATTTTAAAATAATTATAATCTTACCTTTAATTTTTACTCTTTAGAGTTGTTTTATAATAATTTATTATACTATGAGTAATTATTCATAAATTATTTGAATTCATATTATATTACTACCTATAATATCCGTACATATTATATTACATATTTTTAATGGGATTTTTAGACCGTTTGAATACACATAAATAAATAAATAAAACACACCCTGAATTAAAAAATATATAATATTATAATAATACTTCATAAATTATTTTGATGACTCATGGACATACGGTTATTTCATCGGCATACACGTTACGCACGTTCGATTGACGAAATAAAGTTTTCAAAATGATCGAATGTATATAATATTATGAATAACATGGTCGAAAAAGATAATATAACTTACTTTATTGTTATTTTTTTTTTTATCGAACAATATAGTGTAATAAAAATTCGAAACTTTTTCCCGTCGGCTTTCGATTTGTAGACGACACCGCCGTATATTCAACACGATTCAACAGTTCAGTCGTTCTGCTGTGGTTCTCAAACACATAACATACAACCACAATAATATGACGGAATCCGTGAACCCCTCCCCCCTTCCCTTGAAATGTATTTGTTTTGAAATTCAGTTTTATAGGCTTGTATCGAGCAAGGGAATCTCGTTTCATTTTTTTGATCAACAATACGAAAACTGATTTCCCACAAACTGTTCTCGTGGCCCGACATACTTATTATACGACATTTTATTATTGTTTGGACATCATTGAATTAGTGTATTTAAGTTCATTTATGATGTACTCAAACCATGACGATCGTATCATTCTTTTAATTTAGCGGAATTCGAACTATACGCAGTATATTTGTGTGTGTTTAACAAATGTTTTTCTCGACCAAAACAATCTATAACTTGAGATAGTTTTTGAAATGTTAGTTCTGCATTGCTAAAAAAACAAACCAAATAAAAACTAATGGAATAAACTTTCTGTTTAAACTAATAAATGTTCTTAATTTTTGTTCCTTCTCAATTATGAGACTTGGAATAAGTACATATAAGATTATATTTTACAACGGATCTTATATTATATGTTTTCAAATCGGCAATACCTCAGAATCATTTTGTGTAAGATATTATTGTATATTATTGTATATTATGATATTCATAACATATTTTATTTTTTTATTAAATTCATTCGTTTCTCATTAGATGAAATACATAATTTAAATATAAATATGAAGAGTATACGATTTTTTAAAATATAAAATGTACTAATAGAACTTTTCATAGACATTTCAAATTTGAAACAATATTTATTATGTGTTATATAAAAAAAACTTAATCTGCTTTTTTCTGCTAATTACAATTTACAATAATATTAAAATATAATATAATATATACACATATTATATTATAATATTTTAATATTTTAGTATATTATACTAGGAGGGAACAAAAATTGTTTATCCTTGTGTTTGATGATAAAATATAATATGTATCAATCTAAATTATATATACCAATACCCAGACCATAAAACATTGTAATCTATAGTAGTTCACTATTTGGTTATTAGTTATAGGTATATAAAAAGTCACATTTAAGAAATTTTAAAATTCGTTTTACATGTTTAAAACTTTAAATCTACACAATTACAATTACAATTCACACAGTTTCATCTATATAATTATTTATAATACACATCATTGAAATTACAAATTTAGAAAAATGTCAATTTAATTATCAAAATGATAATGTAAAAACGTATGAATTTAAAAACCTTTTATAAGTCATAACAAATTATTATCGATATTGTTTTCGGTAAAAACAAAACCAATTTATTATTTTTTTAATTAATTATGTACGGAAAAATACTTAAAGTGATATTTGAAAGTTGAAACTAATTAGGACGCAATCAGTGTTAAAAAACGTATTTCCGTAAAATCAATAGATATTTCATACTTTTATATCAAACTCTGTTAGTTGTTTTTTTATTCGACGCTCTTTGCGTCATTGAGTGCTTGTACTCGGTATACATTTATTATTACTAGGTATATATAAAATCGAATTAAATTTGCAAGTGACAAAACCTTTTACGCTAACATTATTATTATCTGAACGTATATTATTACATTTAATTATTGATATTATTGTGCGTGTGCTATAGTTGAACAATTCAAAATGTCATAATCATACATAGTTTTAACTTTTACTAAAAAATTTAATTTAATTTAAACTTAAATATATTTATTTCCTTTTTTATTACCTATAAGTTATAACCTTGCAGTAAAAAGTTAGCTGTATTTTAATTTAATTTATTATATTTTTATAAAAAAATTAAGACAATAGACCAAGGTTAGCTTAAAACAATATAATTATATTTTACTATTTTTGCTCCAATTAATGTATTGATTTTACAATATTGTGTGTCTTATTTTTTGGGTGACTGGAGACACTTTTTCTGGTGAAAAAAATGTCTAGATTTTCAATTTTGAGGTGATTTTGGGTAAAAAATTCGATTTGGTACTTTGTAGGATCAAAAATAAAAATATTACAGTATTTTTCAAAATAATCGGAAATAACTAAATAAAAATTAAAGAAAAACTAGAATTTTTATGCAAATCAGTTTTGACAAAATCAATTTTATTTTTGGTTTAAAATTTAAAACGAATAACTGTAAATACTTGAAATGTTTACCAGATATTTATATTAACATTTTCTATACATTAAAAGATTTTAAAAATATATTGACTCTTTTTGAGCTGAGAGTAATGACATTTGACATTCTATAAAAAAATGTTTGACTATGTCAAAAAGCTTGAAAATGTAGTACAATGTTCTTATAGTTTTTTTTTAAAACATCATAAATTTACAATATACAAACAACAGATACACTTGTAGATTATTAACCTTTAAAATGATCAATTATGGCTTTTTAAAAATATTGAAGACTTATGGCAAGTTTTTTTTTATAAGCATTAGAATTTCAAATTTGAACGAAATTTGATACTAAACAAACAAAGAATGACGATTTTAGATATTTTATTGTAATTAAAAAAAAAAATATTTCGTGGAAACTTAAAACTTTTTACGTGAATTTTATACCTATAGATTGCAATTTTAACATAATTTGTCTCTTGCAGAGGTCGTCTTTTCGCGGTATTTCAAATAAGTTAAGCCTCGGGATTACGGTAAAAAATGTGAGCATGCCGCAAGCGCTTCTGTTTTTGATAAAATCTTGGCTTTTTTCCTCCTTTCTGATATAGGTGTATAGGTGCAGTACCGAACAGAATGGTTTTTATTCTTCTCCCCGCAACGGTTCAAAATGTATATTAACAATAAAAATACGGCGGGTATGATTTTGGACAGCAAAGGATGGTCGAATATCCTATTGGAAAATATATAATTGAATATTCTTTTTTCAACAAGATCAAATTTATCAAGAGCGCACTGCTGCGATTGCAATAGAGGTGTTAAAATAAAAAAAAAACTCAATCCGCTATGACACCAATCGGTTTGTCTCGCGTTTTCAACCCCCCCCCCCCTCAAAGTCTAAAACGAACAACCCTCTTTCGACTATATACCTCTCTCGGACGTTATTTATATATATATATAGATGGTATACATCATATTGTCCTCCGGCTGGCGCTCTACCCCGTGATAAATAGCGGCTTATTACTCAAAACGTCCGTCCTTCTCTCGCAGACACAATAAAACACGGCGTACACGTATATTATATACGTATATATACTATATTATACAGTACGCGGGTCTATATATTATATATTTATTTACAGCTTTGTCGTCGTATAATAATATGTGGCGCGATGAAGACCGATATATATTATGTGTAATAATATATATATATATATATACATATACATATTACGTATAGTAGATGTGCGCGCCGTATATGATATGATATATAGACATCAGTCGGCGCGCAGGATAAAGTTAAATAATTTCCGTTTTGAAAACCTCGTCGTCGGCGCCGCGGGTTTATACCGCGGTTTGAACACGACGATAATAAATATTATAATATTATTATATATTATATGATATCGTATAAAATATTGGTGGCAGGTCATGTGTCCCAGGCCGCACGTCTGCAGATATATTATATTATGGCCGTCGCACCGTTTATCCGTCGGACGCGTTGAAAAAAAAATTTGCGGCGATAGCGACGAACGACGATATTATCGTCACAAAGTGCGGCCTGGACGGTGCAAAGATATATTCTGACGACCACTATAATAATAATATATACCGCAGGTGACGGGAAAACGCCTGTACATTATGTACAAATAAACGTCGTGTATACCTGCTATATTATGTTTTGTTATACCTACGGGTTTTATCTGTTTATTTATATTTTATCAACCCGCTATATTATATGATATTATATATTGATATAGGTATCAACAGATATATTATTAGTATACCTAAGGGTACTGATTAACCCGTTTAAATTATCAAAACCAAACAGTCTTTCGACGACCACCGTCGTTCATATATCATAATATCCTTATACATTTTATATCATGTAGTTATTCGTTTGCGTATAATTTTATTGTGTTTCTTGATCTTATATCATAATGGTTTTGAAATACGTCAAGAGTTCCGGATGAAAAGATTTACGAGTTTATTGTGGAATATATTTTTGAACAAATTAAAAAAGATTATACGAAAAAAAGATAAGACTTAGGTCTTAGAAATGTATAAGATATAATGCCGCCAAGTGTCGTGGACGAGCACACACTCAAAAGAACGAATTTGTTTTTCACGAAGAAGACCACAAGTCACAATCACTCACCAACGCAGCTTAAGTTGGAGTAAATAATAAGCAAAGTAAAATAAACAGCGTCTATATAGTCAAGTTGAAGCTACTTCTCATTAAATAATTACTCAAACCCTGTCATCATGTCAAGCAATTTCTGTCACTTCATCTTCAGTGCCAGCCAATAGGCATGAAAAAAAATTGGTCCACAGACTTCAAATCTAGGAAAATGACCCTCTTGCAAACCGATATTGGAATTTCTTTATACTTTTGAGCCATATATACACCTACTTTGATTTCTGAATAGCGATCCGTTATTTCTATATTGATTTTTTATTTTCAAACTAAAATTTTATTATTTTATATTTTTTTTTTTTTTTTGAAAATGGCCGTTAAAAATATGTATTTGTATTGCGTGTCTATTTCTACGTCGCCGAAATCCAATTTATCTACTCCCAATTTGCCGAAAATCATCATTTCGCCAACTCTCAATTTGTCAACAGTTCCAATCCACTGCACAATAGAAAATGAAACATAATAAGTCAGTATATAGAGGTTATACAATGTATAAATTCGTTTATAACTATATTATATACCTACCATATGATTATTTGAAAAAATTTTCAACACTAATAAAAATATAGACATTCTTATAGGTGTAAAGTGCATAAACTAAATATAATACCTAGGTATGAAAAAAATGTGCATTATTTTTATATCCGCACCATCATCCGTCAGCGAATTGAGAATATTGTTAAACGTTAGTAAGAGTCGTGATTTGTTCAGTCATTTAGAGAGAGATTTACCGAGACGCCGCGACGACGGTGAACTAGAATATCGGCGAATGGGAATGTTTTAAAAATATTTTAAAATAATAATACAATAATATAAAATTATATTATCAATGGCAATAACCGGAAGAAAAACTATCCGGTGGGTCGGCGGCGGAGCAAGGCGGCCGGCCGGCCATCGAGACTATAACGGCGTCGATGTAGGCGGCGGCAGAGGCGGCGGCGTATAATATCACATCGCACACACACACACACACACACACGACAATATGCGCGGAAAGCGTTTGCGGGAAATGCCGTAAAAAAAAAATGTACACAAATAAAAAGCAATAGGGAAAAGCGAGAATATAATATATTGTTGGAAACGTATAAACCGTAAAAACCGAACGCCGCCGCCGCCGTAATGACACATTGAATTCTCCGTGTACACGTATATACATATATAAACATTAAACCGTTCACCGCCACCGCGATTTCCCATTTTCGTGTGCGTGTACGACAATATTATTATGCTATGCCGCCTTCGGTCGGTGTACGTCATTGTGATGTGAGCGTAAAATAGTCTTCGCGAAAAAAAATATATAAAATAATGACTGGCGTACAGCGATAAAATATAATAATATAATAATGATGGACGTAAATAAAAAATAAAACATACTCTGTCTGCCAAATCGGTACGTCGTCGTCTGGGGTGGATTTAGGGTGGGAGGGGGGGGGGTGCTGTTTGGGGGTGACCGGGTGTAAAATCCTTTTTTTTCCCGATCATTATATTGGATTGCCGTACAATTTTTACAAACGTGCCAGCGATGGCCTATGCGCAAAGAGTCGAAATAAATTACGCGTACTTATAAATTATATAGGCGTACGTATTATAATATGTATAATACTATATAATGTCGTTTATTTCGACAACATAATATTGATTTACTACGACTCGGACATATTATAAGGACACTCTCGATTGCCGGAAAACATATTCATCGAAAAGCTCTGATGTGAAATGTAATTTTATCATGATTCGGTTATATTTCTGCAGAGGATTCGATTCCGGCCGTATTCTCTGCCAAATAGACCTTTGTATGCCAATTTATTGAACCGACTATATTCGAACAAGCTGATATCAATTGTAAAAACATATTATAATTCGTAATTAAGTTTACTTGAAAATGACTTTTTCGATGTTTTGAAATTGAACTCTTGCTTACACCCTTCGACATTTTGTTTTTAAATTTTAAAACTGTAATAATATCGAGCTGAAGAAATTAATTTTAAAATGAAAGACAGTTGTTTCGAGTCAATTTCCTGCAGACTGGTTCAAAGATTTTTTCAGACATTTTATTAGATAAAATAAGTTAGTTAATACAATTCATAATTAACTTAAATATTAGTAGGTACTTTTAGATGAAACAAAAAACAAAATAATTTACGTTCGTGTACGGAGTTTTTGACATGTGCACGTGCGGGAGCGCTCTGCTATTTCTATTATTCGATTATTCGATTATTTATTACACTACTAAAGTTCTAAGTCACACAATGATCGCTTACGACGGAAATGAGTGTGGTACGCAGAAAATTGCATATAATCATCATACACGTTTAAAACAGTCGGTATGGAATCCAATTAAAACATTATAATGACATTTTCACATGTTTGCGGTTTTTATTTCTAGCTTATTATATCTATAGTTAGGTCAGTTATAGTTTATGCGTATGTTGTATTGGTTAAATAATTAAATGTACTTAATATATGCTTATTGGAGGACGGAGGTATACCAAAATCCAAAGGGTGAAATAAGTTTATAATTAATAATTATAATTCATTAAAATATTAAAATTCAACTCACCGACGCCGTGCATGTGCAGCAGGACAAAACACGTGTATAAGGTACCTTTAGTAGTGTTTGACTTGCGGGACGCAGCCAGGGGATTGAGTACGAACTAAATTTTCAGATATTCTAGCATATACTTAATTAGGACACATGGGACGGCACTTTATTTGGGTTTATTTACAAAATTACGAAGTTAATATAATACTGTTTACAAAATGTGTGTAAGTTTGATACAGCGATAGCAGCGATATATTATACGTGATAATCACAGACATTAATATGTCTCAACATTTTAATCAGCCAGCTATGCAGATGAAGTTTGCAGTCCTAAAAGACAATATACGACACTAATTTCGATGAAAAATATTCTCATTTATGAAATTCATTAAATGAAGTCCGTCGACTAATGCAGCATTTTTATTTACACTGTTAAATGTGTGAATGTTAAAATTTTACTTTAAAGTTTCTAGTTTCTACTTCCCAATCAACTGTTTTTAAAAATTAAGTTTATTCACCTGTGATATCTGCAGAGTTGCATTGTACGACTTCAACTTTTATAATATTTTCAAATAAAAAACGCGTCGCCGGCAATCAGATAAAATATTTTTATGAATTGAGATCTTTTAGATCCTATAAATATGTATAATATCATCAATTCTCATCCAAGTTACATCGAACATATTTATAACGAGATAAAATCGATTGAGCCATTCAGTCATGTCCTTAAAACACATTATATGATATAAAAGAAAAAATATTGACCTTTTAAATACGTTGATTTAGAATTAATTTGAAAATTTTTTTTTAAACACAGAACAAAAAATTAAACATAACAAAGAACATAAAAACCGAAAAAACCATTAAAAAACAAAATAATACATAAAAAACAAAAAAATGTGAACTGTTATTCTAAGTAGTATAAATCGAATTTATAGCTGTCATAACTTTGTTTCAGACCAATATAATAAAAATTAAATCACTACGAAATCCGAACTCTAATAACAAGTTACTTATGAAATGTTTGTTGGTTTGTGGTAATAATAATATGTCGGAGGGTATAATTAGGCGGGTGGGGGGTGAATATTTTAATTATGTAGGGACGCACATTTTGGACGTGCCAACAGAGTACATACTTCTACTATTTATTTTCAGATTCAAACACTGACCTATGCAATGATGAAAAAGTTGCCTGAAATTTTGGAGAAAAAATTGGCTTGCTTACATTTTGGCATTACTATTAAAAAACTCAAAACATGGCGCCACTGGATTTAGGAATGAAACAAATATTATAGAGGCCCTATAATACAAAATATGCGTTTCAAATCGAAACCATAAGGGTTGATGGGACGGATGAGGACAGATTAGGTGTTAAGCACCAATACTTTTAAACAAAATCTTTTTTTCTAATACATAATATAGAATTGCAGTGGAATCGTTTTTTTCCCAGCGATATACACAACATGGTCGATAAAGGCGATATCATTGCATAAGTAGTTTTATCAAGGTAACACCACAGATATATAAAGATGATGTGTAATGTTTGCAAAACCGTCACTCGACACTTCACTCGATGAGTCCTATATATACATACAGCCGTTTGTAAAATAAACATGCGTCGTCTTAAAAAGTGATATACCTCCACTTAAACGTGTAAACATAAATTTTAGTCAATATTTATTTAAATATATTATAGGTTAGGTATACCTTACTATAAATTAACCAATAAACGAGAGTATAGAGGTGTGTAAGGTAACCATCACCACCTGCCCCTATATATATATATATATGTATCCGTCGTCGTATTATACGCACGATATATATACATGTAATATTATACCCTCGACTTTTAAACCGCCCAAAGACTATCGAGCAGGTCTTGAATATTTCGTCATTAATTTTCGTCTCCCGTATAATGAATGTATTTTCTACGAAAACGCGAAAATGGCGGCGCATTAATCTAATCGCTTTTTCGGATCGCGATGTCATTACGGCCTCCGCGTTTATTATTGTAATATACGCAGTGTAATAATAATAATAATAATAATAATAATAATAATATAATATAATACACACCTCAATAAACGCGTATAAATTATTATGATTTATTTTTTATTTTACGCCGCTCCGTCGTCGACGACGGAACGTAGTATAGGTATTATTTTCACGGATTTTCCGATTTTTCGATTTACTCCGCAAACGATTTATGCAGTTTATTGCAAAAAAAAAATACGCCATAAACAAAATATTATATTAATATTACAATATTATTATATTGTCGGCTTATACAAGCCCGCGTAATCGGCGTGAACGATATATTATTTTGTTTTCTCGCGGTGTTCCGTGTTTATAATATGATTATAGAGAGAGGTAGTCGTTTCATAATCGATTTGCGACACCGTACCTGCTGCCATAATAATATTATTATACAGTGTACTACGGTAATATCACATTATTGCGATTATTTAACGGAGGCCATAAAAATGGGTTTCGATTTATCATTACAACAGGGGGTAGGTAGGTATACCTACGCGTTTTATTTCGGAGCCGACGAGCGATAAGAGAGAAAATGACGATGATAATATTGATAATGACAACAATAAGTTTTAGTAGCTTCTGTGTACGCGTGCGTACGAATAAAAATATATTATTATTATAATAATATAGCGCCGGGAAACGATTTCATAAAATAGTCGACATTTAAATAATAATGACATTTTTTTTAAGTTTTGTTTTTAAATAAATTTAATATCGCCTTTTATCCGCGACGCGTTAACATTTTCGAAACGGCCAGCTGTATATAATAAGCACCCAAGTACGACGGTTTTAAATTTAAAATTCAAATTACGGCACTGCCATCGCGGGACATCGAACCGGTCGGCTACGGTATACATAGGTAGGTACTATAATAATAATAACATTATCGTTGTATATTATATAATAATTTTATATTGTGTATTAAATATATTTTTTTTTTATACCTGTTAGGCTTTGACATCAATGGATATTAACCTAATAATATTATAATAAATTATTTTGTTCTGTTTTGTGTTAAAACAATAGAACAATATCCATTTTGCCATCCGCGCGCGTTCAACAAGTTGTCGGTGGCGTAAAATGGGCAAATGGCTGATATTTTTTCGAAAGGAAAGATACGCCACGCAAACGTAAAATATGTTAAATTCAATACAATTCAATATATTAGTAATAGAAAACACCGAAATGCGATGCAGTACAAAATATATGAAGTGAGACCTACCTATTGGACGTAATTCGACTGATCTCATTTACAAGTTGACAAGTGCTGTCTCTATACCAGATGGTCAATTTAGAGTAAAACACAATATAACTATTTCAAAAACAGTTAACGTTTCAAAAATATTTTTTTTACATAATCCAAAGTCGTTAAAAAACAACAACTTTCTAAAAAATATACTTTTTACGTTTTTACTTTTATTGTGAATTTTTAATTTCTTATTCCAAAGCTGAATATTTTTTTGGAGTACTTCAATACATAAAAATTGAATTTTAATAATAGTATTAAACAAGTTATCAGTAAATATTTAAAGTTTAGACGAGCGTAACAGAGAGCGTACACAGGTCCCCACCAAATGTTGGTCCATTACTCTGCTCATCTAAACTATACAATTTAAATACTTATATTTAATAAACTACTTGTCCAAAATTTGATTTGTACCTATAGATCGAAGTATTTTTATAATAATATTCTGCTTCGAAAAATGAAATCGAAAATGAACGTCGTCATTCAAAAGAGCAAATATCTTTATATACCTAATAAAAGCGATAAGGAAAAGTAAAAACTTTGTTTCGTTACGACTCGATAAGTATTTAAAAAATGTATTTTCAAAAACGTTAGGGTTTTCTGAAAATAACGAGTGTTGTGCGCAAGGACCACACCATATATCTATTATAATAATGCCAACCAAAAAAAAAACGATTCAAATTAGATATTTTGGACACATTCGATGTAAAATTATTAAATCGCCGTTCGTAAATTTTTGCAAGAATAATCGAGTCGTGTATAATGTACATCGTACGTAAATGGTAAATATGACGTACCTAACGATGCCATGCTGCCGGCAGCGTTCAGCTCGGTAAAAATAAAACTTTCAACTTAAACTCCGAATCGTAATTAATTATCACGAGCGTATAATATTAACTGTATATACGTCTACACTGTATGCGTTTGGTTTTTTTTTTTACCGACACGTCAATTTCACGCACTTTAAAATCATAAACTTTGGCGGATTTTTATACACGCGCAACGTACAACAATATCGTGCTAAAATACTGTTTTTTCTGCTGTGGTAATATTCTTCCAAACAGCAACAACACAAAATATTAATAAACGCCGTGCACAGTATCAAAATGATTTCCAGTTGCATATTTTTCCAAACATTTATTATACTATACATATTATGTATATTGTATCTATAGTTATATTTGTTAACAGTCTAAATCTTTACCTAGATGTTATCTGCAAAATAAAAATGAAATTAATAAATGAAGGAGGGGATGAGGATGTAAACATTTTTAAATTGTGTGTAATCATAAAATATGACTTGTGTGGTTATAGAAGTCATTTAATATTACGAATCACGATGCACACTGTGCAATTCTAAGTGGCCAAAACCAAATAGTAAAACATAATATCATCATTATTACAAAAATATAACATAGTATTTAACTATAAGGTTAGGTGGACTAGTTATAGGTATAACTATAGTAATAATGACTTCGTTTAGTCATTATTTATTTAATACATTTTAATGACGAATATATTATTATTTTATCACACTGTTTGAACTGTTCCGCGTAAAGAGTAAAGAGTAAAAAACATTTCAATATTAATTAATGAACTAATTTAAAAACAATAGTCATGCGCTGCAATAATGAAACTGCAGTCGTGACACATAATGGCTCAATGAATAAAAACAATAATAGTATAAATATCACCATTACGAAAATAAAACACACCACTACTGCAGATACGATTATTGTTATGAAATATCCTAAACAAATTGATTGCCTTTTCGTATAAACGAGAACAATTTACAAGAGAAAACAGCTATATGTATAATATATGCGTTTTATTATGCATTTCCATATGAACCTCGCAACGAGGGAAAAGTTAATATAATGCCATTTAACCTATTTTTTATTTATAATAACAATTTAATCAAATAGAACTTGTTTGAGGTATAAAATTGCTTACTCCCCCGACCACAACAAAAAAGAGAAAATTTTTAATACTTTTAATCCGTCCGGGGCCGACTATACTTAGGTATAACAGGTTAAAATACTAAGTACGGCGAAAGTGGTACACAATGGTATAGCGTTCCAGGCTTAACGAAATCCCCTAAATAATATTATATCATCCCGTTCCGAAGTGCCAAGCTTGCTTTTGTCGGCGAGAGGAATTCGCAATTTACCTTTTATCGTATATAGATTATAGGCGATACGCACGAGGCACAAAAAAAAATCCACACCAATAATATCTATAGAGGAAGCTGGCCCTGAAAAATGTACACTTGAATTTAAAAAATGACTTCGGCGGTAATATTCGACGCGCCTATTAGGTATATAGAGGTATTATTAATAAAGGATTTAAAGTACAAAAGTATTAAAATATAATATCGCGGGCTTTAAAAAAAAATTAATTTGCCGCAGCTTACTATTATAAAACGGTATAAAAGATATTAAATTATTTCGTAATATATCGCGTAGTATTTTATATGTGTGACGTATATTGTACACACCCGGGGACTACATGTAGTACATAATTGCATTTTTTTTTTTTTTTTTTTTAATCCATAGTAGGTAAGGCACGGAAACAGAACGAGCTGGCAGTTATACACTGCAGAGGAGTAGAGCCCGCGGTTAAAAAATGACATAATATTATTATACTTCGCTTAAACGTATTATTATTATTACTATTATTATTATTATTATTATTAAAATAGGCAAGTCTCGGATTACCGGGGCTGCGGTCGTAGTGGGTACCTATATAGTGATGTCACGATTTGATTAAACCGTGTTCGCATAAAATATATTATTATATGATACCACGGTCGTAATGAATGCGATTACAGCGAGGATAAGTGGAGGACTCTCGACCCAGTTAGTATACGTTGTTCAACAACGCCGCCGCCGGTGCAGGTGACGAGAACTTCGACTCTGCTGACAACATATGATTATTTTTATTTTTTGTGCTCGGCGGCATTATCGTCGCGTTTACTGCAGGTAGATACGTCCTAAACATTTTACATATTATTATTATGTATTTTGTTTTCTGCGAAAGGTTCGAAACGAGGTTCCTTTGATAAAATATAATTAATAGGACTAGATATAGGTACACGTGATATACGCGGATCTTCTCATTGCACCCGCAGTCGCATAATAAACAGCAGTGCAGATTATAGAATTAGAAATAATAATATTATACCCGTACGAAATTAAATACATAGTTGAATATAGGTATTTATATGGATCATAATATACGGTTTTCGGTTTGAGATAGGTAACTCGCTGCTGACGGGAACATAAATTAATAGCGAATAATTTATTGTAGTTTAAATGCAATAATTTCCGTACAGAACGAACACTGACTGCGGTATTAAGCCAATATAATATAGTTATTTCGCAATAATTAGTTCAGAATTCCGGACTCTGAGAGCCTGAAAACGCGCTTGTTGTTACGAATGAATTTAATCGAAATCCGTCATCAGCACATAACAATATTTGAAATACGTTTCGTTTTTTATTCCGTACGGACTTTTAGATTGTTTTTTCAACGGCCGATGAAGTTATAATTTATATTTTCGCACAGACGATTTGAAATAATGTATATACGGCCGTGCATACATAGGTATATTTTATACCTACGTAATAATTCATTTTCTATATACCTACCGTATAATATATAATATAGTCAAATTTTGCATTACTATTTGATATTTTAAATTAGTTTTCGACGCTTTCGTCTTTCATATCTATATATACATAGGTAAACATCGAAATCGCATTTGCGTTATTTTCGATATGGGCACACGAGCTCACAAAATATAATATTGTAATTCTCGTGACGTTCATATTATGATGCACATTGCTGCACGTATATACGTATTATTATTATTATTATTATTATTATATGCTGGTTATCATTACATTCGACACGATTTCCCGCGGTGCGATATTATTTCGAAATACGAATACAAACAAGATATAGTTTGCAAATGTAATTGTATATATCGGAACGAACTTCACTGATAGGTGACAATACGAATATTGACTTTTGCAATCGTCGGAAAGCCGACACAGAAGCGTTCTGGTGGAAAAACCAATTTACGGCCACCGGCAAACTGTTTGCACCTATACACGCTATTATAATATGTAAGACACACGATATATGCACGAAGATGATTCACAAAGCACGTTCGTGCCCTTTCTTTTCTGCTGCGGCAGTTATATTCAAAATCTGATTTTTGGAATTTTTAAATATGTCTACTCGAAGACCATATTATTGTTTTCATATTCTTGAGATTCGATGTACAACTTCGGATGAGTGCCCTGTTGAGACGCGAATTTCTGGTATTCGACCACCGTAAATAATTATGTAGCGGATAATTTTTATGAAAATGTTGACGTATCAAAATCGAAATTCGAACGAATGGTTTTGAGCTTTTTAACTCTGCGATAGGTCCGATAGGATTTATCCGGGTTATCGGTGATGCAGAATGTGTGACGTATTAAACCGCAGCCTCTAGATAATTTCAAGTTCACCACGCCACCGGTTCCAATATTACAAATAATATTTTTTATTTACTATCATTAATACAAACATTTTAACAACCGTATCAATTTATTAAATAATTTTCTTTACATTAAAAAGGTATTTGTTTCTCATTTGACAAAAAGGAGTCTCTATCATACAGCATATAGCACTCTTTAAATAATATGAAAAAATCAGAATATTTGAATAAATTCATAATTAAAGGAAAACGTTGTGGGTGAGCATCATGTTGGTGAATCACCCTGTATACTCGTATATATATTGTAATGTGTATGTTTGCGCATTTTGTACAGTGTGCTATCCTATTTGAATGAAAAAAGAAAAAGGGCCCAAAGAACCTTAAACAAATATTATAACGAGTACGAAGAATGCAATATATTATATCGATAACCCGACACGGATATAAATATATAATATTATTTGTTTGAGCATTATTATACATTATGCATATCATAACCATATTATACGCATGTACATTATGTGGTACTTGTCGTAAATCGAATAACAGGCCGGCATTAACATAATATTTGAATGGAAATGTTTCGGAGAGGCTCATAATAATTTTTAAATTTTAAATACCTTCTCGGAGTATAATAATAATATATACCTAACGGTAACACCGCCGACGTCGATAAAATAAAGTATAGCAGTATGAGACATAACGAGTGTAATACCGAGAAAAAAAAACAGTTTTAAAGCACATTTCATAAGCTGCTGCAGCCTGCAGCGAACGATGTGTGCACAGATTGCGCGATATTTTAAAATGTATGAAAATAATTTGAGTTGGAAATTGAAACATTAAATTGCATATTATACAGCGTGATTCACCGAGCGTGCTCATCCACATTTTTACCTTTATCTATTTATTCAAATACTGATTATTTTTTTGAATTTTTATGTGTATTCGAGTACGACGGTTTAAGTTGTTTAGATTTTTATATCATTTAAGGAGAGTTCTGTGGCAATAATAACTTAATTATTTATCAATTAAGAACCAATCTTTTCTATCGTAAATTGGCAAGAGGATTATTTTTTCTAAAATGTTGATGTATATCTAAATAAAAATTTGAACGTGTTGTTTCTGAGTTATTAAAATGTATGTACTTTAGTACATACATTTTAAGATTATATTCTTTAAAAATGGGTTCACAAAAATATCAAATTTATGTAATATTAAATCTTGGATTTATTATACTTGGACAATCTTTACAAATTATAAATTGTGGATAAATTAATATAAATTATTACAATTCTCAAATCATTGTAGCACCTTTATTTTCTAAATCCATTATCATGGACATGATATTATCCTCAGTGCACAAAATTAACTTAAAAACTACTCGTTCAAATTTTGATTGAATTTCATAAAAACATTAAAAAACAAGTAATTTGATTAAAAAATGTGGAGAGGAAAAATGTGTTCCTTTAAATGAAAAGAATAAATTTATATCGCCACCGGTCACGTCGTATAAATGACACATATATTATAAGAAATTTGCATTTAAAAATATGTTTCTTCAGAATTTGAATAAATGATTAGGTAATGGAAAAAAGGGGGGTGAGCGTGCTTGATAAATCTATACTGTTGTTATAATATTATAGATTCGTGAAAATGGTATTTAATAATATTTTAACTCGCCTTGGGTAGTTGGGTTGACAAAAAATGTCATATGCGGGTTATTTTAAATCGAAACCCCAGAAATTTAGATGTGCCGTGTGTAGGTACCTATAATACACACTGGCAAGTAAAACATTTCGTATCGTTTGAGATTGTTAATCATTAAATATTTTAATCCTTGTTTATAAGCTATAACTATAAGCTGTGCGTATATATATTGTTATATTCAATAGCTATATTGTATAACGAACATGTTATTATAATACCTAAAGTGTATAATATGAATACACAGAAGCAAATATTTTCGCATTTTCTCGTGACTAACACAAAAGCTAATACCTATTTATGTATGTATTAGCATTTTAAAGCCACCGGAAAACGAACAAGGAATATTAATATTATCGTTTTTCTCTCCGAAAATCTTAAAAGATTCGAGTGGTCTCAATTGGTAAAACAAAAGTTAATATATACAGTTTAATATTTATTGGTACGTTTAAAAAAACATAAAAAAAAAACACACCATAATATCGTCGTTTACAGTAATGGCCGTTTACGAATTGTTTGAATAAAAATATCAGTTTTTGGTTAAAAAAAAAAACCCAGACGTGTTGCTGATTGGTACAATTAGTTTGAATATTTCAATTGATTTAATATAATAATATACATAAATATACACTTTCAAAACTTAATTATTTGCATTTCGAAAAAGCGAACCTACTGTTATTAAAAATTGATGAACCATTACTTTTATAAAAACTGCATTTTTTTTTTTTTTAATTTAGTTTAGTAAAGCCCGACGTGAAATCCGAAATGTTGTCGTAATAACTGTCTTTTAAGTTTAAAAATGTATTATAATTGGAGCTTTTAAAATAAAGATTATAATTATAATAATTTACTATAAGTATATCATATATCTAATTTTAAACACTTTCCAATGCAAATTAAATTTTCAAATTTTAATTAGATAAACGTTGTGATGAGGAAAAATTAATAATGGATGATCCACTATCTCGACTATATAATTAAAAGCGATTAAGACAAGCAGGCTCCTCACTCGTGATACGCTTTAAATAAATTAAGCTCTTTCGTAAAATATATAATAAACCGAAAACGATAAATGCGTGTCTCCGTTAATGTGTATATTTCTTAGAAAATACGTTTTTAAATGCAAAAATACTTTTACTGGTTCCATCGGCTTTCATAAACATTTTTCTTTTATTTATCACTGATTTTGTACAACGGTCCAACGAATATAAATGGACTTTATTTAGTATTTATTTTTTCTTTCTGATTTCAGAATAACAATAAATACATCATTGAGTGCGAAAAACGATTCTAACTTCCGAGCATGTCTGGTCAAGACGTTGTTAAAACGACGTTTCAAGAATTTTTAGTGATTTTTGTGAAAAACTACTGAGAAGTTCTCCACTTTCGAAACTGTGTTCAATTTCCAATCTGTAGAGATGCCGCATAAAACTTTTTAAGCTTTTTTACTGCCCACAAAAAAAAAGTGTTAACCGAAAAAAAAACACACGTCATTGTAAAACCAATAGCTTTCTTGCTTCACGCCGAATCTAAAAAGAAACATATGAAATCCCTTAAGAATAACAGTTTTTGTGTTTCCGAACAAAATTATTATAAAATGTGTAGACAAAATACGTTTTTGTATTATTTAAAAAGATATTTTTTAGATACTTATATAAATACTTTTGATATAATATTATAGAAGTTATAGAAAACTAAATATAATTTACAGTGTTTTTGAGTGATTAAAATCCCTTGGTTAATGGTTTAATTCGCGGAGTAAAATTAATAAATATATTACATTATATAAATTTATCGTTTACAAAAATTCAAATTTAAATAGATAAGATATACATAACTTAATAGATATTTATTTTGGAAAAAATACAACTTGCAAAGATAAAATCTGCATATAATTTTAAACCCGCTTAAGAATCTAAAACGTTTTAAAGTACCCCGAATATAATATTTTAAGTATAATAATATGGTATTATAATCTACAAACTTTTATGCACATAATATATTTGCACGTAAAACTATTAAATTAATTTTTAATACAGGCGAAAATTTGATTGTTTTTTAATAAATACTTCATAACCTGCATAATATAATAATATATATATATAATATATAAAATCTAAACACCACTGATCGCTGTATCTCAAAAACTACTCGACGTACGAACTTGAAATTTGGAATAGTGGTTCCTCTAACGCTTTTGCCGTGCAATAAGAAAGGATTTTCAAAAATGTTGAGTTTAGATAGATTAATTAATAATAATTATTATTCGCCGCCAATACGCGTATTGTGCTGCACGGCACGGCGGCCCGCGGGTTTCCGGCTACCTGTAACCTATCCTTATAAGTGTTTGATATGTCGAATTGTTCCGAGAGGCTTATCGATAAAAAATAATCTCCTTACGTGCACGCGAACGAATGTTCATTTCATTTGTGCGCCGTACTACCAGCGCGAGCGGTTCGGACGTGCATGACATATTATACGTTATGATTTTTATATATCAAATACACATTTTGGCAAACAAATGTATAGAAAAAAACAAATCTTTAGCACGAGCTATTATAAAATAGAACAAATTATTCATATAGAGTTGGCATTATCAATGTTTTTAATGGGCAACGAAGTGCATAAAATCCGTTTTAACAATGTTACCCGTAATATTCTAAAATAATATTGTAAAAATGAAAAAAAAAAAATACATACGGGCGAAGCCGGGTAATTCAGCTAGTATATTATAATATTATAGGAACAAATAATTAAAAAATGTCTCATATAAACAAATTATTCTATTTTTGTTCAAATAAAAATATTTAATATTAATTTATTGTATTTTGTTCGATTTTCACATAAACAAATTATTCTATTTTTGTTCAAATAAAAATATTTAATATTAATTTATTGTATTTTGTTCGATTTTAACTGATTCTAGTTTCATTTGATCAGAAATATTTGACTACTATATGAATTACAAATGTTTTCTATAAATCCCTATTGAAAACATTAGAGTCATCCCAGAGACATTGGTGTGAAGATGTTGGATCTGGAAAATTTGATTTATTTTAAAGTCATAGACTAGATTGGACAATTTGTTAAACGATTGCAAGTTTTTTTTTTTATATAGAACTAACCCGAATTTGCATAATATTATGTATGCATAAGGCCAATTGGGATAATTATGTTAATTCAATTAGATGCTATGGGACAAAACGAGTTTACTAAATAATTACTGTAGGAGAACCCGAGGCATGACTGGCCACGGAATATATAGCTCAACTTAAAATATTTATTTACTTATCAATATTCTATTATTATAATATTATATACATATCGATAGATGATTGTATTCTTACTTCTTAGTGATGAATTCAAGAATCATGACACTATTTTTAGTTTTCAGGTTTCAACATATCTCTTTATATTTCAATTTTTACTTATAAAAAGGTTCATTAATTTATGTTTATAGTGTAAGGTGTGTAGTTCAATTGTAAATTTTGAAAAAATATTTCCAATATTTATTATAAAAGTAACAACAGGGAAAAAAAGAGAAAATTATGATATTCAATGAATTTTAAAAATGACAAATTGTACTTATTGGGTTATTTTCTTAAATTAATATCATGTTTTTTTAATTCACTTTTAATTGTTCACTGCTAATGGATATCTAAGGTGTTTCAGTTCTAAGAACCTTGTCTATATATAACATAAAGTAATTATAACTATATAATATGATAACTGATGACGAAAATATGAATTTAACAGACTCGACAACAAATTTAACGTCGATTCAGTGAACATAACTCGAGGGAAAGAAGGAATTGTGTGTATAAAAGGGTCTTAACTTCTAAGTATACTTAACAATAAGTTATGGAAATTACAAAATCCTATAACTAGAAAATAGATGTAAAAATGATTTACAGTCAGGCATTAGCCTTTGTCAAAACCATTGCATGACATAAACTGAAATTTGATTTTTCTGTGTTTGATTGTTAAAAAGAGAAAATATTATTTGAAATTCGAGAAGTGGAAGAAACACGAAAGACGGTAGACTAGGTACTTCAAACGACGACGTAGTTCTTTACAAAAGAAAACCAAAAATCAAATTTTTCTTCCTATCTGCAAGTGACTACTTGAATTAGCATACCTATGGTTATTATCAGTAAGCACCTATGATGATAGATAACATATTATATATATTTATTTTTTTGTATTTTCTGTAAATCCAAGCGATCTTATAATATTGTTCACATAGGATTAGGAAAACCAAAATGTCGAAATACGTTCGTCGAACAAATACGTTTGTTGTAGATAACACCTTGACCTTATTATAATAAAATGTATCCATGACCGGAAATAAGACCCACAGATTGTAAATAGGTGATGTGATGTTTACGCACAGCACTGTAATCGAGAAGGACCATTTCCTTTCAAAAAAAAGGTACTTCCCATTTTCCAACACATTTTTTTTCAAACAAGATTCATGACTATTTTACTCCAAATCTTATATTAATTCTTTAAATATTCAAATTATTTATTTTACTTAATATGCAATTAAATGGCACATACTCTGTTGATTTGTATTCTTATACAATATAAGTATCTATAACACTCCTTAAAAATTGACTATAATTTGTATATTATAATAATATATTGATTTACAGTTATTATAATTAAAAATCAACATTTTACTATATTTTATTACAATGATTTTTAATTTAAATTTATTTCTGTTAGCTGCGCATAAGAATATTTACTTGGTCAGAAAATGACAAGTACCCAAAATCCAAATTAATAAAATTTGACAATTTTCTTATTTCGATTACGGAAAAAAGTTGACCTTGTAGGAAAATACTCTTGATTTTGTTTTTTTTTTTTAAGGAAAATGACCAGTAACTCGCTATACCTAATTTTTAGTAGAAAACGGCTACGGCACCGTTTTTGACGAGGAGTGAAAGACTTTTTTGCCCAAACGGAAGTCGCGTCGCGTCCGACATATTATAATATGTGTGCGTGTGTCAGATATCCCGCCGAATAGTCGGCGAATCTTTGAGCGCGTGCGTACAAAATAATATACTTAATAATATAATAAAAAGCGCTTACTTTGCCGTCGCTATTGACGAATCCGGAAGTCCAACGACCGGAAGCCGTCGTCGGTCCGGACCGGTTTCCGGTGTCGGACGTCGGCGGCCTGCCGCCTCCGCCGCCGTCTGGCCACCGCGGCCGCGACCGATCGTCTCTTGCGCCGGCGGCCCGTGGACGGCGGCGGCGGCGGTGGCGGCGGTGGTCCGAAATTGATGACCGTGCCGGGCGGCGCGTGCTTGACCGGCAGCAGTTGCACGTAGTCGCCGCGCGCCGAGTGGATGACGCCGGACGCGGCCACCGCGAATGTCTGCAACCGGGCCGAGGCGGGCACGGTCACCAGCCGGGCGGCCAGCAGTATGGGCACCAGCACGGCGGCCGCCACGACGCCGCACCCGAGCACCAGCATGGCTATGATGACGACGACGGTGCGCCGGGTGCCGGCGCCGCCGCCGCCACTGTCGTCGGCCGTGGCCGAAGAGGACGACGAGGACGACGACCGGCGGTGGTGATGGTGATGATGATGGTGGTGCGGCGGCGCGTCCCTGCTGTGCTGGTGGTACCGGTACTGGTACTGCTGGTGTTGTGGTTTTTGCTGCTGTTGCTGTTGTTGTTGGTGGTGATGGTGGTTGTGATGGTGGTGCAGATGGGTCCGGTGGCACGAGGTCGCGGTGCCGCACGGCGGCGGTTCTTCCTCGCCGCTCGACGCGGACGGCGAACGGTCGTCCGTCTGCGGCAATATCGTGTACTCGAGCTCGGCCACCAGGTCACCGGCGCCGTGTTGGGCGCGCACCGTCTTGAACATGCGGTGGCGGCGGCGGCGCAGGAGGAGGCGTCGAATCGCACGGGCCCCGCAGACACCTGTGCAATCCGTAAAACGTACGATCTTATTTATTTATTCAAATACGCCCAATAACAGTTTGAAATTCGAGCAGTCTTGTTTTGGAGGGTATACGGAGGCATACCCATTTTCACAGAATTAGGGTATACTCTGTAAGAATAGTACGATTACCTGTTATATACGGTGCATAATAATATATATGCAACGTATACGGTCGTACACATTAACATATTTTTTTTTAAACTACGCAATCTGTATTCTGCAGTGGTCGGGAGTAGTTATAACTCACGACGCCACACAGTAAATCGCTACTTTATTTGTAGCGATTATATCGAAGCGTTGCCACAATACACCTAAAATGTAGCGAAGCGCTAGAAATGTACGGTTAGCGTAGAGAGAAAATTATCATTATTTTGTCGCTAACCTAAAACCTATTCGTTGATAGTAAAAATATTGAAAATAATGATGAGTGTATTGGTGCATTTTTCGGGTTCAACTCACGGTCAACTCACGTAGTCAAATCCCACGTAGTCACCAAATACAAAATCAATAAAAACTACAAACTCCCAATTTTAAATGAGAAAAAAAATGTAATTAAAAAAAAAATTAGTAATGCGCTATATTTAATGAATTACGTAAGAAATAGCACACTGCATTTAAAAAAAAACTAGAGATAGCGATAGCGAACTACTTTTTTGAGGAAGTAGCTGTAGCGTTAGCACTTTACAAAAAACCAATACCGTACCGACCATTGGTATTCTGAATTATTTTATATTACCACATTATAATTATCGATTATGTGTAAATTAGAACCGCGTGTTACAAATAAATAAGATCGGTTATTACTATAAGTGTGTAACGTATTAAAGTATTGGTACCTATTATAGTAGTTAATAGTCGTTCGTAACCGTGATTATTGCATTGAGGAATGTACAAATTTAAACAATTTAGTAATTCCAAACAGATCATATAACCAGAACCAATCTATAAACAATAATTTTTAATCAGATTTAATTTCTCCTGACAGCAAAACTCATTTTATCACAGATTATAATATGATTTTATACGATCAAATTAACACGTGTGTACAACGGCATATATAGTGAATGAGCTGTTTATGTGGAATACCACCTGTGCTCTGTGGTATGGTATAAAGTGAAGAAAACAATTTTGGATAGCTTCAAGGCATTGTATAATAATATGATTATTGGCTGAGGGTGGCCAGACTATAAAATTATATAATATGATAATCTTTTGTACAATTATAAATTATAAGATGGTGATAAACTTCAATATTTTCAAAGAACTCAAATTTCGTTTTTTCTCGAACTTTTATGAAATTTTAATCTTGCAAACTTTAATCGGATAACAATGCGATTATATTATAATCGCAAAAACTGACAGGGACTATAACACTAGAAAAACAAAAAATAAAAATATTTTCCTAGGGTAAAGCTATTTATATAGGTAATTCATAAAATATAAACTACCTATATATTGTATATATAATACATCGATGTCGAACTTTATTTTTCTTGAACCGTTCGAAACATTACCCGAGTTTGAAGTGTTCGATTTCGAGTCGTATTAATTTTCAACAAACTTCTAACAGTTCAAATTTTTCAAAGTTTGTGGTGTTCGAGAACAAATCTCTAAATAATATGCTATATTCCTATTATATGCATTATACAATCATTATATAATGCGGAGACCACTGACCAGGGGTGGTTTTTTTTATCGTGGGACAGTACTTTTTTTTTGTCGCATTGTTCTTAACAATAGTGTTGAGTACATGAAATTGTACTCTATTTATTTTAATTAAATTATTCATTTATATTTTATGGTTCGACCTAATGCATTTATGCGTGTTAGTACAGTAAACATACTGCCCTGCAAAGAAAAAGTTTATACTATACTAAGTGTACTGTCATATACTAGAATTATTATTGTATTTTATGTCATATTATCTTTATTAATACAAATGTATTTATTTACGGCATTTTACTATAGTTAATACATTTATAAACGTTTTAGAATGATCATTAATTAATAATGTCGTAAAATATTTCTACGTCTTTTTTCTTTAGTAAATAGAAGTATATATGGCTTATATCGCTAAGTAATAACATAAAAAGAACTTTAATTCATATAATTTGTCAATAATACTTTTTTATTGTTATTTCATTGTATTTCTCGTCAAAAAAAACTATGTGGATATGTTTTATATTCTACTAAATTAAATAGAATAGCAAATAATAAAGGTATAAGAAAATAAAAATACAAACACTTATTCCTCTCAAAACTATTATATTTGTTTTTACGACAAGTATTTTACTTGGGAGGAGGAGTAACACTGTCTAGTTCCATAATATAATAATTATATTTATTCGCCATAATATTATTATAAAGCTTCTACTATACAGTCTTTGTACCTACATTATACATTAATTTATACATAATTATTTAATATAAACAGCATATTTTTATGATGAGGATCTAATAAATTCAAAATGTAATTTATTGTTTTAGATTTTTGAATCTGGTCACCATAATAATGTACCTAAGAGTGATGCACGGTCTGCGACTGATGCGCTGTTGCTGGGGAAGGGATGATAGAGCTGTGATAAGACGATAAAATAATAATACAATAATTATTAATGATTGATTTCAACGTAGAGTTACCGAAAATCTAATGTTCTCAAGTTATAAAGATAGTTTTTTTTCTTTTTTCAGGTTTGGCGTTAACTGTTAATCATTAGAAAAAACAACGAAAATTTGAGAAAATGTGAATTAACAGCTCTTACCAAATCAAAATCGATTTTATATTAGGTAGATAATCGTATAATATGTTGTACCTACATTTATTATTTAGTTACGTATTTGTTTTTTTAAAACTATTAAAATATAGCCATCAGCTGACAACCATCAACACAAATTTGAAATTAAAGCGGTAAGAGTAGTATAAAGTCTATATTTTTCTCCAATTTTTATACGTATATAATATATTATAGCGTAACTTATCGCTAATCAACATTGAACATTTTACTTTAATTATTATTTTTATCGCTCAGATAATATATTATTATTTTATATAATATTAACCTGGTACAACCGTTTTTAATGCCATTACAAATTTACGACGCTGAATAGTTTTTTAAGTTCGAATTTTGGAAAAATTGATACATTTTTTATTGTTTTACGATAGGTATCAAAACTGTACATTCTACTAGTACCTATGCAAAAAATTGTATTTTCACTTTTAACCTCGGAAAATGTTATTTAAAATCAACCACATAATATCGTGTTTGGTCGGGTAAAAGTGCGATCACAATTGAATTGAATTTATATGTTTACATAAATCCCACGCAACAGTTCGGTTTCAATATGGGTACACACTACACACGTCGCACATATATATTATATAGATTCACTTTTTTCTTTGCCTCCTCGGCAAAAATATTTACCGTCGAGACATTTTCGATATTATTTCTGTCCTTATTGCATGTTCTTATTTTATTTGTATGACCGTACCGAGAGTATCGTTTTTTTCATTGGTACCTACCTACATATTATTGTTATAGTTTTGCCATTGCTACAACTGCAGTCGTAGACTATTTGACTTGCGTCTTCTCCCGTTATTTATGAACGGAATGTTGCAAAAACATGTCCCCGGGCTCATCGCGTCCCCGTGCCCCCCCCCCGACTTAGGTGCTCGTATTATGAGAGTGCGCGTGTTGTGTAATATGATGATTGATGGGTGTGTAAGCCAACAATCGAATTCGCGACGATTCTTTTGCGATTTCGAAAATAAGTAAATATCGATCATTTCAATATAACGTGCGCGCGTCACGAAACAATAATAATAATATTATGTTCACGCGCAAAATGTTGTGTGTCGTTAGGAAAAAAAAAAAATTACGAGTCTGTATATTATTATTATTATAATTGAGTAATAACTATTATATTATTATTATTATTTGTAGGCATAATAATATTGTTACAACGAAAACTGCCCTGTCGTGCAAAGGCGTCGGTGCGTTACGACTCACGACGTAGGTATGTCTGTATTTTATGACATAGTAAATAGTGTAATAATTGTTTATAATATTATTAGTAAGATCAAACTAAATCACTGTCGAGCTGGTGGTTTTTTTTTTAAAAAATAACATAATTTTTCTCGTGCAGTCCGACGACGACACGTAATTACATAAATAATTGTTATGTACGGTAGTCACAGCTTATTATTGGACTCCCGATTAATTGATACATTTACCATATTATTCGCGATTCGCCTACATCGGACTCAAACAGGCTAATCCCGATATGCACGTTTATTATTAATACGTCGTAGGAAATCAATATTAATCTATAATCGGACTATGCACTACACTGGTTGACAATGTAATCAATGTGTATTTTGAAGGGTGTATTTCCAAATTTTTAGCCCATTTTTCCGATTTTATAGCATATTTTTGGCGATTAATACTATTTCCTCGACTCATCGCATCGAAAAGTTTAAACGTCTTTGAAAGTATATTTTCTTACGTAATTTGAGGTCTTACAAATTAATTTCCATCATCAATTTCTATGGTTTGTTCCTTATGAATGACGACATACATTATAGATTATGAAATGCATAAAAATGAATATATTAATAAGTAAATAGACGGATATAGTATAATGTTGTATGATGTATAATAGTATAATGTAATGCCACACATGTTACAATAATTCTTGCACCTTTCACCATTTCGACTCGTTCGGTTAACGGACTCAAATGCTCTGGTCCCCAAAGTCCAGTAAGCGGCGACTACTGTAATATTATTTTCAGGTGGCGGGCCGCTATATATCACGAATATTGTTAATTATTGTGAAATATGTTGCATTTATAGGTATGCGTGTTTAATAAATAATATTACCTATGGAAAAACGAAACACGCTGCAGACGAAATAATAATCGAGAAACGCATTGAAACGGTTTTTTTTTTCAAAGATATCAACACAATAATACTATGCTCGCGTCGTATATAATATAATATAGGTACTATTATGTGTGGATAGAGCCCGCGAACAATATAGGTACCTAATTGTTTAAAAACACGAATTCAACGTGACACATATTATATTTTATTAATTTATTAATCGTCGCGATAGCGACACGACAATGCTAAGCTTTCAATTCAAACAAATCGTGAGAATTCATTATATACCTTCTATATACCTACTCGATACATATATATATATATATATATATATACGAGTATATAATATAATGTAATATATATATAATAATACGCACGTTCGGACAAAAGAACGTAACGCGTGTGTAATACTATTTACGCGTACTTGTCCGTGTGTAGTGGTGAAGGGGGAATTAGGGGGGGGGGGGGCGCTGGGCACGGTGTCCAAACGAACTTTAACCCGACTATACATAATATACAGTATAAAATATATATGAAGTCGTTTCCAGTGCGGTTCGGTTCGGTTAAAAAAATAATGAAGTTTAAATTTATGGTAACTGGGTTACACGCGGTTATACACGTCGTGTACGTAGATAATATGAATATCGTGTGCTCATATATATATATATATATATTATATTGTATACATTATATATTATAGAGAACACGGGACGGCCGAGTTAAATTTATGGTTATTCGGCGTTTTGGCGTGCACCGAACGCGCGTGAGTGTGCGCGTTATATATAGGTATGTACCTATATAATATATATATATACCATAAACCATGTACCTACAGCTCCGCGAACTGTTACAATATGATTGCGAACAATGTTATTTTTTTTACGGTTTTTGTCTCTATATCCACTAGCATAACTTTTATTAATATATTATACAAAGTACTATGGGTAGTTTCAGGCCGCCGAGTCGTTTATTAAACCGCGACAGTTGCCGCTGCAATGTAAGTATGGCTGCGTGTTGCAGCGTGTCATGTTGGGCGCGACGAATCTCTGGAACACCTTACCGGCTGCCTACAGGGAATTTCAACGGATTTCGACTACGACTATGACTTGGGTACCGACGAACGTGTCCGCGAAATGTACTACAACGTACTCCGACTTTCGACTTTCGACTTTCAGTTATTTATTGTTACGCACACACGCGCGGGGTGATCCGTTTAACGAATAAAACACTCATTGTTTCAGAAAAAACCAATGTTTTTAACGTTAAGAACAGCGTAAATATTTCTTTTACACAATTTAAAGTCGTTTCAAAACAACATTTTCGGTATAAAAAAATTATATTTTTTAACCTTCTTTTTTTTTTTAGGTGATTTACTCTTTTGAATGACAGCTCACATTTTTTATTTCATATTCCAGAACAGAATATTATTCAAAACATTTCGATTTATAAAAATCTAATTTCGGAGAAGTATATAGGTAGATAGTTTATTAGTTATAGCTATTTTAAGTTTAAATAAACGAAGTGACATACCATAATATAGCAATATTTTCAGAGTGAATTCTGTTCCACTCCGCTCATCAAATTTTTAATACTTATACATTATAAATTACTCGTCCAAAATTCGAATTTTATATATCAAAAAAGATATTCCAAAATATATTCTGCTTTTGAGTAAGGAATTAAAAATGCATGTTGGCACTTGAAAAGGAAATTTTTTAGAAAAATGTTGTTTGTGACGACTTTGGATTATATTTAATAAAATATTTTCAAAAAACTTCAAAAGTTTTGGAAATAACGGGTGTCTTATATAAAGGTTAAATACTTAAATGGTTCACCTGGTTTATTATCTTTATTATTATTGTGCTTGCACTGTGGGTGAAAATACCACGACTACGAGCACTTATATACTGAAAGGTATACAGGTAACTCCACTCTGCTGTTTAGTAGGTATCAATAATGCACCTCTCGTGAATATTAGGTAACTGTAATCGTGGATATGTTAAATCTGAATTCGATAATCGATCATTGTATATACGATGAAGAATTATTCCTTACAGATAAAGATAATATGGTCTGTCAACGTATATTATATTTCTATACAGCTATAAATTAATAATATTATAAAATTATATCCAACCATAATAACTAGGTACTATTTTGTTATCTGTAAAACCAATGACAACCATATTATATAAACAAAAACATATTCGATTTTCGCGAGCTGAAATGAAATTCAGGTTTGAGCCACCCTATATAATATGTCGACCTATAACATGGGTTGAAAAACGGAGCTACAAATCCTCCCGAGTATTAAGGAATCTATTAATAATAAAAATGTTTAATGAAAACGGTCAGGTATAGGTTTTGAGTCAGAGGACTATAGCAGAGGACTAAGGACGAAACATCCGTTTATACATATATTATATAGGTATATAAATCTGTATCGCTATTTTCTATGTTAAGGTTAAAAATCAATATTTTGGGGACGAGTTCCCCCTAAAAGTGCGCCCAATTGTCGAGGTCTCCTGTTCTCACTGGTCCTCGACTGCAGTGACTTTCGGGACTATAGGAAACGGTGTGACTATATTAAGTACGGCTTCTCCACTAATATCGTACATAGGTTGCATATACCTGCATCGACGTCGTCGCGTATACGATATTTAAATATTATATTATATGCGGGCAAAACGCCTTCGTCGTCGTCGTCGTCGTCGTCGTCGCCATCTCTTGTACTTTCCGCAATTATTTTACGCTTTGTAAACAAATCCAATTTAAAACGTAATATTTTTCATAACGCATATTATAATGTATACGCCGCAGCTATTCGTTCGCTGCCGCGGGAACACGCATAACAACAATATAATCCCCAGACGTGAATCGAGAACGTTTTTTTATTTTTCTTCTTCGTCCAAGTGCACAACAGTTTTTTCGGAATTCCGACCGATAGGAGTATATTTTAATAATATTATGCACTAGAGTTGGAATATTAATTCATTAAAGTTTTTCGATATATTATACCTTCCGCCAAACACACATATTTTAGCGCCCGAGTACATATACCTAGCGCGTATAATATATACGAAATATACGGGTTTTAATACACTTCCAAACATTCCGTCGGCACTGGGGAAAAAATATCCACAACGGTTTTTTTTTTAAAAAAAATTCAATTTAATTTACTGCGCTCCGTAATAATATCATGTATACATGACGATTCACCAAGCTTGCTCGGCACCCTTTTTTCTTCAATAATGTATTTTATTCGAAATCTGATTTTAGGAATTTAAAATATACATAAACACCATATTTTTGAATCCTTGTTATATCCTCAGTATAAAGATATAAACGCGTTGACTAAGAAACTACTCGTTAACATTTTGAATTAGGAACATAAACATTTTCAAAAAAAAATTATCCGTTAAATAATTTAAAATAAAAAAGGGGGGTTTTCATTTTAAAATCATAAGTTAGTCACAGAAGACAGAACACTCCATTAAGGAGTACAAAAAAATTCAAGAATTTAATAATATAACCTCTAAGCAGTTATATTTGAAAATTCCAAATCAGAATTTATTTCAAATTTGAATAAATTTATTATTAAATGAAAAAACTGTGGCGAGGCATGCCTGCAGGTTAACCATCACCCTTTTTATAGGACAGGTGCCGACGTGTCTCGTATATTTTAACAAATATTTTACATCCGCAGACTTTTCCAACTATATAATATACCTATATAGTATATACTATACCCAGGTTCGCGATTATCGTGTCTTGCAGTCGGATTACTCCGTCATCGCTAATGTTCGAGTTGCTTTTCGTGCGACCGGGCCATAATAATAGGCTATTTAGCTGCAAAACGTCTCGAGAATCGCGTGTCTTGTGCGTATTATAGTTACGGGAACCGCTATACACTTTTCAACTCGCGTTCACCATGACATGACATAATATAGTTATAGACAAGGAGTCAGGAGATTCACCGGGCACATGCCACCTCGAAATCTGATTTTTGACTTTTTTAAAAATACTAAAATACCATATTATTTTTGATTTTGATTACTTATTATTAATGCCTACTACGAGAGATTTTGTAGTGCCATTTGAGAAGTGTCTCGTGGTGGCAAAATTAAGTTTGTCAATATTATTAATGAGAGCTATCCTTTTCAGTAGGAAGGTGATTTTTTTTTTTATATTATTTTGATGTGTCTACGTCAAACCTCGGACGAATGGTTTCCAAGTTATTAAACATTATGCGTAAGATAATAGATATTAATATTATGCTATTGTATGTACGTAACATAAAATATAATACATAATATCGTGTAATATTAGTTATTAATTGTTTGTATTTATAAAAAAGTTTGGTAAGATATTCGACAAAACAGGAAGGATACTAGGTATTGTTTGCTTTTTAATTGATTTGCAGACTATAGAATAGGTTTGTATGCAAGCTATAGGATCAGGCCCGTATTTAGGGGAGGGCCAGGGTGGGCTATTGCCCCTCTTGTGAAATTTTTGGGGGCGATAAATTTTTATGGACTTTTTTTTTATTCAGCTCCCCCCCCCACCCGCGGTGCGGGTGGCCTTGTTCCCCTCCTCTTTCTGCCACAAATTGGGGGGCGGATTTTTATAAGTGCCCCGGGCGCCTAAATTCTAAACACGGCCCTGTATAGGATACAATATGTAATAATTGTGTGAATAATGAGTAATGACTAATAAGAACATGGATAAACAAATATTAAATTAACATATATTTAAATTGTATGTATAAGCCATTCAGCTGGACGCCCGGGCTAGTATCGACAGTTAGTATCGACCATTAGTCTCATCATTACATCGAGTTTAATAAGCCGGAAACTATTTGTTCGAATTTTAATTTTAACACGTCAACATTTAATAAAAATCATCTGCTGAATAATTTAAAGGTGGAATTAAATGGTGGTACAAAAAATCTCAATTATTCAAAAATATTGTTTTTAAGTATACTTAAAAATTCCAAAAACCAAATTTGGAATAAATGCATTATCAAAGAAAAACGGGTGAGGTTACTTGGTGAATCACGCTATATAATATTATTAAATGTGTTCAAATATTATAATTATTATATTGTGTACCTATCTCCGGCTATAAGCGTCGGAAATGTTCGGGATGCAGTGTGAGGTGTGATATATATAGAACATTCTAACGGCGTTCAATAACACGATGATGATGATGATGATGATGATATTATTGTAGCAAATTTTAATATTATCGTAATATTCTATTCGTTCCCCATTCGCGAGTGTTTGATAGAACTTTTAAAATAAACCACACGTCATATTATTACTATCACGAAAAAACGAATTGTTTTTATAAAAATCTATCGGTCCGGAAATTGTTGCTTGAACTGTTGGCCTACAGCATAGAATACCCAGTTGTTGTTGTTATTGTTGTTTATGTACATTCGACATCATGATTATAATTTATATATTGCACACTGCGGGTTGGTCGTTTACCAACCGGAACACAGCAGGGACAACTTTGCAGTGCATAGCCAAAAAATGCATTTTTGTTCAACGTCATAATGTTTGGATTTACAGTGTCAAAACCACGATAAACAATTAAAAATGCACATTCATACCCATACGTATATTATTTCCATCGTGAACAGAGTTAGATTTACGATTTATTTTCAAGCGCGACAGTGCCACATCGTGTTCAGTTTACCGAATTATTTTAATTAATTATTATTTGTCGATTTGATTAACGATAATACCTGTATATACACAATATTATATTGTCTATAGGTATAGGTACTAAAACTAAAACATAAATTATGACTGAATGGATCGCGTGTTGTAGATTCGTCATTCCCGCGTATTATTATAATATGGGACAGGCCAAAACAAATGAAACTCAAGGACGGATATTTTTCACAAAGCTGTAAAACCGAACGACATAGCCGTTTTAATTGGTTTTCCGTCGTTGTGTAATCACTTTAATCAGTCGATTTAAAATGGAACGTACCTACGCATGCATAACTTGAAGGGTGTATGAATATTCACGTTTAAATTGAAAATCTTCTCTGTTTCGTGTTACACGTTTTCATTGCGTCGTTATCCGATTTGATTAGGAGGTTTTGATAAATACCAATTAATACTATTGCGCCGTTTGCTTACTGTTCCTATAATCGGATATTATTGTTCGTAATATTGACTATACCCTCCTCCACGGGGATCGTCAAAAATATCACCAATTTAAAAGTTCTAAATAATAAAATATAGTATAAGTAGAATATATAGTTTGAGAGAAATGAAAATATTATATTATTTTCAATAATTAGCCTCAAAAAAAATAGTATATTTACTATTATTATAGACTCATCGTATAATAAGGTATATTTTATATTATAATTAATTATCGTCTTGTATTCCGAGCTGAGCGAAATAATTTACGGTGCACTGCGAGCACGTCGTTCGCGTTTTCGACGAAATCCTTAAACCGTTTCCGGAATCAAAACCGAGCTCATATTTTGTGTCCTGCGACAGAACGGTTATTTGTAGCGAACGTTAAAATGGGTCCATATAATATAGTTCTATTATACAGTGTACGTCGTATAGACGCAAAACATTCTATTCGTCGTTATTCATTGCGCTGTCCTACTTGCAGGAGACACCCACGCCAGTTATCGGCACTTTTTGATATTGGCACGGTTTCGAAATAAATATTTATTTACTACGCCGCATAAGCAAACAATTGTTTACAATACGAGACCTAATGGCAAATAACATGACGTAAGGTTCGGGCAAATAATGCACTCGGTTGTATTTCTGCAATAACGATTCGGCAGTGCTATTGAATACTTCAACAGTGGCGTTTTTCCGAGAGGGGGGAGGGGCAACGGTGGCATATTTTGCTCCCACCTGAGGGCTGAGAGCTTTTCATTTAACTCGATCGCGCGTGCTACAACGACCCGTCGTTATATATAATGCGCACTTTAATATAAAAAAAATGTTCTACTTTAATTTATTCTTACGTCTATGTAAGATAATGTTTATACAATAAGCGTTAGTGCTGCACGATGGGCGTTGGGTTGATTGTGGGCTCAACTTTTCTTTTTTAAATATAAATTAATGTATATAAACACCTGCAGACTGCCTCATCAATAAATTGTTTTAGGGGACTGATGAATGTATACATTCCAAGGTATTCACTTATTTGTTTGATAAACATATATCACTGCATTTTGACTAAATATGAGTATAGTAGTAGTTTATATGTGCTAGAGTCTAGCACATATAAACTACTAGCAGCTAGACAATCAAGAAGTAAATTATTATTTATTACAACATTCGATTTGATATTTTTTGGTATGGATTGGAAATATTTAAGGTATTTGGATAATATTTGATTGTAGCATCCGGACTGAAAATTACTATAGCTGGTGGTTTGGAGAAAAAGGTTTTTTCTCGTTCTCGCTGGAAATTGCGGCATCCGGTTACTAACCGTACATTTATTACAATCGGTGGTAATATAATGTATTATGTACATAATATTAATATTATTGTTTATTTTTTACAGAGTGATTCAATAATTTCCGGCCACCCGCGTATGTTGTATGTGACTTTATGCCGATTTACTAAAACCGTACGAAAATAACATTTGACCAGCATAATAGTCTATTTTTAGGCAAATTAATCGAGGCTATCGAGGCTATCGAGGCGGTCAGGTGGACAAACATCCACACAGGTACACTATTTTATTTCTTATGTACAATGTACATAACACTAATACGTCTGGAGTAATTGCTTTCCCTATGCACCAAAAGTTACATTAAGAAACTTATTGAACGTGTAACATTTTAAATAGTCTAAAGGAGAATAGTGTACTGATATTTGCTATTAAAAAATAATTACTAATATCCAATTTATAAATTTAAACCATAACAATTTATCCGAAGTCTGATCGAAAACAATATTTAATGATAAAATGCACTCTAGTTGGCCGTAATTTGAAATCGTTAAAGTCTTAACATAAATATGTTTTTGGTCTGGATACAAGATTTTGTTTTATTAACTTCGTAACTGATTTTATATAACGCTTTGTTTATAAATGGTTGCCATTGGTTACATACTATTAAAATAAATATTGAAAGAATTTAATTAATTTTAAAAACATATTATTTATGATTCATAAAAATTGTCCTTGTATAGTGGAAAAATATCGAGTAGCCGTGCTACGTTTTTCGATACAGTATACCTGCTACTATGTTTATAATAATATTATATATTATTATTATTATTATTAAATATTTATATAATATTATATCATACAAATAGTATACGGGTTTTAATCCTGGACGAAGCAAATCTTCTTGTCCGGCTTATTTATTCAGCATTCCATTTTCAATGTTAAAAACTTAAATAACAATATTTTTTACATTTTTGCTTATTATTATACCGTCTGGGGGCGTTTATATTAATATAAAATAAAATAACTTGTTTTAAATATTCCTGCAGTTGTATTATTTTCATTCAGTTCAACCGAATCGTCAACTATAAAGTATGATTCTGATATTCGATATAAAAATGTATACCTACTTATACTTTAAACTTTAGGCTCGATTCATCAAACCTAAAAGGTACGTTGTGTGTTAGGTTAGTTGTTACAATTAAAAAGAAAACTTAACGTTTTAAAGTCTATAGTGACCCAATAAGGACGATTCACAAATAGCAAGCCCCTATTTTTTCCTTTAAAAGTAAATTTATTAAAATTCTGAATTTTGGAATTTTTAAGTTATCATACACATGATACTCCAAAAATTTATTTGTGTGTTTTCAGATTTTTCTTACTCAGTTCCAAGGAATACTGGTGACGATAAAATGTACTTTTTTTCAAATAAGAACCACCATTTTTATTCTAAACTGTTCTGAAAATGTTTACGTATGTTAATCTCAATTCGAACGAGAGATTTCAGAGTTATCAACCTTTAAGTATACAGACCATAATAGTCCACGATAATAATAATGTTTAAAATATAATATGTGGGCTAAAATGATCATTTGAAAATCATAGTAATTGTTATCATAATATTTATTAAATTTTTATAATTTTTAAAACTTGTCTGAGTAAGTAATAATATACAAATTAATCATAGTTTACTAAACTAAATATTTTCCAAAAATCAGAGTTTGAATAAATCATTTTTTAAAGGGGGACAATATCATCATATTATTATTATTTCCAGGACCCTGCGAGGGTGGTGTTTTACCGATTTCGCGCAAATAATGCTGCTGAATAATGTAATATTTTAATAATTATGGCGTACAATATAATTCTCCACACGTATTACTGAGTAAGTGCCTACTATTATAATATATATTTGTAGAACGAAATAGTAAATAATAATATTATATGATTATTGTACGCGTACAAAACACATTTTCAATAAAAAAAAAAAAAAAAAAAAAAACGTGATCCGTTAAGTATGGTTAGGTACTATTGCGCGAATTCCCGGTATAAAAACCGTTTTCAATAAAGCTGTCGGGCAATAAACGAACGACCCCAGCTTTTTCGTATGTAAAACGTTTTTATATTTTATAATACGAAATATAAACGGGAGGCTAATAGGCTATTGCTGTGCAGTGTTCATAACAAGTTGCATTGAAAACGCATTGCATCGGCGGACGTTGTTATAATATTATTTAGTCGAGAACGATGATGATTGTGATGATGATGCTGATGATGATCGTCGAAAAGCTTTGTGTGCGAGCTTTGTGGGTCAATATTTATTTTTTATGAAAAATTCGATTAAAAGATATAATACACCACTTTTTTATTCTATAAAACTTGAACTGCATTTTAGTTGATAAATACCATATTATTATTATATATATGTGGGTAGTACGTGGTAAACGCTTTCATTAATATAAAATAAAAATAATACACTGCGAACAATATGAATATTGTTGTTGTTTAGTGAATTTTAGACGTCCATATTATTATCGTACGATATTATAATATTAAACTCTGTCGGTATAATAGTAAACTGCAACCGTTCACGGTGAAATAGTCACGAATTCGATCAGTGACTTCTGACGTTTTATTACAACTACTCAAAAAGTAATTATCGCGCGAGGGCGTGCAATTATAATTTTATAAGCTTATTATTATATTATCATCAAATGTTGAAATTACGGCTTTAGTTTTAATTGGAATTTGCTCGAGTCACAGTATAATAATATATCGGTAGTTTAACATTTTCTCAAAGATATGGCAGTATTTTTTCATTCTTAGATTTCTTGAAGTTCGTGAAGTTTTCAGCTCAAAATATGATATCAATCGACAAGTTTAACTTACTCAGAATCGGTTTTTTCCATCGCCGATTTCGATGTAACGATAAGTATAGTTGTTATAAAAACTGTTGGCGTTTTGACCGAATTGGATATATTTTACTTAATACCGATTTCGCTCGTAATTCAAAAAATATTAATAACAATATAATATTATGATGGACATAAAATCATTCGAAAATTGCCATTATTATACATGACGTGTAAAATATTATAATATTAAAAAAACAAATGTTCATTGTACTTTTAACGCAAGCTCCTATAAATTATATATAAAAAAATTATAATTTAAATATTGATAGGTATAAGAACAAAAGTCATTTCATTTGTCAGGTAAATCTGATACACCTTTTATAATACTATGTATTACTTTATAAATATTATAACTCAAACCGTCCTTATAATAATTAATTATTTTAGTGATCGTTTAGTTACAAGGCGATGATCTATACGCATGAACGTATTTAGAGGGGGAAGGGTGCTATTTCCCCGTTTGGCTAATATTTTTTTAAATTTCCATCGTTTGAATTTTTTCATAACTTTATGCATTTATTTCTTTAAATTAATATTTTTTCTAATACTTTGTAATTTCTAACCATTTTATTTTTAGTTTTATGATCATTATATTATCATTATAGAATAAATGCCTTAGGCGTTTTAAAAAATAAATAAACATCGAAAGGGACCTAACCTCCAACATTAATAATTTATTATAATATAAAAAAATATTTATACATAATAAAATAAATATTTAATTAAAGAATGTTCTTTGTAGTCACGATCCAGGAAGAAAATTAAATTTTTTTTTTTGAACATTCAAGTTTATTATGAAAATTGTTTTTTATAACTGGGCATCTTTTTTTTGCCCCTGGGAGGTAAATTCCTAAATACGGTCCTGTGTATTTGTAACGGAAACGGTGAACTGCAGGTGCGTTAAATATTTAAAAAACGCACAGGGATGCGTCGAGTTTTGCAACGTTTGCGCTTTTGTATGAGATTGAAACGAATGAAACGAATCACTTCACTTACACGCATACTATTATACCTACACAATCCAAACCTTTTTACCACCGGTGAGTACAATAATCCAATCAAACGTGGGTAGGTATACGCTCGGCTGTGTAGGTTTTTTTCGATCGTAGAAGACACTCGATTGCGTGCATCTATTTAAGTCTTTTTACCTCCACGTGCTTTTCATCAATTTTATCTCGCACGAAACTAAATATTGAAATCTTCCGTATATATTACGTACCTAGGTGTAAATTATATTTTTGCAAAACAGGCGTTGTGAGCTACGCACCCCGTAGCGTTATAATCCGTCAAGTTTTAATACGATTTGATATAATCTGCGTACGCAGAGTGATTCATCAAGCATGTTCCTAGCCACCATTCTTCCTTTAATAAGTATTATTTATTGAAATTCTAATTTTAGACATTTTTAAGTGCACTTTATTATTTTCAAATAAACTTGAATTTTTTCGTGCAATTTAATCAAATTATTTTTATTTATTAACGTTGATGTACCCTATCTCAATAAAAATATCACCTTATACAAGCCCCGTGACTTTCAATTATATTATCCTTAGCATACAAAGTTAAATAACTTGTTAACATTTTGATTGAGATACCTAGGTAGGTACATCGCTATGATGATTTGAAAATTATAGTAATTTATAATTTATGATTATATTTATTTTATTTATTTATTTTTGATTTTCAAACATTTTATAAATAAAATTGTATAATAATTATTGTTTTACCTAGTACCTACCTACGTGTATAAAAGTGTTAAATCCTATAATTTTTTTTTTACTTTTACAAGAAGGTATACTATGATAGCTCAGCATTTATATTATGTAGGTTAAGTACCTATATACAAAGAAAAATTTATTACAGCCTAAGAGTTAAATCATAAAAAAAAGATGGGAAAGTCCGGAAAGTAGATACCGCTTTGGCTTTGCTGTACATTAGGTGTCGTGTGGGTCACTGCTGTTATGGATGTGTCAAATTTGAATTCAATGATATAAAATCATTGCATACGAAAAACGATTCTGAGTGGATAAGGTGTGTTAGCCCAATTGCTAATTATACTTTATGATATTATTGCTGTTGTTCAACAATAGGTAGACACAAAAAAAGCGTGGTTCTCGTTTAAAAAAAGGAAGTTTGTAGAACCACTAGACACTCCTAAAATGGTATTAAAAAATCAAAGTATCCGAAATTATGGCCTCTAAGTATAGTTGAATATGTGCACACAACAGCTATCTCTATAATATTATTATTTAATATTTATTGGGAGCCGTTCACTAGGCCGCGACGAATATTATGATATATTATTATTATGCAGGTAAAGTATGGCAACAATATAATATAATATTCGGTAACATGGAAGCTATATTGGTACCTAAAAAATACTTTTTCACCTCCTCTAAAGTTCAAGCGGGTGCAAGTGCACTCATCTGCACCCCCAAAATTACGCCTATGAATAATTAACTATAAAATGTCTAATACATTCATAATAAGGATATAACATCGTCCTGCGGTGACCTTGTGCTATTGCAATATTTTTAAATTACGTGATTGCATATACATTATAATATTATACATTGTACAATGATATATGGGTGGCACGTCTGTGTGTTTTTTATTTATGTACACTATTTTCTGTTTTGTTTTCCGTGATATTATGTGTATAATATTATAATAATATATACTGCTGCCATCGAGCTGCGTACATGGAAGTAAAAACTTTTGAGTAGTAAGCCGACCCCGATAACATAATATATTATTACATGTTAATGTTATATATTTATATTAGATTATATATTACGTTCGGTCGACATGTTTCGTTTGTATTCTTTAACGAAACTTAACCGTAAATAACGAAGAAAAGTGCTGTTCTGTAAACGCTTTAAACACAAAACTAATTTATATTTACATTAATTACAGCAGGCTTGCGCCCCGCGGGTCACGGCGAAAATATTAATATTCAAAATAATACAACTTTGTAATGTTTGCCGTATCTTAAGAAAATATTATTAGACGATATTATTATACGTGTATTTCATTTTTAAACTAATACTTTGGGCATTATATTATAATAATAATATGTAAGAAGTAGGTACCTACAAAATATATAATATGACAAGACACAATATATTTTGTACTTAACTCGATTCATTAATATATCCTTGATAAAATAAATAGAAAATAAACAATTCAGACATATGTATTATATTGATGAATTTGTTTTACTTCGAATATTTATTTATATAGTATTATAAGAGACTGATATTTTTTGTCCTGGTTAAATTCTTACAAATACCACTTAGGTAAGCGTATAGAATATAGCTATTAGATATCACTATGTGTCAAAACTCAAAACGCATCAAGCATTATAACACCTATAGGTACATATATTATTCTAATTCTCTTTTCTGTTTTGATACCTGATTATAAGTTTAGTATTAGATAGCTGATAGGGTTATAAGCTTTATTTCGTCCAATACATTTTTAAGATGATATTATAGGTTATTGGTTCTATTAGCATTGCCCAAAACAATTATCAAATATCTATAAATTTAATGTATATTAATTATAAGTTATAAATATATAGTATGATCTAGCAATCAATATTTTACTCGTATCATGTAAAACTAAGCACAAGTCAAAACTGGGAATACCAGTGACAGCAAACTTATAATGTATTCTCGCTTTTCTTATTTTTTCGTAATTTAATAAAAGGAATAATATTATGTTCGATCAAAATGTGTATCACATAATAACTCCAACATAATAGTATCTTATATTATTATAGTGAATTAATAATGTATACAAATTTTGCATGTTTTTGAATACTTGAATATTTTAATAATTTACGAATGTTGATTTTTTTTTTTAACAATCTGGAAATCATGATTAGCATTTGGGTTGTTGTTTTTTTTTATTGTTGATTTCAATTATAATATTTCACTATTTTGTCCCAATGCTGCAAACTGTTGAAAAATATTACGAAGGCGCTGCTTTAGATTGTTATCTTACAACATGAAACAATACTTTAAATAATACAATTATAATAGTATAAATAAAACACCAAATTCCGCAATGATAATTTATTAAAATATTTTTGAATTTTATTTTCAAGCCAAGTTTCAAGTTTTCAGCCACGTTTTTACATAATATTTTAAAATTATTCGAGTATGTTTTGTCAGTTTTTAATGCAAAATGCATGCATATTTAACGGTTTTTGCTTTTAGTGCATTAAAATTACAGCACTGCTCGTTTATAAAATAAAGTTAAATATTAAATTTATGTTCAAACTTTTTAAGGTTAATTATAAAATAAATGGAAACATTTTGTAAAAATTGCATTTTAAAGAGTAGTAAATAATGACACATTATAATTGACAATTATATATAAGCACACCATAGAGGTACTATATTTTAGTATATATCATTGCAAAATCTTATATCGTTGTTATATTATTATACTTTCTTAAAATTTTATTTTTATACGTTTTAACTAGGTTTATAAAATTACAACAAAAACTATAGACGGCATGATTTATATTCCAATTTAAAAAAAAAATTATAATTACAAGTTACACATAAAAATATAATAATTTATTATGGCACGTAATAACAGGGGTAATAACAGTTTGGCAAATTAATTTTATTATTATTGAAACCAATTTATTATAAAAATGTATAAGATAGGTGTTTATATAAATATAAGAAATATAGTAAAATACAGTTTATTTTAATAATCTTTCCTATAATATTATCAAACAGTATTTTTGAAATTATTGTTGCAATTAGTGCTGTTATGTGAATTACAATATTTTAGCACGGTGTCTTGAGATAAATAAAATAAAACATAAGAAAATTATGATAACAGTAAATAAACAATGTTATGCAAAAATGTAAAGATGTAGAATATTAAGTAAGGAAGTAATATTAGTAAATTAAAGTTATACTAATAAATTATTAAATTATTCGTGTCGACGACTTTTATGTCAAACAGCAATAATTCTGACAATATTTTGCTTGACTTGATCATACCACTCGATTTTTCGTGGATTATAAATAAACAACCTGAGACACTACTTCTGGGCCAAAAATAAAGTAAAAAAGACAATTAAAATTTTTTTTTTAAATATAGGTACCTTTGATGACCATAATAATCAGGAGGAAAATATATGACTTCTTTTTTTTGTACTTTGTTAGTGCAAACAATAAATTAAACACAAATTTATCAAACCAAACTCATCCATTGTGTTTTTTTGTTTAGACATTTTTATGTTTCTTCTTCATGTACGAGGTTTTGTACACTCTAAGGTTAGCTATCAAATGTTAACAAACTATGAATTTACGGGGCAAAGGAGGATAATATTCATTGACAATAACGTAATACTTAAACAGCGTATGTAAGCAATGTCGATTATTTTTTCAGGTAGGTATTCAAACAAAATAATAATAAATAAACGTAATTTTAATGAAATGATCAATCACCGGCTAATTAAAAATATTATTTCGAAGACCTCATAACAATTTTTTTTTTACTGTGTTTTTCTTACCAATTAAATAAACTAACAAAACATAAATTATTACTCGTATGTAAAAAAAATCAAATTTCTGTCATATTCTATACGGTTTATACTAAAATAGTGAGATGTATAAGAATGTAAGATGTTTACTTTTAAAATATCAGTCGACATTTTAAAGAGTTTATTTATAGTTATACAAAATATGTATGAAATATCAGAATACGAACGAATAGCTCCGTACAAACTTGCAAAGTTTGTAATGTGTACCCGGTTGGTTTATCTGTTATACCGCTTACCTATATTTAATTTTAAATTTTTAACTAAACATTAATTTTTAAATAATACAAGTAATCGATGTTAAACGTTTGTTACTGGACAACTAACAAGAAACAAACGATAATACCGTTTGTAGAAATGATAAGTAGGTATACAAAATTAAAAACAGTGACTGTGATTAAAAATAAATATATTACATGCGACAAAGTAAGACACAGATTTTTTATAATTACATAGAATTACTTGACTTTAATAGTTTAAAGGGGGTTTATAATTACAGTTTTAAAATGTCCCAAGTAATTCGTTTTACGGTATTATACGGCAGGGACGGGCAACTCGATTTTACTAGAGGCCCAATTTTTAGAACTTAAAAATCTAACGGACCAAAGACATAGAAGGAAAAAAAGGTCATTACAATTTGAAATTTGATACACTACAAAACACGAAAATAATCAAACCAACGCTATCGGACAGCTTAAAGTATTTTATAAAGTAATTTGGAAAAGTAGCACGGGCCAGATAAAAAAGGTAAGAGGGCCCGCGGGCTGCCAGTTGCCCAACCCTGGAATAGGCTGTACTAATATGAATACTCAAACGTATGATCTATATTTTTTCGTACATGAAATATGTTTTTATGAGTATAAGTCAAAAGGCAATTTGTTTATAGTTTTAAAAATAGTTTTTCGTGTCTATTTGTGCGTTTTTCACGATTTATCGGTATCGATAATAGATAGAATGGCGTTTCGTTAAATTTTTGTTTAATATATTTTGAACAAATGATACATTTTAACTGGATCTCAGCAAAAATGATCGTATCTCACTTTTTAAAACTTTTCATGGCGAATAAAATTAACATTCAAATTTGTATTCTATTTATTTTTTAACACAAACATCTAAAAATGTGCGCACTTAATGCCATTTATAGGGAAATGAAATGAAAGTAAAACGCACGATGTATACATGTATAATATATAAAAAAAGGAATACATTTTACGGCGGAACATAACGACTTGTTTCGTGATATGTGCATCGATATGTGATATAACAATGTACCTATTATTATCGTAATTATATATATTATGTTATGGTCAACAAATCGTTTTATACGAAATCGCGCGCATGCAAATATAAAAATAAATTTCGAATATGTCGCGCATAATGGTCCTGAAAACGAATAGGTATAATTAATAATACGAAAACCACCCCGTTACGTTTTATATACCCACTACACCCACGCGTGATTAATACAATACGTATATATAAAATAATTGCGGTTGGATTATCGTTTTATGTCGTACCTATGTAGGCAGTAGGATGGCTTTAGTGACGGACGGATTGTTTATACACATTTTTTTTTGGTTCCGTCAAAATACTGGTAAATAACACTTTTACGCAATGATAATATTGAAGTTATTTTTTCGATCGCATTTCGTGTGGTTTAAGGATTTATTTTTTAAAGGTGGTACGCTAAGCTTCCGTCAATCACCTCTCAACCGATTTCAAAAAAGCGAATCATCATATAATAGCAAAGTAATTATTATACTTTAAGACCGGTGTCAATATTATATAATATTTTTAACATTTTCGATATCGAACTAGATTTGTCTCGAAGCGTTCGAAATAATGTCTGAGTTCGAGTATCTACCTATTCATTCCCGACGAACTGCGAACTATTCGAATTTCTCAAAGTTCGGACTATTGTTCTCTATATTTTGTCTAGTTCGTGTATGTTCTAAACTTCTGAAGTTTTGACGATTTTCTAACCGTGTCGCATTATCTGATTAATGTTCGACGGTTCAAAAATGTTCGAAAAGATCGAGTAAAATATGGTTTCCAGATCAAATATACCCGATCTGGAACAGTTCGAAAAAAAACCGAGTTCGGCCCATCCCTCGTATTATTATAATATACTATATATATACTATAATATAATATATACTTACGAACTGTGCGAAAAGGAAAACAAACCGTCGGCCGACGGCACAGTATATAATTAAATAATCTTCGGACGCGTGTCCGAACGGTATCGCATGAGGAGCCCGGAAGACCGCGACTAAAATAATATATTATATTACGTTTAGAGAGGTATGTCTTATAATATTTTTCAATAAATTATATTATTATTAACAATAGTAATGCGAATTGTTAAAATCGTTCGGGGCCTCGGTACACGCGGCTGCGGGACATCACGCCGAAAACGCGGTGGCTGCGATGACGGCGGCGGCGGCGGGCGGTATGAGCGGACGACCGAGACGCGCGCGACACACTGAAGGCCGTTCGGGCGCGAATCGCGAATTACGCTGCCCAAAAGTTTTCCGTCGGACCGCCGCCGCCGCCACGCGAGTCTCCGCGCCGAAGCGCTCGAATACCGTGGTATATTGCTAGCTATCATCGATATGGTACAGAGAACGCCCTCTGCCGCCGAAAATGGAAAGAGGTGGTTATTTTTAAACCGTTATTCGAAATTGTTTTTGTGCTTTGGAATTAACGACATAATCTATGCATATCACCTATACCAGCTATGGTGGCTCCACCTGTGGTACGCGGAAAGCTCACAGGTAATATGCGAAGAAAATCTCTTTTCAAAAAAAATAAAAAAATACTTAACATTAAATATTAATTGGTTTGTTTGATATTAGGTGGTTTTACGTATACCGACGGTGTGGAGGATATGTAATTTTATTAAATCATTAAATATTTTAAATCATAATACATTTTAAATATTTAAATCCTTATTTGATATATTGTCATAATTTTGTAGTTCCTAATATAATAAAATAAAATTCCATACATGTTAAATAAAGTATATGTTTTTGATAAGCAAAAATAAAATAAAAAGTTATTAACAAAAACGTGCAAATTTTCAAACTGTGTAGGTAGTACTAGGATATAAAAACGTTGAGAACCGCTGGTTTATACAAGTAGTGCAAATAACGCATCGATTCCTCCCCGTCGTGCAATGCCGTGATCATATCACGAAGGGTTTTTTGGGTGTGCCAAGTACCCCCGATTAGGGCCTTTAGGTCCTATACTGTACAGTTCGGTTTGGTTTAACCTAATCTTAATAATTATTTATCGTATCAAACTTGTGAAAAAATAATATCAACAGCTCAGCCAATGGTGTGTCCGGTGGGGGCGAAAGGGTCAGTCGCCCCTCTCATTATACCTAGTAGCTTTTTAAAAATGTTCTTGGTCTTTTAATTTTACTTGATACTACGATTACTGAACTAGCTATTTCTGATTACATTAATATTTACATATACATACTACAATTACTAATAATAAGTTAAAATTGTTAAATGGTTATATTTTAACTTTTAATAGATTTATGCTATATTGTGTATACTGTGTTGCATAATAATGTATTAATTAAATGGTTCACTAAAATTGAACTGTCTAATGATGGACCACTAAATATGTTTGAGGGATCATTAGTTCACTGTTAATATTATTTAATTAATGTTTATTGATTGTTTATGCAACCCTGTATTAACGTGTGGTTAAAATTGTCTATCTATAACCCCTTAAAAACTCGCATGACGTGTTGTCTTCATCTAACAAACGCGGCGTTAGTTGCAAGGTTAAATTGTAGAAGATTGTTCAGAATAATCTATTTTACTCTGTTGTATTCAATATTAGAGTAATGTGACCAGCCATATCAAATTTATATTTTAAAATACTATTTAGGATTTTTCCAACAGGATTTTTTTGATATTTCATTTTAAAAACAAGTTGTGAGAAACTTAAACAAATTGTTAATATTTTTTACAAATTTTAGAATATTCTTATATTTGCTTGAAAATTAAAATATCAAAAACAAAAATCCTTCGAAGGTTTCTAAATAATATTGTTAGCTTCAAAATTGATAAAAATTAAAGTTACTCTAATATTAAAAACAACAGAGTACAATTTTGTTTATGCCACTTTAATGAGTAAACTTTTTTTTTATCTCAAATATTGACTGATTTGCAACAATTTAAAGGTTACACTAGTACGGTGTTTCTTAATTCTTAATACAATTTAACACATGTATCTTAATATCAAATGAACAGTTGATTGTTATTATTAATTGATTTCACATACCCTTATATCACCGGACGCCTTTAAATTGTCATATTTCATTAATTTTAGTTATAATATTTTTAAATAAAACAAAAGTTAATAATACATTTATGAAATGTTCAACAAAATTTATAAAAATTTAATTCAAGGTTCCGCGTATATAGTTAATACTGCAACCAAAAAATCTAAAAAATATATAAGTATCCACAATTTTTTTTATAGATATTTTAGTTAACATTTGGTTGAAATTCGATATTTTAACAAAGTATAATGATTTTAGTTATTTTTTTATAATTCAAAAGTATTATTCGTGGATACTTGAAATGTTTAACGTATAAAATTATATTTTATACAGACAATAACAATTTCAAATGCAATGTTTTAGGCAAACATTAATTCAACCTATATTATCATTCCTAACAGCAAAAAATATTACTTTAATAGTAATATTATATGAAATATACTTGATAATATAATATTATGTAGGCCTACAGACCGTCTTCGCTAAGAATCGTTTATCATTAAATCCAAATTTAACATGCCATACATTACAGTGACTTAATCACCTACTTTCACCCCTTTTTTAAATTGTATTTATATTTAAACTTTAAAGCGGTCTTTCTATTTAAAATATTAAAAAATATAATAATTACTACCTAACAAAAAAAAGTCTAAAACATAGGTACCATTCTTCTTTGGTTTGACTTAAATAATAATAGAGAAACATTATGAATTGGTATACAAACAATTTTTAACATTTGATTTAGAACCTTCATAAAATAAAATAATTTAAACAATCATACATTTCTATGAATTATGATATTTAAAGATACAAAATTCTTCAAATATACATTTATGTGAATTAATTTACCATACACTTTTTTTATGCATCCCTTGCTAAACAAATCATTACATCCATCCAACTGAATAAACTAAAAAAAAAATACATGCAACTGGACTCTAAAGTAATTACTAGTATACTCAAATAATTGTGACATAAAAAAAGAGTAATTTTTCAATATGTTTAAAAAATATATGGCTGCATACTATTGCACTACCTAAGCATATAAAAATGTTCGTTTTACATGTTTATATTGAAAAACTTTTGCATCGATGTAGAGAATATTACACCATCTGAAAAAAAGCTGTAGAAATTGTTTCCTGACTTGGGTATAAGTAGTCTAATACCAATAAAAACTTAATGATTTTCGCACGTGTCAAACAATTTGACCATCTACATTGGATGATGTGTATTGTAGTCCCAACACTTCCGGAATCGACAAGTGTGATTCGATTTTAATCGTTTTTCGTAATATTCAAGAAACGCTTACAAGTGACAATATAATGTATAAACGAGGTACGTAATATGTATACTTAATATACGCAATATAATTATAATATTATTTGTTATTCAAAAAAATATTAATGGATAATTATAATAATTATATACAAATAGTAAACTGATACTTATAATTATTTAATATCCATAAATAATGTCAGATAATTGTACATAAAATATTAAAATATAATAACATACAATTACAATATTTGAACACTATTAGACAGTAAAACGTATATTTCATATAATTATATATCCATATTACTGACGATATTGTCAAAAAATTCATTGATCTCTCTTTTGCAATCCTTTATTTTACATTGGCAATCCATCATTTTCAACTGTAAACAAAAAAAAATAAACTGTATCGACAGCAATATTTAACAAATTATTAAGTAGTAAACAACAAACGCAATAAGGAGAATGCTAGAACCCGGGGGTGCTTTGGCTACCTCAACTCTAATGCAGATTCCCCCTTCCCAATCTTAAACAACAAAAATAAATCTAAAAATGGGCTGTTCCTTTTTGCCATTAATTGTTTTTTTCTTTTATAAGATGGTTTTATCATAAAAATAAATATGTTTAAGTATAAGTCGTCACAAGTGGCTCTAAAAATTCATGAGAGGTCTCCTAACTACGTGTAAAAAAAGCGTTTCGTCGATGCAATGTTTAAAAAAAACTAGCTAAGGTCAGTTTACCTTTACAAATATTAAATAAGTATCCTTCTAGCAGTCGTAAGAAAATGTTTATATGAATATTATTATATGAATTTAAGAAAACATAAAAACTTAATATTTAAGATGATGTAAATATATTATGTTGGTGTAGGTTATTTTTTATGTGCGTGAAATTGAATTCTGATTCATATAACTTGAAATTTAGCTCATATAGTGTACCTTACGAGTCTGAAAGCATAGCATAGTTTTAGCATCCCCAATATTTAATCTCATGTAGGACTGATAACTGTAAAAACTACAGTTCAAAATCAAACTATGTATGGTTATATGTAGAGCACGGATTTGTATGCATTTGAATATTTATTCTGGTGGGTCATATAATGTGCTAAGTGAGCACAAGATTTGTTTTATGAAAAAACGATTTAAACAATGAAACTTTATTTTATTATTTTAATTGCATAATTTATCTTTTAGTGCATATTTCAATGTTTTTTTTGTTTTTTTAAGACATTTTTTAAGTATATACTATTGTAATATAAGAAAAAATATTATATTTTTATAATTTCAATAAATATTAAAATAAACCAATAGGTATACTTATAGGCATAAACAGCTGTTTTCCCAAATACGACCTTAGATCAATAATCGGTAAAATAAAATACGTATACCAAGATAAAAAAATATCAATTACGATCATTGACCATTGATTTAAATATATTGTTATGATAAATGTTTAGAAAATAAATGTTTTTTTGCTGATTTTTTTATGTATATTTGTTATTTTTCATGCATATTTTAACATTTTAGTGTATATGTTTATTAATATATATATATTAAGATTTTTTAGAGCATATTTGTTTGGTTTTTAATACATATAAATCCGCGCTTTAGTTATATGTATATACTTACTAATGCAAAAGAGGCATCACCAACAACTTGAGGTGTCTTACGATGAAAAACAATCACTCCGATATCATCTCCCTGTACGACGTGAAATACTAGTATATAACGTATCCAAACACAGTCGAATCCTTCTTCCAATTTTTCGTGCAAACTCTGATAGCTTATAGTGTCAGCTATTGTGTCAAGTAATGAAGCTCTACAATCTTCGGAGCAATATTCCGATGTACACCGATGGCATTTCACGTAGTCACAACACAAGTCCGTGCGCCTCTATAAATTATAAAATATATACGAAAACATTCACAGTTGATTTTGAGTGTGGGTATTCGCAAACAAAACTCTTACCTCCATTACCGTCGTGTGGCAAACGGTACACTTAAAGTATACATAATATAGAGTATCGATTGTAAATGAAGAGATCTTCAGTATGTCTATAATGAAAAATCAATAAAACATTGTAAGCCAAGAACGAAAAATCAACAAATAAAAAATTATGTGGCAGCATCACTCTTTGTACCTTTCAAATTACAAACGACTTCGCTCCAAAAGTATGTGCCGCAAATGTTTTGCATTGTTTGGCAGCGACAAGCAAAATATAATATACTAGCTGATTGTCTAAAGAAAACAAAAAAAAAATTATCGTTATTATTTTCAATATATTATACGTCAATTCTAACACATCACCGATTATTAATTTTTAGATTGATCAATGTCAATACAAATTTGAAAATTGTATTTTAACAATGTACTATATATTTTATGAAATACTATTTATTTTATTTATATTTATAATGTACTAGCTGATCCTGTGCACTTTATTGCCCAATTAATAATGCCAACTTTATATGAATAATATATTTTATTTTATAATATAACGGTTAAAAATATACTAAGGGATATCGTTACAACAATATTCAATTTAGTTGCACCCGACTTTGCCTGAGCCAAATATTAAGTTAAGATTAGCCTGAAATGATTTACAGGCATCTAAACCACTTAGTTAATCCACTGCATTAGATCACGGACAATATGCGAGCAGTACCTATATTATCAAGTAGTCAATCCACCATAGCAACCATTTATAAACAAATATTTCCATCGTAAATCTCAAAATCCCTGTGTGAGCACCTCCCGGGGTTGAAAATCTACCTTACCTTTTAAAATTATCCTTTTGATGAGACATACGAATTGTTGAGTCTGGCCAACTACGAATGTCGAAGGTAATATTTTATCGTCAATAGGCGTAAGTGAGCGGATTCTCCTCGGATTGTCCAGCCAAACTTACTAATAGATATTACTCAGCCTCATTGTACAAAAATGTAATAGATTGTTTTTGTTTAATTCAAATAATAAATATTTATATAATATAATATAAATAAAAAAAGGTATGTGATAACGTATTATACGGTAGGTAGACAAAAATGTAAAGTTAAACCATTGTAAGTAAATCATTATTCAATTATTAGATAATATAACAAAACCAAGCGATATTATACTTACTCTGTTTCTGCAGTTACTCAATATACGATCACCGCGGTGGATATTAAATGACGTGAAACAAAGTCCACCAACCGTTCAAAAACTGGAGACGTCCTTTCACCGCGCAAACACCCTAAACACTAAAACTGTATCAGTACATTACAGATGACACAAGATGTATTCACTTGGTACAGCAGAACAGGTGTCATGGCTGTCGGCGGCACAGTCACCGATTGGTGGCCAGCACGATCCAGAGCTGTCGTGCACACAGTGCTGGCAACGTGAGACTCCTGTCACCCAGCATCAAATTTTACTTTTATTGAACCCGATTGCGATTTGAACATTTTGGTTAAGGTAATGTAAATAACATTTGATAATCCCTCCCCGTAACGGGAGATTGTAAATTTCACAGATTATTATACTTCTTTTGTACCTATATGTGCCACCGACACAATTTTTTTTACCCAAAAATCGTATCAACTCCATCAGTACTAATTTTCTTTAGTAAAAATAAACATTTTTACCATCAACGTATTTCTAAAAATTAGATTTACAAATAAGCTGAATTTAATTTTATAATATTTTTTTTTTCTTTGAGACTGGTTTCTGGTAGCATACTGGATGTATTTGGTATGTTCATTGAGAGTGGGGAATTCAAAAGTAAAAACTCCCAGTATTTTTCAAAATAATAAAAAAAAAATTAGCAATTTAAGACAATAGCGATTCTTCATATATTAAAATTTAGTGCAAGCCCACCAATATATTTTATATATTATATCTTCATCTGAAGTTTAAAATTTGATTACATATGACAATACCAAGTAAAATAACAGTATTTCCCATCAAACGATTTTCTTCTTTTTGCTGTAATTCAAAATCGAATAACCGTAAAAAACCTTAATATGGGTTTATTTTCTATAAACAGTGATAAAAAATTCCTCATAAGTCACTTATCCTCCGTTTAAACATTTTGAAGATACAAATGCACGGTTTTTTTTATTTATATTAAGTTAAAATGTTGTCATATAGGTATTCTCCACACTGTCTGTACAGCAGAGTGGTTATATAGTAATAACACCTACTTGACGGCTTTTCAGTCATTCAAAATAAATACATAAGTACTAATAAGGAATTATAACGATCCAATTGTATTCACCACTTTAGGCTACAATTAATTACACAACGCATTCAATCTCGCAGACTATTATTTGTATTGCTCAAATGATAGTCATACATCAGGGATTTGCTTTGATTTTCTTTCCTGGTGGAAAGTGAACCTAGTTGGTACTTTTGAGAGGTAAATTTTCAAAATTCCTAATGGTTTTTAAAAGAGTCGACCTAAATAAAAAAAAAAATCAAGGAAAAACTTCAATTTTTACGCAAAACTGGTTTTTGACAAAATCAATTTTGTTTTTTTGGTTCAAATCAAGAAATAAAATGTCTGTATGGATACATGAATTTTTCAAAAAATATTTATGTAAGCATTTTCTACACACAATAAAATGTTCAGTTTATTTTGACTTTTTTGAGTTATTTACAGTTATAATGAATATTCTTTTCTTTTCTTTTTTTTATTATTGTCGATATAATTTTTTTAATCTATAATAATATATTATGCACACAGATAAGTAAAAAAAAAAATTGTTGTCCCTCTAAATACAAAACAAAACAAACAAAACATATTATAATATAATAGTTTATAACACTGCGGTATGGTAAAACGCCGCCACCGCGGGAAAAGACCGGTTGCGCAAAATGGCCGCTATCGAAAATCGCGCTGTAGCGCAAGACGATTGGCGGACGACGAAAACGTCGAAACAATAAGCGAAACGTATCGTAACTCTCGGGCTACGGTGTCGCGCAACTCGTCGTGCTAAATTATGCATGCAAACTAATAATGTGCAGCAGGTGGGCAGATTTTAAATAAAAAAAAATATATATATATATATATACATTCACAGTGGGCGGCGGTCGTGGTTCATCAGCTGAAACTGGTGGATACTTAGGTGGGACTTCTGTGGCCGATGGCTGCAGCGGACATCCGACAGACACGCAGGCGGAACGCCAAATGCAAATTCTCAGCGGCGGCGTTCGCCAGATTGCCGGGACTTGTGGCGGTAAAAGGTATGCTCGCCCGTCGTCCGCATCGGTTATCAGTGACGGCTGTTATCAATTATTATTATCACCGCCTCGTATAGCTTTAAAGCCTCGAGCACAGAAATACAGAATATAGATTATATTCATCTATTCTGTGCCTATGGTACCTCGATATCCGGGTTCTTTTTTTTTTATGTCCAAACATCGGTGGTGGCCGTTTTTATTGATATTATTCACTGCAACCGCTTCAGAGACCGATCAAAAAATAAAATTTTCCCTTCTACAGATGTCGCACTAGCAATAGATATAAAATAAAACCAATTTAATTCACCACTTTAGGCTACAATTAATTACACAACGCATTCAATGTATCACAGACTATTATGGCGGAGACCATCTATTTTTAAAAAATTATTTTTACGTACCCCTTTTAATAATCTATGTTCTTACCAATAAGACATTTGAATATTCAGGTTACACATTTTTTTTACACTTTTACATCCTTCTTCTAATTTTATCCCAATCCAAGCGCTGTTCAGAATTATATTTTATTGAATCGATCAGCAATTAATCGTATAGTGTCTGTATACGATGTATATACGTAATGTATGAAGAGTTTCTATAGTGTATTTATATACATCGGTGTCATGTAACATAATTGTTACAGTGTAAATGAATATAATACTACATTTTCCCAACTATATATATAATTATTACGAAAACACCTAACCACTAAGTAAACACAAGATATAAAATCAACAATATTATCGTTCCTAGAACAATTAAAACTATCACACAATCATCATACTCATACGGAGGACTATAATATATATTTAATTCACTGCCCATAGAATTTTGAAATGGAATATTACTAAACTTTAAGATAATATGTTTAAATAAACAACTAATGCAACAAAAACTATGAACTTGATGAAAATATTGCAATAATTTCAGTTTTTAAATAGTAATGTTAATGTAGGTATATCCTGTAATTTAGTCTTAATATAGTCTATATTAGTTAATATAGTTTTATAATCTATCATCTTTTGAAATTGTTATACTTCTACTGTAAAATGCAATGAAGCAAAATGAATTACAACAATCAATTGTTGATATGTTTTCATGGGCCCTCACACAGGCATGCTCAGTGGGGCCCATTATTCTGATTGAAATTAATATATAATGATAATAGTACTACATTTTGTGAAATATTGTATTAAATATTTTTCAAACTTATATTTTGACGAGAAAAAACCATTTCATCAATATAAATAGAAAACAATTTTTTTTTTTTCATAATAAGATCCAATAATTATTTTTCATTGTATTGAAAATTCTATTATAAAATATATTCTGTGAACTTTTCAAGTCTTTGTAGTATTATTTCCAGTTAAATTAAAATAAAAAAACAAAGCACTTTTGTCAAAGACTATGGTTTTGCAGGATGCAGCATGAATCTGTTTTGTGTAAATTGAATTGGTTCTTTACAATCATTAAAAAAAGAATTGAGAATTTTCTACTTTTCACCCTCGACTAGATTCAATTTGTTACCTGAATATAGAAACTAAAAACCATCATTCTCAAAGTTAAAGTTTGAAGATTAATGCCATTATTTCTACTCCAAAATTTGATGACACTATAATATGAACAACACAAAAATAAATGTTGAGTCATTGTAATACAAATAGCTGATATAAATTCATCGCTCGGCTAAAAGTTACATAATTTACAATAGGTATATAAGTACTCTAATAGAAATAAAGAATATTTAGGTTAAAAAACAAGCCGGTTTATTACAAGTATCAACTCTTGGTTACATCTTACATATTATGATTTGTTTTCATTACACATTTCTATTTATATGACATATTATAATATACTATACATAAATATTAAACACGTATAATAATGCATTTTCAACGTATATTATGAAATATTACAGACAGGTTAATTGTTGAGCATAATATAATTGAATTAAAATTAAAATTAGACTTGTACTAAGCCAAAAAAATGATATTGTGTGTATTAAAAATATATGATAAGTTATCACGATCATGAATTATTCAGTCAACCTGACATTTTATGTGTATAGGTACTATAATAAATTGAGTCTTATTAATTACCATCGATATCTTAATAAAAGAGAAATAATAAAATAATTTGTACTTATTAACTAAATTATTTTGTACTAAAAATGACAAATACAATGTAAATACAAATTAAAAACTTCACAAATTGCTTAATAAAAAGTGTTTAAAAATATATAGAAAGTGCAATAATTATGGTCTAAGGATTTAAAATATATAATTATGTTGATATTATATGTCAGTTAAATTTTAACATCTATAATTATTATTGTGATTATGTTATCTGATCGCTAATGAAAACGTCTATCCCCAAAAATTATTTTCATCAGCTCCCTTGCATCTTTGTTAAATCTATCATCAGTATGGTGTTCGTCTGGACCTTTTTTTTTAAAAAAAAAAAAAGTGAAATCTTTATTAAATATAATTATTAAACAACTCAGTTAGGTATAATAAAATTAATATAAATACTACAAACTTCTTACCCGGAGTTTTTTCTTTGACACTAACTAATTCACAAATTATTTCAATTTCGTCGCCATTCATCAGAATCTTAAGAGGGACTCTGCAGTCCAAACATCTAAGAGTGTGCATGTCACTGATATCGTACGCCCACCTGGCAAAACATGCAGCGCAACATGTTTTTTTAGCCATCTTGTAAAATACAACAGAATACACATTATTATTATTTTACTATCATCATGATAATATAGACCTAATAAAAGAAAAATAAAACATAAAAATCACCTGGACTAAAAATCGGCTACATGGTCTGCAGTCTGTTATTTCTAATGCAAAATTTAAGGCGAGAGCTTTGACCGCTTCTGAGAAGCCCCTTTGGATTGTCGAATATATGTTTGCCCATACTAATACAAAATAATATAACAATTAATCCAAATTTTAAATTTTAACCTCCACAAAAATAATTTAATGACTAATAAGAGACATTCGTACATTCGTCAAAATCTTCCCTGCCGCGTGAACCCATTTTATAATACCGCAACTCCGCGTAATTCACATAAACCGTATAAAACCTGTGAAACTATTAAAAAAAATAAAATCAATAAATTATGTAAAAAGATATATATACATACATATTCAAACGTGCAACGGACACGACGAGTATCGTTTATAATATATATAAACTTTATATGATAATATGACGATGTCAACATATTATATTATCGGGTCGATGGTCCCGTGGTATATCAAATCAAATGCAGAGATAAAAAGCGTGATATGAAGGTCATTTATTTATTGGGATACACGATAAACTAGCAGTCATGAATGGGACTATGGAACTATGAGAGATGGCCGTATAGAAGTAGGCAGTAGGTACATTAGAAAATAATTATTTTCTTTAATACTAATCAATATATTTACTACAATATTGTCAACGTTCAAAATAACTGTTGAAAAAAAAATTTATAAAATGTAGGTATCTATAGATAAACTAATGTAACCCGTTTAATATACCTACAAGTTGCTGTGTCCGTGAGATACCCAAAACGCCGATAACCATATGAACCAACGAGAGGGGAAGTACGCGTACGATGCATAACAAATTCCAGTGGTAGCGCTTTAGAAAGTCGTCCTGGGACTCGATCTTTTTGGACTTGAGTGTGGGGGGAGGAGGATTGGAGTGTTGCCCTTGACTGCTGGAGAAACTAAGACTTATTTACCGGAATAAAAAAAAAATGATAAAACAATCTTTATTGTATCTGGAAATATAGCTACCACTACCACTGGACCAGATTAGACGATAGAAAATGGCAGCCACAGCCACGCACTTACATCTATAGAGAGAATGGACTATATATGAACGACACGTCAATTTCGAGAGATATTATCCCAGCTGTGTTTACGTCTGTATAGGGTCGTCGTAAGAGGGGGGGGTCTTATACGTGTATCTTCTCAACGCAAGAGAAAATACAATTCGTGTGATAAATGATGATGTCAACACGACTATATAAAATTAAATACACAAATGAGTAAAAAAAAAAAAGGGTGTCTCTCTAAATACTAAACACAACATACTATATACTATTGTATAACATGGGCATAGTAAAACGCCGACACCGGAAAAGACCGGCCGGTTGAGCGAAGGGCCGCTATCGAACAGAGCGCCTGCGCAAGACGATTGGCGGATGACGAAAACATCGAAACGGAAAGCGAAACGTATCGTAACGCACAACTCGTGGTGCTAAAATATTATGCGTACAAACTAATGTGCAGCAGGTGGACCGATTTTATACAAAAAAAATATATATATATATATACTCACAATGGGCGGTGGCCACGGTTCGTCAGCTGAAACTGCAGGTGGTTATAGGTGGGACTTCTGTTGCCGCTAGCAGCAGACAACCGATCGATATGCAGGTGGAACGCCAAATGAAAATTCTCAGCGGCGGCGTTCGCCTGGTTGACGGGATTTGTAGTGGGTACAACCTGCAGACAGTAAAAGCTATAGTAAAACTCGCCCGTCGTCCGCGTCGCCTGCAGTTATCAGTGATCGGCTGTTATCAATTATTATCACCACCTCGTATAGCTTAAAGCCTTAAGCACAGAAATACAGAATAAATTAAATGTATATATTCTGTGCCTACGATCGACTCGATAAGTACGAGGTGATATACTGTCGTCGTGACTCGACGACATGACGATTACGCACCGTTTATCCGGTACCTAGGTACGGGTAGGGGTTGGTCACACGAATTTCCGCCGAACCATGATATACGAATATTTAATTGTTCGACTCATAATCAATTTCGTTAAGATCGTTATTTTTACCGTTGGAGTACGAATATTTGCCCGAGAATAGTGAACCTATGTGGGTATGGTTGGTAAGACATTTTTTCGTGAGCGGTCCGTCGTTTTTTTTTTGGTGTGCCAGATGTTGTTTTCTGTTATCGGTACTGGCGCAGCCTATACGGAGAACGAAGAACTCGGATAGGGTCAATGGTGTAGGTGTGGGAAAGTACCAAACATCGGTGGTGAACTAACCGCTCCTCAGACAGATCGAAAAATAAAATCTTCCCTTCAACAGATGTCGCACTTGTGATAGATATAAAATATAACTACAGCCACTGCAGCGATCGATCGAAAAAAAAAATCTACTCTCCAACAGATATTACAATAGATATAAAAATGTAATATAAAATGTTCATATAATATATCAGTAAGAGATATAATAGATGATTTTAAGTATAATAGTACAGTGCCAGGTCTAGGGAGGGCAAAGCAGGCAGCACATTTTTAGGAACTGCAACTTTTTCTAATGTATTATAATTTTTGATAAGAATCATTAACTATTGCTCTGACCGACGCATTTTTATTTTCGATTATAGGTACATTGTATACAACATGCTGATGGCAGTACATGATACATATATAATGTTATTTCTTATTACAAGAATCTTGTATTATAAATTTATAAGTATCAAATAATTTTTTGGGGCAGTAAAAATGGTTCATTTTTTTACATTTTCGGGTAGAAAAGTAAATGTAGTTGGTAATTTGGGTGGTCAAAAGTAAAAAGTTCCCAATAATTTGTTGCATTATTAAAAACAAAAAAAAAAGTCGGCAATTGCGGGTATAACACTCTGCAACTCTACAGTGGGTGTCAAGTATGGTCACTGTAATAGATGTGTTAAATTTGAATTCAATGATATTAAATAATTGTATACGAAAAACGACTCAGAGCGAAAACGGTCTGCCAGCCTTTATAACTTTAAGCGTATTTTATGATATTATTGATATCAAAAATATTAGTTCTACTGTTAATAATACAGTGGCTTGAATACATTTTTGGAGAAAACATTGTTTAAAAATGTCATTTAGTGTACAAAATATAATAATATACTTTATAGAAGTTTCAAGCAACCAGTTAAAATTACAACGAAATAACTAACATTGGTTATATTTTACATTTAAGTATATAATTTCGTTCAAATTTGAACATGTCTACAAAAAGCTACCATAAAAATATACTTTTTTGATTATTTGGTTTACTTTATCAATTATTTACGAAGAACCTTGTTTTAAATTTTCAATTCTTAGCTATAAAAATTCAACATTTTATAAACTTTTAACCACATATTAGTTTGAAATTGTTCGATATTTTAATGTTTAAATTAAAAACTAATAAAGTCTATAAAAAATTATCACGATAATATTATATTAACTATAATATATATGTACAATATTAACTGATTACGAAAAATCTCATTTTAAATTTTCAATCCTTAGCTATAAAAACTGAACATTTTATAAATGTTACTAACTAGGTATTCAAAACAATTTGAAAATGTTCGATGATGAATTTCGGTCAAAATTTAGCATTTAGCTTATAAAAAAAAATTGATCCAATATATTTTTAATATTTCTGAATTGCTCTCGTAAAAATGTACGAGGAATACTTTTTATTACATTTTCAAGCATTTTGACACAACAACAAAATGCACTGTATCGGTAAGTAGCGTTTTTCGATTTACATTGTTAAAGTTTTTTTTTTGGTTTTTATTTATTCATTCATTCATCATACATATATTATTTTAACGTGTAAACTTACCTATAAAAAAAAGGTATTTACTTTACGTCTTTATATGTACACATGCCTATATGTTTATAATATGGACTATCGTGCACAAACGTGTTACATCAGAAAAAAAGTACCCAAACGTGCTGTAGCCATGGAAAAGTGCTGCAGGTAAATGAATACTGCGAATAGGTACATCGGCGAATCTTTGAGTTAAGGTATAGTTATAACATTTTCGTCGATGACGTTCAAACAATTTCTGCAGTCGAGTATATAATAATAGCATCTATTATGATATCATATACCAAAACACTAATCAATATCGTATGACCCATCACAGTCGTCTAAAACGTCTTCTAAAATTTCAAACAGTTTCATGATGTGTCTCCGTTCTATGAGATATATATTTTGTATTTTTGTGGAGCCCAAATGTTTTTTTCCACCAGTCTCTGCAATCGATAATACTCTGAAAGTGACTCTGAATAGTATAAGCGTTCCAAAATCGTACGAAATACGACCATTGCCAATCGTACTCGGACCCGATATTCAATTGATATTTTATTTTTATTTGAGATTTAGTGATATAATAACATCCAAAGTACGTTTTTCAGTTAAAAAAAATGTTTTTCATTCAAACTATCCGCCTATGTATGTATATAGCATAATATGTCACGTGCTTTCTTATTCGACAACAGTTACAGTTTCTCGCACAGACGGACATTTGTTACAGATTAAACCTTTTTTTTTCTATAATTTTCTTTTGTGTTTAACGGCACGACCGGATACGGTCTATACATATAAAAATACCCATATAGTTCGTAAGTCTGAGTGTCTGACCAACAATCAATCGTAATCGTCGGTTATATTGCATCATACTGGTTTCGATTCAGAGGAAGTCATTGCGTAATATAATTGAGACGGTTGCAGATAAATTTTAATATTATGCTCTCACCAAGTCTCACGTACGCATCGAGAATTATTGTTTTATTCCAAATAACCATCCATTTCGAGATCAAAAGAGCACGACAGATAACACTCTATAACTACGTTCTTATAGATATGGTATTTCCGTTAAGTTCGATAAAGGGTCATCACAGAGTTTTTAAACAATCATAAAATGGAATGAGTAAAATGTGATTAATATTATCGACATTGGTTATTATTTCTCCAGACGTATAATATATCAATGCTACTCGAATAATATTATGTACGCTGGTTTAATATTAAAGATTATAATAATTATCAGGCGTTCATCCCATCATCATTTATAATACATATTATAGACTCTAGAGATATAATCATATAGCTCGTTAAACGTGGCGTAAAATTAAATTTTATACATATATTATATACTTTAATATTAGAGATGTGAATTTGTAGAAAAATCTATTATGTTTAGCTCACTATAAAATATATAGCTATTCTTTAACACAGAATTTGAATTAGATGATATAAATAAACCCTATTTTAAAATCTTTTATTTTGCATTTTTTTTTGTATTCTTAGACAATTTTAATATTGTAGGTCTATTATATAGGTACTTTTCGGGTCATTTTTTCTATTTTTTTAAATAATTTTTGTCCGTCAAAATTTTTTACACACATTTTATTAGTTATTATATAATTGTTCTCTAATATTTACTTTTTACATGGTCTGTTGTGGGTAGTATAATAAGTCGCACTTAATAATATATATCGATAATTTAAAATATTTTATACACTTAATAGATTTTTATATTTTTAAAATTATGATACTATATCTAATAAACCTACTTGTAGATATACTTCTACTCATTGCATACCTACTTACTTTTTTGAGATGTTAATGCGTTCATACAATGTGTTTTAGTGTATTTTCGTGATTTATCGTGTATATATTATAATATTAATACTGCTTTTTCTGAGATTTTAAGTGCATTTTTTCATGTTTTTTAATGCCTTCTTTCCAAAGCCCCGACCATATTATATTATTATATACTACCTAATATCTATATGAGATGCGAGACTATCGTGTACAGAATAATATATTGCCTTACGCCATCAGAAACGAAATTTACTACGCCGAAGTCGTTTGATATTATTGTGAGAAACATTCGATGGGGTGCCCGAGGGCAGGTGCTGCAGAGAGGAGGATACGATCGAAAACGAAACATCATGGCGTACATGCCCAAATATGGTCATGCAGAGAACGGAGTCATCCATTGTCGTTGCCGACGAGGGTGCAGACAAAAGACCGCATTCCTGCCACCCTGCCGCGTCGGCCTCGGGCCTAGGGGAGAATATTTTATAGTGGTTTCATATAATATGTATACATATACAAGGTTACACTCGCAGCGCGTTTACCTACCTGTGGACATCATCGGCCGACCTCATGTTGCCGCAGCTGCGTGCAGTATAGACGGTCGAAATGGTTTTATGATTTCGAAACGAAAAACATCACGATTTGTCGTATTATCCACAAAAATAATATACACTCTAGCTGCGCCTAGTGGTGCCCAGTGATCTAGTGGTGCCCAACCTTTTTTTTCGGCGTGCCATCAAATATAACAAAATATCAGTATATCATATACCAATTTTGTTTCTATAACACGATGGTGACCTGTATTTTGTTATATCGCTGTATGTAGATTTATATTGGACTTGTTTTCTAATGGTTAAGATGTTTAATTTAGGAAAAATAAGTTAACTATTATACCTAATAATTTTTAGCATTTAATTATTTTAATTATTTTGTTTTATTTTAGACATTTTTAACAAGCCACGTGTAATCGATCGCCTTAATTTAATAAATAATTTTAAAAAATACATAGGTACTCGTTTATACCTACACCGATGTTACAATATTAATATTACAATATTAACTTATAATATTAATTTACCGTATACAATATTATCAGCTAAAAAAATCCAACAAAATATAATATTTTATTTTGATTACTCAACCACGTTTTACTAATATTCTATACAATTATATTTATATGCACAATACCTTTACACACGGTGTGCTAAATAAATATGATAAGTACGATATTATGTGCTATGGATGGCACAGTTTGCGATATTAAATTAAATAAATAAGTACATAAATTACACTTTTGAGGTCGAAATTATTTCATGACTTTGGAACGAAAATTATCACGATTTGTCGTATTACCCACAAAAATATTATACAATCAAATAGATAGTTCGACAAAAATTAAAATTGTCACAATTTTTAAACAAACGGATAATAGTATACGTGTGTTGTATATACGATATACCTACATCGAGGAGTGCAGGCCCTCTAAACGGGTCGCTATAAATTGAGTCCCATTTTAGATTTGTTATGTAAATCTACAGCCCAGGTATATTTTATACATAAGTAAAATGCGGCCTGGGTATATTTTAAACATACTTACATTTTTGCAAAATCAGTATTTTCCTTCCCGTTTTTCAGAATTAGGATTAGTAATATAATTGTATTAATATTGCTATAGTTAAAAATATTGGTTTTGCTGTTTTTTGGTTATGATTGAAAAATGTATTAATTATAAACAATTAGTAATACTGTGTCTGTGAGATTGTGTGATTAAAAATGTATTAAATATTTTATTTATTTATTTATTTTAATGTTTAATACATTATTAATTACACTGTTTTAATTACACACAATTTTACAGACACATTATTACTAATTGTTGATAGTATATTTTTCAATTACACACATATTTACTTATAGATGTTTATTTACACACAGTTTCACAGACACATTATTACAAACGTTTAAATATAGTTAGTTAATTATATAATAAATCGTCTGATCGGGTGTTCGCATGGGACGCGTTTTGTTGCGAGTTAGTATATAATCTTATTTTATTCAATTTACGGACATATGTCCAATATACAATTTAATTATAAGATAATTTAACAAGGTATGTTAATAATAATAATAATAATAATAATTTATAATATTAGTTTAAGTTATACAGTTTGACTTTCTTTCTATTCAAAAGTATACATAAAGAAAACCAAAATACAAAAATGTATTCTAAAAATATGTGATATAATAATGGTCTAACGCGCAGCTATTCTAAATATTTTATAAAAATGAATGTTTGTCTGTTTGATAGCTAGAGACTCAAAAACTACTGGGCCGTTTACAATAATTTTTTTATCAATAGCTAGTGATAGCTAATCTAAGTATCCCTCAAGAATTGGCGGGTGTTTACTGTTAGGGCTCACACGAGAATTTAGTTTTCGTCACGCCAAAAAGAACATATTATTATAATATATATCCAATATTACACTTTGTTATACATTAAATATATTTTAATATGTATGGCCACGTGGTTACATATCTCCGACTTATAAATTATTTATTTACTAACTACGATAGTGTTTGTATACATATTTATATAATTTTCATAATACGTTATGTAAAATACGTTTGTACCTTTGTGTTATTATAATAATGAAAACATTTGTTTCGTTTTATTGTAGAAGAATTATGTACATATTTTTTAAATTTCAATTTCAATGTCGTGTCTTATTTTACTATTGTGTTTAACGCTCAATATCACCATTCGACACATGATAATATTATATAATTTCTACTAGTTTTATATTTTTTTTAGATATAATACAATGTTTTATAACATAGTGCGTGGGACAAAAAGAAAACTATTATCTCGACCTCTCATCTATAGTGTGATTGTCAAGAAAGTCTATTCGAGATACGTAGTCACAGCAGAAAACCATTTATCATGTAGTAGGTATAGGTACTTAAAATATAAAACCATGTGAACATTCGTTTTTAGTATACTGTTCTTAAAAACCTTACTGCGGTAAGGCGGACCATATAAAAAAAAACTTACAACAAAATACAATTATAATATATTATATTATATTACATCGAAAAAGGTATAGTAGATAATCGACTTGATTAATAATGATGGCTGTAACCTGTTGTTGCCTACCGAGAAGTTCGAAAAACGAATTCCTTTCCCACAATATATTATGGTTTTATTGTAATACAGGACGTGTTCGATCGTCATAAAATTAATAACACCGTCGTAATATAATATAATATATCATACTGAGTCCCGAAAACGAGGTTGGTAGGTAAGGAATCCCATCACACCCCATGTTTGTAGTAGACCACGTGGTGAGGTACCATCTGCCGTAGCCCGGCTCCCTTTGTCCGTCACGACCCTAGTCGGGATTCCGAGAATCGCAAACAACATAAAAATCAATACGACGCCAACGACGTCATCACGTCGCGACAGGAGAGCGACACGTGTACGACGCGACGTTGTCATCCTCCTGTGAAAACGCTTTAGACTTGAAATATATTTGGTACCGAACAAAATATTATCGTTTTTATAAAATAATAGTAATAATAATTTTAAATATTATTTGAAATTATATATAAGTATACATTATAGAGTCTCGAAGTGTTTAATGCACTAGTTCTCGATTTCGATAGGATTCAAAAATGTTAACAGATATAAATCTCCATAGAAAATCACTATCTCACCCAAGCCCAATAACTCAAAAACTATGAACAATAATACAGTACCAGCGATAAACCAGTTCAAAGTGTAGAGATAAAATTTGTGCTGTGATCTCTTACAAAATTAATTAACAAGAAATAAACCTGAAATCTAAAAATTAATAACTTCTCTAAGAAGTTTTATTTTTGAATTGCGTTTTTTTTTCTTATCTATTTCTCTTATGTGTGTTATTATTACTGTACCGTTTTGTTTTCTCGTACCTGGTAATAGGTCAAAAAGTTCGGATTCGTTTATTTGTTCATTTGTTCATTGTCAAATTGAAAGTCCGAAAATATAAATTATTATTTAATAAAATATCTATTTATTTTCTTATTCAATAATTGATTTGATAATTGTTTCTTATGCCTATACAATTATGATTGTCAAGCACGAATATATATTTTAATAATATTTGTAAACTGTAGGTATAATAAGGTATAGTAATCAAATATAATATTATAATATACGAAAATTAATTACATTTCAAAAATCTAAACATTGTGATTAGGTTATTATTACTATTGTAAGTAACTAATAGTGCGAAAGATGTTTATATTAACTGATAACATATTAATAAATAATATTTGTAAACTGTAGGTTAGTATAAGAAATAGTAATCAAATATTATTGTATAAGAAAATCAATTACATTTTTTTAATTTTAATTTTGTGAATAGAATATTTTGTATTTTCGGACATTTTGTCTGACATTAAAAAAATGAATCAGGACTTTAAATGGTCTTTTTGTCCAGGATCTCGTGTACCTACTTTTATGAAATGTTCATATAGTGCTTTGGCATAGATTGTAAATATTATTTAATTCAAAACAAATCTAACCGATTTTAAACTAAGTGAACTTTTTTTCTTTTTAAGTTTGTAATTTGTAATAAATTAAACCAAAAGAAAATTAATTTTTAATTCTTAAATTAACTTTTATTTTGGTATAACAAGTTAAGAAAAATTAGTTAGGTTGCTGCCTTTACTTGCTGATTTGTTTGTATATTCAATACGGGATTGTCAGGAGATTAGGCCCAGAAAAATATTATAATACTGTGGCATCATTGCAAGTACATAATATTATACATGAAATGACAACAATATTATGTTACTATGAGAAGGACAAACGCGAGTGTGCTTATACGTTACAGATTATGATAATATCAGAACAGTTAAAATGGTATTATAAATAAAGCCAATTATCGTAAATATAAAAGTAGGCACCGAAAGAGACGAGACCAAAAAAAATATCGAGTTGGAATGTGTGGTCATATTTTTCGGGTGATAATAAGAAGATGGAAGCCGTTTGGGTCACAATACAGAGAAAAAAAACGTCGAATCGAAACGCTCCTGAGCGGCCACCCCTAACTGCGACGCGACATTTGACCTCGTCAAACTCGTTTTGTGATTCAAATCATCCGGTCGGCGTCGGACTTTACATTAACATTATTACCATTATTATTATTTTAAAAACGTATGCCTACGAGAGATAACAATCTAGTAGAATGTAAAACGAAATTATTCGAAATTATAATATTATGCAGCAGGTATACAATTAATCGTGTGATCCCGCCTGACTTGTCTGTACGCCACCGCGGAGACGGCGCGGCAGTGGTTTGAATATAATTATTATTTTAGGTATTGTGAATGTATATTATGACAATGACGACATATTATATTAACCCAAGTCTCCCGTTCGTATTTTTACACTACAATAGCACACAATACGAGAATAAATAGTATTATTGTTATTATTCAAATATTATTCCGTATGCGTGTAAAACGTACTAAAACAGCATAATATAGTTATGTGTGTATGCAGCGCAATATCAAGACGATATGACACGTGTACGCATTTTGTAAGCTTTGACGTATAATAATAATAATAATAATATATAATACTTGGTGTATCGTCTTCATAATATTATAATTACTTACTATAAAAATATATTATGTACATTTGCTGTAATGTACGCATGCGGTAGAGATAATAATGTCAGTCCAGTTTAACAATATTATAGATTTCGTAGCTGAAATGCATACAATAATCGATAACAATTAAATATTAAACGCAATTATTATTCGTCAATTGTATGTACTTATAATACTACATACAATTACACTCAAACTATAAATTTATAGCAGTTCGAATAAATTTCAGACCAGTTTAACAATAATTATACAGACGCGGATTTCATTTAAAATGAGTGTACTCGATAATAAATAAATATTAGTCTCGATAATTAGTCATATATTACGATTATAGCTTATTATTATATTATTATGACAACAATTCAACGGTAAATATTTTAACTATCATTTTTTTTTATACAACCATGCAATATTTTTTTAAATTTTTGATTTTGTAAAATCTTTTATAAAAACTATAGGTCTTGTTAAATAATCAAAACACATTTTAATCTCATTGTGTGATCCTCAGATGACCTTAACCGTGCTTACATAAAAATAAATCTCCTCTATTATATTTTACAAAACCAAAAAAAAAATTGTTTTTTAACAACTGATAATAAATGAAAATAGGTATTATATAATAATTACCTACCAAAACACATTTAATAACTATCTTCTTATTATGTTAGGATTTATATTATACGATCTAAAAAAATATATGTTATTGTTTGGTATAAATAATACATAATAATATATTGATATACAATATATATATTTAAAAAGTAAACACATTATGAATTGTTTAAAGAGAACGGTAACAGGATTAATAATCAAAATATTTAAATTAGGTGAAAGAATAGACTCTTGTCAGCGTGGACATGCAGTGTATTATTATACTTTATATACACATTAATAATGTGAAATTATGGTTTTGAACGATTTTTAAAACAATTTCGATCACTCCGATTCAATTTATTTTACAATAATTATCTACAGTTTATTTCACGCACTTCTTAGAGAAATTATAAAATGGGTGATTCAAGTGTGCTTGCAATATTTTTTTTCTTTTTGCATTTATTATGAAGTTATTCAAAATCTGATTTTTACTTTTTTTAAATACACTTAAGAGCATATTGTTCTATTCTTGAAATTTGTTGTACTTTACTGGGAAAGTATCCTGTGGTGGTACAAACTTTTGTTTTTCAAAATAATAAAAACTCCTCTTTATTACTGAAAATGTTTTATTATGATTTTTATTTTTCTGAAAATGTAAACTTATATTATGTAGGTACTTAAAGTAGTATACACAAACCCAATCATTTGGAAATATGCAGGTCTTTATGTAGATATATTACAATATTCCAAAAATCAGAATTTGAATAAATCCATTATTGGAGGAAAAAAAGCGTGTGAGCATGCTTGGTGAATCGCCTTATTACATTGTATATAATCCTTTTAAAGAAAACCAGCTATACACGTAGGTATTATGTTGAGTGCATATAGGTACGTCAATTATATCAGAATTCAGATCAAACACTGGTCTACCAGTAAGAAAATTTTTTTTATTTAAACTCATTAATATTTATACAATAACCATAGTAGTATAGTGCAATCGTAATAGTAAGTATACTTCTATATCGGTTTATCCCTAAACACTAAGCTTCACGAAGATTTGTACCTATGTTATAAACTTGCCGACAAGACAACCGGTTTTTAAAACACTTCTACATTCATAGAGAATGGAAAATAATTATTTTATTCAACATTTAAGATAAAATGATTTTTCGACGACATAATTAACGCTTTGGTGATAAATATCGAATACTTAACTATGCTTAGACATAATAATGATATTATGCCAGATGATTCTTTTATCGAAGACCATCATTATTTATTTTGTTTAATTTAAAGTCATCACAGAAATATATTTTTTACTTCCTTTAATGACAACATCAACATTCCTCATTCCAAAGCAGAATATTTTTCTGGAAACTTCGTTGAATACAAATTGAATTTTTGACGAGTGATTTATTAAGTTTACATGAACGGACTGCACCGTAGCAATGGGGTACCGCTCAAAATATTATTAACTTACCGACTATTTACTCATCGAATTTTAAACACTTTTAAGTTAAACTAATACCTAATCTACGTGTGCAAAATTTGATTTTTAAAGATAGAAATATAGGTACTCCGATAAATATTCTGATTTGGAATATGAAATTAAAAATGTATGTTGTAATGTAAAAACTTAAAAAGGTAACAACTTAAATAAAACTTAAGTTTAAGTAAAAGAAAATATTTTTTATAACATTATTAAGAAATTCTCAATTTCGGACCAAATGCAGGTAGGACTATGCTCATTATATTTCATCCTAAATGATAAATTAATAAATATCTCGATTGCGTCAAACACACAAAATAACGCTTATTATTATTTTTTTTTTTACACATCATTAACAAAATATCAACTTTTAAAATATTATTCAGTCTTAGTAAATAACTAATAAACAACAATAATATTAATCAGTCAACTCTGAACTAATAATTTCGTAATGCTTGATAATTTCAAAAATGCCCTTTTTTATGAAACAAATAATAAATAATAATATAGTCAATTAAAAGTGGATATATTAATAGATTTAGTACCTTTACATAATACCTATAGAGGTAAGTACACACAATAATTATATATTTCTATGAACTATGATGCTTAAAATGCAAAATTCTCCAAATATACCATTATTTCTAACAATCTATGTAAATTAATTTATTTTGGGTATTCTTTATTTCTATGCATACCCTACAAATCAGTGGCGTAATTAGGAATTTGTCTTTGGGGGGGGTAGACATTTTTTTACACACAAAATATTAAATTTTTAAGTACAGTGGTGGTATCAGGATTTAGTACAATTGATTTATTATGATATAGGCTCTGGGGGGGATTTATCCCCCTCATCCCCCCCCCATTAATTACGCCAATGCTACAAATAATGATCGACATTTTTACGTTTATCATTCTGCATATTCTCAACAACAACAAATAATATATTTATATATATACGTACCAATCTAGTCTCTAAAATAATAACTATACAGTACAATATGTACTCAATATGTACACTCAAACAATTATTGTAACATCACAAAAGCGTAATAATAATTGTTCAATTTTTTAAGACGTATACACCTACCGCATTACCTATGAGGATAAAAATGTTTATTTAACATTTGTGTTCTCAAAATATACTGGACAGGGTTTCTGTTTCAGGAATCGAAAAGTGTATACTAATTACAATTGTCGAGAAACGCATAAAAGTCTTTACGAGTACAAGTCACAATATATAATCAAGGTAGGTAATATAAACTTTATTATTTTAACAAAAAATAAAAGAACAGTCAATAGTAGTTGTAAGTACCTATACAAATAGTAAACTGATATATCTAATTATTTCATCCGAAAAATAATGGGACATAATTAATTATAAGTCAATAAAAACATACAATTACAAAAGTAACTCGGTAAAAAGTACACTTTATACCTATTATTAAACATTTTACAAATAATTATAATATAAGAAAAAAGAAATACTATTTAATTTGTAATTATATAACTTTTTGCTTAGAATTAAGGTTTTATGTAGATGTATAGGTAGATTAGGTAGCAGGTAGTTCTTTTAAGGAAATTTCTGATCACATATTTGACAATCTGTATATTTTTCATTGACATTTTCATTTATATTAGAACACTGTAAACAAATAAATAAAAGTTAAGTACCTAAATGTGTATTAAGAGAAATATTTAACACATTACTATTAAGTCATATATAGGAATAAGTGCAATTGGGGGAGTTTCTAAATTTAGGGACAAAATCTGAGAGTGTGAACCTCTCGGGTCTGAAAGCATTGTATAATTTTAGCACCGTCAAATTTGAGGTCATACAGGAATGATTACTGTAAAAATTTCAATTTGAAATCCATCTAAAGGTATGTATATCTACTAATGTACAGGATTCACTTGCAACTTGCAAGTTATTCTTACATTTAATCATTTTTGGGCGTCTCCCGTACTCGATTGATAAATTGTACTTGGGTGCAACCTATTTCCGAGTAATCAGCCTTTAATTTGTCCTCCAACTGGTGTTTGTATAATAATGTGTCAATGCGCGCACCTTCGCAAACATCGATGCATTCTGATTTGCAAAGAAAACATCTATCGTGATTACAGAGTTCCATGATGCGTATCTATATTATAAAATACATACGAATTACAAATACATTCAAAGTTGACTTTGTGTGAACAATTAAAAAAAAACTCTTAGGTACCTCACATAGTATTCTACAGCAGCCTGTACACTCAAATTTAACAATGAACAATTTTATATCTTTAAGTACTTTCAGAATCAATTCAAATGAACATTTTTTCAATAATTCCCCTATAATAAAAACACAACATGGTGAGTCAAAAACAAAAAAAAATCAACAAAAATAATGTAACCTCGTCTCAGTGCTTACTGTTTTTCGAAGTTAAGTAGTTTATCAATACCAATTGTATCATGTGACTCTCTATGTCACCGTTGTCGTCTTCGCTGCTGTACATCTGCTGCATTATTCGAATGACCGAGGTAATCAAATTATCACACCAGTTGATCGTTGAAACGTCTACAGGTAACAAAAAAAAAATTATCGTTATTTTCTATACGCTATATTAATGTATTATATGTTAATTTCAAAACATCGATTATAAATTTACGAATTTCAAAATTATAATTTCACATCATATAATATTATATAACACTATGCGTATGCATTGTATAGCGTTTACGATTTTTTGGTTGCAAGGGGTAGATTAGATATATTTTTAATTCCAGCGTTCTCATAATAAATATATCATATCTGATAATCACCATGTAATATTATTATGTTTTATAGGTATCTAAAAAAATAATAAACACTTTTATTTATCGAAAAAATTAACTCCACTTCCACCTGCTTACCTATCAAAATACAACCAAACGTGTACAACACTCTAAATTCTTTGGACGATACTTATTTATAAGCCACAGGGACGAATATTTGCGATAAGGCGTAAATATTTTAAAAATTATTTAAAAACTGCCGTCATAAACTTTATCTTAGAATAAAGTCACCTATTACAAAAATTATAGAGGATAATATTTTTGAGGGTATGACATATTGGTTTTATATTTAACTATTATTTGACTTTGTATTCGACTTTCAAAATAAAAATAAAATTTTGTAAATTTAAATGATTTCTTAATTGTTTTGAGACAACATTTAGACAAATCAATATGCATATGTCATATTCTCAAAAATATTATTCTCTATCATTTTTGCTATGGATAATTTAACTCTAAGATTACTCAAAAACTTAAAAAAATGATTCTGCGTAAATGCGTTTAGTCTGTGTTGCGAGTAAGCCAGAAAGAGAAAACAAACAATGCGCTGACATCCTCTTAAACTAATTATACAAAAATTGTTTAGATTATTTTTGTTTAGTTCAAATAATAAATATTTATTTAAAAAGGTATAGAATATAGATATATTGTCTTATTATTATATTTAAACCGCCTTATTATTTGTAAATTATGATCAAATTATTATGTATATAACAAAACCGAACGGCATACCTGCTATAAACCAGTTACCCGGTATACGATCACTGAGGTGGATTCAAATGGCGTGCGAAACAAAATCCTCTGACAGTTCCAAAACTGAAAACGTCCTTTTGCAAGTGAACATTGAAACAATATCACCTAAAAGTAAATAGTACACGACAAAGCACGAGATCTCAATATTGTATATAATATAACGTACAGCAGAACGGTGGGTGGGGGGGGGGGGTATTATGGGTGTCGACGGCGCGAGCGGTGGCCGCAGTTAGGGGCTGTCGTTCAAACAGTGCTCGCAACGTTAGACACGCCTTCCGCCAGCAACTCGCCATATTTTTATGTTGCCGATAATGAAACACTGCTGATAGGTGTTGGAGAAAGGTTCCGGGACCGATATATTATTATTATTATAGAAAAAAGCGGCACACAACTACTACTCGGTCCACCTATATAATAGTACTCATTAATTTAGCGGGAATGAGAGAGAGATAGATAGCGAGCGAGTGAGTGAGTGTGTGAAGCTCAACTGAGAAGATAACAATATTTTTAATTTACCCTTTTGGGATCCTTTTTGGATCCACTGTACCCATTGACCATCTTTGGTTGGTACAATTGTGATCTCTGTTGGCGCCGGACGCGCAAACGCACTGATCTTATATTATTAAGTATTACAATATAAATTTAAATGGAATAATATTAATTATGTTAGATATTCATATTTTTTACTGTAGGTAATCTTAACGCGTAGTACCTATACCGGCGCACGTTCCATTGACAACTATATGAACTAGGTATATGGGATTATCGATTCCCGATCAAACAGATAACCTGATAGATTGGCGGTGGCTAACATTATCGTAGGTAAGTATAGTACCCAATACTTTATACCTACCTATAGTAAATATTTAATATCGTTGCGGGCATAGGTGCAAATTGAATTTTAAGCTTGGTGGTCGACGATGCAAATTGTTTAAATCAAATCCGTGGCAATCTATGCCCGCGGGCACTCGCCCCTTGATTAAATTGTATTCTAAAAAAACCAAACATTCATAAAAATCTATGTAAATGTTAAAAAATTATTATTATTATTTAATTTACAAATTGAACACTCGTATAAAGATAAATATCTTAAACATTTTTTAATTGTTTTTGGGTGTGGGAGGGGGTTGGAGCCAATTTAGGGTGAAGCTCCCACGGCCCCACCCCAATTTGCGTGTAGATAAATGTATGATGCTTTGTGTATGGTGATGGTTATAGATTCTACGGAGAGAAAATAACCTTTACGGTCGCAAAGAGGGACAAATGCAGAAAAAGAAATCCTAGGTAGTTTTTGATGGGGAAGCCGAGAAGTGATGAAAAATGTAAAGCATCTTTGTATTGTTATAAACGAATTGCAACACCTGCCACCTTTATATGGGTGTATGTGTATATATTTTTTGGCATAAACTCATTTATAAGTTCCCCGAAATCCTTCTTTCTTGCATTTAACTTGGATATTTGACCATTCGGATTGTAGTTTAAGTCCACATCTCAATTGTATTGATTTATAGGCTGGCGTTACAGTTGTTGCGAATATTCGCAGCGGAATATCCGCAATTTTAAAAATAAAAATAAAAAACTTGTATTATCAGATAGGTAAACAATTTAAAATAATCATAGCATCATAAACTTATTAATTTAAAATAATTTTATTTCACATTTTTTGTTTTTTTTTTATTAAAAAGCTGAAAATGGAATTTAATTAATATTATTATAATATAATATCAATAATTAAAATGTAGACTTCAATATTGAATATGTAGAGGTACCTGCGTGTTATTACATAAAAGTTTTGTTTAGATAGGTACCTTAGAATATTATACGACTTGCGTTATGTAGTAAACCTTATACAATTTATGTCATGTAGATTCGTATAAAAATATTCTTCAGATTTCCTTTTTTATATAAATATAAGTTATATCGATTATAATATGATGATGACAGGTAGACAGTTTCATTGGGGAATCTTGTTTTTTGTAGACATTCGAACGAGATAATGGTTATACCTACAGTTGTTGAGTTATCTACTATACCTACAACTCTGCAGTACTCACTACTCACTATACATAATGTGTATATATATATATATACATGGTGTTCCGTGAGGATTTACTTATTGCGATATCTCCTGAAATAATGCGGAGATATCATAATTAATTATAATTCTGATTTTATAATAAGACAACAAGAACTACAAATATTTCATGTTTTAATTTATTTTAATATTTTAGTAAAAAAGTTTAAAAATATATTTTTTTGTTTAAATATTTTCAAAAAAATTGAAGATAGCTATTTTGTAGGATTTATTTTTCTGAAAACGTTGACATTTCAACATTTTATTTTCATTAATCTCCTGATTTTTAATATTTGTTTTTAGTTTCGAGAAAAATTGGTTAATGGTTATATGCCGGCCATACCAGCATGGGGGCAAGGCAACATGTTTGATGCAACTATGGTATTAAATAATTCACAATTTTTCTCAAAATACTTGAAAATGTAATATAAAGTGTCCCATAACTTGTTGTAAGTGAAAATTACCTATTAACTAAGCCTGGCGGCTAGTGCCTGCAAGAGTTTCGCACATTCTGTGAGATTTCGAATTTATTGTGATATATACCAAGTTCTGCGGTGATAGTACTATCGTGGTTTGTTATCAATGTTTTTGAAATTTATATCCACGGCTATTATAGATACTAGTATTGAAAGCCGTGGTAATATCTGACCTCCCGGAAACGTAGTGTGGCCACACTGCGTTTATCATCGCTGATGAAGCTGCAACAGCAGCTGTTGCGACGGTTGTACTCGACAATCTCAACTCTCAACTTTACTAAATGTGCTGTAGGAATATGAATAGGACTATTATAGAAGTCTGAAGTATAGTCTATAGAGTATAATAGACGCGTAGATTCATCAAGTGAATCATTTAATTTCTATGCTGCATTAGTGCTACAAGTTACAGTTCTTCGACTCTGAACTCCTGCGACTTGCGATCTTGTATTCTTGTCTATTGATGATGGATGGATCTAATGAACGGAAGTTCTACGTTCGTCGATGACTTTTCGGTTGGTTATTGTTTTCTATAAAAAAATATAGTCTCCGAATATAATTCACGTCTCCTGATTTTCGTTCGTATATCAGATATTTATCGTATCGCCGAATGTCCGAGTATTAAATAATCGAACTGATGCGTCCAGTGAACTCAGTCGCTTTGTAATATTATATTTAGTTTAGACAATCGCGTCTTTACATATAAGTTTTTCACATCTGGAAGGTGCCTGTATGTTTTGATTCGGTTTTATAAAATGTACGTAACATTCTTGGCTCATGCCCGTTTAATGCGTTAGCGTTGTTCACTATGTTAGAAGACATCAAAAACGTTATGAATTCTAAAAGGCTAAACAGTGATTCCAAGGTATCACGTGCATTCATTCAGGACACAAAAACTGGAGAGTTATATGAAGTGACTACAGACAAAAAAGTAAGTATTGTACCAACCTGTCACTATACTGTTTTAAATTTTCTAACGGAAATTTATCTGTTAAACAGTTTCTCTTCGGTCGATTTCTGAAATCATCAATAGTAATCGAAGAACTATACATTTCTCGCTCTCACTCTACTATTAGATATGAAAATGATCAATTTATCCTTGAAGATAACGTAAGTAAATATACCTACAGTTTTGTATGTTTATTGTATGATCTTACTAATGTATAATACTGTTGGTAAAGAAGTATAAACCTTAAAAAATTGTAAAGGTCCGTTGCAGAGTTGTACTATGGGTAAATTTTGAGGGGCTATGTATAGTATTGGATGACTCATGACTTGTGGCAAAACATACAATTTAATGAACTCAATCTCAATACCATCTAATATCTATAGTATTTGGCATCCACAAAACCTAGCAATACATTTAAATGTTACATTTGAAACTGTTAGATGCTGACCTGTTTTGCTGAATCTGTGACTGATACGACTTTACTATGTATATAATATAACCTGTCAGCAATAATTATTTTAATATATTGTGTACAATAATGATAAAAAAAAACAAGATATACTTCTTAGTTCAATAAAAATATTCCTATGAATTATTGTTTTTACTAGGTTATTATTTTTTTATTTTGAGATACAGTTTCTAAATCTACCTTGGGCCGCATTGGGGGTTATACATGAATTGTAACCAATCAGGTCCTAAACATTTTTCAAATTTGGTATGACTTCTCATAAATCTTCTAAGATTTAGGTACTATATAATATAATATATAAATTATTTTAAGATGATTTGGATATTCTTTCTAAGAACATTTCATTATATAATATTTTCAATCATGAGTTTCCATTATTCCAATACAATTTATATCATAGTTTGGGATATGGTACGGTCAATATCCCACAATCAAACCAATTAAAGATACTTACAATCCTTGTTTTCACATATTAACATAAAAAATTTTCCTTTTTTTCAGAACTCATGCACTGGTACATACTTGAATTACAAAAAAATTTCCAACGAAGTTGTATTACAAAATGGAGATCTAATTGCCTTCACGGACAAAATTAAGATTTGGGATTTTGTATATAAGTTCTGCTTAGTATCAAATCCTAAAAAAAAACCCAGGTACATTAATACTAATCAATATGTCATCGTTCACGGGAATAAACCTCCTATATGCCAAATCCCTGGTTTCAGAAAAAAATAAGCTGTTTATTGATAAAATCTCCCATGTTGTCGTTCACGGAAACAAATCTATGTGAAAAAAAGCATAGTTTTCAGGAAACACAAAAAAAATCACATAGGAGGTTTGTTCCCGTGAACAATGATGTACTAGTTTAAGAATTTACATTTTGGCCATTAAAATACTATATCAATATATTTTACCTAAATCTATAAAACAGCCTCTAAAATTTTCAACTAGTGAGTTTCGGTATATTGAATTGTAAAACAATGAATTAACTGGTTTAAAAATAATTTGTTTTTTTATTTTTATCAACAACTTTTGGATCTTAAATTTTATGGGTGGTTTATTGAATATATCTGATATTCAAGGGGGTTAAAATTAAAAAAAAATCATTGTACTTATCTTAATAATTGGGATAAACTAGAAAACAAAACAGGACAATTTATCATAAAAAAAATCAACTATCTTTTTGTTGTAATTTAAAAATAAATAACCATAGATACTTGACATTTTTCCAAATTTAATGTTTATTTGAATATTTTCTAAAGATTAGATAATTTGCTTATTCGTTCAATCCTCAAGTATGGCTTGATCATTTAGAATCCTTATCTTTGTTCTGAAATTAAAGTAATAGATCGTGTGCAGAATCGCTTCCTTAACTACGCTGGATTCCTACTTAAGATTGATCACCCTCAACATTCCTATCAACCAGTCATGGATGCATTAAATCTCTGCACTTTGGAGGACAGATGTCTAAGCTCCGATCATAAGTTCGATTTAAAATTAATTCAAGGTAAAATTGACGTACCTCGTCTCCTTGAATGTTTAAACCTTAGAGTTCCAGCCATCCATACCAGATCCACTGAGACCTTTCACCTTCCTACTCTTCGTTCCAGCTATTTATTGAATGATCTTTTGATTAGAACAATACGCAGTTCAAACGAGAATAGTGTTGATATTTGGCCTTAATTTGTTATTGTTTTATGTTTTGTTTGTTTTTAATTTATTAGTATTTTGTTATTAATAACCTATATATATAATGTAAATTTATTACTCCATATGTAAAAAGCTGATTGGTGTTTATATCATTAAATGAATAATTTTCAAAAAATTTTAATTCTAAACTATTTATAGAAATTTGAAATTTTGGATTTTTAACCAGAAATGTTTATAACAATCTTTATGCTCAGTCATTAGGTTACATTAAAAGTGTGATAGTCACACAGATAGTAAAACTAAAAACTTCTTACTTTTTCGTTCAGAATGTTTAATTATGGTTATTGTATTATTTTAAAAATATTTAAAGTGTTCATACATTTTATGGTAAGTTGATGAATATATTATCTGTGTGTTTTAACTTTTAGATTAGAAGAAAATGTTGCTGCAGGGGATAATGACAAATTTAAAGTCTCAATAGAACATCTTCAGAATCAAGTTAAGGAAGTAAGTACTATTGATTCAAATAAAATAGTAAGATACATTTAAAGCTGTGAATAGTTGACAAACATTTTGTACTCTGTTTCAAGGAAACATAAATTGTAGCCAAATTATACCTAGTTAGTGTATAACTGACCAAATTGTTGGGTTATTAATTAATAATATTCAATGCATATCTAATGTATCCCATTGAAATTAAATATTTTAAATATATACGGTGAAACCTCCCAATAGTAAACACCTATTTTAATATTTATTTAAAAATCATGACAAAACGACGATGGAAAAATGCGCTTACACTAGTATATACTCGTTATGGGACAGTAAGATAAGATTATGACAAATAACTGACTATTATGACAAAAATATCAATCTCTTGACTGCTAATGTTTCGTGCATTTTGTTAGTTAGTTGCAGTTTTTGACGCGATGAGTTGAAATGAAAGCTTTTGTTGCTTTGAGGGTAAAGTTGATATTTTAGACTTCTGTCAAAGTAGCAAAAACCTAAGAGTTATCCATTTTTTAATTTATATTATTGTTAAAAACATTTCTTTTTTGTTACATATTTTTACAAATATATATTTTAACAATACATACTAAAATTGTAATATGTATCATTAGAACATTAAAATTATTGTATCAAAACATTCTATTAACCTTTTATGAATTAAAAAAATACATAACCTCCTCTGAATAATGGACAACATTTTGGTAACCAAGAGTGTCCGTTATTTGAAGGTTTCTCTGTAACAGTTTTTATGCAGTATGTATAAATTTTGCATTCTTAGTCTTATTGGCCAACAGTTTTATGCAACAAACACTTGTTTTTGTTTTAATTATTATAAAAGTAATAACTATATTAGCTTATTAATAATTTTTTATTGGTTTGATTGTAGTTAAAAGATAATAGAACAAATATCCTTAATGATGTCAAATCTCAAATGGATGGATTAAAAAAATTGATTGATAATACAACAGAGTTGAACACCAAAATGAATAAAGAAATGAGTAAAGTATGTAAAAGTTATAGTATACACTAATACACTTAAAAGTATGTCACACTCGCATGTGTGGTATCCTTACTAACCTACTACATACTAAAGTCTATGTTCAGCAGTTCCAATTTTGTGGGATTAGCTTTATTATTAGAGTGAATTGACATATCAAATTTAAATTAAATATTTAAAAATGCTCATAATTTACTTATAAATTAAAATATCAAAAAAACCATTGTGTGAACACAGATAATGTTCTTATTTTAAAGTTTGATAATAAGTCTATTCACTTAAATATTTAAGCTAACAACACAATATTGGAACTGCTAGACGTACAGTTTAGAATACTATGCGTTAGTATGACTGAAATAACAAATGCGGATACAATGTCCTCTTAAAAAGTGTAAATAGGTTAATAAATAAAACATTTTCAGCAACAAGTTATTAATCAAGAGTTGAACAACGAGTTAACTGTTTATAAAAGACAATGTGCATCGCAGAAAGGTAATATTGTGAAATTATTTTTGAACACTTGAAATTTTATTAAGGATTTTTTGATCTGTTTAAGCAGAATTGTTGGATGCTAAAACTGCAAAGGATGAATCTGTAGAAACATTCAAAACCCAAATTATTAAACTCTTAGAAAGTGATTTTCAATGTGCTATTTGCAATGAAGTGATGTTTCGGGTATTAACTATATTTTATTTATTTACTATTGTCATCATTAAAATATTTGTTCTTTTTATGTTTGTATATCAAGGCAAGTACAACTAATTGTAATCACACTTTCTGCGAAAGCTGTCTAAAGAAATGGTTAACTAGAAGCAATTGTTGTCCTACCTGTCGGTGTGCTGTGCATGCTATAACTAACTGCCTTACATTGGACAATTATGTCACAAGCCTATGTGATCTTCTGGGTGGAACAATAAAGGAACAACGTCTTGCTCTACAAACTGAAAGTAAGGACTTAAAAGTGAATTATATCTATTATTATTTTAATAATAATTAGTTTAAGTATATGTTTAGTGCTGTAAATATGAAACATTGTTCAACATAATATTATTTGATATAGGGAATGGCCATCCACCCCAAGTGGCTAAAAGAGGTAGAAAAAGGGCAAATCCATCAAACCGCGGTAGAAGAGAACCACCTACGTATGAAATACCAAGCGAGCCTACCATAAATATTCGTGGAATTACTTCTAGATTTCTTAACGCGGGGCCACATGGCTTTATTGAAATTGTAGATCTTACAAATAATACATCTCGATAATGTCGATTATTTCATATAATATTTTAAGCATACTGAAATGATTATTTTATGTCTTTGATCATTCATATTTTGCAACTTAAAACCACTAATTTCATAAGTCAATGAAATTTTAGTGCAATACTTTATTATGTTAAAATTGTTTTTAATTTAAATTGAGTTCTCTATATTTTATGTAGATTTCAGAATTTATGTAGACTTCAGAATTTGTTAAAAACAATATTATTTTGTATGTATAAAAAAAACCTAAAATAAAAGTATTTTATAATAAATATAAACTCTGATCTTTGTGTTCTTAAAAGTTTTAGATTACTATTACATTTACTAAGGATTTTATTTATTATTGACTATCTCCACATTAAAATAACATTTATAAATTAATCATGTATCAATTGAATGTAATGTAAAACAACAATTTCAGTGTGTATTCTTATACAATATTTAAAAAACTTAGTTTTTAGTTTTTATTTAGGCTAATAGATTACAAAAAAAATTCTTTCTTGGTACAACACTTGAAGTTAGTTATAAATTTAATTATTAATCCAATATTTAAGAACGTTTTAGTTGATGTGCAATTGAATTACGTTCTGTTAATGTTTTTAGTTTATTTACAAGTTTTATTTTCCACTCTTAAAAACCAGTCGAATGGGTTGTGTGTACTTTTTTTAATTTAATATCCAGAGCTCAATTAAAAATTATTAAGATAATTGTATTATTATAATCATAAACACTTTTATCATTAACATTCATAATTTAAATATCAATTGTTGTATATAATTTTTAATATTTTTATTTTAGTGTACAAAACATTTATATAATAATCTTTAATGTATAAAACACATTGTTAATCAACACACTTCAGTTACCATGCTGAAATACACATACACATAAGTTATAAAATTTAATTGATTTTAATATTTCTGAAGTTTAATTAAATTAACTGTTCTTTGAATGACTATGGTACAGTTACATTAAAAATATCTTCCTTGGCTGTGCATTAGACATATAATTTTATTGAATTTAGTAAGAATCTGTTGTACAGTCGGTCAAGTTTATATATTGTGAGTATTCTAGTACTATATTTGAAATTCAATTTTTTTTTGTTATTGCAACTGCCTGATTATTAACTATTTTGTGTTGATTGTGTTTTGTTTGTCCGTTTTGACTGAAATAAATATTGATAACTGCTCTATACATTTGTTGATTTGGAATAAAATTTATTTAAAAGACTGCTAATTATAAATTCTTAATAATGAATAATAATTATTTAATAAGTAGTGGAAAAATAAATGTATTTTATAAAAAAAATCATGAATTATCAATATCTCTTAGACTTGATATTAACGTTTAATTTTGGAGATTTTTTAGTTATTTAGAAATTAAATTATTTTCTCAATAGTCACATTCTGATAATTATTTCATTGGATTAAATTTCTATTTCATGTAAATAATGTATTTTTCAAACATTATAACGGCAATTACAGTATCCTTAATGGGTTTTTGATTTCTTGACTGTGCTTTTTGTTATGCTCTTCCTAAGGTTTATCAGATGTTTGTGAGTAGAAGTTGAAATTTACGGTGATGCTGTCTTGCCATCTTGGCATACTTTTAAAGTTCCTTATCAACGTTCACTGAAGCATAAAGAAAATTTAGTGGTTTATCAGTATGACGCCACTTATTAAACGTATTGCCTGACGGCAGGGCCGTACTGACGATTAGCAGGACGTGGGGCCTGAAATTGTTACATTATCATAAGTAGCATTTACTTATAGCTGGTATTAAGGGGCTGGGCGTAAAAGATTTTCTGGCTCCCTTAATTCAAAACTTAAGATCTATTTTAGATGTTATAAAAATAATCTAAGATTGACAAAATTATTATTTTCTATTTTTTAATATATTAATATATCTTATAAAATACAGCATTTCAATTAAATAATAGTAACTGTGAAGCTGAAGTTTTTTTACGTTTTATTTCTTACTAATGAGTCTCAAACCTGAACCTTATCCAAAACTTTATTATCGAATAATTAATTTGCATACTATGTTACTATTCAATTTGCGTGCTATACGTGTACTCATCATGTTTTTGTTTTCAGAAGAAGAAAAAAACTAAGTTAGATTATAATTTTTAAGAAATATGAATAATTGCATAGAAGAATGACACATTATATTAATGATTGACATTTTCTTGGTAGAATATTTATTTAAAAAAATCAATACAGTTGAAACTCAATGGACTCGGGCAAACAATATACAAATAAAAAAACAATCAGCTAAACACACTATACTTGATTTGCTTAACCGAATCATGAATCGATTTCTATGACAGTAAGACAATCTTTTTCCTTATACGTGATGAACTAAACCTTTTTACCTTGGCTACTAACTAGGTGTAGGAACTAATGTCACGGTTTTAAATATACATTATTCTTTTATTTATGTAATAAAGAGTAACAACATTCACAATAATGAAAATAAATAATAATATAATAGGACTAGATTAAATACTTGGATTGTATTAGAGTTGAAAAACAATAATGATTACTTATAATTTATAAATTAATACATTGATTATGTTTTTTGTTGGACTGTCGATAGTCCGTGTATTCTCAGTAACGTTCTGGTTTCTGTTCGCTCAGACTGGCCACTAGGCCATTTTTGCCACCAGGTAAACCGTGTTTTTGCATAATACTACTTTTTTTCTTCAGTTCACACAGCAAATGCTTGTTGTGGTCTTCAACAAAATCTAGCTTTTCGCATATCCTGGCATTTTCCTGCTGCAGTTTTACCATCTTGTCCAAGACCATTTTCATTTCAACAGAGGTGTCGACAATATTTTTTTTTTGTAACTCTTTGGTCAGCTCAGCAACGGTAGTTTTAAACTTTCGTTTAGAAACATGCAAATCATCTTGAGTGCGCTCCAATGTAGTTTTCAAGTCTGCAATCATTTGCATTTTATGTGCCAAATGACTGGCCAGTTCTTTTTTGTCACAGTCATAAAGCTCTTTTTCTTTAGCTATACTGTCCTCTTGTGCTCTAAAAGAAATCTTGAGATCATTGTTTTTTTGCTTCAATATATCACAGTCACTTTTTAATCTATCCAAAGCTGTTTGCAAATTTAGACATTCCGATTGCAGTGATGCATTACGGGAACTTAAACTTTCAGTGAACACAAGCAATTCATTGGTTTTTATTTCACAACTTTCCATATAAGTTTTAAGGTCAATATTTTCATTTTCTAAAGAGTTAACAGTACAAGTGCATTTGGTTAGTTTATTATTCAGCTCTTCGATAACACTTTTTAATTTGTCGACCTCTTGAAGTTGTTGCTCTGAAGATTCCTTCAAATCCAAATACAAATTACTGTTCAGTATTATCTTTTCTAAATAACTATCTTCGTTAAATGATTCGTTTTGTTTGGTCAATGATTCCAATCTATTCTGCAGTTCTTGAATTTCGTACAATAATTTACTTTCTGTTTCATGCGAACATTTTGAGTCATGTTCATACTTGGTCTTCCAGAAGTCTAAGTCTTTTGAAATCTTTGACTTGTCATCCTTAAGCAAGTCAATTATAGCCTTGTATTCTTTGATCTCTTTGTTTTTTGTTTCTATTACACCTGTACAACTAGCCACATCTTTAGAGTTGGTTTTTAACCGAGCGATCTGCTTGTCCCTATCCTTTAGGCTGTCTGTCAGTTTCTTCTTTTCGGTGTTTAAGTCTAGTATTTCCTTTTCCTTGAGCACGTAGCGCATGAATGCAGCTTCTTTCTCGTGCTTGGCTGTATCATACATCTTCTTTGAAGACTGCAACTGCGATCGCAAATCGCTAACGTCCGTCAAGTACTTGTGCTCATTGATGGCCAACTGCCGTTGATAGTAGTCAAGTTCATCTCGTTGCTGTCGGACAACGTCACCGAGTACTTTCAGTTGGTCTTCACCAAGTACTTCCAGTTGGTCTTCGCCAAGTACTTCCTGTTGGTCTTCACCAAGTACTTTCCGTTGGTCTTTGACAAGTACTTCCAGTTGGTCTTCGACGGTTGTTTTTAGTTGGTATTCGTCGAGTACTTTCAGTTGGTTTATGTCAGGCATGCAACTTTCTTCCTCCTCTTCGTCATCCTCCACCACCTGCTTGCTTTCGACGCGATCGCTGTTCTCGGCCGTCTGCGGCGGCTGAGAATCGTTCGCAATTTCCGGGATTTCCATGTTCGGTTTACGGACCAAAGCTACCGACGACTGCAGCAACAGTAGCGCGACGTGTACACGAAGCGCATCATTATTGTCGGTTTGCCTTCGGACTAGTAACGTACCCTTCTATCGCTGTACATCCGAAAAAACAGCTGTAGAATGTGGAGACATAGACTACAAATGAAAATATAACGTTTTACGCACAATTCAAGATAAATCTTAAATCGTGGTTAAGCTTTCCGAGTTTCCAGTTCGAAGAAGCGTCACCACTCACTGTACACTGTAGGGTCATGTGCAATCTGTCGACTACTTGAACTATAGCCGAACTTGAGTCGTGTCTTGCCAATTTGTATGAATTTACTGTAAACTGTTCAATATTATTGTTGTACTGCAGTCGTGTTGTTAGTTGTTTTATCACGATTCACGAGCGCGCGAGCTCCGATAACCGATAACGCTTCAGAGATAACGTCAGAAGATGCTGTGCGGTTATCTCGGGCGCAGTTACGTAGATTACAGCACGCAGCGTCCGTGTCCGATATTTTTGTAGTGGTCACACCTACTCGAACAGCGAGGCAGATTTCAGCAGCTGACCAACATTCCGGCCGGACGTTCAGGCCCCCGCTACCCGCCGCTTAATAACCGTTGGCTGCCATCGCGCTGGTCCGCGACACGCCCACCGTGCCGTCCGCATGCAGCGCAACTGCGCATAAGCCACGTACTCGTCGGGCGCGCATTGTCGTAGTATTGAGGCGAACCGGGAGGGAGAACGACAGGTACTCCGTATTTTTGAGAATCGGAACAGCTCAACCGCCGCCGCGCCACAAGCCACCGCTTGTTGTTTGTTGTTCGTTCGCCGATCACCATTCTGGCATTCTCGATCTCCGTTCACTAATCAGTCGACGGTCGTCAGCGCTGGTCAGTCGCTCGTCTCTCCTACGCCTGTCGTCTCCCGTGGTCGCGTATCTGTTTTAAAGAGAATCGCCGTTCGTTTTTCCGCGTCTCGTCGACCTCTTAATTGGCGTTTTCTCCTCGCCGACACAGCACGTCACAGGTGTAAGTACTAATCATCGTCCGTCCGTCTCTCGACTACCCTCCCCCCTCCCACAACAGCGACACGGTCAAGTCTTTTTCGGCCGACTTGCGTTTCTTCTCATCTATAGGCGAGTTTTGCTTTTGCGCGCACGTTTCTAAACACGATTTTGTCGTCGGTTTCTGACTTGTTCTCGATTTTGTTTCAGCAGCAGCTACACGTGATACCGTTGTAGAAAGACTAGACCACGTCGCAACATTAATTGACGGCTACGTTACGCGGACTTACAGATAAGAACAACAACAACAGCAGCCGCAGCCTACAACGATTACACGTCCACCATGTCTTCTTCGATGTGTTTGTATTTCATGAGGGGATCGTGCCGATTCGGTCACCGTTGCTGGAACTCGCACGATCTCGGATCTGTCCGCTCCGACAGCTCGTTCCAGGTTCAGGGTAAGTGATCCGCCGCGCGCGTGTGCTTTCCCGGCTCGTGCGTACCTGTTGTGCGCGTAGCGTGTTCCTCCGCTCCCTTGCTCGAGATAAAAATCCAACGAATGTTTTTATAATTTTTGCTCGCTTTTATTCACAGCTGTATGCATGGTCACCGGCATTAATAATAATAATAATCTAGCCCTTTTTTTTTCTTGACCATAAATTCTGACCGTCGATTTTGAAAATTTTTAAATTAACAAATATAATAATTACCTATATGATATTATAATATGGTAGTGTTTTACACGACCTACAACTGAAATGATCCCTTTCCTTAAATTAAAATTGGAATTGCATACAAAAATCATTATTTTATTTTATTCAATTACAGGTATTTTGGTTTTGTTGCCTTACCAATTTTGTGAATTCCCTTACAAATAATCATTTAATTAAAATGATGTGTACCTAACAGATGTTCATACAATTGCAATGTCAGTCTAAACAAACCAACTGTCAATAAAAAAAATATTTTTACTTTTTAGTCAGAAATTTGTGTTAGGTACAATAACAATAATATATATTAAGAAAAAAAAAACTTTAGATCCACTTGCCTGTCTTTTTATAGTTTTGTAAAATTGCATGGCATAAATGCACTTTAATTCCCACGCGATTTTTTTTTTCCTAAAATATGTGTTTTTAAGCACTGAATACAAAAGTAATTCCAAAATTGTCGCAAATCATTATTTTGGAAGTTATATCTTACCAACGTTTACAGTTTTATGCATTTACGTATGCATGCGCGCATTGGATTGTCGCCTATTATTAATTATATTATTTTATTTTGTTATTATTAAGATTATTATAATTGATAATTAACGACTTAGTTTTTACCCTGTGACCTACTTGAGGTGGTTTTGCGCAGCAAGTTGGGGGATATTTTTGATTAGCGGAGCGGAGTGACGGCGTCGTGGAGCGTAGCGACAAGTGCCTCTAGCCTAGCATCACTGATACACTTTATCAAAGATTTGATATTTTATTTTGCATTTTTGATTTCGATTTTTTGAATTTTTAAACAGCAAGAAGTACGATTATATAAAATTTTTATGCATATTTCCATCCATCATAAATACATACAATCAAAAAAAAAAAATCAGAATGTAGTTTTGTTAATGTTTTTATCGTACATATCACATATTTTTGAAAATATTAGTATTTTATAGTTTTTTGGTATAACTTCCAAAATAATGATTTGGATCGCATGGGAACTAAACTGCATTTATACCCATAAGTCTAATTCCAAAATTCTCGATTATAATCTTAATAATAACAAAATAAAATAACATAATTAATAATAGGCGATAATCCAATGCACGCATGCATACGTAAATGCATAAACTTTGGGAAGATATAACTTCCAAAATAATGATTTGCGACAATTTTGGAATTAGACTTTTGTATTCAGTGCTTAAAAACACATATTTTGGGGGGGGGGGGGGAAATCAAAAAAATTGCGTGGGAACTAAAGTGCATTTGTTCCAATTTCATTTTGGGTTTTTTTTTTTGCGATGCCTAATTGTATATCCTTTGAGCCTTTCAATCTAATGTTGCATGCACTCTGCTAGAGATCCAGATGATTGTAGTTTATAAACAAACCTTAAAGACAATTTCAACAGTTACTTAATGTTTGTTTATTAAAAGTAAGACATGAGTAAATAATAAATTGTACAGTGTCATGTGTGAGTATGGGTGATCAGGACTCAACGGCTGGATATTTTATAGCCTATGATATTTTTGTAACGTGTAAATCACTGTCTGCGATTTTGAATATTAATTAGCTTGTTGTTATTTTAGCAATCACTCTTATTACAATACTATAGTTTCTAGGAATTTGTGTACTCGTAACATAAGTAACATTGTCAACTTGGTTTTAATATAACATAGGCGAGGTGCGCTCTATTTCATTTATTGTTTAGGTCAAAACCCATAACACCATCACTCTGTTTTATTTCTTCAGCTGCATGGTATGTATCCAACTGCATGCTGTAAAATCAATATAAAATGTCATCAATAAATCAACTAGCCAAAAATGGTATCAAAAAAAGAAATTCCAAATTATTCTCAAATTTAATGAGCCCCTCAGACTATTGTAGTATATTTTTATGCCACACATACAACCAAAGGTATATTGGGTATGTAAAGTTACCTGTAGTGAAGTTACCTGTCATGTTAGATAATTAAAAATTACTTTGTAATAGCTAGATAATTTATTCTTGATGTGTATTGAAATATTATAATTTGATTGAATAAACTGGCATTACACATTAATTTACATAGGATTTTTTTAATTAGTTGTTCTGTAGTATTATATTTGTTTTTATAGCGGACTCTTCAGATGATGATGATATCAACTTTGCTATGGCCCCAAGAAGAGAAACTACTCCAATGACAGCTTCACCAAGTATTAGTGCTTTTAGTAGACCAAGACAAAACCATCAACTTGTTCCCCGTCCTGTAAAGAAGTACGATATAGTTTTTTTATTCTAACCTATTGTTATTTTTATTAATAAATTACATTAATTTTAGGCCATTAGAAGCTAATGAAAATGCATCCCTAGATAAATGGAGCTTAAAAAGTAATAATACTGTTTTTTCTATGTGAACATTTTATTAAACAATTTAAAAAAAATTGCTTACAGATAATAATACTGGAGAGACAAGAGAAGGAACGCCCGATAGTGTGCTTCTAGAAACTGTAAAAAAGTTAAATGAAGCTGAAAATTTGGTAGTATCACTTCGTCAACAGCTGCGTATTAAGAACGAGGGAGAAAATTTCTCTTGGGTTGAACATCAAATGGAACAATGTCTTGAAAGTGATCTACAATGCAATATATGTTACGAAATGTTCGTCAAGGTAAAATAGACGATGGTCAATTCAATTTTTTTTTTTTTATTACTTAGAATCTTCAATATTTTTCAACTAACATTTTGAAATGTTGTTTATTATTATTTATTCCTGTATGATTATTATAATGTAAGACTTAAAAGTACGTCATACTTGCATTTGTTGACTCCGTCCTACCATAGACTAAATAAGATTATAGATAGGAAACGCCATTGCAATAATTGATTGCTCATTATTTTAATTTGGATTTAACTCGCTAGTGGCGCATGATTGCAGAAGACAAGTTAATCCTTTATTCCCACCTCTCACAACATGTGTCAAATCCAAGTTAAAATAATAAGCGATTAATGATTGCATTGGTGTTGACTATGTTCAATGGTGTAACTAATGCATATAATAGCAAATTGTACATTCTGAAGAATCCATTTTACTCTGTTATTTTTGTATTATAGTGAATAACAGGAAAATGGATTATTCTTGAAATACTATTTCAATTTGCTATGTTATGCAATAGTTAGACTTGAAATAATCACATGTGGGTAAGGTAGTGTTCTCTTTAATAAAGAATCTTAATTCTTTATTAATAGCAGATTAAATTGAATAGAATTTTTTTTTTTTTGCAGCCAACTGTGTTAAATTGCTCTCATACATTTTGTCATGAATGCATAGAGTCGTGGACCCGACGAGTTAATCACTGCCCAACATGTCGAGTTTATGTGAAAAATAAATCATACTGTCTAACGTTAGATACCTATTTAGACAAAATATCTGACTGTTTACCAGATGAAGTAAAAACAAGGCGTGAAACTTTAAAAGTTGAACGCAACAATAATAGAGGTAATATATTTTGTAGTTAAGAAAATTCATAAATAAGTAATATTTTTTGTGTGATAACATTAGCACCAGAGGTTAGTAGAAGTCGAAGACATAATGCAAGGAGAAGAAACCATAGAAATCAGTCCTTGCGTCATACATTAGGTGTATTATGGGGTGAACGAGATCGAGATGGCGCTGAATGGACCCTGGAAGAAGCATTATTTGATCCAATACGTTTAGGCGATGTAATTGGTAGAAATAGAGATGATAGGGATGAATGGGAGGATGATGATGATTTGTCTGATAGCACCTTAGACAGGTATTACAGTTCATTATTTTAAAATAATTAGATTAAAGTTAGCTATGCTCAACTTCTAAATAAATAGTTCTTTTAGTATATCTTGTCATATACAAATTATTAAAATCATTTACAATTCATATATTAATTTACTAGAAAGAATTTTAATAGTATTATTATAATTTTGGTAGTTAAGACTAACAGACACTGCTCATTTGAAAGGTGTGGATACATAACTTTGAAATGTGCACAAATTGAGTAAGATTTTTACCTTTTATAATATTGTACTACAAATTGCACATTTAATATTTTATCATACCTATAATCTATGCATGTATTGTGTTTGTTTGGGACATGTATCCATTGTTAATGATAATAACTAAGAATTTAATTTAATATTTATTCCTTTTTATTGTAATGACTAGGGACTGGATTTTAATGTCTTAAAAGTGTCAAAAATGAATTTCGACATTGATAAAAGTTGGTAGTTGATATTATTACTTTGTAATTATTAAGGTAGTCAAGATTTGTCTTATTGCAAACTCAGTTTATAATGATAATATAAAAGATAATTTGACCTGGAGATATTGAAAAAAAAACAATTTTTACACAAATGAATTTCAATATTTAAAACTAAATCAATGTTATCATTATTCTATATTTCTTGAAAAATTAAATTTGAATCTAGGGAATTATCCTGTCTAGCATTGTAGGAAAATATGCTAATACATTGAAATCTGAGCCCTAGTAATGACATTATTTACTAATATATTTTAAAATGGTAGTAGTAGTTGTTGTATAAAGTTATGTACTTGAAATAATATTTGATTATTATTGTATTTACTGTCAAAAATATGAATTATTATTTGATAAAACGTTTTTAAAGGATATTTCTACTGTTGATCACACTATAACAGTAAATACAAAACTATTAGTGAATATATCAGACATTTTATTATGTTTATACTTAAATATTGTTTAACATAGCAAACTTTATTTTACTTTGAAATTAATCAGCTTACAAATATTAGAGCAGAAAATATATGTCAGCCCAAAATTATCCAATCTGCCATGTATTATAGTCTGTAGTGAAAATAATAAAAGTTCAGAGTGATTTTTAATGTTTTCCTGTGTTGAATATATTGCAAAACCTAACTTGCAGTACAGTTGTTGCCAGATAGATTGACATGGTGGTGGTCTTTCAGTAGATGTAGCCCAAACTAGTTGCGGTATCTTTTGACCACATGGCATGCCTCAGTCGCCTCACCAATTTGTTTATTATAAATGTATAAAAATGTCTACATATTGAATATTCGTTTTTAAATTTTTAACTTAAAATCAGTTTTAAAATGTTTTGTGACAATTGTTGGTTTGTTGATATATTTGGTAATAACATCCAAGTACAAAAAACCGCGGTTTTCCGTTATCGTGCTGCCACCAAGCCAATCTATCTGGTAACGACTGTACATCCTGTTTAAAATTGTTTTCTTTACAGTAAAATAAAATTAACAGATGGAGTACTATGTCCATTATTTTTTTAGCATGGGATACTATAACAGTTATCGTTATCACAATAAAACCATTAAATCCATAATCCATTTTATTAAAATAGCTATTAAAAGAATAGAGAATCAGTTCATAAAACTAATCATTCCTTAAATGTCTAATGTGCAAAATATACTTTCTTGTTTAGTTAAATATATGATAAAATGCAATTTCTATACCATAATACAAAACCATTATAAATGTTTACATTTTTTAATTTTTGTAATTTTAATTTCTGAAATAATAACGTATGTTCTTATAAATATTTTCCTTAAACAAAATTAGAAATCTGAATTTAAATATCTCCTAAATCTATAATATAGGGTCTGGCAGATTTTCAAGAATCCATAAATCACTTTAAATTACAATTTTTACTAAAATCATGTTAACAGAATGCTTTCCATTTTGTAATTATATAAAATCGGACTTAAGGGACCAACATCGATACTTCCATAATTATGCCTGGTTTAGTTTTGGGAAAAGTGATGGACATATTATACATTTTATAAATGTTAGTTTAGTTAGCTTAATTTAAGAGAGAAATTAAATAAGTATCTAACTACTAGCAAGCATATTACAGTATTTTTAAGCAAGTTATGTGTATGTTATACACTAATACAGAGGTATTCAAACTTTTTCATCCCACAGCTCCTTTATATCTTATCTTTACAATATTTTGGAGGCACCCAAATTATAAATGACAAAAAAAAATGGTTATATATATGTAAATGTATTTATTTATCGTAAGACTTAAACAAAAAAAAATTTACAATGTAGAATTCCAAAATTGCTATAATGATTATAAATCATTTATATATTGATATGATAAATTATACTATTTTAATTTTGGTTTCTGGTTTTTTTTATGTAGCTCCCGACGCCCCTGGGAGCCACTACGCACAGTTTGAATACCTCTGCACAATTATATGATTAAAAAATTGTGAAAAAAAATAACCAAGTAAAAACACAGATAATGTTCTTTCTTTAGATTTTGATAGTAGGTCAATTCACTCAAATATTATAAAGCTAACTTCTTAAAATTAAACTTGCTATATTTGTAAAATTGAGACATTATGTGGGTACTATGTCCTCTTATAAGTTATAAATATTATTTTCGATAAAATTATTTTTTTCTTATCAAACTATGGGTGTGAATAATGTTTGACTTGCCTTTAATAATTTTAAATTGTAAGATAGTCATTAAATAAACAATAATTTCTAAAGAAATATTTTTTGAATTTTTAGAGTCCAATCAATTTAAAAAGAGTAAATTATTCATACCTTCCATAAATTTTAAAATAATTTGGTGTTAATGTTTTAACTACAAATTTTAAAGTTCAAGAATTTCGTTCATTAAACATCCAGTTGGATATTGTTAATGGTTGTATATATTCAAGTAAAAATACATGCTTTTAATTCAATATATTTTTAAATGTTTTTAATAAAATATTGAGTAATAATTTTCACTGAACCCTGAATACTAAAAAATACTAAAGGTTTTGAACACCCAAATAAATATTATTTTTATAACCTTTTTTACACTTTTAAAGTAATTGTTGGCATGTAAATCCTTGTTTAAATGTTATTATTTATATTCTAGATTTTAAAAATTGTCTTAGCAACTGTATGATTGTGCTTATATTGTCTTCAAAATCTGTTTGATTGTAGTGGCTAGTAGATTATTTATTTATTGTTTAAACAAACTGAATTATGTTGTTTCTTTCTATTACATTTTATTTAATACCTTTATTCGTGTGTTTTTTTTTTCGGTCTTCAGTCATGGGTACTTTTGTACTTATTGTGACAATATGGGACACTCAGCTTCCAACTGCCCCATATCCATAATGGAGGAGACTGGTGATATATGGTAGAGCTAACAGTTTTTTTTCTACTATCCCGTTATTTGCTTGCGTTGATGGCACTTTTTTTCTGGGACTTAATTTATACATAATTTTTTTTTTGCTTATATATATATTATTCTATTATAAATATAAATATAAATAATGTAACTGTTTTAATTATTAGAAGTAGTTTATGTCATAAATCGGGGTAAACGACGTTCACTCATTTTCCTCAACTTATAATTATTAATTGTTAAACTAAGATGATCAATTTATTGAATTTATGTATATTTTTTTTTTCATTAATATTATTCTGGTCTTTATAATAATATAATATCAAATAAATTAAATTTATTTTATAACATTATTATTACTGCTCTACTTTTTCCATACTTTAGTTATTTGTTTGCTTACATTTAAATATTTGGATCGAAGTATTTTTTGTCTAGTATTTAATTTTATTTTTAATCACCGTTATTATTAGAAATTATGGATTGATAATATTATTATGTAAGGTAATTTATTATTGAAATTCATTTTGTAAAATTATTTTATTTATTTTCTGATCATAATGCTTAATAGATTTGTACACCTATTTATAATAAACAAAAATCTATAATTATTACGTTTTTTTACACAACACTACACTTCTATTAATAAGCACAATAAGCTTTCAATAGTGAAGACTAAATTGACTAAATGTTGAACACTTCTGAGCTTTTAAACATAATAACATCTTGATAAACTAATTTTATGAATTGTATTAAATTTAAGATAACCTAAGTAAAACTTAATAATATAGTATTGTCATATGTAAAGACTATTTGGTCGACTTGATTGAGAAATCTTTTGGGAGAATATATTTATTTGTATCTTATACACCTGGGTATACATGCATGCATGATAACCTGAAGAAATCAACTTAAATATTCATCTAAATATATATTTAAATACCAATGACTTAACCCTGTTTAATCAAAATGTATTTTTAATGTAGGTAAATAACATTATTGTTATTGCCAATTTAAACTAATGAAATATTTAATATTGTATTTTGGCAAGTCATGATAGCCCAAGTAAATGGTGAAAAATCAAAATTCAGTATTGAAATATTAATTCATAATTTTTGTATTCATGTGTTTTTATTTTAAAATATAATATTGATTTTGAACAATAAAAAAGAACTAGTTTTTTTGATTAGCAATCAATGATGATTACTTATAAATTGGTTGAACATAAATTATTATTATATTATAAAATGAAAAGTTAAATTATAATAATAATTGATTTCCTACATTATTACGATTTTTATAAATGTTTCAGATATCTTGTTATCGAATAACTGACTTGGAGATCAAATATCAATTGAGTTGATGTGTATGATTATGGTATGATATTATACAATACAAAGTACTAAATAAAAATAAAAATGTTTTCTGAAGTAACACAGCCAGTTACATGCCTAGACTTAATTAGTTTTTAATCAGTTTTTTTTTCCTGTGTTCTATGCATTTGGTTATTTTTGTGTTATTGTAACTTAATTATTAATAATTTTTTTATTTGTTAATTATCTCTTGTATTGCCAGCAGAATTATTTTGTATCATTTTTGACGCTATTTGAACATTACATTTGAGTATGTTTAAATTTTATCAGGATAATTATTTTTTTCTCAGTTTTGATTTTTAACATGATGTTTAAGTATTAAGACCAATTACTATTATTGTTCTCTATATTATTTTGGGGAAATTATTATCATTGATTTATAATAATTTTTTATTATAATTTTTTTTTTTTTTTTTCAAACTTATTTGTTCGACCTAATTATTACCATTATATGTTTTTTATCTTTGGGGAAGGGAAAAATAATTAGTTTCTATAACTTTTTATTGTTTTTATTATTTTTGTTTGTTTTCTAGAGACACAGTGGATATGTCTAACAAAAACCAATTTTAGAACTGTTTTATTGTAAAAATACTTGTTTAAAAATTATACAGCTGATACTACACAGAAATTATGTGATATGTAATAAAGATTTTACTTGATTTTATTACAAAATGGCTCAGATTATAATTAGTTGATCGTTGCTTATAAGTTATAACTTATTTACAATACTAAAATATTAGGTTTTTAGCTAATGTATCCTTCTCCGGCCAAACACTCAATACCATTATAAAGCTTACAAAATTGTTGTCCAATATATTTGTGTTGGTGTTATTACAAATAGAATAAACTATAAAGTCCTATCTAACAATATATTGTAGGTGTCCTTAAAATAATTTATTGTAATCCACTACTATAGAATAATAATGTCTGTTGTGTTATTAAATAATTGGTGAGTATCTAAGTCTTCAATAGTATCGTTATCCTAGTAATTTATTACAACAAATCTGTGCTTTAATGTTTTTATTCTAATTTGAACATCCATTACAATAATATTCTTAGCTATTAAATTTGTGTTCCTGATAATTGCTGTTTTTTGCACTAAAACCAGTGCTTGATGAATTGATGAGGGACAGAGTCCATTTTCTTTTTAGAAATTATTTACATGTACCCCTTCTAAATATATTCTAATCAAAAAGACATATTTTAAATAATCAGGTATATACATTTTTTTTACACTTTTGCATCCCCCCCTTCTAATTTTTTCCCAATTCAAGCACTGATAAAAATGACTAAGCAATTTAGGTGCTATGCTTACAAGTTGTGTTGTTTAAATGTAACATTGGTTTACACTTGTAAATTATGGTAGAAATATTGCCTATCAATTTACATTTAGTTAAAAATGTTTGGACCTAATTATATTCAAGTTTTTGCTGTTTGAAATGCTGAACATTGTATAAAAATAATTATTCATCTTTCAGCGTATATATTTATTTCCAACTAAAACGATCAATAATATTGGTTTAAATTTATGATTTTAAAATGCTCATAAAATCATTGTCCACTTTATTTATGAAAAATACTTGAAAATCTTATCCAACATTTAAACATTATAATTTTCCTTAAAATGTATTGACTGCAATTCAGTTTTAATGATATTCAGATATGTCAATTATTGGTAAACATTTTACCTATTGACTATCCTGTCTCAATACCCTTTCATCTTGTTAAAAAAAAAAAAAGCCATTTCATTTTAAATAATGTTTCAACCCTGTGACTACTAAAGTAATAGGTATTCATGACAGCAGCCAACACCACTGACCGCTGGCTGTCGCGTATATGCTTTCTTCGTAATTATAGCACACAGAATGGAAATATTCAATTAAAAAAAGTATTTCTCATAAAGTGAATGCAGGATGGCTAAGTATACTCATATTTTAATGCAATAGTAAAAGAGTTCAGTATTGAAGAACTTTATCCTCTATTACAGAGGTATTCAAACTTTTTCATGTCATAGCTCGTTTGTGTCTTCCTTAGAAGAATTATAAAAATTATAAATGACAAAAAAAATAATGGTTAAATGTATGTACATTTATTTATTTATCTAAGACATCTACGAAAAAAAATGTAGAATGTAGAATTCAAAAGTTGCTATGATTATAAATAATAAATATATTAATAATTTTGGTTTCAGTTTCTTTAATGCAACTCCTACGAGTATTGATACCTCTGCTCTCTATTACATTTTATCAAAAATCTTATTTTTAATATTCATTACGATTGTTCCTGAGCACTGAGCCACAATCAGATAATTCAACCATAGTAGTCTCTTTGAATTAAAATGACTTCATCCATCAATCTACCACTTCCAGGTAATCCATTTAACTTAAGACGCTCATTATTTTAAGTCTTTTAAGACAAAACATTTACATTTGCCAAAAAGTAAAAATTGTCATATTATACTCATACATTAAAGGAAAACGTGACCAACATACCCATCAATGCAAAGCTCAAAACATTGGATCATTTGGCATACAGATAGCTATTAAGACATAGGCATCCATTAAGAATTTTGAAAATTGTAACATTTGTAACCCAAATGTAACGTGGGAAAACTGAGGGGACTGCCGTCAGTTTACATGTGCGAAATGGTCATGTTCTCTTGTGTGTTGGAGGAGTATAATAACTGATAAATCCTTTTGTAACAAAATATATTCTTAGTGCCGAGTACTTCAAAAAAAATTATGCCACTTTTAGGAATATTGTGGATTAGAGGGGTTAAAATCTTTAGAAATAAATTGTACATAAATAGGTTTTCCATCATTTTATTTGATACAAAACAATGTAAATCATGTCATTAACATAAAATTAAACATCTGCCCTGACGTTCTGGGCGACTTTGTGACATTTGGAAAGATGGTCAGCAAACTCGGAGTATGGGGTCTTCTTGAGTGGTACATCCTTCCACAAATCAGGTGTCAAGTAAGCGTATGTTTTAGCAATTGCAGCATATGTAGCCTTGGCTGTAATAACAAAACAAATTATTCTCGGCTACTGTAAAAAAAATATTTTATCTTTCTGACTTACCAAAATTTCCAAGAGTACCAGTGGAACCACGGGCTGATGTGTAACAATCTTCAATTCCAGCCATTGTCAACAGTTTTTTGGGAACAGGGGCACTGACGATCCCAGTTCCTCTTGGAGCTGGAATCAAACGTACAGCAACTGATCCACACTTTCCTGTGACCTGAATAGGAAAAATAACCGAGGTAACAAATTAATAAAATTCAACAAATTCTTGAACTAAGTCAAAATATTTAAATGTAATCATACTTTGCAGGGTACTGTGTGTGGTTTTCCAATTTTGTTTCCCCAGTAGCCTCGTCGTACAGGAACTACTGACAATTTAGCTAAAATGATAGCACCTCGAATGGCTGTTGCTACTTCTTTAGAGCACTTGACACCTAATCCAATGTGTCCGTTGGAGTCACCAATAGCTACAACATATTAACATTACAAGTGACATTTAGACAGATTTGTATTAATCGATAAAAGTATTAATCATCACGTTTAAAAGATGACTGGAAATTCTCTACGATTCTAAGTTGTCTAACTGTCATCATTTAATAGTTATCAGTCAGTAGAAAATATAAATTAATGTATAAAGGAGAAAAAAGGTAAACAAAATCCAAAGAATAGCTATAAATAAAACAATTTACAAGAAGCTGAAAAAAGGTTTAGAAGTCTTAAGCTTTACAAACTTTGGAATAGTTGAATTTTGTCAACAAAAAGTAAACCTTAGCTCGTCCTATCTAAGAGTTATCAACATACTATTACCATTATTAACAGATATGAAGCATACATACCGACAAAAGCCTTAAACCTGGTACGTTGACCAGCACGTGTCTGTTTCTGGACGGGCATGATTTTCAATACTTCATCATTAAGTGAAGAACCAATGAAGAAATCAATGATTTCAAATTCCTAATAAACACACATAATTAATAAATGTCGGTGTTCTTCTATGCCGGGGCGCATGCCACAAACAACGTTGGGCCTATCAAAGGAGGGAGGCCGAGCTCACCTTGATCGGCAACGAGAACAAGTAGATCTCTTCCAACGAGGAGATTTTGCCATCCTTAACCAGACGGCCGAGCTTGGTGACTGGCACCCATTCCTTTTCGGCTTCCTTGCCTCTGCCACGGCCGCGACCGCGTCCACGTCCTCTGCCACGGGACCCTCCTCTGCCGAATCCACCGCGGAAATTACCGCGAGTCTCTGCCATATTTAGCTGAGAAAAAACACCAGTGTGTTCTTAAGTTTTAATCACAAATATATATATACGCTACACGTCACGTCGCACGCCGTCAAGGCGCACACATGCTCGTCGGGGCGACGACATTTATGTAAGATCGGACGGCAAGCTAAATGGCGAGCAATCTGATCGCGGATGGATACAACAGTACAAGACTTACCTTTGGTGAAACGTAGTCGGAGAAAAACAAAAAGTAAACCGGAACGAAGACGAAACAGGGAAACGTGTCTAACTCAAAACCGAAGTGTGAATCCCGTTTCCAGATAAAAGACGGAAAACTCGGAGAGACCGTAAAACGTCGACGGATTGTTGGTTATGTTGTCGTGCACAGTGCGCACCGGCCAAACGTTGGTGCGTAAAACGTATGTGCTGTTATGTTACCTACACTGGTTGCTCCCTCTCTTATCAGAGCACGGATTACCCGCTGCATTTGAAATTACGAATCGTCAATGAATCGTCATTACTCGTTAGTCTTAGTCATTATGTTCTGCATAGTCATTTTACTTTTACAATTTTATGCCAAAGTGCCGAGTGCCGACTATAGAGTATGGAAATATTCAATGTTGAATGAAGATGAACCGCAATCCACTGCCGAGTACAGATGAAATATAATTTATTAAGTTAAAACCACGGTTATCTACTAGAGGAGTAGATAACCGTGGTTAAAACTTTACGAGTTTACGACCAATAAATGAGTCCTGACCAGTGGCGTATTTTTAAGGGTGGCAAGGATTATTAGCTTGCATGAGTCAGGCTGTGCGGTGGCACTCCTTACATTTAAAATATTCTCAATTGGCCTGCTGAAACAAGGGAATCCCCCCTTGTAGATCCGCTCTATTTTTATATGGCCTGGTGAAATTTAAAAATGGCACACCCAAAAAAAAACTGAAATGACGCCCCTGGGTTCCACACGATAAGGCCACACGATGCGTGTTATTGCCGCATGCGTCAAAATAAATTGCGGTGACACCGCAATAACATATCTGATTTGAAAATTCAACACAAGATTCTCTATATGGTTTTTACCTTTCTAAAAAATAAAAAGTTCACCGGAAACTCAAACAAATTTTTTATGAGCGTTTGAAATTAGACATTGGTTCACCAGTTCACCAGTTTTCTCCGGGAACGATTTTCTTATTTTAATGTACTTCAAAAAGGAATTACCGTAGACATTTGAAAAATTCACCAAATGTTCAGATTAACAATTTATATATACATCAAAAAAAATTTAAAAATATTTTGTTAATTTTTGAGCTAATTATAACCTTAGACATTTTTGGTTTTTTCAAATTTTTTTTCTTTAAATATCGATAAAAAAAATTTTGTCTCGACAAATTTTTTGAAAATTTAATACAAAATTCTTCATTAGTTGCTTAAATAATACACCAAAAATAAAAAAATACATTGGGCCAATTTTTTTTATAAGCATTTAAACTTCAAATTTTGGCCGAAATTCATCATCAAACATTTGCAAATTGTTTTGTAGTTAAACATTTATAAAATGTACAGTTTTTATGACTAAGGATTGAAAGTTTAAAACAAGGTTATACATAAGTAGTTTATACCTTATAGTGTAACCAAAAAATCAAAAATATATATTATAATTATAATTTTTTATAGACATTATAAGTCAGAATTTGGTCATCAGAATATCGAACTTTTGCAAATTGTTTTGTGGTTAAAAATTCATAAAAAATGTTCTATTTAAGGCTTGAAAATTCAACACTAGATTCTAAATAAGTTTTTCTTACGACAACCGTAAACAAATTAGATAGGAAAACACTTAAAAAAAATTATAAGCGTTTAAAGTTAAAATTCTTACAAAATCCGTCAAAATCAAGAAAGTATACTAATAACTAATTTGTTTTGAAAAATGTATAACATTTTGAGAATTTATACCTAAGGTTTAAAAATGTAATACAAGGTTCCTCGTAAGCTATTATGTAAGTGGTAGTTAAAACAGAAGTGAAGCCTATGTCTAATAGTATTTTATAAACTTCTAAAGTTATATGGCCGGGTCCATTTAAAACTAAACGGTCAGTACGAAAACCCAGCGCACTGAGGTGACGACGCATGCGGCAATAACGCATCGTGTGGCCTGCACGAGCACGGCTGCACCTAATGAGAAATTATTTAGGTATAATTAAATTATTGATATATATTGTATTTAAAAGAAAAAAAACCAGTTTTTGAGAAAAAGCTAAAATAGTTGTATTGCATTTATTATTACTGTACAAAATGCCATTAAAATAGCCATTAGCTAGATCATTATTTCCATAGCTAGACGTTGCTTCAAAAAAGCTCGATGTAGCTATAAAATAGCGAGATCAGCGCCACTGATAGGAACAAAGGTAAAATTTGGAAATTAATATCATTGGGATAAGTTGACTTGGGACATAAAAATTTGTGGAACAAAAGATAGTGAGATCCTGCCGTTTGTCCTATGAGCTGCTGATTCCGCGATAACATTGCGCATGTCTATTTGTGATAACAATAATAACGATTAGAAATTCAAAATTTCAAACGTTTTTCGTAATATTGTTGTTGTTGTTACTTGTTATTATAATAGTTGTTAAATGGTTTTGTGTTTTGTACTCATTAGTCATTACTATCTACTTACCTCACGAAGTTGAACCAGTTACGTCCGAAAGTTGTGTGGCTGTTGAGTAAGTGAAGTAAGTCGTAACGTCTGTCGTCTTGAGTTCTGGCGACTGTCGTGAGTGATACCATTGAAGTGAATTCAAAATCTAATAATATTTCGAACCAGATTTGATCTTTGTTTCTTTCGAACTTGGTTTGTTTACCGTATGCCGTAGTAATAGGGCATAATTTAAATTTTGTTTGAAAGTTCAAATAAATTTAAAAATAAACAAATTGAAGTCTGATACGAATGTCTACGCGTGACATAATTGATTTATATCAATTAGTTGAAGCACAAATCCTAACTGTTTAGGATGACTGATGATTAATCATTACTTTTCAAATTGTTCAACTGTGTACTTCACAGTTTTTACAAATCTCTATGGTCGATGTATAGTTTACTGTCTACCTACCTGTGACTAGAAAGACACATAATATTTTGTTTGTTCTTCAAAGCTTGTACATTATACTTTTGTGCAAGCGACACAATTATTTTTATCAAAAAACACATTGCATAAATACTGTTATTACATTAACGTAATATAATTATTTGTCACCAGATATCAGAATGGATGATAAAGTTGTAGACCAACCAATGATCACCGACGAACCACAAAATGAAGTACAAGAATCTAATATTAATCCATTTTCTGATCACATGAATATAAGTATGGCGTTTAAGGAAATAGCGTCGATGGATCCACCCAGGTATACAAAATTTCTCGAAGCTATCAACAAGACATTTGAAGAAATTAGCGATTGCGTTGGGTATATTAAATACAATTCTATAAAATAATATTTTACCTACTGGTATTATGAGTATTTATGTATCTAACTACTAAACATTTTCATTTTAGTCTAGAAGAGTTTAAAAACATAATGGGTGATATATCTTTTTTTAAAAGTAAAAAGAATGTGTCAAATTTGTTGTCTACATTAAAAACGCAAATCCATACTCTGATGAGCAAGCATTTTGAACAAATTATCGAGGAGGAAAATCTATCTGAACTATTTACCCAAAAAAATACATTAAATGAGGAAGAAGCAAAGTATATTATTTTGTGTTTTATTAGTTGCTAATTATTAAGTTTGGTCACATTTGATATAATATCCTAAGAAAAATTATTGTTAATTTTTAGAAAATATAACATTGATGACGATTCCTTGGAAATAATAGAATTGGAAGAGTCTTTGCGCAAACTTGATGAACAAATTGCTGGTTTGGAAGAAACTAATGAAGTATTGTTCAATCAAGGAAAGTTCAATAAACAGCGGTTTGATCAATTATCAGAGAGGATAACAATGTTAGTAGACAAATGTCAGACTAAATACAATGAGTGTGTACAACAAGCAGAATTAATAAGAGAAGATTTCACCAACATACTGAAAGATCCTTGAATAATAAATAGTATTTATTTTTAATTTATGATGTAATACTAACAATTGTCAAATTATACTTTTATATTTAATACTTAGATTTTTATTGTAAATGTGCTTGAAGAGTGAGGACCAAAAATAAAGATTTGAATTGGTAAGATGATATCTAGCATACTTTTTGTTTCTCACGTGCTAAAACCATGTTTGTGTTCAGGAGAATCAGTCTTGTGATTAAAATCTGTGTTTGTACGTCAAATTTGTTCACAATATTTTAATTGTTATGCAAGCTGTGAGTATGGAAAATTTCAATTTTAAAAATTTTAATAATGTAAAAATATCTCACTTAGCCAGTGTTCAGTGGCGGATTTAAGGGAAAGTAGCTCCCCCATAGCCTATTAGCTTTGCTGTATAATTAAATGCTAATATATGACATATAACTTGGGTAACTATTAACTAATACTTTTAAACTTATAACTTAATGTATGTACAATTATTGTACATTGTAATTAATTATATACAATTCGTTTATAGGTATCAATAAAGTACTAACTAAAACAAGGACTTTTATGCATTAAAAAATTATCAAATATGCATTTAAAAATATACACTTATAAATCAAAAAATTAAAACATGCAATTAAATATGTCCTAAAAAAATAACACTCCCATATTACATTTATTCAATTTTCTATATGTGCCTATATGTATAAAAAAAAAACAGTAATGCAGCCAATACTGATCTCATTCTTCGTTCAAAATTATGCTGTAGTATAATGAAATATTGTTGAACCTGTTTCATGGAAAATATTTACAGAAGTGCTTGATTTTCGATAAACTATCAAAATATGCACTATAAACTTTGAGTATTTGATCACAAACATTGTATTGTGTACTTACTAAGCATACAATAAAGTAACCAGATAAAATTAGTAAATGCATGAGTCATTGCTCTACTACTTACCAATAAATGTTTTTTTTTATTAATATATTGTACTTATTAAGGTTTTAGAAAATGTTGGCCCCCTTCCTCCAAAAAAAAACTAAGATCCCAGATCTGCCACTGCCATTTGAAGTAAACCCAAAAGGAGTAGTATATTATTCATTATAACACTTATTATAATATATTACCTGTAATGATAAATTATAAATATAAATATGCAATGTTTGTAAAAGCCTAAATAACAAGAAACAGAGATCAGAGGTAAAAACAACTTGTTATAATATTTGCTTTGCATAATAATGCTAATCAACAATATTGGGGTATAAAATTAGAATACTAGAATATCATGCCACTATAGACGTCATTGTTAGAACCCGCATAAATACGGGTAGAGCACCTACCATTATTTAGAAGATAGTCAGCACTTTAATGGTATCTAATAATAAAAGTTAATATTAAAAATATTCCTGGTACAAATTTCAGTACTTGTACAGTTTAATAATAATAATTAGATATTTTTTTTATATTTCTCATATCCATACAACAATTATTTGAAATCAAAAAAATTGAAAACTATCATGAATTGTTAATTTATTTTACCATAATAATACACAATATTACAATAATATGTTTTAATAATTGCCGAGTACATTTTGAAAATAAATTTTAATATACATAATACTTATTTTTCAAACAAAAGTTTAATATAATATGAAAATTAGAAATATAATGTTTCCCTAATCAAAAGGACCAAAACAACAATAATAATTCTATGCAGTGGTTTAAGGATATGTGGCTGGTATAGATGAAGCACTATAAAGAAATTAACAGAAAAGTAATGTTACATTATAAGTAATACATAATTTTTTTTATTTATCACAAAGTATGAAATAAATTATATTATTTTATTAACAAAGTCAAAAACTAATTAAATATATTCATTGATTGTACCCAAGTATAGTAAGTTAAACAATACACAATTAAATTGGTTATTGAAATTTATCACAATTGATTAGAAAAAAAATAATGTATTTAGTATGTACGCAGTTTACTGAACCAATGCCATTAGCTCATCTTTTAAATATGGATGTTCCTCATTGTTTTCAGGCGGATCATTAGTGAACAGTAAAATAGTGGTTGGCACCAAGTTCAATTCACTTAAGGTCATATTTTCGTGCTCGTTACCAAACGTACTTCCACTGGACAGGATCAGCTTGAATGGCCGCTCTTCGTCAAATACGCTTTCTTTGACAAATTCCAGTACGTCGGACAAGTGCTCATTGACACTAAACGTTCCCTGATTGAATAAATCAAAACATTATAACAATGACAATTAAAATAAATTATTTTCAATGCTAGTTTACCTGTAAAATTAAACAGTCTGGAAACTTCACTCGAATCAAACAGTACTTGTAATTTGATTTGAATCTATTTTGTTCCTTCATACGCATATTTTTAGTTTTCAAAATCATTTCACTCTCCAATTTTTCTGCTCTAAAAAAAACAAGCAAGTAAATTGTACCATTTTAAATTTGAGTATATTATGATTATTTTTTGTTTGAAGAAAAATATATATTTATTTATTAAGAGGACATTTCTTACATGCTAACACTACCCGACACCCGTAATATATAAATAAAAATGTTGTTGCTCGGAACCCACTTATTGAGACAGTATTTTCAGCAGTAGCTACCTAATTTTCACAATATATAAGAAATAACTTCTTATTTGTTAAGCATTTTTTTTTTGATAACTTGAAGACTATTTAAATCATTTATTTGTAAAGATTTGTGTTATTGGTTTTTTTTCAATTTTTTTGAAATAAAAAAAAACATTACGACACAGTCTGCTCATCTTAGTGTGAACATTTTGTAAGTACTGTAAGCTTAATAAAAATGTTTTTCTATATAATTTTGTTATTATACAACAACCATTATTGGTAATAACTTGGGACCACTTTTAAAATACTTTGTATTAGTATTTAAATATAATATTTTATATTTTAATTCTTCTCAAACTTTAACTAAAATGTTGTATACCAAACCCCCGTTAAATAACAACCTTTACGCTGTCATACTTGCTGGGTAAATATATAGTAACTAGGTAATCGCAAATCATTAGATATAATACATATACAAATATGTTAACAAGATATTTTCAATGCATGGATTTTTGTGACTAAGTAACCAATTAACATAATTGTTACAATAAATATTACTTTATATTAAAACCAAATTGAGGGTACTTCCTATCTATGTTAAAAGTGTACTTATATTACATTATTTTACTTAATCTATTCAATTTATTAAGTAAAAACTGAATATTTTTGTAACAGATGTCCCAAATAAAAAATTATAAAACATATTGTACATCATAAAAAATTTGAACGGGTCCCAACTAAACCAGTAGATACAAATATTTGTGTCAATAATTATTTATTGTATTTACCTTTTTTGATGTTCTGCTTTAATTTCAGCAGTAGAGACTATGAAAAACTCTGAAGGTAGCGACACCTGTTTTGATGCCTGAGATGGTAAAAGAACCTGAGCATTTCTATCCAAAACCAATTGAATGCGTTCTGCAGACTGCAAGTCGTCTACAGTGCTCTGCACCGAGGCTAGATTACTTAAACATTCTTCTGGAAAAACTAGGAAATCTTCTTCTTGTTCTTGGTACATAAGTCTTTTTTTAACAAAACCAATAGATTCTAAGAACTCAATTGCTCCCTTAATTGGCAACACTTTTTCCACAAATGTTTTATTGGTTAATCTGACTTTGCGATATTTTTCTTCGTCTTTATTCCTAATGATATTTTCTGCATATGTTACCAGCAACTTAATGCACTCTTCCACCTTATCAACAGAAAGTTATTGGTAAAATGGTTTAATGAATTCTACATTATTAGTTTGAAGATTTTATTTTACCTTGTTTCTATTGTGATTACAGTTTTGGATTAGTAGAATCGATTGTAATATAGGATCATCTTTCATTTGTTCTTTAATAAATTCTTCTATTTTTATATGCCATTCTTCTTGTGGCAAGACTTCCAAGCCTAAATGCAAATAGTTTTAATAAAATATTTTTTTTCTTTAACTCCAGTAAATTAAATAAATATAAAATAAAAACTCGCCTATCATCGGACATTGGAAAAAAATACCATTAGTAGCTAACTGTCCGGGGACTTCAGCACTTGTATTTTGTTCTTCTGAATATGAAAACGTATCTATGTTTTGCTCTATGTTTTTTCTCTCAGCTTCCATTTCTTTTCTAGCTCTTGACTTTATGGCAGCCAACGAACTGAAAACCAAAATTGTACCAGCTTGCAACATATATTAAAAAATTAAACATTATATTCTTACAATAGACCGCATAGTTCGGTATGATATACTCACATGTTTAGAGGGCCAGTAGTGGTCTTTTTACTTTCAAACCGGGCCAGGGCTGCTGCCGCCGCCTGTTTGGCTTCATCAGTAGGTTCAACTCTACAAGCGCGAGACGTCTCGCCCGGTTTGGGCACAGTCTTGGCTGTGGCGGCGCCTTCATTCAGACGATGACCGGGTCCCGCTCTTTTGAACTTGACGTCGGCTTTTTTCTTTTGAAAAAATTTTTTCAACTTGTCGCTCATTATATGCGCGGGGTGTACGATTTGGGTAACTTCAACTGGGACACGTCCTCTCTTAGTTCATCTACCACAGTGTCTGAAAAAAAAGAAACACGACGACATTCAATGAGTCGGTGAGACCACGGAACGAAGATTTACAGCGATAGACGGCAAGGGTGATTTTTAAAGAAAAAAAAAACGTTCTGTTACTGACCGGTGGACAAGAAGCGCTCGTAGATGTCTGCGCTGTACTTGCTCCAGACGAATATCAACAGGACGAGCAGCAGAGACTCGAAAAGCACTAGCGAGTTGAATATGTCGACCTGGAATCGGTCGAAGCTGACAAAGTGCAGTGTGTCGTACAGGGCCCGAACGACGACGGCGCGCAGGTCCGACACCGAGAAACAGTCGTCGAGTACGGTGAGCGTGTAAAGCTTGGCGAACGTGGACAGACCGTGCAGACAGCCGATCGTGGATGTGTCGTTGTTCGGCGGAGGCGGGACGACTTGTTCTTGAAATGTCATTACAGCTGCAGCTGCTCACGGTGATTCCGCCTATGCAAGTCGGACGATGCGATCGGAGTTCGAAAAACCATAATAATAGGTCTATAGTATAGTATTGTTAATTTTTACGAACGGTCAGCTAAGAACGACGACGACGACGAAAAACGTAATACTAATAATATTATAGTGTGCACGGTAGTCGGTGACTATATAATAATATAATAATACGTATGTTCAACGTTTGTCACCGTGCATTGGTGTTTTACAATATTACTATGATGTCCATGGATGCGAGAACGCTACTGCGCATGATCCTCCTTATCAGTTATCACTTATCATCGACTGACATGACCTGGTATCAGAACCGATGATGTATCGAATATCCATCACTATTCAAGGGCACATCCGCCCGCGACGTAGAGATTATTGAGAAGATATTAATATCTCTTATTCTTCTCTACGTCTCGGGCACATCCCATCACGATTAAAGATAGTGAAAAAAAATTTAAAAATATGAACAATATTCTATGTGTATTTGGTTATTTAGACGGATCTTGGCTTTAAGTTAAGGCGTTAAGCTATATAACCTTGACCCTAGTCCACGACGTGTGCTGAATGGCATAATATTTTAAAACACTCGGTTTTGTTTTAAGGGTGGCAAAATAAGGTATAATTGCAGTTTAGCTACCACGGGACTTTTTTTTTTGAAACATAAGTATTTTAACGATTTAAGAACCATGGTGCCAACAAAAGTTTGCGTAAATCATTATTTTGGAAGTATATCCTTCCAAAGTTTGCGGTTTTACGTTTATGCGCACAATGCTGTACTTTCCTGCCGCGCGGAGGACCTCAAGTCTGGCAACCGGAGCTGGTAGGCGAAGGGAGCCACTATACGTGTTAATTTGTTATTTGACACAAGTAGTACAATAAGTGAACATGAATATTAATGAACGTTTGTGAATAATAATATTTTAATTATTAACTAGGAACCTATACAAATAAAAGGGGTTTATATAGGCAAATTTAATGCATTTTGAATATTTAAAAAATAAACAATAATTTAAGAAATATAATTAAAAATGATAGTAAAATCAACGAAAAAATTATACTATTTTTATTATACAGTTGACTTCAAATAGTAAACAAATTAATTGAATTATATTTAATCATTTAATAACTAAACCAATTGCCAAAAAAAAATAAAAAATCGTGAACTTCGCAAGTCTATAACTTCAAAACTAATCATTTCCGAAAATTTATTTTTGCACCATTGTTCTAAACTCGTCGAACTTCATAGGTTTCAAAAAAAAAAATCGAAAATTCGAGGGGGTGCTAAACTAGATTCATACCAAAAAATATTTTATATTATTATTATTATTTAAATGAGGCCGGAGTGGCGCAGTGGTCACACAGTTGACTGCGACTCACACAGTCATCGGTTCGATTCATAGCAAGTGCAAAAAATTTGTGTGATTCTTCGCAATCACCATTTTCCCGTGCTGTCGTCCGATTGCATCATCCGGTTTCCAACTAGGTCCCACTCCACTGGGAGTGAAGACCACACATGTCTCCTCTTGGAGAAGGGGGGTAGTATCATGCATATAGTGATATATACATAGATAAATAGATCACATGATCTCCCTACTACCCACTTGTGATAAGCATTGACGAAGACCTTGAGGTCGTTTCAATGAACATTAGAAAAAAAAAAAAAATTATTATTTAAATTAAAAATTATTAACCATTTTGGTTATTGTCGTAAACACCTACCTCGTTGATATTAAAAGTTGTATTATAATATATCAGCCGTGCAATTGTCATATTGCCGTAGCATAATATTATATTCTATCATCTATGGCTATTGGCTATTGCCAAAATCGTTACAGAGAACGAAGACGATTAACGATTCAGTCATTTCATTGTGCAAAGCTAAATGAGCTGACATGGACAAAAAACAAATTTTGTTAACTACGGTTTAATTTTTCATAAATCTCAATATTTTCAGTTCAGATGAGCTAAAGCGTTATTCCACGTCGGAGCGGTGGTAGTGCACTGTGTATACGGCACGAGGATTGGCCAAAAGATTCAAAGTCTACGTAAGGTTCTTTTCGTATTATTTTAAGACGCAAATTTACTTTTTTTACTTAAAATACATATTTAATGCTACCCGAGTGTCGTGAACGCATATTTTATTTCCAAGCACGCAACGTATGAAATACGCTAAATTGAATCGTCGTTTCGCCGCATACCGGTTGTAGTGTACCTAATAGTAATATTTTAATACATAGGGAAAACATACGAACATGATGTACATACGTACATAAAATAGACATACATTTTAGTTAAATTTACAGAAATACACGACATAATATGACACAATTGTATTTAAAATTATTACATAAAAATATAGTACTTAATACTTATATATTATAAATATACTATAAAAATAGGTATTTTATCATATATTAGAATATTACTCTTACTCACATATAAAGTTATAACTCAACACTGACCATATCGTATAGGTAGACAAGGTAGTAGTGTAAATAAATTAATAAACAATAAAAGTTTAAAATTACTTTACATATTTAGATAGTTGCATTGTGTATAGGTACATGCTATCATACATTATGAGAAAGCGTGTATTACATCTACACGGTTTTTGATAGAAATTGTATTTTAATATTTATCGGGAATAAACTATATCTACAAATTAAAACATTTCCAATACTTTTAAATAGTTATAACTTATAAAACATAACATAATTTTATGATATAAAAATAATTTATATACTAAATGATAGTAGTTATTAATTTCGTGCTCAGCAATATCGAAGTAAATGTTTGACTTAGAATCTTACAAACTACTGGTTTTAGCAATTATAATATTTTTTTAAACTATAAACTATTTTGGTTATTGTCATATCACATTTTGATTAAAAAAAATGTGAACACTAACATGTTCGGTATAAAATTCGGCTATTTCATCCGACTGTAACATAAATTAAAAGTCAGATATCGTTAGTTGTATTATATAGGTTTGGACGTGAAAATATAATATCTGTCATCTATGTCAATCGTTGCAAATAATGACAGTGACGTATAGACACGTCATTAAAGATTCTAAAATTTCAATCAACAATTAATTATTCAGTTCCGTTAGGTTTTATTTTTTATAAATCACAAAATTCTCATTTCAGAGCCGTTTTTTCACGTCGGCGGTGTGTGTACGACACAGGTTTTGCCGGAATGGATGATGTTTAAATAAGTTTGTATTGAAGTATTCTTCTGGACAAAATGCATTCACTTGAGCAGCATAAAAGTCGTCGTCGTTTTCCCGAAGCCCAGAATAATAATATAATGTACCTAAATGAATAGAGTTATACATGCCCGTGGAAGTTCTTATGTTCCGTAAAAACAATAGTTAATATTTTTGAGCATAGAAATATTTTTAATTTTTTTCAATCAATTTATATTTAAAATATTTCTGTTATAATTTAATTTTTAATTCAATATTATTCATAATATTTAATTTTTTTTCTTTTATAAGTTACCTTATATACAGTAAATTTATTATAATATTTTCACAAAAACGTACAGGCATGGCTGTATTTAGAAATTGTGTACCTCCCGGGCTTAAAATTCGTGCCACCCATTTTAAATAAACTTCTTTTCATATAAAAATACTTACAGAGTATAGATTCGTAATATACGCACCATTAGTGGTACTTATGTTAGGACTTAGGCAGGGCTATATATATATTTTTTCTATATGTGTAAAGCTATAAGGTTTTCTTTTAATATTCTAAACCGATCAGAGGACACGTATTGCCTGTAACATTTCAACTATTTGTATTATAACTGCAGGTATAACGCTATTCCGGCTATCAATAAAGCTATGATAAAAATAAGGTAATAAGTCAGGTCTAAAAATGCCTCAGTGATATTTAAACGTTTTCTCCGGTTATCAGGTACGATGACCTGTAAGAGAGACTGAGATGAATGGAGAGGAATGGGTAGTGGATGATAGGGAAAAATGAGTGTAGCAGTGGATGTAAATTTAGTGAGAAGGAGGGGGGGCGGAAAGATGGAAGAATAAGTGGATTGACAGAATACATAACATATGGATGTACTAGGTAATGGTGACTGTTGTGAGAGAATGGGAGAAGAAATGTGTAGACGAACAGTTAGGTTAACAATTTCGAATACGTAAGAAAGGATCTAGAATTGCAAAGCTCACTCGACTCTTTGGCTGATACTGCGTTTTAGAAGGTTCACAAACCTTGACTTATTATAGGCGAGGATAAACGTGTCTAAAACCGCAGTTGGTATTGTCGGTTAAGTATTGAATTAAGTGTCATCAAGTTGAAGAAGCTGTTTATTGTTGAAATTTGACATTTACTGTGGTTAAAATATTAAACTTAAAAGTAGAAAAGTAGGAATGATTGGATGTAAAAGTAATAAGTATTATGCGTGATATGATTTATGTATACCTACGTTTATGTGATTTATGCGTAGGGGCCGTAGGGGCTTATAATTAATTATCAAGTTGTCAGTGCCGTACAACCTAACGGTTTATGTTAGAAATTATATATTAGAAATAATCCATTGTGATAGAAACCTTTAAATCTTAATAGTATGATAAATTTAATAAACTTAATAAATTATGGGTACCACATTAGAATTAATACGTTCGTACAATCATGCTGGAAAAATTAACTTGGTATCCTAACTCGTAGAAAAATGTAACTTAAACGTGTCTTAAAAAAAAAACTATTAAAAATAATTAACAAATATAATACAAATACTTCATAATACTGGATGATCCGTTTACCATAATCAACTCAATATTTCAAAAAAGTTTCGCTAGAAAAAATTTATTTTTACAATTTTTAAGAAAAACATTTATTTTGAATTCTTTATTTCCAACAAAATATTTTATGGAGTACTTCGATAAATGAAAATCAAATTTTATATACATGCATTAAATTTAAAATATTACATTTATCTTTTTGTAATTTTACTTTCTAGATAAAGTGCGACGCTAAATCATACGATTTGTACTTTGTGAAGCTTTTTAGAGAACATTTTTATCATTTTCAGGGCATAAAATTTAAATAAAAATCAATTATTAACAATTTAATGGTTATGTTAGGTCAGTTGTTGATTTAATTTTTATTTTTGTCAACTATTGGCATCTATATACTATTTCAATTATTCATTAATATATTATTTAATTGAGATTTAAAAATGCATAAACTATAAAGTATAAGTACAATAATGGTATTAAGTGATTGATATTATTATTTTATTTTCGAATTTATTATAAGTAATCACGTAAACATAGGTAATATTTCAAGTCACATACGTATTGTTAATTATTATCTAAATTTAAAAAAAAAAATTATTCTTCAACATAAAAGTTGTACCTATAATAAATAGACAAACGAGTAGGTACTCGTTTACTTATATATCTAATAAATTATGTTATGGTTTCTATAAAATGTAAAAAGTAATTTGCATAGGCGTGCGCACGGGAGGGGGGGGGGTAGGCCGCGGCCCCACCTGCGGCCTCAGGCTTTTTCTTTAAAATAAATTATTATAATTATTTATTTTTATTATAGTTATGTATTATTATTATTTGTATGTATTTTAATTTTCAATACCTTTATATTTTATTTGTTTTAGTTTTTATATTTGTATACCTATTGAATTAAATACTTTATAAAATTAACAATTAAATATTTAATTATACCAGTATTCATTAGTACAAGAATATTTGGAAAATGTTTAAGGGCCCCCCTTGCGGTCAAAGTCTGCGCACGCCTATGGTAATTTGCCTCTGGCATGGTTGAAATACTACTTGTAAGTAGACATTGTATTACTGTTTGACAGTATGTCATACTATTGTGTACAGTGTTCCATTCGTATCCAAAGGAACGACGGCCCATGCTTCTGAGGTTCTTGTTTATATAATGGTTTATCACAGGGCGACTTAAGGTCCCGTCGAAACATTATAATATGTTTTTTGTTGTTAATTTTCTGGCTGTTGGAGTTTCATGCCAGTTGGATTTCTCTGTAAAATACTATTGACCAATAAAACAAAATAACAAATTTATTTAAAATCAAAAAGGTATATAAAAAAAGTGTAAATAAATACAAATAAAAATAGTAAAATCGTACATTGTTTAGATATTATATTTCACCATACAACATTACTTCTTAATAGTAATCATTGACAATAAGTATGTAAAATGAGATATTATAGATTATATTATACAATTATTGTTAAATTGGAGTAAAAGATAAATTTTGAATTTTGTAATTCAAATATTGAATTTATTCGTTTATTAGATTTTGAACCCATTTTGACATTACATTTTTTTTAGCAAACAATTAACAATTATAAAAATGAAAAACATTACGTATAAGATATTCTTTATTTTGACACTTACTGTGACTTGTGAGACTGAGAAAACAAACGCATAAATCAAAAGTACATACTACTTTTATAATTTACATTCAATTATATAATTACAATAGTTGTAAGGTACGGTTTCCTAGATGCAAACAGATTGATCGCCGCTAAAAGCCCCAGCGATGAGCCGCGACGACTGCTCTGCTATGGGACAGCCAAAAAGTCGATTCGGCCGACGACTGTGCTGTCCGAGAGTAGTTGTGCGGCTCGATGCTGCGGCGCGGCGATCAATCGCGTCTAGGAAACCGTACCTTACAACTTGTAATTATGATTGGATGTAAATTATAAAAGTAGTATACGATCGTAGTGTTCGATATTGTAAACATAACAATGAAAGAAAACATTTAAATATAACTGAGGAAACATCAGACGTGTCATAGTCAGACAATCAGTGACAGGGCTAGCGTAATACAAAAAAACTAAAAACTAATTATATTGCGTAATGTTTTGAGCTTAAGAACCATATAGGATTAAAGTTAAGTCTTAATTTTCTTCTCCATAAAAAAGTTTTTTTTTTAAACTTCTTAAAAGAAATATGCCTGCAAATACCCGTGTCTTCTTATCAATTTATTATTAATTTACTAAATTTAACTTAAATGTATATACTATTAAATTATTTAGCCAGCTTATAGCCAGAGTATACTCTCTAATACTAATCAAAAATAGTTAAAAAGTAATAAAATTGTTTAATTTCCCGGGCGTATGAATCTGGAGACTAGACTGCAGTCGAAATCTTTCTTTTATCTATACAATTAAATTTTTCTTTTTGGTTTTAAAACAAATTTGCCTTAGGGCGCAAGTGACCCCATCACCCTTTTTTTAAAATTTTTAACTTATGTAAACTTTTTTATCCCTAAAACGGAGTAGCCTGCAGGCATAGTCTGTATATTTCTCTCATTCTTTAAACCAAAGTTAAATTGATATCCTATTTAATACTTTAAAAAGCTATATGCAATTGTGATCTCTATAAAAATCCAATACCTAGGCATTATGTATTAAATTGTTAATTTGTTAATACCAATAATCTGGAAATAAGGCTGCAGTCTCATTTTCTTTTCTATACCTGTAAAATTATTTTGAATTTTTTTTTTGCTTTTTAAAACGAAAATACCTTTGGGTGCCCGGTCCCCCTTTCAATTTTTTTTTCATATTGTTGACTTGTGAATTTTTTTTTATCCGTTAAGTACATTAGTTTGCAGGCATAGTCTGCAATGTATTGCTTTCATTCTTTAAAAGTTTAAACCAATGTTATAAATCCACCTTGCTTATAACATAAGGTGCCTCGTTCCTAAAGAGCAGATATCTTCTGTCTCACAAAGGTGCCTGTTATCTCAACTTTTGCATAAAAAAAAGCACCTACATTCAAATTGTTTGAGAATGTGTGATGAGGGTGAGTGGCCTATCCATTCTTTACTATCTATGATCTAATCAACTATGGGGATCTAGTCGACCGGGGATCTAGTTGATACATCACCCAATTTACAGCGTTGTTGTTGATTATAATATCACGGAATAAATATTGTTTATTTTATTCTGTGATAATATTATATTATTGCCGTGAATACTGATTAGGTAAATACAGTTTAAACTTTAAATTTTACATTAGAAAATAGAAGATTTCATAGAAACCTAATAAACATGGTAATATTATATAAAATTTGGCATACTCTGTGCGTAATCGCTTGTTGTCCTTCTCGCCAATCGTCATTTTTGATTCTCCATCCAAGTGTTGTCCAAGAGTGTATTTCAGACTTCACAAGTCACTAGTCTTCACTACTTCAGTAATCAGTATTGACTGAACCATGGCTAAATAACTAGTTATTTAGCCATGGGCCACTGGGTTGTAGTGAATATTTTATAAAATATATATTTGTTACATTTTAACAATGTTGTTCATAGTTTATTAATATTGTTTTCAGCTCTTAGAGTTAGTAAGAACAGTCTAAAATGGATTTCATGTCAACGGATTTTGATATGGCAGAAAACATCTTTTACTTCCACAATCTCGAATTAAAAAGTTTGGCTTTTGTGCTCGACTGGGATACGGACGAAAAATTTTACTTTAATCTTTTAACCGTAAGTATTGTTATTGTAGTACTTACCTATATTAATTATTATAGTGTTTATATATATCTCTGACCGTCATAATCGTGTGTGGCAATGTGTAAGATTGATTGTTTTTAAACTGAAACATTTCATATTTTGATTGTGGAAAATACACTACCTGAAATCTTGTGCGCCAAGTGTATAATGCGAATAGAGGGTTAACTCAAAAGTACAAATTGGTTTAATTATTCAAGGAATATTTAATAACATAATAATGGTACAATTTCTGTTATTTTTTACTGTTGTTATATAATATACTTGCTTAGATTCAATCTATCTGGTTCAATCTACCTACATGTCTAGAAGGTATTAACCAACACTTAGTGCTATTCAAAATAAGATTTATTTTAAGTAGGTTCTTACCTATTTGGTATAAAAGTTAATTTATACAAATACATTTTCATAGATACAATTTGGTTTAATATTAAATTCTTGAATTGCATTGCTATTGTAGTAGGTATTAAGCACAACTATGTTATTTACCCATTTGTATATTTTATTTATAGCAAAAGTGATTTAAATGTATGTTAATTTCCAAACTTCTGTTAAATTTTATTTTAACAGAAATCCTTTGCAGATGTATTAGATATATCAAATGATCATTCAATGGTACTCGCAAAACGACAAACCAATTATTTTCATGAAAAGATCCCAGCATTTGATATTAAATACATTGAAGATTGTTTTAAAACCAAAGACTATCCTGATCCAACTAAATATATGTGAGTATTGCCATCATCGGTTTTTTGTTTAATAATTATAATTTCTTGTTTTGGATGAATTGAAGGATAACAACACAAAACACAATATTCCTAATAAGTTATTAGTATATAGTCACTATATGTTCATTGCACACGCATGTCTACATTTCTGAGCGGATTCAATTTTATGTAACTATTATGTGATGTTTAAATGTCTGGGTAGATCTCCGTACTAAACCACAGTACACTGGTACTGAAACCATGTACATGAAAGAATTTTTTTCTAATTATCACGACTGAGACAATAAGTATACTTTACATATTGTTTAATGCGCCAACAATTTTTTTTACTCTTATTATTTTTCAATTTGAATAAAAACATATAATTCATTATCAATTTAAACCAATTTTTTTTTTTTATATCATATTTTTTGATTTTTTCCATATTTTTAATGTACTTTCTTTTCAAATACAGGACTATCTACTACTGTGATTCATATCCAAATGTTTTTCACATAATTTTATGGACATCATTTCTGCAATATTCTACACACATACAATTTAAAAATCTGTATCTTGGACTGTAGATAATTAGAATGATAAATAATTCTGTTTAATTCAGTTCTTGTCAAATAAATTTTTTTTTTTACAGTATGATTATCATTAATAATTATTTTATAGAATTAAAAAAACAAGTCCTGCAAATTATACAAAAGATAATATATTTGATTGTTGGCTCTATCAAAATAAATCATGGTATGATTTAGTCTCAGTTCCGGGAAATAAAAATAATAATTGTGAAACTCAAATCAAATCATCATCTTCTAATCCTATTTCTCAAATCACAAGGTATGTATTGTTGTTTTTGTATTGAAACACATTTGGACACCATTTTATCCCAAAACACATTTATATACATGTACTGTACAAATCATTTACAATGATACTGAATAACACTGGTTGTAATGGTATGGTCCATGGTGGTTCACATTTATGATATATAAGCAAATAAATTTCTTTTTGAGCTATTGATAGATACTTGAAATTTTCAATGTTTTATTGTTTTTTTTCTATTAATGTCAATAAATATTTTTTTGCATGGTTAAAATGTTTGAACATTTAAAACAAGATTCCTTATAATTTTTTTATATGCCTATTAAAAATCATAGTAACTACATAGTCATAATATATTTTTATAATCGTTGAAAGTTTAAATTTTGACCAAAATTTGCAAATTGTTTTGTAGTTTGAAAATTATGAATTTTTTAATTTTTGTAGCTAAGAATTAAAAATAAACCAAAGTTTCCTTTTAGTAGTTTATACTTTAACCAAAAAGTAAAAAAAATTATTTCAACTAAATAATAGTTTTAGTTTTTTTGCTTTAATTTAAAATATACTATTTGTGGATACTTGAAACGTTTAAAATATATATTTAGTGTATATTAGATACTCACAATGATATTTTCAATTGTAATGTTTTTGTTAAAAAATTATTTAACTTTAATTAGTAATAATATTATAAAATATTCTTATTTTTAAAATACAGACTCTTCCCTCAGAATTGGTTTTTGTATACAATGATTTTATATAACTGAATTCAAATTTAACACATCGATTATAGTGACCCACTCACCTACTGTACAGCATATCGATACCTACTTGCCCTCCTTTTTTATATTTATATATGGACATTTGTACAATTTTTATAATTCTATAATGATATAAGTTTAAGTTTACTTATTGTTACTTATTTTAATTTTAGCTCCAACAATGATTGTCATGATATGTTATCAATCAATTCACGGAAGGCTACTTCATCTAAAAAGTAAATATTATGTATTATATATAAAATGCAGTTTATTTATTGTTACTTATTTTAATTTCAGCTCTAATGATGATTATGATAATTTTATGCTTTCAAACAATTCGCCGAAGTCGACTTCATCTAAAAAGTAAATATTATACATTTATTTAATATAATTATTTATTTTTAACATTTGAATCATTTTTAAGAAGCACAAGAATGCCTTATTCACATAAAGAAGAAACGAGTATCGTTAATTACATAATCAAAAACAATTATTTTTTCAATGTCACCGGGGTCAATATGTGGCAACGAATGGAACATGACAATGTAAGCTAATGAAATGTATTTAAAGTTAGAACTTAAAGATTTAACTTTTCAAAAAATATTTATTTAATTTATCAAATGTTATTTTCTTATTACAGTTAAAAATCTAAATTCACTGTTCCATTAAATATTTAAATGTGTAATAGTACTGCTATGTACCTGGTGATACATATCTTATATTACTATTAATAATCAGTAGAGCGCGAATTTCTATGCAATTGCATATTTGTTTCCTTTTAATATTTTTGGATTTTTGTCAGTTATCTCCACAAATCATCATAATTTGAAGCAAATGATGAAATTTTTTTTTGCCTATTTCTGCATATTTCAATGTTATTGCATATCTTTGCATATCTTTGCCTATTAACCAGGGTGAGGCTGTGAGGGAGAACCGTGTACTTTTGATAGGAACCAATTTATATGTAATTCATGCATCGACAACAGAAGTGACCTCGAATGGCCAGCTAATTCTTGGAAAATATATATCAAACGAGTAATATTATACTGTGTAATATAATATAATATCTAATATTTTGACGAAATAGAATCATTCATATAAAATATAAAATACTAGGAATTGCGATGATATATATGGGTTAAATGTCAAAACAAGTCTTAACCATATTCTAATGGATGAGCATCATGGTTTCCGTAGTGGGAAATCTACTGTCACTCGCAGCCTATCTTTCATCTCATACATATTAAAAAGCTTTGAATCTGATTGTCAAGGTGATGCCGTGTTCACGGACTTTAATAAAGCTTTCGACACGAGTCATTCATAGCCGCCTTATCTCTGAATTGGATTCACTTGGTATCGGTAATCCTCTACTCTCATGACTCCAATCTTATTTAAGTCAAAGAAAGCAATTCGTAAGAGTCCACGGCTCTGTCTCTGATTTGTTTATAACTCCCTCTGGGGTCCCTCAAGGAGGACATCTCAGTCCTCTTCTGTTCATCCTTTTCGTCAACTCAATTAAAAGTTACATTTCATCCTCAAGAGTTCTACTATTTGCAAATGATATAAAATTTTTTTCAAAAATTACATTTTTGTCTGACTGTCTTCAACTTCAATCAGATCTCAATACTTTTTCTCTCTGGGCCCAGCGTATTGGCCTAATGCTCAACCTCAACAAATGTCATGTTATGTCATTTCATACAAAACGAACTTGCATAATCCATCCTTATTCCCTTAATGGCTCCACTCTCGAACGTATTACCACTGTCAAAGATCTCGGGTTCTATCTAACTTCTTCTCTTTCTTTTGAGCACCATATTGATGTTACTGTTGGTAAAGCGTTAAAAATTCTGGGGTTCTTAAAGAGCAACACTAGCCTTTTCACGTCTGCTACTTGCCTTCGTTCCCTCTATTTTTCACTTGTCCGCTCTGTCTTAGAATATAACATGTTTTTTGGAACTTGTAACAAGTTATTTTTTTCATCTTGTAGGTATGTAGATTACGTACATGGCAATCGATGAAACAGAGATATTTAAAACACATTAAATTAGATTTAAATTCGGGAAATTATAGATTTCCGTTCCTTACACCAAAAGAGTTGAAACTATTGCGACAAGGGTCTGTACCTATTTGATTTTTTTTATATATTTATATATTATAATATTATAAAATTGTTTTATCAATTTCTATTTTAGTTTAAAAATTGAAAAATCAAGTAAGGACTATCAAGAAACATTAAAATCCCAATTCAATGATGATCAAATTGCCAATTGGGAATCGGACAGTTCCTAATTAATTTAATTGGCAACAAATTGTTCACATGCCATTACATAAGCCATTGTTTTAGATACTAGCAGCATACATTATATATATAAATAATCTTAAGTTCTAAAAAAAGTAATTAAATCTTTTTTGTTTTTTTTAATTGACTAATTTATTAAAAGTCTTTGGCATTTCCATCGGGTGATATCCATATTTGCTTGTGGATATCCTTTCTTGGGAAGTAAGTGCTCCTAATAATAATGTCCTTAGAGGCTGCAAAATTGACTAGTCTTTTCTATTATTATGTGATATACCGTGTAAAGTTTCTCTACCAATTGCTGGTCTATAGCAGCGGTTCCCAACCTCGGATCGCGACCCAAATTAGAGTCGTGGAAGTTTTTATTGTGAGTCGCTGAAGCATCTCCGCAAGAACATTTAGAAATATTTCAGTTTGAACTCAACCGGTACTACCACAAAATATAGGATTTGTAAATTCAGTTGGGTGAGAAGTTTGAAGTTTCTAGTCTTCAAAGTTGGTGAGGATATTTGTGTTTTTCATGAAGAACTCCTCTATCTTCAATCCGACCAAGTTTTAAAAGACAATTGTTCACAAAAGTGCCTCACTCAATTTTGAGCACAGCTCAAAGACCAAACCAATTTATCAAAAGAAACTGCAAATGCTTTATTACCATTTCCAAAAACATATACTATATGAAGCTGGGTTTTTTTGCTTTAGCTTTCATTAAATCAAAATACGGAAATCACCTTGATCCTCAACACAATATGCCGTGTGCACTTTCAGTTAATATTCATCCCAATGTTGACGAACTTTTAGAAAGTGGTCATGCTCAAGGAAGTCATTAAATATATTATTTTGTATATTATTATATTTTTATAGTAAATAAATTTCTATGATATGATTGTAGTATTATACCAGGCCTGTTAAAATAAGTGTGTTTATAAATAAAAATTATGATTTCAATCACTACGATTACTATTTTTTATTTTTTTGTGGTCAAGAATAGTTTAATTTAAAATTTCGGGGTCCCGCTCATAAAAGGTTGGAAATTGTTGGTCTATAGCCTTCTTTCCCCAATTTCACATTTAAATACTTAGTTAGGTAATCAAACTTAAAGTTAATAAAATTGTAACAAAAAAAACATAATAAAATTAAACTAGTGAAAAATTAAGGTGTTACAAGTCTAAACCGAATGATAATATGTATGTCTATTTTTATTTTGTTATTTACTATAAATGCTTACCATGAATTATTTAATTAGGTACTTGCTTACTTTAATAGTTTAATGTTAACCATGACATATGAAGTGCACATGTGCAATAGCAGATAAACAAATACTTATAATTATTTTGGACCAATTATTATGATTTGGTTGACCTCAGTATTTTGGTTTATTGATCTGTTATGTATTTATAAATTTATTTAACCAGTTGTGTCAACATACTTAATGTTCTAAATTCTTACAATGTTACAATATTATTAAACATTTAAGAAGTATTCAAATCCGTTTTAAGGGAACAACCATTTATACAAAATATTTTATACCCACTGACTTTTTACTTGAAAATACAAACATGAAATTAGGTTTGGGGTCTTTCCATAAAAATAACAATTGTAATTTTTTAATTTAGCTAAATAAGAAAAATATACTAATGATAAGACTTATTATGTCTATAATATATTTACCACGCAATCACAATAAAATATATTGGTAAATAAAAATATGAACAATGGTTTTTTTTATTAACTAAGTGTTTAGTTTTTATTTGATGGAAGGTTATGAAATAACAGTATGAATTTATGTTGAGTAGTATAACTTACAAAAATCACAATATGGGCACCAAATTAACAAATATTACGTCATTTATGTTCATACATGTTTTTGTATGAATACAAAAATGTATATATTATACAGGACACTCATTTAGTCTTCAGGTATATATTAATATTAATTTGTGTACATACTAAGTATCTACAATATTTTGTCCATTTTTCATCTGAAAATTATTGATGAGGCCTAAACAATATTGATGAGGTTGATATGATTCTTTATCTTTAGTTCATTTAATGTTGTACAGAACAGGTCACAGATACGTAATATACTAATAAGTAATATGTAACAATAATCATAATAGTATTATTATATTATAAATTGACAAAATATACTTAAATAACACAGGGCAACGGCATTTTTCATCATCAAGTAGGTAAACAGTTAAATTCTGTTCAACAATTTTTTACGGTATTTTTTTTTTTTTTATGAAAATTACTACTAATATCAGGTAATTTTATTATATATAATTTATTGGTAATATACGCGTATAAATCGTTTTATAAGTTACGCGTATAAAATGACTAAAACGTATAATATGTTTTGTTTTTGAAATTCACACTAAAAAAATTAAAAATAGGTACTTCTTATTTCAGATATTAAGTTAGATTTATCATTTTTATACTAAGTACAAATATATCAGGAAATTAAAAATTATATATGATATATAAATTATAAATTATAAAAAAACCATTTTTGTTTATAGTTTTCTTTTTTCACTCTTTTGAATAGATGCCTATCTAAATAGAGAATAATAAAATATTGCTACAGACACAGAGTATAACATATTTTTGTATTCATATTCTAAAGTAAAATTTGCAGTTGACAAGTTAATAGGTATATATAAAATAAGTCCTTTTTTTTATTAAATTTGATACTTTTATTCTTTATTATTTTATACAAAAAAAAAACAATTACCCATTTACAATTATTTAATTAAAATATTAAAATGTACTGTTAAATAATAATTAAATTAATATTCATTGGATGAACTTTGAGTTTTTTCATTTAATTTAAGAGAATAGTAAGTACTCAATAGTTTTCTGGAACGTTCTGGATTCAGGCGGTTTCGGAGAGAATTGTGAATATACAAGTATGACCAGTTAGAAAACACTCTTTCTAACTGCGCAGTTGACGCTGGTAAATTAGATAATTTATTTGCCAATCCTTGTAATTCTGGATGCTTATTTTTAGTAAAATACCAAAATGCAGTTGCTGTCTTGCTGATAGACCTTGTTTTTCAAATAAAATAAAATTTTATATAGCCCAGTTTTTCTTTGTACTCAATACAACTGTTTAAGTCTTCAGTGCCGATTTCAGCAGAATTTAAAATATTATTGTTAGTTTAAATGTTTAAAATAAACTTTATAATTTATATTATAAATGAATTTTTAATTTTTATACAGTATAAAACGTATATTATTCTATGTTTTATACGTTTTATACGGACTTATATAATACGTGTTTTATACTATACCGTATTAAACGTTTCAACCCTGACTAATATTATACTACCACAAGACTTGCCATCCATATCAAAAAATTGAGGGCACTGGGCACAACAATATAGATGTTATGGTATTGTAATATTTTTCACGATTTAATGACGGTCTCGTCTATCTCCGAAGCAAAAAAAAAAAGTAACTTTTGGCTCGCCAGAAAAATTTGACACCCCCATTCATTACAATGCAGACTACATGTCTACATATTATTAATAGAATATTATCTAACACATTATTTCCTACACCGCATCGCCATCTGGCGTCCCGGGCCGGGGAAACGGACGCCGGTTAAAGTCAGACCGGCCGTGGACCCTTCTACCCTGTAACGATGGGGGTCGAACGCACAATATATATACGGCGTAAACCGCTACGGTACGTCGTGAGGTCCAGCGCGTGGAACCGCCCGAAATCGCCGTATGGTGAACCCTTCTGCAGGTCGGACCTGGCGGAGGAGGGGGTGGACAGGTTTCCGTAAGTGTGTGGCCACAGGTGATTGGCCGTTGTTGCTGTTGCTGCTGTTGTTGCTCCCTCGACATTAAAAGGTCCGAGCACCGATTGGGGGGGGAGCCTTGTAACGGGTAAACCCAGCACGCGATCCCCTCCCTCCTCCTCAGAAAACAATCCGGCCTCGGGAACAAACCTGGGGACAGGTGCAGACAACCTGTCCCTGTACGTATGTCCTCTAACAAAACTCCGTCGTCGTTCAAGCAATGCTGAAGACTAGCAGAGTGTTTCCCCATCGCGGTTCGCGTGCAACCCCCCGACCTCCACAAAAAAATTTTTGTTGTTTTGTATTTTGGAATAATAATAATACACAATATTTTTCGAATTCAATTTTTTTTTACCTTTTTTTATCACCTACTCGTATTCTATCGTATGGAACGATTATTAATAATAATAATAATAAATAATAGTTTATTGTTATTTCAAAATTTACAATTTAAATTTTATTATTATTATTATTATTATTCCGATTAAAATACAATATTAGTTAATTTTGTTACTTAATTGTTTTTATATTATATTTACAGACAAAGTGCGTTTATTATCATATTTCCTTTACACGAACAACTTGTTGTCATCACGATTTTTTATAAATAAAGCAAATCGATATCTATATTTTCAGACATTGTTTGGAAAATCAGTGTAAAAAAGTCATCGACAAATACGTTTTTTTGTTCGTTATTAAATCAGTGACTTATTTGAGGGTGGTGATATGGGCAATAGCACCAAATCTTTTAAGTTTTTAAATTCCAAACTGTGTGGTTTACCTAGTCGATAATGCTATTGTCAAATTAAAATAAATTTAATATTGCGAAAACCAATTTCAAGTGTCTAATTCCCTTGTAATTTCAAAATACGGTAATTTCTTTACGCGAGCGGGGAGATCGTGGACAAACATTATGAAAAATCACTGTAAAATGCAATACGGTAAAAAATTTTGTATAAGGGGCAAATCTACCAATATGGGTCTATGGTATACAGCTTTGGGGATCAGCAAAACCTACTAACATCAATAAAATACGAACCTATCAATCCAAAACCCTTAGACAAATCACTAAAGCACCATATTACGTCTCCAATCAAACACTCCATCACGACCTCTCCATACCCTTTGTTTCAGACGTGGCTAAAACACATTACAAAAGATTCCATAACCGTCTTTTAAATCATAGAAACCCACTCATGCAAGATATCTCTTCCCTGGAAATCCTCCCAAACGGCTAAAGCGCAAATGGTGTAGAAACCTACTAACTAATTAAACGTTAATACTCATGTCTTTTTGTAGTGCCTCCACTGGGAGGCTCCTATAAGCTCTGCCGTATTCATCTTGTTATTTTATTTTATTTTATTTTTATTTATTTATTTATTTTATTTCTATCTATTCCTCAATTGTTCTTATTGTTTTTTTTGCAACAGATTGAATAAAACATTTAATAAACAAAAAAAAAAGGGGGGCAAATCTGTGGACAACAACTGTGTTATCTCCCTGCAATGTGTAATACGGTAAAATCAGTGTCCTTCAAGCCAGACATTTCCCCTCGAAATGATGGAATCACCACGGGAAAAAAAACTCAGAATAACATACAAATTGCTAAATCTTTGTCCACGATTATTTTTTTGCTTCTTAAAACGCATTCGCCTGTGTTTCTCTCGCAATTATTTTCTTTTATTAAACTTTTATCATACTCCTGCAATTTTCTCCATTCGTTGGAGACGCGGCTAACAATTGCCAATTATTTCAATGACCAAAAAATAAATAAATAATATAAGCCGTCAATAGACGGACAAGTCGTTAAACACCCAATACTTTTATAACACTCGGAACCGTATATTTCGTCACGTTCAGATTATTTTCATCAAATATTTGGATACTTTCAGGTTGGAGCGAGATGAAGACAACTAAATTCCATATCAGTAGAGACTAGAGGTGTTCTGCATGTCTGCGCTCTAGATATGACACAGCTAGATTTAACTTAAGTCAAAGTGCTTGCATTTGAAAAAAAAAAATGTTTTACTTTATTATAAACAATCGAAACGTTGGCACAAGTTGTGCGTTTATCATTATCACTGTTTGCCGCGGCTGGATCACCGCCATACATGTTTATAGTTTTCACTCTGTCTAAATACATTACAATATCAATTTGGTTTTGGTATGACAACAAATAGTTTACATTACAGGTTAATACGAGGACACTATGTATTTAAAAATTATACTATTTTATATTTAAAAGTTGATTTCAATATATCGTTTTTACATAGTGAACAGTGAAAATGTATTTTGAATTTTTTAATCTCAGCTAAATATAATTAAAATAGTATAATATAGATGACAATACTTGACAAAAATAAAACTGTTTGAAAATGAAACTGATAACTAACCTAGCATAACTAATTAATTGTTACGATTTAATTTTTATTAAAAAATTGTATGCCTTTGAAAATAATTAGAAATTATCTTTAAAAGGTTTCTCAGTGTACGCTCTCAATATTATAGCGTCACACATTATCCAGAAAGGAAAATTACAAAAAGATAAAATATCATATTTTTAAATAAATGTATGTATTTTTCGTTATGAAATAGTTCTAAATACTTATTACTAAATATTTTATTTATTATGTGTTAGTCTGGATAAAAATAAATAAATAAGGAGTTCTGGATTTGTTGATAATCAGAAACTACACGTGACAGAAAAATATAGTGAGAATAAATAGTAAAGAGAGTAAGTTTTATAGGAATCGGATTTTAAAGCACTAAAAAGTACTGAAATATGCTCTAAAAACATCAAAAATAGCAACAAAAAAAATTTGTATATCAACATTTTTTAAAATTTATTATCTTTTACTGGCAGTTAATTTTATTTTAAAACTTTAAAGGTAAACTTGGAGCAGCCATGTAAAATCAGTATGTGAGTTTGAACACTATTTATATACTTATTAATATAATAATATAATGAATGCAAGACCAAACATTGGCACAAAATTAGCCTCTTATGATAATTAATTGTTATATGTATAAAGAGAAAACGAGCAGTTTAAAGTCAAATTTGGCCCAAGTTTGGCACTTCTACGATGATTATTACATTTTCCTAACATTTTTCAGATATTATGAAGCTAAAAACATAGAGAACCAATGGGGAAGACCAAGGTAAAGTAAGCAAGTAAGTAATGAAACACACTAATGTAGTAATATACGTGGTTTATATAGTTTCCGCCAAAATGAATAATTTAAAATTAAAAACTGAAGGAATTTGAATTAACGGATTTCCATTTTTAAAACTGTTTATTATTATTATTATTTAATTTTACATTTTATTTCGGTTTTCAAAATTAAAATTTGTCAAACCAAATTCTTTCAGTTTTGTCTAGCTTTTTGGTCTAAAAGCCAATTTTTTGGTGTCGGCTATTTATTAAGGAGCAAATTATTGGCAACCTTATTCACATATTGTTTTGGAGTCGCAAGATTTTGTGAATATGTAATAGTGTAAATGGTTTTTAGTGTACGAGAACAGAGAACCCTCTACCACAGAATAGATTCAATTTTAATTATTATAATAATTTAATCTATTCTGTGCCTCTACTATACATATACCCGCGGTATATGAACGATCCGAACGCACTCGCAGGTACATGTCAGAGGACTAACAAATAGCCAATAGGTAATGAATTACCTATCAGTTGCCCATTTCGACAGACGTAAATGACTTCAAGGGAATATGGATAACTCATTGTCAATTGAATATTTGTAGATAATTTCTTTTTTAATTGATAAACAACAATATTCATTGAACTCAGATTTTTTATTTCATTTTAATTAATAATATAAAATAATTTGTAAAAAAAACTTAAAATTGCCTTTTATTAAGACTTATTTAAAAGTTTGAGATTAAAATATTATAAAACCAAGTTCTATGAGGGCTGTAGAATATTTCCTTCCGTCAGTTAAAAAAAAAAATCAAATTTTATTGATTCTACAGGTCAGGATCATTTTTTTTTTATTTCCGTAGAGTGTGTATTTGTCACTATTTGAAGACAAAATACTATTAGCACCTGGCGTCATAACAAAAATAAGTCAATAAAATAATTAAAAATTTAAATCAGTACAAAAAAATAAAAAGACAAGTAGTCATTTTAATAATTGATTACAACCTTAATAATCCGGAAACAATTAGTTGTACAATGCAAAATTTGTTCATGCTAAAAATTATTCGAACTCAATAAGTAAGTTTATATAAATTTATAATGGGTACAACCTATGTAATAATAACTCATAATGCCATATTAAGTTAAAAGCTTAAATAAATGAACAATTGTATGAACTGATGAAAATTGTTACACAAAAGTAAAAACCAATTCATACAAATATTGATTTCAATTACAATTATAATAAATACATTTTATGTAATTGCCATTCTATTGGACCTAGATATATTGTCACTTGCATAAGAAGTATGTTTGTTATATAGTTCACGAATCCATTGAATGTGGTGCCTAACATCTGTAAAAACTGCAATTGAATTATTTGTGTTTGGATCCTTGACACTCACTACTCCGGTTAAATAAAAAGAACTAATGTGTAAAAAGGTTAAGCCTGCACCACTATCACCTTCATGAACTCCTTGTCCTAAAATTAAAAATATTTTATTCATATTATGACAAAAATTAATCATACCATTATTTGGTGGTGAGCTAATACAGATTTACATTATTAATTATAGATAATAATATATCAGTTTGTTGTTAATTTTATATAATAATAATATTAAATATAATTGAACAGTCCTTTGGCCTTAGAGACTTGAGCGTGTACCATGAATTCAGATATTTAAGTAAGTATATCTTAATTCATAATTCATGGTGTATACCTACTGATTATTTGTGGATAAATTTGCTTTTATTAAACTTTTTGTAACCTCTTTATTACCTCTTTATATTTAAGTAGAAATCTGGGTGGTTAAATTACAATACAAATAAATTATAAATTAAAAATCAAATCATATTGTAATTAAATGTTTCTAAAAAAAGTTAAAAGAACCATTAGAAGAAATTAGAAATATTATATAAGATTATAATAAAGCAACTTTGGCTGTTAAATTTGATCAGTATTGTAACAACTATTATGGTATCTCTTATGTATACTTTATTAAGTAGATTGTAAAAATATATTTTTTATTCTCTTCTTACTAGTTTTTAAATGTGATTAATTAATTTAATACATTTGTTAATCTTAATATTTAAAAGAAGTGTTTGATGAATTTAAGCTACATTTGTTGAAAAAAATCAACAATTTCGAGATATATAAAATTAATTGTTTTATTACCCAATGCAGAACCGGCGCAAAACTTATCAACAGTCACAAATGTTTCAAATCCGTTTGTATACATACTTCGACAAGCAGTATGGTTGATGTATGGTAGATTTGCTTCTAATAAAATAGGACTTGATATGCCTTTTTCAGTTTTTCCCCAACCAACAATCTGCAAAATTGTAAAACAGTTTTATAATGTACAATTATAATAAATGTATAATATATTTTTATGTAAATGTTGGTAATGAATACAGAATAATGACTAATGAGTGTAATTAGTTAAATAAAGTTTTGATCAAGTTTATTAATTTTGGAAATTAATTGAATATGAAATAATAATAGATGTTGAATTAATTAATGGTTTATAATTATTTATGATTTTACAATTGAAATTTTAAACTATAAGATTTTTTTCAGTTTTGTCTAATTTCTAATACATTTCTTCAACATTTATTTACCTATTCTATTTCATAGTATTTTGTGATATTTGCCTTTACATACAATGACACAAATGGACAATGATGAATGGTGATATAGTAATTAACTGTAATTAAATCAGAATTTTAATATTTGATAAACCAACCTTTCCTTGAGCTCCATTTGATATATTATTATATTTACCATTCCAATCGACACAAACAGGTGCAACACCATTACTAATAGAAATTTTGTTTGGTAACACAATAACAGCAATGTCTTCAGCATGGAACCCATTAGGTCCATAATAACCTTCTTTTAGGTAAATTATTTCTACCTATAAAATTGTTTAAATTTATATTATAGGTAAATATTAATGACCATTATTATTATTTATTAGATTCTAATATTTTAATACTTTTAAATAAATAGATAACTTACATTCATTATTTGAGTAAAGTCATTGTCAATTACTGTGAAATCTCTATCATATTTCCCAACAGCGATTCTGTATAGACCATCATTTATTGATATTCTATTAGATATCATACCTTTTTGCCAAAAACAATGAGCCGCTAAAAATGTTATTTAATTAATTTTCATTCCTTCTTTAATACATTGTACAAATATTTTACCAGAAACAACTAAATTTGGAGCAATTATTGATCCTCCACATATCAAGTCATAATTGGAATTCTCTTTATTTAATTGATATATTCCAACATTCCACGGTGCTGTCCCAACAGTTGCTTTCTTACCATTATTGATCAATGGTTGGTTATTGATATAAACCCTACCGCAATCTAAAATAATATTTTAATACAAATATAAATGATAATATTTCATAACTTATAATATGTACCTATATAATAAAACATATTATTGTTGAAGGTTAAAAATGTACATCAAACGATAATACCTTTCTTAACCAAACAATTTTGTTTGTCTTAAATTTTAACTTTTATAATACAAACTAAAGCATTTGGTAATAATAATAATTTAGTAATTAAAAAAAATTTAAATATTTATAAATTAGAAACTTGTGATATAATAAAAAAAATACAATTACATGGAATGCATCTATATAGTTGATTATTCCACATTCCGTTAGACTGACAATGTAATTCAATCGGAGTCTCTTCTTGTCCATTTGGTACAGTATGTGTAGGCTTACATGATGGTGTTGCTATTGTATCAGGTATTGATAGATTTGAGCAATTAGCATTCTTACCATTAAGAGTACATCTAATATCTAAACTATCTGATAATAGAGGTGGACACATTTCTATAAACATACACAAGTCATAATCAAACATTAGACTTAAAATCATCAAATAAGTATGTAATTATTACAACATACAAATTACAATACAAAACTTACTGAAACATAATTTATCAGAAACAGTTATCCATTTTCCATTACTCTGACAAACCCTAAAACCATTGGGATAAGCCTTATGATATCCAACTTCACAGTTCTCAATTACAGTAAGGTGATGATTAATTAATGACCCGTGAGTTAAAATTTCATTTGAACCTTCATAAGTATATATAACTCCATCAGCGGTTGGTAAAACACATAAATTCCTTTAATTATAAAATATTAACAATTATTACAAACACCATACCAATTAAGAAAAAAAAGGTGGGAACAGTTAGGGTCAGGTTTAAGGGTGGGATGGGGCCTACCTAGGCCCAGAGGCCACCTCGAACAACATTTTAGTTAAAAGAATATATTAAAAATAATTGACTTACATATTTCGATCATTTTTGAGGTCAAGTCTTAAAACCTCAATCCACCTTAGACCCTATCTCCATTTACAAGGGCTTCTATTTTATATGGGCCCTGGGACCCCAACTCCCACAACTCTGAATCCAGCCCTGTACAGAACAGACGTCAGTGACGTAGCCAGGGGGGGGGGCTAAGGGGACTGCAGCCCCCCCCCCCCGAAAAGTTAAGAAAATTTAAAAATTATTTTATTATTATTTTAATGGTCTATGATATTCGATCAAAAAGTCTTAAATTACATTTTAGTACAAAATCGATTACTATTTTTATTGTTTTTTTTTAAATAAATAATACAGGTAAAATAATTTATTGTATATTACTAAACCACCGCTGTGTAAAAAATTGATCAGCCCTCCCCCCCCGAAAAAAAATCCTGGCTACGCCACTGACAGACGTACAGTAGGTATCGAGTGAGTCACTGTAAAGGATGTGTTAAATTGGAATTCAATGATATAAATAATCATTGATTAGGTACGAAAAACGATTCTGAGCGAAGTTAGTCTGTTAGCCTACATTACTAAGTATACATTATAAAAGTTTCAAGTACCTATTGAAGTACCCACTAGACATGAATAATATTTTTAAATTAATAATAACTAACATTGTTATTCGTAGTTTAAATATCTACTTTCTTCCGAATTTGAACTTTAAATGTCTAAAAAAATATGTTCATATATTTTCATATATTTTTTGGTTGTAATACTAACTATTTATAAGAATCCCTTGTTTTAAATTTTAAATTCTTAGTTATAAAAATTGAACATTTTATACATTTTTAACTGCAACATAAATTTCAAATTTTAGTGATTTTGATGAATTTTGAATATTAATAACTTTAAAATAATCAAAATATATTAAACATTTTATGGCGTGTAGAAAATTCTAATACAACATTTTGTGGACATTTCAGTTATTTATAAGGTTATTATTTTGTATTACACCAAAAAACAAAATCGATTTTGTCAAAAATTGGTTTTGCATAAAAATTCCTGGATTTCCTTAATTCGTTTGTTCTCCCGACGCTTTTAAAAACTATTGGTAATTTTCAAAAATGATCTCTCAGAAGTACCAACTAGATTTATTTTTCCACCAGAAAAGTTAAAGTTAAAAACCGAACCATTATTATTTCGACTACTTATCGTGTAGACAGTAGACACACAAAAAAAACACACATCATTGTAAAATCGCTTAGAATCCAAAATTATGCATCGCTCAGAATCCAAAATTAAATAATCAGGAATAATTGGTTCATGATTGATGTTATTGCTTTTAAGTTATAATTATGAATAAAAAAACAGAAAATAGAACAATTGTATGACAATTTTACTGATTAACGCAGTCTAATAGAGTCATAATTAACTGATAAATTCAATTTTTGGAAAACTACTTTATTTCCCCGTTTTTGGGAAATCCCCAAATAATCTGTAAGTTATTTATACATAGCTAAAATAAAATAATAAATACTTTGTATTAGACTGCGTAGTTGGTTTAGTTGTAATATCCACAGGTCTTGCCGGTGTTGTTGGTTTTGAAGTTGAAGTATTACCTCCACATCTGTCTACGTCTTCATCAGATCCATCAATACACTGTTTTACGCCATCGCATTTACTCTCTTTACTGACACAAGCCCCATATCTACACTGGAATGTATACTTTTGACACCTTTAATTTAAAATATTTGGTAAAATATAAAGGTTATTATTTTCAAATCAAAATCTACTCACCGGACTTTTTTACATAATGCTGAAGTTTCATCAGACCCGTCCTTACAATCTCGAATTCCATCACAAGTTGATGTTCCATCAATGCATTGGCCAGATGTACATTTGTACTGGTCTTCGCTTTAAAATGTAATAACTTAAAAGTTAATATATAAGGTTTTAAAATTTACTATTACATTAATATAGAGTATAATATTATATGTAATTTTATTATATTCTTCAACTATACAAAACAAATGCATAGGTATCATCATTATACATATTTTATATACGTTATTGGTTATTAGTTATTACCTACAATAGATAAATGTTGTTAGGATTAAATAGTACATAAATTATAGGTATTGATTATATATTTTTTGAGTATAATATATTAATGTATGATGTACATATTAATATATTTTATAACATTTATAATTTGTTTAGGATAATATATCTATGTACCTATTCAAATGAATGTTCAGGTGTATGTTTGATGAAGTAAATATTATAGGTATAAATAAAAATAAGTATGTTTAAAAAACCACTTACAGACACTTCGATGATCCACTGGTATGTTGAGCACCGCTGTTTACAGAACTTTGGTTACATTCGGGTAAGTTTTCGTCGGAGCCATCGACACAATCTTTTTTACCATTGCATTTTGCTTTTTTATCCACACAAGCTCCATATTTACATCGAAATGCATAACTCGGGCATCTATAATACACAGACATATTTTACGATTTACATAACATTAAATGCCATTAATCATTTTTACTATTGTCTTGTACTCTTGTTCCTATAATAGCCTATACGCTAGAGTAATTTTATTTATTCCATACCTTTGTCTAGTGCACAAATCATTGGTTTCATCTGAACCGTCTGTACAATCCGCATGGCCGTCACAAACCGCCGACGATTCAATACACAGTCCATTTGAACAACTAAACGTGTCCTCGGGGTTTCTGTAATTTTATTCAAATACGTAACAAATAATATGATTTAATATTAGGTATGCAGTTCAAAATGACAATTCAGTTAGTTATGCAATGATTGATTGGCTTGCAAAAACGTTGTATCAGATTCTTTTTGAAATCAGCCGACTTTTTAAGTCGCTAATATTATGGTGATATAGGTACCTACATATTTTCGATAAGTGTCTAATCCTACGTGAGCATGATATTTTTAACTAACATTGAAATTTGAAATGCAATTAGGAAATTATGGTGATTAGTAGTTTATATAGTATAGAGCATACATGAATTATTATATTTCCTTTTTCCTTAATATTTTAGTGAAATATAATAAATTAAAAAATATAAGTAAAATATCAAAATATACGAAAAAAGATTGACTGACCATACTAGCATATTATGTTAAGTTAGGTTAGGTATGTAGATACTGGCAGTGATCAAAAATGATGAAAATAGATAGATGCTTATTTTATATATTATTATACGGCATTGCGCGCATTTGAAATAATTATATAGGTAAAATTGAATAATTTTGTAAGGTCATAGTAAAGTAGATAATAACTCGATTGAAATAACAATAATGTGTCCTATGCGTGATGTATTCATATATTTAAAAATAGATTAAAAAAGTTGATGGTCAATAAAGATTAAATACATTTATTTTTTGCATAATAATAATAGTAAAACTAGTAAAATTTTTCCAACATTTTAGTTTAAATTTATTATTGATTCATACTAATGCAATTTCAAAATAAATATATTTAATACCAAGCATTGCCTCCTATAATATATGATTCGACGGAAATTAATAATTATTGTTACTGGATATTGGTTATAAGTACCTACTTGACTACATAAGTACCTACCTATTATAGTTTTGTATAATCATTTAACATTATAATAACCAGTGGCATAATTCTTAGGGTGTCGTAGGCCCGTAGATCGCACAAACGAATGCCCGAAATAATTGTTATTAAAATGTGAATTTAAATTGTTCTCGATGATAAAATGCATTTTACAATTTTTATTATCAACAGTTTTTTGATATTAGTTTATTACTTTCCAATGATTTAGACTACGTGGGTAGCTAATGCCTTCCTATTTTTTTTTTCTAGTTTGTTTATATTTCATTCCTATTATATATCTCTATAACTATTATATCATGCTTGTTCTTTGCCTAGTGTAGTAGTGCACAGATATGTATAGTTAATTTTGTATTATCAAATATCTATGGACTCAGATAAATATAAATTTAGGCAGTAGTGGCAAAGTCCTCCACTGGTCTGTGTTAAAAAAATTTTCAATTGCAAAACGCAGTTTTTAAATCGTTGGATTATAAGCTCCTCTATTTTACACTATTCTTCATTTTTCCCAATTCGAAAATTAATTATAGCCATATAGCTGGTGTATTGTTTGATGGGAATTGTTAAAATTTTTGGGCCCCCGCTATATTCGACCATTATAATAACATAATAATTATTAATATTATAGTTACCAACACAGAGCAAGATGATACAGTTTGTCGTTTTTCTAGTTTTCTGATGTCACAGAAAATGCCTGTTCCTGAAATAATTAATTCGTAAACAATATTAAGTAGTGTAGTATTATAAATCAGCATTTTTTGCTTAATCTCAATTTGATTATATATTGTGCATTCGTGCATATTATAAATTATCTATGAGCTGTCGATGCATGCGCTTTTGTTTTAAATATACATATAATACTAATTGTATTGAATAAAAAATAAATACTAAGCCCTATAATAACTACCAAGTACTAAGTACCTATAATGTATTAATATTAATATTAATTAAGTCAAAAAAGAAAGAGTCATCATTAGTTAGCTTTTCTTCACCTTATAATTTAATTTAAGTAAATTTTTTCTCATTTCACATATTATTAGAACTAACAGTACTATAATAAATTATATCATACGATAAATATTGTGTATATTACATACCTACTCCTTAAATTAAAAAAATATATGGTGTATTTTATAAAGAACTTCAACAATACATACACTTTGTTATAGTTTCAAAATCATTTTTACATAGGTAGATACAATACACACACGAGCATACCTACGTACAAAAATTTAAAACTATAATTTTATAGTAGGCACGTTTTATCTTAATTTATAAATATATTATAGTTTATCATTTACCTAATAAATAATAATACGAGAAATCTACCTTGCCTACTATTATGTAGCATACTGTACCAGAGTAGGTATTATAATATATTATATACCTACGTTTTCAAAATTGACAAATTATTATCACAATTACATTTTACTTGATAATTAGTACAATAAGACGTATTATATTGTTTTCGAAAAAATTGTATTTATATATTAATATTTAAAAACACATGGATAAAAGTACGTATTTACCATTGATTAATTATTCGTATTACCTACATTTTTCTCATATTATAGGTACCTATTTAATATTATATATTATAGCATGTATTTCCGTTATTTATTATTATATTGTGAACAATATTATTAACATTGATATTACGTACCGAAAATTAAGCATGAATATATTAACCAGGAATACGTCACCTTCATGGCCAATGGCGAAATAATATCGAAGCGAATATTTATAATATCAACAATTAACGTTAATAAGTTAGATAGGTAAATCAAATCAACGTCACTATAGACACTAAAAAATATTTTACCACCGTAAATTGACAAACACGAATAGGTATTTAGTATCAGACTGCAATATATATTACAAACACTGAGAAATATCTATAAGAATTAGTTTTTAACTTCATAAGTACATCATTTTAAAACGATCTCTATAGATATGAACAATATAATAAAAACGATTGTATCGATACAACTATACAACGCATAATGTTGGGCCTTCCAACAGATTATAGTATTGCAGAGTGCAGGTATTTAGTCGGTGTTGATATTATTATTATGTACCACCCATACCCAGCTACGTTGGTGCGATCGACCAAAGGACAGACTATGTACTACGTAGAAAATACGAGTGAGTAAGCAAACGTGTTTTAAAATTGATTGCACAGGCCCTACTATTTTATACTATTATTATACGTCCTACGCGTCCAGCAGCTAATGGTTTTTCATACGTTTTGCAGTGTACATTAATACGTGTAAAACTGGTTATTCTGCTAACGTAGGTACGTACATACTTGTATACATAAATACATAATAATATGATACATTATAAACCATTTATGCGTACATTTAAGTAAATTTATAGTTATTTTGTATTGTATGAAGTATATAATATTATAGTAGTAGGAACCAATATTATTACATTTCTTGTAAATTTTATTAAATTATATTATACATTTATACATCTGTATAATATTACTATAGAGTATATAACGGTAAATACTATGACAGTATGACTATATTATACATGGGTGGGTTCTAGCGTACTTAAAATTACAATGAAGCATGTCTACAACGTTTAAAATCGATGTTGGTGTTACCATTTGCGTAAAACAACTGCACAATAATCTCGACCATTACAAACACCCAATATAATATGGCTGTTGAATGTATATTAATATTATATTATAATTAATTACCCTTACCTACATTAATGTCGTAGATAAAAATAATTGGGTATTCGTGTTGGAAAAAACCAATGAGCAATCCTCGGAAGTTTGCGTCACAGGTCAAGAGTCAAGACCCAAAAGAAACGCTGTATAGGATTACAAGTAGATATCAATTTTAAATACTTTTGTCTTAAAATATATCAGTATTATTAATTGTATGTATGGCATAACATGCCATAATATATTAATAATTGTACAGTTTGAAAAAGAATCCATATTAACAAAAAAAAAACAAATCTCCAATATAACAATTAAAATCCATTTTTATACTTCCTGAATAATAATTAGGTAATCACTTTAATAATAAACCTACAATTAAATATATAGGTATAATAGTTTTATTATTTTATAATATATAGGTATCTACTATACAAAGTGGTTTCACTTAGCATGCTCACTCCCATTTCTTCTTTTAATTGTGAATTTATTAAAATTCTGATTTTTAGATTTGTAAGTATACATATATAAGCACCAAATTTTTAGTTAAATATAGATTTTTTATTTTGATTGTAAAAACTAATTTTTTTCCAGATGAGAACAAACCGTTTAAAGCGCAATCCGTTAAGGTAACGAATAATATCAGAAACAGCTGTAATAATACAATTAATGAGTGATATAATTTTTTTCCCATTTTACACAATTTAACGCGGTTTATTTGGATTTGAGTGCTCCGATGAATGTATTAATTTTACAGCGATGTGTGTTTTTTGATGTGTCTAAAGACACAATTTATATTTTATAGTGGAAAAATGATACGATTTTTAACTTTGAAGGTGGTTTATTGCAGCGAATTACATCTAGTTGATACTTTGGGGTGGTCATAAGTAAAAAATGCACAGTACTTTTAAAAATAACAAGGAAAAACAAAAAACAAATTAAGGAATATCGGAAGTTCTTAAGCAAAACCTGCAGTTTTCACAAAATGTATTTATTTTTTGAAATTTCCACGGATCATTACTATAAGTATTTACCAGACATAAAATAATTTTCAAAATATTTTGCTGCTTTTTGTGCTATTTATAGGTAGGTATTTATAATTTTTTTTCTATTTATGTATGAGCCGATACAATTTTTTTCTATGGGTAAAAAAGATTAAAAATTCAATACAAGGTTCCTCATCAGTTTGTCATATAATACCTATACCAATTGAAAAATATCAAAATATAAAGTCACAGTATATTTTTATTTAAGCGTTTAAAGTTTAAATTCTTATTAGTTTTTATTAAATTCATGAAACTTGTGACAATTATTTTTAAATAAAAAATGCAAATCTTAAGTTTGGACATTTAATATAAGCGTCCATATTCGTTTTGCTTACGAGCTAAGGTTATAATGCTAATGAGAAATTATTATAACGTCAAAGAAAAATATTTCTAACTATAAGCAAATTTGTTAGATTTGATAAAAATGATACTTTTGAGTAATATAACTATTCATGAATTGTAGAAATATGCTTATGTAAAAATATACTTGTGCATCTAATATCAAAAAAACACCATCTAAACCAACGACCAAACAAATAATATTTTAAATTATTATTGTAATTTAAATTTAAAATTATAAAGTATTTTGATTATTGTCATTTCACATTTTAATGAACAAATCGTAAACCGGAACTCTTTGGTATGAAAATATGTATTACAATATCAGCTGATGTGCAGGACGTAATATAATATGTATTATCTATGGCAATTTCCAAAATCGTTGAAGAGAACAAAGTCGATTCACAATTCTAAAATCTCAATAACGAATAACATATTGTGTTAAGTACAATTTAATTTTTCACAATAATAATCACAATATCTTCAGTTCAGAAGAGTGAAAGCGTTCCAAGTCGGCGTTGCGGTGGCGCACTGTGCACGTTAGATACAGCACGAGGATTTGCCGAAAGAGTCGAAGTTTACGCAAGTATGAAGTATGTTTTCGTATTTTTTTGAGGTTCAAATTTACATTTTTTCTTAAAATACATATTTAATGCTACCGAAGTGTCGTAAACGAGTATTTTATATAAAATATGTAACCTCGAATACCTAACCCAAAAGTAGTCGTTGATTCGCCGCGTTTCGGCCGTAAAATAATAATAATTAGGTAATACATATTGTAGGCACGTACATTAAATAGAAATTTAATATACATTTTAGTTTAATTTACAGTAATAAGTAGGTACACGTTGTAAATCATAAGATACAATTATAATTTATAAATGGTATTTTTTTTTTCCAAACCCAATGACAATATGATTAGTTTAGTGTGACATACGTAACTTTTATATTTCACCTAAATCCATATTAAAGTTACTCATATTATATTCTTGTACAGATAAAAAAAATGTTATACATTTTTTAATTCACTCGTATTCCTATACAAATAGTGTTATCCATAAAAACAGGCGTTTTCACGTATGATCCTCAAAATTCAACAGTTATTATAATTTTCATCTATTTTTTACATAAAGGTACATTAAGTAAATTCATGTCGCCCATTTTCAATACATTTTTTTTTAAATATCATAGTACCTACTGAGTACCTACAGAGGTAATCAATTATTTTTTCAAATATTCTAAATCTTATAGAAAAAATTGATCTCATAAATTGTTATTAATGTTCACAATACCTTTTTATGAGCACCTAAAGTTAAAATTTTTAAACAATTCGTCAAAAATAAGAAAATTTGCAAATTATGTTAGTAATATTTATTAAAAAAACATATTTTATATCTTAGATTTGAAAATGTAATGCTTTCTTTACAAAGAAAAATTGAATTTTTTGTTCATTTCATCTCAGAAAATGTTTCCCCAATGTGTGCCACCCCCGGGCAATCGCCTACCGCGGCGGTGCCCCCCCCCTTAAAACCGGCCCGCTTATAGATGTATAACATACTATTATAAGAAGTATTTTATCTTATATTATCGTTACTCACTTAAAACGCAATACTGAGGTATCGTATAATGGTGTAGGTAAATAGATTCGTGGAAATAATAGTTTAAAATTGGTTTAACAGTTTCATAATTACATTGTGTGTATAGTACCTCATAATTACACATTATGAAGGGGCTTGTATTACGTTTTCAAGGTTTTTGGTGTAAAATGTTTTTTATTAATATTTATTGGGAATAAACATTCAACGAATTGTAATGAAATAAATATTAACATTATTTTTAGTCATAATATCTGTCATACCTTTAACGCATAAATTGTTAAACATTTTACTGGCTGCGTTTTATTTCAGAGATGGTATTCGACTATGGACGTCACTAAATTGGAATGATGTGGATGGTGTTAACGTCAAAATGTATCGGAGACAAAGTAATAAATAGTTGATTCTCATTCGGACACGACATCGCGGTTGTTTGATTAGAAGGTATGTAAACAGTATTTATTGTTATTTATTTACTATAATATACGCAAAACTAGTGTTACTTATGTTAGGCAGGGGTGTGGGTTTAAAATTTTTTTTTCTGTACCGCAATTAAGTTTCATTTTAATATTGTAAATCGATCAGGGCATTGATTATATCGATTATAATTTATAACTGTAGGTATAATGCTATTCCGGCTATCAATTAAGTCATGACAAAAATTAGGAAATTAGTCAGGTCCGATATTCACTTGGTAATATTTAAACATTTTCTCCGATTATCAGGTACGATGACCTGAATAGAAATTATATGATATGGTGTGAAGATAGTTAAGGAAAGAGATCTAGAATTTTCGGAATGTTTGGTGTATGAAAGGAAAAGATATAAAAGAGATGTAAGATTAGGTTAGTGGCTTGGCGAAGCGGATTACAATTTCAAGTTCGCCACACCACTGCAGGTTGTATTGGTCGAGAGATTGGAGAGTGTACACTAAAGAGAGCTCAGTGTGAATGTAGTTGTTAAGGTAAATCTAGGGACAAAGGGTTGAATGAAATGACGGAAGAAGAAGTGGATAGACAGATTGCAGAACATATATGGATGTATAGGTCAAAGGTAGTTGTGAGAGTAAGGAAGAAGAAGTGTGAAGAAGAAAAGTTAGGTTAACAATATCGAATACTTAGGAAAGGATCTAGAATTGCAAAGCTCACTCGACCCTTTAGCCGATACTACGGTTTAGTAGGTTTGACAACCTTGACTTATAGGTGAGGATAAAAAGAGTCCGACGGCGACGGCGAGTTGGCATTGTCGGTCGAAGAATTGAATTAGGTGTCATCAAATCGAGTATGCGGTTGATTGTTGAAAGTTAGGTAGGTATGATTGGAAGTTAAGGTATAATAACTAATAAGTAATAAGTATAAGTATTAATGATTTATATATAAAGAAGACCGGGGTACTGTGAGATATATTGGTAAAGTAAACTTAATTAAATATTAATTTATGAAAAAGCATAATATTAAGTATTTAAAATATTGTTATAACTATAGGACCCGGAATTATTCATATATTATTCATATGCATTTGCATATTTCTAATTATTTTTTAAGAAAATAGCTATAGGTAAGACACAAATTGATATTATATTGACATATTGTAAGTGCATATTTCAATGATAATAAGTGCAAAACTGCATGCATATTTTATACGTTATTAGTGTTTATAATTCTGGGCCCTAATAATAACAAAAAAAAAAAAATACAAATTAATAATTAATAATTTTAAAACGGTTTTAAAAAAAAAGGTTGTTATACAAAAATATTATTTTAACTATTACCTATTATTATCGTGTTTAAAATAATATAAAAAAAACGTATTTAGCTAAAACAAAAATTAATTTATAAACTTTTTCGTTGTCAGAATTTATAATAATCGATTAATATGCTAATACCATGAACATTTATAATTAATTTTTAAGTTTTCAATGCGGAACAACCACGGATTAAGTTATAAATTATATATTATAAATAATCTACCGTGATATAAACCTTTTTATCTTAAAGAATTAAAACGTTCACACAATCATGAAATTATCGTAAATTATCGTTCGCCACCAAATTAAATTATTCATTTTGGCGGAAACTATATAAACCATATAAACTATATATTAGTGTGTTTCATTACTTACTTACTTTACCTTGGTCTTCTCCATTAGTTCACTATGTTCTTAGCTTCATAATATCTGAAAAATATTAGGAAAATGTAATAATTACCGTAGAAGTGCTAGTTAAGTGCTTGTTACCCAAGTGCCCATACTTGGGCCGAATTTGAGTTTAAACTCATTTTCTCTTTATACATATAACAATTTATTATCATAAAAGGCTAATTTTGTGCCAATGTTTGGTCTTGCTTTCATTAAATTAATAAGTATATAAAAAGTGTTCAAACTCACATACTGATTTTACATGGCTGCTCCAAGTTTACCTTTAAAGTTTTAAAATAAAATTAACTCCCAGTAAAAGATAATAAATTTTAAAAAATGTTGATATACAAATTTTTTTTGTTGCTATTTTTGATGTTTTTAGAGCATATTTCAGTACTTTTTAGTGCTTTAAAATCCGAATCCTATAAAACTTACTCTCTTTACTATTTATTCTCACTATATTTTTCTGTCACGTGTAGTTTCTGATTATCAACAAAACCAGAACTCCTTATTTATTTTTTTTATCCAGACTAACACATAATAAATAAAATATTTAAGTATTTTGAACTATTTCATAACGAAAAATACATACATTTATTTAAAAATATGATATTTTATCTTTTTGTAATTTTCCTTTCTGGATAAAGTGTGACGCTATAATATTGAGAGCGTACACTGAGAAACCTTTTAAAGACAATTTCTAATTATTTTCAAAGACATATAATTTTTAACAAAAATTAAATCGTAACAATTAATTGGTTATGCTATGCTGGTTATCAGTTTCATTTTTCAAACAGTTTTATTTTTGTCAATATTGTCATCTATATATTATACTATTTTAATTATATTTAGCTGAGATTTAAAAATTCAAAATACATTTGAATTATTCACTATGTAAAAACGAAATATTGAAATCAACTTTTAAATATAAAATAGTATAATTGTTAAATACATAGTGTCCTCATATTAACCTGTAATGTAAACTATTTGTTGTCATACCAATTACCAAAACCAAACTGATATTGTAATGTATTTAGACAGTGTGAAAACTATAAACATGTATGGCGGTGATGCAGATAAATTTCATGTGACATACGTATTGTTATTATATTATCTAAATAAAAAAAAAACATACTTAAACTTATACGATGTATAATAGATGTACGAGTACTCAGGTACTCTTTTACTAATGTAAAAATTATGTAAAATATAAAAAGTAACTTCAAACTTGTCTCTGGCATGGTTGAAATACTACTTGTAAGTAGATATTAATAATGTACTAGCGTGTACATATTTTATACTGATAGTTGTATCTGCAACTGTCTTTATTTTGGTAATTGTCCGATCGTGTCCACAGGAACGACGGCCCCTATGAGGTTCTTGTTTATACATATATTATGATAATCACGGGGCAACTAAAGTCCTCGTCAAAACATTTTATGTTTTTGGAGTTTATTGGCTGTTGGAGTCTTATGGTACATTTAGTACAACTTCTCAAGAGTAATAATTGACAATAAGTATGTAAGTCGAGATATTATAGATTATAGAACTGATACGGAACATATCATCATAGAATATTGAGCATTAAAAATAATAAAAAACTTATCTAAATTGTCCATTTAATAAAGGTATTACCTATAACTTACTGTCTGAAGTTTTAAACAATTAGTCAACAACTATAAAAAAATTGGATTTAAAAGTTAAAATTTTAATTTTATAATTCGAATATTTAATTTATTTGTTTATTTGATTTTGAACCCATTCTGAATATTATCTTTTGTTTTGTAAAATCTCAAGTAATAATTAAAAAACATTAAAAAACACCCAAATTTATTTATTTAATTAAAAACCTAAACATATTGTACTCTATGAAATATATGAATTATAGTTTTAGGATAACATATAAAACCTAACATAACCAATATTGTATCATGATAAACCTTATAAGGATTAACGACCTGAAAAAATGTTTAATACAACCAAAAACTTGAATAATTTAAATGAAGTATTGTATTCTCCAGACAATATTTCAAGAAGTTCTTATAAAAATTTGTAAAAAAATTATAATGTTGCTCAAAGTCTCCAAATTTCCATAGTATTTTTACTAAATATATGAAGCTAAAAGAAAAATATTTAATAATACTTTTACATAAGAGTTGTTTTGATTTTAAGAGTACGTTTCACCTGCTAATTGAGTTGTACTGTTGTCTCCAAGTGTTCAAGTTTGTCTTAATTAGAAAACGTTCATCCAATCATACCTTCAAGTTGTACCTAACTTTAGGTACGGTTACATATACTCTATTCGAGATAAGAATGCACAAATTCGGGCATGAATACTCAACCTATTAAAGTTATAAGTAACTATCGTATCAATAATGTTGAAAAAAAAATATTTTTAGATTTTATTAGTCGTTATTAAATATGTAAAAAAATGTTGTACAATATATTCATTCGAAAATATGAAAAAAAAAATGTATGTATACAAAGTGTTCTTACTAATTTATTTTAATTAATTAATTAATTAAATTATCAAGAAAAAAACGTTAATTTTAACTAACTGGTAGTTGATGAATATCAAAAAAAAAAATTTTATAAAAAGAAACTGAATCACGTTTATCATTATATTTTTTTTTATTTTTTTTTTTTTTAAATGCACTGCCGCGGTGGTCTTCAAAGGTTAACCATCTTTCGGTCGACGCTTGGTCGGGGATCGCGACGCGTGGGCGGTCGGCGAGCTAGTCGCGAGCGCACGCGGCCACGGGGTCAGATTAAGCTCGCGCTCGGGCCCGTCTCTATTGATCCTTCCGCAGGTTCACCTACGGAAACCTTGTTACGACTTTTACTTCCTCTAAACGGCCGAGTTCGATCATCTTCCCGGTCGCGCGACGACCCAGCCCCCGAGTTGTCCGAGTAACGCCAAACAGAGAGGCTGGCTAGACGCAATGACGACGCCAGTCGTCCCCGCGACTTGCAGGGGTGCATAAGAAAATGATACGATAGTTACTACCAGTTAGGTTAACAGTATTTATGCCCGAATTTGGGCATTCTTATTTTGAATAGAGTATAGAAGACGCGATTGATCGCCGCATCCGGCCTCAGCGATGAGCCGCAATGACTGCTGTGGGACCAGCCGTAAAGTCGTCCAGGCCGACGACTAGGCTGGTCCGTTAGCAGTTGTGCGGCTCGTCGCTGTGGCGCGGCGGTCAATAGCGTCAAAGAAACCGTACTGGCAATCAACTAGTTCGATTTGATAAGCAGACACAAAATTCAAGAGATCGGCAACGCACAACTCGCAGGACTCTTTTTTTATCCAAGAGACTATAGGTCAGGGTCAATGTCAAACCTATAGAAGCTACGTTGAAGCTATATTGTGATGGTAGTGGAATATCATCACTGGTCGTGAGCTTTACAATGATATTTTCTTAAAAACGAATTCGATATTGTAAACATAACAATGAAAGGAAATATTTAAATATTACCGATAGAATATCAGACGTAGGGGTAGTTGCAGAGAAAATTGGGTGGATATTAAAACATTTTGACTAGTAGGTATTTATCAGGTTTGGGTTGGTATGTGGGATATTAGAGGTACTTCTGAAATATACCGAACATAATATTATCATAATTTTAAGCACTGTTTTAAAGCCAGGATAGCGTTTACCAATGTAATAATAAAAAAAACTAAAAACCATCAATTCTAAAGAATGATTTTTTGGGTATACATATAGAACAGATAGATTTAAATTTAGTTCCTACATTGTCTTTAGAAATTTTAACTTCTTTATAGCTAGTGAACATTTAATATTTAATTTAATTTATTGCTTTAAGAATCTGGAAATTAGACAGCAGTCTCATTTTATTTTAAAACAAAAATACCTTCAGGTGCCCGGTCCCCCTTTCAATTTTTTTTTTCATATAATTAACTTGTGTAATTTTTTTCATCCCTCAAACGAAGTTGCTCCCATGCATAGTCTTTGTATTGCTTTTATATTCTTTAAACCAAAGTTAAATTAATTTCCTATTTAATACTTTACAAAGCTATATGCAATTGCAATCTCTAAAAATAACCAATACCTAAGTATAATGTATTATATTGTTTAATTTTTTGTTACTAAAATTCTGGAAATAAGGCTGCAGTCTCATTTTATTTTCTATACCTGTAAAATTTTTTTTGAATTTTTTTTTTACTTTTTAAAACGAAAAAACCTTTGGGTGCCGGTCCCCCTTTCAATTTTTTTTTTTCATTTAAATAACTTGTTTAATTTTTTGTTACTAAAATTCTGGAAATAAGGCTGCAGTCTCATTTTTTTTTCTATACCTGTAAAATTTTTTTTGAATTTTTTTTTTTACTTTTTAAAACGAAAAAACCTTTGGGTGCCCGGCCCCCCTTTCAATTTTTTTTTTCATATAACTAACTTGTTTAATTTTTTGTTATCCTTAAAGTACATTAAATTGAAGGCATATAGTCTGCAGTGTATTGCTTTCATTCTTTAAACCAAATTTAAATTGATATTCTATTTAATTATTTAAAAGCTCTATGCAATTGCAATCTCTAAAAATAACCAATACCTAAGTATAATGTATTATATTGTTTGATTTTTTGTTACTCATTATTTGGAAATTAGGCTGCAGTCTCATTTTCTTTTCCTATACCTGTAAATTTTTTTTTGAATTTTTTTTTTTGCTTTTTAAAACAAAAATACCTTCAGGTGCCCGGTCCCCCTTTCAATTTCTTTTTTCATATAATTAACTTTTGTAATATTTTTCATCCCTCAAACGAAGTTGCTCCCATGCATAGTCATTAGTCTGTGTATTGCTTTTATATTCTTTAAACCAAAGTTAAATTAATTTCCTATTTAATACTTTACAAAGCTATATGCAGTTGCGATCTCTATAAATAACTAATACCTAGATATAATGTATTAAATTGTTAAAATTGTTGGTACTAATAATCTCGATTTAAGCGGTTGCAGTCTCATTTTCTTTTCTATACCTGTAAAATTTTTTTGAATTTTTTTTTTTACTTTTTAAAACGAAAAAGCCTTCGGGTGCCCGGTCCCCCTTTTAATTTTTTTTTTTATATAATTAACTTGTGTGATTTTTTTTTATCCTTAAAGTACATTAAATTGAAGGCATAGTCTGTGAAATTCGTTCATTCTTTAAACCAATGTTAAATTAATATCTTACTTAATTATTTAAAAAGCTATATGCAATTGCGATCCCTATAAATAAACAATACGTAAGTAAAATGAATTATTTTGTTTCATTTTTTGTTATACGATATCTGGAAATTAGACCGCAGTCTCATTCTCTTTTCTATACTTGTAAAAATGTTTTGAATTATTTTTTTGCTTTTGTAAACAAATATGCCTTCGGGTGTCCGGTCCCCCTTCTAACTTTTTTTCATGTCCTCTTCCATGCAAAGTTTCTTATCGTTTTTATCATCCCCGACATGATAACGAATACAAAATATGTGTAAATTTGTAATATGTTGTGTCAAAGCAATGACGTTTTGTTCTAAATCTGTAATAATCGTTAGCTAGTGCGTTTCAAAGTGTACGATGGGCTTCAAATTGAAAGCTCTAGTTGTAGTCTCGTCGGGGCTTGTTTTGGGTGTGTGTACGTATGCCGCATACCGAACATGGAAGAAGCGTCAGAACAGTGCTGATGACGAAGGTTTTGAAGACGTTTCGAAGGCAAGTACCTAATTTAATAAAAAAACCTTAGCCATAACAAGAAAACTGGCTCTAGATTTGGCTTTACTTAACTGGTTTATTGTGTCTGGTTTTTAGTTGGAAGAATCGTTGGAAAAGAAAGTATTGGTATTGGGTTTGGAAGGATCTGGTAAGTCAACATTGGTCTCACAAATTGTTAAGGAAGTCGGACAAAAAAGTTTCGCAGCAAATACTTTGTACAAACCAACCGAAGGATTTAATGTTACGTCTTTATCCGATGGAGGATCTCCTACAGTCAACATATGGGAAAGTAAGTAAATATTTTATTTATTATTTCATAATTCTTTATCTTTAGAAATAAACATAAAATTATGATAACAAATGGATACAGTGATTTTAAAATATTTAAGAAATTATATAACTCAATGTTTTAGTTATTTTATAATAATAATTTGTGTATAATGTCTCTATAAAGTAAAAGAAAGAATAAAGTATTTCTCTAGTTTCAAAAATAGTATTTAGTTATTATTTATTTCTAAAATTTATAGCATTTTAAAATGTTAGGCACAATAATTAATTTATACTAATCTGTTAGATTTTGATCCAATCAACAATTTAAACAAGTATAATTTGATTCAAATTGAAAATTTGTGAAGAGGTGTTATTTTAAGCAATTATTGCAAATATTACAAATTATTATTTTATTGTACACAATAATTGTTTTGTGTTTATTTATTCATTTATTATACTTAATATTGTTGTTTATTTCTCATATAAGTATTGATTTATTATTTTTAGTTGGTGGCAAAGAAAGTGTACGAAGATATTGGCCAAAGTTTTTCCAGGATACAGATATCTTAGTGTTTGTTGTTGATGCCAGCAATAATTCAAATCAATCAGTTGTTGTGAGCGAGATCAAATCATTACTTGGTGATGCGCGTTTGGCTTCTGTTCCCATTTTAGTCCTCGCCAATAAACAAGTAATTGATATTTCAAAATGTCGTTAATAATGATAAATTTCCATACTTCAAGTACCAACTAAATTCATGAATTTATACAATATCATTTGGAAAATAGTAAAAATAACAATCAACCAAAAGTGTATGAAATCCATAATTTAATAAACAGTCATTAAATTACATAATATATGCATCTACATATAATCATATCTTAATTAGAAATCTAAGATAAATGTAATGTGTTCTTCTTTTTGAGTTGAATTGTATTATTGTAATATCTGTTAGTTAACCTTTTAATTGCAATGTTGAATAAATAATATACCTAGTATCTTTATTTTTAGGATATGGTTGGAGCACTTAATGCAGAACAGATCTCAAATGTACTCGATTTGAAAAGCATTCCATCTAGATCACATCAAGTAAAAGTGTTAGAAACTCAAACCAGACCAGAAACAAATGAAATACATCAAACAGTATTAGAAGTCCGGAAAGTGCTCTTAAAATTAAGTTCCCATATGTAACATGAAAGTATTTTTTTGGTTCAATTGAAACAGTGGTATGTATGTATATAATACATACAAACTACAAAATAATATAATTTAAGATAACTATATATCTCAATTTAAATATATTATTTTATAGTATTTTCATATTTAAATACTTAAAGTTCTATATTTCTATATTTCTTTTTTAAAATTATTATTTCATTTATTGGATAACTTGATTTTCTTATCCCAAACAAGGAATATATTTTTTATTTTAAATTTAAGTACAGGATTATTTTCAATAAAAATATTGGTGATTATGAAATCAATATCTAATAATATTAGACCGAATGGTCATGTGTGAAGTGACTATAAACAAAGTTTAAACTTTAAAATAATATCAAGGAGAATACAATGGTTTTTATTAGATGATTAAACGTAATAACTGTCCACAAGATCTGGGGATTATACTTAAAACTAAAACTTATCTTGTAAGTTGTAATTAAATGTCAATTAGAAAGTTTAATTTTGAAATATGAAAAATATAGAACTTAAAGCATTTAAAAATATATAATAAAAAAACAATTTTTATTTACTGAAATAATTGGTGTCATGTTAAAAATCAACTTGTGTATACTTTTTTTTAACAAATAATTTGAAAAGATTCCAAACAACTTGTTTTTTTTATTTACGGTTATAAATAACTAAAAATTAAATTATGAATCAACTATTGGCTGTGGCATTAAATGCTCGTAAGCCTTTATGCTTTTGAAAGTTACAATTTTTGCACGTATTTGTTTCCATGTCATCTGGTAAACATTTTTCGGATCCTTGACCATCTCCTGTAATATATAATATTCAAAATTTATAAATGCGACTTAATTGAAGCAGAATTTAAAAATTAAAATTCTAATATTTATTATTTAATGCAAAGCCTATGTTAACACTTAGCATAGTATTATCATATTTATGTAGATGCTATAACAGAGAATATGTTTTTTTTTTGCATAGTTTCGGTATAATTTCATAAAGATCATTGCTATGTTAAAAATGTTTTTTGATGTTATGATTTAGAATAATATATAATATAACATTTTCAATATATTATTAATATTTGATAATATTAATCATATAAAATAACATAACAGAGAAAATTCTGAAAATGCATTTTTTTTTTATAATATTAAACCATACTGATAAGCTAATAAACCAGTTGCGTGTTTACAGGGGCAGGCTGACTGGCCCGGGCCTGCCTAATTTTTATTTCACTAAGCGGTATAATATAAGTGAAACTTTATATACCAATGTAGTATTAAACAAACTACAGAACAAAACGAGCCTACCCAAATATTTAATTCTGGACACGCCAACGTAATAAACCAACAGTAATTAAACAATTTTAGTAATAAGTTAACCTTATAATTGTCTCCGTATTTCTCCATTAGACCAGTAATGAATTTTATCGTGCCAGGTGGCAATGTTATCTGCTTGATTCCTGTAGGTTTATTTGCTTGCTCCTCCAACATTTTGACAACTTGTGGTTGCTTTGGCTCTCTTTTACGCTAAAAGAAAAATATTTTCTATTATATTCTATAAGTTACTCTGACAGTAACTTAATTTTATTAATCATCTAATGTTAAGCGTTACTATAATTGTTTCACTGACCTTTTTGTTTTGTTCTTTAATTTCTTCACCCTGTACTTTTGGTTCAGTATTGATGAAACCAGTTAAAATGGATCTGCTAGGATTATTTGTTAGTCCAAAATTACTTAAATTCTTAGCAACTGATACTTTGTCATTCCAATGATCTTTTATGAGTGGACTAAATTCAAAAAATTCCATATTATTAATACAAAATCAATTGGAGAATGACATCACAAAAATCTTATAACTTAAACAATAATTTTACATACACAGATTGAGAAAGAAAAGAAAATGATTATATTTGATTTCAAAACAAAACTTCAATAGTTAGGTTTCAATGTATTATATGAAACTAATAAGCCACACAAAAACATTGCTTTGAGATTCTCACATAATGTAATTTTTGACAGTTACGTTTGTCAGTATATTTCTTTAAAACAATATATTTTATATTCTAAACCTAACTATAGGTAATTGTATTGCCAAACAGTGATTTAAATTTTAGCACTACTCAAAAGTAGATCTTACTTTAGTCATAATTTATCGTTTCTATAATAACAATACAACGCCCAACAGTAATTATTTTTGGGCATACAATGGGATTCATATAAATTTGGAAATTATAATATATGCACCTACTGATATTGTTATGATTTTTGTTACATAAAACTTACCACGCAACATTAGGCGTCTTCTTCATCTTTTTGGCCAACTTTTTTTTATTATAGTTCACAGGCATTTTGATTTTTAACTAGTAAGTAATAAGTGTATGCTAAATAAAATATCAAAATGATAAATGTGTGAAACTGTGAAATGTAGATCGTAGATGATGTTTTGTATTTCGCCGTAGTCCCCTACTCACGTGGTATATACGGATATTGTGGTCGATTGGTCGAACAACAATAATAAATATTATTCTGTGATAGTGGTAGAACTATTTTTTAACAGAATATGATAACAGCGCAGAACAATATTATTGTGATAAAAATGTTGTTCTGTAATCTGTGATAATAGCACGCATGTCTCAACAACAAACTGAATGTCTATAAATCGTTCGTGTTTAAAAACGGAATCGGTTGTTGCAAGATGCTCGTTACTTTATAATTTAATATGAGACTCGGATGGTTATAGATCATAAATAATATAACATTTTACAATTATTCTATTATGGTCTAAGGTATGAGATAATTTTGAAATGTTTATCGTCAGCGAATTCGAAGAGGTCGTAAAGGTGCAGCCAACTCATTTGGAAGACGATCAAATGTCCCGGGTCGTCATACACCTCAATTCGATGCTCGCCAACAAAGTGGTTATGAACGTCGGCTTGTGTCTGTCACTGTTCGACATTTTGGAAATTGGCGATTCGATAATATACCCGAGCGAGGGAGCATATTTTGCCAAGGTTCGATTTAGATTCATCGTCTTCAGGTGTGTACTGACAATTAATGACCGAGTGGCATATGCAAGAGCCAAATTCCAATGAAAAAACTAGGGGTCCTAAAATCCTATTTTTTCAGTTAGTCTTGTGATCGTGGATCCACCAGGGGCTCTTCATCGATGGTCCGTGGACCACTAGGAGGTCTGTAGATATCTGTACTCTGAGAAGATTTTTATCGATGATTGGGGGTATTTAATTACACAACAAAGAATATTAGACTATAAGTAATTATTATAACTCTTACTCATTATAATAATACTTTTTTCGAGTTTTATATAAATATTGAATGCACACTCTCTCCGGAAAATAAAGTCAAAAATCAGGCTGCTGGACTGAGAAATGAGAATCGAACCCAGATCTCCCGCTTGCCAGGTGATTGTTCTCTCATTGAGCTACCCGACCGTACAGACTTAAAATACTATTTCCCCTATGTTAACAGATGTTTAAAATAGATAATAATCAAAAATGTTTTTATGTTTTGAGTGTAGTAGGGGTCTGTGGCCTTACATTACATTCTAAAGAGGTCCGAAGACCGAAATGCAAAAAAGGGTAAGAACCCTATTAATAACTTTACATACTCCCCACACCCCTACATTCAGTAATCACATATTTTATGACTGCTCATAATGATTTATTAATATAAAATAAGAACAATTAGGTCTTATCTGTTTGATTAAACAGACAAGGGTAATGATGAGGGTAATAATTTAAAAACTCAGGGACACCCAAGAACCTCTCCAAATTGTGCCCGTAGTAGTTGCAATTACAATTCAACTGTTACACACCATATTTCTCGTGTTATAGACCGTTTGTGGAAGAAATACTCATTGGCAAAGTGAAGAGCTCCAGTTCTGACGGCGCTGTACTGACAACCGGTTTCTTTGAAGACATATTTGTTCCAGCAGCTAATATGCAAAACCCCAGTCGCTTTGACGCCAAAGACAAAGTCTGGGTATGGGAATACGACAACTGTGGCGATACGGTTGAATTGCACATGGACATTGGTGAGACAGTTAGGTTTCGTGTTGTGTCTGAACAGTTTGTTGATACACATCCGGGAGTGGACAGTGGGCTTTTAGACACCGGTGAGATAGCAACATCAAAATCAAAATCACCATATTCAATTGTTGGCACAGTAAGAGAACCTGGTTTAGGAGTAATTGGATGGTGGACAGATTTATGAATTGTTAAATAGGTAATATAAATTGTATTATAATAAAAAATTTGAAATAAACTATGTGTCTATTAAACTCAAATAATAGTTCTGTTTTCTTATTATCTTCCCATGTACATTATACTTCATCCTATACTGACTTTAAAATTGAAAAATCATAAATGCCTCTATCAGATAATTCTTCTATAAATTACTTTAATGTGAAATATTTCAAGTTATTTTTAATTTTTCTATGTCAAAATATAAATATTCTACTCGAAGCTTAAAAGTTTTGTTACAGTATATAATCATGTCTTAGTGGCAGTGTTAAAATTGTGAATGGCACATTGGTAGAGCGATGATAAAAAGTATCAACGTTAGCAACGTATCTGTTTTATACTTACAAGTTAGACAAAGCCAAATGTAATCACAAGCTTTCTCTGATATCAATTTATTTTAATTTAAATTACAAAAATGTATGTATTAAATAATCGTTTTCAATAATAAAATTACCAATAATAGAGGTACTAAAACAAAATTAAATCTATTATAAACAATTTGGAAAATTTTAAAAATTTTACCTTGTCACTACATTTTAAAATCAATTATAAATCTAGGAATATTAAAAAATTTTAATTTTAATAATATTGGAGGTTCCATTATTAGCATGTTATAAAATAAATTTAAGTGTTAAGTATTAATAAAATCTGAGAGCTCAACTGTGTTTTTAATAATTTCCATGTTGATTGTAGCCATGAGGCCTTGGACCACCCTGTTAAATACATAAGTAAAATTAATTATGAATAAATAAATAATAAATTTATAAATCTCAAATTCAAAACACTTACCCTTTGAGTAGAATGGTTATATGGTTGATAACGACTATTCTGTGATCCTCTAACTGGACCGACATTTCCATTAAAAGGTTGTCTAGGCCTAAATTATGATACAATTTGATTAAATTGTTGATAAGTGGTAACAATAAAAAAAAAGTTGACAACTTACTGAGTATTATTGGCTTGATATCCAGCTGTATAATATCCTGGTCTATCATTTCTGCGCATAGATTGTTGATCAGATGTATGTTGAGTTCCATAATTTGGGTATGCATTGTTGTCTGATCTATACGAACTATTTTGTTGACGACCATAATTCCCTCGGTTTGAATTCTGATCATTTTGTGGAAATTGGTTTTGATTTGCATGCCAATTACCACTTGGACGTCTAGAATTTTGGTAGTCATTTTGCCGGCCATTGTTTCTATAACCTAAAAAAAAACAATAATAACTTGATCAATCCGTACATTTAACAAAGTAAAATACATATATAAATTGAATAATAAACAGTGATAATTACTTTGTGGTGGAGGGACAGAACCATAATTACTTGTATTTCTAGGTACGTTACTTCCATTTCTGGGTGCATAATGCCTGCAAATAAAATTGTTCTTGATATTTAAAAACAAAAAGCTTATGAAAATTGATACATACGATACTGTTCTATGACCTGAAGGCCCAAGCCTTCCACGTTGATTAGAATGGGTCATACCAATCATAGGCCTCCAAGACCGAGATTGTTCATCAGACAAATGCTTTGGCTTCAGCACCCTTGGAGGTTCTCTACACAAAACGATTATTAAAAAAAAAAATTAAACTTTATTTCTGTAAAGGAAAATTACACTTACACAACACCTTTAAGACGTATAGCTTCAAATGTATAATTATCTCCATAGTTAGGATCTTCAAATTTCACACTAAAAAAAAAAACTTATATAAAAAAAAAAATTTTATATTCAGTGGGAAAACAACATTTGAAACATACCATATAACTTGATTTGATCTTACAACATTTAATCCCATAACTGGCGAGGGAAGTGATCTAAAATAATTCATATTGGGTAATTAAATATTTTATCGGTGATTGAATAGCTAAGCTTTTATATTACCCTCCAATTGTAACACAGTCATCAGCCAACATAACTTTTCCTTCCATACCATCAATAAGTACAGATGTTAAGTTTTCATAGTTACCTTTGTCTAGGTATAACTCTTTGAGCAATTCATACTTAGAATTATCTTGTTGAATATACAAACGATCCATACCTTTTACATTCCGTCGTCCTAAATGTTAATATTTCAAATTAGAATAAAAAATACAAAATATCCCACAATGTTGTTACTTTTAAATTTATAAATAATTAAATATCAACAACCAACATTAGAAGTTGGTGGGGAAATGTATATAAATAAGGATTTAGACTAGGAAAAGGTGCATACTTGGCAACTTGTTTTGAATTCCCAAAAAAACATCATTTAGTCACATAGCTCATTAGTTATTTAAATAAGTAGTAGGTAATTTGTTTAAATGTTAATTTTTTTTTTAATGATAAATTTTCATTGATTTTGTTAGAACATGTAAAAGGGCTTCTCTTAAATTGTCATAAGACCTATAATTTGATTGAAGATTATTAGTTAAAGATAATGACCTACTATAATGCAATTTGCTCATTGTTTTTTAAATTAATGATGACATTGTACAATGTGTTGATAACACTTGAATCATAGTTGAATTTCTAATTAGCTATAAACTAAAAAAAATGAAAATTATAATGCAACTGTATTCAAATAAGTGTTTTTGTTTTTAGAGTCAAATTGGGTGTGAGGAGTTGATTAGTTACTAGGACTTCTAATAAACATAAGAGCAATATACTTACAACACTTTACAAAGTAAGTGTTATACTAAAAATTACTAAACTTATTATATATATTATAAGTATTAACATTCTTGTTTACATACTTTCTTCAGAAGTCAAAAGATCATAGTATGGTTCCAAAGCTTTATGTAGTCTTGCTTCCTCGACAAACGGCAATAGTGCAACACCTTGCCAAGCAAACTTTTTACCATTTAAATCAATTTTGAAGTCAACTGGATAAAAATCAATTATTGTTGATTCCTATAAATTAAATAATTTTATTATAAAAATATATATTTATATCAATAACCAGAATTAATGTTAAAAATAATTTACTGGATCACTCATCAAAATAGCCCAAGGTTGAGGTACATGATTACTACTGGCTGCAGGAAAAACACTCATGAGTTGTTCTAATGGACGAAACTGTAAACAAAATTAAAAAACATTAGGCAATGATTAATTAATTAAATTAAAAACAATTATAAAAACATACTGGTACGGTTCCTTTTTCAAATTTTGTTGAAACTGCAGATATGTTAAGAAAGTCAGATGCAAATGGTGCATAATGATATGGGAAATACCATTTCCAAGAAGGACAACCTTGATAATAATATTGAAGAACCCAACAAAGACCACGCACATACTCCAAAGCCACTTGATTTCGGAAACCACTGTTTGTTCTGTCTACATCAAATTTAGATTCATAGTAACGTTCTTTAAAACCATCTTCCCACAAACGAACTTCATCGGGTGTTTCTTTTTCTTCATCTGATGATTCATTATCATCTCTTTTACGTTTCACTCCTTGATTATTTTCATTACCCTACTCCATAAAAAAGAATTAAATTTACAAAACATGTTGGAATATTTTACCAGTAATAGACTTTAAAGACTAACCACACTTTGTCTCCTCATATCATCAACAGTTTGTCTTGGATTAGATATTGAAAATGCTGCATTTGGTGCCTATAAAAAATATTTAGATACTTAGTTAATTCATTAATAAAAATAAAGGATAACTTATTAATAAAACATAATTACTGATGGTGCATATTGACCCCCGAGTACAAAATTGGGAGCGCTTTTTGAGCGCATTAATTTATCTCGTTTTTCACGTTTCTTTTTCAATTTGTTTCTGTCAGCAAACATTTTTTCTGTTTGTTGCCTTTTTTTAAATATTTCATCTTCAGCCATACCCAAATCAGACATTATTAATTGTACTCTATCCAAATTTACGTCACCGTTGGCAGTCAAGAATCCCTGAAAAGAAAAATAATTTATACATTTAAATATTTGACACTTAAGAATATATATTTTATTTAATAACAAAACAATTACCCCAGTTTTGTACACTGTTTTTTTATACAAAGACACAAGACGATCAATTGCATTTTCTCGTATTTCTAATGATGGCAAGTGAGGCAAAAAGTCATTACCAACAAAAAAACACATGAACACCCAATCATCAAGAGCTCGTTCAAATTCATATTTAAATGGTAAGTTAGGCATTTCCAATTCTCGTTCTAAATATTCACGTAACACATTCAAACGTACAAATATGAACTGAACATCAGCTGAAAATTCAATACTTGATCCATCATTAAATGCTTCCCTTTCTAAACCTTGGCAGTCCTTAATTTCATGTCCTAAACATATTATTAAGCATCATTAAATTATATCTTACAATATTAATAAAGTTTAATACTAAAATAGTTATTTGTCGGTCCTCTGTCATACTCACACTGAGCAAAGTATAGAAAACAATTTATCTCCTTACTTAACAGCTTGTGACTAATATAAATCAATATTTTAAATAATTTTCATTGTAAATTATGTACTTTGGTTTCAGCCATGAAATCACAATCGATAAAGTATACAGAGAAAACAATGAGTTTAAATTATTATGATATATATCAAAATTATTACCCATTTGACCACACATATCACAAGGCTTGGGTTGATTTGGTTTAAATTCTTCTCTAATTATTGTAAAATTTGGCTCATGGGTTGCAAGTCCTAACATAATAAGATCAGCATCAGCACCACAAAGAACATGTTGTGTATTTGGATCATGATTAGGTTGTGCTGAAAATTAAAATATATAAATCAAGTTGAACATCAATTTATGATATCAAATATAACAATTTTATTCGTACCTCTTTGTTTTCTTATAAAATCCATTATTTTATGTTCACCTTCTCCTGGAACATTGGCATCAGACAATATCACTTTGACACCTTTCCATCCAGGATCATTGTTTAACCGATCATGAACATAATAATGCAGACACGCAGATAGTTTATCCATAAATGGTGTTCCCTATAATACCATTTTAATTTAGTTAAACAATACACAATAAAATAGGAGCTAAAATAGTTTTTCTGTTTACTTCACATCGCTATTGTCTACACAAAGTATGTATTAAATACATTTTAAAAATGTAAAAAAAGTTAGTTTGAAAAAAAGTATACTATAACATTGATAAATATTATAAAATAACAAGTTAGATCTTATTACTGAAGAAAATATAAAAATATGTTAACTAATTACCATTTAAATAATGGTGAAATTTAAAATAAGTAGGTCAAGATTTAGTCAAGTCAATTTCAAATAGTTTGGCAAATCCAAACACCCTAAGTTAAATTTAAAATCTTGTAAGTTCCACTTATCTTCAAAAGTATTGGTATCTATTAACTCAATGTTGTATTTAATATATAGCTTACAGGTGTAATGCAGTTGCTGTCAAAATGCTCTCCTTTCTGCTTTTCTGGTGGTAATATGGCACCAGCTTCAATTAAATTCTTTCTCACGCGTGCCAATTCTTCAGTTTTTTCTGTTGTCTCTTTAGATGCCCTAAAACGTCTTGATCTCTGTTGGTTCATTTTAGCTCTGGGAGCCTAAATAATATTAATGCATATATATTTTACTTATTATATCAGAAACTGATCATTAATAATAATCATTAAATAACTTACCACACCATCAATGGCCATATACAAAACTTTACGAGGCCTCACAATTCTAAATAGACGATCAATACATTCAAATATTGCTATCATCATTTCATCTTCGTCTTTTGGAGCAGGTCTTTAAACATTAAATACAGTATTAATGATTTATTAATTTGGATCACAATGTTAAATGTTTACTTGTTTTCCGGATGTGTACAGGGATGTATAATTCCATTCATGTCCAAATATAAATTGTCAAATTCAATACCATTTGGATTTGGCGAGGTTGAATCTATTGGAATTTGTTCTCCGTTTACATCTGTCGACTAAAAAAAAACAGATTACAAACATACATAACCAGCCCACTAACAATAAATATAGATAGTCATACTTTTTGCTCAATACAATTGACAATAACTGATGGATATTTCCTAGTCAACCATCTAAAAAATGCAGGAACACCCATGTTTGAACTCTTTTGGTTGTTGATTAATTTTAATAACTGTTAAAAGTGTAAATAAAATTTGGTATTCAATGTGGATGTAGATATTTTTATTCAGATTACAAAATTAAAATGCAAAACGCTTTCTAAACACTATGATAGCCGATGCCCGATAGGTGATCAAAAGTAAACATTGCTATGCATTTTCTTGAACGGTTTTTAAATTTGATTGGATCATGAAATAGATACCTACAACTGTGATGGGATCTTGAATAGATAATGTTGTACTTTGAAAATTTGAAATTCACATTTCGGGTTTCAGCAACAACTTCAAAGTGTAGTTTACACTTTCCAATATGTCCAAGTAATTAGTAAGAAGTTATTACTTATTTCAGCATGCTGTATTGCTATTTGGCATTAATATGCTGTTGCGGGCTTGCGGCTTACGGATAATGTGCCTTCGTATTTTGTCAACAAACGTTTGACAGTGCCGCCAACCGCTAACTGGTTCATTTTTGGTAAGAGCCGCTGAGATGGATAGCAAAATATATAACATGCAAAATAATATTCTCCAACCAACATTTCAATGTCTGTAGAATGTAGATACGGACAATGGACAATATATGGTGTCACGAGTCAGACGTCAGTGCCCAGTGGTCACGAACTATTCGGAACTAACAGTCTTAGAAGATAGTTTTAAGTGTAAACATATACTGAAATACTATATACGACGATATAAATGTAAATAAATAATGTCGTACATAGTATTTGGTTTTAACTCTTAGTAGATTTTCTAAGACGATGTCTGTATAGGTAACTGTAACAAATATAAATTGCTTAGTAAATTTTTAATGTTTTATAGCAAATGTCTTAAGAAATACATAAAAAGTAACTAGAAACATAATAGATAATTTGTTTTTGTTTTACTTTGTTTTTCCTCTATAAATTTAGATAGTTTATGAGTAATAATACAAGTATTTAAAGTATCGATGATTGATCATTGAAAATTGATGGTCCACCACTCCGCTCATCTCGCAAAAAAAATGTATTTTTAAAATAAATATTATTATTAATTATTAATTATGAACAGAATAGGTATTATATTATTATTATTTGACTTGTGAATGTAACCGATTCCTGGTATAAATGTTCTGAAAAATCAATAAAATCATAAATTAAAATAATTTAATGAAAAATATATCATATTTTTTTTCGTTCGATATTTAATCTTATCGGATAAATCGACAATTAATTATATTAGGTACTTTTTCAATATCAATGGACTGAAGTAGGTAATTGCCTATAGGTACTAATTTGGATTACCTATACGGCTATACAACACATATTAAAAAAGCTTATAATAAACAAAAATTAGTTTAAATACACAAAAATGCATTCAACACAAAAAATGCTAAATAAAAATTACACATTCTAAATTGTTATATCACAAAACAAATTTAGTTTTTGGTTAGAACTGTATAGCACTTAAGAAAAAAATGCAAAATTCACCAAAATCCTAGCTCTAGTTTATAACTCATAAACTACTCATCCAAATTTCAATTTTAGATTCTGAGCAGAGCAAAGAAGGTATTGATTTTACAATGTTACCTATGTGTTTTTTTTTCTTTTTTGTGTCTGTCATCAAGTTTTAGGGCTGTAGAAGTGCTCTGATTTTCTTCGTCTGCATCTTTTATTCTTTTCTGATAGAAAAAATATGTAAATTATATTTTGGAGAGTCAAAAGTAAAAAATTCATAATAAATTTTAAACGCGCCGGGAAAAACAAAAAAAAATAAGGAAAAATGTATTAAAAAAATCAATTTTGATTTTTGGTGTAACGAAAGAAATAATGAACATAGTAAAAACAAAAAAATTTAAGTTATACATGCAATTTTCACCGAATGTTTATACAAACATTTTATTATATACACCATACAAATATACAATTTTCAATATATTTTGACTTTTTCGAGCTATTTATAGACATAATACATATTTGAGTTTTTTTTTATTATTTTCAATAAAAAAAATTTTAATCGGTCAAAAAACTTGAAAATTTAATACAAGGTTGAAAATTTCAAGTGTCTACGGTTTTTCCTTTTTGAATTACAACAAAATAAGAAAATGGTTCCCTGAGAAATCAGTAGTTTGCGGGTAAATATCCAATAACTAATTTCAAAAGCTCATAACAAATTTAGTTTTGTTCTGTGATAGGATCCGTGGTGTTCTTCGCCTATCGTAGAAAACTAAAAAAGTAAATAATAATCATGATAATATTAAAAATATTTAATTAATAAATATTAAAAAATATGAATAAATATTATAAATATAATAATATTATAAACTAAATATAAATATATTATATATATTTAATTATGATTATAAATAAAAACTATTATAATCATATTAATATTTTATATTGTTCTGTGATATTAGACCACAATATTTAAGATATACCCACCTTGGATATACCTATCTAAAATCTTCAATCGTGTATTAGACAAAAACGTCAGAAAACCACGGTGGGCACTGTAGCAGAAAACAGAGAGCCGGCGTGCCGCGTGCGTTAGGTCCAGCGCTTATCACCAGTGTTTTATTTACGAGTAAAATCGCTATCAGTTGGGATATTTAAATCATTTATCAATAGAGGTACATTACCGAAGTTTTCGGCGTTTTCGCTGTAATAACCGGCAGGTTCTGTGTCTTGACTTTACGTTCGATTCCCGAATTTCTTGGTTACTGCATTTTGGATAAAAATAAAGTAACTCCGAGACTCCAACAATGGCTGGCGAAGTTATCGTCGATGCGCTTCCGTATATCGATCAAGGGTACGATGAGCCAGGCATCCGGGAAGCTGTAAGTAGTTTTGATACATTGATTTTGTTTTTGTAACTAACAATAATTTTCCGGTTCAATTAACTGACAGGCAATCAGTATGGTAGAAGACGAAAAACGTCGTTACAGGCCATCGAAGAACTATCTTGAACATTTGCCGGCACTCAATGTATCAGCGTTTGAAGTAATTATTTTTTATTTTAAGATCCAGTTTCTGTTCCATCAGTCGGTAAACTTAATTAGAAAATTAGAAATCTACGTTAAAGAGTTTAAAATGTTGAGGATTTCTTAAGTTTTATATACTTTCTAATTTAATTACCTAAAAACGTCATAAAGGAAAACTTAAAAATGACATAATATGTATTGTACTAATGATCAATATTCAATAGACAGAAATGATGCGCACAGAGTTTGATAGACTACAGCAGCGTTTACCTATGGAAACAATGAGTATGAAACGCTATGAGCTACCTCCACCGCCAGCTGGAAAACTCACAGATATGTCTGCCTGGAATGAATGTTTGGAAAACTCAATGGCCCAACTCGAACATCAAGCTACAAGGTACATTATGTATATATATATATATATATATATTTTTTTTTAAGGTTACCGACCATTTAAGCACTTAGCTATTAACACTAATTTCTGTAGACTCTTCCCTGTTCTACATAATATGATTTAGGTCCCCGTGCCAATTGAGTCTCAGATCTCTCATAATCACATTCAACCAATGTTGCTTTGGTAACCACATATTTTTCTATTTATGTTGCTCGTGTGCTTTGTCTATATACTATCGTTGTCTCTCCAGATGTGGGCAAGTGGCTTGTCAATTCCATTCTTGTACCTTTTATATAATATTTAACTACCTATACTACCTATACTATCTTTTCCGTATATTTGTTTTAGCTACTCAATTGTCTTTCTCTCTCACACTTCAGTCTCAAAGTTATAAATGGGTCCATACATTTATCTTTTCACTTTTCTCAAAAATATTTTATTTATTCTCATCACGTGCTGTTGTTGGCTAGGTACAACTTGTCTAAGAATAGAGATATGTGGTATTAGCTTTTCTTTGGTTTTACATTTTTATTAACAACAAGTTTGACTGATAATGACGCAACATTGTAAACTAACATATATTACCAGCTTACACAGGGATCTTTATTTTGTTATGCACAGTTCTATTATTTATGTTGACCCCAAGGTATTTCAAATTATTTACATGCGGAAAGGATATTCATTCCATCAAATTTTAAGTCTAACTCATCAACACCATCCCATACTTCTGTAGGCTGTACATTTGTACTGTCTATTTGGTAATTTCCTGATTTATGGACAACCCTGTATGCTTGCACACATTCATAAAGCCAGACATACTGTTTGCAAATTGTGATTATCATATCGCCTGCATAAGCTAGGATGGTATTATTTTTATTTAATTCCATTCTTTGTCGTGGTAGAATTCTTCTTATCACACTTCATATTGCAAGATTAATAATCACAGGTGACACAGAATCACCAGCTAGCCCCTTGACCCTTACCAACTTCAAATGAATCTGATAAATCTCCCTGTATCTGGACCACATATTTTGTGTTACCATTGCATAGTTAATAAATAAGTTTGCAATCTTAGATTCATAAAGGCTTTTCATAATTTTGTCCAAATTATATTATCGTAGGTTTGCTTAAAATCCATGATCTCTTATTGAACTAGTCATTATGTTAACTTATACTTTTGTTTTTCAGAATTACCAACTTAGAACTAATGATGGATTATGGTACAGAAGCCTGGAAATCATATTTAGAAGTTCTAGTGAAATGTGTTGCTGCTGCTCAGGCACAAGTGGCTAAATTGAAGTAAATATACATTTTAAAACTATAGTTATATGGTTATAGCCTTATTAATTAATTTTTTTAGAAAACAAATTCAAGAAGTAAATTTCCAACGAAAAAATGTGCAGATGCAAGTTGGTGAAAAATTACGAGATTTAGAAGCCAATTGGGTAGGATTGGTGAGCAAGAATTATGAGATAGAATTAGCATGCGCTCACTTGGAAAAACAAATCAGAGCATATGAATTGGCCAATCCAGAAAAAATGGATACTGATTAAAAATGTTACTTTAACTTTTTTCGTAACTATGTATAAAGTATTTTAAAACATTTAAGATATAAGAATAAGTAATAACGACATTCACGTGTATTATTTTTTCACAGTTTTATATTTTCATGTAAAAAAAAGTATAAAAAACGTGTATTATAAAATAAAGCATTTTGCCTACATCAAACTTAAAACTATGTTCAAAAAACACATAAAAAAACTTGAGTATCAAATACATTTGATAGTAGTACTATCATTATGATAAATTGCACTAGGTATATATTATTATATAATTTGATTTGTTAATATAGTAAGTCGTAAAAATACAATAAGTACACTAATATTTAGTATTATTATTATGTAGCTTAATAAATGTCTAGGATTATTCTTATTATAGTCATACCATTAGATCATAAGATATAGGTATTTTATGGCTTAACAATACTTACTATATTGTACTTAAGTCGTACATATTCAAAGGAACTGAAACAAAGCCTAGCAATGCTCAATAATTTCAAGCTAAGGTTATAAAAAAAAATATCGCACAAATAATATTATGATTTATGACTAATTAACTTTGTTTGTTAAAGTTCATAAAGTAGTTTCGTTTCTCTTGGTGATCTCATTATTCATAATTGTTGATTCCAGTACAGCAATTCTTTCTTTTAAAATGTTCACCTAAACACAAATTTAATCGTACAGTCACAATCAAGTACATAAATATATCGAATATATCAGTGAATGTTACCTGAAGAGTGTGTGTGCTGACCATAATTTCAATTTCAGACTCCAATTTCTTTAAACGTGATTGAGATTTACGTTTAGCCCTTTCCAAATTACGCTCAAGTGTTCTATGGTTTAAAAACAAATACATTTTTATAGGTAACAATAATTTCAACTTTTAAAACTATAATCTCACGTGTTTTCGTTGCGGAGTTTTTCAATTGATGTAATATTTTGCTTATGTCGAGTGTCAGAGTTTCTTATTGCGAGTTGATACGCTGTTGTAACATCTTTTAACTGTTTCTGTAGCTTAACATTTACACCGGCAGTACTATCATAGTCTTCAGATGACAATTGCCGCTCTAATGCTTGAATTGTATCTAAATCTATTCTAGACCGCTCTTCACACTCAGCTAAACGTTTTTCTAACTCACAGTTATGTTTTTGCAATGCTACATAACGTTCTTGAAGTTCACTTTTTTCTTCTCGGATTCCCATCAGTTCTTGAACAAGAACTGCCATTTCTAAATCAATACGAGTTACTTGATTACGACTCCTAGGTTTGATTGTCTCTTCCTCACAATGATACGATTCTAAAGCAACTACTGTTGATCCAATTTTTTTCTTTTCTTCATCTAAATTATGCAACAACTCTATGATTTCATCTTTCATCCTGTTCAATTAAAATAAATCAATAAAATGTCAATCAATATTTTTATACACTACATATGAAAATTAAAAACTACTCAATCACATTTTCTCTTCTTCGTTTGCTGAGCCATCATAAATGGACAATAAAGATGAATAACAGTTCATTATTTCTTCGCCTGTTTCTACCTCTAATTTTAATGCAATCATATTTGATTCATATTTTCCCAATATTAAATATAACCTTAAATGTACATAACAAAATATTCTATTAAAATACAAGTATCACAAAAGATTACAATTTTATGTAAAAAATCTTACTTGTCAGTTTGAGCAGCTGATTGTTCAAACATAAGCTCAAGAACTGCCATTTGTGAACGAACATGATCCAAACGTGTTTGCAATTGTTCAACTTGGCACATTAAAACTTCTTTGTTTCCAGATTCTAATAAATCACAATCAGAAATTGCAACTGATGCAAGACGTTCAGCTATAGTCTTTTGACATATCTAAAATTTTAAATTGTTATGATAAAATAATTAAAATAAATGAACCAAAGACAAAACATTAATAGTCATACACTAGTGCCTTCAAGGTTGGCGTCTGCACTGTCTTCAATGAGCTTTTGCAGTTTTACTTTTTCGGCTAATTTAGATGTCTCCATTAATAAACGAGATGGAGACATTGGACCTGATGAAAAACTGCTTTCTGTATCCTGTAGCTATAATTATATTTAGTAAGTTTTTATTGCTCAAGATGACTAATATATTTAAACAGTTCAAAATAAATAAAAAATGATTTATTTACATTTTATAGAGTATAATCAAGTATTTTAAATATACTTACAAAACAAGAATATTATATTATAGACTGTTTAACTTTGTAATATTAGATCATAGAAATATAATGTTAAATTGTGTTTTAAACACTATTATAAATTATTAAGATATAATAGTTCTTAGGAATAAGGTGTGATTCCTAAGGCTGACATGGTGCAATTTAAAATTTCAGCCGTGTGATTCAATATTAATTTTAAAGACGCATGGCTGGTGTTACCTTTGTTACCTGTACTATCAAAATCATACTTTTCAACCGTGCAGTATACATTATATATTTTATTTTGTACAATTCTCAAAATGTAATTTCTTCGTAAGGATGCTTCTGTAACATTTCAAAGGAATTAGCAAAATAGTGTGGGAGCTGTAAAACTGTTTCTCTAACCCGCCTCCAAAAATAACACATTCTTTGCAAAACTTTTTAATGCAAATATTTAGTATGTAATCTGTACATAATTGTGCGTTTCCCACTGGTGGAATTTTCACAATTATTTTTTACACATTTTTCACAATATTTTTCAAAGATATTGTCAAGAGTAAAAAGTTAAAAATACCACTAGGATTTAACTATTATTTTCATTTTTATTATATAAGTATTAAGTTTATTGATGGAAGAATAAAATAAAATTTTAAAATATATATTATATAATTTATCGTCTACCGATTACATTGAAAAAAAAAATATATTTATTGTTATTTTTATACCACTGATAAGAACGAGGGAAATCTTTACATTTAAATTGATGTCTGCATACAACAAGCATCGTTATAGGAATTGGTCACATTCAAAATCAAGGAAAGTAATACCTGTGCGGCCAAAATTAAAATCGTGCAGCGTTTGGAGGTCAAGAGGAATCACACCTTAAAACTTTTTCAAGCTATTTAAAAAAATATAAATATGAATAATGATAAGTTTTTTGGAACACCCTTGCTAATATTGTTTTCTGGCATTTATAGAACTGATATTTTAAATCTAAAAAAACACTTCCTTAGTTAAAATACAATCAGTTTGATTGTCTTTATAATATATTTGATATTGTTTTGAGTGTTAGTGTTCTATTGAATTTTGATCGGAGATATTAAAAATGTCATAAATACCAAATTTTACCTTTAATACTAATTTTTCCTTTTCATCAGTTACTTCTTTTAAAATTTGTCTTGTTTTCTTTAATTCTTCATCTTTTAAAGCCAATTTAGTATGTACATCAGTGTATATTAAATGATTCTTGGTTTCATGGTCATCAAAACAAGTTGCTTCGTTGCCCTAAAAAAGAAAATTTAAATTAAGGATAATTTTTTTTTTTTTGTAATATGAATTTTAAATTGTAATATTTTACATACTCATAATTCTACTCAAAATTGATACATATGTATCATAAAAAAAACTACATGAAACACAGATGTTGTCCTAGTTTGATATAATAGATCGATTATCTCTAATACTTAAGCTACCTAACTCAAAATTGGTTCTGATGAATATAAAATGGCTATGTAGTGTGATAGTTAGATGGGGAAAACACAATTCGATATAGAAGTATAGCTTTCTGATAAGTGCTTAAGATTTAATTCATTTTAAAATGTTTACATAATGTACAGAGTCAAACCAATAAAATATAACTCAAAGCTTTCTGAAATTGTTTGTCAAATAAACAAGTATAAATGTAACTATAAAATAAAAAATTCATTAGTACAATTTTTTCAAATTATTTATCTTAATTGCACAATTATAAAACGTAAAAAATAGACTAAAGACCAATAGGTCATTGACTTTAATATACTGCCTAAAAATATTGATGATTCTGCATAAATTATTTATTTAACTATGACTTATTCTAAAAAAAATGTATGAAATATATTTGTTATTTAATATTACTAATTTTTAAAGCAAAATATTTTTTATACACACTTCTTTAGATAAAACAATGGATTCTTGAATACATGAAGATGTTTCAATACTTTGAGCATCAATTTCTAAAAAATGAACATTTATAAAAATAATTTCATAAATCCAAATTTTAAATGCAATATTACCCGACTGGCTTTCTTCTATTTCTTCAGTAATAATTTGAGACCTTTGAACTTGTAACTTACGGGCAAGCTCGGCAATGACTGAATGCAATTCAGTTATTCTTTCTTCATATTTCTGTTTTATATCAATTTCCGTTGTAACCTGTACAGTAATTGAATTATCATTAAATATTAGGAATAATATTATATTATATCAATAAATATTAATTTATAAGGTATAAGTTTTTACTTTGATTTGATTTATAGATGTTTCAAGAATGTCATTTTTTTCATTGGCCAATTGCAATTGTTTAGTTAAATCTGATATTTCAGTTTTCAATGATTTCAATGCAGCTAAATGCAACTAAAATGTATTAACGTTTATAAAGTTTAATCTTAATATACCTAAAACTATATAAGATAAATACAATTTAAAAATATAGGTATTATTATATTACTTTATTAGCAAGATGTAGTAAATTTCCCGAGTTAGCTGATCCTCCCGTTTGTAGCAGATGTTGCATACGAACAGAATTCGGTTCAGGGCTTAGGTCTCTAGCCCCGCTATCAAATTCCCAGCTTTCATGTTTACCACCAGATAATGCTCCTGAGATAATTAAGTTCAAAAATAATAAGGTTTACTAAACAAATATTTATAACTCTTACCCAAACTGTTATCACTACTGGTAGGTAAGTATTCGGGCAATGGGTCATAGATATGGACACGAAGTGCATTTATTTCTGTTCTTAATTCCAAACGACGTCTAACAAACTCATCAAAAGATATACGGCCAGATTTATCAGCACCCAATTCTTTCATCAAGTCATCAACACTGTCTTCTAAATTTAGCTGACGACATATGGTCAGCAGATCTTGACTAAAAGTAATAGAAAACAAATCAATTTTAAATAAAAAATTAATTGGTAACATTTTTATAGGAGGGGGCATTTAAGGGTCTAGGTCAAAAAAGCATTAAAGTCATTAAAGCGATGGTAAATATAGCAAAGGTACGATAGACCGAGATAACAAATTTGGCTACAAAGGTAATAATGATTTTAATTCTCTTTTAAAACGTACTTTATGAAGAGCATCCAGAGAAAATAGAATGTCCTTCAAAATCCTACTACTTTAGTAAAATTTGAAATTCCTGAGTTCTACACCAAAATTAAAATTGGACGTCCATTTTTAATATTTAACATTAGTCAAACTGAAAATTGTATATACCTATTACTATTATTATTATTCTACTGAAGAATATACGAAACTAATGGAAAAATCTTAGTATTTTTTTTAAACATTAATTGCACTGTATTCAAACATTGTTCTGTTTCACTTATTATTATTATTAAGCTATTTGATTAAATAAGGATATATTAATGTAACTATGTTAAATTTGTTATAAATACATTATAAATAAGAACTGTTATCTCCTCCACAAGCTTAGGCTTTAGGAGACAATTATTTGTAAAATGTTATTAAATTTTATTTGTATAAAATGTTTTTCTCTAAATGAAAAAAAATTATTACTATTATTATTATTATTATTAGTTTGCAGATGGAATTTTTAAAAGCTCTCCAGTCTTATTTTTTTTTTCAAATTTATATAATACATATTACATGTGCTAATAAATAACATTACAATAATTCCTACAGTAAATGCTTTACTACCGAATAAAACACTAGATTTATACAGATTTTAGAGAATATTAACAAAAAATAGTTGAATTGTTAAGAACTCATAATGTTAAAACTTGAGTTTTAATATCAAATCTGATACGTCTATATGTTCTGCAAAACTTATAAGGATAAATTATCAGGAGAAAATGTTGCATTTATGCACAGGGTTAATAAAACTAATACATCAAATCAGAATAATTAAGTTTGATTAAGTTGTGGCGTTAATGCATTGCATCTATTGTTATTTTTCTTATTCCTGGGATCTTCTTATGGCCAGTGAGATCGATCATTGAGAAGAAACATAAATACAGTAAACCATAATATTTTATTTTCACCAACCTATCAATGTAACCATCACCATCACCATCGCAAGCTTGGAATAGTTTCCTCGCTCGTTCTTCATCGCATATGGAACTCGTTTCCACACTTTCGGACACTGATTGTTGCTCGTCCATAACAGTTCATTTTGTGGTCAACATTTTAAACGCCTGAGCAAGATTCGAAGTCTTCGAATAGGAACAGTCTATTCGAAAGAACATTTCATTCAGTCTATTTTTTAACGTGCAATAGTATATACTTTGTACTTAGTCCATTGTCATACCTATAAATTATAATTATTTAGGTTGTACTTATAAAGTTATAAGTAGAAGTTTGATAGTAGACTAGTAAGTATAGTAAGTTATAAGTTACAGTCACTTATAAAGTTACAAGTTTACAACAACAAAATAAATAATAATAGTTAATGTGAAATATTTCTGATAACAGATGCAGTGTGATAAGAAAGCGTCAAACATAAACACCATGATCCAGTCGTGTCATGTATAGCCGTATAGGAATTATTTTCACTATGAGCCATGATTTAGGCTATGGACATGGGCCATGGGTGATGGGCCAATTTACCGCTATAATAGCACAGAAGTACAGAACTATAGTGACTAACCAAGCATAAACACTAACATGACCATAACTATATGTTCATATTTTAGGGGGACGGGTTACTAAGGGTGGTTATAATTATGACATAATCAATATTAGAGATTGCGAACTTTTATTTTATAAATATTTATTATTATATTAAAGTTTATAAAAATTATGTAAAATTAATTTCTATTAATTTAAAAAAATAAAATATTTACAATTTTATCTATTAATGTTATGTTACAATGAATCGTCATCAAAGAAAGTCCTGACAATCTAGCATTAGTTTGTTGATCTTGATTCCTCAAAAACGTTTTTAATCAACCTAGGTATGGTGATGAAAAACTTCTGTGAACAGTGTAAATACTACAGTGAATGGAAATCAATTTCTAAAAAATAAAACTCACCATCGACGTACGTAAACAAAACTCTTATGTATTACATACATAATATATAAATATATAAGTAATCTTAGACTTAAAATAATAATAATAATTACATTTAGTACATAGTATATTATACAATGAGTACACAAGCGCAAATAGCAATTGAGATTTTTTTTGGGGGGGGGGGGGGATGAAGCTGAACTCTAAAAAATTAATAAAAACCTAAAAAAATTGAAATTTTTTTGGGGGCTTAGATTTCTAACATTAGATATCCAAAAATATGTTTTTTTGTCTAAATTTAAAGAAGATTATTTTTTATAGTGTAACATTTTACACTGAAATAATAATTATTTTAAATATGCATAACGTTGATGATTTTTAACTTTAGTTTTTTATATCATGTCAAGAATAAAAATAAAAATTTGTTCATTTTGTTAAAAAATGTATATGTCCTTTTAAATTATTATAAAGCTACAAATTATGCAACAAAAATTATTAACAAACCAAATACCAAAGAAAAAATAATTAATAAATAATAAATAAATAATATTTAAATATTTTTGAATTTTAAATCGATATGTGTAAGCCGTGTTTGCAATACTTAGTGATAATAAGATACGTGCGTGTCCTTTGGGTTGCGTGTCACAGACAATATTTTATGTTTCTCATTCTCATGGCAAATTTAAGTTTATAGCTTCGTTAATATTAATGTGAATATTCAATGTGTATTTACCTAGTGTCAGACATAAATAAAATAAAAAATTCTGTGATTTATAGGATGGCCCAAAAACTACCAAACGTCCTCAACAAATCTACAAACCACATCGTATAAAAATTCATCATAAACCGAAATAAAAATAATATAGGTAAATTCAATGTAATATATTAATAAAGTATAAAACTAACGAAGCCAAATAAGATCTGGTGAATGTGCTATACGCAATACGCACTTGTGACTTGTATGACTGAGACAACAAACGCATAAATCATAGGTAATAGTACATAATACTCTTATAATTTACATCAGGGGCGTCATTTTTTTTTTTGGGGGGGGGGGGGGGTCAGGGTGTGCGGTGGCACCCCTTACATTTAAAACATTCTCAATTGGCCTGCTGAAACAATGGAATCCCCCCTTGTAGATCCGCTCTATTTTTATATGGCCTGGTGAAATTTCAAAATGGCACACCCAAAAAAAAAAAACTGAAATGACGCCCCTGATTTACATCCAATTATATTATATAGTTACAGGTTGTAAGGTACGGTTTCCTAGACGTAAATACAGATTGATGGCCGATACTGGCCGCAGCGATGAGCAGCTGATGACGACTGCTCTGCTATGGCCTATGGGACATTTTTTTTCATTTAATTAACTTGTGTAATTTTTTTTATACTTAAAACGCATTATTAGCCAGCAGGCTTCAGTGTTTTTCTTTCATTCTTTAAACCTAAGTTACATTGATATATCATACATCCTATTTAACTCTTTAGAAAGCTATGCTATTGATCGATCCCTACAAACAACGAATACCTAGAGAAATAGTATTATTTTGTAAATTTTTTACTACAACGTTAATAATATGTGCGGAAGAATGACAACGAACTATTTAATATTCTTACACGACGACGCTATATACACTGCCGAAGTGCCGATAACAGCTGACATTAAATAATATAAGCCGTAATCGGAGGGTGACACCGAATCAATATTAAGTCGCCGCGTACAAAATTATCTTGTTATATAATTATTAATAATTCATGCTAGTATTGATAGTGAGTTTTTTTTGTGGATTTTTCTAGCCTTAACTGGCGTGGTGGTGGGGTGACGAATACATATCCCTAACTGGCGTCAACAGTTATAGGTAATAAATAAAATGCATTAAATTGGTAACGCGTGTGGCGTGTCACACGTGCACAATTCGCACAAACGAAGATAACGCGCTACAGCCTCTTCCGGGCAAAGCTGTTGCCTAGGTATAGAGTTTAAATAATCTATTAACTAAAAATATTTTTTTTTTTATTGTACATTTGAGTTATACAATCTATTTTTTTTTTAACTGATAAGGGGAAATATTTTACACTTTTACAGTCACATCGAACTTAGTTTTATAATATTTTAATCTCAAACTTTTAAATAAGTCTTAAAAAAAATACAATATTAAGATGGTTTTACAAATTATTTTATATCATTACCTATTTAAAATCAAATAAAAAATCCGAGTTCAATGCGTGCTGTAGAATATTGTTGTTTATCAATTAAAAAAGAAATTATCTGAAAATATTCAATTGACAATGAATAATGAATAAATTATCCATATTCCCGTGAAGTCATTTACGTCTGTCGAAATGGGCAATTAATAATTTGTTATACATATTTAGTTTGATATATGGCATGACGTACTTGCAAGTGCGTTCGCATCGTTCATATATAGGTATATAGTAGAGGGTTCTCTGTTCTCTCAAGTCTCAACTAATAACCATTAACACTACAACACATTCACAAGATCGTGCGACGCCGAAACAATATGTGAATAAGGTTGCCAATAATTTGCTCCTTAATAAATATCCGGCACCAGGGGTCTTAATTTTTTATTTTAGAAGTTAGTAAAAAAAATATAAATCAATTGCGTTCAAATATTTTTTAACAAGATATAGGTGTATAGTTAATATATTAATAAATTACAACTATTTCTGTCAACTTACATAATAGATTGGTCTGTTTGTATGTATCAAATCCCATTAAGTAGGTACTTTTTTCAACTGAACTATTACTGATATATTTCATTTTAAAAGGATACAAAAATAACATCTACATATACCTACCAAAAATAAACTATTAAATAAAGTATATGAATTTTGGTTTAAAAAAAATAATTTGTAATAAAAGACATTTTTAATATCTAAAACTTTATTTTTAATCACAATTATTTAAACAACTTAACAACCTTGAAAAAGGTAGGCAACTAAATTAAATTAGTTCATTGGAATGAATTTGACTATTTGTATAATAATATTAATTATATAATTGTAATTATATTTAAAACAAAAAATGGCACATAATTAATATCTATTACTTTGACAATCACATTTTGGAATTTAAGAACAATCTAAAACCTATTAATAACTAATTAAGTATACAAACCATCACTCAAAATAATGGAAATGTAAGGATATTTTATTAATATAATATTAAAGGATGTTTAAGATAATCACAGTACACATGAATAAATGCTACATTCAATTTTTAACTATATTAATTAATCACGTTTCTTGCCAACTGGTTTAGGATACTTGAATATTAATCCTAATTGTATCAAACACAATGCAACAGCAACATAGTTTTGAACCTGAAAAAGAAAGGACTCAAGTATAAATGCATATTGAAAAAGGATTTTTTATTATACCTTAATAAAAATGTTGTCTATTAACAACCCATATATTAACCACAAGATTCCAACAAAAACTCCAGAAGCAATCATTGGAAAAGGTAGCATTGATGCATCTTTACTTTTAATAATATCATTCTGTAAAATAAATTATCACACACATATATATATAGGTACCATAAGAAAATCTATATAATTATGATTATTACTAGTTAGTAGATACTAAAATAAGCAATAGATTAATAGCCGATATTCAATAGGTATTATTCTCTAGCCTACACGAGAAGAACTCAGATTCAATCATGAGATGCATTATTTCTCCATCCCTATTACATAGCCTGACATGCTAATACATATGCAACAATGGACTACGGACAATTTTTTTGTCGTGGAACGGGATTCTTTTCTTGTGAACCAGAGTATAAAACATACTATAAATTCTGATGGTATGGAATAAATATAAGTTCCAAAAACTATTTATATAGGTAATAAAACAATAAAAAATATTTCTAATTTAATCTAGCTTTAATTTGATTATCTACTATGCAAAAAAAGGGATACTCGTACAAGAAAAAACATGAAAAATGTTATTTTATGTAAATAAATAATAATAAGTAATATATCTAATTATTAACAATAATCATACTTATTTATTTTTTGAGAAAATATATTTAAATAATATTAATGTGGTACTAAAGAAAATTTACCAAAGAGAATAAAGGAGATCCAATAAGTGCCAACATTAATACAGTGAGAACAACTCCAAAACGGTATTCAATAAGACTTTCATCTTCAATTGTTGTGTATCCCCATAATACACCAGTGAACAATGTAGCTTTAGTTAACATTGAAAATAATGGTTTCTACAATTAAAAAATCATTATAATATTTAGACAAGCATTAGATATGTAAAAATAACAGTCTTTTATTTATTTATTTACCGAATCTGGAGTATAAAAATAAAAAACTATAAAATAAATCAAGTTTAATATAAATCCAAAAATGTTAACTGGTATAATATTAGGATCATTCATAATTAATCCATTTTTGATCATAAGTATGGACCTAAACAAATTAAATTATAGTGATTACATAAACAAATAAACTAAAACAATTATTATAATACTTACATAGCCATACCTCCGACAAAAGGTGTAGGATCAACATTTTTGGTGCTTTTATTTTTTATTATATCTCGACATATGAGACTGAAACAGTGAAACTTAAATTATTAAATGTTAAGAATTTGTAGCTAATCAATATATATATTTTTGTAAGTTTTTTCTGTTATGTCTTATAAAGGTTATAATAGGTCAGTTATTGAGAATAAGATAAGTTTAGTATTAATAACTGGATACAAAAAGGTTTAAAAATATAAATATACATATATATTTTTTTAATAAAATATATCAATAATTATGTTATTTGAATAAATAAATACATAATATGCAAAACAAATACATTCTAGACTTATTAATTTACTTTTAGACATTCTATATTGAATTATTGATAAGGGTTTTCAAATAAAATAATAATATTAAAATATAATTATGGATAGTCAGTCATCTAGTACAATATAATTATGTTAAGCTCTTATATTTTTCAGAAGTTTTACACATGGGTATGCTTTGGAATTAATTTTGTAAATTAGTTAATACCAATACACCTACTAAGTACCTACTACCTACACCTACTAAGTACAACTAAATATTATTTACATTAAATACAAATTTAAAATTCAACATTTGCTACTTAGATATTCTTTTAAACACATAATTACGAGCATTTAAATCAATACTAATAACTCTATTGACTATATTTTTTATTTCGTGGTAGATATTAATTAATTAATTTTATTTTTCTATCATTGTATTTAATTTGTATGCTGTCACTATGTAGTATGTAGGTACCAATAGTATATTCTATTTTACTATTCGGCTATTAAATAAACAATATATCATAATCAGGAAGTGGATTTATAGTAATATTTTCATATTTGTGTCTTTTTTCTATAGTCCTACAAGATTTCAATCAAAGTATCTTAATAATGATATGAAGGAATAATTTAAAATTTGTATAGCTGTATAATAAATCAGCAATTTCTAATATTTAAAAATAACAATTAATGAAATGTTTTATCATATTCTGTCATTTTTGTTACATATTTCCAGTGGTCTGGATTAGTGCGCTTATTGTAGAGACGCTACAGTAAATCGCTATTTTATTTATACCGATTATCAAAGCGTTGCTACAATACACTTAGTGCCCATATTACAATTGTTAAACTAAGGTTATAACTTTATAAGGTTAAACCACCGAATTCGGCCGGTAAAATCAGTAGGTTAAGCGTAACAGAGGTTTAAGCTATGATTGTTAAACGGGTCCTTAGTGTAGCAAAATACTATAGCGGGCTAGAAATGTACAGTTAGCGTAGCAAAAATTATCATTATTTTGTCACTACCTACAACCTATTTGTTAATAATAAAAATATTATATTTATTTTATGATAATGATGAGTTAATTAGTGAATTTTTCAGGTTCAACCCACGATTAACTCACATAGTCAAATCTTGTCCAGTCACTAAATCCAAAATCATTAAAAACTACAAATTATCAATTTTCAATAAGAAAAAAAAGTAACACCCTACATTTAAAAGAAAGTAGCGATAGCAAACTACTTTTTTTGTGGGACTAGCTGTAGAGTTGGCGGTCTACAAAAAACCAATAGCGTCACAACCACTGCATATTTCAACGTATTATAACACATATTTATACAATCTAAGTGCTATAAAATCCCAATCCTAGCTGTTATAACTTATAAAATTATTATAAATTATAGTGCACAACAAATGCAACTGTTTTTTACCTCTTTTTATTAATAGTTGTAAATAATCTTCAAGTAGGTGAGCTTAATTAAGTATGATGTTTGGTTCTTTAATTAATGTTACTTAATATATAATTAATTCATATGTCACATCATTATCTGTATTGTAGCATTAAGTATTTTTTGGTACTTCAATAAATTCAGAAAATGTCAGAATTATTATTGATTAATAGGTTCATGAACTCAATATTTTCAAGAGCCTAATATTGGTTTTAAAGAAAAATAATAATCTTCATATATTATACTAACATAACAAAATTATTGATTCTGCTAAATGTAAACTTTCAATAATGTATATTTGTAATAAGACTATGACAACACATACTATCTATTTCAACGTCCTCGTAAAAAGGAACAAAAATCTGTTAAACTAGGTATACTTTATATTCATGTATAGAAGAAACCTAGGCAGTTGATTTGTGGCTTAACTATACGGCAGCTGTACAGATGGTTGACTCAGTGGGGGCGACCAAGGAGTGCAACCTGACCATCCTCCAACAAAAACTGGTAGTCGGCGAGGTTCCTTCTTAATGTGGATGGAATAAGTATATAAAAATATTTTTTATATTCTGGTAGTTGCCAATACAAATTCTTATAATTTATTCAAGTGTGTATACCTATTGATTAAATATATTTAATAAAATTGTGTTTGTGTGTTTTTTTTTTTTTAAGTAAGTTCTTATTTAGAAAAAAAGATAAAGACAAAGAAACCATAAAAAAAACTAACTAAAGTATTACTTTACTTTATAAACAATTATATGAAACTTATATGGTTAGTAGGCAATCAAGTATTCAAGTGTAAATGACTAAAAAAGAAATAAATTTAAATCCTATGATGAACAATCAATATTTAAAACTTTGTAAGCTATTAAAATATATGAATTTGAGCAATTTTTTTTCAAAAAATAAAAAAAAGAATTTACTTAGGTATTTTAATTGAAATAAAAAAAAATGAAACAGGACTTAAAAGTATGAAATTAAATAAGTTGGAGTCAATTGTGTCAATGTTTAAACTACTGAATAATTCTTAATATTAAATTCTGTACTTACACAGGAGCAAAGAATGTTCCAATAGTTGCAATAGCAGCACATTTGCCAACGGCGTCTGCGAGACTCATTTTTTAATACTAATTTTTGGTAGTCTATAAATTATAATTTGATTTTAAAATATATGAATAATATTTAAAATGAAAGTACAAACAGTTATGATTTTATGAGTACCTACCGAGAAAGAATTTTAATTAGAAAAAACCAATAACCAATAAAAAAAAACAATTGAACTGTGAGCCGATCGCCGAACTAATACAGTTAAATAAACACCATAATAGTAGTTTGTATACTATTTATACAGGAATATTAATTATTGAAGTAGCAATAATAGCGAGTAGCGAAAACCGGGCCCACTTGTGTGGTTGACCTTCGGATGTCGTAATGTTTTTTTTCATACTCTCACAAAAAAATTATTTCGATTACTAAGCGAGGATAAATAACATGTTGATGATTGATGGAAGGGATAAGAATAATATTTAAATACAAAATAAAAATGAATAGTGGGAATAATAATTGCCGAACGCCAATGTATTTGTACAAATCACATCAGTAATCAGTCTGCGACTGACGCTGAGTGCCGCCTACGACTGGCGGACTGGATACACCAGTCACCACACACAGTACCGTAGCGTAGTAGCACAGAATAAAATAATATATTAGCAGCGTCTAGTACGGCTGTAGATAGTAGTGATGGGCCGTTACTTTGCGATGATACCATTGGTGGAACGAGTAGTAACAAGTACATATGGTCGTTTCATCGGTACAAAGTTATAAGCTACAAAATGTCCTCCGACAAATATTCGTTCACTTCGTACGACGGTCACTTGGTCAACGACAAGTTACAATGTAGCCGCCTATTTTCAAATCTTAATGTTTTTGAACTCTTAGGTAGGTACCTACCATCCATATACCATTATACCTATAGGTTAGTTAAGGTTAGGTTATAGGTATTTTCAATTTTTTGTAGGAGGGGGGGTTAATATTAAAAATATACATACCTATTACCTAACATAAATTAATATTCTCTTTATCTGTACCTACGTAGCTGCAAGTTATTTATGACTTTTAAAGTTTTTTTTTCTGGGGGGGGGGGTGAGACCCGTTAGGTTAGGTTTAGTAAATATGTCACTGTTTAGGTGTATATACCTATATCCATATATCCTTTAGCTTGACAGAAAACAAGATCCACTGATGTTTGGTGGAAAGTTTCGAAAACAATAATATACCAACATTTATATGATTTGATGTTGTTACTATTATGTGTTTCAGCAACGTCTGTAGTCTGTGCCATGTGAGCAAACACTTTCCATAAATATAATACTTTTTTATAATATTTTATTATTATGTACGGTTTTTTCAACCCGAAAGTTTAGCCTATATTCTTTACAAACTGAGTGCATCAGGCAATTTGTATGTTTTCATTTTATTGTAAAAAGTAATAAAGAAACGAATTTTTTGGAACCGTTATACATTATTGTAACTGTACCGAATGTAACGACTCTGGGAAAGTAACGAAAATTCACATCACTACTCACTAGTAAATACTAAATGGTACTATCTATACACTAACAAGGTATTAAAACTACCTTGGACACTGTCTCTCTACTGACTATAATATTATAGTACAGCGTACCTAGTCAGAAATACACTTATACACTACGTTACTATACTACTACTATAATACACTCTTAGATCATGAATATTAAGATATTCGTACTTCGTTGAATCGCCTTCGTGAATCGTAGATCATAATATTAATATAATATTATACAATGTGTCAATCATGGACCATGGACACACGGAGGAGGGGTTATGGGGGGATCTTCCTCCCATGACCTTTTTATATATTTTCTCTTTGATGGTTCATTTAAAATTAATATTGCTAAAATCATATTTCTTTAAAAGTTTGCACGCTGTAGGCTTTATAGCGCAAAAACTATATATTATCTTACATGGTTATACACTAATACCATAATAGGTACATTTTTTGTAGATAATAAGTAGTTACTATAGTTAGATCTTTTAGTTCGGCGCCACTGTAGTGACGTAGCGTAGTAATTAGTAAAGGTGTATACCAAAATTCAGCTTGGTACTAAATTTTCCGAGCTGAAGCTTATTTTTCATTTAATTTTACTGGGCTATTGGCCAATGGCACGGGCTCGATTTGAATTTTTGAATTTATTAGTAAATGCAAGGCATAAAAGACGATGACGTTTCCGGAAACAAAATATTTTTAATTATTTTGATGCCCATATTAATAATTATATATTTTTGTATATTAAATCTTCAAATATTATGAAATTAAAGCTAACATTACAAAATTGATTCTGCTAATTAATGTAAACTTTCAATGATGTTTATTTGTAAGACTGTTACAACACATACTACTTCAGCGTCATCTTAAAAAGGTACAAAAAACTGTTAAACTATACTTCATTCCCCTTCCAATTTTTTTTCAATTAATTTAACTCTAGTTGATTTTTTTACATAGGTACATATTTTAAGCATAGCCAGCTATCGCAGAAAAACATCTTATATTAATTATTTGTTATTTAATCGTTGGTAATTAATTATTCTGATTTGTTGGTCATTTTTTAGTTTTAAGATCAGATTATATTGCAGTCTCCATCAGTATATCTTATTCTACAGTACACAGTACACCTATATAATTTTTATTATTTTGAATTCATTTTAAAATATACCTTTAGGCACCCACATTTTCCTTGCATTTTTTTTTTTTGAAACTTGATAGTTATACATCAGTGGCGTATTTACGGGAGGAGGGGGGTCGAGACCCCCCCCAACCTTGAAAAAAAAGGTTAAAAATTCATAAATAACTTGCTACGTAGGTACAGAGAAAGAGATAATTAATTTATATTATGTATTTTTAACATTAATCCCCCCCCACAAAAAATTTGAAAATACACCACTGGTTATGTTTTACCTTAATACTTTTTTAATTCTTAAGCTAGCTAAATAATCACATTTTTAAAATTATTTTAATGTATTCAAAGGTAGGTATTTGGTTTGCATTTAAAAATTGACTAGTCACTGACTTCCAGCACATTATTTCATTAACTCATTATTTTAAGTAATTTTTGGGGTTTAAGAATCAAGTTAGATTCCTGCAGTCTCCAACTTATATTACCTATGCTATATAATTGTATTTGAATTTTTTTATGTATTTGATTGCAGCCGCCTGTTTTTCCATCTCAATTACATTTTTATTGTATAAATCAAACTTAAGTTAATTTATTTTTATATTTTATATATTCTTCTGCCAGCTATCTCGGACTGATCTCTAAATAATTGTTCATTGATAAACTTAATATAATTTATAATTATTATGGTTTAAAAATCAGATTAGTTTCCAACTCCAGATTATATCCACTATAAAATGCTATTTGAATTTTTTTTGTTTCTTCAAAGTGCATTTGCCTTTGGATGCCGAATGTTCCCTTTCCGATTTCTTATTCCTTTATTTAACTCGAGTCAATTATTTTGATAATAATTTATTAGACCAGCTATCTCAGGGTGGCCTCTAAATAATCATTTGGTTATAAACTAAATATTTTGAGATTTTTTGGGAGGTTTAGGAAATAGATTAAAACAACCTAGCTAAATTATTTTTTTTTCGATCCTTAAAATTCATTTGACTGTGAGTGACCATGTTCCCCTTTCAATATTTTTCATTAATTTAATTTAAAGTATACTTTTTTAAAGAATTTTGTGGATAAAAGAATCAATTAAGACTACAGTCTCCAATTTATCTTATTACTTATGAATAGGGCTCGAAATTATATGCACTAAAAATGTACGAAATATGCATGGATTTATGCACTGATTTTCATTCAAATATGCACTTAAAATATGTAAACAAAAATGCATTTTAATTAAATTTATTTAGTTTAAAAATGTATATAATTCATTAGATAATTAATATGGAACGAAAAAATGTAATATTTGCCTAGTTGAAATAATTTAACTGTATTTATTATTTTGTATGATGTAGGTATTCAACTGTATGTTGCATTTTCAACATTCACTCATCTAAATAAAAAGTAATGAATAAAAATCAATTAAAACAAATTTAGTATATTTTATAAAATTTTAAAGTTACTTGGAGAGTTACAGTTACAGACTAGGTACTAATGACTTGGATACATTTTCAAATAAAAATGCACGTCGGTTTTCAGCAAGTAGGACATCAACAGCTTCTTTTTAAACAGTTCAACATGTGCAGGTGCTTTTAAAAATATTTATTAAGTATAGGTCCTACTAATAAAGTATAGTACGTACTAAGTACCTATATAGTTTTATTTGAATTTTTTTTTGCTTCTTAAAATGCAAAATACAAATTAACTTGTGTTTATTAATTTCTAAACACGTTTTAATTTTTTTTCTTATCACAGGGAGACTTCTAAAGAGCACATTAATTAATCATTATTTTTAAAATCTAATAAATGCTGGTCATTTTATGAATTTAAAAATCTGAATATTGCAAATTGCAGTTTCCGGCTCTTAGCTAAATTATATTTATTCAAATTTTTATTTTTTGCTTCTTATAGTGCATATGCCAGTGGGTGCCATCATCCTTCTTCCAATTGTTGTCATGTTTCATACTACCTACTTTGTCATTTTAAAAAACAATAAAAGTTATATGATTATCAGATTATACATACTTTTTTAATCTGTATGTAATTAAGCATTATCTAAATTATTTTAATATGATTACATATTATATATATTTGTGGAGAATTATTGGATATTGTGATCTCACTATTTACCAATTAAAAGCACCCTATACTTTAACATTTGTATAAGTTGTCTCAATCTTACAAACACATAACATAGCAAATTGTACATACTGAATAATCCATTTCATCTGTTATGATTAATAAAAGAGAAAATATTGACCTTTTATCAAATTTAAAATTACAAGTATAATTTAGTGAATCTCATAGGTTTTTTTTATATTTTAATTTTAAATTGAGTAATGAATATTTTATAACTTTTGTTAATTGTTTATACATACATTTTAAAATCCACATAACTTGTTTTAAAATTAAAATATAAAAAAACAAAACCTGAGATTCACTAGAAAATATTCATATTTTTAAATTTGATTAAAGGTTTTTTGACTTTAATATTAAATATAACAGATTTAAATGGATAATTCAAAACATATAATTATTGTCTATGTTATGCTTATGCAAGACGGAGTCAACACATGCGGCTATAGCGTCTTTTTTAGACATTAAGTCCATAACTGATAAATTATTAACATAGCCATAAGTAAATCTTAAAAATATATTATTTGTTATTAATTAAAATAATGCCAATACTATTATAAATTGATCGTAACAGGCTTAAAAATTTTGTACAGCACATAAAAAATTGTATATTACTCACTTAAATAGGCCCTGGATTTGTAAACATCTATTTATTTATTTTTAATTAATTTGTATACTTCTCATTGTACATATCTTTCAATTAGATTTTTAAAATAAAATAATAAACAGAAAATAGAGATAATTTGTTTATTAATATAAAACATGTACAAATAACTTGTAAGTTAATAATAACAGTATAAACATAACACAAGTATACAGATTAGACAAGTTTAAAAATGTCAAAAAGATCATCAAATTCAATTTCACGCTGAGTTCCAATATCCTTTTCATCATCCATTTGGAATTTTGGATTAATTGTAATAAATTCTTTTATGCCAGCTAATACAAATTAATAATATAATTAAAAATTACAATTTGATCACAACATTTATACTTTTAAAAGATAAAGTAATCATAGATGGGAATCGAAGAGGGACCTTTAGAGTTATAGCCCCCAAAAACCTATTAACCTCCCTTCAAAAACAGACAGGTATTGTCATTAGTTGTGTGGGTTCAAAGCACCCAGCTCACATTGATGTTAAAATGTTAGGGGTATAACACGGTTGCGCCCGGCTTACCTTTTTCCATTCAAAAAAGGCAACACGATTGCGCTCGACCAATTAGGGCTATCGCGCCCGTCTTACCTTTTTTACGTATAAAATGCAACACGATTGCGCTCCAATATATTATATATATTTTTTTCCCCGTATATGTTATATATATATAAATTTTGAATTACATTTTTAACCAAGCCTACAATTAGAAATTATTTCTAATTATTATTATTAAAAAAAAAAAATGTAATTCAAAATTTTTAACCAAGCCAAAAATTAAATTTTGTTGTCAATCCTAACTCTGTAAGATTGGGAAGGAAAATTATTTTTAAATAGTGTACTAGAAAATTGTTATAATAGTATATATATACATAACATATACAGGACAAATATATATATATAATATATTGAAGCGCAATCGTGTTGCTTTTTATGCAGGTAAAAAAGGTAAGACGGGCGCGATAGTCCTGATTGGTCGAGCGCAATTGGGTTGCCTTTTTTGAATGGAAAAAGGTAAGCCGGGTGCAATCGTGTTGCATCAAAATGTTAGTAGTCCCCTGAAATTTTAATGGATTTCCAACCATGTAGGTAATAAATAAATAATAATATGACTATCAACTTACAAAGTACTTGAATATGCAATGTACATTTATAAATATGATCTAGACGTGCAGTTATAACTGATGACAATTGGGCTTCCCCACATTCATTCATGGACATAATCTGTTGTAATATATAAATCAAAAATTTGTTTAGCTTAAAATCAAATATGATCATATTTATACACAAAATAAAATAGTAAAAACTTGCTTTGAATTGTAATAAATCATAAATTTGTAACTCAGTAATATTTGTTATTTTTATCTGAGACATGTTCTTCCAATCTACTATTAACATATCACAATGTTCACTTATAATGCTATCACTAGACATATTGTTTTCATTTTCAGTAGACATATTATTTTCATTTTCAGTATAAGAACTATTTTGTGTAGATGTTTTCGGCGTACACATTTGACCACGTACAAATACTGGAACTTTATTGAATTTAATATTTAATGATTTTTCATTTTTCCAAACTGAAATTTAATGGTAGGCATTAATAATAAATTTCAAGTAAAATAATTTAAAAAATATGTAACATACCAGGTAGGCATTTATTTTGTTCTTTGGAATTTAATGCTGGAGAGTCACAACGAAAAACTTCTCTTGTTACATGAAGATTTACTTCTTCAGAATTTATGATAGGAGAACAAACTTTTTGTTGATTGTTCTCTCCATTATCTAATTTAAAACGCTTATGCATTTTATTAGCTTCCTTTGAGGACACAATAGAAGTCTCAGATAAAGTACCCATGTAATCCTGAAAAATAATAAATTATAAAAATAGGTATAAAAAAAAGTTATAAATAAATTAAACAAATTACATTTTCAACAGGTTCATTTTCAATTGGTTCAAGGTTTTTTTTGTTTTTTTTATGTGTCCTCTTGCGAATTCTTTTTTTAGGATTTTTTAATATTTCGGATGAAGTTGAATTTTTATTATAATTATTGGGTCCTTCATCCACTTCACAATCAGGGGATAACATTCCATTATCAATAGAATTTGTTAATAATTTAGTAGAAGTCAAATTGTTAATACTAGTATTGAGTTTAATTACTTCACGGCAAGGGGATAAAAATCCATTGGTTTTAGCAGGAATCATATCAAATTCAATAGTATTTGATTCAGTATGGATATATTTTGGTTCATCATTAATATTCTTTTTTTTCAGTTTAACACTAAAAAAAAAATTAGGTAGTAATAAATATTTATTGGTTTATTTTTAAAAGTATACTAACACTATTTCTTCATTTTCATTAATTGCATCGATATCATCTTCATCCAGAAACGGTATATTGTCAAAACATAGTTCTATTTCACGAGATTCTTTCAACACTTTTCGTACTTTTTCTTTCAATTGTTTAATCAATGTAATGCAATTCATGTCTATGTGAAGCCAGTAAATTGCTGGGCTCTTGTCCGGTGTCAGTTGCAAAAGGTTTAATTTAATACGCATTTTAAATCAAAATATTTCAATTAAGAAAATCTATTTAAATACAATTTAAATTAATATCAATAATTCATAAATTGAGTACAGTTAGGTAAACCTCAAAAATTCAATTGTGAAATTTACAAGTTTTGAACACAGAGTCTGTCAATGTCACTTTTTTGAGTTGGAAATTTAAAATGTGGGAACTGAATAAACAGAGAAAAAAAATTAAATAAAAGTCAGTTTTAATGTTTAGTGTTTATATTTTACATTTTTACAGACGAAAGTAAAAGAAACGATGTGTACAGAAGAGTAAAGTAAGTGAGTGAGTGACGAAACTTACGAACCGCCAAGCAGATAAAAATTAGAAGCACAACAATTTTAAAATTAAACTAACAGCCAACAGGCAAACACAAATTACAAAACTAACCAACTTTACTCATGATTATGAATTTATGATAATAATAACTAACCCTATCTGCGGTTTTCACCTATTCTGTGGTTGTACCGGTCACGGCTATTATAGTGGCGACACTGCAACACACACGACGGCTATGATAGGCGTTATCATGGGTTTAAAACTGTTAAAAGAGAATTTCGAAAAAAATCCGTTACCATAATATAACTGTTTATCTGTTCTGTGTTCACTGTTCAGTTGTTTTCCTTTATATCGCCGGATACAACGTATTACGTGTGTAATATTGTGTAATTGTGATAAAAACAAAAAATATTATAATAATTAATAATTTTATACTAATACTTATTAGTAGTTAATGCCGTTAGTTAAGTTCTTCGACGATATATTATTATTTTTTATATAATTTTGGTGTAGTATATTGTGTAGTGTTTTATTTTTTCGAACGTTTTCGTCGTGCACTGTTATTAACGTAGTGTTTTGTTTACTTATAATAAGTACTTAATAAACGAATAGGTAACAGTTAGTGAGTCTGAAGTAGTTACGATTGTTTATTTAAAAATTGTGTGCTGACGTAAAGTAATAAATCATTATGGCTCCGACGTCCAAAAACTCGAGAAAATCTTTGTCGGCGAAATGCCAATTGCCTGGTAGCATGGCAATTGACAAAGAAAACGCGTTCTTACATAGTGTTAGCGAATTTCATAGCAGAATTCGGCGGAGGGAATCAATACGACTCAAGTATAAGGTCAGTACAAATACGCGTATCGATTCTAATGTCTAAACCTTCTATCGTGTGGGACGTGGGTTAGCAGAATTTTGGTCCAGTACGTAAGGACCAAGGGTAAAGAAAATAGTAAAATGTACGAGTATTTGTTGTAATAAGACAAAAACCTTTGGAGAAAAAAAGTTAATTTTTATAATTATTTGTCAAATCATTACTAATAAGTACCTAATAATTATTATTGACACTTGTTAGTGTTATCTACTTGTTATTTGTTTGGGATCGGGTAAGATATCACATCCGATAATCCCTGTAAATAGATAAAAACGTTATCGCATTTATAAATAGAACAATTGACATTTGGTCCAAATGAAAAATGCCTACCTACACCTTACATTTTGTAAAATATTATAAAAACAATATTTCTTTATATAATATTTTTAATTTTTTAACTTCACTATAAGCTCGTACAATGTGTTTATAATAATAATAATAATAATAATAATTATGTGCACTTAAATCTAATAAATAAAAAAATAAAATAAAATAAAATAGAAAAATTTAAAACAAAAGTTTTATCTATTTGAAGTATCTGTTGTGTGATACGAATTATGTACTAAGAAGTTAGAATGAATTGACTTGGAGTGAAATAAATATATTGTAAAGGAAAATGGAACATTAAAACGAAAATTGGTTCTTATTTGGCGAGGAGTAACTCTAAAATTAATATGGGAGTTTTCATAAAAAGTGGAAATTAGCAGCTTGTATTCGATCTGAAACAGAAGGTAGATTAAAATTTTTTGGAAAAGTTGGAGATTTCGAGATTTGAGATAGCGACGTTCGACATAATAAGAATTTACTGTATTACAGTTAATTTATAGTAGAATAATTATCTTACTAAAAAATAGTTTGAAGCTCAACATTAGCCGATTGTATTTTACTTACTTAAAATTTACCCAAACGTTTGTATTTGTATACTTTTAATTAATAAAAAAATGTATCTGTCTCTAAGTTTTGTAAATATTTTTCATGTGGTTATTTTAAAAATGTATAGTATAGTGAGTACTTGATCATTTTTCTCTTTTTGAATCACGCTGGTAGTCATGAAAGCACGTTTCCCTTCTTTTATGACTGTCAATATAGCTGTGCGGCCCTCCGGTCACCGGCGACTGGTTGTATAGGAACAATTACCTGTTGAATAGTATTAGACTAGGCCTGTGCCGATGTATCGATTAATCGTTTTTCATTCTAGATAGTATCGATTAATCGTTTTTCGTGCTAGATAGTATCGATTAATCGATATAATTTAAAAATATATTTATATCGATACAATCGAGAATACATCGATTTATCCGGTCACCCAACATATTATATTTTATTCTTATTTTTTTTTTATGTTTTAAGTGAAGTTGACTGACTTATTTAATACTTATTGATTTTATATTAACTATTTAATTAAATTTAAAAAACTGAAAAAGTTAAAGTTTGTTAATTGTTATTATAAATTGTACTTCTTAATTATCTAAATCTTAATATGTATATGATATAATATATATATGGTAACTACGGGAAGATTAAGAGTGGGACCGGATAGTCTCGGCCCCTCGAGAAATATTTTTCTACCGGCCCGTAATTTGCTATAATTGGCCAAATTTTAATATTAATAAATAATAATGTCCTTATCACATTTGTTGACGAAATAGGAAATAAGGCATTACCTTGTTTAATGTAATATTAACATAGAGTATTGGAGTTCTACCTGCCCAACATTTTAGCGGCCCTTCGAGATTATCTCGAATGCTCAACTGGCCTATTCGAGTCTGATCTCATCATGCGAGATGTAAAACTTTTCATGATGGAATTAAGTAGCAGTTATAAGTTTTTTTTGTATACGGTTTTTATTATTTTTTTCAATTTTATCGGTATAATCGATATTATTGATACTATCGATTATCTTAACACAATCGACTATCCGAATGACTCGCGCAGGTCGATAGTATAGACGTTGTGTCGAAATCGACGCAGTAAACGTCATTTTGTTCAGTTGGTATATTACGGCTCACGTGCCGAGGTTATTCTTGGCAGACAATGTTTTTCAACGAATAATTCAAATTTATAAAAACAGGTGTTTTACAATATTATTATTTATTTACACACAATTTTTTTGTTTTAGATAATTATGTCTTTAATTAAATTATATTTGTAGATATTTTTAAATTTTTTTATAAATTAAGTGATTTTGTTTTAATTTTTATCGAACTTCAATGCTTAGTACATAATATACTTGTAACAATTGGTGTTCGTTAATGCCATTTTCATCGCGGGCTAAGAATGTACCGTATACGGTTGTACATAGTACCCGAAGACTCAGATACTTACAAAGACATGGAAATTGTCAAGAATTCCACTCAAACTATGAATATATACAAGGTATTTAATTTTATAAATGTCTTTATTTCGAAACGTGTTTAATATTTAAACAAACAGTTGAATGCTTTTACAAATATATGTGTAAGGCGTATTATTTAATAAAAAGTAAAAAAAACGTTAACATATTGGTACACAGCCCGGGAAAACAGATTTTTATTTACGTATGGTTTTTATTAGTTAAAGCATTTTTTTTTTAATTCAAAATAAGTTTAGAGTATTATTTATTGAAACTTAATTAAATATGAAAATTATTAAAGAAAAAAAGTTGAAATGATAACTCAAGTCTTTAAAAAATATTCTATGTGCATTATATTATTATTACAAATTTAACCTTCCAATAAAAATGTTTAACTCAACCTTTTTCAATAGCCAGTCAGGCAGTCTGCTATAAGGTAGTTAGTATTTATATTAATTGTACAAAGTACATACACTTGAGTATATTATACGATTTAAAATGTATTTCGGGTATTAATTGCATATTGGAATATTTAAAAATTTTACGAAATTATTAAAGAAAATACATATTATATAATACATTTATAAAATGTCTGTAATTTGTGTAATTATTTAATATTTTTAATACATAAGGTATTTAATTTATATTTATATATTTTTATTAAGCAAACTATTGGAACTATAGCCATTATTTTGTAAATTGAAATAAAGTACAAGTGTGTGATAAGACCCATTGATATATTAAATAAACAAATTTGAAAAGCGATAGTGTACAAAAATCGGTTTGTGGCATAAAGTGTCACACTCGAAAATTAGTTTTTAATAAACCTTAATTTACTATGGATTTTACGAGAAAAATATCGTAAAATTGGAGGACAAAAGAAAAAACGAAAGGAATTTTTTTAACAGAGAAAAGCCTAAAACGAATAGTTTCCATTTAGATAAAATAGTGCCTAATAAAAGAGGTTATGAAATGAAAAACATTTAGGTGGACGTCATAACGAGTGTAAAATTGAGAATTGATAATATATAGGTAAATAATAAATATAAATAATGAAATATAGTAAACGACTGTGCCAAAAATGAAATCAGGTGGTTATAAAATCAAAGAAATTGTTTAATAAAAAGATAACGGTATTACTCTAAAATATAAGGACAAAGGAACTTCTGAATATTTAGACTTATTTTAAAGCTTAGTTAAGCTTGGAAGAAGCTAAAGATCTAAAAAATTAATTTTGATAGGATGATGAAGAATATTTTTTAAATATTTTATTGTTTTTATAACAACATAGTTGTATGAGTATAGGTAGTAGTGCCCTCATCTTCTTATAATGCAGTCAGTCATGATGTAAAATAAAGAAATAATAATTTTTTCCTAATTATGCATATGACTAGGCCTGTTTTTTCTTTATCTCTAGTATTATCATATAATAGATGTATTTTTAAGACGTTGGTGGGTAGCAAAAATCGCACACCATCTACCTTTCATGGTCAATCGGTCATTTTAAACAATTGAATTATTAAACTGTATTGTACTTCCATAGATATATCTTTAAAACGGGACTATACCTACTCAGTAAGCAAATTAATATGATCACAACTCACAATATTATTATTTTATATACCTATAGGTTATAGTCGTTTAGTACTTTATCTACTAGAAAAGAATATCTACCTACCTATAATTCAATTATTTTACATGATACGTATGAAATTATAATAATATGCCTGTTCATTTTTTTGTGGCGTGTTTAAACTTTTAATACAAATGTAAATGCAGAAAAGTGTATAACTATCTTTTAAAATGACTAATTTTTTTAGTTTGAAATCATTATTAAAACATCTCATACTAATTTTTATAAAGTATTTTATACATAGGTAGGTACGTTTTACTTTTATGGTATCTATTATTTTATATCTTGTTATTAATTAAACAGACATCAAAAATTTTTGTTTTTTAGATAGATAATTTTGATAGGGATGGATTTTATTTATATTAGTGATTCTATTTAATTTTAATACCGTTTCTAAAAATATATATTATTATGGTCTAAATCTCTATATCTCGTTATTATAATAGGTATATAATAGGTTTATATTTTTGCTACCTATATTATGTGTTTTTAGGTTGTTAAAATCTGTTTTTTATGAAGGTAGCTAGTATGTATTTCTTGTAGGTACGGATATTGTGAAAGGTAATGAGTTAGCTATCGTCATGCAGCAGTAGATTAGGAGTGCTAAATTTTATTTTTATTATTTAGGTACGCCGATTCAATGATCATTTGACATAAATAACAACTTTTTTGTAAATCTAAAAGAGAATAATATTTTAACTATGATATCCGTGTGTTTAATTGAATATTATGAGTGGAATGCTGAAATTGCGTCGTTATGTAATATTGTAATGGTATAAGGCAAGTGGTAGTCCACTAGTCTAAGTAGTCTATAGTATTCTATAAAGTCTATATGGTGTACCTATATATATTATTATAACACAACCGTGCATTTGATAAATCGCACAATATTCCATGACAAATCACATTTATTTGCCGAGATGTATATAATATATAAATAAGAATGAGAGCGTGTAAAAATTGAATTTTTTAAATCTAAATGCCTATTTGATCTACATGTTTTATTTTATAGCTTATAATAATTCGCATGTACTATAAAATTATGTCCTTGCAGACTAATGTGTTTTTAATATACGTTTTAATTTTATTAAGGGGTTTTTCTCTAGCCATTATCTGTCTTTTGAATTAAAGTATTGTACATTTTTACAATTTTACCTATAGGCTAGATTATTTCTTTTAAATCGAAAGAATAACGAGCTTTTTGGTTTGATTATATGTTTCAATTTTATTTGATCTTATAATTTTGATAAGCGCTTAAATAACGTATCAATAATACACATATAATATTTTATATAGACTTAAGGTCTAAGGTATCGTTTATTTTATTTATAGCTCGTTATTCTTGTATTGCTGCATTGTATTGAAAAATTATTATATTGTTTAGATACCTAACAATTACTTTATATTTGCAAAAATGTTTTTTAAAAACGCATTTAAATCAATTATAATTATTGATTTAGTTTAGATTTAAACAGTTAAACATTATTATTAACATTATTACCATCTTGTGTGTATGCCTTTAGAAGTTATACTGGAATACAATATATTTTGTAAGAAATGTCCTTGTGTATACTTTTATCTATAAAATAATGTGATGATAATAATAATAATATCATAGTGTGGACGACACGTGTGCGTTTTCTCTTTTCTGAACTGAGTTTTCATCTTCAATATTGCTGTTATGTATTAAATAATAACGATCCATACAAACAATAATAGCAACATATGTACGTGTGTGACATTTTCATTAAAATCTATTGACCGATTGTGCCGTGTAAAAAAAATCCTTTATATGTAATTACAAAACGAAGTTTGAGACGTCAATACTTCTTATAGAAACCTAATAATTTAGTTTGTTTATTTTAATTAACATTTAAAAAATTAAAATACTATGCGCAAGTACTATTAGTAGCTATAATGCTATATACTGTAGATATATTGTAATATTATGTATTAAAATAATATTATTTTTTGTTACATCTGCCTTGTTTATAAGGTATAACTAATGTTTGTTTTAAATTGTAAAATTTAAATTAAAGGGTTAATGTAAAAATTATCGCATTAAAGTGGTATTGTATTATTTGATAACAAATGTTTCCTATATTTGTTTATTTTTTATTAAAATTTGGAAAGAAATGGCAAGTGGTTATCACTCTGATGTACATAGTATAGGTGTCTATAATAATAGATGAGCCACTGTAATGGATGTGTTAAATTTTAATTCAATGATATAAACCATTGTATACGAAAAACGATTAAAGCTAAGACGGTCTACTTTACTAAGTTTATTTTATGATATAATTGCTATTAAAGTAATTCATTTTACTATTTATACAGTAGGGTAAATTAATTTTTGCCGAAAACATTGCATTTTAAAATTTCATTGTCTGTATAATATAATTTTATATACTTTTAAAAGTTTCAAGTAGTCACGAATAATATTTTTAAATTACAGCAGAATAACTAACATCGTTATTCGTCATTTAAATTTAAAATATTTAATTTCGTCCAAATTTGAACTTAAAATGTCTATAAAAAAACAACTATTTGTTAATATATTTTTTGGTTACACTATTAACTACTTACAAAATATCTTATTTTAAACTTTTAAGTATCAAAGTCAGTCCTAAGTCTATGTTAAAAAAGGGAGAAAAATGTTGATTCAAAAAAATATATACCTATACTATATAATATAATATAGGTACGTAATGAATTGACGCACAGTTAAAAAAATCATCTCAATAAATTGCCCTCTGTATGAATTGACTCACGATCAACTGACGTACATATCCATTAATTTTATCACACATAATGATGCATGCTTTTATTTATTTTATTTAAAATTTATGTAGTTAGTCATTTACATAAAACATTATCTTCATTATGATAAAATATAATATATAAGCGGTAAACTTCATAAGAATAAATTTAATCAAATATATCTATTATCTATAGAGCTGGTATTTAATGCCAAATTACCAAAATATTGATGTAGGTAGGTACAAAAAAACTTACAAACTTTATTTTATACGTTTCCGCAACTCCACAATATTAAAGAGGTGGGCAAGTCGCAAGTGGGTAATGCTCTGCTGTACCTATATTGGGTGTCATTTGTGTCACTGTTATGGATGTGTAAGATTTGAATTGAATGATATTAAATTATTGTATATGACAAACGATTCTGAGCAAAGACGGACTGTCAGCCCAATTGCTTATTATATTGTATGATATTACCTACTGCTATTTAAATTATTTATTTTTAAGACATGGCATTTGAAAATGTCATTGTGTGTATAATGTCTAACAATATACTTTAAAAGTGGCAAGTAACACGAATAATTGTTTTAAATAACAAAGACATAACTATAACTATATCGTTATTCTTCATTTAAATATCTAGTTTGTCCAAATTTGAATTTAAAATGTCTATAAAAACAATGTTAAAATTTATTTTAGATTTTTTGATTACAATATAAAATGTTTATGACAAACCTTGTTTAAAATTTTCAAGTTTTTTGACTTAGTGAAGAATATTTTATCGACAATAATTATAAACATTTCTTATGCGTATAAATAGCTTAAAAATAGATTAAATATTTTTAAAGTTTTATGATGTATATAAAATACTAATTTAAACACTCGAAGAAAAGTTCATGAATCAGCGGTTATTATTTTTTGTGTTACACCAAAAATTATTGTTTTTCCTTAATTTTTTTTGTTTTTCCCGACACTTTTAAAAATAATTTTTCATAATTCTGACCTTTCAAAGTACCAACTACATTCACTTTCCTATCAAAAAAGATGCTGATGAAGAAAATCAAAGTATTTTTACTGGCCCAAAAGATGTCGACTGACAAAAAAAACATTTTTTGCTCTGCTCAGAATCTAAAATATATCAAAATAATTTTATATGTATACAATCATTTAGCATGTAATTCGTAAATACTATGTCTATTTGAACTGCAATTTTCGTAATTTGTTTGATTTGAATTAAAAATTGTTCTCCCTCTCCAATTTATATGAAAACAATTTATTTCTGTATTTTTACCTATACCAATAATTTGAATGATAAAATTAACATTATACTGATCTAAAAAAAAGGTATTTAAAAGTTCTACAACCGTAATCTTATCACTGAAATTTACGGATGCTGTATAGAAGTATTATTACCAAACACAGAATGGAAAGTTAAGTCGTTGATCTATAAGTTGGTTCGAAAATAAGCTTATATATATATCGATAATTTGGTCATTAACCCTAATAATATATTAGGTATAATACAGGAGCGTAATTTTTTTTTGGGGGGGGGGGCAGGAGTATGCCCTGGCCCGGATGGACCGAGCTACCGAGATAGTCATAACTGTTTGTCCGTAATTGTATTTTAAAAGATAATGTCTAATGAGAAATTAGTACAAATGCTAGTAGAAAATATAATTGAATCGAATTATTATACGGTACGTAACCTGTAGCTGTGGCTGTCAAATTTTAAAACCGGGTGGGTCTATAGTCTATACCTTGCCTAACTGGCGCTGGACCGGCCCTAGAGCCATTATGGGCCGTGATATAGGATACAGATAATTATGAGTCGAGAATGATCTTATCAGTATTTAGTAATCTACGATAAGACAATTGCAGAGATGTAATATTCTATGGCTGTATACGGGATTGGTATAGTATCATGAACTAAGATAATTATCTTTGTCCATGGTACCTATAGTATCTATTATATATATTATATATAGCTCAAGGTGGATTTATTTACTCATTATATAGACCCACCTAACCACGTGGACTAAGATATAAGATATTAAAGTCTGTGCACCTAACTAATCTATCAAAAGATAAAATTGTTATTATGTATTATTAGACAAAAACATTTAAAATGTTCATTATTCGTTATTAATTCTGTAAAAACAAGAAACTGGATTTTTCGGGGGGAAATAATTTCATACAAATCCTAAATTTAGTCGTGAAAATTCATTCTAATTTTTGGGGTAATCAAATAATGAATAACTTAATTTTTCATGTGGGTGGGGCTGGCGAAACGTTGAGTAAACGCCGCAACACGTTGCGAGACGCCGCGGCCCATTGCTTTTTTGGTTTTGTGGTAAAATAAATGTCATGTAAATTCTAATTTTGGTGCATCGTACGTAAGTTTAAACTTTAAAGTATTAACATACGCACGTATACGATATTATACCTATAATACACACATAGCAGGTAGTATATTTGCATAATTTAATAATTGGTTTATTTTTATTTTATTATTATTTTATTAATAAATTGTTGAACAAACAATGAATATGTTCTTACACAATCGTTTTATACTAAATAGATTTGATTTATTTATTTTCCTCCCCTACTGTTTTTTTTATATATTTCAATATTTGCATCCGGTTTTTTATGACTATTGTGTTTATTTTTCCGTTTTGAATTCACTGGTTGTTAAGTGCTTACACATGGTGTTTCAGTTCTTACCAATTATTAATAACTAAAGATTTTTAGTTTTAAGTTTTTAGTTTACACTACACTGCAGTGCTATTTCGTGTTCCGTATATTAAATTCACAGGTAGGTAAGTATAATAAAATGTTGGCTACACGTTACCTAATATATTCGGGCGAATGTAAGTTGCTACACGACACCAGCAGGTAAAAAAATATACGTATGTTAGTTCCTACATGCTAGAAAATGGTGCATATGTAAGTTCCTACTGGGCAAAACACAGGTACATATGTTAGTTCCTATAAGATAGAAAAATGTCAGTAAGTGTATACTTAACCTATATTATGAATTAGGCGACAAAATAATAAAAATAGGTACATTTTCATAAATAAATAGATGATGATACTAAAAAAAATGGCATAATGCATTATCAATACAGTAAAATAAAAATCGAATAATACATTTTCATAATTAAATATAATAAAAATCGCATAATGCATTGATAATAGCTAATATAAAACAAAAATCGAATAATTGGATAAATTTTATATGTAAGTTCCTAGGTACAAAAAAATTTCAAATGTCAGTAAGTGTATAAAAATCGAATAATATTAATAATAATAAAAATAAAAAAATAATAAAAATTAATTTTTTTTAGATGTATGATGTTTAAAAAATTTAAAATTATTTAAAACTAACAGTTGTTTGCCTTTTTCACTCAATATGAATGATATATTTTCGCTCATTGTGACTTTGTGCGGACACACGAATGTTTCGAACAGTACTAACAAAACTTTTAAGAGTTAACACATTTTTCTGTGTATAGTTGTAACTAGTTAGAAGATTATCAAACCAAAATCAAGTTTTCTGTATCATTTTTATCAGTAATGAAAAGTCGTAAATATTATGTGTCAAAAAATCGAATTAAGATGTCAACTTTATCGATAAGCTATCGTCATACACTATTAAGTGTAGGTATCACACATAGCGATTTAAACAAGAACGTTTATATTAATATGCCAAATCTATACTATAATATTATATTGCAATAATCACAGAGTAATTTTTCTTATTTATTCTGTCGTGTAGGATCTAGTTACTTTTTTGCCGTGAAGGAACTTACGCATGTACCTACCTGTGTTTTTGTGTGTAGGAACTTACACGTCCCGTTTTTATATTCGTGTAGGGATTAACACATCACATTTGTAGCAACTAACGTATGCAATCGCCTACCTGCTAGGTCTCGTGTAGCAACTTACTATTCCCCATATATTCAACATAGAACAAGGACATGATTTAAAATAAATTGATCTTAAACCGTGCCCACGGGGTAGCGAAAACCCGGGTTTATTCAATTCATATTCTAGAAGCCAGTTAAAGCCACTTAAAGCAGTTATTTTTCAACTTTTAACCTTTGAGATATGTCTAAAAAAAAAAAATCATTTATGTGAAGGTAAAATAAATTTAGTATACATTTATCCGATGATATTCTAGATCGCATATTTGTTTCTTTACTTAGAATCTCAAGCGCAATAAAAAATACCAAATATTTAGTCAATATATGCCGTTCTAAATAAATACAATTGATGTTGTTCTTGGACTTATAAATGTTAAATTCTACAACACCTATCTTTACTGTGTATACTATAATTATATTTGTGATTTATTAATTGTAAAATTAACATAAACAATTTCGTAATTATTTGTTGAAATATTTAGTATTTGGGATTAATAATTTAGGATTCACATAATGGTAAATTCGTTAATTTACATTTAGTACATTTCTCGTAAACTAGTACATAGCGTATAAGATGTGTGGATTGAATCAGCTTCGCACGAATCTTAAGAAAGCGTAATAATTGATTTAACTCTGAATTAATACCTGTATTGCTATATTTTTATTAAAAAATATAATATTATAATATCTATATATAGTTACTCTTTTGAATTACACGTTTTACTTTTTGTTGAAAATACTAGTTTCGAAGAGTTAAATTTCGGCGTGGCGAAGGGGGCAATCGAGAGGCGGTGGCTGGTGGGTAATGGCCAATAGGTGATTTTTAGTATTAACTAAAGTTTTTAATAATACTATAGACCTACGACGCAGGTAGTTACAAATATGACAGCGAATGAGTATTTATCGGGTTATTGGTGCTGCAAGTTGGGTGAATACTAGGCTAAGATTCTGAAAAATGTCATATTCACCACGCCACTGGTTTGTGTATTAGGATCCACCTCTATGGACTATCATATGATAATTATGTAAAACTTATTATTGTAAAATATTTTGTTTGAACTATTTATAGGATACAGAGGCTTTTGTAGGGTATTGTGGACTTGTTCCTATTTGTTTACTTATAAACACAGATAAGTGGTAGATTATTGTTTATTAATATTTATATTACATTTTAAAGCAATGATAGTATTAGATATATAGCTACATAAAAATCTTTGAGCGTTTTCAATCAAAAGTTTTTAGATGATTAAACAACCAAAAAACTTAAAAACTAATAGACTCCACTCTTCAATCTAAATCTAATTCGTTTCTAAAGACCCCTCGCCTGTATTTATTAATTATTGTGAATACAATACTGACAAAACTGGCACCACAGTTAAGGTTATGATTTATTTATATATATATATATATGTATCTGTAAATTATCACATCTTTTAATTTCTATAAAGATATAATAATTTAAGGTTAAAATCTCAGTAATAATAAAAAAAAAAATTTCTATAGTAGATTAAAAATTAATAAGCCTAACACAAAGTATAATAGATTAATGAGATTAATTCTGTTTCGATTGTATAAACTAAGTAATAAACGCACGTATATAGTGCACAAACGTTAGGTTAGGCATACAAATTAAACCATGATTATCAATTAAGATTGAACTAAATATGATTATTTTTCATATTAGATTTAACTAAAGAACGTAGGTATAATTTTATTTATTATAATAATATGTGAGTTGTTACAAAAACTTGATTTTATAGGATATTACAGTCTTTCCTGCTCTATGCCTCTATCCATTATCAAACAAATGTATTTTGGTATTTTATAATTACAGATGACTCTACTCAAACAAGTTTTATTTTTTGATAAAACATTTCAAATATTTATATAGGTAGGTAGGAAGGTGCATATAAAATACTAGCAATTATATTTTACAGGCCGTTATTACAGCTTATCATGTAGGCCAAAAATGATGCTTTTATGGACAATAATGATACAGAAAAATAGTTCATATTATTATTATGATTGATGGCAATTTAGAAATACATATTTTTGGTTCGTGGCTACAAAACTGGATTTATGAACAAGCACGTCAAATGATGGTGCATAATATATTGTGTCGATTCTAGGGCAAGTCATTTTCGATTATTATAATATAATAAATACTACGTTTTTTGTATTTAAAAATATTCTAAAATAATATTTAAACATAACATTAATATCCAATTTCTCAATAAATTAAAGAGTTTTTTATAAACGTGTTAGGTAGTTATAATAGATAATTATTAATTATTATAATATATTGAAATAAAATATTTGAGTTTATGTACAGTGTGATTCGCTTTAGCATGCGCTCACCCCATTTTTCTTTAATCATGCACTTATTTAAATTTTGATTTTTTTAATTTTTAACTAGATACTTTCGAGAACGAGACTATCTTTTCAATTACTTATATTTTTTTATGCCATTTAAGGAACGTCTTGTCACGGTATAAACTTCTTTTTTTTAAAAATTAAAATAATTATTTGTTTGGTAATAACATGATTTTTTTAATGTTGATGTATATAAATCGAAATTTCAATAAGTAGTTTTTTAATTATTAAACTTTGTGTAATATAAGATTATAATCACAAATTCACAGTAAAAAATGTATATACTTATTTATATTTTTTCTTATGTAAGTTGTAATGATAATTTAATAAAAAAAAAAATTATGCTTCTTATTTTAAAAAAAAGATTAACATTTCTTAAATGGCATAAGTGAAAACAAATCTAAGTAATTGAAAATATGATCTTTAACTTGAAAAATACTAAAAAATTTCCAAAATCAGAATTATATGTATATAATAAAAGTATCATATGGGGTTGAGCATCCTCAGTGAATTATCCTGTACTATAATATATATTATACACTATACGTAAAATACATAATTTTTTTTATGTTTAATTTAAATTGGAGAATTATTATTTTAGAAGACTGAGAATAAAATGGTTTGTAGAATAAAATATAAATGTTTAAAACTACATCTGTTTTGGCACATGTTAGTGCCACTTTATATGGTTTATATAAACCCTAAGGCACCCTGATTCTCGGAACTATGAAGCACGATCTGTCCGTTTTTTCGAAATATGATCGGAAAACACGTTTAAGGGTAGAAATTACTTATAGTAATATTGACTGTGTCGTTAATATGTGTTAACCCTGTGTGCTATTAAGTAGGTGCTTATTGATATAAGTTAACATATAGTGCTCATTTTGACAGTATTTCTATTTGGGTTACTAATAAGTATTGAGAATAAAATATATGTTCTTTAACCAAAATGATTGATCTTTGCATTTTGTAAGTATGTAAAACCAGTATTTACACTGGTTCGCCATCGGTCGATCGACAAATACATTAATTTTATGTTTACCGCCTTTTTGTCGATCGACCGATGTTGATCAAGTGTAATAATAGTAATGGTTTTATACATAATATATTTTTTTTTACTTGTATGGATTAAACTATTTCAACTATTTGACTACTTTTTTTTACCTTTTTGTATTTACAATTTTTATAATGTACCTATTATAATACCTTTATAATATACCTACCCATTTCATTTCCAATAATGATTAATTGATTTCGTATAAAATAATTTAAATTAAAATGATATATTTTTCGGAAATTTCTGATTTTTATTAAACGGAAATGTATTGAAATTTATAATGTTTCCATGTAATATCGTATAAATTATATAGTATTATAATTCTATGTGACATAATGTATATATTAACTATTTCATGATGTTAATAAATTATTATAGATGTAACAATAATAGAACTTTCTTTATTAAGCTTTAAATGGTTGATATATGTATTTCATTGATTATTGATTAAATACATTAATTTTAGGAGCAGAAGAACATTTTTACATATCAAATAAATGAATGAAATTACAAAACGATTATTATATAAGTTATTTAAATAATTTAAATGTATTTTATGATGATTTAGTCTTGTTTAGAAGTTAATAACTATATATATTCGAATTTAATTGTAAGGTGTATAAACATTAGCCTAGATAAGTTTACTAACGATAGTAAAATAAATATATTATTATAATATAATAGTGTTAATTTTTTTATAATAGGCATAGCGGGCTGCATTTAATTGGTCGTAATTTATTATAAACATTGGTTTTTACTTTTTTTTTTGCAAACTATCATTTATTTAAAATATAATTTTTTTCCATATGTATTTATTCACAAACATTCCGATATAACTTAAAAATATTTTGAGTCATTACAATTTATAACAAAACAATTTAGTTTGGGTTAGGTTCATAGCATTCCGCTGTTCTTATTGCTGCAGGCTACCTTATTCGTATGCACTAAACGTATTATTACATCACCATGAATATATAATTTACTGTCTGTATTAAATTTTGAATACTTTTTGTTTATGATTTTGATACTTAGATATTAATTATTAATACGAATATGAATATAGTGTAACATACTGGTGTTTCTTTTTAGTTACCAGAATTATTTATTTGTTTTTGATGATTATAATTCATATGAAATATATAATATCAATTTTTATTTTAATATTTATATTTATATTTGTGTTAAATAGTAATGTTTATTTTTGGTTATTCGTCAATCACTAATCATTATAATGGTCCAAAGTATGAAATTATAGGAAATAAATATTAAATATTTTGGTATTTCTATGTTTAAGTTCTTATCAAAGTCTCTCAAAATGAAACATTTATTACCTACTTTTATGTTTTTGTATATGATTCATTTTGGAAAAAGTGGATATTTATATTGAACTTAAGTTAATTTACAGAAGAATAATTTATTAAATTATATTGAATATGGTTTTTAATAGTATTTATTTGTATTCATTAGTAGCCCCTATCGATAATTATGTACGATTGTATATATTCAATTTTGAAGGTAATACGATATGTTGTATGGTATTATAGTAAAAATGCATAAGTCTCATCATTTTAGACTTAGTACAATAATACCGTATAAGCTTCAATAATTTACACGATCAAGTGTCTTTAATTCACTTGAACTCTGCTACCTCATGTACCTAATAGGCAATAGCAAATAGGTATGATTATTAATTTCGGGTGACGGACTGTATACTGCATAGAGACTTTAACTGTCGTATATTTTTAAGAAATTGTCAACACCTGCATTTGTACGTTAATCAGTTCAGATCGTTCAATAAATATAAAAGTATTTTTTATTTACTCGCTGTGTACTTATACATAACCGCATTGTCTTCTGAACACCACTGCAGGGGGAGGACCCTTCGCTTTTTCGTCCTGTATTTTTTTTTCTACTAGAAATTTAAATAGTATGTTAATTGCCTATATTGAGTTAGACGGAATGGACAAAAAAATGTATTGTATTTTATTAATTTGTATTGAATACCTATAAGGTATTAAACAAAATATTTTTGATTCCTAAAAGAGACTAGTCGGGCCAAAGATAAACAGTATTGATTTTATTTTTATGATGTTCCGATTATAATTTAAAAAAATCATTTTGAAAAATGTTACCAGGTTTTTTTGTGGGTACTGTGTGCCATGTACCAGCAAGACCCTCCCTCCTCACCAGACCTATGCCCCACTCAATATTTTGCATCCGATAGTCATCGTCGGTCTTCAATCACCACGGGTGGTGACATCATCGTTCCCTTCGCCGCACGGTTAGTGCTGACATCGGCCGGCAGACAGCGCGTCGTGTACCGAATAAAAATAACCCACGCCTTGTCCGACATTGGCCCCGCACTAGTGCCGCAGCCCGTAGTCGTGCGTTCGCGCCCGTGTCTGTTGTATCCACGTCGCGTCTGTGAAGCGTAAATAAAATATTATTTAGTGCTGTGCTTATTTAGTATCATAATATTATAAAGTATAGGCCAAAATATAGTGTCGTATATTATTGTATTATTCGAGAAACGGAGACTAATTTCGCCGCCGTCGTGTCACTAGTTGATGTCCTGCTTCGCAATTGTAAGTTCGTAGCGAGTTTGGACGAAAGGATGTCGTCGTTGAAGACGACCACCTGCAGTATTTCGGATAATATTATAAAAATATATTGTGCGTCGTCGCCGAAGTCTCCGTCGTATGCGTTGCTTATGTTCCCTCTATTTGGGTATTTGTTGACTTGAAGTCGATCTGCGGTGTATGTACAACTAACTTACTGTCTTCTAAATTTACGATCCCCACAATATTCGTTTTCGTTTCGACGTTATCACCGAAAACAACTCGTATAATATGAACATTGAACAAATGATGATACTAATATATGATATGCGGTAACATCATACGGTTGTTTGTACGTTTTTACTTTAACCAGGCGGGCACGTCCAATGCATTTTCTATCGGCCGAGATTTCAAGTGTGTAAACCATTAAGTGGAGTTTCTGAGTGGTTTATACTCTTCACAGTATACCATTATTGTATAAATTATAAATGTATGTGTTTGTATGAGAAAAGGTGATTAAAACTAATTGTTTTGGGGGTGTAGATACGATGATTATCGTCATTCGTGACTAAAAATTAGTTTTTCTCGAAGTTTTAATATTTTATCTCTGTAACTTATATATTTCAACACATTTTGAATTCACGTCCCTATTTGTTATTTTACATTTATCGTCATTGGCAAAAGATCTGAGGACCGAGAATATGAATATCACAATCATCAGATTATCATTGACAACATGTGGCTATATTAGGTATTTTATGATATGATTGATTAATTTATGATAGGAGATTTGCAGAATGATAAACGTAAGAGTTTAAATTCAAGTATAATATTGCTCCAAGTCATAAGGTAATATTGTCCATGTTTTCCCGTTTCTTAAAATATATCAATTGATTAATAATATATCTGTTATACCTTTATATTATATATTTAATTCCTGTATTAAATAACAGATTAGTATAGCAAATAATTAAATATACGTATTATATATTATAAATAATCATATATTATATGTATATTAAATAATAAATGTTTGTACCTATAAGTAAAACATTTTACCCATTTCCTCAAATTTCAAATAAAAGAAATCATGTAAGTAACTAAGACATAAACAAACATTTTTTTTTCTATTAGTATTACACTGTACGTAATTTATAATGCGTCCGTTAACAAAGGTTAACGGTTATATTAAGTGTATCAAATATCAATACTCGAAGCCGATAAATTAGTAAATTGTCCAACACCAAATTTAATAATATTTTTTGCTTTTGTTTATACATATTTCAATGCGTGTGACGCGCGTTTGTCTCAAACGCCTAAGTTTTTAATAGAAAAATGTATACTTTTTAAGTAATATAAAAATACGTATAATAATTTAATTAATAATTATGATTAATATTGTTTAAGGTTAACAGGGCCCCATTTAATTGTTCTAAACTTTTTTGCTCATATTTCTCAATGCTCTGTGAAAGGTGCGGAACCGGTTTTCGCGTGACATTTCCATAGCGAACGAAACCGGGCGGCAAAACCCTAAACATTTTACTACAGCCGTCCATTGGAATCGTATTTGATTTACATGTTTACAAGTTCATTATGGTTTACTTACAGCTGCTGATGATTTTTATTTTGAATTAACGACCGAAAGCTTTTAAATGTTATTTTTTATGTTTCTCATATTATGGTGTATATACTATACACATATAATACCATTGTGTTATCATTCCAGTCATTGCAAACACGTGTAGGAGATTGTTCCGATCTTATTTGTTTTACTTATCTGTTTATTGAGAACATAATATTATACTGCAGCCTTAATGTACCATTTTAGCTTTATCTTACTAAACTAATGAAATTACGTTAATTATCGGCTTAATAGTATAACTAATATTGTTAAAGAATCTATAGATACTTTATACTTAGAAAAATTGAGTGTACAATTCTATTTTAATACATAATATTATATATTATATATATTTCAGAGATTTTTTTTTAAAATTAATTGTTCACATATCAAATTTTTTCTAACATCTAGCTATACAACGATTTTATACCAGTATAATGCTATTTAGCGTCCTCAGTAAATCATTAAATTGGCTTAAGGGTCTTCGTAACCGACACAATCGATACTAATAAATTATAAGTCAAGCTGTAAACTTTATTTCATATGAAATAAGAGTATATTTTGTTGAATAAATTAATATAATGATCATTTCTCGTGAATCAATACATTTTATTTTTAATACTATTTTGTTAGATATGGTATTTTTTAAAACAAATATTATTTATAGTTTTAAAAAGTCATCAATTTAACATTAGATATTGATGTTAATCATCTTTATTTTTCATTATGTCCAACTGTAATAACCTTATTCGTACTTATATTTATCTTTTCACATAAAATAAAAATGAATTATAATAAGTGGATCAAAACACTTACTTGTTTTTTAAAAGATTCTTATTCTAGCTTTAATGTATTTTATACGTTCTGTCGAATAAATACAATAGTCATACATTTTAAACCATTTTAGTGGCTTTCAAATTGTCGTTAGTAGTTTTTAAAAATAAATTAGAAAGCCCGAAGTTGTATTCGTAATAATAATTCATGAATAACAAGAAGGACGCTGGACCAGGATATTTGATATATGAATTGTTCCTTGAGGATTCATTCCCCCGACGGTCCTTTGGTTAATTGCGTGCAGAAAGCAACAAATTATCAACCATTTGTTTTACAAGCCCTAAACTACAAATTATTTGATCAAAAAAAATTAAATTTTATGTCGCTATGATATGCTGAACTCAGCAGCTGTTCATAAACTTGAGGAATATGAAAATCAGTACTGTAAACGGCGATGTAATGTGTAGGTATGTAGGTCACCCGAAAATATCAACAACATGCTTTATTATTGAATAATAACTGATATTGTGACATTTTATTTTCCAACCTCTATTCAATAAGCAAACAATAAACCAACATAATTTTTTTTTGTTAACTAAGCTAAAGTTTGGTGTACCAAGTTTGATAGCACTATATACAGCATGTATATATCTGTGTAACGGAGACGTTATTGTTGGGTATATACCTGCAGATTCATTTCTATATGTACGTACGTATGTACCTATATAATTGCGCGTCGTTGTGTATACAATGAGAACCGATATTTTATATTGCATTACGAGGAATTATAATAAGGATAATATTTCTATACCGACTTTTTAGTTTCACGGTGTTTCGTTTCATTAAACTAATATTATTTAAGTCTTATAATTCCGTATTATTTTTCCTTAATCTTTTAATTTTTTCAAATCTTGTAAACTCGTGCTTTTCTTAATGTTTTTTTTTGTGTGAATCTAAACATAATTTTATGCTTGTGTACATCATTATATAAAACCACAATCTTGATGCTGTGCGATGAAAAGTGTAGGTAGTTTACAATTTCAAGACTTTGTTTTTTAAAAATCGTATGCATAATAGTACGATGAAAAATGATTATAATTTATTCTTGAACGTTTATTGTATAGAGCGCATATAATGAGCACGGCATGTGCCCTTTGTGATCAAAGAAGAATGATCGCCTTTGTCGACGTTCTAATTTTTGTTTTTGGTAATTCATCTGAACCATTATTATTTCTGTGCTTATACGTACATATACCGTGGTTTTGACCGATAGAATATAATAATAATATTATGTTAGACGTTATAACTTATAACGACTCGACGCACGACGATGGCGACGACCGAAATAGAGAGAGACACTGCTGATTTGGACCCGATCCACTTCAGGATTTAATAATTTTCTCTTCACCTTTCTTTCTGCCAAAGTGTAAAATTCCATGCGTCCCTTTTACAGTTGTAAAATTTGACCACCGGCCATGAACTCGTGTTTCCCGCCATTGGCCGCTCTAACGCTGAAAGATAAACGTCGAAATTCCGCTTATTTGGAGACCACCGGAAATCAAACCAGTGGAAAACCTAACGTTATACAAGACATGGAAATGTTTTATATAAAGCAAATTGCTCATAATCTAAAGGTAAGAACCAAAAAGAATTTCCAAAAACATTTTAAGCATACATATTGTTCTATAGTAACAAAATTGCGTTAACGGTTTAACGTGCCTATTGAAAATATAATGTTGAAAATATATTTATTTCTTACATTTTACACATAATATGTAATACAATTAAGGTCTATTAAACGATACATACGATAATCATTTCAAATGCATGTACAAAAAGAGGGGAAAATAGGTAATCGCTCCGCTGAACAGTATTGAGTTAAATCACTGTAATAATGTAATGGATTTGATAAATTTGAATTAAATGATAAATCATTGCATAGATACGAAAAACGATTCTGAGCGAAGGCTATCAGTCAGACTATATCACAAAGTATATTTATTATTTTATGATATATTTATATTTGAGTAATTTATTTTACTGTTAATATTATAGTACCTAGGTTAAATTAGTTTTTTCCAAAAACATTGCATTTGAAAATTTTATTGTGTGTATATAATATAATAATTAATAATATACCGTGCTATGTTAAAAGTTTCAAGCATACCCACAAATAATATTTTTAAATTACAACAAAATATAACTACAATTGTTATTCTTTGGTTGAATATATTATTTTGGCTATACTTGAACGTTAAATGTCTAAAAAAAAAAATTTGCTTACATCTTTTTTGGTTTTAGTATGAACTATATATGAGTTGTTAAATTGTCAAACCTTTGACGAGTTTCGACAAAATGCTAACTTTAACTCTTATAAAAAACTTACAAGGAATTTTATTTTACATTTTCAAGGTTTTTGATTGAGCAAAATTTTTTTTATCCATATTTATTATGTAAAAATTAATACAAAAAAATCAAAAATGTTAAGTTTCTAAGTCTCAAAGAGAGTAAATATATTTTGAAAATTTTATCTTGTATAAAAAATGCTAATATAAACATATTCATTGAACATTTCAAGTATTTACATATTTGAGTTCCACCTAAAAAACAAAATAATTTTTTTCAAACTAGTTTTGCTCAAAAATGCTTGTTTTAAAAAAAAAATGTATTTTGATTAGTATTATACATTTTTTACTTATGAGTTATGACCTCCTATGCCCAAAAAATGATGACAGACAGTAAAAAAAACACATTGTAATAAATCAATACATTCATCGCTCCGCTTAGAATCTAAAATAATATATTAACAGCTAGTGAAGTATTATGAATGTATATAAATATGTGTATAATTTATAATCATTGTTATCATCATTTGCGAATTTTTTTCGCACGGTCGGTTATACATATAAATAATAATAAATAACTTTTAAAGGAAATGGTTAATGATAACGATTTTTAATAATACACATATTTTATCTACATAATACATATACACATGCATATATGTAATTTCTGTATCCCAAATAAATATAGTAAACCGTTGTTATATAAGTTTTTGCAAAAATTGTTCTATTTGGTGATAAAAATAAAATAATTCAAATCATATAGCAATTTAATTACTATCATAATTTATGGTTATATAACTTTAGAGGTTATTGTGTCAGTTCATAAGAATTCATCATATATACTGCCATAACTATTGAGCTCATGAATATCTAGTATACATAAAATTGTGATTCAAAGTAAATCAATCGAAATCCTTACATATTCACCGGCGTCTTGGTCCTTGTTCTGAGATATCCCTGGATAATATTACAATTCCTTCCTTTCTGCAATCGGTTAAATACTTAGGTCTTAGGTTATTGACCACCGTCGAACCCCGGCCACATCACATTAGAACCAAAATACTCGCTTCAAACACTTTTTAATTCTTTTCAAATAATTTGCGTATTTGTGCGACTTTTTTCAGAATTCTTTTTTATAGTCTGTTTTAATATGAAAGGAGATTTTTACGAACGGCCAGAAACTATACTGGGCCGATTTCAATGAAAGCTATGGCAATAGATTCCTTGAGACTCTGAAGATGTTTTAAGCTTCATTTTTTAACTCCTTTAAGTTGCAATAGGGTAAACTCGCACATGAATTTCGTTTTGGCTCACGAAAATCGAATAATTTTTTTGTTTTTATATCGCTAGGGTCGCTATTGGTTACAGAAATAAAATTAACAATTTATTTTTATATAAAAGTTTATAGACCAGTCGACCACGTTGCTATGGAATTTCCTTTTTTATATAAAATAAAATAAATGTATTTATTGTTTGTTATTTAAGGTTTACAACAAAAGGCGATGTCCTTATGTTTGTATCTTATATTCTCAAAGACTACTCGACCGATTTTGACAAATGTTTCAGAGGTTGTTCTTAGTGATATCAGGAATGTTTATAGAGAGTATAGGTTGAACCACGTTCGAAAATTTTCCAAGTGCTATATTATATCTCATATGAGTTAAATTAGTTCCAAAGCGGAGAGGTACACCGTTGCCGATTTGCCCGTGTATATTGAGGTTCATATTAAAACCGATACACTCCGATATAGCGACATATTTTATATTCGTTCATTTTCCCGGACAAAGTAGGATTGTACAGCATTAGTTATTGTGTATAATATTATATTATATTTATCAGAATTATCGTAAGTCGCAATCCTATTATATGCCATTTCTGCATTTAGGAATTTACAAATGATGACTGTATTTTTTACTGGGTATCTAATCTAGAATAATTGTTTCATAATAAAAATGTTTATCAATTTTTTATCGTCCATGTACTATGTAGTAATTATTACTAATTAACCAATATTCAAGTAAAAACATTACTGTATAAGATTATTATCGTTAAAGTCACTAATCGGTGATATTTGCACTTGTTCGGGTTCTATTTTTCTATAAACACAATGATTTAGAAACAAGGGTAATAATTTATAATTTAACCTATTATAAGACTTGTATATACTTTTTTTATCGCGTTTTTCTGCGTGATAAATCGGACGGTTGGTTATGCATACTTACCAAATAGCAGTGTTTTTTTTTATCTTAAATGTTTTTAAAAAACCGTACCCATGCTGTTGTTCGTATATTTCTCAAACTGCAAAAAAAAGATCATGGTTCTCGAAAACCAACAAAAACTTATGATGCGTATACCTCTTATAATAATAATGATACGACGAGTCTTCTCCGCGCTATATTTTTTTTATATTTTTATAATTAATTACGTGTTATATCTTTATTTTTTCGTCGTATACACCTCTCATCGTCTCCGCGTTTAGTGATCCGTTTTTTCTTCTTTTCGTTTGCGTCCACACTCCACGTGGGTACAGTCCGGCCAAATTCGCCATGCCCATACACATCGGCCGCAGAGTTCGTTAAATAATAATGGAAAAAAAACCCGTTATGATTCGACAAACCATTATTATTATTATTATTATTATTACGCTTCGTCGTCGTAGGTATATTATGTATAGTATTATTGTTATACATACGATCACACGAGTTGATCGCCACGGCCCCCGTGCGGACTCTGAAATATTATATACAATATACGTACAACGTAGGTATGCCTACCCATAATATGCCTGTATTATAATCGTCGTCCATCAACATACGCGCGATCGGCACAATAGGTTTCTGCGCTGGACAATGCGCCGCCGATTTTCCGGACGCCCGCGCCGCAGTATCATAGGTACCTCCGTACTCGCGTCCGTATTATAGTCAGTCACCTTAGCGATAAACTCTCGTGACCGGAATCTCCGGCGGCCAGCTCGCTGCAGCCGAATGCATATATTATTATTATTATTATTGTTGTTGTTGTTATTATCATTATGACACAAAGTGTTCCATCGCCGCGGGGCCCCGAGTTTATAATATTATACAGGGCGATTACTTTTTTACCGCGAATCGGCCAATTACGCGTAGAAAAATGTAAAATAGATGTATACCCATGTCTTCGTTATTTGATAAAAATGACTTGTTTAAGGCGTATAGCCTGATGGTTTTCGATAAAAGAATCGCCCTGTGGCCTGTGTATAGTAGGCGCACGTATTTAATTGTGTACCTTATATCGTATATTTTATACGATGTGTACAGTTTATTAGGTGCCATTAATTTCTATAATTTATTTTAAAATGTGCTCGGAATTATATTATTAAATGTACACAACGTGGTCCGCGAACAAACCGTTATTATTATTATTAAGTATTATATTGGACTTAGTGTACCTATATATTCGATTTCCGTAACCGTTAATTAATACCTCCAAATAATATAGTTTTCCCGCTCAAGTCTCTGCTGCACCGTTATCGCATTAGTATATAATATATATTACTTTAATAGTATAACCTATTTACTACGCCACACGATGCTCCTGCATGTATAGATATTATTAAATTTATATTGGGCGCAAATAAATTTTTTTCTACTTTTTTTTTGTGCGTGACACGGCGTTAACCGAGTTTTCAAAATGTATCACTCGTACTTACGTATGTATTATACACCTTGTTGTTATATATAAAATAATTAAAACCATAAAATTAGTATCGAGAAGAAAGTATACATCATGCATACTGTGTTTGTATATATACATTGTAAATAATTTACAGATATACATATACACACATAGGTATATATTTTTTTTACAACGTTAAGACACGCTGCAGTCATTCATTATGTTCGAATAATATTAAAAACAGGAAACTATATAGTGGCACCATCGTAATAACCGGTATTGAATATGTGGCAAAATATTATATATGTAATATAGTCACGCTAATAAAATATTTGATAAGAAATTTTTTTCCACATCATATCCGATCACAAAAGCGGTTAAAATTAAATGTAATCAAAAGTAAAAACGAAGATATTCACAAATACCTGCCTAACCTATACAGTGACATTATAGTAATATTTTTGTGAAATTCTACTTTTACTTAAGTAAAAACTAAACTCTCGAGGCAATTACTCGTGAGTTATTATGAGTAATAACTTAACTACCAACTTACAATAGTTATAATTAATTATCAACCTAACCTAGCTGATTGTAGATGTGTTTGATGATTTTAATGGTATATATAACGTATTATTTAAAGTTTAAACACTATATAAATTATGGATGTGCAAATTTTATTTCTAATTTATCGCTAAGTCTTCTGTATATCGTATTTAAACGTTAAATATGTTTTAATTTTATTGTCGATAACATTTAATAACTTCAGAATTAATAATATCCATAAATATATAACTTATGTATTAGGTATGTCAAATATTTATTTTTACTGTTTATTACAAAATGTTAACACTTAACATTACATAATGCATAATATTTGCGATCGTAATTTTTTTTTGTCGGTAGCTACAATAACGTATTTAAACGATAAAAAATTCTAATGGCCTAATAATATTATAACAATGTGTCGTTGGTATTCATTTTATAGATATCAATTACTCATCTAGAAATCATAACTTATTTCTTTACACGTTTCTGTTATATCCGCAGTCTCGCCGCCGATTTTTACAATACTTTCCATTTGAGTTACACATGCAATGCACAAAGTCTGAGGACTGAGATTGCATTCACCCACGTCCAATTGTAATACCATCTATTGTGCCGAATTATGTGTAATATACTCTTAATCGATGAAGAAATTATACACGCGTATGAGCTAAATCGTATGATCCTGTTACGTCTAGCTAAGATGTAGATTCCTCTTTTTAATTTTCTATAGATTTTTTTTTAAATGGTTAAAAATTAAAAATATACTTTTTAATTATTCTTCAACTCTGTGGTAATTTAATAACAGATTTTGTGCGATTAAATAATACAATTAGATGATAATAGAATTTGCTTCATTGAGTGCGCGCATGTTAAGGAATAATTATTGTATCTACTATAAATTTGTGTGGACCGTTTCGGAACCATCTCCGCTTGTATGTAATTATTATTATAACACACTCGTTCGCATTAATTAATCAAAAAATAACTGATGTTGGTGAGTCACTTGTGGCATATTGCCCAGTCACAGTTACATTGGTAGACATCGAATGAGCATAGACGCAATGGAAAAACATACATCTACTCTATAGACGAAAAAAAACAAATAGTAACAATTCTAAAAGTACTATTTTGTCTCCTATTACAAATTCTAATTTCCGTTTTGTTCAAAAATATATGCACGTGTCATCAATAATTTCATTATTGAACCTTTGACTGCTTTATCAATTTGTATGCGTTGTCTGCGCGTGGACAAAAAACTTTGCATCTGACACGTTTTCCTAATATTATTTTACTGTTATTGCGATCTATATTCAAGTCGACGGGCAATTGATGGTAAATAAATTTGTTTACTATTTCATTTTTCTCATATTCATTACTTTTTCTATATGAATAACTTCAATGTATGTCAATTATTTTCAACCTAAATAGGTACATATATAAATATTGTTTTCAGTAATTTTTTTAAGTACTGTTAAGAAATTAAGCATACCTAGGTTTATGTGTTATATTCAGTTAAAGTACCTAATCTAATAATAAAATAAATGAACTATTAAATTTATATACGTTTAAATGATTCATCATTAATTTATTGTTATTATATTTTTCAGACACCGAATAAATAACACATTTGTTTAGTAAACTGTTTTCCCTCTTATTTTAAAGTGAACTATGATCATATAGATAAAGTTAAATGTTTTAATATAGTTATTTGAATAACAAACGAAAGTAAATCAGAGTTAATTAAAATATTTTATATAATTCCATATTACAGATGCAGTAAGTAGGTATATAAATATTGAATCTTAAAAAAAATAATAATTAGGTTTAATTAAATGTAATTAAATAATTTGAATACATTTATAATCTTCAAACGAATTTGGTGTTGAACCCGAATAAAAACACTATTAGATGATCATGACACAAACACAATTCACCAATTGCAGTTAGCAACTATTAAGTGTGCCAATTATATGTAGTTTAAAGTAATTTGATTTTTTCTGTTCTTCTAAATACATTATATGCTAGAAACATGTCAGTTATTCTATTAAGATAACCTCCATAGTATAATAATTTATATTACAAACTAACCAGGATCCAGCCATAAAATCATAAATGCGAAGGACTATTTTTTTAAAGTGATGCGTACTTGGAAGACAACAAATGTTGCGCTGGAATCCTTTAAATAATTTATTATTTGTCGTTCTCTTTATCTATTTAAAAACAAGGGGGAAAAATTGAAAATTTTTATGGTTTTTTTCTCGTTACACTTCTCAATGGATTTAACTGTGTATAGTTTATAAAATGCCACCCTTCTATTTTTTTTCAAGTAGACTCGTGGTGTCACACGTGTTTTGAGTTTTAATCATCTGCGTACCTACATACAAAGAGCCCACAGATGTTATTGTAGACACGTGCCTATAGACGATACAGGATATTGGTGTCGGCGCTTTAACTTCCTGTAACCATATATTCATCTTATTCCTGGACCACCCTATGCTTGCGGGATGTTCGCTAAAATACGGGAATATTGTTTGTACACGTACATATTTACTGTACATTTTTTCCCCTGGAATATTATAATAAATGTATCATCCCAATTTTAATTATAAATTAATATTGTTAAAAACCCGTTGTATATTCGAGATTGTAAATGCCAATTAAAAAATATCTCATATTTTTGATATTGGTGTTAAATTTTGTTATTTAATTGTTTTTTTTTCTAATTTAGTTTTATCCACTGATAGGCTGATAGGTATTATGTATTAGAGTAAAATGAAATCTATTCCTTCATTTTGAAATCAAATCTTTTTTATGTATCAATTTTTGAAAATAATATACACCTAGTACAAATTATTAAAATAATTGCAGTAATATATTAAGTCTTAAGTTATAACCTGATTATAACAAGGTATACTTATTACTTATGTGTTATAAACAGTTTATTTATGTGCCTAATAAAAATATTAGGTCATTTTAACTATTAGTTCCCTTATAATAATGTTATTTTGTATACTTAAATTATATAGGATATAATACATTTAATTTCACTCTGTAAATTCTGCATATTTTTACACTACAATTGTTTTCAATATGCATGTTATTGTTACACACACGCACAAATATATATAAATTTGTTTAGCCTCAGTTGTGTCCATTGGAAGTGACTATTTGTTATACACTTGTGACCTATAATTGGTTACATATCTATGTAATACGAGTAAAATATTTTAAGTTATGTAGGTATATGAAAATAGCCTTTAGTTTAATAGTATCAACTATTAACAGCTAACTTCCTACTCTGACCTTTTCGTTATATGTACGAAAATATACACTGTATACAGTTGAATTTTATCCTCGACAATTTGTATTCGTTGCAGTATACAACTATATATCCTTTGACCTTTAACGAACGCGCGGTACTATTTCTACTTACCAACACTGCGCATAATATGTTATGTATCGTGGTAGACCAGCCGACGTCAACGTATTTTTTTTATAATACATATCATATATGTACTACGGTGCTTACATAATACATTAATATATCAATGGTCATTGCGTGATTGCTGTGTTTTCTTATTGTATCTCGGGATCGTAGTATATTCACCCTTTTGAGGATATATTTAATAACATATTATGCTTTTTTTCGATTTACTAAATATGAGCCTCCTACATATATTTACTTGAAGTAGGTATGCTAAAAAAACATCACGTAGAAATCATTGAAATCAAGTTATAAAATGGTTTTGTGTAATCGAACCTGGAAATTCAGAAATTGTTTTTTTTGCACACGCTATTCGTGTTTTTTTTTATTCGTTTTCAACCTATTAAAACTAGTATGATGTTACTGTGATTATGTTTATTTATGGTGACATAAAAACGTTGTTTAAAAATTGGCTTGACACAAATCTTTAGATACGCAGTTTTTTTTTATCACCCATTTAAACTATAACCGTGCGATGTATGTATTTGGTTTATTATTATGTCTTATGAGTTATGACTACATAGAAACTTTCCGTAACCCGGAACGCATATTATAGATGAGGTGAATTATATGAATATTATGTTTCGCTATATATCGACGCCGCGCAGCGTTGATTATTACTCCATATTTTGTTAGGTTTATTGCACGTGTTCGCTAATTTATTTTCTATATAATATACATAATTTGGGTGATTTATTTTTGTTACTCCGAGCAGGACTACGAATTGGAACAAAAAATGGAATTCGAGATGAAAATGCGTGAGGGTACGACACGACTCCTCGCCGCCTGCAAACATCAAACGCAATCGTTGCAAGCCGCTAAAAGCCTGTTAACGTCTAACGAAAGGATGACCGCTTACATCGCCGAATTGCACCGAAAGAGCCGAGAACCCCCACAGTGAGTATTGAATGCAGGGATGCCATATGAAAGAAAAAAATATATATACAGGGTGATTCGCCGCAAGCATGCTCACTCCCCATTTTTTTTTATTTTATAATACATTTATTCAAATTCTGATTTTTGGAATTTTTAAATATACTTATAAAGACCATATTTTCAGATTCTCGGGATTTTTTGTGAGACTGAAGGATATCCGGTTGTGATACAAACTTATGTTTTTAAAATGAGACCCCCCCCCTTTACCATAAATTATTCAGTGTACCTATAATTTTTTTGAAATTTTAAAATGTACTTAATTCAAAATTTGAATGAGTTGTTTTTCAGTTACCTATTAAAATGTTTAAACTTAGGACAATGTGCTTAAAAACGGTATTACAAAAGTATAAAATATATGTTTATTAGATTTAGTATTTATTTTACTTAGACCATTTTTATAAATTATTATAAATATTGATAGATTAATATTAATTACTAAAATTTAAAAAATGTCCATATAGCCCCCAAATATTTTAAACCCATAGCATGGACCTATTGTTCTTAGTAGTTAGTATACAAAGTTAAATAACTCAAAAACTATTCCTTCGAATTTTGATTTTGAAGAGTCAACGTTTTCAGAAAAATTGTCTGCTTAATAATTTTCAGTAAAAAATGGGGCTTCTCATTCGAAAAACAGAATTTTGTATCTCCACAGGGCACTCCTTAAGTAGTACAAAAAATGTCAAGAATTTGAAAAAATGTATTATTAAATGAAAAATGAGGGTGAGCAATGAGTATGTTTATTGTGAATCGCCCTGTTCTATCATAACATCGACGAGAAACGATCGTAAAGTGAACAACCTAACGGTTTTCTGTATTTTTTTTTTCTATAGAATTGGATGGAACGGCGGCAAGGCTCGGGTGTCACTTTCGGACTTGCGACTCCCTTTGATGTGGCGGGACACGGACCATTTCAAGAATAAAGGCGACTACCGGCGATACGCAGTGTTCTGTTTGGCTAAAATCGGTACGCAACTGTATGACACCAGCCTCATGTTCCCGGTGGACAGATCAATGACCGACGTAACGTTCAACGACGTATTGCTCTTGTAAGTAACGCGTCTCAAAAATGCTTAAACAATTTTTGTCTAATTTTTTTATTTTACCTCTGCAGTGAAAACGTCGGGCCTGATTTCAAACTCGACCTAGAAGTATACGCTCATGTATTGCGCGACGACTTTTCGATTGCGAGCACGCCGAGGAAAATCAAGAACACGTTGCACAGTTCCATAAGCCGCACGGTTGGTAAAAAGTTGGCTGCCACGTTGAGAGACGAACTGAATAGCGGTAAAATGTAAGTTTCGAACATTAAACGTGCACATAATATTGTACAGACGTTTTATTTTTGAATATTTAATCTAATTATAAAACATTTTCAGCGGACCTAATTTTGAACTAATGGCATCAGCCAAACTGACTTTAGAAGAAGTGGATGACCGAGTACATACACACGATATGAAAATCGAGAGTACTCGTAAGTAAAACAAAACAACATCATAAAGATAATATGTATAATATTTTTGATGACTAATAATATGGTTTTATGATTTTATGCCAGCAGAAAACCGTAATAATCAATTACCACTATTTGGTCATTTTTGTTGTCGGTTGGCTGCACAGCCCCAGTGTATATCGTCTCCGGTATATTCAGGTTGTGTACGGCCACGAGACGAATCGTCTTCCTCGTGGGCCAACCTCCAAGCATTTGAACTATCTGTATGGTCAACAGCAGAAGAAGCAAAGTCTCAACCACCCCAGAAAACATTTCGTGTTGATAAGGTAATATATAGATAATACTTTAATGAAAGTGATTGAATTAGAAGTAATTTTTGGGCAAAAAGCCAATGACTATGATTGACCGACAATTAAAGTGTATAAAGATAACATCTATAATTTAAAATTGATACATTTCATTAATTATACATTGTTTAAATTTGCAGGGCTTTGCACCTGAATGATTAATTTGTGTTTTCAGTGTTCATTACACACTGAATTAAAAAATGTAAACAACATTCTGGCACTCATACCCTTTATTATATTATTCTGATATTTAATTTCACTGTCCATGATTAATTTTGCTTATTTTATTTATTTCAAATTATTATTATATTACGAGTATATTAACTCCTAAAGAGCCTACATAATACAGGTATTCACAAATTCAATCAAAGTATATTTATTGAAATTTATCAGTTTTAATTTTAATTATCTGTTATTTATAAATTTTTTGCCCAACAATTAGTGACAAGTGTAAACTAATACTGTAATATAAATATTTTGTTTTGTTTCATTTAGAATACAGTAATTCGAGCGCTAAAGACCAATAATGAAATTGAAATATCCAACGAATCTGAAAAGCGAACAGTATCATTTATATTTTTCGTTGAAAATGGTGAAGAGAAGGGCAATTGGCTAAAATATTTAGTACAACATACCAAAGAACATTACAAGTAAGGTGTATTCAGATGGCCACAATATGATCTTTAAATTTAATGTATTTTTTTTTAAGATGGAAAAAAGCAGCTGAAAATGTCATGGAAGTACAGTTGTTAGAAACTAACAGGCATTCATTTGTTAAACCAGAGCGACAAGGATCACTTTATGATGAAACTCCATTGTTTGGTAAACTTACTCAACAAATTTAATATAATTTTTGTTTAATACTTATATTGTTCGAGTAGAATGTAGATAATGAAATGTTTAAAATTATGTAGTATAAATGTTTGACCTAATATTTATAATTTTAAGTGTTCATGATATTTTCAATACCTACTTATAAATGTATTAATTCATTTGATTTAAAAAATACAAAATATATTAAATTTATATTTTATACATTAAAATCATTTGATGAAATCAAATAAAATGTTTGCTATATCATAACTAGACGTTTCATGATAAACATTATTTTATTATTCTTAAAGAACTCTGTAAAATTATTCAATCTTCTATGTTTAGAATCTTTCGACAAGAGCAGTCACGATAAGAACAGGCCTACTGTAATGGATATGTTTACCAATGGAGGCCAAGTGTCTACTACCAGTCTTAGCTCATGCTCATCCACTGGTTCTATGTCTCATAATCTACGCTCAAACTCTTCCTCATCATCATCATCAACTGTGAGCAGTAGTGGAACCCAACGTCGATCGCATTGGCCGTTTTCTAGGAAAACGTGATTAGCACACTAAATTTCTATTTCTTTACTATGATGTACATACTGGAGTGGGCTACACCTTATTGAAATTCCTAGTTTTATACCCTTATTTACCATTTTTGTACCTGCTTAATGTTAAATTTTAAAAGTGCTTAATTCTAATAGTTGTATTATCATTATTCATTTTTATCTATTTTGTACCTATTCCTATGTGTACCATTTCACTGATTTCCATTTTATTTTTAAAGCATATTTTAATTTGAAGTATAGCCCTCTCTTATCAATGTGTCTTATAAGAGACTTATAACAATAGTATTAAATTTAACTGTATAAAATGAAATCTTATTTTTATTATTAGAATTATAAAATAAGAATTGCTTTTGTATTTATTATTGATTATTATCATTATTTGATAATAACATGATAAACGTTATATTTCAAATGTGTCCCATTCATCACTATAATATGTCCTGTTTTGTATGCTAAGTTAATTCTAAAGCTTTTATATTAAATTCAAATATAATTTGAAAGTATTAATGTAATAATAATAATAATGAGTAATGATTATGTTTTTGTACTGACTGATTGTTAAAATCGTGTCAAGTATGTATAAATTAGTAGTTCATATTTTTTAAGGCTGTACATTCTTATACCTTGTGTATACATACAAGGACATTAAATATATTTTTATTGACATAAAATTCTAGTGTTATATCAAATATTATTCAATTAAATCCAGACATACAACGGGTGGGATTCGGAGAAAGTCTGTGTTTGCTATACAAATACATACAATATGTCCACAATTACGTCAAGATCTTTAAATCAATAACTTCCTAGTTCTAGAGTCATCGGTAAATAAATAGAAAATATCAACCATTAGAATAAAAACACATGGTTAGATAACATTGGTAAATCCGTGATGTGTAATCTTGCCTACCACGTAATTATTTGGTGGCTTGTAGTGTACGAACGGATGCTTACCAGAGCTACTATGCCATTATGGTATTGAATATTAATATATTTTTATGTAATAATGATCGTGAATAACTTGAGTTTATTAATCTCAATGTATAACAAGGAGTTTATTAACCTCAATTGATTGATGTATCAAAGTTATAATGCCCATTGGTTACGGTCCCATGGAGTATAGTCCTACATTTTACGACCATGACCATGAGTACTAAACAGTACAATATCAATGATGGTAATGCTAAATTTATTATAATTCATTCAAAATATTTTTTCAATTTACTATTATATATTTATTAAGTATTAATATATTTTATTACATATTGTATTAGAAAAATATATGATATTAATGTAATATTTATTTATTAAAAATTTGTTTCAGGGCATTCATTTGTTTGATCATAATTTTTAATCATACATAAATTGTATAAGCGTCACTATAAATAAAAATATAAATGGGAAATTTCCTGAAAAATATTCATAATTAAAAAACCATGAATATATAAAATAATTGAGTCAAACTAAAAAAAAGAATTTTAAATTATTACTTTACCAATATAACAATGTCCAATGGACAAATGACCAATACCAATAAATAAATTCAAGAAAAATTTAAAAAATATATTTTTAATTTTTATATTACATGCATTTTACATTATTAAATTGTTTATTTTATACCAATTGGCATAATTAATATCACCATTTGTGCAAATGCCTGTATAAATAGATAAATAAATAATGTTTGGTCACACATTTTCGTTTCGATATGATTATTATTATTATTTTGTTTTTTTATATAGCTATACAAATTGTATGGTACATATTTTTTTTTATACATTTTAAATGTGATTAGACTAGCACGGATGAAACTGCATTGACAGCTATATATTTCTAAGAATATTTTAATTTTTCTATTTTTAATATATTATTATATTAGTAGTTAGGTATGTTGAACTTTTTTTGCTAAAAGCATCGCAACTTATTATTATAATATAATATTATATTAGATATTAATATGCCTTTGAAGTCAATACCATCACGAACCGTAGAACGGCATAAATATAGGTTCATGGTGTAAATAGCTTAAAATTAATCCAAATATTTTGAAAATTGTATTGTGATTAGAAAATAATAATAAACATAATACTATATAATAGTATAGGTAAAGTATCAAATCCTTTGAACTATTAATACGTGTATGCATAATATACATTATATATTATAATATTATACGAGTATTCGTGATCAGTGTATAAGCCATGCCATGTAATTTACACAACTCAAACATATAATTATGCTCTTCTTTGCCAAAGTCAATCCATATATCTACCGATTTAAATACATTTTATTACTTCAAACACCAAAACTTAGAGTTTAATTACCTATTACATTAAACTGGTCAGAAAATATTTTAAGGTTGATTTACCTGTATAGTATGCTGGTTATATGCCTAACTTGGCAACGTTATCCCTTGGAATAACGATCCAACTATTTACATTGCATATTATTGGTATGCTGAGGAAAGCACACAAACGGACAGTGCCACTGCAGTTGAAGATGGCAATGACATTTACTCTTACATAAAAAATAATCACAAATATATTTTTAACAATTGTGGTTTCAGTATTCAGTATTTCAGTACCTTGGGAGCTCGAAATAATGTAATTATTTTTTTCCTGCACTTGCACTAGCTTATTTTGATTTACAAATTTTTGTACAAAACACTTATTTAGTATTTTTAATTAATTGTTTTAGTTTTAGATATTTGAAAAAAATAGTATATTTGTATTAATTTGTATTATATATTATTCGGTCAGTCAACAGTAAATAATAAACTTTTAAATACACAGTCATAGTTTCTTCAATCCTACTAAATTGCAATCAATTTCGGGGGGCGATTTTGTTTTTAAATACTGTATATTTTGACTGGAAGTCTATATTTATATGTTTATTTTATTGAATATATGCCAATGTACTACATTTTTATTTATATCGACTTGCATATGAATGATAATATTTTTGAATACAATATTTAAAGTTTATAGATAGTTTTTAATGTAGGTATACAGTTTTAGGCGGGTAAAAGTTTAAAGTCGTCTGCTTAGTCTTTATTTTATCCGCTAAAAGCGCTATAGTTTTAAAACAGATGTTTGATAGTTTCATATCAAGGCTATAGATGTAATATAGATATTTAATATTTATGTAGCCTTACAACCGGTGATATATATCTACTATCTAGTATCTACCTTGAATCCTTGATGCTCGATGATCGATGTAGACTTCTTGAAAAAAGTGGTACAATTTTTAACGGCTCAAATTTATTGAACATGAATACCCCGAGGCTCCAGGCTTCGCCACTTTACTCGAACGCTAGTTATAGTCATTATTTGCTTCTACTATATACCTATAGTAGTATAGTACCTACCTATTCTAGGCAGAACTGTTGTATAATTAATAAAAATATAAAATAATACTTAAAACAGTTAAGACTTATTATTTGTCATTTGATATTCTTAAATCGTGGTGTGAATTTAGTATTTATCATTTGGTAATAATTGGTGATGTACTGATGTAATGTATTTACTATTTGAATTCTGTTTTTATCATCCCAAATTTTCGACATTCGCGTTCAATATTATTTACTGTTTGGGTTGCTCTGATTCAATCACAGCCCTTGATGTCAGCTCAAAAATCTGGGATTTGGTCGTATGTGCATTTATTTCACATATAAATGGTATGCATCTAAACTTAATAGACGCGTGTACATTTTTTAACGTAAATAAGTAAATCACGATCAACGCACATGTTTTAGTATATTGTTGCTAGGTCTATCAATGAAGGAGGAACGATTGTTACAATGGGGCAATTGCAAAGAATAAACGAATTTCACAGACTATACCTGTGTGCTACTCCGTTTTAGGGATAAAAAAAATTACAAAATTTTAATATATGAAAAAAAAATTGACAGGGGGAAAGGGCACCCAAAGGTAATTTTGTTTTAAAAAGCAAAAAAAAAATTCAAAATAATTTTACAGGTATAGAAAAGAGAATGTGACTGCAGTCTAATTTTCAGATTCTTAATAACAAAAAATTAAACGAAAAATACATTTTACCTAGATGGCTATATTACCTACATTTTTACCTTATAATCTATAAACCTTGGTTGAACCCGGGTTGACGGCTTAAAAAGTCTTGATAAGCATGTTTGTGATAATTTTGTATGTAATACGTTATCAATATTCAAAATTTGGTCATACTGCGCCTTTCAAAACTCAAAAAAACTGACAAAGCAACAACCGAATATTATATTATTATATATAAATGTATACTAGTTATTATTTAGATTTTAGAGTATTTTAGACCTAATAATAATGTCACTTACATAATTAGTTTAATTACATTTTACAATTTACTTTAATACAGATTTATAGTGTTGTCACTTGACACTTATCACTAATTTTCTCTTTACACAAATACACTATACACAGTATTCCTTTAAAGTAAATATATTTTTCAAGAATGGAAATTAGCGATCCGTATTTAAAGTACAAGTTTATTGTGAAGAAATGGGAAAATGAGTTTATCAAGACCAACAGTCGCAACCCCATAAAGGTAATAACTACAGTTAAATTATACAATTTTAAATATAAAAATTTGTTGAAATTAAAAAAAAATCCTTTCATTTTAGGACGATATAAAGTTAGCTGAACAAAAAGTGCGATATGCTTACAAAATGTACTGGCAAATTAAAACTTCTTTACTAGAGAAAACTTTGATTGGTGAATTAGATGATGCAGATGATTCCACAATTGATGAAACATTATTTCTCAGCAATATTAGTGATCAGACACAAGCAAACAAACCAATTAATGATGACCAATCTTTTGATACTATTAAGCCATCAGTATGGGGTAAACATTTGAATAATAAGTCCAAGTCTGAAACACCAACTTTAGTTAAACCAACTGAAAACAGCATTTCTGTAAAATTTTCTAAGAAATTATTTGACGGTTGTGATTTTAAAAAAAGAAATCCTCGAAAAAGTATTGTAAAAAAGAAAACTAGTGAACTTGATTCCTCTCAAAATATGCCGGACTCTATTACCAATATCACATCTAATGATTCTAACACACAAGAGGACAGCGCATTTCATGACGATTCTAATTTATCTGTTATCGTTGCAGATTCTAATATATTAATAAACAGTACAATTCAAATATCTAATATTTCTAGTTATGCACCACAACCTCTAAGCTTACTGCAAAAATCAACAAATAGTTTTGAAGCATCTTCAAAAATGATGACAGTAAATCGAAAGTTAGATGAAGGTTGGTTGGAAAGATGTAATGAAAATAATTCTAAAATAACTAATTCAAACATTATTCAGCCGAATTTAAAACAAACAAAAGAAATTGAAAGTGATACAGATGTTGTCTATGAAAGTGATAATGAAACACAAGATATTCCACTATATTCATCTCAAAGAATTAAAGCTCAAGAATTTAGTGATAGTCAAAATAGTATTAATCAGGAAACTCAAGTAGAGAATAAAGAAATTTCAAGAAGCTCCAAAAAACGTTACAATTCTGATGAAGAATTTGAAGAATGTTCAATACAATCAAAAGTATCTAAAACTCACGACCACGGCAGTGTTAAGTTATCAACTAAAGACAGTCGAAAAAAAGTAATGTTAGAAGCAAAAATTTCTAGTGGTAAAGCTAGTGAAAACTTTGTAAAATTAGATATGAAAAGAAAAATTTATAGCCGTGGCAAACGATCTGTTAAAACTACTACTTACAAAAAAAAACAGTGGAAAAATAGAAAGAAAGAACTAGGTGGAGATTTTTCAGCCACAGATAGAACAACATTATTAAAATGTTTTAAATGTGGTGATATTGGGCATTATTCAAAGAATTGTAACAAAAGTAAGTGTTGATATTGGACATTAGTTTAAGGTTATGTGTATTATGTTCAAGTATAAAATTGAATTATTAATTTTTTTTTTTATTTAGGTAATGAATTAATTCCTTTAGAAGAAATTGGTGAAGAAGACAGTCCATATCTAACTCTAGAAGAAGCAGAACAATTAGCTCTTGAAAAAAAAGAAAAAGCTCATTGTAAGAAATGGGCTCGAGAATCAAAAGATGAGGTACCTAAATTATTTAAAATGAAAAACAAATTTAAACTTTGTATAGGTACTAATTATAATATATTTTTTTTAGAACAATTCATTAGAGTATTCTCCAATATTAGAAGAGAAGTCAGAAAATATTTCTCCTGTTTATCAACTTCTTGAAGATAATTCTATTATTGGTATTTATTTTTATTTATATAATATATTTTTTGATCTTTTTACATAATGTTATTTTATTAAATAATATCAGACACTCCAGATGAAGTATTCGAAGTCTTAAAACTATTTGGTCATACCAAATTTCGTCCAGGTCAAGAAAAAGCAATAATGAGAATTCTCTCTGGTCTTTCAACTCTAGTCACATTATCAACAGGTTCTGGAAAATCACTGTGTTACCAATTACCAGCATATCTGTTTAGTAAAAAATCCAAATGTATCACATTAGTAATTTCTCCTCTCATATCATTGATGGAAGACCAAGTAATTTTTAATCAAATAATTTTTAAGTTAATAATTTTTTAAACGTAAAAACCTGTTTAAGGTTGGTGGAATAAGCGCAGTAAATATAGCATGTTTGCATAATAATCAAACACCAAAAGAACGGGATATTATTATGGAAAAACTAACTAATGGAGAGTTATCAATACTTTTACTATCACCTGAGGCTGTTGTTTCTGGTTTTAATACAGAGTGGTTATCGAAACTTCCTCCTATTGCATTTGTGTGTTTAGATGAAGCACATTGTCTTTCTCAGTGGTCTCATAATTTTAGACCATCATATCTTATGATTTGTCAAGTACTATAAATTAAAAATATAAATTATATTTTAAGTTATTATTAACATTTCTATTTTAGGTATTAAGAGAAAAATTTGGTGTTAAAACATTTTTGGGTTTAACTGCGACGGCAACTATTTCAACGGTTTCAAGTATTGCTAGTGAATTGATGTTGGATGATGATCCCAATTCGATTATTAAAGATACTCCTTTACCCGATAATCTCATGTTGAGTGTGTCGAGAGATAAAGATCGGGATAAAGCCTTAATCAACTTATTGAATGGAAATCGTTTCAAAAATTGTAGCTCAATAATTATTTATTGTATTAGACGAGAAGAATGTGAACGAATTGCTTCATTTATTAGAACTACTTTTCAGGTGATATTTTATTTATAAATTTATAATTTTTGAATGATTATTTAAAGGAAACAGTGTTTTATATATGTGTTAATTAGTCACAACATACTTCTACTGGTAAACGTGGTCAGTTATCACAAATTTGTGAGCCATATCATGCAGGATTAACTGCAGCCAAGAGGAAACGTACACAAAAGTATTTTATGGATGGTAATGAAAATCAGATATTAATTTGTAAACAAATAATTATAATAATTATTGTTATTATGTAGGTCAACTCAAAATTGTTGTGGCTACTGTTGCTTTTGGCATGGGAATAAACAAGGCTGATCTGCAGGGTATTATACATTATAACATGGCCAAAAGCTTAGAAAGTTATGTGCAAGAAATTGGTCGTGCCGGGCGTGATGGAAATGTGGCCCATTGTCATCTGTTTTTGGAATCTGAAGTAAAATTTCTATTTCATTATTCTTTTATTAATAAATTTAAAAAACATTAATGTTATTTAAGGGAAATGATATTGCTGAATTAAGTCGTCATATATACTCAAATTCTGTTGACCGTGCATCCATTCGAAAATTACTTGAAAGAGTGTTTGTAGAGTGTCAATGTAAAGAAAAAGAATGCACTAAACATGAAGTAGTCTTTGAAGTAGAAGATACAGTTTCCATTTTAGATATGAAACAAGAAAATATTCAAACACTTTTATGTTATCTTGAATTAAATACTAAGAAATTGGTAAAAAATTTGCCGTTATCTTATATCCGTTGCAAAATAACAAGTTATAAAGGACCATTATTTTTAAAACAATTATCAAAAACTGTAAGTAAAATTTTCATCAAAAATACCTACCATTAAAATTCAAATAAATATACTAATATTTAAATAATTACATACATATATTTAGTGCCCACCTCTTGCTGTTGCTTATGCCCTGAAAAAAAGTTCTGAAAAACCATCAAATCAAGTTGAGTTTTCAATTTTCAAAGTAGCTTCTGCTATAGGATGGGACAGCGGTATTGTTAAAAAAGAACTAAAAAACTTGGAATGGTCAAACAGTAAGTTTTTATCCATCTTATGCAGTAGCACCAAACTTTATAAAAAAAAAATGCTATTGTGGAGTAAACAAATTTTATTCAACCATCTACCCACAACTATTGTCTATTGTGAGGCATAGTAGACCTATAGTAACTATAACCACCTACCAAATTACAGGTCTTGTTTTAACATCTGTTGGTGGGGCTCACGACCACTGGTCGTATGTACCTTATTTAAGCGTAAAATCAAATAATATTAAACTGGTAAACATTTAAAAAATGCCCTCCCTCTTCCATATTTTAATTCTCGATTTCTCGAATCGCGCCTGCAGAAGTTATATTGTGTTTGAAATTTGTTTTTTTAAATTATATTACAAAATATTTAATGTGTTTATTTTTGTAGCCAATGGAAAGTTTCAAAAAAGTGGCGTTGGGGTCGAGTTTTCTTGTCTAGGCTTTAGAGTATTAGCCCCAGGCAATATGGATACAGAACAATTAGATTCAACTCTTTGCAATTTATATAGTTTATCACATCAACAAGAAACTAAGTCACTCTCTGAATTACAAAATTGTTTTGATACATTTATGAGGTACAGTAGATATTAAATTGTTACTTTTATTAATATTTGTTATCTTTATAGATTTATCTTTTGTCTAGGTCTTCAACACCTACTTCTATTGAATGTTGTGATGAGATCAATAAAGAATTATGTGAAAAACTAAAGAGTTCTGTTAGGGAATACTTTACTGTTGACAATTTATCAATGCTCATTCAAATACCTCATGTATGTTATTTTATCTCATAATTAGATGTATGAATTTACTTTAATTGAATATTATTATTTTAGGAAGAAATAGTTTTAAATAATACAGATGAAACCCGAATTGCATCTGATGTTAACCGTATATTCAATAGTTACATTGATTGTAAGTTTACTGCTCGAGCTATAGCGAGAATATTTCATGGTGTTGAAAGTCCTAACTACCCGGCATATGTTTGGGGACGATCTCCATTTTGGCGTATTCATATAAAAAAAAATTTTAATGCTGTATGTAAAATTGCTCAGAAACAAATAATTTCTAATTTAAGAAAATAACTTTTGTATTTGTATTGTTTTAAGTTTCATAATTTATTTTGTAAGTTTCAAAACTTTAAATTTTTACAAATATTTAGAGATATATTTATATTATGAATTAAAATGTTTTAAAATTATAATAATTATTAAAATAATATAACAACATAGTAGACGCAGACTAGCAATAGTTGTTCAGTATTCATACTCAAACTTCAATGACACCATTTTTAATGAGTTATTTCATTATTGGCCAACATTCAACATATTGTAGTGATAGAGCTGAGGAACTCACTGGCTGGACTTAAGAAGCTATATTGATGTGTATTATAATATAGATTATAAATGTAATTGTGTATATATAAATTGTACATTGTAAAGTTTTATCAATAAAAATAAATATTTTATCATTTTTATTTCAAACCATCACCGTACTTTGTGTTTGTATTGCCTAATTTATTACTTGTATTAGTTTTTATCAGCTATTAATTGATAAAATCTAAACATGAGTGATGGAAAATCTGAAAAGGTTAGCATTTCTAAAATATGTTAACTTTCTTATATTATTATAATATTTTATTATTTTATTAAATTATTATATGATTTTAACAATCACAAATAATTTGCATTATAATAATTATATGCAAATACATTAATAATATAAAAATACCATAGAGATTTTAGATTACCAATAGTTTTTGTTTTTTTTTTTGAATAATAAATAAAAATAAATAAATAGATATATATATATCAGGGAATAACATACGCAGATAAATTTCTAAGTCAAAATATATTATAATACTTTGGTTATGTTTACTATATTTACAAAATTCAATAATTAATCTAAAGATAAACAATATGAAAATATTATGTTTTTATATAGATAAAAAAGCGATCAACTTTGGCAGTAAAAGTATGTTTCAATTTTTTACAATATTCTTTTAATTACACAAAAAAAAGAAACATATTATATAATTTGAACGTGTTTGTTAAAACCATAGTATATTTTAATAAACTGGTTAAAACTGTTCATTTCTTGAAAAAATGATAGTATAAAAAAAATATATAGTATTATATTATATAAATAAATAAATAATTCATAATATATATAATAAATATTATTGTATAATAATAATTAAGCTTAAACATTATTGACTTAAATTTCAACGTCAGAAAAGGTAACATTAAAAATAATACATATTACTAATAAATTATTCTATATTTGTCAGTATTACACTTACAAATATAAAATAATGGATCTTATATCTTAAAAATAAAAAAAAGACACTAAAATGGAGGATTTTAATTTTTCGATTGACTTTAAGCTTCATTTTTCTAACTGTCAGTCATTGATAGTTGTATTTCTACATTCTACAAGTAAAACAATTTGTAGGTTTGAAAATCAACTATATCATATTATGCATAATGTAATAATATAATAGAGATGGACAAATATAAATATAAAGTGATACAATTTTTGCAATAGCCAAAGGGTTATTTATCAAAATAGTATATGGACACAAGTATTGAAATATTCTGAAAAAAGTCAAACAATGAACATAATGTACCTATCAGACTTTTCATGAAAACTAATAATCTCAACATTTTCCATTTATGTCTATATTATAATGTATAATAATATATTTTATGTACAGAATATTATTTGTTTAGTTAATTTATATTTTCTACAATAAAATTAAAGAAATATACATTTATGGATTCGATTTTTCCAAAGAATCTAGTTTTAAAAAGTGCGTTTTTCTTTAGTTAGTTAATACCTATGTAAATGCAATTTAATTAACTATCTACAGTTTTTGTAAATAATTGAAACTATGTGAATTAAGGAAAGTATAAGCTGTAGTGTGTCCTTGAAGGAATCCCATTTGTAAAAAAATAAAATTGTTTAATTCGAGAGGTTGGATTGGTGGGTATATTATAGTGATTTTATTCGTAGTAGAATTTTTGTATTTACAAAGCAATCACCAACACTTTGATATCTGTTTAAATCAACAATACATTTATTAGACACCAATTTCAATGATCGTTAAAAATCACTGTTAATTGATATAGTAAAAAAGATATTTGTCATAGTTCATCTTTTACATATTATGAACATGTTCAACCAAATATCAAAGCACTCACCCGAAGAGTATTATTAAAAAAAAAAAAAAAAACAGAAAATAGAAATAATCCGAGGAACGATTTTCCTTGGACGACATACTTATCGAGAATTTTAGTATCATTTTCGTGTTAAATGAAAAAAAAAAAAGTATTTAAGTCTTTGGTGTTTACGATACTGAGGGAAGCGAAACCGTTAATGTATATTATGCGACATGCAGAATCGCAGTGTGGCGAGTGCAGGCGTTACTTTGCGATTTTTTAACAGCTGCAATAACACTCATTATTAAGAAAAGTACGAACAGTTTTGAAAATGTATATTCCGGAAGACGCTTGTAAATTTAATGTTATTTGTATAATAATCATTTAAAGTTTAGAGGCTACGGTGGGTACGTACTGCGCGACGTATTTTGTGGTCCACCGCCCGCACTCCGATCGTCTAAACTTTAAATGTTTATTGAGTACCTATAATAGAAGACAATTCGTTCACAATATTAGTAGCCAGGTGGGCATACCATCAATTTTTTTTTCCTACAAGAGTATTTTGCTTCAGTTGACAATCGTGAAAAAAAGAATACATATAATCATTGTATAATAATTGCGCATAGGTACCTATTGATTTTTCCAAAAGAGTGAATAATTTTCGAAACAACGAGCGATTCCGCCGTCGAAAGTGAAACAACCGCCATACTGCTGTACGGGCGTACAATAATAATTATATTAGTAGGTATATTATAATAATAATAATAATAAATGTAGGTGTACACCTGCTATATAACTAACGTTTAACTTTATGTGTATAAATATAATATTATTATGACCGCTCGACGACGACGACGTCAGCAGCCGCTGCAGTTCTATTATAGACCGCAGTACAAGTCGTGTGCGACGTCGAAGAAATCTCGCCCGTAATAACTTTAACACTATACTGCAGCTGCCCCATCAATACCGGTTGGCCGCCCTGCTCTGGTGATGGTGATGGTGGTGGTGATGCCTGGACGACTTCTTGTTGTGGTCCATCGGCCCCGCCGTCGACCGCGGGTGGTACACGTCGTTGACGACCAGCTCGGACCCGTCGCGCATGCTCTCGACGCGCGGCGACCCGTCGGCCACGGTATCCTTGCGCCTGCCGCCCGCGTGATGGTGATGGTGGTGATGGTGCGGCCGCGAGTGTTTGGGCGACGCGGCCGACTGGTGCAGGTTCTCCCACGCCTGCCTGTAGTACCGGTTCAGGCCTCCGCGGCTCTCGGAACCGGACGAGTCCAGCGAGGCGACCGTGTTGGTGTCCGGCGACGCCCGGTGCCGGAAGTGTTTGGCACTGCGATTTCTGCGGATGAGCAAAAGACAACAAAATTGCATGTTAATACGCTGGTATTGTACATACGTTAATTACTGCGACCGCAGAAGACGATGCATTCACTGAAAACGCGACGACTTGCAGTTATTATTATTATTTTTAAAAAAGGTCCGATTTTCGTTTACCGCCAAAAACAATTTTGAAATACATCATCATCATCATTATAGTGATATAATTGACTCATTTTTTGACGTTAAGAAACATTAGGTATAATATAGATAGTATACTGCATAGTATGTAATCAGGAGTACTTAGTTACCATACTGTACTTAGTGACTATAGCTTATCCATGTGTGTGCACATTTGAGGGGAGGAAGGCCCGGGGGGTTCCTTAGCACGTCCAACTTTCAAATAAACACTCCCATTATATTATATTAATATGACATATTTCACCTGTAAATTGTAATTTGGATATTTTTATTCAAACATTATTGTGTTGACATTGTTATTTTTTGATTGGAAATTTTTAAATATTTGTAAAACAAATTTCAAGTTACACAACTTAGTCTTGTATAATAACTGTTAACGTGTTTTATAGATATTTGATTCATAATACAATAAATAATTATTTATTATTTGTTTTATTAATTTAACAAAATATATTTATCACTAAGTTGAAGTATGTAGATGCCCTGAAATCCTGATAACCTTCCCATTATAGGTATAATAACTATGAAAAAACGTGTATTACTATTTTTGACGTGAATGACAATCGAACCTTTTTACATTTTTGTGGTAATGAAAACAATTTTTAAAAAATTAATACATGCCCTACATAATATAAGCGTGCGCACTGATTTTTGTTTTTTTCAGTGTTTATTGTTGAGAACTTATTAACATAGAAACCCGCATTTGTTTCCCAATAAAATTTAATTCTTGGCTCTGCGCTATCCCCCCCCCCTACACCAGAATTTTTAAATTGATTGAGTTACATCCGAATTAATAATAATTCCGTGCGCACGCCTAATTGCGAGTAGGATATCCGTGGGTCGTCAACGTCATCCAACGTCAACCGATCCAACATCCAAACTGCATTACTGCAATAACACCGTGCTGCCATACCCATAATGTATAAATAAATAAAAGCGTGCGAAAAACTGAAGCATGTGGTGCGTCAAAACGGTGCGCCATAATAAAATATTATTGTTACGATAGTCGGACGAGAACAACGCAACAACAACAACAGCAACAACAATGATGATGATAATGATGATAATATAACAACAATAGCGGTGCGATTAGAAAACGTTGTGGTGATACATATCAGTCGTACCTTAGACTTATGGGTTTCGGGTAGGTATACGGTTTGTTTTTGTTTTGGTACGGGTACACGTTATTAAAATTATAATGTGTCTATCGGTGCGCGGTTATTGTCATAACGGGTTAGAGAAATAGCCAGCTCGGCTTCTATACGCCCTAGAGAACTGACGCCGTCCGACTTGCTGGTCGGGGAACGGCATTGCCAGTAGCGTATACCATCGGGACGGCATGTTATGCGCACCGGACGGAAGTTTGTGGTTCCTATTGCTGTAAACAAAAACAAAACAGCCCACATATAGCAGCCGACAAGCGATTTTTTGTTGTTAGTCGCACAGACACACAAGGATTTCAGACGCGCACAGTTTTTGTTTCTTTCTTAGAAAACTCAAGTCCTACTGCACTGCTGCAGCACACCGCTTATAGTAAAATCACGTTACCTTTTCACTAGTATGACGATTGTGGTCACAACTGCTGCCAGGAACACGAATGCTCCGAACACACCCAACGCGATTATTGCTCCTGTTTTACACATACACAAAGAAAACAAAAAATTGTTATTGTTGTTTACGACGTTGAATTAGTACAAATTACCCAAATTCAGTTTGGGGCCGATCCGGTGTTCGCTTTCCACCTGAGACGGTATGTTGGCCGCATTTGGGTTTGTTCGGACGTGAACGCTATCTGGAATCTCGTTGTCATGCGGATGCGCCGAGGCGATTACCACATTGGATGACGTCTGGCCGCTATCGTCCTAATGAAGTGAAAGTAACATTCGCTTAGTTTCCGGTTGATAAAGCACCGAATTTTCAGATTTGAACTAATAATCTCGGATAAACTGTATAGGTATATCGAGCTTGTTTCAAATTTGTAACCCAAAGAAAGTGCGCATACGTCTACTTTTCTCTATAGTAAAATTCATATAATATAGTAAATTAACATACTTGATCGTTAGCTGGTTTCGTTAATATAGTTGGCTTGGTCGTGAACGGCCGTGGTTTTTCACGATTAGGAGTCGATGGCGCACGGCTACTAGGAACAGTACTAGTCGATACAGTTTTGGTCACTAACACGGCTGGTACAATCGGTGTTTTGATTTCTTCTGAATAACAATTAATATTTCACGTTTTAAAGTATCATACATAATCGAATACAATTAATAGTACGAAATATATTATAAATAACCAAAAAACTAACCTTTACAATAAGGTGGCTTATTATCGTACTGACCACTTGGTAAGCATACTAATTGTTTAGGTCCGACCAAACGGAATCGTCTAGACACACAAGTATACTCCACTAGTGTTCCAACAATACTTTCATTGTTTGACATCTGGTATTCACCATTAGGAATTACCGGAGGATCGTCACATTTTTGAACTTTACGAAAACAAAAACATTTATAATAATAATATAAAAATTAAAAAGATATATGAACAGTTTTTGTATTACCTGTACACTTTGGAGGTGGTCCATCCCATCTTTCATCTAAATCACAAATTAATCTATCTCTGCCAATAATTTTATATCCCTCATTGCAACCATATTGTACTTGGCTTAAGTAGTTGACGGTGCCGTTGATTAGCTTATAGCTGCCGTTTGAAATGTCCGCAGGAAAACCACATTGAATTCCTATAAAAAAAAGCACGAACCAGTTTTAACTTTTAACAGATTTAAAATATTTCTTTTAACTTACGTTTACACACGGGTGGAAATTCATTATAAAACCCTGTTCCGAGACACGTGCGAGTAGATGGCCCGATCAACAGGTGGCCCTCATCGCAAGAATACTCGACCGCAGTGCCGACATTGAAATTTTCAGCAATCATTGTTGAATTTGGAGGCTGCTCTGGCCTACCACAAGCAGTCGGTTCTACGTGAAAAAAAATTAAAAAAATTATATTTTATAATTATAATAATTACAATTTATTTTTAGGTACAATGATAGATATATGGTGTTTATTAAATTATACTAAAAATAAATTAATACGCACGGTGTTGACAAATAAAATTTAGCGGAGAATTGCAATTAGTATCTGACCATAACCAGCCTTTAGAACCATCAAATCGTGCACAATCGCCTCCATTTATAGATGTCGTTTCAGAACCGCTTGAGGGTAAACTCCAAAACGATACTGTTAGATCATCACCGTTTAGCCATTTCCAATTATTTTTGTTATGAGCGTCTCTTACAGCACCCATCCAATATTGACTTTGTGAATCACTCCTGAAAATATGTACCATAATAACATGACTTGGGAGTTCAATATAAAGTGAGAGTTATTAATATAGATATAAATTTTCATACATTTTTAATTTTATTTAATGATTCATATTCTCATTTATTTAGATTTTTATACCATTTAATAAGTGTACTGTGTTAATACAAACTTATTTTTTTCAAATGATAACTAATATTTTTTATTGTACATTGTTAAGCATGATGATTTTATTTGAAAATATTGATGTATAACATCTAAATCATTATTCGAACTAGTTGTTTCTGAGTTATTAAAATGTTTGTAAGTATACTATGATTAAACTAGTACTTTGGGTTAAATAACCCAAAAACTACTCGTTCAAATTTAAATTTATATACATCAAACATGTTCAAAAAGGCTTTTGCTTATCAATTTACAGGAATAAAGAGCGATTCTCATTTGAAATAAAAACGTTGGAAACACCATAGAACTCTCTTTATATGGAATAAAAATGTTAAATATTCAAAAATATGGGCCTTAAGAATATTAAAAAATCAAAATTCGAATAAAATATGTATTAATAATTAAAAGGAAAAATAGTGATTGACATGCTTGCGGTGAATCACCGTGTATATTATATATTAGGCTTTCGTAAAATTGAGTTTTTATTTTAATACATATTCTTATTAAATATATTTTAACTTGCCTGTGTCTTCTCCACAGTTCCCAGCTAACGAATCCCTGTAATGCAGGATTACTTTCGTCAACCAATGTGCCACCTCTTGATCTACAAAATCCTAAAGCGTCTCTTAAGTTCATTGGCTGACGGTTGTAGAATATATAACACTTTCCGTTATATGTAGCAGTACTTCCTGGTGGTTGATCTCTGAATTGTGGACATCTTTCAATCGGCAACGCCTGGAAAAAATATGAATAAATTAAGTCATAAGCATAACCATTGTTTTGAATTGGAGTATGTGACTTGATAGTTTCCAGTATTTTTTTTAAATACAGATAAATTATGTTTTTACAATAACTTCTAATAATTGTTTCGACTTAAAATTTTTATACACAATTACTTTAGACAAATTGTATCATTTTAAAAATATAAGTTAGTGGCAGAGCCTGATCAAGTACTTACGATTTTTACTTATTTTTATTTTTAATGTAAATACTTAATAATAACTCACAACCTGGCCAAATTGTATGGAATAACTAGTTATTACGTATAGTATTATAATTTTACTATTATAGTATGTGTTAAATACATTTAAAATTAATGCTTAAACATATTTTAAATTAATATATTTGAATAAGTAGACTTTAATTTTTACATTACGATTAATTAAGTTATATAGACTCACTTGATCGGTATAGACAAAAGCTTCACATATTGATAGCTGAGTGGATCCACTAGCGGTTTCCATGTGGACACTAACGAATGCTCCTGGCATAGGTGGATTGCACGGAAGGAACAACGGTTTTCCTTCGTCAATAAACCCAGTGAATCGGTTGCATATAGGATTCGTGCCCAGGTCAGGCCTGTTGTTTCCCACTCGCACGACTATCGTAGCCGGTTTGTTTTTACCTGTAAGCAATGCCGACGTAAGTTAACAGGCAACACTTACATTTAATTTATAATATAATTTAATGTAAACAAACATAAGTAGTGTTTATCGTGTCATTATGACAAGGCCTATTACTTGGGAAATCTTCAGACCATGTGAAAAGTTATTTTCCAAAAATCAAATGTATTTGCATTGTTTTATTTTACAGAAGCGACAATATAGGAAGTTAGACAGTGACTATAATATAATATAATATAATATACTAGTATTATAGTGGGTACCACTTTCTTTGACCGGTTTCTTGTGCACGTTTTTTGCACGTGCTAATAGAATATTGAATGATAATGTGAATTGGTTTTATTCATTGTAACTAATTTACCAAAAATACCTCTATGAATACAAACAACTCAAAAAAGTACAATATTTATATTTAGATTAACAAACTGTTTCTATTGTGACAAAATTCTTCCTGAAGTGAAAACAATTGTGTACTTATCCTTCTTTTTCATAAAATACCCATACACAATATAATTTATTGTTAGTAATGTTTTTTTTCTTGCGCCATTTCAATACTTAAAACATTTAAAATAAATTCTTCAAAAGAAATAAGATCTTAAAATTGTCTATCCACATTTTAAAAATTAAATAAAAAATAAAAAAGTTGGTCATTAGCGAGGACCAATATAATATTATGGTACGACATTTTGTGATGTACCTATTTGTATATAAAATACAAGCTTGAAGCTATGCATAACAAATCATTATAAAAATAAAAAATGTCAAAACAATATTTAATGAAAATGAAAATGAAACATTTAATTGACAAATTAAATTAATAAAGAACTAAAAACTGTACTTGCACATTCAATAATGATTCAATGCTGATTCCTTAAAACATGTTTTCTAAAACTATACATTTTGAACCATAACATTTTCTGGTAATACCCATCAATCATTATTTTAAAAGCATTGTTATATAAAGTTAATTTATACATTGAATACAGTTCTACAACTATATTCAAACTATTAAAATCAGAGAAATCAAAATATGTTTTAAATATGGGTTAATCAGAGTTACCTACCTACGTCATTTTTTACTAGGTAGATAAATAGGTAGGTAGTAGTTGTTTTATTGCACCAACAGAGTCATTTAACTACTTTTTTTTTATAGGTTAAATTATACAATTTTCCCAATTATTTATATCATTTTGCAGATGACCTAAAATTGTATCCTTTGATTAAATCTATAGTGATAATTTTTAGAAAAATATGATCAGTAAATGCTCAATGCATTTTAGAAATAGTGTCAATCGAATGATCTCGACGTCAATGTTGATATGTGAGTGAGTACTCAGTTTAAATTACTTATAATATTGTGGACGATGTATTAATAATTTAATAAACCTACAACTTAACTGCACATAATTGATTATTTCGGTATAATTCGTATTCATCGTGTAAAAAATTGGATGTATCGTAAACGATTTATAAATTTCACATATTTAGGCTAACATGAGCACCAATAAGTATGAGGTGTTTTCTTTTAGAACATAAAATTAACATGAACAAATAATTGGAATTAAAATTATAGTTTAAATAGTCGGAGAAAATATTTTGGTGTCTGGTTTCAATCAATTGATTGTATAAATTATCTTACAAATTGGTATATATTGATATACATTAATATTTATTGACCTATAATAGGCTGAATTTAATACCTATTTAATATTTTTATATATCTTCTAATGTGTATTACTATTTAGTATTACTTTATAATGATCTCCATTATCCATTATTATTTTACATTCCATTTCATCAGTTCGAAGTTCGATGTTAAGTTATTTTTTCAATAATAAGGTTTTTAGTACTATCACCCCATTAGGCATTTACCATGTTATTGTCAATAAGAAACAATTTAAGAAATGCTTGGTTCTAGTTTGTTTGCAAAACCCGAAATGTACAGAGTACAGACAGTTAAAATCACTTTGTCTTTAATCTTTAATAATATCTTAAATTATGTTCCGTTTTTTCTTAAACGTTATAACATTATCATACTATTTTTAAAGCATATTTTTTGTAGGTCTCACTTTTAAGGAGATGTATTTGAAGCTAAATAAAGTTGTTATGACGTTATTTCTTTTTACGATTTTATCGTATTATTAATAAATTTAAATACGTAACTTAAAGTAAAAAACATAAATAATGTACCTACTTCATTAATTTACATTACTCTAATTAAGATACTGGCGAGTACTTTGGATTTAATTAACTAAACTATTTTAAACTATTTTAATTCTTATTTATTTTCATAATATTATGACCTGGTTATTTGTATTTGATAATTATCAAATACTTTCTCGTCATTATTTCAAATATTCGGTATTATGATTTATTAGTGTTGGATTACAATAATCTATCAACTAAAAAGTTTTTTACTTTCGTTAGATTATATAGTAATAGTTTTAAATTAAAATACTCACCACAGCAGGCTTTACCGAAATCCAGTCTCACCAACTGCACCATGTACGGTTCCAACAGATTAACATACCACCATGGGGTACGTTCCGGTTTGGTGAGCGTGCATGTTTCGGGGCTGAAAAATGAACTGGTGCTACCGTCGATGGCTTTTTGAGGTAGACCGCCGGGTTCTGAGCTAATTTGCATAGGCGCTTTGCCCGCAGCAACATTTAACACTATACAACAAAATACGATAAAACATTATAATATTATATATATTAGGTACACATCGATATAATACGACTATACATATGTAGGTATGTCATCCACAGTGAAATCTAGTAGAACTGGTGTAATTATAATATAATATAGTTTATAAGTTACAGAATTATACAGATATTTAAAACGAAAGTACTATATAGCAGCGAAAATACTGGATCATTTAAAGAAATATGTTTTTAATCCAAAATTTTTACTATCATTTTATAATCTGCAAATATCCTACTTTCTTTCACAAGAATTTTAACCGTTTGAACATTATATTGCAATATGATATTTTAATTTTTAATAAATTTAAACTAACTTATTCACATTTTTTATTTATAGTATACCTATATAGGTATCACATATATACCTATTGCAGTTCATACTATATATATATTTATATATTGTATGATAATAATTTCATAAATCAATCAATGATTATCATGTAGTCTACTCAAGCTCTAAATAGTCGTATTACTTCACTTTTTAGTTTGTGCGTGAAAACCAAAACGAATTTGCCATGTAAAACCATAAGATCCAATAGCATCACGGTCGTATCGAACGATCGAGTTTGTGGGTCATAGAACATGGATCAGCGTAAACGTCGCCGTTCTTACCTCAACCATAATAATAGTAACAATAAAAAATATGTTTAAAGAGAAAGAAAGATAGAAAAGAAATTTTATCCGTTATTTTAATTAGGTATGGGTTTTTAATTTCCAGTATTTAATTTTTTTTTCTTTTTTTGTTCATATTTGCTTGCGTTACGATGTCGTGTTTGGGTACAGTTTATTATTTCCGTTTAAAACCATGTATAGATTACACGAAATACAAGTGCTCATGAATATATTATACTTATAATAATATATTATAATCTCAATATTTGTATTCTAGACATAATAACACGTCAACACGATATGGCGACAAATTGTTTAGTTTTTGGACTGAAAACTGTGTTCGTGATCGTTGGATTGCTGCACTGGTCGTTTATATATGGATACTTATATAGGTACTGTACATCGATTAAATTTTTCCGGAAGAAGTCGCGCATGATCCTCCGAAGAGAATTCAATTTGTTTCGCTTCGGTCGAGCAATTATTATACGTGCACTAACACAATAACATCGACTCGGGTACGTATAGGTATATATATTGTATTATAATATACCAGCTACCTATACGCACGGTAGCTGCGTGGAAATTTTCTTAAACGTTTTTGTACTATAATATAGTAATAATTTACCGGATCACTCGAGCTCATTATTTTCAGTCATATTAATATATAATATAATATACCTAATGTAACACGCATTGTGTCGCAGAGATACAAAAGAGAACAGAGCAGTAAACGCATCATGTTTGAGTATCTATATCATAGCCATGACTCAAAATCGACTTAGGAAATTTTCATTACATACTTCGTCATGTAAGTGCGCACGTTTGTGTGTGTGTGTGTGTGTGTGTGTGTGTGTCCATAACATAGTTAGTATCGTGCATATATTTATATAATAATATATGCGTACGCACGGCGTTATAGCCTGGAAACTTTCCTATATGTAGGTCTTCCGGCCGGATGGAACGCAGCTAGTGAAAGCGGAGGGAGTGGTCATGGTCCGTGTGATTCAACCTCTCGACGGTTAGCAACAAACCCTATATTATTAGTTGTGTCAACAGACATAAAATACTATCATTTTTCCTAATAATGGAATTCCTGACCACGCCAGCGCAGACATTAAGACGGAATTCTGACTGTTAATCATCACATAATTGGTCATAGGCACCTATATATACATCCTACATACTTAAGAAATATCTTTCTCCTTACGACCTTGCTGTTAGGTAGATATATACCTACCCATAATCCTGCTTGGAAATGAATCATTCGATACATTATCGTAATTTTACGAAGTGATTTAAACTTTGGACAGTTTTAAAATTAAAATGCCACATGTAAGCTTATTATGTATTTCATGAAATATTAATTCATCAATAATAAATTCATACCATATCTACAGAATTATTAAATTTCCAATCAATGCTTGGAAAAATAAAGTTTAGAGAAATGTGTAGGGACTCTGCATACGTTTAAACGTTCAATACACATGCTCTAATTAATAAATTAATAAAAGCAATAAGTAACAACATCGTTTGTATTTTATATTAGTTCTATAAAATAGAAGTAAATAATACGAGATCACTAATAGTAGATGATTAATAAAAACTCAGCCCCAATTTTTTGTGTAGGTAGTAAAAATTTGATGTGAATTTGATTTGTGTTTAATTTTATAAATTATTAGATACACCCTATTTTAGAAACCAAGTCTAAATTATTTTAATTTTTTAGGATCGTTAAACGTTATCTAATAGACACTGTATATACGACAAGAGGATAATTTTTATTCTAAGAATGGATGTTTTTTTATTTTCATTAATAATTTATGTAAATATTTAATCAACCTTTAGTCTTTATTCTACGTAATATTCATGATAAATGTATCAATAAATAAATATTTACACGTTACAATTATTATTGTGTTTTTGAAGAGTGTTTTCCAGCAACTTATGATTCTGTACTTTGTACACGATAAAATAGATATATAGAGCGAACAGTGTTTTCTATATTATTGTAATTTTACCGGTGACAACGAACAACGCTGAATTTACCAAAAATAAAATTGTTTTATTTACTTTCTAAATTAAAATACCAATTAATAATTATTGCAACTAACAATCTAAAAATAATAAAATATATATAAATTCCACATTGATGTACTGGAATTATATTAATTTGTTTTTAGATCAATATTTCTTTATACGATTCTTAACACTGACATGATGATTAAACATTTCTTAGAGGTATGTTATTATCAAAAACTCAATTACACCTTGTAAAAAAAACGTGCTCACGCATGGACGTTGTTTAATGTGTTAAACCATTATAAACCGGCGAACAAAAATAATGATGATTATGTTGGGAACTTATTGACGAAAAAACACAGTGATCGCCAACAGTTATTGGTAGAACAGACGAATTGTCGGAAAACCTATGGCGAGCACGTTTCACAAGTGAGGTAGAACCGGTTGTATATTCGTCCGATCGATTTTTTTCTCCGCGGTATTCTCGTCTACAATCTACGAGGCAAATGAAAAATATACCCGAAGTGCTTTATTCTATTGGCAAAGAAAACCATCATTTTTGTGTAGCGTCTGTGGTTTGTGCAGTTCCAAATGAGTGGACTCGCCGACGGACAAGCAAAAAGCGAAAATTACACTATACTATTGTGACTGTTGTTGATCGACCCCTCCTTAAGCCCCGATGATTGGTCCTCAGGTCATGCAACTCTACTAGGTCTTACCCCTAATAATAAAATCGACTAGAGTAGATTTTTTATTTTATTTAAGTGCCTACCTATATTATTAAATAAGTTTGACAAAAATGTATTTGAAACGTTTAATTGTTGGCTGTTGCTACTTAAATTAATTTAGACTTTCGAAAAATTAAAAATGATATATATAATTGAAATGACCATTTTTTTTTTTTTGTTACGTAGGTATATAATATATGTTAACAGGCTACTGAGCGTAACAATGAAAATGGGCTTGTTACTGTTACTTTCATACATAGACGTTGTTGTTTTTTTGAATAATGTTTGAAATATAGATGACCTGCTGGGAGATAATGTTATGACCCCTCAGTAAAAGTTTCACTAGCGTGATCTATTGTTTCACTTGACAAAGCATACAAGTAAAGAAAAAAACGAATGCGATCTCACATTAACTAACAACTAGGAATTTAGAAACAAACAGACCTAAAGTTTAAAAAAAAAACGCACTTTGATAAATAAAAGAAAATGTTATGTCAATTGTTTGCTATATGTTCTATTTACCTATCTCGTTGATTTTTTTTTCTAACTTAAAATCGACAAACACTACTATTCTTTGTTTAATATCCATGTTGGTATAAATACATTTAGACATTATAACGAATGTAATTGTTCATTAAGCATGAACATCGATCAACATTTTTATCGAACTACTCTATAGGTTCTATAGTGTACTAAGATAACTTCCCGTAATCAGTAAATTACGTAACCAATACATTTCGACTTTAATATAATAAACAGGTATCGTACAAACATAATAATATTCAATAATATATTAACATTGGTATGTGGATACAATTTATATTTTTTTAATAAAGATCAACAAATACTGTGTTTCTATAGTTTGGGGGAGATTCGTTTATAATTTGACATGGGTGGATTTTCAGAAAGTGGAACAACTGGTTTTTGAATGTTGTTTAAAAGGGTCCAACCCCTTATAGTAAGGTTATCTATAGGCGTACAGTGAAAAACGTATAATTTAACAACGATGTATCATGCACCTGCTTGTTTCTTTACTTTCGAAAATAATTATTTCGTGAGCCAATGCAATAAACAAAATGTTGAAATATAATACCTATCATTTATATTTTAAAAATGTATAGTACGAATTTCAAAGATTCAAAAAATGTGCTGCATATAGTAAATAACTTAGTAATATAAACAATAAATGTATATAGTTAGGCACTAAATTATATAAATATAATTCAGAATATTCTTATCAACTTCAGTTAACTTATAGTTGAATAATTTATATTACACATTATAGTCGAAAATCAGAATATAATTATTGTGAACAGTTTAAATAAATAATTTAAAAGTTATTTATGAATTTCATTGTCCACAGAGCTTGTCTTCGTTGTTATTACGACTGTTACAGTATACAAGTGAATCTAATTTAATAAATAATAATTAACGACAAATATAATGTATTTTTATATTATAGAATATTTGAATAATAATATAATTATTCTGTATAAAATATAAAAACTAGGAGTATTATTAAACTCAGACTATTGAGAGTTATGCTTTCATGTTATGAATATAATTTTATAATGTATAATACCATATTAAATTGATTAATCTCTATAAACATTGATTAAATGTCATCACATGCATAGAATTTCACGTGAAAGTATATTTAATGGAAACGAAAGCAAATATTATTAAATGTTAAAATTAAATTAACAATTTCTAATCAATCAATAAAATTTTCAAAAAAGTAAAAACAATTGTTTCGAGTTAAACGTGAATATATATTTTATAGGTATGTGTACATAATTTAAATATTCAAAATTAGAAAATTTAGAAAAATACAGTTTTAATTAGATTAAATATTAAATAAAGTGAAAACAAAATAAGTTTACATCTATTGATTATGTAGAAAGGAAAGTAGATTATCAAAATATTTGCCCTTGGCCTTATATATATATAATAATAAATCATAAGATATTTCATATGGTTATTACACATGCCTATAATGTGAAATGGTCACGACTTAAGACAGTAACAATAGATTAAGAATTTCATCTCAAGGCCCCGTTGCGCATCTTTTAAAACATTCAAGTTCACAGGCCAACATCAAAACAATATAAAATGATAATGATCGATATTTAATTTTTTACTTTGAAATTACTTTTACTTTATTGAACTATCCTTGAAGATTTTTTTCTTCTATCTAATGATATCATTCTATAGTATTAAAGAAAAAAAATTAATCTACAATTAAGTAAAGTAGACGTGATAGTTATTCAAAAACATGTTTAATTGTACTTGACAAACTAATAAGGTAAAAATACGGTCAAACTTAATAATTTAATTTGGAAAAATTATATATTTATATCTGAATGTGATTCGTAATATAATGGCATGCTATTACTATAGCTTAAAGTTAGTTGTCCCAATAAAATAATTTTAAGCGACAGTTTATCCAAAATAAATAACCGAAAAGTAGGTGGTTAGATTGTTTTAGGTCGAATTTTTATTTGGAATCAATATGTTTCGGAAAAGTCAACTATATAAAATTGAAAAGATGACATTTAGAAATGATTACTGCGCACATCAAAATAAAATAGGGTATACCCTTATCGTCAAATTGTTCAAAGCATTCAGACGTGAAACTAATTCACGCAGCACTCTCAAAAATATATCCATAAAAACCTAACAATATCAACGGCACACATGCTGTGTGTGTGTGTGTGTGTATTATAAAAAGAAAGAGAGAACCCGAGTTTGATACTACTACACATTTTCAGTAGTCGCAGTGAAATTTCTTCGTGCCTAGTACATTATACTATTATAGTACCTACGTCTTTATACCCGCGATGCGAGGCGCTATATAGATGCGGAATGTTTGACCTAGATGCTGTGGCGGAACCGGTTGCAAACCAATGAGAGCCGACCGTGGCCTTCACCTAACTGGAGGCCACGAAATAACATTATACACATACGCGGCGAAATGCAATACCTACGCATCGTCCCTATTATAAATAATAATATGAAGAAAAAAAAAAATTAAGTTTACGTAGAGTGATTCGCTTGGATACTATTGAATAAAATATATTCTAAGTTTGAAAGATAAATCAATGTTTAAATAATGCTATTGCAGCGTGTATTTCCGTATTAAATCCTCCGTGAAAATATACATTCTGTACCTATACTAAGTTACGTTCCATTAAAAATTTGACTAAAACAATCGTATACCATATCACATTATAATCATTATTAATTAATATTTTATTAAGTATAGGTAATCATGATTTATTAACAACTATTATTACATTATTAAATAAACATTTATCAAAATTGTATTACTATGATACATCTTGTGAAATCAAACAATTCAAAATCCAATCATCGATATGTCATCATCAATAATTTTCGTGTAAAAATATTCTTTATACAATTTTTTTATTTATTCATTGTTTATTATTTTGTAAAAATAAAAGCATTATAACTGAGTTTCAGGTAAATATATAATATATATTAAGATTAATCGTAGGTATATATTGTTTAATAAAGATACATCAATTTTGTCGATTGCACACATTTTAATTTATTTGTTGATTTACGCCAATTTTAGTACGCGCAAAAACTATGTCTGAATTTAAAAAATGTAACTAATAAGTCAATATACGATCCATAATATTATTATGGACATTTTTATAAGATTAAATACGTGTTCAAAGATAACGCATTTTGTCATTGATTTTTTTTCTTCACAAAATAATTGGAAATTAAACGATCACGTTCTTATAAAATTGAGTTAGCACGCCTGTTTTTTTAGAATAGAAAAAAACTATACTTATATATAGTTATATATAAGTGTGAACTCTAGTCACCCAGAAAAATCGCTTACCTATATGATTATTTACTAATTATTATGAATGCGTGCATATCAATTTTTTTTACTAATTTTATTAATAATTGACATTTAGAGGGTAAAAATATGTTTTGTTTATGGCAAATGTAAAACAATGTGTAACAATGTAAAATTACCCGGCATATTAATGAGCTAACTAGTTTTGAAAGATAAGTTCCTGTTTTTGCAAGTCTAATTAACAACTGGTTATTCTTTATTAGTTATATTAAAAATTGTAACATCAGCACATCAGAAGTATTTTCAGTCATGTTTTTTTTTTAAATTGTTGTCAGTGTTAAATATTTTCTGGAGATGAAAAAATAGTTTTAAATCAATTTAGTACCAAAAAAAAAAAATATAACACTGAAATGATATGTCGTTGAACTTTAGATTGATAAATCTGGCGCTTTATAAAACAATAAAACAATTGAAGGTATATACAATTTATACGATTACAAATATTAATGTTTTGAATAAGGGGGATATAGTATATGTAGACATGTAGGTACATTATCAATATACTCGTATATACTATATGGGTACAGTTTATAGTCATTGATCAATGATTGCTAATGGAAAGTTGTTGTTCTTACATCTTTTGTTTTAAATATTTATAATTCCATAAAAACTATGACATCTTCGATGTTATTTTTAACAAAAATAATACTACGTAGTAGACGATTATTGTTTTATAATATCACTGACGACACTTATTTATGAATAAGCCTAGTATATTTGTAGAAAAAACGTGACTGGAATTGGTTATGCCCTTTGGTCTACTGTGGTCAATGAAAACTGTACATAACTTTCGTTTTAAAGAAAAATCACACGAAAAACGAAAACGTAATGTCATAGATCGTGCACGAATAAACTTCTACACGCAAATACGATTGGATATGTCGTGATTTTAATGCATAATATTTTTTTTATTTTCAACTGATAATGCTTATACTTTGAAAGTGAATACAAATGTGTATTTAAAAAATAATCATTTAGATGTACCTAGTAGTTTAACATTATTTCTAATTTTAAATTTTATCAATTATGATTTTCTGAACAATAAGTAAAAATAATCAAACGTTTTGTAGTTATATCGTTCTATCATTCAAATAAATAATTTATCAAATAATTTATCTATTCATTTTTATTTTTATGTGGTGTAATATATATATATATATATATTAAATTATTAATGCTGTTTATAAGTATTAAGTGACTGGATTAATACAATTCAAGTATTAACTAACATCCCATTATTAGCTAGCTTTAAATTATTTTTTATTAGAAAGTGAATTAATACAAATTCAACCAACGAAAACAGTTTTTGTTTTAAAATTCAATTTTCAGTAATTGGGATTGCCTTAACTAACTATAACCAGGAATTGCGAATCAAACCGTATCAGCACTGTATTACAATGGACATAGGCTACACATTGATGACAAATTAACATAGCAAATAATGAAATAAATATTCAGTATGACTGACAAAGACCCTCGAAATTTATTCTTTGTCTGGCCTTTAGATTTGTTTTTTTTTTGTACACCGTTACCAATCTATGTGCTATAGCTGTCTATCATACTGAAAACATATTTATTCCATATTTGTTTATAAAAGCAAATTCCCTCACGTATTGTCCATCGTGGTTCTAATGTCTAATATAATATTTATTATTAATACAATGCGACTGCTTAACTTGTTTTTAATTTATGATATACGTTGCCCATTAGAAGTTGAAAAGCGGTCAGGACCTAAATTTTCACCCACAAATATAGGAAGATCACGTATTGTTTGTGTAATATTGGCTCGTCTCCCAAGCACCGTTAATTTGGCACAGAATGACCCGATGCAAATATGGTTACGTATTATTTTTTATCTTAAACTGTGTAGTTATACTTCTGGAACGTTTTTCATATAGTTTTATGTTTCTAAACATTACTACCAGCCTCATTAAGTCGGTCTAACATAAAAGAACTATTGTGTAATAATAGCTGTTTAACTGTTTTGCATTTTATCATTTTTGTTTATTGTACACTTTATTTCAAATAGTTATGTAAGTATACTCATTATTTAAATTGATACTTATACAAAGATAATATAGTTAAATGTATTATTTTAGAATATGTATATTTAGAATTTAATAATATTTAGGCAAGCAAAATCACACTCTGCTAGCATTTTTAAATTCTATATAATAAGTTTTGTATGAGTTTTATAAAAAAAAGTCAATATACTAAATATTAGTTCCAAACATTTTTTTGTTAGGCTTTTAACATCAGTAAAATAATTGGCTTAGTACAAAAAATATTGGTACTCCTTACAATAATTTTGTTGTATAATTGTTAATAATTTCATTGTAATTTAAATTACATTATTTTTCGTATAAAATGCTTAAGATGTTTTTCTGTATTTCATCCATTTATATTTAGTTAGTTGAGTTATACAATTTTACATAGTTGCATAAGTAAAACCTGTAAAACTGTATCTACAAATTTCTTAATCTTTATTGTCATTTGGTCTTTTTTTCTATACCAATGTCAATTTTATATTCAGACATTGTATGCATTGACTCATTCTACTTATTTATTTTTTATCTAAGTATAATATTATATTCGTTTTAATTTTGAAATGTCAATTTTATTTTCTAAAAATAAATCAAGATATGCAAATGATATGTATGTAAACTATAGTTGGTATCATCGCATTTTAATAATATTTTAGGTTTATATTGTATGCTTGATAAACTACAAGGATATAGTGAAGTCCAACCTTTCAAACTTAATTCATTAATACGTCACGCATACACTTTCAAGTTGCTCGTCTATGTTTACTCTATCATAGTATCATTTATTCATATGCCTATATGTATGAACTTATTTACGTATGAAAAATGTATAATATAGGTAAAAATAAGTAGACTATATCCTTTACCTTTGCCAGCACAACATGCCAATCTTTGAGGACCCATATTATGTATAGTTATATTTCTGCGTTTAAAATTATGTTAGTAGGTACATAAATAATTATATGTTTGAACAAATTTAGATTTTTTTTTAAAATGAAGAATCATTATAAATTAATTATTGTGACAAAAATCAAATTTTTGTTATTTGTATATTTCCTAGCATATAAAAATATAATTTAAACTCATCTTGCGTATATAATATAACATGAAATATTGGTTAAATGCGAGTCCACTACCTACACAATAACATATTATATTGAGGTTAAGAGACCACGCTTATCCGACATAGGTAAATTCATTATCCATGTACTATTTAAATGGTCAATTATGGCGCGAATCTGACGGATTTATAACGCTCAGATGACTCTTAAAAAAAAAAAAACATTATTTGCCTACCCACATACTCGTATCTTGAAGATGTTCATCGTAGAAGTATGTATTAACTATTAATAAAAATACCTATTTTTCTGTTACTCAATTATATTTAATAATAGGAAGGTAGTAATAAGGTACGTTTTTATAATTTACCGAATCGAATTTGAAGAAGAATTCATAAAATAAATAAAACCCCAATTATTAATAATAATAATGCAAACACACTATCATACAAGTCTATATTATCATTAACTGTTCGTAAAAACAATGACAGTTTATATACATGAACAAATTTAACATTTTCTGATTCTAGGAGTTCGCAGCTAGTTTACAGGTAACACATTGTATAATTATTAAGTATGAAAACCAATTAAAATAAAAATGTCTATAAAATATAATCTAATATACACTAGTCACTAACAACCATATATTAGTGTACATTTTGATTTTGTATGTTCGTCAATGTGGAATATTAATTATTGTTTTATATATTGATATATTGTACCTATATCTGATAATTATAATATTTTAAATTAGGTAGATATAGTACTTATTTTACTTATTAAGAGCAAGTATTAACGACATTTTTAATTTTTAATTTGTAACACGTGACTAAATTGCAAGTGTTAAAAAAAATGTAGTTAAATATTTTTTATTTACATGAGTATATTGTAAAAACACTTAATGTAAAAATAAAAGGAAAATCATTTTATCGTGAAGTTCAAACTTTCTCAATTAAAACAGTTTTAGACACTATATTTGTTAAACAATAAAAAGTTGATTATCGCTTTTATCAGTTATCCCTAAATGGTCTTACCCATTATTGTAACTCGTGATTCGTGAATTTGATATTTTCATTTGATAATAGAAAAAATCCCTATACCTATAAGGATTGTCGGAATTTTAAGGTTAGGAAAAGACAAACAGCTATTGAATTTTGAACGATTGCTACCTTGATAATGATTTGGCAAACTCATCGATTACTCATGCCGATTGACAATTATCATGCAACGATGGGTGCCGATTGTCAGATCTAAACGTGCGGTGGAATGAAACGAGACGCAGGCGAGAAGGTGTAGTTTACCGTTGTAATAGCGGTATTATAACTATTATAATATGGGAAGACGTAGAAGTATGTCCGAAAAAATTGGGCCACGTATTAGCGTGTACATAACACGCAAAGTACCATAATATAATAACGTGTGTTTAAATTCATCACGGTGACAAAAGGATTTCCGTGTGAGTGTGTGACATAAAATTAATGTTGTGTTTGATCGAGAAAATATTTTATATGTGTCATAAAATATCAATCAGATAATAAGTGCACTCGCCTTTGTCGATGTTCTCATTGTGTTCCTCATTTTCGTTTTCAATATGATAGTATATTATATTATGTACATTCGTAGATTCAAATATTAAAGCTACTATTTCTATTAACACGCGCACCTACTTTTCTTCTTAACTGTGATTATTTTAATTTATCATTCAACGTGGCAAGATTATAGTAACTTTGTAAGCCGAAAAAAACAGGTTCTTTATATTTATATATGTGCATGTTCCGAGTATACGTAAATATGTTATACCATTGAGTATATAATAAATACTACCTATACTATAATACATACTACGTATTGGTTTGTCCCGCGATATAATTATACTGCAGTTATAATGGTGTCGGCCACACAAATCGATGGGTCACAGGAATGAATACGTCACCCACTTTGGAAGTTATAATAGGGTCACATACAAAATAGCTTTTCACTTCTTACATCAAATGTAAATGAGAACTGAACGCCTAACTAAAAATGTATTAATTGTTTCGACATTTCCCATGGTTCAAAATTACACACGTTTCCGTGCTCATCTCTTAGGTAGGTAAGAAATACAGTATAGGTACATATAATTATATTATAGTAAAACAATATATTCTAATTATAAATATTGTAGGTAGTCCAGTGATTTGTCAAACCAATTAAGTTATTTTAATTTTTTTTTTAAGTTTTACATTCAATTTTTAAATTTTTGATTTTAAAAATGTAAACGATTCACCATTTACCTGCGTTTATAAGTATTAAGTAGGTATAACTTATTGTAATGACATTATACGGGTTTGCTATTTTTTAAATATCTTAAAACTCAAGAATCATCTAAAAACAGTTTTATTTACAAACTAAAATTAATAGATGCATTAATATTTATAAGTAAATAAGTTAATTACGAGAGTTATACATAAAATCATCCTTATCATATCTCTATAGTTCAAGAGCTTGTAGTTATATTTAAGGTTTAATGATTATTTTTCTAGGGAATATTTTTTTAATCGATATTTTGCTGTTGTTGTGGATAACATACTACAATTTTTTACGGTACTAAAATCTGTCGAACTATCAGCGGTATACTATTGTTATAAAATAAATTCCATATTTTTTACTCGTGAAAATATACTTTTTCACGGAGCGTTAAATTTACGAGCATAATTTCCCACTTTGTATGATTCTAACCGACGACAATCATGATACTATTTTTTTTTAAGATCTTGGCCAACGGTATCTTCTAATTTTACTAAAAAATCACCGTGTTTTTTGTCAACGTTAACTCGAGGATATACATACATAATCTCATCATTCGCATACTAGATTTATCTATATTGCATTATAATATATATTATTTACACGTTACACACTATATTAAGTTACATTACAGGAGTTATAAGCGTATCAATTTGTTATAAAATATACTGTAAATATTACTAACATTTTACTACTTCCACAAAATGTAGCTGTTATAGCAAAAATAATTAAATCTTATTTTAATCGTGTTTATAGTTTATACTACTTAAAAACGTGAGAGAAAGTTCAAAAACAACCACAAAAGAATGACATAATGTTTATTAAAAACACATAATGAAAACATTATTTTTAAGATAAACTGTTCTTCTGTAGGTAATCAATTGTTACTATATGGAAAATTAAAAATAATAAGGAAAGTAATCGTTTGAGTATAGAATAAGCTTGAAGACTTTCTAGCAGTACCTATACTTTAATAGTTTAAAAATAAATAACGTGCTTGTCTTTCACAAAGCCGGATACCATGTTTAATCGATTAAAAATGAATCAAAAACTCGAAATATATAAAAAATAGTTCTTGATAAAACATCATTCAAATTTTAAATTTATATGGTTATATACAAAACTACATTTAACATTTTTACGTATCTTTATATTATAAATTATAAAATTTGAAACTTACCACAAAACGGTATTCCTTCCGGTAGCCATTCACCAGTAGATTCACATACTCTTCTTGCTGGTCCTAGAAGTTCAAATCCTCTTTCGCAAGTATACGTAGCTATTGAACTAACGGTTAACGTATCATTGGAAAACGATACAGTTGAGTGTGCTGGTGCACCAGGAAACTTACATCGAGTTTCAGTTGAAGTTGCCCAACATCCTGTCAACACTGTAAAACCAAATTGATATTAAAATAAATCACAAGCAATATATAACTACGTTTAAAAAGTGCTTATGCATAAAAAATGTCTATTGAATTTATTTGATTTTTTAAAAAAAATTTTCAAAAAATTGCATTTTGAGTATATCGTATATTACTCAAAAGTCAAAAAGGCAAAACACCTCTGTACCTATATTTACTCGCATACAACTTAGTACTTACATGTATAATATCCAGTAATAATATTATACTATAGGTATTTATTGTAATGGTATTTTTTAACATACCTATATTATGTGATTCACCTACTGCTATACATTTATAGGTACTAAAAAGAACACATACTCAGTGTGATTAACTAAGTATGCTCACCCCATTTTTTTTATTTAATTAATAATGGATTAATTTAAATTTTGATTTGTGGAATTTTAAAAATTTTAAACTCTTAAGATTTTTTGTTCTATATTTCAAATAAAACCTCCCCCTCAATTTTATTATAAATTATTAATAAAATATATTTTTTTTAAATGGTGGTGTAATTAATTCAAAGTTCAAGCTAGTAGTTTAGTTATTAGAATGTTTATATTAAGAATAATAGTCCTTAAATATGATTTTATAAAAATATAAATCAGATGTGAATTATAAATAAGTATTGATAGATTAATATAAACTACTAAAAATGTAATATTACCATAGCTCCCATAGTTTTCAAATCAATTATCATGGACCTAATATTATCCTCAGTACACAAAGTTAAATCACTCAAAAACTACTTGTTCAAATTTTGATTTCGATACGTCAACATTTTTAAAAACATTTTCGGCTAAATAATGTATTACATAAAGAAAGATGTTGGTGGGGAGGGGGGTCACTATTTTAAAAACAGAAGTTTATATCTCCACAGGGCATTTCTATTAAGTATACCTAGAACAAACATTTTCAAGAGTTTGAAAATATGGTCTTTAAGTACCTATTGTAATACGTAAAAAAGGGATTTTATAAAAGAATTTCAAACGCCGCGTTAAGGGCGTGTCTACTGGTATTAACTTGGGTGTTTATGGTTAAGTTAAGGATCTGTATATGATTCTCTACACTTATAGGTGATGGAGAATAATATAATATGTAAATATTAAAATTACGCTATTACCTTCCTCCAGGTGTTCGGGGGGCTCTTGAGGTCATGTTTCGAGAATTTGATCAAATACACAGTACAATACAATTTTGTGTAAAGTATATATATATAATATAAATAAACCAACAAAGCTATTTATTTACGCGCCAGAAAATAAAACTTAGAATGTTGTGTATAATTAAGTATTCAAATAATAAACACTATGATTTTGAAACGAATTTTTTTTTTTTTAGTTATATTAATTCGATTCCAATATTTATAGTTAAGACAGGACAACGTCTGTCGGGTCAGCTAGTATATAATATAAATATGCAATCAATTTAAAAAATTAAAAAATCAGATTCTGAATAAAGACTATTAAAATATCTCAGTTATGACTTATGATCCTGTTTAGTATTTATTTCTACATGGCTATACACGCATTACTTTAGTCAAGGAAATTATTCTCAGAATGATACTTAAGCTAAATCACGAGTTATAGATCTAAAATAAATAAATTAATAATTAAATAGTTATATTTTTCGTAACGACAAAGTGATATTTATAAGATATAAATTAAATACTATGTAATTGTAATACGTAACCACAAAAATCCTTCTCGATTACAGAAAAAAAAAACTACTGTTTTTGTTATTCTATAGAGCACGTAAAGCATGTTACATAGGTCATAGAAGTGTACAGTGATAGAACATATTGTGTTATATGGAGCAAATACGGAGGACTTACGGAAGAAAAACGATCTGGGCTAATCATAAGCGAAACAAACAACCGTGTCAAATGACCGAGTGGCTCTTGGTTATGTTGTAATCATCCTCCAATTTTCAAAATTATCGCACTGACATTTCTATGAATTTCCTAGTGTAACCTGAATTTAAATCTACGGTGAATGGTGATTATCATAATATTCAACAATCAACATCTATTTAAGCGTTCCCCCTTATTGTTTCTCATGTTCCTTATATAGTGTTTATAATTGTTGGTTTGACGTCAAGTTTCAATCTTTAACACGCATGGAATAATGATAAAATTTTTACAATAAACTATAGATAGTTCTTTATCATATTATATTACTAGTTATAAATATATATATAATATTAATTTTTATTTTGTAATAACCAAAAAGTCAACAATTGTAGTTATCTATAAAATATTGAATTAATTTTTACTATGAATTAAAGAAACTGAAAAAACCAAATGTTCATAATGTTATTATGAACTGGAAAACAATCGTAATTTTTTCCATAGAATCATTAAAAATTTTATTTTTATATCCCAAATGGACAATGGTATAACAAATAACATAATTTTTTAAGTTGATCATAAAACATTGATAATAGATACAATTATGTTTATAAAACTTTAGCATCGCCGACCACCAATCGTTTACAATTTTAAACGACTCATTACCTAGTTATTTTCACATAAATTATGTAGGTACCTACCATAGAGCATATAGGTAATAGTAATATCAGCATGTTATATGGAATTATATGCATAAATCTTAATACTGGAAAATGTAGGAAATGTAAATATTGAAATAAATACTTTTTAATTAAACATAATTAATAAATAATTCAAATGTAAATAAGGTTTTAAAAAAATTTCAAATTATAAAAAAAAGGAATGTGAAAGCATAAACCAATTATTCTCGTTTTTATCGTTCCAAACAAGTAGGTACAATAAGTATAAACAAATAATAAAGGATGTTCGGTAATTTTGTATTTATTCTTTTTACATTTTTGTATGGTCTTAATACGATAAAATAAAATTAGCACTTTCTTCAGTTCAAATAGTTTCCCCCCGAAGGCCTTAAATAATAAGGCGACCCAATATCTTTCAGCTCCCTATAATAATTAAAATCTTTAGAAAAAAAAATACAATAAATATTACATTTTTTTTGTTAACACTTTTTTTCAGGCTTTTATAAAGTAATAAAAATAGTTATCACAAGAAAAAATAGAACGTTTTCATACTATATCAGTGTAAATGTATATACATATGCAAAGTTTATTACTTGTGGTAAAAAGCAAATTACGAGTACCTAATCATGTATTCAATATTCATGTAGGTACCTATTTTGTAAAATACAGTTCCGGCGAATTGGGATATTAGTGGTGGAGGTGATGGTTATTGTGCTTTGGGGTACATGTCAATTGCCTTTATGCTATAAGCTAATTTTGAACACCCTTGCTGGTTACTTCCAAAATACGAAAAATTAAGAAAATATATTTTACCTTTTTATCTATATCATAACCAATATCTTATTGTTGATCATAAATAAAATAGTAACTACACTAAGCTATGGATAATAACTAATATGGTATTACCATTAACAAACTGTTAAAAATTGTTTATATTAATAAAATATTTAAAATTGTAGGTGTACCATATTAAATACGGAATATCCCATATTGTATTACCTATATAAACAAACATAATATAAAACCATAACATTTGTATTTTACAAAGAGGTTTTTATATAAGCTCTATATTATTATTTAAATTTTAAATGTTATTATAACAAGTAGGCAAATCATTGGTAAGTATGCTAGAAAAAAATTAAGCGTATTATATGTACTAGGTATAAACTTTTCTGATGGTGTTAGAAACATAATTCCCACATATTATTGTTCAAAATTAAGAGAAAATTATATTTAATTTGAATTTTTAAATTCTAGTAGGTACAGATATTTCTTAATAAATGAAAAATGTCTTCATATTCAATTTAATTTACTTTTATCGTCTTCAATAGTGAAATTTGTAAGCCACTGTTTAAAATTGTAACTTCCTGGTTCTTAAATCTTAACCAATTTATTGTTATGTTATACGAAAGTATAGGGATAGAAAATCTGTATGTATTTAAATAATTCACCTAACTACATATATACAGGGTGTGCTGGGACTTGGGAGGATTTACCCGTTGTGATATCTCCTAAGAAATGTAGATATCATAATTCTTATTTTTATAAGACTCACAGGGCCAAGGACTTCAAATATTTCATATTTTAATTTAATAAAATGAAATTTTTTGGAAATTAGAATGGGTAAAATGTACATAGGTAACTGACTCCGGTAAAGTCATAAAAATGTCGATAATCATAAAATGTTGTAAAGTTGACCAGATTTAATCTACATATTGTGGAAGTTTCAGGACAAAAAGGTTGAAAAAAACGAATTAACGTTAAAGTTAAAGTATAGAAATTGTCACTTCTTAAATGTGTCTCTAGATCAGCGCTATTCCCAACCGGTGTGCCGTGAAGAGTCCATAGGTATGCCGCCGTATGCCGCGTAATTTGATTTACAAATCAATATAACAAATTTAATATATTTTGTAATAAATAAAAATATGATTTTACATGAGTTTTCGTAACCTGAATAAACACAAAATTTTAACTTTTTCTCTTTTAATTCACTGATGTACGCTTTGGTACTAATATGATAAAAGCCTAATATTGATAATAAAAGATAAAAGTCCGTGTCAAGTGTGCCACTGCTGAATATAGCTAAGGATTAGTGTGCCGCGTGATCAAAAAGGTTGGGAAATTCTGGAGTCTACATAATGTTAATTGATTTTTTTATGATTCTCATAACTAAAAAATTTGATTCCGTTTTTCATTTATGTAATATTAGCCAATATTATAATTGTTGTATATAGTATTAGTTACCTAATAATACCCATATTTTTTTTTTAAAAAAGGGTCCTATATATATAGAATTATAAACGACTAGTTTTTTGCGTTTTTAGTTTTTACTTATCAGCTGATCTTAATTACTTGAAAAACGGCTATCTATAATAGTTACATAATTTTAGTAATTTAAATAATATGCAGAAATTAGAAGTATTAATATAGGTTTTATTTCTAGACAAAACTAGCTGGGACATGATGTCTAGATGCAGAGTGGCGGAGTGCCGCGTAGTCCGTGCTGTTCTACCGCCAGTTACGCCAAGACGCTGCAGGGAAATTGTACCTTCATTATTTTTTACAAATTTATTCATATGATAAAACTACGAGGAAAAATGTATAAATCGTCAGCAAAGAAATCATTTTTTTTGTTTGTTTTACTTTCTTATGTTTTAATTATTTTAGTTGGATCTTATTGTACCTGTGCTATAAGTACAAAATCAACGTTGTTGATGAAATAACCAATATTTGTAGCACGTATATTTTCATATTTTGATTTCAATACTTCGTTTTCTTAGACATTGATTCATACATTTTTACAGTTAGTTGGAAATCATGTAAACTTTAATAAATATTTTTCGTGAGCTCAAGTCAAAATGTATTTAATTCAATAGTGAGTTTGTCAGTGATTCAAAACGAAATTTTTATTATCTAAAGCCGATAGGTAGTTATATTACGACAGACTACTGTCACAATAAAGAGTGCAACACAAATTGTATCTAATAATTTGTTACGGATAGTTAAATTTAATGATTCACGACTAGGTACCTACTGTAGTATTCATATATTGATGTTATGGGGGGAAACAAGTATCTATAGAAGGGAAGCTGGTGTGTTTATATTAGCTGCTTCCCCTACAATCACGCCTATTATCAGTGGTTAAGAACTTAAAGTTTGATTATGTGTTTCATATTTTATTCCATAAAAAATATCGTCAGTCGTAAAAAAACTTTTCGACCAACAGTCCAGAAAACAGCTATTATATTTATATAGGTTACCTACCTAAACACGTATAACTCGGGCTTGAATTAATAGTTGTGAATAAGTATTTTCCCGACTAGAAGGAAAAAATTAGTGAGCAGAAGTGAGCTAGCCATTAAGAATTTTTTTAACTTTGTGACTAAAAAACTTTGTTTCAGGACGCTTTGCCCTTATTCACCTTAATTTGTTATAGAGATGTAGTAATTTTGTCACGTTGTATGCAACAGTAAGTATATACTAAGTATATTTATCGGCGGGGGTGCAAGCATATTTTATGCGGCCAAGTGAAATGCAATTTTTAAAAAATCAGTTTGGTATAATTGGTATAAATCACGGTTTGACCAGGTATACCAGTAGGTTATAATATCGTATTATATTTAAAAAAATCAAACCGATCGCGGGCCAGGTACGACTAACGTCTCTATAGCTGAGGGTACACCGGGCACCCCCGGTAGTCGCGGCACTGCAGTGGTTGCACACTGCACGGGTGTAAATAAATTACACCTACCTGTTAGCGTCGAGACGACGAGAAGAAACGATCGCTGCATCTTGCAGCACAGAGAAGAAGAGCACCCCTTCGGAATAAAATCGCGTAAATTGCACACTGCAGAGTGGTTACGATGTTGTCGTCGGTCGTGTTCCGCGGCACATTCGGCAGAGATAAAATAATCAAGACCGTCAAAATGAAATTAATAATAACAATTATAAAATACAAAATATGTACGTCGAATAGAGACGCGCAAAAACTGGCGGCGGGCGATGAACGGAACGCGACAGCACTAGCCGGAGCAGCGTGACACTTGCGACTGGAGAAAATTGAAAAATACGAAAGTTACCCGGCGGTTAACCTAACCAAACCGGTCATCGGCGTCTCGTCGTTACCGCCACCGCCCACCAGTCATCGAGCGGGGCAGAGCGGCCAGCAGCAGCTGCAGGTGCGACGCAGCCGCCCCGTCGACCGCCCGGAAGGAGGGAAACTCTTCAGCGGCGGCGGCACTCTTACGGCGTCGCGCTCTGTCCGCCGCGTTCGGCGTTTTTACGGTTGCGCGCGACCAGTGTTGCCGGCCTCACGGTCGTCGGTCCGTTCCGTTGGTCACAATGTATCTGGTCGCGCGCGACGGACTGATCTAGTTTATCCATCATGGCCGTCACGTCCCTACGCTTGTGTGCCGATCGCGTTCTCCGTTAACAACGATTAGGGATATACCTAACAATAAAAAAAAATATAAAAATAATAACAATAACGGTAATATAATAGTCTCGAAATCGAATAAACGAATTACGACGACGGTGGCCGCGAAACCAAGTGCGCACGGAATTTAGTTGCCTCGTTTTTATCTCCGTCGAATATGTCCTCTTCGCGAATGTCCGACCGCTGTGCGACGCGCGTACGTTGAGCCGTGCAGTTTGTGTGCGTGTCGATGGGATCGGGCCCCGAGAGCCATGAAGCCGTACGACAAATCGAACGTAAGTAGACGTCTAAACTTCACAAAGTCTAACTCCGATCGGCGATGTCACGTCCGACGATTTCCGAGTGATTTTCCCGCCCGTTTGCGCCGCGCGAATCACATGGTCTCGTGCGGCGCGACAGTTGATACCTACGTCCGCGTCTCGTGCGATTTTGATATTTCGATTTTTTAAAATTTTTTTTTTGTTTTTTAGTCCTTTATGAGGAGGGTCACGAAACGCGTGTCCGAATACATACCCGGAATGACGTGGATGAATACGCTGATCAGCGATGCGCAAACCGATGACGACCCTACATCAACGACCGAAAACGACGATCAACCTCCAGTAAAAAAACAGTGCACGTCCCTCAACTCATTTACAAACACCAAATACCAGCCTACAAATTCAACTGATAACCACAGGAGTTCGAGTAAGCTATGATCTATATTGATAATGTCATGTCTCATGTCTACCTTTTTTCAACTGTTGTACTTGTAAATCTGTAGATGTGAATGTCCTTTTACCAGAAATATCTGCCGTTACTTGCATACCAAGTACAAGTAAACAAAGTCCAAAATTTACAAGCCAATCAAGTGCTTCCTTACAAAGCCATGATGTTGGCAATAGAAGTAAGTATGATTGTTAAACCTTATTCTTAAAATCAGGTACACTATAGTATTTGTACTATCATGAATCCTGTATAATTTATGAATGTGTTATACCCCTACATTGTACGTACGTTTTCTTTTAAATTTAAATAATTAAAAGATTTTAGTGGGTTAAATACCCACTAATAAGGGGTAAATAGGTTAAAAAAATAAATAATAGGCTTAATAGGTTTAAGGAAGTTCTAAACTACTATACTACATACTTATAGCTAATTTTTTTTTTATTTCATCGTGTAATTGTCCATTAAAGTGGTAGGCTTTCAATTATAAATTATAAGAAACTAAAATTATTTTCATTAGTTAGGATATTAAGCATTTATATAATATATATATATTTTATTGATTGTAATAACAACTCAGCAGCAAAGACCATTACCTAATATTTATATTTTTGTTTGTGCTTAGTTAAACTCTAACATAGGATGAATTTAGTCTCACAATTGTCTCATGGGTTAACAGATTTTGAATTACTATTATTTATACAAAAGAATACAAATAATCAATATTAATTAATTTGATTACTTCCTTAAGAAATGACCAGTTAATCTAAAATACCTTTTTCCGAGTTAGGTTTTTGAAATTAAATAGTTAGGTAAAGGTTAATGACCAATCGTTAAATTTTAAACTAATAATAATATACAATAATCAGTAGGTAGCTATAAATTATAGTCATATTTGTAGGTTTAATTAAATATTTTTTGTTATAGTTATATATCCGTTAGGATAGCGAGACATTTCATTGCAATTATTAGATTTGCTTAAAAAGTGTCTATTTGTTAATAATATTCTATGTCTTAACTAATATTTTAAAGTTACTAAAATTGAACGGTATTTTCAAACCGCATTTCTTAGTTATGTATATATTCATAATATGCATGTTTTTACATTTATTTACTTTTATTTATGCCCAATGTAGTTGTGTATACATTTGCAATGTATATAAAAAGAATATTTTAATTTGTAGTATATAGCTACACTTAGTATCTGTTTGATTGTTTGCATTTTATCTGACTGTATTTAACTTAAAAGTTGTTGACACTTGTTGCTTAGTAATACAAAATATGCATATACTTGTTACATAATTATCAATTCAAAAATAAGTAGCGTACAATTTTGTTTCATTGAATAGCTTGAAACCTTTTAAGTAGTCTCGCCAATAAGAGTTGTCCTGTTTATTATATTGCATCAATACTAAATTAAGTAAAATTTGTAAATTTTATTTTTGGAATAATAGGGTCTTAAAATTAAAAATCTATCACTCGTTTATTAATCATTGAATAATTATGCTATAACATATTAATAATAACTTATTAAATATTAACTGTTATTTTAGGGACGTATGTATGAGGATGCTTAAGGGACCCCTAGATTCATTCAATCACGTTTTAATTTTTGTAATTGATATGTTTAAAGATAAAGTATTCATTAACTAATATCAGTATTTTACAATTGTAAATATGTGATATTATTCATTTTTCAATTTTGAGAATTATTTAACAGTTATACTGCATTGATACTACTATGACAACCTTTATATTTAAATATTGTACCAAGTATAATGTTAATTGATGTGTTAGTGCTCACTTCTCCTACCACAAACAACAACTAATGAGAAAAGATCCAACTGCATATTATAATTAAGACAAATTAATTTATACTGAATTTACATTATACTATTTTTGTATACATTTTAAAAGTATTAAATTAAAAATAAATGTACATTTTTTGTATACCAATACGTTTATATACTCATGCTTAAACCCTTCCAATAAATATATACCGTGTGTTCACCAATTTAGGGAACACTGAATTTCTCGGCTGGATTATGTTGGAATAAATCGAATTTTTTTTTACAAGCTTGTGGTATATAAGTACACATTTTCAGATAAATTTCAAATTTTTAACCTCTTTGGTACGCGCATGCGCAATGGAACTTACTTTTTTTTTAATAGCAACCGGTATTTTTGATACCAAATTCGGATAGACTAATTTTTTTTAAGTCATTTTGACCAATTAATCATGGCTCTAAAACCAAAATTGACCGAATGAGAGCCATTCAAATTTTAATAAATAATACATTTTTACAATTCATTATAAAATGCATAAAACCATTTATAATAATTTATAATTGGTTACTTTTTGAATATCTTTACGTATTTTTTTTTTTATACGTGTTATAAATAAGATTAACATAATATGGATATAAAATTATTTAATCAAAATTGATTACAACAGTTATTTTATAACTACACAATTAATTAAATAAATTGTTCAAAGTTTGCTCCCTGATTGTCGACACATAATTGAAAACGTTGTAGACATCCTCTATTAGTTGCTGACATTATTTGACTTTCAGTAAGGTTATTACATGCAATCAAGATTTTATTTTTTATATCTGCTAGGTTAACTGATGGATCTGCGTAGACTACAACTGTTTTCAAATGTCCCCATAAAAAAAAATCAAGTGGTGTAATATCTGGAGATCTTGCTGGCCATTCAATGGGTTCATAAGTGCCAAGCCATTTTCCCTCATATACCCGATTCAAGTTATCTCGAACAATATGATATTCATCAAAAAGTAACCAATTATAAATTATTATAAATGGTTTTATGCATTTTATAATGAATTGTAAAAATGTATTATTTATTAAAATTTGAATGGCTCTCATTCAGTCAATTTTGGTTTTAGAGCCATGATTAATTGGTCAAAATGACTTAAAAAAAATTAGTCTATCCGAATTTGGTATCAAAAATACCGGTTGCTATTAAAAAAAAAGTAAGTTCCATTGCGCATGCGCGTACCAAAGAGGTTAAAAATTTGAAATTTATCTGAAAATGTGTATTTATATACCACAAGCTTGTAAAAAAAAAATTCGATTTATTCCAACATAATCCAGCCGAGAAATTCAGTGTTCCCTAAATTGGTGAACACACGGTATATATATATTTACTTGTATAGATATGTTTATACTTATATCTATGATATACTGTTGATGTTGTTATTATTATTTCATTACAATAGAAGTAGTTTTCTACAAAAATAACTTCTCAGGATTTGTGAATTTATAAAATATACTAAAATACTATGTCATTTTAAATAAAGGTTCTCTTAAAAGAAAATCTGATGTCATAGATTTGTCAAATATTAACCGATCGAGTTCAAAAACAGCTTTCAATTTTGCTGCATCGACACCTGCAATAGTTACAGCAAATAAGCAACCAGTTACAATCGGTAAGTATTTTTATTGTATTTGAATATAAAATACATAAAAAGAAAATAGTTTTTTTGCACTCAAGAGTAATAATAATAAAAAAAATTACATCCCTGACCTAAAAATATGCTATATTAATTAAATATGTAAACGATCATGTTTATTTTTTCAATAACAAATTACTAATTAAGATTATGTTTAAAGTAAATTAATTTTAGAATATCGAATATAGGAAAGATAATTACGTGTCTATTGGTTTGGTTAAATTAGGATGATTCTTTTAACAGCAATTAACTCATTCCAAATACTTTTTTATATTGTTAAGTTCAAGAATTATGGAGTTGATAATATGAAGTAATACTGTTGAGTTATTGATAAGAATGAAAAAAGTTTTATGAGTTCTATATGTATTAACAATTAATGATTTTTACTTGTTAATGTATGTTAAGACTGTAATTAAATATATTTTTCTAGGTTTAAAAAGATCATTCAATTTAGACAAATTATCTACTAGCAATGAATTTTTAACGCCAACTTCATCAAAACTAATTAAGCCAAGTAAGTTAATTGATTGTTTATTTTTATATTTGTGTGAATAAATCTTAAATAAAAAGTTAATAATAAACAAAAGTGATTAGCTTTGTAATTTGCACAAAGACAAACCTGTGTACTTAAATTAATCGCAAATTATAAAATCATTGGAAACTTAAAACATGTGCTCTTTGCTCCCATCGACACATGATTGTTAAATATTACGTATTTAAAAGCTATAAAATTATCATTAACAAAACATAAATCTAAATTAAAATTGTATTTGCTACATTTTAAAGGTTTCTCCTTATAATTCAGGAAACTAAAGTAAATCTAATTTTCTTATAATTTTCTCTACCCCTCCTTCTATTTCTAAGAATAATCTTTATGCACGATACGTCTATTTTGAAATATTAATGTAAACCAATATAAATATACATGTAAATTGGGCTCAATCCTGTTATTGTGAATAAAATAAAAATAAAATATATTAGGTATTCATAAATATGACTGTATTAAGTGTAAAGTATTTTTATAATTAAGGAAAAAAAATATTTGAAAATGTTTTTAGTGTTAGACTTACCCATTCATTATTAGATTTGATAATGCCATTATAATTGTTTTGTATGATACTTCTTTTTATGAATTATACTTGAAATAAAAATATCAAATAAGATAAGAGATTACTCTCTTATAGTTTTATTTTATTCTTGCTGAAGCAATTAAGTCATAAAGTTAGCCCAGCCAATACTCAATAATTTACACAAAAGTATTTTAATGATATTTATTATTTATACATACTAGAGACAATTTTTGATTTTTGTTTCTTTTAAATAGATCATAAAATTTTCAATTGACATTTTATCAAACATTTAATTTTAGGGGAGAATGAATTACATCAACAATCTTCGTTAAAATTTCATGAAACATCAACAAATCATGTATCCTCAGCATCTTTTAGATGGGATACATTTGTGAATTACGGAGAAGTAAGTTATCTATATTATACTTGACAGTTTCCATTTTAGAAAATAAAATTTTTATTTTAATTGACTTAAATGTTTTATTATCAGTTGTCAGAGCGTCAAAAATTATTTGCCCAGAAGTCACCTTTAAATTGTTCTCAAGTTATGTATGGGGGCAGTTCAGCGCGTTCAAACTTATCAAAAATTCTAGGTAATACACCACCAATTCATAGAAAAACGGTGATTCCAATTTCTCCCACAAACAATAGTGAAATTAGAACAACCTCATCTATTCTCCTGGGACATATTTCTACTAAGGTTAGTAAAATAATAATTAATGTCAAAAATATATAGAAATGGAACAAGCAATTATTGTATTCTCCATTTCTCCATAATAATTTTATAAAATTTAGAATTTCATCACTTAATATAGCATACTGCTTATAACATTTATTCCTAATTTAAAGACTTAAGTCTTTAAATTAGGAATAAAAAAAAAAATAATAATAATAAATAATAATTTTTCTTTTGACTTCGGATAAATAATTCTTATTTATTTCAGAACAAGGAAATTGAAGAAAATACATTTATTATTCAACCTAAGGTGCATCAAAGGCATAAAGCAGATCAAAAAATTGTACCTATTAAAGTTGAATCCACTGTTAAAATAGTTGAAACAACACCTGAGAAAGTTGATGACAAATCTAGTGAAATCTCGTAAGTAAAACATTTGACCTTATTGAAACTATTATTTTGTGATTATTTTATGCTTATACATCTTACTAGGTTACTGCCAATTTTTATTTAGGTATTAAAATAAATTGATAATTGTCTTTCATACATTAAAACATTTAAAAATTAAATATAACCAGCAGCAATCCCATACAGTGTGATCCATTTAACACAGGACTCTCATTTCAAAAAATATAAATGTTTTGAAAATATTTCTTTTCATAATTTTAAGTTGTTAAAAATCAATGTTTTTGGAAAAAAAAATAATAAAGAAGGATTTTTAGGTAAAACCAGTTTTGCTAAATTCTACTTTGTTTTTAGTCAAAAAAAAATTATAGTAGATACATAAAATGTTTTTATTAACATTTTTTATACTCTAAAATATTCAAACTATCTTTACTCTTTTTAAGCTATTTATAGGTTAATTACTTTTAGTATATATTGGACACCAAATTGTGTCAAACGCGTTGCTGAACGATCCTCAATACGCAGTCAATGTGTCAATGAATCAAATATAGCAGCGGTTCTCAAACATTTTTGGTTCACGCATCTCTAAAAATAAAAATAAATAATCGTGCCTCCCAATTACGATTTTGTATTATTTAAATATTCAAATGTTTTTAATTTTACTACAATAATCCAGCTATAAAAATTATTTAAAAAAAACAATGACTGTTAATATATAATTAAAAATAATTAAAAATATAATTAAAATATACAATAAAAAATGCCCCTCGGGAGGCGCATGCTTACAGTTTGGAAACCAATGATATATAGCATAATAGAAGAAAAATTGTCTTATTAATTTCAGTTGACTAATGTTTTGTTGCAAAAAAAAAAAACATACTCATGATATAAGATTATTTTAACACTGTAAATTAATTAAGACGATATGGTAAACTAAATATACATTACCTGATTCACTCTGCATTGAACCATCTGATTATATAGTCCATTTAAGTTTGCTGTGTTATCTCCATCTTAGAAAGCTTTATTACCCATACTATATGGCTGTGATTGTTAAGAACTCTCAAAAATTAAATAAATCATGTAAGAACATCCACCTCTTTATACTCTAACATGATCACACTTAAACTTTCTTAATAAATCAATTTATAAATTTAAGAAAAAAATATTGTTTAAGTGTGATTGCAAGTATGAATGCATGAATTACACTCAGCTAATTCTTAAATTTGTATGCAAGGAATGATGTAAATTGGTTTTAATTACTACATTCTAATCTCAAACCTTATATTTATCAATTAATATGTAAATAATAATTATATTATTATACATATCTAATATTATGATCAATTAATAATATGTAATTAAGATAATCTTATATTCATAGGTCAAATTATTCTGGCCGAGTAGATTCAAATACATCAAGAAAACTTCGAGTAAATCTTTCAAAAAAGGGGCGTGTTCTTAAGTCTGATGAACTTGAAATGCCTGCCGAAGTTAACTTGCCTAGGATTTCCCTACCAATGACCGCATTACCAAGTATCAATTTATCAAATACTTTTGCTGAGGATAATGAATTCACATTCAATCAACCATTAACAATAGAACAGTTTAGTTCACAAATTGTAGAAAAAACTTGTAGAAGAAAACACAAAACGACTTTGAAGAAACCACAAAATACCAATATTGAGCTAAATAATAAAGATCAATCTAGCACCAAAATTGCAAATACAAATTTTAAAATATCTACAAGTGAACCTTTTATAAAAGAATCTAAGAAAGTATTGATGACAAATAATGATACTATTACTGAGAATCTAAATAAAAATGACAAGTTGTCACAATTAGGTAAGTTTGTTGATAATCCTAAAAATTCTCTCAAAACATCATCGCCGTGTTCTGACTCTAAATTACAATTTACAAAACCTGTAACTATGAATTTTGACAGTTCACCTAAAAGATTAGAAAATAAAAATCTGTTAACACCTGAAAAATCTTCAACTGAATTAAAAAAGTGGTCTTGCGATGCTTGTTGGGTTTCAAATAATGCTGATATTATAAAGTGTATTGCATGTCAAACTCCCAAACCTGAGAAATCTCAAACACCATTATTAAAAGTTATCAAATCAAGTACATGGACTTGTGAAGCTTGTTGGGTTCCTAATAAAAATGAAATTGAAGTATGTGTTGCATGTCAAACACAGAAGCCTGGCACTACGAAGAAAACTGTGGTACAAAGTATTACTTGGACTTGTGATGGTTGTTGGGTAAAAAATAAAAGTGATTGTACCTCTTGTATTTCATGTGGGACAGCAAAGCCTGGGTCTGCTCCAGAAAATAAACCTTTGCCTTCAACTCAATTTAAATTTGGATTAAACAACAACACTTTTGAAAATTCTGGCGCCAGTCAGTTTAAATTTGGATTTGACAGTAATAAAATTGATCAACCATCTAATCAGTTTAAATTTGGAAGTGCTGCACCATTTACAAGTTCTGATAATGGAAAATCAGATACTTCTGCCAGTGAATTTAAATTTGGTATAGTGAACAATAAAACTGATCAACCCCTTAGTACATTTAAATTTGGCACTGGTAGTATATCAAGTTCGCCTGTGACTAAATTTAACGAGGTATCAAATATCAATAATACTGACACTAAGTTTAAGTTTGGTATTGATTCTAAATCAGATCAACCTGAAAGTCAGTTTAAATTTGGTCTAAGTGCCACAGCTAGTAAACCAATTACACAATTTAAATTTGGTTCAGATAAGATTGAAACTCAAAAATCTGTTCATCAAAGCCCTGTTTTTAATAGTAGTATAGTTAAACAACCTACAAATGAATTTAAACCACTAGTAAATAATAAAATTGAAGAATCTGAAAACCCATTAGAGTTACAAAACAAAAGTAATAAGTGTAAAGTTAATGATGTAGATGAAAATTCAAGTCCCCAAGTATCCTTTGGATCTGTTGAAACTAACTGTAGTAACTCAAATCCATTATTAAATGTTGGACATGCAAATGAAGATCTGTCTAAAGGAAAATTTGCATTTGATAGTAAAGTAAAAAGTATTGAAATTAAGCCAATACTAAGTTTTGGTTCAATGCAGCCTGTTCATTCTGCAACAGAAAATACAAATCAGTTGGTAAATGGTCATTCACATCCTAATGAAACATTAAATGAAGACCAAAAGCCAGGTTTGATTAAGACTTCTCAGTTATTCAGTTTTGGTTCTTTGGCAAAACAAGATCAAAATGTGCCCGTAGACCCAAAAAATCAAAAAATGTTTTCATTTGGATCAGCCACTAATGAAAACAAATCATTTTCTTCCCCAATAATGGGTACTAGTAGTTTTCCTAGTACTGTTCCAGTGTTTGGAGCAAGTAATTCAATGTTTGGTAGTGGACCTACTACATCTACTCCGGCAACTTTGGGTTCTTCTATACTAACACCTCAATTTTCATTTGGTTCATTGGCTCCTCCGATTTCTAACAGTTTTTTTTCCAAGACTACTAACGACAATGATAAAAAACCATTAGCTCAAACTTCAAATTCATTCAATTCTACGAATGTTGGGTTTTCATTTGGTGCACAATCTCCACCAGTATTTAGTGTTCCCAATGCTGGAGGGCCTATGAAAATGTCTGCTACGGTAATAACCACATCATTATATTACATACTTATATAATATTAAACAACAATTTATTAATTATTATTTATAGGATGATGATCAGACTAAATGTACTTCAAATAATATATTCAATCAGCCAAGCACGAAACAAACTGTTAAATTAGACCCAAATGCACCTATTTCAATTAATTTTACTGGTGGAGCAACTACTCAATTTACGTAAGTATTAAACATTTTATTTAATTATTTAAATTAAAACTATAATCGTTTCTATTATTAGTGCCAAACCAGAAACAACTGAGCAACCTACTAAAAGAAAAATTTTAAAACCAGTTAGAAGGATTCGGTAAACTATGGACATACTGCTTGTGTATTTTGTAAGTTACATTGTTTTTATTGTGTAACAAATTTTAAATGTAAAACTAAAATTGTTCAATGTTTGAACTGATTCTTGTCATTATATTTGTATAATTATATTCTGTGGTTAACAATAGCTTATTTAAAAACAGGTTGAGGTCAATATTTTTATAGACAGATAAACAATTATTATTTGGATATTCAATTAAATTTGACAACTTATTTGATGGCGCACAGAATTTGGGGATATGTTAATAACATAATAAATTAGTTTTTAATTTTAGTTTTACTATCTGCATCATAAACTATGTATACTAACTTACTACATCAAACTGTCAAATGACTTTTTTTTTTATTATTATTTTGGAAACAAAAAAATAAAAAATCTTATAAACTATTATCTTAATTTTTATATTTTGAATTGTGAAACTTATTTAAGAAAAATGTATCATCAAATAATTGTATGCAATCTTTAAAGCATTTGGTTCCAATTGTTAAAATTTTACTTATATTTAACTTAAAAAATGTAAATGCAACCCATAGCAGACAGCCTAATTAATTTTTTATTCTTAAATGTATATAATACAATTAAGAATAATATGCTAACGTTTAATATCTTAATTGTGTACATAGTATTAAATGCTCTGTATTTTGTAACTTTGTCAGTTATTTAATGGCCATTTTTATTTTATCACTTATATTTAATCTATTCAATTATTTTTGATAATTATTTATTAGAAAAAAAAAATCCATCTAAATTAGTATTCTCTTACTGTGCGCCACATTTCTACTTCTATAATCTTATTCAAACCGTTTATAACATATATATATATATATATATATATTTTATTTTCGTTAATTAATACATTGATACATATTAACATATTTTGTTGTTTAATATTTGCTTTATGTTAAAAAACATGTAACTGTGTATATTTTTTAACTGTTTTAAATGATATTAAATATAATTAAATGGATGTACAACTATTTTGTTTTAGTGAGTTTAATTAATTTAATTATTATTTATTGGCTACTTTGTGCCATTCTATTGTTACATTACAAAACAATTTTAATTGTTATTATTTAATAACTCATGGTATACAGAACACAACATTGTTTATTAAAGGTTGTATATTATATATGTTAAATAATATGTTTTTTTCTTTTAGTGGTTATATTTGTTTTTAAGTGTAATATTCTAAGTCTGACCCAAGGAATTTCTATTGGCAACAGAAGTGTGGTTATCATACTGTATGAATTATATTCAAATGATCCCCTATTTTTTTTTTTAATAATTCCTAAATATTATACAGGTATTATATTTTATTTTTGTATAGTAAAATGTAAAAAAAGAAACTATTACATTACGAGTTAAAAGTTAGCCAAATGGCTTGGATGTCTGTGATATTCTTGTGGGTCAGGCTATGTTCGATGAAAATTATCGAAAACTATAGCAGGCTCACTCCTTTGAAATAAATGTATTTTTAATTTAAATACTTAAATATACATTTAATATGTTATAAAAAGAAGTAAAATAATTAATATTTTAGAACTTTTTTAAATTTCAGACTGTTTATTTCCATTTACATAGTTATACATCAGTAAGTAGTTATTATTATATTGTTGTCTTTTTTTTATATATATACATTTGTTGTAAAGTGTTGCTGATTTAATAATTTGTAAACCAATAAGTGGAAATAAACTAATTTGACTGTGATGTAAGGATATAATTTATTTTTGTCCAAGTGAATAATTTTAGGAGTAAGGCTGCTAATTTGAGCTTCATGTAGCCTATTTTTCTTTATAAAGTGTACAGTGTCTTTTAGTTAACATAAGTGTACTTTAAGTCTTTATAAATTTAATTTTACAATAGTTTGTATTACATTTCTTTAAAAATTGTAATTTAGGTATGATACATAATAAAATTATATGTTTTGTTTATTTTTTAAACATCATTTATTCATTTACTTTAGTATGTAAGTATGTAACATCTTACAACCATATTATATTTGAATGTTATTCGATTTTAGGGCTGATTATTTAAGTAACATTCTGAAAATGTATGAAATATTTTAAAACTTCAAATAACAATAATATTTTACGGTTTTCTAAATTGCATAAAAGGTGCCTTTTTTAAATTTCAAAGTAATTAATTAATATTACTAAGGGTCTGGCTACATTGGTAATTTCACCGTCGAGTCCAAGCAGAGTTTGTATGTTACCCTCTAAACAGCTATATTTAAATTGACTGTGCTATACTACAACGGTTGAAATCACTTGGACTCAATGGCAAAATTACATCAGTGTGGCAAGACCCTAATAATGACTAGTTGCTATTACAGATTTGAATATTTGCAGGTAAATTCCATTTTATGCTAATTCAAGACATCAAACGAATTAGTTTTTACTTTACAAGTGAATAATTTTGTGTGTTTAAAATTATAAATATTTTCTTTTATTTGAGGTGAATCTTGGACTACCTGTTAAAAGAATAATAAGTATATATTTTATTTTAGTAAGGTCACAAATTCACATCAAAAAATATTTGAAAAATATCTATATAATCTTTACTTGATAGATAAATTCCATTTTCTGATATATTTTACCAGGGATTGTTATTACTTATTAGGTATCTTAATAAAAATAATTGTGAAGTATTATTCATACAGTATAAAATGCTGAGATGTTTTTCAATACTATTTAAAAATGTCATTTTATTTTTAAGTTAAAGAAAAAATTTTGTTTTATTTCCCCTTCAGGTGATTCTCTAACACTTACTAAAAATAACTGATAAAACAACCTATTTTGATATCAAATGTAGTATACCCATTCATTTAACCTGAATGCACTTTCTTTGTTACCTGGTTACTGATCATTATAAAATATATCTGGTAAAAATTTAAAACAAATATTTCAGTTAAGAAATATAAATGTTGTCGACCTACCTATAATACTATAATACTAAATATTGCCACTACCTTTATGGCTTTCAGTCTTAACCATTACACCTAAAAAATATAGGTAGGTAATAATATTAATTTCCTAGCGATTCATTATTAGTACCCATGTTCTACCGTGTTGTTATGTCAAATGTCAATACTAAGCACTTGCTGGAAAATGAGAACTATTGGTGTATATAATTTGACTTTGACGTGTATACACGAAAAGCAATGCAACATAAACTAGAAAATCTAATCACAATTTTATATTGTATTGGAACGTTTTATTTTCATATCTAAGAATTTAGATCTGAAGCTTTAATACAGTTTAAATATACTTGAATCGTTTTCGTATACAATGATTTATAATTAAATTAGTGATGGGAATATTATCGATATTCTTAACCAATATATACCCGACAACACCTACTGTACAGCAAAGTGGTACCTATACTACCTACCTACTTGCTAACCTTTTTTACAATCATAATTTACACAATTTGATGATTCATTTTTTGTCTATTGGATTTTTTAAATGTGCTATTTCACTCATAGACTCATAGGTCTATGATTTCACCCCATGTCAGCTTTAAATAGGGCAATCGACCAATCGGTAAAAAAGTACTCATTTTTTACTGCAAGCACATTTTTATTGTCAGATTAAAATAATTAAATTTACTACTGTAGGTAGGTTAAAGGATTAGTAATTAAATTTAATATTGTACAAGACAATTAATTACATTTATAAAATTTTAATTTAGTGAATATTCGTGGGATTCCTAAATAGGTATGAGGCCCCTGCAAATAACATGGAGGCCCATATGACAGCAATTCACCGGCTGTACCTGCGGTATTTTCAGCACTGATTTTAAGTAGATACCAATATCCTAATTCGTGGCCCTAAATAATAGCCTTTAATAGTTATATAATATATAATTTCCTCTCTAGCAGTCTTATCTATTAACGATGGTTTGAGACTTTTTACTTTTTTACCACAATGTACTGATTTAGTCATCTACATTCTATGTTTTTATAAATAATATTTATTAATTAATAACGTGCTTTTATTTTTTAAGCGCACCGGCACCCTGCATCAAAGTTTATTATTTCACGATATGGTTGTATACTTCTATCTAGTTGTATCTTCATCGAGGTAGCCCAGTGCCCACATAATAATACTATTATCTATTATCTACGAATGATGAATGTGCAATCTCTTTGTCACCGCGGCTTACCGTTAAAATCGCTCGCGACTGTTGGCAGCAGTGCGCACTGACAACCAATCGGGTCACTGGTACTTTTTCAAACGTTTGTAATAACGACCAATAATTATTGTAACGAAACGAACGAAATAACGAATTGATAAACCGACGCCGACGGGATTTCCGGACGGGTGATTGACGGTCGACTTTGCTAATACGTTGAAGTAAACGAAGTACAAAGGTGAAGGTGTGAACACACTGAACATTTTAAGTTTAAACAATAAAACGTTGCTTACCGCATTTTTAACTCGTGTACATCGTACATGACGTGTCTAGTTTAAATCTCATTATTATTTTGAATTTCGATTAACCGTAACATTGGTCTCAGCTTTTCTTAAAATATTGTTTTTATAACGTGGATTTTTGTTGTGTTTATTATTTTTTTTTTTTGAAACCTGAACCTTAGTTCATTGTCGCCGTGGCCGAATAGTCTGCAGGCGTTTCCGTAGGTAAGTATTCGAGAAAAAAAAAAATCAGCATCATGAACAAGAACGATAGCTTGTTCGAATTCGACGCGCCCCAGACGTTCGTCAACCTATACGAGATGGCAAACGCCAACGACGACGGTGCTGACAGAATTTTTGGTAAGTCCGGTAGTGTGAATTTTGTTAAGTCGTGCTTCCGAAAAAAGAGGAGGTACATCGTTTTTTTTATTTTATAGCACCCCTTTCAAACTGATAAAAATGAGATAATATTGGGTGTTTTGTATTTCGAAATAATTACTTGAAAGTCGTTCGACGCTGCTTATAGCCGCTTTTATCAGATGTTGTTTAATGGTTAGCAACGAAAATTCTATGATTTAAAATACCCCAACAATAATAGACAGATAATTATAAGTACCTACACAACAGGGAATTTAATATAGGTATTAATTACTTTATAATTAATTATAGGTATCACTTTTATAGTTTCAATTCTAGGTAATTAAATTACATTTCTGGCTGAAAAAGTTAATAATACCTACTATACATTGTAGGTTTATCTTTTAGTTTCAATCTGTTATAATGCCATAAGACATACCACAACAGTTTTTGTTTCTATTTAATTTCAGTTTTTTTTATCTACCTTCTATGTATTGTTCACTGCGGTTAACTCCAAATGGTGTCATTTAACATTGTTCGTTAATATGCTCCACGTATCTTGTCATTAAATGCATTACGATTTGGTCAGATTAAACTATTAGTTTTTTGTTAGTCTATCCTATACCTAAGCATTATTTCATTAGTACATTTTACATGCAAGTTGTACATAAATATTTAAATTTTTAAATTTTTAAGATTTGTTTTTAAATCCCCAATTTGTTTAGTGTCATGACAAGTATACTCATATATGGTACATAGAAAATGTGTTAAAATGTATTAATTAACATAATGAAATATACTTAGGACTAATTGTACCTAATGATTTTTTATGGTTTTCTGTATATTATTATTTTAATGTAATTTCCACAGTGCCTAATTAATATTATTAAATACCATAAAATATTTCATTTCAAAAAGAAAACACTATAAGTTGACCGATTTTTGTCCAGCAGCACGCATCCCCACTAAGGAACTGCTGGTCAAAAATGGTCACTAGTGCTTCTAACTGTCAACTGTAATTATAGTGTGAAATTTTGGAATCTATAGTGGTCGCTGACATTTGTGGTGCGCTTAACAGGGGTTTTCTCTTTGTAATGGAGTTTAAGTATTATAGTGTATAGTATTTCTTTATTTCTTATCCAAAAAATGACAACATCAAAAGAAATCCTGAATATTTTTCTAATTGTACCTATGTTTTGATATAATGCATTATTTCAGTAATATTACCAACCTTTTATAAAATATTATATTTGAAACTCAACAATCCTACTTGTTTTGTCCTTTTTTTTTCTCTTGATAGGTATTACTATTACCAAACACTACATACCTACATTTTATACATTTTGAAAGATTAGTTACCTAATTTAAAAAAAAATTATTAGGTTAGGGCTAAACGTTGGTTTTGATTAGTCATAATTATATTTTTAATTAGATTATGTTGAAAAAATGGAAAGTGCTAAATCTGAACCGAATCTGGGAATTGTAAAAAAATCAACTATGAATGGCAATGATGTCCCAGAAGAAAATAAAGAAAATTTTTCACCTGATGATCAGTTTGATGATCGCAATATTAAGTAAATATTTTACTTATCAAATCTTTCTTGAACCTATTTGTTTAATATTTTTTAGCTACTGTATAATTTAATAATTGTTCTTATTTTTAAATTCTAAGATTATTCACAAATATTATAAATATATTAAGTTATATTTTAACAGTTCATTGGCTCATCAATTAATTCGTTCTGCAAAGAAGTCAAGATCATCAAAATTACATAATAGACACTCAATTACTGTGGAAGGAATCGAACTAGAGTTGCCACGGATCAAACATCATGCAATGATTACCAGACTAGATGAATTGGAAAGCACTCCCAAATTAGATTTGCGTACTCGTTCTGTTGTTAAATCTGAGTACAAATATGAACACATTAAATCAGGTTCGCAAGATAATCTTATGTTAGATAAAAGTTCAAAAAAATTCATGAGTATTGCTGAAAAAGTCAGGAATTTCTTCAACAACACACCGCCTAGGTTTCATTCTAAACCCACTGTCTCAGCTGGTGAGTCACTTTCATCCGGTGCTCGTTTATTGTCTTCTTGCTTTCTATTAGCCCATACAGATATGTTGTAGGTAGTTCTTATTCATGTTTTGTAACAGATATTTGCTTCATTAAAATTAATACACCACTGTTATTTTTTGCATTTTTATTATTTAGTTTGACAGTTTTTTATGTATAAATCATCTAATGCATGCTACAAAATGGTTAAATTTAGTTCTACAAGAATTAAAACATAAAATACCTAGACCTTAAATATGGTAGATTTGATGTTTTTAATTAAATATTTGTTTTAGGTTCAAAGGTTTTTAAAACTAGAAGTCTCTTCCCTGGTGCTTTTGAGCCGAGTATTAGCTCAAATAATACTAATAACATTATAGAAAATAAACAAACACAGTAAGTGCTCTTTTAGTTAAAATCTTTTGCATTTTATTTATTTTTAATTTTAATTAGATGCAGTACTGAAAACAAACAGATTTATAATAACCTAAATATTAATATTCCTACAAGCAGTATCAAAGTGGTAATACAATTAATTTTTATTTAACTTAAACTTTACGCTAGAAATGTATTGTTATAATTTTTAGCCTAACAAACCTCAAAAGATAAAAGTTCTCAACTCTCAAGGTGGAGTTCAAGTGGTTGAAAACAAAGAACTTGCTCATGGTGGTATTAGAGTTCTTGAAAAGCAATTACATACTGTTCCAAAACCTTTTAGTTTTGAATCTCGTAAATCGTGTGCTCCTAAACCTCAAGTATAATAATATTTATAAAAACTGTAATACTAAGAAATAAAAACTGGTAATATAATATATTTCTACTGTGTAATTTATAGAGCATGAAAGGTACAGAGCAACAGTGGTCATTTAAAGCCAGACCAGCTACGGTCTTAAAAAAGAAACCATTTGTTCCTAAGCACGAAAAAAAATATACTGAACCAAAAAATATACGTTTAAATACTGAAAGACGCGCTCAAGAATGGATGGTGTTTGAACTTGAAATAAAAGAGAAATTTTCACAGTATGAAGAAAATACAAGAATGGTGATAGTGCTGATCTATATATTATTATATTAAACTTGAAAATAAATTATTATGAATTTAATCTATATTTTAGAGACAAGAAGAAATGAAAAAAAAAGAAATGGATTTGATCAAAAATATGCGACAACAAACTATTCATAAACCAGAACCAATCAAAAAATATAAACCAGTATTAATAAGAAAATCTGGAAGACCTATTACTGTACCTCACAGCCCGAGGTTTTCAATCCGTCCAAATAGAAATTGTTTGAACTCCATAAGCGAACAACTATAGTAAGTTTACTCATACTTTGGTATGGTATGTATTTTACAATGTAATATTAGTCTTGAAAATATCTATACTAAAAAGTTAATTTAAAAATACTTAATATACGTACTGCCTGATCTGAGGCTTTCTAGCAAGGCATCAAACCAATTATATATGCTTCTTTTATCACATCTGTCTATAATATACATTGTAAATAAATAACTATTTTTCAAATATTGAAATTTTGGTGACATTAGTTTAAAAAATAACATAAATACAACTTCAAGATATCCAGACCTATTTATCTTAAAATTCCTAACATTAATTAGGAAAAAATTATTAATATGGAGACACAGTATCTACCTAAACATAATGTACAAAGGTTATAAAAAATCATTCAGTTATCCACATACTTGGCTAAAACTTTATTGTATAATTTAATTAGGGTCTGGATTTTTAAGTTTTTGCATATCAATTAGTAAAAGTCAAATGGGGCTAAGCGACAGTCTTACAACTTTTCATGAGAGCAAAATAAAAATCATCCGTCATTCTGTCCTTAACTTTAGAATCGGGTCTTTGGTTTTTATAAAATGTCTAGGAATGATATATACTATATTATCAACTATATTTCTATTTCATATTATGTTACCTATATAGCCTGAGCAATTAAATAGTATTTATTCAAAAAATTGCTTATTAAAATTATTAATATTTAATATTAAATTGTTTTAGTTTTAAAAACCCTGAATAAAATTTTGTATATTGAGAACAATATTTGAAATTAAAAGTACCTATAACTAATATTTTATTCATAATATCCTATTTCTTATGCTCGTTCAGCAAATATATCCAAACAAATTAAAGAAAAGGAAAAACTAATTTTTAATGATGTCATCTGTCTTCAAATTAAGGGGTCGAGTGCCGTTAATAGCGTCGAGCGCCGTCTTTGTTGGTTAGCCTGTACAAATTACAAGTCACTTGTCCCAAAAAATAAAAGATCTCATTGTTAAATGGACAGAAAAATCCTAGCTCTCGTTTACAAGCTTAAAATATTAGTTATCTCCTGTAGTATACTCAATGCTGCTTAGGCCCTTTTCCCCTTTATCAGTTGATATTACCAAGCATATGCATATGAGTATTATGGACACAGATTTATAAAAATACTAAAAAGTATTTTTATATATCTGTGATTATGGATGATTTGTTCAACTCAGAGTTTACGGGGAAAAGTTATTTATTTAGTTTTTTTGTTGCAATAAATTTGTTATCTATTTTTATAAATATTAATTTTTTGAACTTTTTTAAAAAAAGTTTAATAATTACATAATACATTGATTAATAAACCTCTTTTTCCCCTTTTTGAAGAATATTTGTTTGTTGTTTTAGTGAATCTTACCATCATATTTCTTCTTTTTTTGAACTTAAAAATATAGACCCTAATTATAAAATACAATATTGATGTATTAGTTTATATTAATTATTCCAAACATTTTCAATCATGATACTAAATCTTCCTAATTCTATAATTGATACCTAATTACAATTAATATTTTTTTTTTCAGAATATTGATATTGTAGGATTTAATCACCTGAATTCCAACTTATATTTTTATATTATACGATTTTTTTTTTTTTCATAATTATGTTTTTAAATTCTTAAATCTTTTTATTAATAGTATAAACTAGTAAGACAAATGTTTTGTAAATATCAAATGTATTAATTATATTGACTGGGAATAGCAAAATTAATAAGTTTGAGGAAAAACTTTTAAGTTTCAATAACATTTAAACGGGAAAAGAATAATGAATATTTTTAAGTAAAATTTGTCTTCTGTGTTTTACCCAATTATATAACTAAAATTTAATTTTTTTTATTTATTTATGTAATTGATGATGTATGACATAATTATCTCTTTTAATAAATAAGCTCTTATTTTGTACTATATTTTTAGAATAGTATAATAAATTGTGTTATTATACTCTTTTTATATTAAGAAATATACTCGGTGCTGACCACTTTATGGTTGACTGGCAGCATCTGTCACAGTCACTCCTACTGAGTACCATCAGTTTTCCTGCCTTGTAATGAAGCCTCTAATCAAAGTTTGCCGCCAATTAAAAACATTTAAAAGATTGTACTAAGTCTTTATAGTTTTATTATTCGTACTTATAAGAGCTAAAAATTGATATTTCTGCAACAAATATTAAGATACAAATTCTGAACTTTGTGTTTCTAATCGGTACTCTAGCTAAAAAAAAATTTTCTCCGGAAATATTTAGGTACAAATTCTAAACTCAGTGGTACTTATTGGTACAAATTATAAAACAATTAATAAAAAAATATATTATTTAGTTATGATGGTGCTGGGGTAACGTTACCCTGGCACCCACCAGAAAATTGATTTTTCCGGGGAAATATTTGGGTACAAATTCTGAAATTGGTAGTACAAATAGAAACAAATTAAAGTACAAATGTACAATTAATGGTAAAAAAAATAATAGAACAATAATAATGGGAGGTACCACGGTAACCTCCGCTTCGTCCCGGGTTTTAATATTACTCGTGTATATACAGTCGTTGAAGTCCGAGTATAATAATACGACATATTACATATATATTTGTTTTTTATTGGTTATTCAAAGCCGATGGCGTGTTTTTATTACTACTCACTACCTAGTGCAACTGATTGCAGTGATAAGTAGTAAGTATTTTTATATAAAAATATCGTCGCTTCCCAAACGGCTCCCGCCCATTGTTTATTATTCCTAAACGGCTCTCGTCGAAAAAGGTTTTACGAACAGGTCAATACCCAAACACTCCCGTCGAAAAAAGTTTTACTATCAGGTACAATCCGAAACACAAATTAAAGCTCAAAGTCATGTAAATACACCAAAACCGACAAAAAAAACAGGAGCTCTTTAAAAAAATGATCCAAGAATTTTCATCAAATAAAATAACTAGCATAGATAATATAAAAAAATTGTGCATCAAAAATTTACCTATTGTACCTATAATTTTTTTTATATTTTTATGTATACATTTTTTTACGATTTTTGTCTATTTTTTAAAACTTTTACATTTAATTCACAGAATATAATTTTTATAATTTCACCTTAAAAAACAACAACACATTTTTAACCACACCGCTTTTGAAACAGTCCTAAGTCTGTGAGTCTGTATGAAGTGGGAAGGAATTTGTGTTGTAAAAAACCGGAGTCGTTTGGGAATTTACCTGATAGTAAAACTTTTTTCGACGGGAGCTGTTTGGGAATTGACCTGTTCGTAAAACCTTTTTCGACAGGAGCCGTTTGGGAATTGACCTTTTTGAAAACGGGAGCCGTTTAGGAAAATCGGGAGCCGAATGGGCTATGCCCAAAAATATTATATTTTACAAAGTTACATATTATAGGCACACCAGTGACAATATATTGTATTTGATTTTTTGAAAGACTTCAAAACGTCTGTCATTTCAAACCATCCGTTCTCCGGTGCATACGTATATTGTGTATTTATATATTCATACACGAGATAATGATATAGGGCAGGGGTGTACAACCCGCGGGCCGCATGCGGCCCATGATAGGTTTTGATATGGCCCTGTCGTATATTTCAAAACCATCAACTTATGAGTAAAATAAGAAAAAAATTATTAAAAATAAAACTTATTAATATAAGGTGCCAATACCTATTATATTGATTGAATAGTATGTGAATGTGTTCTCGCAATTTTGTGATGGTGAAAAATATATTGTATTATTATAAAAATGTATGTGGCCGACGACAACTTCTACTTACTTAATGTGGCCCGGTATTCCCAAAAGGTTGGACATCCCTGGTATAGGGCATAGAAGCATATTACAATAAATATTATATTATATTATGTTCTTCAGCTGCATCAGACGCGTTCCGACGATTGTTCATACCTATTCATCGTTACTAGCCAACACTGAAACACGTACCTAGCTGTTCAATACATATTGTATATGCACATTGCACATACTTACCAAGTATTACTTAGATTATATTATATTGTATTGCTCATAGTGCATTCGCAGGTGCAGGCAAACATTTTCGCTGCAAATATGGCCTAACAATTTATCGTAACTTTTTCATGCTATACATTTTAGTCGATAACTCAAAATTGTTGCTTAAAGTGTTTGAAGAAATACAAAATGTATAACTATAACTCATAGGTACCTATTACAATCAAAAATAAGTAGCCCAGATTGGACTTAGCAAATGTAGCAGGATCGGTCAGTAGTAGATGCAAGAACACACGTTCAATATAATATGTAATAGCCATGCGGTCGAAGTTATGTGATTGTATTATACTATTATAATAATTTATATAGTACCTACATGCGATAATAATATAATATTATTCATCAATTAAGTCATTGGCGCTATATCCTGTACAGTGTGTGTTTGTTTGTTTGTTTTCATTTTCCACTAGTACCTACGACGCACTTAGTTTTTACCTTCTGTATTTCTGGAATCGTTCAATATTGTTCAAACGAAAAGTTACCTTCAGTGAAAATTATTAAAGGCGTCCCAAATAGGTGCATCAAGGATTACCGCACAGGTGTGTGTGTGGTGGCCCAGCGGAACCCCCTTCCCACCGATTACAAATATAATTTGGTATACCTATTAAGACTTAGGTATAGTAAGTTGTCTTAACTATTTTTAATATTTTAAAAGGTGCTCATAATTTTGCTTTATTTAAAATTACAATATTTATAATAATAATTATTATTATATATTACTATTATTTTAATTTATGGCACTCAAATATTAAAATAATTTCTCATGAGATTTAATTTAATAACGATTAACAACGAGTACCTCGGTACCTTCAACTTTTCAATAAAGAAAAATAGGTATGTCATATCTCAAAAATATTGTAATTAACGACCAATTATAAAGTAATTGTTTAAAGATTAGGTTAGGTACATAAAAAAAAACTCAAAATTGAATACTGCTCATATCAGTTTATTATTTCCTAAAAACGCAGATATATTTTTACAGTATTAATGACAATATAAAATATTAATTATGAAAACAATTATTTTGATTTTAAATGGCTTAATACACTAATAAGGGTTTTTAAAAAATAGTGTTCTTCAATGGTAAGACGAAGGGTAATTTTTGTGTATAGGTACACATAATAACATGATAAATTCGTCAATGAAAACCAATGTTGGTTTACATTTATGATAATGCTAATGATAAGAAGTATAAAACAGTTTAACAACTTAATATATAAAAATAACAATATTTACAAAGCATTTATATGTACACAATATGGGTAGTCTGTGATGCGATTATTCGAAACAATTCAGTCTTCATTTTTTCTTGTACCCATCATGACCATGAGAATCATGGTGCTCCTCGTGGTGGTGATGGTGCTCCTCTATCGGGAACCATTCGGATATCCACACTGGCTTCCAGATTTTCTTCCACGCTGGCAGCCAAATTTCTTTCCAGTCGGGTATCCAGATCTGTTTCCAATCTTCTTTCCATTCTAATTTCTTGTCCGGGATCCAGATCTCGTGCTTTTCTGTTTTCCATTCTTGTTTCCAATCTTCCTTCCATTCGAGCTTCTTGTCTTGAACCCAGATTTGTTTCTTTTCGGTGCGCCAGATCTGCTTCCAGTCTTCCTTCCATTCCAGCTTCTTGTCCTTGACCCAAATTTGTTTCTTCGCTGGCTTCCAAATCTGTACCCAATCCTCCTTCCATTCGAGCTTCTTGGATGGCACCCAGATTTGTTTCTTCACCGTCTTCCACACTTTCTTCCAGTGGACCTTCCATACGACTTTCTTCTTCCACAGGTCATGCGCTTCGTACTCCCATCCGTGATAGTCCTTGCCGAGGTGCTTAGATCCAGGTACGTACGCCTTGACCAGCTCGGGCACGTGTATCTTATGCCAATCCGGAACCTGTTCCTCCTTCCACGCTGGAACTTCGATGTGCTTCCACACTGGCTTGTAGACCTTCTTCCAGTCAGGTACCTTCACTTCTTTCCAGGCCGGCACGTCGATGGACACCCACACTGGCTTATATATCTTTTTCCAGTCTGGCACTTGTATTTCTTTCCAGGCTGGCACCTTGATTGGCACCCATATGGGTTTGTATATTTTTTTCCAGACTGGGACGTGCACCTCTTTCCAACCCTGTTTCTTCGTCGGTACCCATATTGGCTTGTAGATTTTTTTCCATGAAGGCTTCCAGATCTGTTTCTTGCCCGCTTTCCATGTTTTCACCCAGTCAGGCTTCCAGATGAGCTTCTTCTTCCAGTAGCCTTTTAGCGGCTCATGGTGATGCTCGTGATGGTGGTCATGGTGGTCATCGACGCCATAACCGTGATCTGGCACTCCGATACGGCTTTGTGCGATTGCCGGTTGCCTATATATACAGTATAAAACGACACACGTGTTAGGTACCTATATATATATATATTTATATTATATATTCGTTGTTGCACCTATGTCATTATACAGATTTAGTGAAAAGTCATGTACCGCGGGGTGATCAGTCTTACAATTTATTATTATTTAATGTATACATATATAATAGTAATGATATGTCAATACATGCGCGTATGTATAGCCAATTTCTTTAACACCTATGTCTTTTTTTTTCGTCTATTCATCGTCGAATATACAAAGTCTTTTAAAAACAACTATATTTCGCGTGCGTTTTATTTTACAATAGGTTTTCCGCGTTTGATTTCCCATATCATTGTTCGAATGTTATGAAAATTCGGCGCCATAGTCGTACCATATACGTACTCACGTCGTCATTTTTATTGTCATCATATTGAAAGTGTATTGGCGGGTATCGATTTTTCACAGTTTTCTCTATACATTTCGTAATTTATTCGGTAAACAATATTTATTATGATAATAATAATAAAAGTGATTGAATTCAAAAAAAAAAAAAATTATAAACGAGATGTTTAAGGAGAGGATTGGTTTCACGTGGATTTCTCTTTGTGTCAAAAACCGATAAGGACCGTCATCGTTTCGCGTGGTTGTATTATTGGGACTTGAACGCACTGCAGAACAATCGTAAGACCCCCTAGGAGATGATAAATGTGAATTACGAGAGCTGTATTAAAAAACACCCACCTGTTATCTTTATTAAAATAGTCGTTACTTAACGAATGATATATATGCGCTAGGTGAAAACGAACTTTTTTATGGATGCAAATACGCAATAACTATTGATGCTTGCAGCAGATAACACGTCGATATAAGTACCTGTACATATTTTTTCAAATTTTTTGCGAGTATAGGTTATATCTTACGAAAATGCGCGTTTGTATGAATTAAGAAATCATGGCATTTGCACGAATAATAAATTATGGTTATCGAGGCTCTCGACACAAGCTATTTATAATCTATAATACCATCCAACCGTTTCGAATTACAGCTTAAAAATGTTTTTAATTTTGTGACGACGTTTATGTCTTATGAATTAGGCTTAAGAGTGTTATGATATCAATATCAATTCGAAAACGAGTTTTGTAAAACGTGATTTGAGTATATGTGGAACGCTTGCTGCTTCAAATGAGCACAAATAATAATGCAACAGGAAATAAACGAGTCGGTCTCGGAAGATGACGACGACGAATAACCGATATTCAAATTTTAAGGTCACCAAAACTCAGTAGGATTAAAAAAAAAAAAAATGTTGAAGTTACACGCCACATTACTAACGTGTATACTAAGCTTTTGCGGTCGTCTGGATATGAACGGTATTATATAGGACGGCAGTAGGTATTGAAGACTCGTCCTAACCTTCCTATATGTTAAGTACCTATAACCTATATAAATCAAAGTCATTTTTCCGTCGGAATGTGCGTGTATACTTACTGCAGACCGGGTTGAGCGTAATCATTGCTCGGCGACTTTTTGTCTCGCTTGAGAGACGATGTCGATGACGCGTCTTCGATTGGGAAGGCCACTTGCTTTTCCGGCAAGTCGACCGCCTTCGACCAGACGAGGGTGACGTGGACGAACAGCGCCAGGAACACCTGTAGAAGAAGAAGTGGGGAAAAAATGAGTTAAAAAATAATTTAATAAATATATTCATATATTTGCCTATCGTTGCGATGTATAGATATAATATAGTATGTACATAATATATATTGTAATATATAGTCGTTTATAAGTATACGCGTTTTGCCGCTTTCACTGTTCCGCGAACGTGTGCATGTGTATATAGTAATATTATACATAATATAATGGTTTACGTCCTAGGGAAATATATTATACGGCAGCATAAGTATAGTCGACTCTCAAGTACGCTCGGGTAGGAGGCTGTTTTTTTTTTTTAATATCCGGAAATCACGACTAAAAGTTGAACATGACTTTCACTCGAAATATATACTCACTCGGCGGCGGCAGCGCTACGTAAGATAATAATATTATTATACACAATATTATATTATACTTAACTATATTGATATAAGTGCGGTACTTATGTACAATATATATTATTATAAAGTCGTTTCTGAGTACAAAAACAAATCTGCGCGTCAAAGTGTATATATACATGAACGTAATAATATAATATATAAGTAGGTACGAGTTATCGGAGAAATATTTTAATCGAGTCGCGTGGTATGGCGTAGTAGTAATAGTAGTATAGTAGTAGTAAAAATCGAAAAAACAATCAAGCACCGGTCAAACGTGACGTATACATCTGGTCCATAATATAATAAATTCGGAGAGTAGTAAATAATAATAATAATAATATGGTATGGGCGTATGGCGTAACCGGTGAAAGCATCCCGTGCGAAAAGAAGCGCGTGTTTTCGACGCATTTAGATTTTTCCGTTTTTCAATGTCGCCGTTCTTTGCTCGTTCTTTTTTTTTTTATTATTGCGTAACGATTTTATATATCCGATACGTATAATATTGTTATTATTTATTCGTATCGACATAACGCGTAGAGGCAAGGCCCGATGTTTACGGTGAAAGTTCGGTGCTCGTAATATTATATTTATCCCTCGGACACGCAACGGTGGGCTGCAAAGTTGAACTGAATATTCAATAGTTTAAAGTATCGTAGCTATATCCGGACGATGACAAGTCGCGCACATAACACACGTTATGTAACGGTTCTACGCGTTTAATATAAATAATACGCCGGTGACGGTTCAGACATTTATTGACATCGATAAAATATGTAAAAATTTGGACAATGGAATACGATTGTCGGAAGAATTTCGGAATGATATTTTCAGTGTCCAATATTTTCAAAAATGTTTCCAAATGAATTTATCTGCAGTTTGTCCGGTTTGATTAACGTCCGGTTTCGGTGTAAGATATGTAGGTATTTATATATACATATACTAGTGGCGCGAAGAAAAGGGTCAACAGGATTAACGCGTGTATAAATATTAGGCTATCATTTTGTATTATAAGAAATTTTGTGGGTACTGGGTCCGTTGACATAATTTATAATGCGTGTTTCTCCTGCATGAGGAAAATCTGTTTGCTTATAATATATACCTGAGTCTAGTATTAAGGTAGCCGCACTTTCGGTAAATATGCGGAACTCAATCTATCAGACTGTTGAACCTATATAGGTATAATAAAAATATATATACTCCAGATGGCAAACCAGTCGCACTGACCTAAAATCCCGGAGCGATGATCATGTTCAAAATTAATCGTCTATATCTATAATGCGTATACAATCATGTTTCGGCAAATTGCCCTAGTTTACAACTGTCAAACGTTATAATATTATGTATAGGTCTCACCCTGCTTGTTTATATTTAAAATAATTCTCGCCTACTGGTACATATAATAATATGCGACTAAGGAAATTTAGAAACAAAAGATTTAGGCGGTTAGCTTATACTATATTTATGTAATAATTACAAAACGACAGAAAAAGAACAATAAGGGTGTGGTTATTTTCTATCATAAATTTACGATTTCCGTGGGGTGCCGTTATAGTGGACTGCAGCTTCCTCTACAAGACATTCATGTGAACTCATTCTACATTGTATCAAATTTACTTATTGTCTTAGTTAATAAAGTGTAAATATTTTTATAAAAAAAAAAATACGATTGGAGTTTTATGTTGCATGATATGTAATTTGGTGAAAAAATTGAATGTTTCAGAAAAATATGTTTAATTTGCGGAGACGTGTATTCAAAATTTGTACATATATAGAGTATTTTATTGACTAAAACGTACCGCGGAGAGAGAGAACTGTAATTCTGGCGTTAAAGTCTCCGGAAGCACGCGGGAAAGTACGCGTGAGAACGGTTGCTCGCGCCCGGTATATACAAATATAAAGCGTTATTATTACTCTATTATTATTAATATTTTATACGAAATATATAGGTATACATTATAAATATTATACTGCGCACGAATCTCGGGAAATTATGTTTACACGAAGAGGATATTTATTATTCGAATAATATATAGGTAGATATACGAAAACTCAAAGAAGAGAAATTGTGAAATATTATTTTTATTATTTTAGGTATAGGTATTGTATATAGTGTCGTGATGTTCTATTGTGAACGAAAAGAAATATATATTATAATGTGAAATCAAATCATAATTATATACGCGATTGTAAAGTGCGTATAGTGCAAAGTTACTGCAGTACTCATATTATATAGGTACCTATATATATATATATAATATCTGTTCGGTTAATACATTTAAGATGTTTTTGAACGATAACAGAAATTTATAATAGCAAGTGTGATGTAGGTATATATTGTTTATGATACAGACAATAATAATAGCGTATATATAATATAATGAAACGAGGTTTTGATTGTGAAAACTTATTTTTTGTTTAATGTATTTATGATAAAAGATACGATACCAAAAATGATTTTATTTTTGAACCAAAAAATAAATAAATAAAATAAAATAGCAGCACTTCCGTTGCTTTAAAAAAAAAAAAAACAGATATCACTTTTAGTTTGACGCACGAAAAATTATAAATGATAATAATATAACCACTGCGACGACGGCGACGGTGTCGTACGTAAAAAATAAAAACCAAAAACGCGATGTAATTATAAAATTATAGTATAATATAATATATGATATCGCACAATACGAAAAAAAACATAAAACGGACGGTTATTATTAAATTTTTTTCCGAAACGCATGCAAATTATTGTTGATATTATTATAATATTAAAACGCGGATTATCAAATGAATTTAATGTATTATTACGTAATGTAATGTATTAAAATAATCGACATGGCGATATAATGAAAATAAAATGTATGCTATAATATATGTATATTATTACTAACCACTATTTGGTGGCGGTCCATAATGTTTCGTGTGCAGTGCTTGTGCGTTTTCTTGTGTTTACTTGTTGCGAGCCTCCACGATGTCTGCAAGTCCGTCGCCGATTGACATGCTGTATCAGACCTCCGGACCGTTTTATATCGAGTCGATTCGCCGTTGCCGGGGCAAGGTCGTTCGTCCCTACCACCGTATATCCTCCCCCGAAAGGAAGACCGAAAATACGCACGCACTTTCTTCCCGCCGCGCGGCCGCACCGCGGAAGGCGAATGACTTTCACGCGCGCGCCGAACATACGAAAAACGTAGTATTATTATTATTATATTGTTGTTATTGCCGGTGATGTGACGTAGTCTTCTCGTTGCGCAAATCGTGTAACGAGGTATAATATTATAATATATGTTGCGAGTATAACGAGCTGTATACGCGATAGCGGCACAATAAAAGTCTATCGTTTAATATACGCGAGTTTAGGCTGCGCGATCTTTCTTAACATTTTCGCCTGCTTCTATTCGATCAGTTCGCATTTGTCGCGAGGCACCGATCATTTACGCGAAGACGAGTGCCACACGCGGTCGACGACGAGTTTTTCAACCGCGAACATATATTATTTTTTTTGTTACTGTATAAATATTATTTATTATTACTGCACTCACATTTACTAGTATATATAGGCACATACGCGAAATCGTCGAAGTATTTTGAAGTTATATCGACTCATCTCGGCATTATACGCGAATAGTCTTATAACAACGTTCTGCAGTCTTATGCATCGAAATAACCACGCGTACATTACACTAAGTTTTTTTCTCCGGTGATTTCAGTTTATCGTGTTTATAAATTATAATATAGGTATTATAATGTATTTTTTGCAATAACCGCGCGTATAAATACGTCCCTTTTCGGGAATGTGTATAGAGATTATTTACTTTTGTCTTTGAATTTGTTAAGTTTTTTTTTAAGTGTACAGACCACTGTAGATTCAATCATAATTAAAATATTTTATTCTCAAAGTACGGTTCTTTTACCTTTATGTACACAATATCCTATTATTGAATACAATTTGAACGATGCATACAATATTATGTCGTATATTTATATACTAACAGTGACGGCCAAGGTAATAACAATAATTTTAAGAGCCAAATTAAGTTATTATATTGTATTCATTGGATGGATCTTTAAACGAAATAATAATTATTAAAAGTATATATGATCACTATATAACAATACAACTTTTTGAGCTTACTATATACACCCGTTTCAAACATGTCGAATTGTTTAAGTTTTAGAATTCATATATGGTGGTCAAATATACAATTTAACTACCTATATAAAACCTATCGCGTTTACAAAATAAAAAATAATTGATAACTATACTCGTATATTATCATAATATTATATATTCGTAATTTCGAAAACAAAATTATATTTATTTTAAAAAATTAAATATAAATAACATAATTTAAATTTAAACTTTTAATTATATTCACTGTGAAGAGTTAATCATTTTTAAATGTTTTATATTAAACTTAATTTTTTGTTAGTTACTTAAATTGGTTTTATTTCAAAAATTCATCATTTTTTTTCCGATTTAAAAAAAATTGTGTGCAAGACATGCTTTACACATGGCACTGACACATGTCGTATGTGTTATTAGGTAAATCTGTTTCTAGCCATCGAATTCATGAAGGTAAATTTCAAAATACTTTGAAAGGTGTCCATATTTTCTAAATAAATTCTTGATAGAAGTTATAATAGTTAAAAGTTATCGAACAAATATATTTCTCTTGTTTAACCCAAATGCAACTCGTTAACGTCAAGACCGCCAATCCTTAAATTAGTACCTATATCTATTATTAATGACAAATAATGGTTGTGAATACTTTATGAGTATTGGTACATATATATAATATACAAAGATTATACAACTATAATAGATTATAACATAATAGAATTTAACTTACATTTTTAGAAAATATTGTTTTTATTTTTACGTATTTTATAGGTATTATTGATAATGCAATTATTGTAACGAATTAAAATACTTCCGCATATGATTAAATCTAAAAGAAATAATTTCTGAAAAACTTAAAGTTACTAATGTGCATGCGTAATACACCATACACCTACCTACTACAACCAGCTATACCTATCTATTTTATGTCAGAAAAAATTTGATTGAAATTTGCAGCTTATACGTATGCAGCTTGATAAATATACGTAAATAATCAAGCAAATTTAAAAACTATTTTCAATCGTATAAATTAATTATGTTTATGGGGCAGCGGGTAGGTATAAAAAAATACGATTAGGTGCACTCAAGGAGAAAACAATTTCATACGTTTATTGATCAACAAAAGTGACTGTAATAATATTAAGTAAATATACTTTAGTAAAAATCAGAAAGTTACAAGCACATTTCTTCAAACTTGTAAAAAAATAAAATGCTCTTTCGAATTTGATTTTCAAAGATTTTTGGTCATCAAAAATTAAATCACCAATAGCATATAAGAATGCATTTAACGTTATTTCAGTACAATATATTATGCACATGGGTATAATATAGGTATTATATAGTTTTCTGTCTAAACAAGTTTCACTCAATTCACTCTCTATATTTTCGTTGGAATAACACGTGATGATGCGTGTTTTTATTTATTTATTATTCATCAATATTCAATACCTATTGGAAAATATCAGATGTTCAGGTATGGTGTTTTCAAAATAAGTCTATATATACATCGTTAAACGCGTGACGATCGCAGAACTTAATTTATTTTTACTTACGTATTTCTTGATGTCACTTTAAATTCACAAGAGCGATATTCACAATATTGTTATCATGGTATTATTTTTTATCAACATCAAACTCTATATTGTTATACTATCTATATGTGTTTACAAGAGTAAGTCATAGGTACTTGGACATTTATGACTTGCCCATTATAATGTGCAATTATATAATAAAAATAAGCCTATGCCCTATAGTTATATATACAGTGAAACTTCGATAGCTCAAATCGGACGGGGACAACAAAAAATTGGAGTTGTCGAAAATTTGACTTATAGACGTCCGAGTTGTCAAAGTTCCACTGTATCGCATTATTTTAAATTATCTATAACATCTATTTTGAATTTTAAATAGTTTGAACACTTTTTCAATGGTTCTATATAGGTTTAATAGGTTCGTGCGTGAACATCCCAATAAACGCGCTTGACTTCGTCGATTGACTGAAAATTAAACTTTTATTTTTAAATTTTTTAATTACAAACGTTATAGTGCGTTCAAATCATAGATATTAAAGAACGATTAGGCCATTTGTGCTTACCGCGCGGGAACGAACATGAAAATATTTTGAGAAGTGTTAATACAAATATACAGCTGACAGTATTATGATTTAATATTTTAATGATTAAGACCTCTGCAGCCGCATTATGAGAGGCATTGATAAAAACAGTCTTCCTTATCCCGGCTGAAATATTTTGAAGACGTTTACAAGATGCCCCGGAACTATATTTCATCGGTCGTCTCGTGCACTCCATCTAATTATAAATAATTGAGTGCAAGACCAATAATCCATTATTGTGCGCGTATGATGATGCGTGTACGAAAAATGTAATGTATAAATGTATAATATATTATATATATACGTGTCTATATATGCGGTATATGTGTAATTTTTAAGCACATTCCAGCTGTCATGGGCATATAGGTACCACAATAATAATACGCGTTTTCCGACGTCGTTGAACGCATTAAAAAAAAAAATGATGCAACTTTACGGTACAAGAAGCACGGTCGTGATATTATTATGTGTGCTCGAAAATATTATATCAATGGCGAGCATAGAATTTTCGCAGTTGCGGATGCGACCGACGACGATACACGCACTACATACGCTAAATTGTATATATTATCCTGAATAGCTTAGGCGTAGGTTTAGGTGTACACATTTGTGACATATATATGTATATGCGACGGCAAACAATAAAAATTGCAAAACTCCGCAGTCGTATACAAATTGTATCTGTATGTGTGTCAAATGTAATTAGTACCAAATTATGTAAATTATTTACGATACAATTAATATTTAAACGAAGCTTTTTTCGCGGTTTCAGTTTGGTTTCTCGTCTTCTCTTCTTCAATGTATATAGTTAGCGAGATTAGAAAATAATTGCAGTGGCGGTCAAACTGGTGGTGGTGGGGGGAGGGGTTAGGGATAGAACCCCTATGACTTTTTTCCGCCAATATTTTTAGTGATCAAATTATAGTGCATGTTAGAAAATCTGCTGCCACGTCCTCTACTTGTGATCTTTTTCGTATCTATTTATCTTTGAAATGACACTTTAGTATTATGCAGCCGAAAAATTTGATGTTTCCTAATTGCGGACAAAGTAATAAAATCACGTGAGTTGCGGACAAAAACTAAAAAGGTGAATACGAATTGCGGACACAAATATAACATATACTGATTGAGGACAAATTTCCAATCATTATTTTTGAATTTTTGATATAACGATAGTGGACGTTTGGCAATTTGTGTTTGATATCGAATCATCGATATAAATGCATTTCAAAATTAATATATTTGCAATATTCAAGTGGTAAAATGAATTTCCAGATTAACATTTAAAAAACCTATTTCAAAAAAAAAAAATTGCCGTAAAATCTATGATGACAATAGGTATATTAAAAAAAAAAACATTTTAAAAATAACGATTGCTCTTTAAGACATAAATAGTCTTAACCCTACCGGCCAACTACAATTTTTGGTAGCTTATTGTCCCGCTTACTCCTAAAAAAATGGTGAAGGGAAATATTTGTGTTCTCAACTCAAATGGTTTTTATTAATTTGATGTCCGCTGCAATTAGTGTTTTGATAACAAAACCTGTGCCCGCAATATTTTTACGTTGATTATAATATTGGCCTGAATATATTCGTCCGCAACAGTGCGGCAACACTATACTGCAGTATGTCGCCGAACAATAATTAGGTATGTAGATACTCATAGGCATATGGGTAACTACAAAAACGGTAAGTATATGACTTTTATCACCTCTGACAGTCTGACCTATAGTATATAGGTACCTACTACCGTTGGCACCTGACCATATTATATTGTTTGATGGCGGTCGTATTGTTTAGTTTATGTATAGATACTAATAATTAATAACATATACGTATATATATTATACGCTGCAGTGACGTTTTATAGCGGATGTCAGTTTAATATGGCAACAATTAATGGTACTATAACTATATACCAAGTTCAAATCGGGGTCGGGATCCACGAGCACACAGGCGCCTATATGTGCATATATAATAATAATAATCGACCGGGTCCGTAGTTATTCTTAACCTGAAACGAGCCGTCAACACGTATTCGCCTGCAGGAGACGGACAATTATTAAATAGAAACGTTTCACATTAAATATATTGTTTCACTACCTACCATAATAATAATATATTATATTATATTGTTACTCGAAATAATGGCTATAAGTATACCTACCGGCCAAACGCTTATAACCTGCAGTACCAGTGGCGAGAGTTCAACACTTGCAGGGGTGGTGCTACGATATTATGAATCTCTCGTATGGTCGTCGGGAGCTCTGCCCCCCCCCCCCCATTCAACATTACACATTGACAATATTTAGCTTATATTATAATTTTTTTCACAGTGCAATTATTAAAAAAAAAAAAAACACTTAACACGTTTTAATTCAAAATATTATTGTAATTTATAATATTATGTATATAAAAATGTTAAACATAATTTTCTATCGACCGCGCTATATTATAGCGAATGGGTTCAGTATTTCTTCCGGAATGATTTCATTTGCTAGATCTTTCCCAATGTTCATCATTACACTCAAGTGAGTTGGATTACTAATAGTAGGTTTTTTTCAACCCAATTTTTAATCTTCTCACAGTGGATAAACGTCGCTTACATGTCGCGAGACTGATATAGGGGCAGTTAATGCCACCTGCCAAAATGTCTACGAGTTAGGAAAAATTCTCGATTTAACATTTTTTTTAAAACAATTTTCCTACAGGCATTTATACGTTCAAGCACTCTGAGTTAGAATTTATTATGCCCCGAAATCATAGAATATTACGGAGAATTTTTCTAAAATTTCAAATTATAAAAAGGTATTAACGCCAGATAAATTAACTAATAATAAATTCTTAAAAAATAAAATTACATTTTAAAACTATATATTATATTTGAAACTACAATGACATGGAACTCGCCACTCGGAGGTGCTTAAAATTAAACTGGGGGGTGATTCGGCACTTCGTAGCACCACCGTAGTTGCGCCACTGAGTCCAGTATATACGTATTTCAGATCTGCAGCTGAACTCTAAATACTACTCGCGTAGTCGTTTCGAACGTTTCCGGCAACACATAGGCACTGCAGTACCTACCTACGCTATAATTACAACGATTTGATCGTCGAAAAATGAATTAACATTCCTATATCTAATGCAGTGCGATTTTAATACAATTATTTTAACTTTAACTGCAGCACAATAAGACTGGTATAATGGTCTAATAATTTTCGGTTTATCATTTCCGCCGATTAACTGATTAGGAATAATTACCTACATAAATAATAATAATATATAATATTTATATAATTACACGGAAAAAAGACCATAACGCTCGTGAAGGTAATTGACTGCATATTGTAACACAAATTATATTATTTTTATTCCTTATCGTAATAGGTTTAGTGCATATTATTTTAACTTTTCGGCAGTATGTATATATATATAGGAAGGCATTGTGATTTTTACAGTTAACGATATTTTGAAGGTTTTTTTTAACATGTAAATTGTGGGATGAATAATAAAACTTATTTCGCTAAGGTATCATGATTCAAGACAAACCAATTAAAATATTTTTTTTCAACTTAATAGTAGGTATCATGATACTTGAATCATTTTCTCTCTGTCGCCGTGCTACGGTGAATTATTATTACCAGACACAATTAAATCGCAAGTAATCACCTAATTTCATACGATAGATTATTACTTATGCATATTTATTTACATATAAAATATAAAATATATATAATATTGTGCACAATGTGAAATACCAAAACGCTAATACGCATGTATGATGTCAAATAATAATATTTTTCGACGGCTTTACTATCTCGCAAAACGTTCGGTCGGCGCATCAACGTGCAGTCTTTATGCGGTCATCGTAGAATTTTTTTTTTTATAATTTCCACAATATTATGTGATGTCGGGTTGGGGTTAGGTTAGGTTATCATTACGTCTAAAGTCGATAAATCGTGAATTTGATTGCACGCGCTGCACAGCCGCGTAGGTACCTATATATAATATATTATATAGGCAGGTACATAATAGGTAATATATATGATTTACCTAAATACGCGTTTTTTCTTTACGGGCTGCGAAAATAGGTAATATAGCCAACCGTCGATATGTAATCATAATATCACGATAGACGTACTTACGATATTATTATGTATTACATTTTACTGTTAAATAACGCTCGCTCGGTGTATTATACGATCTGCTGAGCAGTCGTCTCACGTACCATATGAAACTTAAAATATGCACATATATCGTATAGAGCGTGATACCTACGTACACACTGTGCGCGCCATGTAATATATAGTAGTGCTGTCCATCCTGCGGTAGCCACTTCCAGTTTGTCGATCTGCCTATACGTAATATTATCGGCGGCGTTATATTATTATGATTATTATTATTGTCTAACGAAACAACAACAATGTCCGTTATCGTAATCGCACGCATACCACCTACCTACGGGCTACGGTTTATTTTTTTTTAGCTCCGCCGCTATTGCGCAACGATGACGACGTTTGTGCCTCGCAGGTCGTTTCATCTGTGCGCGCGTCATTTTTTTGTGTCCAAACATTATAATAATATTAATATTTTGTTCTTCCATACACGCTATACCTATATAATATTATGTAATCATCTCTCCGACGAGGTGGGCGTTAACTAGTAAAAAGTTTATTTTTTTTGACATTTCAATTTAACCACGGTTACCTAGTTGTTTTTATAATTAACACAATAGGTATACGACGCCTTAACTAGTTAATGAACCCTTGTCTGTAAAAACTTGGATGGATCCAGTTAATTTTAAAAATAACACTTTAAGTTAATATTACGACTATTTTATATAGATATATGCCACTGTAGTTGGTAATTATATTAATTAATAATTAATCACCATTGCATGATAGTGAATACAAAATATATTCCTTGGTTTAATAATTGAGTTGGCACAAACGTTACCATACTGCAGCCCTACACTATTCCAGCAAACCCTTTGTTGCACGCGGAGTGCGGACCTCTGTAAAATAATCGTTGAAGCCAAGCGCCCCGAGTTTATGAGCGAAAAAAAATGTTATTTTAATAGTCAACTTTTTTTACATAATGTAATTGAATTTGCACTTTTTTTACACAAAAACATTAAATTATTGACAGGCATATAGGTAGGTACTCGATGACGGATTTCATGTATACTATACTTATATTTATACGATTATATCAACACGCGTATGCTCGTATATTGGTCTGCGTGTGTGTGTGTGTGTGGGTAGAAAAACGATAACGTTGCTCCCCTAACGGGTGCGGATCCATACATTTTTAACATGGGATGCTCAAAAAAAATAATAATTGGTTGTACACTTATACCTTCTTAAATAACATTAATTAAATAATTTATAATATAAATTTATTTAATTGATAAGTAGACCGCAGGGAGTGCTTGACCCCTTACATGAGTGTTACAGACCCCCCGGGGCTAAGAAGAACCGCTACTCTATTCTATTTTAAGCTCTATTCTAAGTTTGACAGCTTTAAAACGTATACAGAATGAGCCCCGGGAACTCTCGGACCCCAATATTCACTAAATGTAAGCACCGTGTGGTTTCACGACGTTCAACATCAGCGCTCGTAGGGGTGGGGGAGTAGCAATTGTGGGGGAAGGGGCTGCGGGCCGGCGACCAGTTTTCGTTGGTCGAGTGGTCAAACTTAAATTGAATAGTCAGTAATATAAGAAAGAATAGTACCTATATATATAATATATTTTTAGCTAAATATTTAGTTATATATTATTTAGGAAAATTTAAAAGTTGCATAATCGCTATAATATATGCGAGCCTGCAGTAAGTAAACAGGTGGTAATTAAAAAAAAATTTCCCGAGAATGCCTCAAATAATAGTTTTGATGTTGGAAACGTGTAGAATTGTTTACCTGTACTTCCGGACGTCGTTGATACATTATATATGTATATAAATAACCAAAAAACAATATTTTCAAATATGTATTGTGCTGCACTCACTATATAGAACTATACAATTATTTATTAATATTGTTATTGCAAATAAATTCAAAGATCAAGATTTGTTGTCGTGTAATATTTCGACGACTGTATAAGGAGGGCAATATAGATAATAATAATAATAATTATTAAACTTGCGATAGAGATTTCAATATTATGTAAACAAACATAATATTAAACATTTTGTTTTGAGTTTTCGAGCTGCGATTCCCGCCAAAATTCTATTTCATCGTCGAATCGGATAAACATTAAAATATGTGTTTATGCTATCATTTATTTTCCAAAGTCAAAATGTTCAACCACTCTGTATAATACTGTCGATTTGATGATCAACACCATGCGTTTTAAATAAACATTTGCCGAAGGCACCTGTTGCAGTCGCGGGCGTCGTTTACTAGCTTTATCGCGGCTATCAATATATGTTATTATAATATAACACTCATCGAAAAAACGACAGTTACAGTACACAATACGCGAGTCTCTATATCGTTATTCATTATAACCACGAATAGTGATAAAATCGATGGCAATAATATATATTATACTAGTATTACAATGTAATAATGGTTTTGAAAAAAAAAAGTGATCGTCTCTAGATCAAACACAATAATTGTTTGTGTTGTTATTAGAGCACTCGCTTTCACTTCTACTGCAGCGCGGGACAAAATACATATTAAAATATTATATTATGGTCGACTTCTGTCCGAACAGTTCGCGGCGTTCGAATCGTTTACGACGATAATAATTATAATATTATAAATTTATAAACGTATACCAATCTGCTGCAGCAGCGCCACACACCAAACGATTATAATATCATATCGGAATGTTTAAATCACATAGTGCTGCATTTTAAATTACCTTGCTATATACGCGTATCATATAATATATTATAATTGAGCTGCAACTGCGCTGTTATAATTTCTCGTGTGCTCCGAATGGTTTTTCTAGGAAATATTGTATCGATATAAATATTATATTGGTATGTGTCCAGCAAGTCAGCAGTATAATATTATATTATACAAGGTGATTTTACGGACCACGCTCGCCTTTATGCTCATTTACGCCTATTATACAATAATGCGGCTAATTTTTGGAATTTTTGAATATACTTAAGCATTTATAGTTTAGTAGATAGTTAACTTTAACCTTGACAGACAATTTTTCTAAACATTTTGACGCATAAAATTAAACATTTGAACGAGTAGTTTTTGAGGAATTTAACTTTGTGTACTAAGTATAATAGGTCCACGATTATAACGGATTTGGAAAATAGGGATTTGACAGTTTCACTAATTAATATTAATCTATCAACATTTATAATTTGTACAAAAAAGGTCCAATTACTAGATGTAATATTAAGTATATTTTATGTTTTTGTAAAACCATTTTTTATTATCCTTATTATAAACATTTTAATAAATGAGAAACTATAGGTACCATTTCGAATTTTGAACTAGGTACGTCAACATTTTCAAGAAAACGATCTACTTAATAATTTAAAGTGAAAAAAGTGGTTCTAATTTGAAAAGCATAAGTTTGTACCACCACATGACTCTCCTAAAATAGTACAAAAATCTTAAGAATTTAAAAATATATTTAGTATACATATGTAAAAATTCCGAAAATCAGAATTTGAATAAATTAATTATTAAAGGACAAAATGAGGGTGAACATACTTGACGAATCATCCTGTAATAACTAATAAGCTCAAACCATCCGCAGCTGCAGCGCATATTATAAATATAGATGAATAATCTTATCTATAGATGCAAATATGCGATTGGTATATAATAAATAGTCTCGCGTCTCCGCGGGAGAAAGCAGATCGTCTCAAATATAATTAAATTATTTTCTTCCCGATAAAGTTTAACAACAAAAAATGGTAATTTTTAATTAACATTTTGATTACTTATTATGTATAAATATTATGTATATAATATTCTCGTTGTCGGTTACATAATTTTTTTCTTTTGTGATGTATTTTTCGAAAGATCGATGTTGCTTTCGGCGAATCAAGTTTTGTTGACGCCACTAGATATATATTACTATTATATGTATACATTTATAATTTATATATGAACGAATCTATGTAAATTACACGCGTATTCGATCACCAGATTTGGAAAAACATGTTTTGAATCCATTAAATTATTATAATAATGCTGTGTTAGATATTAATTTTGTACGGTTAATAATTTCTAAAGTATACCTATACTTATTGATCGTGTCGAGCAATATTTGTGGACATTTTTTAAAAATAATTTTAATGTTTTCATACAAACAGTGCATTTATTCAGCGTATATATTATGCGTGCGTATAGGTACATATTTTTCGCTTACTGTTGGATTTTTCCGTCATCAGCTAACGGTTTCGGACGTTGCTTGATATCCATTAAAATATATGAGTATAGGTGCCTAGAACCTAGTGAAATAAGAGAAAAAAAACACACGCGAAAGCCGAAAGCGACCAATCCGAGAGCAGCTTTTCTGCGTGTACTTCACTTCCGGCTGACCTGACCAGTCGTGAGTGCCGTCTGCAGCCGCGGAGTTCCTCGTGCGCTGCTGCAGTCGCATTTATATTCCCTCGTATAATGCACACACATCGCAACATCAACACTACGACAGTCGAAAATATTATCATTATCGTATTATTACGGCCTCCGCGACGTGCTATATTCCGGTACAAACACATTTTTCTGCGGTTTCTAAGTACATATTTTCTCCTCCTCTCATTCCCGTCTTCTTAGGTTATAGAGGCGCATTATATTATGTATGTGTAAAAAATATAATGTGTGTGTGTGTCCGCAATAATCCGCGTGTGCAGCGTAATACGTAAGCTATACTACGCAGGTAAACAATCGTTACGTCGACACACGGTTATTATTATTATAATTTTATGCTGCATAACCGCCGCCCGTCTATATTATTATTACGTGCCCCGCTCGTATATATACTGCCGGAAGTGGGTTTCCGAACGACTTATATACTCATCGCCGCCATACGTTGAACTGTGCGGTCCAGCCGCACGTGGTTCAAGATTTGTAAAAATTGACCGACACAATATGATATATTTTAGTCATCGAATGACGTATTATAATATTGCATTACGATATATATTCTATTATTTACCCATCATTGTATGTGTTTGATATTACGGATAGGTTCAACAATAACAAACCTGCTGTAATTGTACCTATATATATACATTATACAGGATCAGGCGTGGATCCAGAGGGCTAAAGGGCTTTAGCCTGTATAGAAATGTTAAATATAAAAGCGATCACCTGCAATTTCAACGATCGCATTATTACATGCGGGGATCGCGAAGGTGGACATTTACTCGACATTATTTTTCATCGGAAATGTTTATGGTTAAAATTAATTTTTTTCCTTAAAATTTCGGTGGTTTTTTGCTGAGTTATTGCGTTTTTAAAATATGCGCTTCTGCTGGGACACCCTATATTATATATATATATTTATTTTACAAATATAGTTCGTCCCTAACCTAACCTAATAAAAGTGCAAATGACCTACATTTTTCAAGACCCCCTCTTCATAACATGCTTATATTACTAGCTTTTGAACTGGTGGGACTTGACCAATATTCGGGGGGACTAAGTCCCCCTAAGCCTCCCCCTATTTGCGCCAATGATGATGGACCAATCTCAGTTGCAATTTTCTATTAAACATTCGACGTTTACGATAAAATATTAGTCAATTAATACTTAATGGATTCATTACTGTAACAGTTATAACTATTAATTTTTTTTCTATAACTATTTTTACCGATGATATTGACAGTCGATATGTACGTAGACAAGTACAATAGGTGCTAACATTAATTTGTGAGTAGATTATTTTCGACAGAACTTTGTACACAAGAAGTTTCATGAGTGTTGACATTGTTAATGTTTTTTACTTTAGCCTTTGACCCGAGCAGGCCATAATTAGTGAGACCTAACCATTAACTTGGTAGGTATCTACTATTGTGATGTTCGAGGAGTGTATATTGTTTTATAGGCAAACAGCGGGGCGAGCCTGATTGAGAACTATAAGCTATAAAGACATATTATCATTCAAGTCGGCCTATTATTATTACTTATTATGGATTTTAAATGTTTAATATGTAATTTCACGCGATCAAAACAACAATAATATTCTGCGGCACTCGAGCGTGCAAACATTAAATTTAAATTTAAAAAAAAAGAAGTATTATTATCATTGCTAGGCGTACGTATTTTATGGCTTATGAATTTAGTAATAATTGTTGGTATTCCGCGCGAGCACAGCGTGAACGTAGAATTAAATGTTTTAACACTTAACGGCGGTTGTTCCTACAATATTATAGTATTTGAAAATTGTTCATACCCACTACGCCTATTATATTATTATACAGATATAGTGTTTTTAGTGAATGTTGATAAAATGAAAATTATTATATAATTTTTTTTAGTCCGTGACTCCGCGTGCGATGATCAACTATTAAATATTATGTCAGTCTTAGAAATTAACCGCCGTAGACGGTATAGGTATATACGTTTTTCCGTGTTATTATGAATTATTATGGCGAATATGTTTATATTGAACTCTGTCGAATTTTGTTGGACCACCGCGCCCGTATGTATATGTATTATGTTGTGTACGATGAGCTCAATTATATTAGAATTTAGTGGTTTTCGTGGTTCGAAATCTTTTTTTTTTTTAGTAATAATAATTGCCAAACCGAAATTTCTGGGAAAAAAAAAATATTTTACGTAATTTAAACATAACACCGTTTGCAACGGCGAAGGAGAATCACCATCGTCCGCTTTGTTTTAAAACGAAACGACTAATTACTATGGGCGTTTTACATATTTCATAACTTATAATGTTATAATAATATTGTGATATGTATTTTCGCCGGACCAGATTGTCGTGTGTACTGCAACGAAGGTACGCGTATAGATAACGCGCGATGTGTATAATAATATTATGACAATACGACTTCACGTGCATAATATTATTATACACATTACATTTTCCACATGTAAATAATTGTCTACAATACCGTAAATACCCTAACCTAACACAACAATCTATGGTCCGGCGAAAATTAAATACTGCCATTCGATATACGGGTTGATTTTCTAAGCGTGCACGCTCACCCTCAGTCGAACTCGTGAACTTAAATATAGTACGTTTATTCAAATCTTAGTTTTTAGAATTTTTAAGTATACCTAAAGATCATATTTTCAAATCCCCGAAATGTTCGCACTACGAAAGTTAGGAGTGTCATGCGTGGCGATACAAACTTCTATTTTTCAAATGAGAACCACCCTCCTCCATTTTTTACTACAGATTATTTCGCGGTTTGTTTTTTTTGAAAATGTTGATTCTTAAAAATGGTTTTACAAAACCATAAACTACAAGTTGTATTATATGTAGTAATTATTATATCTGGAACCATTTTTACAAATGATTTATATTGATAGATCAATATTATACAGAGGAGGCGAGGATTGTAGCGACGTAGCGAGACATTTTGTAGAAACGATAGTTGGAGTGAGCCGGAAAATCGAGAATTTAACTATGTGTAGCATTTTTGGTATACATAGTTGATTTGCATTTTGAGCTAACCCAAAAAGTAGTGAACATGCAGCTTTATTTGCTACTGACATATTTTAAACTATTATTATTATTTTTTTTTTTTTACCTAAAAAATTGAATTTATAAGATATCAATGGGCTGGTCAAAAATTTGTTTGTCTGGTGGGCTACGCAATATTTTCCTGTGTTAAAATCGTATTTACGTGTACCATAGTAGGTAAACATAACACTTTTTTGCCAAGACTCCCGTAGTACCGTGTACCGATAATGGTACACAAAAACTTGTTGGCAAAACTGGTACACGTAGATCTTTTGGCAATGTACCGAAAAATGACTTAGCGGTTAACCTGTTAAAAAAGACGAATATACCTTTATACCTTTGACCACAAGTGAGAACCAAGAAAAAACACACCAATAGAGTGTAAGGTGTGTAATTTGTGCCAATGCAGTTTAGCTGGGGGTGATAAAGTTAGAGATCATGACCATTTGACGGGCAAATTTAGGCAAACTTTGTGTTAGAAATGTAACTTGGAGTTACAACTTACAAGTTTACAACAGCCTAAATTTGTCCCGGTATTTTTTCATAATCTCTCCAACTATGACTCACACTTCATAATCACCGAACTTGGATATGACACCGAGTCTATAACTGTTAGTGAGGAACAATTGATGTATTTCTTGAAATATATAAGTAGTACCTTCACTGTTCGGTTTATCGACACGTTCAGATTTATGGCCTAGAGTTTGTCGTCCCTGGCTGAAAATCTAATTACAACTGAACTTGAACATTTCCGAGAGACAGCCAAACATTTTGTCACCGGAGATATGTCGCTCGTAACTCGTAAGAGGGGGGGGGGGGTATATCCGTACGAGTATACAAATAGTTGGGGCAAGTTGGACGAAGAACAATTACCGAGGAAAAAAGATTTCTACAGCACGATAAAGGAGGCAGATTTCTAGTACGCGAAGGAGGTATGTAATACCAACGATCTACGAGTATTTAGATATCTATATTCGAAAATTGTTGTATTTTTAGGTCTGGGAGTACAGTGATTTGTACCTTACAATATTTATGTCTTATGTCTTATGTGTTTGAAAACTTCCGTGACCTGTGTATGAGGGCATACGATCTGGATGCGTTGGTGCAGCAGAACCACCTATCTTATCCTACTTTAAATCATTGATTTATTATTATTCATAAATATGATAGTTGTATTTTGCGCCTCTCCATATAATATACTCATTTGTAAGGATGATATACTTATATGTATATATTCTTTAAAATACTATATTATTTTCTTATTCTCGAAATCTTAAACTACTTTTAAAATAATTTCTGCCATGACGATGTACTGCAGGCCACCTCAGTAATTAGTTCTTCGATTCTTTTAACTCCTTATAGGTAGTACATAATATTATATTATGTATTTATAAAATGTCGTATGGTTATATTATTTTAGTAGTGGCTATATAATACTATATACGCCCGCACGTTTCACAGGAGATTTAATAAATGGGGTAGCCTAATTATTTCCATCTACAGGTGTCAACGTTTTTAATTCATTTTAATTTGTTTCATCCAAACATTTTATACTCGAGTCGAAACACAACTTCTAGTCTACTTCGTGTATCTATGGTGTACATTACACGTGTTATGCTTATATTATTATCGTATAGAATATATTCGTCCGCATCAGATGACTTTCTCGGCCGTAAAACGCGATGCGTACAGCAGCGTATATCATACCTATACAATATTGTTATACACCTATATACCGCGGTATATACCAGCTGTATACCAGCTATATAATATGCCGTCCCGAGATGGACCAGCGTGTTACAACACTGCGGCCTATAAAATTGTAATTAATCATTTCGTGGATATATTATACTGCTACTATTATATCCAGTGCGGTTTTTCTGCCCTCGCAACTGTCACGTGTGCATAAAGGTCCTATATAATATACATCTATAGGCGTACCTATGTGCCGGCTATATGTACATAACCGCGTATCGTATATAGTCGTCGTCGTCGTCGCATACGGCTCAACCGGTTGCTCGCACGATTCTAATTTCATTCGTATGTCCCATTGTGATAACAAGCTACTTTTTAATATATACATGTATATTATTATCGTGTCGTATAAGCGCAGGCGAATATATATATATATATATATGAATAGGCATATCGCGTTATTTCCGTGAGTGTAAGATATAAAAACAAAAGTCGGAAGGACCGCGACCGGAAGAACTGCTCATCGTTTACGTAATAATTATCACATTATAATACGCGGGAATGGATAAAAAAACCTATACACGCCTTGCAATACGAGGTGATTTTTGTTTCAAAGTATAAACACTCATTTTTACGAAGGTTTTTCACGCTTTTGGAAGTATAGTTTTTTACATAATTTTGAAGTCATAACACGACACCATTAAAATTTATTTTATTGTCATAATATTTCACATTTTTGAACGACGACTCGCGCTATTGATTTCTAATCGGATTGCGAACGGAGTAGTGGTCCATCGTGGGGATAGGATTCTGCACTTGGCAGTTTCGCTCACATATGTTTTACATATTTATAAGTTATAATTAACTCATAACTATGCAATTAATACTAGGTAGGTAGGTTTGAAATTCAAATTTTCTATATTAAAACTATCAGAAAAATATTTTTAGACAAATCTCGTACAAAGCATACGATGCGTTCACTTACAATCGGATATTTATCACCAAATCTTGTCTCGGTCGATTAGACCTTTCAGTTACAGCTGTAATGGCTGAATTAATATCGATGAAAAGTGAAATCAACATAATATATAAAATATTAATATATGCAGCATATTATAGTCGAGTTTTTCTGGCCGTTTTATCATAATCGTGTAATTCAATCGAGCACTCAGGATACTATTATATTATGTTAAGGCTTCATAATCGTTAATATTTTTATTTCACTGTCGTGTAATTGGAGCGAACAGGTGACTTGTGCACATATATTATCGGGTGTTAGAAATAACTATGTAAATCACTACATGAGATTATATACATTTCGTTTCGTGCCGTTCCGTTTCATTAGATTCCTCCGAGTCTATTTAATAATTGTGAAGAATTATTGGTGTAAATATTAATTAAGTTTGTTATTTTTTATTTATATTTTAATTAAATCGTAGTAAATTGTCGTTGAAAATCATATAGTTCACAGATAATTGAGAAGCGATTAATGTTAATCCTGTCTATTAATACTTTCATTGTTTTTTCTAAAAAATAAAACTGTCAAGTTACAAGCAATCGGAAACGGCATTATGGAATAAGCTGTTTACTGTATATAAAACAGTCGACGAGTGAACGTTTAGAAAGGCGCAATATGCGCCTTGTTAATCGATATCAAGAATTTCGGTATTTTCGCTTTTGTTTTCTATTGATTAACTCGGACCACTGCTCAGTGCAGCACACGAATGTAATTTATTTAATGATAATCTGTGCGAAAAATGACTACATCCGTTTAGGAGGCGAAATCGGCAGAATGACAGTCGACCGAAATAGTTTCTTATTACCGTTTGATGTAAGTACTAACATTCATGAGAGTTAGTATTTTTTTTTTGGCCAATTGCCCCTCAAAAAATTTTTGGTGGGTTGGTAATTTTGTTAGGGTATACGAATATTCTTATATAATATCTAACTATATAATATAATTATTGAATAAGTAAAAACACATGTTGATTTTAATTTAGTGTGATAAATGAGCATTATACAATATTTGGCGTATTTTGCAGATGATTTACTCTATGGGTCAGCACAATAGCACATAGGTAACAACAAACACTTACAAAACTCATGCTGCATTATTGTAATATTTTTAATAATATGTATAATAGGAGAACTGCGAACAGTGTAGTGGCGCCGGGGCGGAACCCCCGATTTATGCGTTGGAATGTACTATATTATGTAGTATACAATATAACAATACAATACGGGATGTCATTGGAAGTCATAGGTTAATGTTAATTGATATTGTAAAATAATATTTATTTAAGAAAAAAAAAAAGGTAGTTTTAATCGCATGCGTGGATGGGTGTTCTTCAATGTTTTTCCTTGTGGATAAAATGTTCGTGACGCCATATTATAGCTACCAATATCCAATATGAAATATAAACTCTGGGACGTTGTGATACCGAAATATTTTTCGATTTAACGTCCGTCAACACACTCAATACGATTTGTATTTGATATTTCGATGTAAACAAATGATTTTATGGTTTGAAAATACGAGATACGCAAACCATGTGCTCAAAGCGTATTTGTTCGACTTATTCGGTAGTTGGTACATATGTGTGACACGCGTAACAAGTCTATAAAATAACACGCCGTCTACACGTTTCATATAATATAGATATTTAGTTATAAGTTATAAGTTATATGAGTATCCGTCGGCTCCAATTACACAATTCGTCTCGTCCTTATTATACACAATATGTTATGTTATACTTGTTATACACACGTTCGCGTTGTACACATTTCCAAAACAAGTACAGTAGTCATACCTACTATATATATATAATAATAAACAATAATATTATGACAGTTTTAAAAACACGCGTGTACCTGCATTCAAAAAATAAAAAAATGAATAACATTGAATAACAGAAAATATAATAGTAACCGTTTCGCGGGCCCTCGAATTCGGCTAAAAAATATATTTTAAAAACAATCGAACAATTGTATAGATAATATTTTATATTAGGAACTGAAAATATTACAATTATTACTATTATTACTGCAGATGTCTCGGACCGCTTGAATTATTTGCATGCACGTAATATTTCCGACCATAGTTTACGACGCGAATGCCAAAAACGATTAATTTCACGTACTCAAAAGTATAATCTCCCACAACTACACGTGTAAGCGGTGTATTCCATATAATATACGTATATGTTTTTTCTTCTTAAAAATAAAACATAATATATGTTACGTAAACAACCTATCCCGGAGACGGAGAAAGAGACTGGGAGATATTGAATATTCGTAGGCGGATTGTGACCTTGCGAATTTCTCGATCAACTTTCTATCGGACGTATACTGTAAGCTGTTTCCCGGTTTGTACATTTTTTTATTTGTTTCTTCGGGTTTTACGCACACTACTTACGAGTTCACATATCATTATGATATAATAATATACGTATGCATTATATATAGCCGGTATGAAGGACGTAGGCACTACCTACCTCCACCCACCTGCGTCCACTGCGGCTTCGGGAAATTATGCAACGACCGATATTTTTTCCAGGGCTTCGCACCCGATAGTGATTAATCCGAGTTTCTGATGCTGGACGTATGCTCGGGCGTTCAAACGCATTGCAATGAAAAACGTAAAGAAACTTTTGGAAGCTTAATATAATAGTGTGCTCGGATTGATATGGGTTAACATTGTGGATGGTATTAAGTTCAGAGTACCGGCAGTATATAGGTACTCTATTTTTTTAGATTAAATGAAGTTCCTTAGAATATTACGCAATTTATGTTATTATTTTGTTTCATAAAATATTACTGATAATATATAGTGCGATATACGATACTATTAAACGGAACATAATGCATCATAATGTTAAAATGTGTTAATAGCGAGAAATGTAATTAGTTAATATATAGGTAATGCCCAATTAACTGTACGATTATTCCAGTCAATAGTTTTTATAAAATATCTAATTACAAAATCGAAATAACCATCACAAGAATCACAAAAAAAATATACTTTAAATATATTTTGAATAAATGAAATTACATAATATTATTATTATCACAATATCACACGAAATGTGTAAATTGAAAAATCATTTTATGGGTTTTTTGGGTGTTGGATTTTTGTAGGTTTTTTTTTTGTGTCGTGGGTTCTTTTAATTCGGGTTTAAGGTCTTTATCATTAAGTAATGATCGTAATAATTATTGATCTTATAGTAAAAAGTGTGGTAAGAAAATATTCTAACACCTCTGCAGTATACGATATTATTGTTGTCGTTCGTACAATCTTCGTTTCACGATTGTGTAGTCGAGTATTGCAGGATTTATAACATTGGCATTGTGGCGGCTCTCAGACTATATTATAACCCATAAAAGAGTTGTGATTCAAAATTCAACAGGAAACGTTTAAAAAAACACGAGTCCCAATTGTTAGAGGAATTAATATTGTTTTAAATAACGAATGCTCTGTAATTATTGTTCAGTGTTCTCACAATTCGTCGGAATACCTATATATATATATATATATATATAATAATTATTATTATTTACTGTATCCGATTCGTTTCTTTCGTGTACAATTAATTGTTCACAGAGCTCACTATCACTTTATTATGTACAGAGCATATTTAAGATACTTGCTACTCATAATTAATGTCCTGCCGGCTAACAGTGCAGTCGACTTTATAATTTTTATTCGACAGCAATCAAATAGGATTTGCAAGAATATTCATTGTTATCCGCAGAGGTGTAACTATTATTATAAACATTTTACGTTTAAGTATCTTTAGGTATATGAAAATAATATAAACTGTTAATATATCGTATTATACAGGGTTATTCATCAAGCATGCTCACAATCATTTTTCCATTTAATAATTTATTTATTCAAAAACTGAAATTTTAAATTTAAAATATAATCCTAAACAATTTTTTTAAATTCTTGAATTGTTTTGTACTACTTATTAAGGAGTGTCTCGTGGCATCACAAATTTCTGTTTTTCAAATAAGAACCCCCCCCCCTCCCCTGACTGTAAATTATTTACCGGATAATTTTTCTGAAAATTTGGACGTATCAGAATCAAAATGTAATTGAGTAGTTTTCGAGTTATTTAACTTTGTGTATTTTAGCTACTTAGGATAATTATTGGTCCACGACAACGGTGTGATAACTTTTGTAAAACCATATATTTTAAGGACTATTATAGTATTATCATTAGAATAATGATTATATATAATAACTGAGAAATTATACACTCGCTCGAGTTATGAATTAGGTACATCAATAATTTCTAAAAAATGATTCACTTATAAATTATAATAATTTAAAGTGAAAAAAGGGGTAGAAAACCCGCGTAGGATATGCCGCGTACCACGATACGCGCGAGGCTGTGAAACGGGCCTAATACACAGAAATTACTAATAATTATTTATTTCACCTTCGTGGATAGTTGTGCAATATCGGCCTGATTCCTATATAATCTCTTTGTCCGCCCCTAAACCGCCGCGGTCGAATGTATAATAATATATTATGTATTATATATTATTGCTATTTTGTGTTATCATATATATAGGAGGTACTTACGGCGTTAACGACCGTGTAGCTATACATAAAAAATAAAAGAATAATAATAATAATAATGATAGTAGTAATAAATAAAAATAATAAAATGACCACTACAAACAGCAACAGGCTGCTGCAGCGGTTATACAACAAGCAGGCGTACCGGCTGCGCAAGTGAGTATAGCCACTTATACAGGAAACGACGCAGTGGACGGCTGCAGTAGACAGTTATGTGTTATAACTACATACAGTGGGTTCTGTTGCGATGTACGTACGGTTTAAATTAAATTACGATATTCCTTAAAATAATGAAAGCTAAACGTTCGATATTTAATTAAGTAAATAGTTTTGTAAACGGCTTATAATACTTAAGTGTTGCGTGTGTGCTCGCGCGAGTTATATAAATCATCAACAAACCGACTTGACATTTGGGTGGGGGGTGCGGATAATTGTACAGGATCCATACAGGATGATTTACCAGGCGTACTCACCCCTTTTCCCGTTTTTAATTTAATTATGAATTCAAACTCTGATTGTTGGCGTTTTTAAATACGTCTACTTAAAGAAAATATTTTCAAATTCTTGAGTTTTTCTGCACTACTTACTAGTTACTAAATAAGTGTATAGAACCACGATAGGGGTGATACAAAATTCTATTTTTCAAATGATCCGCTAAATAATTTACAATAGAAAGGGGGGGGGGGTTCGTTCGAAAAACAGAATAGTTATTGTATCTCCTCCAACTAGACAATCCTGCAGAAGGATAGATAGTAGGCAGGTACGTACAAATCTAAAGAGTATAGTTTTGAAGTATATAAATGTATCTAAAAATCCCGAACATCAGATTTTGAACGATTGCATCATTGACGGGAAAAGGGGGCAAGTATGCTTGCGGTGAATCACCCTGTATAATATATGTTTAGGAAGTTCGGGCAGCCCATCCGAATCCGAGATTCTATTAGTCGAATAATATACGTACATATTATTATTATTTTCTTCTTCCGCTTTTACTTTCCATTTCGAACGCACATAAATTAACCGGATCCAAGGTCGTCTCAATCTGGAGAGAAAAAAAACATTATTCCTCGCGCATCGTCCGAGTACGGGTGCACCGACTGCATATCGTACCTGTAACCTGCCAACCTGTATACCTAATAATATGATATCCATCATCATCGTTTGTTTTTTCCCGACTGAAATCTAATTTATTTAGAAATCAGAAAATAGACGCTGCAGACGTCGTGATAATATTATGTTTCCGTCGCTGCCGTCGTAGGCGTGTGCTGATTTCGGATTCATCCGACATCGAAATCGATGACTACTTCGATCCGCGGCACATTTCCCATATAATATAGTTTTTGCGCAATGAGACTTTAACGATTGATAACACCATACTATCTAAAATTTTGTGCATTTTCACAATTTTTGGCATCCGCCTACCACTTATCAGCTTTATTTTTATCGTTAATTTTTTCGTCAACACCCAATACAAATATTTTCAATATTCGTGAAACGGTCTATTTTCAGTATTTTGATAGGTACACTCATATTTCTGTCAACTTTCGTTAGTCAGCAGTCAATCGCGTTTTCGTGCATATAATATTGTTATTTTTTTGTTGATATTTGGTTGTTTTTATCGTACAATTTTATTTGTTTTTTAATGAGTTACAAAATCTCATCACTATAATATATACCTTGCTAATGAGTAATTACTAGTGAGTAATAAGTAATAAGTAATAACTATTGTTTTTGAAAACATTTTTACGTAGGCAAGTTTATTGTGATATATTGTTGAAACTTTATAAAGTGAAATAAATAATAGTTAATAAGGACAAATAGATATTTTAAAATGCTCAAGTTAAATTGTTATTTGTATTTCTTCAAAACTGTCATTAAAATAGTTATGCCCAGCGAAACTCCCAAATATTTGCCCTATATATAATCATAAGTCTTACTGTCAATTGCATAACATATTGCAAGTACATAACAAATGCAGCACTCTATGACTATTTAAAAATACAAACAGTAAACGAACTTGCAAAAAGCCATTATAAAAGTTTTCACTCAAAATTAACCAACCATATAAGCATTTTTCATTAAAAACATAATATTCTCTCTTATACCTCAGATTCCCATCGACTAAAAAGAAACTAGGCTAGAGACCTCCTAAAATAGAACCACCAAAAAAATTAATAGTTATGTGATTTGTGTAACTTATTTTCGCATGAATATTATAGTTCATGGTATTTAAAATCAAGTTTTAATATAATAAAATCGTGTAAAATGGGGATTAGCTCACAAGGTATTTAATTATATATTATTAATGGTACCTATATTATACCTAGTTATCAAAATAAAATATTATGTTGTATTTTCGTTAACCGTTTACCAAAGTGACCCCATTTTTGTTACCTATTACTCGGCATAGATTTCCGGACCGAATACACTATATGCCTTCGGGCGAATAAAACCCAATAATAATTATCTTTTATGTAAGAAAATTGACCCTATGACCACAACAACTGGCTTGGTTGGGTTACATATCATTCTTATTTTATAAAAATTATATAATGTACATTTATTGAAAAAAAAACAATATTTGTACATAAAAGTAATGTTTTTATATTGATTTATAATAATATAGCGTATAATCGTTTGTACGAAAGATATTTTTGATTACCATCGACTAAAATGTAAATATAATTTAACATAGACTGCGGCACAAATGAAATCGTTCTACAAATACACATTGGTATGATATTATAAAATTTTATAAATCAGATTTTTTTTTTCATTTTTCAAGTGTTAAGTAATACCTATGCCCAGGGCAAAAATATTTTGGTGCCCTAAATGGTCCATAACAAAAATTGCATACCTACCTAAACTTATACCATGCGTAAAATATATTTATAGTTACAACTAAAAATAACTATTCATGTTAAATAAATTGAACAAGTCATACAGTAATATATTATTTATTTTATTAATAAAAAAATATAATCTAAGGCTAAAATGTATTTAATTAAATAGGTATATATATTAATAAACTGTACCAAAAATTTGTATTTATATTTTTAATAAAGAAAATAGTCAATTAAAAATTAAGATTATTATTACAGTCATTAACCTATTAAGCTTACATAGAAAATAGAATATTATAAATTGCATACTTTTCTTGATTTCTTTTCTGCAAAGTCATCTATAATATCATCAAATGACAGATTATCTAACATATCACTTTCAATGCTCATAACTGATAAAAAATTCAAACGATCATTCATTCATTGTAGTTCGTAATCTATTTATTAAAATTTTCAATCTTGAAAATGTGCGTTCACTACTACAATTGGTGACCATAATTACTAAATATTATACTATAATTACTAAATATTGCTGATATTACGTCTTTTTCCATTAAAGTTTTGTACATAAAATGCTCATTACTCATTTCTGCTGGCTTGGAATAAAGTTTTATAAATTCAGAAAAATGAATTATTTCAACACACAACAATTCGTCTAAGTCGTCATCGTATACAGCTACAAGTTTTTTAGCTGCTTCTTGTAATTCTTCGTTGCTAAGATTATTTAATTGTCCAAAAAATCCAAAACGGTCACATATTACTTCATATGCTTTAAGTCTTTGACTTATTGCTGATGACATTTGATCTATAACAGGCAAAAAACGTTCTACTTTAAATTTTTCTGAATGATTTAGTTGTGAATCAGGACCTTTGCCATAATCTAAAGGATTCAATCGAATATTAAGTTTATGAGATCGTTTTTTGTTATAATCATTATATTCATTTGATTTTGAGATGATTTTGCCTTTTTTCTCAAACATTGAAAAACTATCGCGTTGAGCATCAATGAAGCACTTTAATAACTTGACAGATGCAACAGCATTATTAAGGTCTAATGTGGGAGCTTGAAGAATTTTATTAGTAGCGTTGAAACAATCTAGAATTTTGTTCCAAAATGCACAATATATCTTGCTGTATAGTCCGTTTGCTTCATCACGTGTTTTTGGTAACTCATTTAAATTATTAGATATACTGTCAAGAGTAGATTTTATTTGAGAATATAAAATCTATTTTTTTTTTAAAATATAGTTTGAGAACCCAAATTGCTTTTTTTTTATATTTCTGATTCGAGTCTCGGGGGCCCCTAAAATTTAGGGGCCCGGGGCATATGCCCTTAATGCCCCCCGTCAAATCCGGCCCTGCCTATACGCACCAAGTGATGAATTGCTGAACGGAGTACAATACTGACTCGATGGACTTAAAAAACCATATATTATAAATTATAATGTATCCCAGAGAAAGTTATTCTTAGATGACCTTATAGAGTACAATTATCTATTCAAGCCAATCAACCGTACCTACATAAAACCACAGTGATCATAAATAGTACATCGCGGTTTAAAATTATAAAAAGAATTGCCTAGGTCTTAATAGTTATGAAATGAACATTTTTAAATGTGTTTTGTTTTTTTTATTTTATATATATATTATCATACGCTTGTATATATCGTATGGCGTAACGATAAAAAGCGCGTGAGAAGAAGTATGTATTATTTTTTAAATACAAAAAATGCATGGGTATATAGATTAGGTACTTTTATCAACTAATTATAGGTAAACTGTAAACGCATATTATTTACCTACAATATTGTCATAGTAGGTAAAAACAACGTAAATTGAATACGGAGGGTTTACGAGTTGCATGTGTAGGTACTTTGTACTTATAATAGTAAATAACACTTTTTTATATTTTTAAACGAGTGAGTTACATAACCGCCAATTTCGTACGCATTTGTAAAACCATTTATATAAGCTATTAGTTTGACCGCCAAATGTGTTCATAACAATTAATGGCCATCTATTCAGTACTCATCAATAGACTATAACAGTGTTTCCCGACTTCTTTTACTCGCGGAACCTTTGCAGGAACTTGAACATTTTTTGGAACCCTCATTATACAACGAATATTTTGCGATAGGATAATGAAACGTCTCTACGAGAAGAGGTCCAGTTGTCGTTTACGATAGTTATCAAATGTCATTTACCAGTTTATTTTTTCCCAAATTTCTCACGGAACTCTTGGAACTGGCTCGTGGAACCTTTAGGTTTCGCGGAACACCAGTTGGGAAACGCTGGACTATAATATCTGATCATGATGATATCATTTCCTATAAAGTATATAGTCTCTGTCTTTAACATCTTAACCGTTCGAGCTGAATTTGCATAGACGTCTATATTGTTATGCGTAATACAAAGATCGTTAGCTTCATAAATCATAATGCTAAAGATATTTCTAACTCCACTTTCCAAAAGTGTTGTACTTCTGTTTATGCAATGTGTCCAGCATCAGCCGTTATTTAACGGCTCCGTGATAGACACACTCGATTTGGCAGTGCAGAACATCCAGCCGATCAACCTAAAACTTTATAAGTATGCAACAACTTTCTGATCGACGCCCGAACTTTCTATATTCTCTCATCTGTGTACACGCTTTAACGCTAAATGAGAAGATTGTCACGTCTACAATAAAGCAGTTCGTCGGTTACTTGACTAAATTTTATATAAATATGATGATTTGGGTTGTTGTTAAGTATAATTTACGTATCCTATTAATTATTATACCGTTTAATAGAGCCCGAGTGGTGGATCGGCGGAATGGACGAGACCACGGTTATAAATACAGATGCGTAATTCAGGCAGTACACTCGCGGATCCACGCAAGGACTAACATCAACTATCAACGGGATCCTTGCAAACATAGCCAAACAATAACAGTCTACTCAAAGTTCACTTTGTCATAAAGCACTTCATATCATTATATAGATCTATATTAAACATCATGTATGCCAACTTTTAAGAACTCTACATTTGCCATTTCTATAATAAATATATCAATAACAGGTGTTTAATGCTAAATTATTGCAATTTTCAGGGAACCTCTTAAAACTTAAAAGCGGACTAATATTATATTATACGAAATTGCATACTATATTGTTCTAACTCTGAAAAACGGACACACATAAAGTAATCATTTATTTTTCGATCCGCTTAAAATCTATAAAACTGTTCTTGAAATACGTCTTATTAAAAATGTATTTTAACTAGAGTGGTGCAATTGCCAGGTCGTTTTTATGATAAAAGTCCAAAATAGACTTCATCTTATATTTTACTAGACTTCACCGACTTCAAAAAAGCTTTCGACATGGTTGACCATGTGCTTCTTATCAATGAGCTAGACCTGCTGGGTATCGGTGACCCCCTTCTCTCGTAGTTTTGTTCTTACCTCTCCAATAGGCAGCAATTTATAAAGGTCAATAATTGTAAGTCGTCCTTAGTTAGCATACCTTCTGGTGTTCCTCAAGGAGGTCATCTTAGTCCCTTACTTTTTATATTATTTGTTAATTCAATCAGTAGGTCGATCACAAAGGCTAAATTTCTTCTCTTTGCAGATGATATCAAAATGTATTTGGAATCTAATGATATTTCTTGTTGCCAGACTCTGCAACATCAACTGGATAAATTCACACTGTGGGTCCAGCGTCTTGGCCTGAGATTGAATTTAGCCAAATATCATGTAATGACATTTTCTAGACGTCATAACAAAACACTTTAATCTTACCATATCAGTGGCTCCCCTCTGAAGCGTGTTTTTATCATTAAAGATCTTGGTATACATTTCAGTCCCTCTCTTGATTTAAATCACCATATTAATGTTACCGTCTGTAAAGCACTGAAGGTCTTGGATTTTATAAAGCGTATAATACTAAAACGTTGAGCTCTGTTCGTTGTCTTCGTACACTTTACTTGTCCTTTGTGCGCCCCATTCTAGAATATGGTATGATAGTATGGCACCCCTACTTAGCTAAAGACCAACTCAGACTGGAAAGAGTATAAAATAGATTTCTTTCTTATATCTCTTTCCTACTCAAAATCGAGCATCCACTACATGACTACTCATCCTTGCTTTTAAAGTTAAACATTCCTACGCTTTCTTCTCCACGTATTGATGCTAATTCACGTTTTATTCAAGGTCTACTTGGTGGTTCAATAGATGTCCCTGATCTTCTTTCTTCCATTAATTTCCGTGTTCCAGCCTACTCTTCAAGACATCATTCACCTTTTCTTATCCCTACACACTCCACCTCTTATGGTAATATCCATCCTTTACACCGCATGCTTCGTTGTGTCAATAATGCCATCTAGAACTTTTTGTGTCCACCTGCTTCTTTTTCTGTCTGTTTATATACAACTATATTAATTTAACATTACATTCTGTTTGTAATTATTCTAGTTTTAAGCTGTTAAACTTAATTTTAATTCTGTTATCACTCACTTAACTTATGTACTTCACATACATTTTGTAAATTGCCGTTTGGCGTAAATAAAATAAAATAAAATAAATTAAATTAAATCACGATTAAAAGATACCTCTAAACAATTATCTTCAATTTTAGGTATGTTGAACGAAAAAGTTTAAATAATATAAACTACTCTTCAATTAATAACACTGATATAACATGGTCTGATAATATATGTTATTCGTACACAAAATGTAATTAAAAAAGAATGAAATTGAAACTATTTACATAATATACCTACCTATTATACAGAGCGCGTAATACAGAGTTGAATAATACCTACCTAATTACAATTAAACAGGTACATAAACACATATTATACATATACGCATAAATTAAATTAAATTAAATTTTTAAATTTCATATGAAATTTAAAATATTATTATTTATTTTATTAACTATGATGCGCGTAACCACGTCATGTCCATTATAATTGCGTTAATTAAAAAAAAAACCTAACCAAACCTAACCCAAGATTAACATAGACTATAGACAACAGATGATAGTTTTCGTAATCTTTATAATATTTTAAATTTCTTTTTACACTATTTACAATCCAAACATAATTATACAACTTTTGCGTTTATAGTTGTTTAGAACTAAAACGTTATACGATTTTTTCGTTAATCGGTTATCGTTATATCGTTAAAAATAATATCTAATGCGAAGAATGACCCGAATACGGAATATAACAAATTCTTGTTGGTTGCTTAGATAAAAATAAATCGAGTGAGATAAATATTTCTACGAAACCAATATTATAACTTCTAAGTAAATGTATTATAAATTATTTAGTTTTGTGTTATTTTTCGTTTAATGATATTCTATATATTTCGTTATGTTTTGTTTAATGATATATTTATATATTTTTTTAATCGTTATGTTTTGTTTTGTGAAATTTAATTAATCTTGCTTACTGTTTTCCGTTTTAATTACATTTGCAAATTTCAATCGTTGTTTTGTCATTTAAGTTGTCGTTATGTCGTTATATTAACGTTTTGCAAGCCCTGTTTATAAACTTTATTATGTATGTTTTATTATTGACATATATTATGAAAAATTAAAACTGTTTTTTTGATGGGAGTTTTACTTCATGATCATCACTTTCATCTTTCCCAGCATCAAGAAATACACTACGAAACCATTTTTGTTTAGTCTTTTAGTGGCTTCTGGATCAGTGGCGTAATTAAGAATTTGTCTTGGGAGGGAGACATTTTTATACACACAAAATACTTAATTTTCACTATATTTTCAAGTACTTACAGTGGTAGCTTTGAATACTTTTGCATAAAATATCAAAGGCTCTGGGGGTAATCCATTCCCCTTACCTCCCTTCATCACGTACCTGTTCTGGATGTGTCTTATTACCGAGACTTTTTTTTATTAAGCCATAGTTTAGTAAATTTAGTTGCTAAAAGTGAATCAAATTCGCTTAAAGCTGGCATGTTAATTTGTATATAGAGAGCATCTTTTATAGTGTCTGGTGCCAAACTTGAGCTTATTTTTTAGTTGTTTTTAAAATGGTATAGTACCAAATAAGGCGTTCTACATCAATGTTCAAAATACGAGCCCTTGCGGTAAATACATTGTAGGCCACTATATATAAGCACTTAGTTACGACCACTGTGTTGTACACTTACATCGAGAGTCTTAATTTTATACCATCGAATTAGATATCGTCGAAATTATTCAAACACCAACGGCAATAAATTATAGTATGCGCGTTTCATTAATTTCAACGCATACCTATAGTTCCAAACAATCTATCCTTCATACCAAACACTACAGTTCTATTTAGTGAAATACCTAACGGGTTTTTTTTTATTTTAAGCACCGAAAATACTAGATACCAATATGGCATAATATTTATAACGGCAATACCAGTATACCATCAATGTTGTAAGACTAGGAAACTGGAAAAGTCACTTTGATACATAGCAGATTTTGAGTGTATCTAGTCATTGCATTGAGTATGACGTGCTGTATAATATATGTTTTTTAATTTGAATTCAATAATAAATCATTGCATACTTACGAAAAGCGATTCTGAGGAGCGGCGAATCACTGCATCGGCCTCTATTTCTAAGGATATTTTATAATTCATTTTGTAAAATTAATTAATTTATTCATTTTTTAACTCTTAGTTAAACGACCGTAAGTTGGATGAATTTTTACCTATATTTGATATTTTTAAAATGTTGTATGGACAACTAATGAAAAACCTAGTATTAAATATTCAAGCTTTTCAACTTAGAAAAAATAAGTTTTATATATAAATATTTAGTGAACGTTCCAAGTATCTACCTTTATTCGTTTTTGAAGTCCTATCATAAATTAATAAAATTGATTTTGTCAAAAACTGACAATGCGTAAATTTTCACGTTTTTCCAAATTTTTTTTTTTTATAGTTTTTTCGGTAAAACTGTATTAATGTATTATACCTTTGAAACATACATGTAAGTAGTAAATCATGTAAACGATTTCTCATGGTAAAATATGCGTTTTTTACAATGGACAAATGCGTAATGCAAGTTTGGGTGTAAGACACGTTTTGTGTTGTGAGCGAGCTTATAACCATGTAAAACCTTTAAACTATAGATAGATAATCATAATAGATAGATAACTGATAAACGCATCTTTTTGATTTATTGCATCTCTAATGTAGGTATCTATGTCAAGTGGCAGTCAAATGATTTTGTCACTGGGGGAGGGGGGAATGCTATAACTATATCGGTACGATGATGCACTCGCGACACATCAACACACACAGCACGCGTTCTGTTCGTAATATTAAGTGTGCATTTCTGTTTTCGATTGGCTCTGTGTACACGCGATTCATTACGTTCGTATGTGCGATATGGCATTATACATAGATGATGATATCATGATTATGGTTACGAAAAAGTCAACTAGGAAATGGACATTACTGCAGCAGACGATTGTTTAATAGTAATATAGTGTTAATATCGTGCGTATGGTACGCGTACCTACCTATATTACATCGGTAGTGTTTCCCCCTTTGGAACGGCCGATTGATATTCACGACTGCGAGCCCGTTTTATACATAATATTATACGTTAAGTATTTCAAACATTATTATTATTATTGTCGGTATATTATTATTATTACTATTATTATTATACATTCGTTTGACCGCTTTCACTGCTGCGAGTCTCAATCGGCGCACCGACAGACGCGCGGGCGGACCGCTGTAATACTTGCAGCGGTGCTCGCGCAGGACGTTTGCCAAACACGCGCGTAATACCCTCCTCGTACCCACCTGTTGTTCGTCCGATCTGGCCGGTACGTGTGCGCATGTGTCTACACTACATAACAACGTTACAGTTGTGTCACAACGAAATATTTTGTGTGTTCCAATAGTATTGTATGTCCGTTGTGTGATGCCCGAAAAGTATGCCAACCGCCGACCGGCATTATCTATACGAATGATCATCACGTATACATAATATATATTATTAACAATGGTGTTATTATATATTATATTATTATTATTATTATTATTAATATTATCGTCCAAAACAATATGTGTAAGTAATTTGTATGTATGATAAAATATGTCGTATTGCCGTGTGTTTAGAGACATACCTATTAAAACCGATTGGATATTTAAATGATGTATTAAATTTATTTGAAATAATTATTACTATCGGCGTATATAATATCCGCTGTGCGTTTTACTGTAAGTAGATCATAATAATATTCTATTATTTTTGAATAATTAAAAAAAAAAAACAGTCATTGGATTTTAATAGGACGTGTAATAAACGTTTTTACGACGTTGTAATATTATGTTTTCATCCATTAGTGCTAAAATTATAACATGCAATTTACAAGACGTATTATTATAATTTATAATATTATATTGTGTTGATATCGTAGATTATTAATTAATTCTCAAAACTGAAAAGTTAACATCATATTTTACATTATGAGCGTATAAATAAATATTAAAAAAGGTCGTTTTAAGAAGTGTTTGAATGACAATAATATTATTATATTACACTCGAATAAACCATAATATTATAGGTAGGTCGTAGGTATACCATTATATTATACCGTATTGCTTTACAAATATTATTCATATGACTTTATTGTAATATACGACCATTGTAAAATTCTTAAAATTCTGCAAACAACTCTCCATACCCACCTGTCTATAATATTATATATAGGTATTATCGGTTGAACGTGCGTTTAAATTATTAAAATATTATTTCGTACTCTGATCGCTCGTGTATAACGATATTGAATTATATTAGTTAGGTACCTATATGTGTGTAAACGGAACTACTGATAGTATATAATTTTACATATTATTATTACTCCTTCAATCGCTCAAACGTTTTCTACCTACATATTTATATAGAAAATATGACCTAGAGGCGTTTACATAATAATTATTGTTGTTTGTAGTGTTTGTACTATTATTGCTCTCGAGATGTTTCTGTTTTGTTTCACCCGAACCACAGCTATATGTGGAAATAAAACAATCAAAACTCGAGTATTGCCTACCTAGCCGGAATAATTAGTATATAGAATATCGACATAACGAAAGTTGAATGATTTTGTAAACAAGCACGCAGCGAGAGTGTATTATTTTTCACGCGCACGCCGTTTAAAACGGCACGGGCGGCAAAACTGTTAAATAATAGCGAAAAATAATATTATGATCGTGTGTACGGTGAATAGTATTGGACGTATACCTAGGTATGTATTTATCCGTGTATACCGGTATAATAATATATGGACGATGATGTATTGCAACAACTTTCACTGGCAAGGTCGTTGCTACACTATTACTCGACCACGGGTCGTTCGAAGAATGCCAAAGGAGATGAAACTTCACCCCAAGGACAAGACATCAAGATGAAACGTAGGTATAAGTTATTTATATAATATTTTTTACGGTTATTAACATTCGGTTTAAGTCCTTATAATAAATAATAATAATATGTTGTTGTATCCAACACATATTTAAACGTTCTTATAATTAATTGTACAGTGATTTATTTACTATACTATATTTTATTTTTCATTTCTTTAAATTTGCAGATATTTTCGTCGTATGCGTTAACAATTTGATTTTTTTTTTTATAAACAAGTAATAATATTAATAATAAGTCGGCAAGATAAAATGACAGTAATAATTGTAGTCGCAAATGACGTCAGAAAATAGGCCAATACTCCCTATAACTGTTTTTCGGTACTTGATTTCGTTTCGATCTGCAGTACACGACATATTGTAATTTACCTATATCTAATAAATTCAGAATAATTGAATCATAAAACCTATAAGTGTCCATAAAGTCGAAGTATTTATTATTATAAAAACACGACTGACTTCTTGAGCCTGATCAGATGATATTTATTTGCATTTCGTAATAATATTATTTAACGACTACAGATTGGGATATTATGTTCATTTAAAAATATTATTTTACGCGTCTTTTATGTTCATTTTTAAGTATTATTTTACGTTTCTTCGGGACTTTGGGAGTAGTTAAATCGCACTGTTATCGGTTGTCACCGAAAATGATTTTGGTGCTGTTTGTAGAATAATGTACTTGGGTTTCATATACTTATTAAATGTGTGTTAGATAATTAGATAATAATATACTTAACCTTAAGTATCAAACAGAACTGTTTATTGTTTTAGTTTAACCGATCAAACTGAGCTCTAAACGGTATTAACCTGAACTCTATCATAGAACTATTTTATGTTACATGATTATGGGTTAGGGTTAGGATGTTTATGACTTTTACGCAATACTGTAAGAGTTTTTTTAGACTTTAGTAATGCAAATTGCAGACCAAATTATAAATGGTGCTGTTTGGTGTGATGAAGAAGTAGTTATATTAAATTGTATTTTTAAATTTTTTATATCATAGGTAATTTGATGTAAATCTTAAACAGGTAATTTGTCTTGAATTTTAGATTTTAAAAGAACATTTTTAAAAACTTTATTCAAGCAAAAAAGTTGGCAAGTAGGCCAGTGTGTCGAGTGTACCACATAGTAGAGTTGGTCACTGTCGTGAAAAATTTGAATTCCAAGTTAATACCTACGCGACTAAGGATACTGATCGAAGACAGTCTGTCAGCCTTTAACTAAGCATATTTTATTATATTATATTATATTATTTTTATTATTATTACAATCATTTATTTTACCAATAGCGCAATACATCTGAATACTGCTGAATTAATTTTTACCGAAAATATCACATATAATATCATATTATTAATCATTATAATAGGTAGTATATATATTTATTTCATGTATGTTAATTGTTTTTGACTTTTGAGTCAATATCGACTTATAGTAAAGCGTGGCCATAGGTGTGAATAGGTTCGTCGTTCGTGGTATAAATAAACGTTTAAAATCAATATTTTGAAAATTTCATTGAGAATATTAAACGAAAAGTTAGGAATATATTTTATGAATAAAAGTTTATCTTCTCAGTTTGGTAAAAATTAACCAACCAATATGTCGTTTTAATAAATTATTTTATGAAATTCGATGGTCCAGGTGTGCAGTATGAGTGTGTTTGATCGGCCAGAGATCGATATGATATCATTATTACCAGTTACCTAACGTGTTACCTTATATACCACACCTTCACACAAATATATATAATTATTAAGTACCTATAAGTAGGTCTTGTGTACATCGGGAATCGGAGTAGGTACAATATTAATATTGTAAATTTGTGAATAAGAATATTTGAGATTTCTCGTTAAAATACATTCGCCAGAGAAGATTTGTATTTCGTAAAAAAAAAATGAGGCACCTTCCAGGTAACTTGAAACATAATTTGTAATAATAACGTATCATAGTTTTAAACAAACCGTTAATATAGTAAATACTCATGTTGGCACACGAAAACGTTTTTGAAACGATTTTCGATTCGATTCGAATATTGTATTTTTTAATATTTCATGTAGACGCTGTTAATTTGCCATTGTTGTTCGAACAAAATATTATATTGAAGTTGGCTACTCATGCCCATCTACGGACTACTATACTATGCTACTAGTGTATACAAAAAAAAAAAACGAACAATATAATCAATATGTATAAAGATAGATATTGATATTTGATTCTCGTCGATTGCGTTACTGATAAAATGAATTCAAAACTTTCTACAAATATTATGACTTATGAGAAAATGATATATAACCTTATAGATACTCGTAAATGGTGCAAATCACGTTCCCGCGATTAGCATTATTTGAAAATATTGTCACACATACTATGAGACGTAGTCGGAAACCAAAATATTATAAAAACTCTAACTTCTGAGTTTTGGGAGGTGTTTTTGGAATTATTATTATGTAAGTTTTAACGATTACAATAACTCGGCCAGCTAGATAATATGATTTCGAAACAATAATATACGTTTTATTGTTGTTTGATTTTAATGACAATTAATAATAAGTCAAAATGTAAAAAATAAAGAAATAATAAGGCATAAATTCAAAGCTATTCCTAACTTTATAATGTTTATATTATATTTAATAATTCTAAATCATTTTAGAAAGTCGTGGAACAAGTACAATCATTAGGCTGCTGTTACATATTTTATAGCATAATAAATGTATTATATTTCCTATATAAACATATGATTATATATGGTATTGTTTAAGTACCCAGAACACTAATAATAAATATACTTGTATTAATTATTTTTGAAATTTGGTTTTTGGAAAATAATGACTATTGACTATCTAATTTTTTGAAGTTGATATTTATATTATTATGTGGTTGATATATTGTATCTATATACCGATTAAACGTATGAAACGTATGCATAGCAAATTGTCTACATGAACATAATACCGAATAAAAAATTAATATTTATTTCTGTAAACATTGTGTACACAATTATCTGTATAAACAGTAAATACTTTTGAGTTTCAGTATTTTCAACCGGTCCGATGCATAGCTAGTTGGAAAGTATCGACGAACAATTATTATTATCGTTGTAAACTTGTAACTACCAACTGAGAAAGTAGATTATAATAATTATTTATTCAGCATTAATGAATAACTAATTATAAAAAACAGCTTCCAAATCAATCAGTTTTAATATTTAATACCTACTTTGTACAAAAGTGCACGTCGTCGTTCGATCATTTAGCATATTTTTCAACGTGGAAAAAATAACATTTGTAGTCTTATTCGACGTTTCCTCAAGACGTGACTTATACCAAAACAAAGATCACTTGTCGTCTTAAGACGTTTGAATGATTTAAATATTTTTTGATAAGCTTTCCGAACGTTATTTAATTATAATCCCGAAATACTTGTAGGTATAGTCGTCGTACAACACGCAACTAAAATTCGTCCAAGATCTGATATTCCTCATCACCGATAAGTTGAATGAACAACTAGAGCTGGCAACGACATTAGATAAATAAATGACACCAATAGGCAATCATTAAATGTGTTCTTAATAGAAACTTTAGCCGACAATATAATTATAATTGGTCATAATATTGAAAAAATATGTATCGTAATATTTAGTCATTATACTTGTATTTAATTAAAAGTAGGCTTACGCAACTGTTAATATTCAATAACGAATTCGTTCTGTATATATTATATTGTATTATTATGTGATGCTCGTGGGCATACACATTATATTGTTCTGTTATGTCACATTTAAATATTTAATCGTTGGTGTAGGTATTGATTGCAATATCTAACCTCGGTATATACTCCAAAAAACAATGGCACGATATTATTATGATATCGGCCGTATATAGGTACGCGGTATTCTTATCTAGTTTGGGTCGAGAAGGAAAATAATACGAAATGATAATACTGAGTTAATGGGTTGTGTGTGATGGGGGGGAGCAACCAGTTATACAATTTCACTGATCGATCTGCCGCCGCGGCAGACGACGACCGTCGGAATGACTATGGGCGTTTTGGATGGAAAAAAATAAAATAAAAAAAAACCCAATAAACGAATAATTATTACGTCATTACGTTACAAGCGACGCAGCCGTAATATTTTTTAAAAGAAAAAAAAAAAGTAAGACCATAAAATAGCGTTATTTTTTCGCCGCCAAACCCCTCGCGGACCTCCCGGGACACTGCAGCAGCTACTTTACTTCCTGTACAGCTAGAAGCGATCATGATTCCCCGGAGCACGCGCGCCGTAAAAGTGTGTAGAAATATATATAATAATGTATAGATATTATTATAATATAATATTATTATATATTCTATATAGTATATGCAGAGGCCGCGCCGTGTGTCATTATACGTAGGTATATATTATATACCTATACTCTATACGTGGGGTTACGTAACCGAAACGTAAAAATAAAAAAATTGCCGCCTCTGTCTGTTATATGAAAATTTAATAGGTGAGTGTGATGGGTAACTACGACGGGTATACACATATATATAATTACGATTTACAAGAGACTATTCGTACAGCCCGTGATTTTGGCAGATTAGATAACCGCACGCATATAGATATCGATCAAAGCTCTTAGCACCATTACAAAAAAACTACGAGCATGGCGTGCACATCGCGGCTACCTACCTACCTACCTACTATTTTTACGACGACGTATACCGCGGTCGAGGTAACGCGCTCTTCTCGGACAGAGAACGTGACCGTTCGAACGACCTTGATGGGGAGGGGGTTATATAACACGGGGAATTCCTATGGGCCATACGACGGCGGCTCATGTCATATTTGATGTATACGTCATATTAATAATGTAGAGTAGGTTTTTTATCAGTGCCTGAAATATCAGACGTTACGTACTGCTGACTATTTTAATATTTGGTGATTTGGAAAGTCGGGATGGGCTTGGCACCCCCCCCCCCCCCCCAACCCAAATACTACTTGTATTTCGTAAAAATGTCTTTAAACCCTACACGTATACGAAATAGAATATATAAATACTGTCAAACCGCCAGGCTGCTAATTTCTTATTAATAAAACCGAATAGACTTATAGGGGACCTATATAGTCATAATTATTTTGCATTAATCATTGTAATAAGCATAATATTTTAAAACGACTGCACTTTTAAATATTAATTCTTCACAAGAAGAGAGATTGTCATAAGAATTTTTAGCTTTAAGACACAGTGAAACCGATCTTTTTTTCTGCACATTCAGTTTCAGAACAACAGGTATAGTTGTAGGTAGGCATAAACACGCAAATACACGAGTCACAAAATGTACAAAATGTTTATATCGTGAAGACTAAAATAATCAGACCGTTTATACCAAATTCATATACGGCCGTCCACTTGAAACGTCTCGAAAAGAGTCACACGATTAAACAGCCACTAGGAGTCGCATTGGTTGCTAATTTAACCCGTGTAGTCCCGGGTTGGAATTTTTTTTTTACAATTGATAAAAATAAAACACAATTAATATTTAAACATTAACTAAAATAACAGGGAGGGGCATGCCCCCGCTACATTATTAAGACATTTTCAACTCAACGAATCGATAATCACAAAATAATTTCTCCAATATTTATTTAATTATCAGAATTGAGCAGACTGCAAGCAAAACATTTTTATTTGGTTTTCAGAGAAATTGAAATACCACTCACTTTTTTTTCAATCATTTAAATAATTTGCAGCATAATTTATAAAATATAATTAATAATCATTTAATTTAAAATAATATATTCGAATAATATAATAATATAATTTTTTTTTAGAGCATATTTTGGTAATTTTTAGGGCATAATACTGTGTATAATATAGTTAAAAGATTTTTAGGACATACTATTGTCGGCCCTTACGTCTAAATCTCATAATTTTTAAAGTGTGTAAAATCAAATTAAGATTTGACGAAAAAACGTGTCTCGCCGGTAGCGTCTTTGACTGCAGGATTAGTCAAAACGTTTGACTGAAAAGTAAATGATGAAACCAATAAAGATAAAGCTAATAAATAAAAATATTCTCCGAGAAACATTCAATAAAAAAGAAGAGTTCAATTTATTAAGGTACATTGGATTGTAAAAGTAAAAGCTACGTGTAGGTACGATCAATAGCGGCAATAGGACATAATAAAATATTACGCAACAAGTGGACATAGATAGTCTTATAATAATTATTTAATAATGATAATATTATTATGCTTTACACTGCGATGAATAAATTATGGCTGTTTTTATATGATTTATCTCCGCGGATAGTTAGATATTTTAATAAACATAAAATCCATATAATTATTGAATTATTGAATCGAAAGTGTTAATTATATTTTGCGGGATAATGAGTAAACTGCAGATGTTGGTAAGTAGGTACGCGTGTTTATGTAATGTATACCTCAACTATTATAATATTATGTTTAATACTATTGGTTGATTATGTTTGACTAAAATTATTGTACTATGTGCATACAAATATTTGGTTGGTTCCTTTCGGAATGTTTCCAAAACCAAATTGCAGTTTCGTCCCACATAATAGTCCCACAATATTATTAGATAAATAGTAATATTGTTGTGAACTATAAGAAGTATCGCTTATAAAATATACTTATCTATGTATATAATACGCTATATAAACTGATTATTAAATGGCTCGTAACTCGTGTCTAAACACGCTATAATAAAATATACTAAAATAATACTATAATACTATAACGCTATAATACTTATACGTTGTTTAGATCATAAACCCATAACTTTCAACATCCATATTGACATATTGTTGCCTATTACTTGCAGTCTCGACGGTCTTAAAAATCTGTGAATGACGAACATATCGTTTTCGTGTACAATATAAATCAACTGTTCGTACAGGTTTTTTTGAAAATATTTTCTACATTTCGAGTCTCAGGGCAAGAGTTGTGTTCTCGACAACGATATTCAATTATAATATTCTGTCGGATATTCACACAGCGATAATGTATGCAAATACAATTTAAATAATTATTATTTTTTAATACTCCGTTTTTTATTGCTCTTTTTGACTGCAGCTAGACATAATATGATTCTATATGCATATACAATATACTATATAATACCTATACATGACAGCCCCATAGACACTAAACGCGGTGTGGCGGCGGCGGCGGCGGCATTAGACGTAATGACATAGAGGTGTGCATGCAATTGTCCAACACCCAACCATCACACGCCGATTAACATAACGACTTTTTGAAATACTCGCCTATAAATTGATTTGCTAAGAATTTATTAATATTGCTATTAATTTCACGGTAAGTCGTGATCCACCTTAATCATCCGTGCTCTTAATTAATATCTCTCAAGTGGCTCGGCTATCTCAAATAATTCCTTCGCCGTTGCAAGACTGCTGTACACAGAACAGATCACGGGTCAAACACTGCCGGTAACGAAGTGCACAGCATGAAATATTTAAATTTAATTTGTAGATGTAGATCTGCATATGGCGTACACTATTCCTTAAGTACTGTCATATAGGTAGTTTAATATACAAGGTGATTCGTCGAACATGCTCACCCCCTTTTTTCATCGATAACACAGTTATTTAAAATCTGATTTTTACAATTCTTAAATATATACTTGAAGACCACACTGTGTGTCCTGCAGTGAATATACAAACTTCTTTTTTTCTTCAAATAAGAACCCTCCCCCTCCCTTTTCTACTGTTAATTATTTAGCGGATATTTTTTCTGAAATTATAATTTGTTAAAATGGTCCAAATATAATAAATACTACATCTAATATTACTTATAGCTTATATTTTTGTAAAACCATTTTTAAGGACTATATTGTCCTTATTATAAAAATTTTAATAACTAAGAAACTACTAGTTTTTAATTGAAAAACATTGTACCCCACAAGTTATTACACTCATTAAATAGAACAAAAAATCCAAAAAAAATTTGAAAATGTTGTCTTTCTTGCATATTTAAAAATTTCAAAAATCAGAATTTAATTAAATTCATTAATAAAGAAAATTATGTGGGTGACCATGCTTGATGAATACCCTAGCTGTAAATAGTTAATATTTCGTTAAAAAAAAAGAATTAAAAATACATAATTGTACAATATAATGTAAATATTCATCTTGAATTCACAACATTGAACGTATTATATTATTATTTGGTAAAATATTATTGCAGTTCATTATTTAGTGTTATAACTGTTAATTTATTAATCATTTTTAAAAACATACGTTTAATACCATTGAGTACCTATATTATTATGTATATATCAATAGGAATACTATAGGTCTTAGATCTAATGGTTTAATGCTTATTTAAATTGTATATAATTATACATGTATTTAATTTTATGAAAATGTAATTACATTCTAGAATTTAACCATTCGGATAATTTTTAATTAAATTTCTGGTTCATTATGGAAGTACTATGTATTCCCAAGATAATATATGGAATGTATAATAATTATTATTTTTATAACCTCTTGTTGTTTTTAGGGTACTAAATAAGTAATATTACCGTGATGTGATATACAATTAAAATTAAAAATGAAGCTATTTTCACAAAAAATTAAGTCTAACAAGCACTAGGTAGGTAGTAGGTACATACTATTTTGGATGCACATTTCTTTAGTTTTCTATGCTATTAGTCCTGACTACCTAAGATATCATTGATTTCATAATAAATGTATAATATATTATTTTTATTTATGAAACCCTGATAATATTGTTCCAAGTTATTGTTCCAAATGTTAGGTTTGATAGATAATATTATGTTGTAAAACTGTTTCATGCGAGCATTATATGTATATAGTAGCATTATATGTATATAATAATACAGGCGTATAGGAATATTAAACAGATAATAATCTTAGAGGTAGGACGATGCACAACATATTTATTATGATAATATAATGAGGTGTGTTACCCCAGCACCCGTACTTTCAAAATCATGAATTGTAATCACGCAGTATTATGTACTTTATTTTGTACAATTTTGTACAACCAAAATTAAATTTTGTACAACACTCAAACCCTCCCAAAATCCTTTTACGGGTGCTGCGGTAACGTTACCCCAGCACCCGGATCACTAAATTTTCACGAATTTCAACGCGAATCTTGTATCGTAGATACTGCACAACCTTGTAGGTAGGAATAGTTGTTGTTGATTAATTTTATAATTTGAATTTATAATTCAAAAAGAATCAACAAATAATATTAGGTACACAGATATACATTTTTAAAATAATGTAAATTTTATTACGTAGGTACCTACATTATTTCAACAATAGTTAAATTAATCATTCATATAATATCACTACGTTTTTACATTTGATGATTTATTTTCTGATAAGAATAACAAAAATAAACATCATTATTTTTATAAATTTTGTCATGCCATAGGTATACCGTATTTTAATATTGTCGTTTTATTGTCTGACCAATTTCTTGTAATAATCAAACATTACGAGTTGTAATTTATTATTGTTATCTTATTGTTAAAAATATAATAATGTTTCTCTAAAAATAGTCTAATACAATCTTTTAATGAGCGTCTTTTTATAAGCGTCTTTTTTTTGCTCAGCATTACATATATATTGACGAATGTACTCATGAGCGTCTTTTAATGAGCGTCTTTTAATGAGCGTCTTTTTATAAGCGTTTTTTTATAAGCGTCTTTTTTTGCTCGGCATTACATATATATTGACGAATGTTCTCATGAGCGTTTTTTTGTAATCGTTTTTTTATTAAAATTTTCAAATATAATAAATATCAAAATTGGTCTTTAAATTGGATTTCTCTCAAAAATATTGGTTTTTAATATGAATTTTGTACAAAAATGTTTGAATATGTTATGTACACATGAGCGTCTTGAGCGTGATGAGCGTCAACCGTAATAAGCGTTTTTTTATACGCGTCTTTTTTTCGTTTGGCATTACATATATATTGATAAATATACTCATGCGCGTCTTTTTATGAGCGTTTTCTTATTCAAATTTTCAAATATGATAAATATCAATATTGGTCATTAAATTGAATTTTTCATAACAATTTTGGATTTTAAGCTGTTTTTGAGATACTTAAAAAAGTTGAAATTGAATTTAAGAATGTTCTATTTACCCGATTCTTCTGTAGTTCATATCATTAAAATCACATCAAATTTTCAAATATGATGAATATCAAAATTGGTATTTAAATTGAATTTTTCAGAAAAATATAGGATTTGAAGCTGTTTTTGAGATACTTGAGTTCTTGAGCGTGATGAGCGTGATGAGCGTGATGACCGTCAACCTTAATAAGCGTTTTTTTTTAAGCGCCCTTTCTTCATTTGGCATTACATATATATTGATGAATATACTCATGAGCGTCTTTTTGTAAACATTTTTTTATTAGCGTCTTTTCTATGTTCGGCAATACATATATTATATTGACGAATATACTCATGAGCGTCTTTTTATAAGCGTTTTTTTATTCAAATTTTCAAATATGATGAATATCAATACTGGTCATTAAATTGAATTTTTTACAAAAATTTTGGATTTAAAGCTATTTTTGAGATACAAAAAAAAAAAAAGTTGAAATTGAACCGCACAGTATTATGTACTTTATTTTGTACAACTACCTAAGGTGACCCCCCCCCCCCAAAAAAAAAAAATACTATTTCATCTGACGGTCGTTATTGAGTATCTTGTATCAATATTGTATCTAAGATACTGCACAACCTTGTAGGTAGGATTAGTTGTTGTTGATTAATTTATAATTCTATAGTTATTATAATTTTATCTTACTATTTAGATTCTAGAACATTTATGTTAATACTTTTTTAAACTCTGGCTTTTTCTTTTCTTTTGAATATCATTCTCTACTTAATTATAGAACTGTTTATTTTATATTTTTCCTTTTGTTTATTGCTCTCCAGATAATCAATATCTTCTTCTGTATAGACAACAAACGTATTGCATAATATTCATTAGTAGGTAGGTAGGTAAATTACTAGAATAAAATGAATCTATTAGTCAAAATATTAGATACGTTTTGTTGTAGTAAAGCTTAGAAGCGCGACAAACGAATTGACGAACTAGTCGACAATGTTGAATGTAGCATAATGCCCACGTTCGATGTACCAACTATCTAGTATCATTGTTCATTGATTATAAATAGTATTTATTATTGTACAACCTAAAATCAGATTGTATTAGACTATTTTTAGAGAAACATTATTATATTTTTAACAATAATAAATTACAACACGTAATGTTTGATTATTACAAGAAATTGGTCAGACAATAAAACGACAATATTAAAATACGGTATACCTATGGCATGACAAAATTTATAAAAATAATGATGTTTATTTTTGTTATTCTTATCAGAAAATAAATCATCAAATGTAAAAACGTAGTGATATTATATGAATGATTAATTTAACTATTGTTGAAATAATGTACCTACGTAATAAAATTTACATTATTTTAAAAATGTATATCTGTGTACCTAATATTATTTGTTGATTCTTTTTGAATTATAAATTCAAATTATAAAATTAATCAACAACAACTATTCCTACCTACAAGGTTGTGCAGTATCTACGATACAAGATTCTCGTTGAAATTCGTGAAAATTTAGTGATCCGGGTGCTGGGGTAACGTTACCGCAGCAACCGTGAAAGGATTTTGGACTTTGGGAGGGTTTGAGTGTTGTACAAAATTGTACAAAATAAAGTACATAATACTGTATGGTTCAAAGTTGAAATTCGAGAAAATTAACTGATCCGGAGGCTGGGGTAACGTTACCGCAGCACCCGTAAGATGAATTTAGATTTTGGGAGGGTTTGAGTGTTGTACAAAATTTAATTTTGGTTGTACAAAATTGTACAAAATAAAGTACATAATACTGCGTGATTACAATTCATGATTTTGAAAGTACGGGTGCTGGGGTAACGCACCTAATATAATGTACACAATATAATTCGATTAGTGTTATTGTTTCGTTGACGCAATAATGGTCATACCGTTTTCGATGCGCGCGGCCGAATACCGCCGGTATGTATTGAGTTGGTATATATATTTATAATATTATATACTCGCGGTGTGATGTATATCACATATATATATATATATATATATATATATATATATACACACACATGGTAAATAATACATTTTATATATAGACTATATACTGCGATGACGAGAAAAATATTTCGGCGCAGGAAATTGTGTTTCCAGAGAAAGCAGCTGACGACAGTCGTAATAACTTTGTAAGTGTACCTACGCGTCGTTCTCGTTAGTTTGCATCGAGTACCTATATAGGTATATCCGCAAGTATTAACCACGTAGTCGTACGATTTAAACCATATTATGATAATATAACGAGCAATATCAGTGACAAAATAAAATATTCTTATGCAAATGAATCGTGTGTGTCGGACATTCAGTACATATTTATGCTGATTTATTATGCTATTTGTGTGCTGACTCCGAGAGTAAATCAGTAAAATACTCTTATTATACCTACCTATAATGCTAATTTATCATATTGAATTAAAATCTACACATTACTATAATTATTATTCAATAATGATAGTTAAATATAAAAATATGTTTTTTTAACCCTAAAAATATTAGCCACCCTCCTTAAATCGTTTGGGACACTGGCCCCACAACATAGGTATGTTCGTAATGCCACTGACTGTACAGTCGTTGGCAATCCATATACTTTGAGCATAAACTCGTGAGAAATTGCGAAATTCAGAATTAAAAATAAACGCAAGATAAAAGCAAAAAAAAAAAAGTCGATGAGCGTGCTCGGTGAATCGCGGAGACAGATATGATATTGTATACGAAAATATATTTTAGTATAGCTCGCGGTTAGAACGACGTTATAATAGGCATCCGACTGCCCAACCATCAGACTCGGGACACGATCTCATTCATAACGATAATAATAATTCATCCGCCCGGATACCTATACGTATCTATCATAGATATAGACTGCCGTAAAATATGTGTACAGATCAAATTGTAATTATATATATATAATATTATCATTATATGCAGTACGCCGTGTGAAAGTATTATTGGAATGTCCGGCATATAATACGCAGCGCAGTGCAGGAACACTACCGCGTTGCGCAACGCCGCGTGGCGCGTACGAAGAAAGGTCTTCTTTTTTAACGGCGCGGAACAAAATAAAAATGCGTTTGCCGATTTATCACAATAATAATATAATATGTGCATCGACAGCCGTCGATCGCGTATACCGCGGTCAGCTTTAGTGCGGCAGCTAGGTATGCCGCGCGCGTCTCCGAGCGGGCACTTATAACTTCCTATATTATATCTTATGCGTATAATATTATTTCTGTAAATAGTTGTAAATCATGCACAAGACGCGGCGCGACCGACGCGATGGTCATCTTCGCCGCAACCGCGAAGAATTCGAAGCCCTCCAGCCGTCTTGTCTCGAGACTGATTACGTCACACACGTGCGAGTACATAATACATAATATGTAATATACCTGTAATCACACACACACACACACACACACCTAGCAGTGTTGAGACTTATCTACATAAATAGTCGGGAGTTATAATCTAATTATCTAAGATAGAAAATGCACCTATCTTTAGATAAATAATTCGTCTTCATAAATAATCGTAATATCTTAATATTATTAATTCATATAATATAATGTATAAACCACAATAATAAATAGTCAAAGAAAGTATATTATGTTCTTTCTCATTAAAGCATAATTAAGTACCTATTGTGTTGAAATCATGTTCGAGCTGCAGTAGTTAAAGGCGTGCACTCTTAGAACATTTAAATTTAAACAAATTGAAAAAAATTATCTTTTTTTTTATCTAGATAAAAAAAAGTACTTATATAATCCCGACGCTGAATTGTTATTAGTGTACCTACGTGCGAGCGGACATACGCTCAGAAACGGATTCATATATCACCTATACACACGATCGTTACGGCGGCGTACATCGCGTCACAGCTGTGCAACAGGTAACCCGCGGTAGCTGAGGTATTTGAGTAGGTAATGTTTACCCATAATATATACGCCATACGAGTACCATAAGATAACATAATATATATTATGATGAATGTTTGCTGTATAGGTTTACACTCTCACTGAGTCGCATTATTAGTGCGTACCTACATTTTTTTCCTACAGCTACTGGTTTACGTATTTTACGACATAATATATACAGGTAATATAGGTACAATATAGTGTATATAATATGAAATCCATCAATTTTATTGTTCCGATATCGCGATATTTTCGATAATTATTTTTAGATATTGATATCGAAATTATTAAAAAAATACCCATGATATCAATATTGAAATTAATAAGAAAATACCCACGATTTCGATATCGTATCGAATTACCGATATCGTTGGCCAACACTATTGTATATTATAGACTTCAGCTTTGAGCATCTGCATCACAACGAATCCTAGGCAGTGGCGCAACTAGGATTATGGGGCCCCCGATGAAAAGATAAGTCTAGGGCCTTAAATTTAATACCTACCTTACTTATAGCCTATATATAGGACATGTTGTTTTTTATGTTTTTTATTTTCAAACTAGGCTCGTTCCTGAAAGGGGATTGTGCGCCCTCTTCTCCCAACGTGTGCTGTATGGTATGTGATTAAGTCCTAGTTTTGAAAAAAAAATTTGACCTATCGAATATTTTAATATCTTCCCCCACGGAACTTAACGTGAAGATGACCTCGCCTTAAACTGTAGTACTATAAAATACAATAAAATTAAATAAATGAAAAACCAAACCCCCGTGGAACGCGTATTACTCTATGAAAAGTGATAAAGCTACAAAAATGTTTATTGTTCAAAATCATTATAATTTATAGGTATCCGTTACAAATGTCTCATAAACATAAATCGTTTTAGATTAAAATGAACATAGGCAAATATCCTAAATCGTGGTAATAATAATGTACGAAATATACTTAAATACGTTTGAAGAGGATAGAATAGATAGTATGAGTTGGTAAATATATAGGTAGTTCATTGGAAATGGAGGTATAACGTATAGAGTATAATAATCAAACTTGATTAGGTACTTGTCAGTTTGTCATATAGCATAAAAATGTATTCGTGTATTGGTGTCGATAATGGGACATGGGGTCCTTCATCGAAATTTGGCATTGCCGTCATCCCCGCGATTGTTGCGCCATACTTGTCATGAAAAGCTAAACAAAATACCTCAAAAATTACTTACTATGTACATATAGTTACTGTTTCGACGAACCTGTCCCAGAAAATATAATAGTAGGTACTCTAAGTCTTAGTTATTTTTATCCCGTGTCATTCAAAAATAGAACTTAATGTATACCTATAGGTATATCGTATTATGCAAAATAATTTTCATACTGTAACATTAATGTAACTGTATTTTGTTAGAAACGGCAATGACCATAGCAGATGAGACGTATAAATAAATTTCGAAAAAAAAAGAAACTGGTCACTATATGGACACAAGACCACAGTCCACAGATGCATAACACCTGGCGACGATTTACTGCAGCGACACAGCCGCACAGTGCAATTTGTCAAGTATACGACGTGCTCTCCCTTGGGTTGAGCTCTAGACACTATTGATATCAAAAACCAACGAAATCCATAGGTGTGCTCAGAATTTAATCGCAGACGCAGCAAAAGAATAAAACGGCAAAATCGTCAATCGTACGGTCTAACCTAACCTACGGTAGACTGTGTTCTTGTTACTACAGTGGCTATAATAATATAATTTGTAATTTTGACTAGCTACCCGCAGTTACCTATTTTTTTGTAAACTGTGCGCACACCTATAATAGAATCTTAAAGTATATAAACAAATAATGATATAATGTTATAATCAGAAAAAATCTTTGGATATTATTATTTTATAAACATTTTAGAATTAATTGGTGTGAAACAACAATTTTGTTTTAAAAGTGCTTTAGTATTGTACTACCTTCTATTGCTTGAATAATATGGTTTGCGAATATTTGTATATGTATATACGAAGAGAAATTTCTAGGATGCCATCATAATATTATTAAATTTCGGTAAAATAATAAATGTTTGTTTATAGTTTTTGAATAAATAACAAATTTTATTACGCCTGCTCAGTGCGTAACACTCGTTAATATCCATTTTTCATCCTAAGAATACTGTTATTTATAGTTGTTATAATATCGTGAAATATTCATGATGTTCTGTTGTACCTACATATATATTAGCTATATAATGTTATTGGCATATATTAGTAAAGGATTAGCTAAACCAATGCTAATGACTGAAAACAGTGTTGATTAAATGGAATTGACGATTATACAAAACGGAATTAAAAATTTAATATACACACATATATATAGGTACGCAAGAAACATGCCGTAACTTGTGAATAAAAAAAAAACTAACACTTTCACATTAAATTATCCAAAGTAACGCATTGGTAAAAATATTTTGTGAAAGCTCTATATATATTTATCATTCACAGGTATGTACTAATAATATGTATTATAGAATAAAATAATGATTAAGTATGCACTAATTAATAAAAGTACGAAGAGAACATATTTTTTTACAGTAAAATTCGTCCAAAACAGAACGAGAATATTGTATACGCAATCGTTAACGTTAACGCGTTGTTTTCTCGTTTCAGTTTATTTATACATTTTAATTTGGTACCTACTGTTTACTGCGTTTATAAATATTTGATAATTTTGTGATGAGGTATTTGAATTAATATTTTTAAACGTAGGCTCATATAGCATGGTACCAATTACATATTATTTAGTAAATTGAAAAAAAAGCCCATACTATTACGGATACTTTTATCTAACTTGTATCACCATATTTTTGTTGATAACGAATAAATACATCCTAAACAAGTGTATAAAAAAAATACGTTGGCTAATAAGGTAAAACTCTATATAAAAAAAAATATTGGTTGTATATAGATATATGAACTCATATAGATGTTACTGTGTTAGTGCTTTTTTAGTCACAACTTTTGAAAACGTATACACGTCAATGTCATTTTTTATCCATCTACAACCTCATATTAAATGTTGTGTAATTTCTAATGAAGCAATAATTCTAAATGATTGGACACTGCAGTTTTATTATCTAGTATGAACAAATTATAATTTGTTAATTTATTATTAATAAATAGCATATAATATAAGTGATTCAAAATAAATATTAGATAAAAAACAATACTCGTAAAACTTAATTGATAATAATTGAAAAAAAAATTCAAAAAGTCAAATGTTTATAAATAGTTCAAAAAGATACAAAAAAATTTGAAAATTATAGTATGCATAAAATGTTTTAATATAAATATCAAATATCTACTGTTATATTTTGTTTTTGAGAAAAACAAAATCGATTTGATCAAAAACTGGTTTTGAGATAAAATCCTGTTTTTCCCTGTTATTTTAAAAAAACACTTGAATTTTGACCCCCTTAAAATAAAACCACCCTCAAAGTTGAAAATTAAAGAAATTTAATGTCCCAAAAGGTAGAAAAAATGACCAACAGAAAAAAAATACATACATCAATGTAAAATGTAGATCAATACATTCATCACTCCGCTCAGAATCCAGAATGTATTCTCTGTGGCTCTATAATTATTTAATTTACAAACTTTGTTTTTTAATATATATAAGTTTTTATTATTCAATCAGAAAATGATGGTTTGTTAGTTTTTGTTATATGTCCACCGTTCATTATTAAATAAACATTGAATATTTAAAAAATAAAAAATTTTAAAAAGCTCATTAAGTCATTGACTATGTTGTATCGATTTTAATTTCTTTTAAATAATAATAAAAAAGAAAAATACATAAAAAAAAACTAAGCAGTAAATGTTCAATTACATTATTATCAACGTTGAAAGTTTCTGCATTCTTTGTGTATACAAATAATACAGGTTTTGAACATAAAATTTAATTGAACTCTTCATTTCTTTTAACTATGAAGATAGTTTGTATTTTAGTACTTTTATATTTTAGATTGTGAGTGGATCGATGAATGTATTGCTTTTACAAATATCCTTTTAGAGCTTTAAAATGCTTTGATTTTCAACTTGAATGCATTTTCTGGTAAGCATCTTGTTGGAGGTCAAAAGTAAAAATTTCCCCTTACTTTTCTTCGCAATTGTGTCAACAAAAAAAAAATTAGGGAAATAATAGAATAAATAAATAGCCATGGCGAAACATGGGATACAGAAGAAAGATAATATAAATAATCAAATAATGGTATATGAATTTATTATACTTATTGAATGTATTTTCAAAATTCCGAAAAAGATTTTCAAGACACCTGGATGCCTAGACACCCTTCTACCACAGATTAAATACAGTTTATTAAATTATTTATATAATATAATGTGCTACTACCCTGGACCTTATAGCCACACCTAAAATATACGTGACTGGAGGTAAAATGTATTGGTGCATTTCGACATCATTCATGCTAACCATAGTGAATAGATAAAATAAACGTAGAGCTATAAATATATATACTAGGTATATGTCATATTCATATTTTGTTCGCGTTCCTATTGTTACGATAACAATAATCAACAAAACATTTTTGTGATTAGATCTTTATATTTTCCTAGCTTCTTTCAATATCAAAAACTACTTAAAAAGGTTTCATCAGTAGTTGGGTATATAGTATAAATATAGTACCTAGTACCTAACCTAGATAGGTATTAACTTTAAACATAATTACTCTTTTTTCTGCTAAAAATATTAACTTTACCTAATGATAAATAGTTGAACAGTTCTATAAAGTAGGATTTTATAATAGATTTTGAAATAATAACAAAATATATATAAAACAATATAGTTATACTTATATAGTTATAAGTGCCAACCCTAGATCTACGATACACATCCTTGTAAAAATAATGCACTTTGTTGTTTTCAATTAAATTTCCGTTTGTACAACGAAGTCTCGTGCCAAACGTTCGATGGCAACGTTGTTTCGTTAAATCACTATGTATATTACACTGATTGCTATTGTGATGACTGACGAATGACGAGGAATATTCAAAGTCTATCTGTCTTCACTCAAATCGGAGCTGTGAGCACTTACGTACTATACAATATACAGTAGCTTATACTGTGTACAAAGTAGGTACATAATATAATATATAGTTATTTTTACTTTTCAATGCAATAGTATATTAGTATGTGATATGATTACTAGTTAGTATCGGGTTTGACACCGTTAATCGAGTGTTATTAGTTTGACATGATGATCAAGGAAGAACTTTTAATATTATCTATACATAGAGTCTTAGATTTTCATCTATATTTTAACCAATAATACGAAAATAGCCATCCATTAGACGCCTAATGACGTATAAATTCGACACAAATCGTTGAAATGTGGAAACAGAAAATATTTTACGAGCTCCGTAGTTCCCAGACCAACCGCATGTACATGTATCATGTAAATATTATAATTAACTTAAAAATACTTTAAATCTTTTATACTATCATTGTTTATATGAATATAATATTATGTATGCCGTATGCGTATTATTGTAACGTTTTTGATCCAACACTGAATAATACATTGGCTGTTTGATTCGTTATCAACACACACAACTTCTAGACAAATAATAATAGGTATATAGTCTCATATATGTTATGTGTACACGCAGTCGTCATACCACAGCACTCGTACCTAATAATAATAATAATAATAATAATAATAATTGTTTCCTGTATCGTCCGCTCTAAAATCTCACGATATATATATATGTATGGGTATACGATATTATAATAGTCAGTAATTGTGTGGCAGAGCGCTAGGAGGAAATGCGAATTAATATATAATAATTTAATAGCATACTATTAACACTTATGTAATTATTAAGCCTTAGCCGTGTGTATATATTTCGACGGTCATTACGTTATAGTAGGCAGGTACTATCTATGGCTAATTCTTAAACTAATTTTGTCGGACCTAAATGTATCGACTGCATTGTGCTACAGTACTATAGTACTATAATATAATACATTTAGACAAGCACCCGTGGTGTTAACTAACGCGCGTTATTCGTGGGTACCCACATGCGGCTGTATATTATATTATGTTATTGTGTGGGTCGTTTGATTAGTCATTTTTAATCAATATTTGGCTTACCGCAATACATCGGCGTAATGCTATAATGGTTATAGCGGTATACGCATATATTCACATAAAACGAAATCGTATACCTGTATGTACCTACGTAATAATAACGATACGAACAAAAATTTCGTCACCAATTTCGAATACCGTGGTAACGACGATATCGACTCTTGAATACCTAATTGATTAATAAATAATACGATTGGGCCTCGAGGTATAATATTACAGGCACCCGCAATAATAACTCATTTTTTTTCTTCTAATAATTTCTGATCGTTATTTAAACTGGCAGAGATGCGCATATTTTTTAAAAAGTCACGATAACATTTTAAAAAAAAAACTGAAATTTAATGAGTAGGTATATACTTTACTAGTACACACACTTTATATATAATCGTGAGCGCTTGATTGAACATATATAATGCGAGGAAAGGAACAGCCGACCTTGAACTTAGTCGATGTTTACAGTTGTTATGAGTGTATAATATACAATATACATAGACCACGCAGACTGTGTACGATGATTAGGTACTTTATTTTTCTCATTACTTCTTATTACTTACAAGTTACATATTTAGAGTGCATAGAAAGTTGAAAAAATTAAATAGAATCCTCCTCCAACAGGTGTAAATTCTGAATTCCCCCTACATGCTTAAAAAAGGGTCGAGGTTGCCGAAGGACTAAGAGACATGTTTTCGTTTTTTTGTACAATAAGTTTTTCTTTTAATCTTCATTAGATTTTTGGGCTACTCATCTCAGCGTTGAACACGTTTGAATGAAATTATAATTGATTTCCAGTTATAAATGTTATGATATATAAGGCTTGGAATTTAATGCACTTAAATTTTTTTAAATATGCATGCACTAACGCGAATAAAAAAACTACAACTTATTTTTTACCACAATTTTCTTAAATGCAAATATTTTACTAAAAAATATTTTTAACTAAATATTTATTAATAAAAGTATGCAATTTTACGGCAACTGGGGATTTAAAAGACACGATACAATAATACCCAATGAAAACTCTCAAAATAACAACTAAACATTATAATGTATTAATTTTTTATTGTCAAATTTTCATATCGTATTAAAAACTTATCATTGATCATCAAATTATTATCCTCTACAAAAATGGAAAAAATTAAGGTATAATATACTCTCCTAAAACAACAAAGTCACTAAATGTGCACTATATATACTTTTAATATTTTTTTTTCTTAGTGTCGCGAACTTTATATCAAACTCACTTAGCAATTAATCTTATAGCCCCAAAAAAATATGCGAATGCAACAACTTCCGAGCCCTAGAGCTCATAATATATAATATTAGTTATATATGACGAGCCTCCTTTAGGAATTCTTATTTAAATCTGGTTATTTGAGTTGTAAACGTCTTACAATACTGTCTTAACTCTTTTGAGTCACAGTAATAATTATCACGACGATTGCGTGACAATATGTATATAGCCAATAAGAGCAATTCGACGGTGGTGCCCATTGTAACAGCAACAATAATAATTATTATCGTTATGCAACAATATTAGAGTTTTGACCGCACGTATCGTTTTTGCCAACGCCCGTCGTTCTATATGATGTATATTACGTCTGGCTCGCGTGTGTGCTGAACTCTTAGAAATAGATTGAAACTTATTACTGGCCCCCCGAACGAATGGCGTACTAACGGTGGCAAAGGGGGAGGGTGGGGGGGGGGGAGAATTTTTCGCCGAATTTTTTTGGACAGTAGTATAGTCGTCATTGCCGGATATACTATCGCGAGTGTCCCCGAGATGGACCGGCCGAACCTGTTTTGAAACGACAACAAAACGTAATAACGACATAAATTTATTGTTCGTTACGTCATTATCTTTCGACTATAAATTAGTACCTACCTATTTCATTATTATTTATTTATAACTTTCCGTCCACGGACGGGTGAGTCTAGAACTCGGGTGTGCTCTATATGATGGTCGCGTTCAAAACGTATGCCGCGCCGGCGCGAAGTGCCCACTCGGACAAATTCCGAAGAAAGTAAAAACCGCGCGAGGTCATAGGTGCGAGCGTTACGAATCCTCCTGATTTTTAATGTCAATAGTTAAGTGTTCGAATAATTCATATATATATAGTTGTTACGAAATTGTTGACGGATCCAAAATACGTTGTGACGTGTCGGTTACGTTTTGTCAAGACTAATATTAATTATTATTTATTAAAGCTGTATAATATTACATAATATATATTTGAAATTGTTAAATAATTAAAAATTGCTCTTGTTTAGTATTATTATTACAATACTTACTATATCGCGGTTGATTGTCGATTATATATACATTTTTTTTTTTAAGGAAAATGAATGTGTTTATTCAAATTTGTTAAAATAAAATGTTAAGTTTATATTAAATTTTAATTGATCGTTTTTATTAAACGGTACGTATTAAAATGACAGGGGACCTATGTTGTTCTAAATATAATAATATTTTTGGCAATTCATTGTTATTAGGTATCCAATAACTTACTTTGAAAAATAATTTAATATTTGAATGAGTTAAATAATAAGTAGGTACGTAATTAATTTAAAACAATATATTCACACAGAAATTTTTAAAAAAATAGTGTCAATCTTGAAATACATTTATTTTTGTAGCTCGTAATTTTCTATAATGGATTATCACTTATGGACTCAAGTAATAATAATTAGAGTTTAATTTTTTTTTTATTTTAGTCGTGACATATAAATTAGTTCATAGTAATATGTATGTTAATTTTATACTAGTTGTAACTTATATGTGTATAATAATAAATAATCGATTGAAGAATTCCCAATGTAATCTATTAAGAAATAGTTTAAATAACATAATGACATAATGTTGAAAAAAATAGCAAAATATATTACAATAATAGACCCTATTGTAAGGACAGTTAGGTAGGTACATTATAATATTTTATTAAGTTACTATTATCATTGATTATAGAATAATAGAATATGCTATAATCAATAATATTCTATGTATTTTATATTCTATAATCAATGTTATTATTCACATTATAATAGTTGAAAACACGTTATAAGCTATTTACTAAAATAATAGACATTCATGTAATTTTATGAAGGGGATTGTACATCCCGTAAATTTTTTATCAAAACGTCCTAAGTAGCTGACAAAAATATATTTATTTTTTTTTGTATTGTGTAATCAATTAATTTTGTGATTTCTGTAAATTATCAATCGCTTGGAAGATATCATCATTCATACAAAAAGAGTGGACAGAGGTTAGCGATTTTGGTAGGTATAGACGTCAAAACATAGAACGATAATGACGAGAGAGTTTAAATGGCTTTGTGGGTATCATCGCTGGTGATGTTGCGATGGCACTGGTAATGATATAAATGGTGAAACCAGGCGTAGAGGTAAGCAACTTAAATGACAGATATTGGCTTGCAACGATATAGTAATAATATTATGCGGGCTGTTTAGCCACCGGTAAAATATATTACTATTGGGAAATAATGAGTCCTGGGCATTTAAGTCTCCAGTTGTTGATATTATAATCGATTTTCAACTAACATTTCTGTTATAATTTAATTTTAAATTCAATATTATTCATAATATTTTTATTTTTTTCTATTTTCAGTTACCTTATACACAGTAAATTTAATATATTTTCACCAAAACGTATAGGTATTTTATATATATATATATTATATAGGCCGTATTTAGAAATTGTGTACACCTTTGCACAAAATTCGTGCCGCCCATTTTAAATACATTTTTTTTAAATATCATAGTACCTTTTTTTTTTTTTTTTACAGTTTGTAACCGACGACGTCGCGGGACTGCTTTCGCATGACGCCGCCTAAATATCATAGTACCTACATAGTACAGAGGTAACCTAACATTTTTTTCAAAAATTCGAAATTGTACAGAACGTTTTTCATAAATTGTTATTAGCGTAGTTAAAAAAAAAGTACGTAGTAATTTTTCGGGCGTATGAATATGGAGACTAGACTGCAGTCTCATTTTATTTTCTATACCTGAAAAAATTGTTTGGATTTTTTTTTCTACAACTTAAATCAAATTTGCCTGCAAGCAAGCCGTGTCCCCCTTCCAATTTTTTTTTCATTTAATCAACTTGTGTTATTTTTTTTTATACTTAAAACGCATTAGCATCCTGCAAACGTCTGTGTTTTTCTTTCATTCTATAAACCTAAGATAAATTGATATTCTATTTAATTCTTTAGAAAGCTATATGCTTTTGCGATCTCTATAAATAACCAATACCTAGTGAAAATGTATTATTTTGTTTAATTTTTTGGGATTAAGAATCTGATTCAACACATTATAGTTGTGGACTTGACGTGTTTGACTAAATATTAATTTTTTTCAGTGCGTAACAAATAATAAAATCAAAGTAGATTAACCACTGTCCCGTGTATAGGAGGAAGATTATTAATCGATTTCTTACAAAAACGACATCCCAGTCCGGCATTCACCCTCTGTACGGCCATACCGAACCAACATAAAGCGATTGCGAATGCACCTGTACTTATTATTATAACCAGGGCTCGTAAGTTCATGCCCTACAAAATGACTAAATAAGCATGCATTATGCACTTAAAATTGACAACATTATATGCATTGAAATATGCCTTAAAAATTTAAAAAATATGCATTTATATGCACTAAATATCTAAAATTATGCATTTGAAAAATGCTTACTTAGAAAAATCATAAACAATTTTTGAAAATTTCTATTTTTAATTTTATATATATATTATTTTTAGACTAAAACACTGATAAACTAAATGAAGTAATTTCTACTATATAGCTATTTAATTTTAATCATTTTATGTTGCGACCGAATGCCCAAACATTTTATATAAATATATAATATATATTCATATTATAATGAAAAATTATAAACGATCGAGTTTTTTTTTGGCAAATGTTGATTCTTTCATAGTATTTCCATAAAAAAATGCATATTGATATAATAATATATGAATAGGAATATCAAAATCATGTATAATATGCCCTATAAAATAGAAATATGCATTAATATAGGTACCAAATAGGCAAATAACCTCTAAATATGCAAAAACATGCAAAATCAGACTTCACATATTTAACCGTGGTACCTTGAAATGGATTTCTATGTCATCTAGCATTAAATACAACTTAGCAATATTGATTTGGAAATTCACGAACATACGAGCCCTGATATTATGACGGTTATGTACAGCGGTGGGCCCTATGACTAGGTGTGGCAGTCGCTATACACATTGGAAAATAACACATTGAATTCAAGCATTATTACAATATTACATTTTTAAAATCGAACTACTTGAAGTGCTTAATATTGTATATATCTTATCATATTGTTCTTAGGCTTACGGCTATTTCGCGTTCATAAATTGGTTAAGAATATTTTGATCTAATGACTAAATGACAATATGTGCATTTGCATCATGCGTATAATGTGGTGGTGCAAGGAAGTCACTCACACTTATAATGATCTTTTACTACGCACACTGCACAGTGCACACACATATACGCCACGCACGCACGCACTGTAAAGATTGTCGACTCCTTATAAAGGTGATCGGCTTCCAATTCCTTTAACAACCCATAAGTACAATACCATTATCAATTACGAGTCAAGTTAAATACCAATTCATGATGACAAGATACAATATTTGTTTGAACTTAACAAGTTAAAAGGTAAAACTATATTATTATGTTATAATACCATTGAGGCATGACAGATATGATATAGTTAATTGAATCGGAATTTGTTGTTTTGATACCATGCGTGTTGTACAAAGGTGTTGAAGAATAATATTTAATTTTGCTGAGTTAGGAATGTCTCTAGATATAATTGATGGTTATATTCATTATAGTTTATGTGTTTTAAGAAGATTCTAATATTATGTATTAGTCGTTGTAATTCCTAATTACTAAATGCTACCAAAAAAAAGTATATATCTAGTGCAAAACGTATAAATACGTGCAAAAATATCTTACATCGTGAATATTTTTTTATTTTATCAATTTAACATTTGAATAAATAATATATTGGAAAATTGCAATAAATTGTACCTATTATAAGTGTCTCATCAGAAAATTTATTAAAACTATAATTTTATATCAAAATACTGAACACTTAATTTTAAACTTTTGTATAGAAATTAGAAACACGAATATTAAGAGTACTACTCTACAACGGGGCAATACATTATGTTGTTATTATATTATATTATATTTAAACGATATATTCCTGTTTTAGCACCTCAAAATGTTAAGTACCAAAGCGCATACTATGTTGCCTATACAGAAAACTGGTTTCTGAGTATCACCATGTTTAGTACCTATTTATATATATCCAGGTTACCTCATTAACTCAAAATTTTAACGACTAGAATTTTTTTTTTTTTATCTCTTCGACCGATTCAAGTTATTGAGATTTTAATGTATCAAGTATTTAAGTGATACAAAATACGAATATGGAATAATCACCCTCTTTGCACTCGTCTTATCCAATTACTAATTATTTAATTTGTGTAAGTTGAACTTGATGCTATTTAAACTTTTAATTCATATAATATTACACTAAAGGTATTAGTACGACCTCTAGTGAATAAAATTGTAACAAACTATGTACTATACTTTGTACAATGCACCTTACGCACGTGTAAAATATGTTGCTGGTAACAAGTTTCATATTATCACGGCGTTTTTGTTTTATACGAAAATAATAAATAATTATAAACAATAATATTTATGTTGATAACACAACGTTATTAGATTATATTATAATATATAAAAAACTAATCAAATAACACATCACGTAAAAAAATACATAAACTAGCGTGAAATATTTACATTTGGTTGGCATAAAAATGCATTGACTGGAGAGGTAATACTTAAGAAAGATTTACAGTAGATACGGTGAAATAAAAATCATTTTTTATGGTAACCATAGCTATCGCCGCTACCACCATAACTGTTTTGTTGATCCTCGTATCCACCGCCATATTCGTGTTGGTCGTGATGTTCATGATGTTCATGGTGGTCGTGGTGGTCATGATGTTGTTCTTCTACCCAAACCTTTTCCCACACTGGCTTGTAGACTTTCTTCCAACTGGGCACCTGAATCTCTTTCCAAGCTGGAACTTTGTGTTCTTTCCATTCGGTCTTGTACTCAAGCTTTTTCTCGGTTACCCATTCTTCTTTCTTCTCTGTTCTCCAAACTTGTACCTTTTCTTCTTTCCATTCTTGTTTCTTTTCAGTTACCCATTCCTGTTTCTTTTCTGTCCTCCATATTTGTACTTTCTCTTCTTTCCATACTTGTTTCTTCTCTGTCGCCCATTCTTGTTTTTTTTCAGTTTTCCATACCTTATTCCAAATTGGTTTCCATATGAGTTTTTTTTTCCACAAATCGTGTGCAACATATTCCCATCCATTTTGGTCTTTGCCTAATTGCTTGGATCCGGGAACGTATTCTTTAACCCATTCCGGTACATAGGTCTTTTTCCAGTCAGGTACCTGGATCTCTTTCCACACGGGTACTTGTACTTCCTTCCATGCGGGCACTTGGACTACTTTCCAGTCGGGTACTTTAACTTCTTTCCACACTGGAACTTTAATTTCTTTCCAAACTGGTGTCTGGATAATTTTCCAATCGGGTACTTTTATTTCCTTCCAGATGGGAACTTTGATTTCTTTCCATACGGGGACCTTAATTTGTTCCCAAGTTTTTTTCCATACCTCTTGCTTGACAGTTTTCCATTCTTGCTTCCATTCCTCTTTCCAAGTTAATTTCTTTTTCCATGAGCCTTGTGGTTCTTCGTGATGATGAGAATCATAACCAACTACATCTGAACCATATCCACTGTCAGCGCTGAAATAGAAAATATTTAAAGTGTTTACAATCTATTTAATTTGAGTGTGGATAATTTCCAGAGTTTTAAATTAATTGTTATTACGAGATTGTTGTTGTTATGCCTAAGAAAAACTACTTAAGTTTTAATATAGCATTTTAATAAAATAATAGATGTATATTGATATAGGTCATTTTCATAGTTCATTTTCATATGTGAGTTTTATATAATTATCATAAAATATTTACCATACATCACCTCCTCAAGATATCATAGATAAATATAATTTTTTAATTATATTAAAGATGCAAGGATTATTTACAACAAAGATACATATAATTTTGTAATATATAAATACATGGCCAAAATTCTCAAAATGTTTCAATAGTTATAATTTTTTTTTTTTAATGTACTTACTGCTTCTTTTGACGCTGAACTGGCTGTAATGACTTTTCTGGTGCTGGTGTCGGTAAACCAACGACAAGCGATACTGATGCAATCGCCACTAACAGTGATTTCATGAGCAACTGAAATGATATATTTTATTGTTAGATATTATATCATGCGTGTATTTAATATAATATAACCATCAATATAATATGATAAGCCATAGTATTCGGTTTGTATTAATTTAAGTAAGGTAATTGCGTAATTTGAGTAAATCAAATAATATATTATGTATAGTATAATGCGTAATAAGGTTTTTTCATAATGTCGGATTTTAATTTGTATACATACCGCAATATATATTTTTAATAATATCTCTTGTTTTTCTTAACGGCCTAAGACCGTTGTATACATTTTATTACCTGCTATAGACATTTTAACCACGATTAACATATATTAAACATGGCTACACGCCACTCGACGAATTTCTCTGGTTTACCCAAGTATAACGGCGATAAATCTTGTTACAATTTAATAAATGTTCGCATAAAATATGTATTTATTCTAGTGTTTAAAATCGGCGAAGTGATAACAATGAAATTTTTTTTATATATGTAGAACAATACGTATAAATATTATGCGCGTATCCTAGCTATGCGTTATGATAGGTATGTAATGCATGCGGGGAAGTATAAGGACACACAATTCCCCTCCCCCCTCGGCTATGCGGTTCTATCATGGGAAAAAAATGGTTAGGTACCTATGTATAGTGAAATTAATTCAAAGCAGACGATCTACTTTTGATATAACTGTTATTCAAATGTATATCTCTCATCTTATCGCCAATATGTTGCTCTTATATTATGACTATGTATTCTTAAAGAAATCTTACAAGCACTATTCGTTTAGTATTAAGTATTATTATTAAAGATCACTCGAAAAAATAACAATCCATCAACATAATGATTTGTATAATATGGTATTTATTGATAGCGAACAAAGCGGTATGTATTACATACCTAGCTAGTTCTACAGTCTATATAGTACCTGTAATATTGAATAATAGTGTGTAATAATATGATCATCGAAATTTCAGTTCAGACTTATTAGCTGATAATTAATAAGGTTTTGTCGGATTCGTAATCACGATTTAAAATAATATTATCATAATAGATTTGATTGTCTGTAAGACTCAAAATTATATATAGGTCAAGTCTCGAGCTGTTACTATATTAAATATGTTATGCTTTAGTCACGTGGGTGTAAAATAAATACGTTCATACATCACAAAATACATGTGGTTTGACTTGAACTTGAAATAATTGATTTAAAAATTAAATATATGTTTCAACTAAGTGATTTAATAAATACATGGTTATTGATTAGGTACTATTTAGGTGGAATAGCATTATGTGATATAGCTATTTTATGGTCAAATTGTAGCTTGTAATTTGTAAAGACCGCATTTTAAATCATATATAGTGGGTGTCAATTGTCAAGGACTGACTTTGAAATATTTTTCACTTGTTACAAATCGTTTCGAATAAAAGTGTTCAAGAATAATTAATATCCAATGGATATATAGAGAGGTGTTTATTGATGTAGTACATACAATATTATTATGTTTTCCCGCAAGATCTTTAGTTTATTAATTAAGTAGGTAAATGTTGTTAGGATAATAAATTATTATACATTAGCATATGACAACATTAGTATATAAATATAGTATTTTACACCTAAGTATGATAAACAAAAGCATTAATCATTTTGTTCAAATGTTAAAAACTTAATAGGTATTTGACAACTTTAAAAAAAAACTAATATTGTATTAGTGTGACATAATAATATATTTTTTGTATAAACATATTTTGAAAGAAATAGGTATATTAAATATTAGAAGTTATAAATGTATGAACTAAATAAAAAATAGTTGAAACAAATGTTTCATAACAATAAATATCTCATGGGAACCATATGTATTCGTAACGATGTTACATAAATTATAAAATAACAAAACGTATGTACCGAATGTATGTGATGTACTGATGTGTATGTTGTTATGTCATGAATATAAAATGTTATATTAATTATTTAGAAATATAAATATAAATTCTCGATCAGATATATGATACTGAAATAATATCTGAAGAACTAGGATATGAAGTGGGTATTATTAAAGAGTTGCTATATAGTTAAAATGAAAATTTAAACTGCAGATTGATGAAAAAATAAAGTATTAGATATATACTCAATGATAATATATATATATATTATCTGTTTGATAAGATAGTGGAAGTGTTTACCATTATATTTGATGTACAAACCTTAAAAAAAACTTTTAGATCACAAAACGTATAGACGTTTTTATTTAATTTTTATTTTCTATTATGACATATTATAATAAAATAACTATTAATGAATATAAACTATATGCGTGTATAACTCCTAACTATCGATGCCTCGTCAAAAGTTTTGTTCGCCAATGTACATTTTAAGTTTTATTGATCCCATTAAAATATAATATTATAGAAGTGCAGTGCCTATATATTTATTATTATTATAAAAGCAAAACTGACGATGTACGATAATGCATTGATAGACAACAATAAATTATCATTTTTAACACATGGGTTTTGGTGACCTATACCTACAATATGTACCTACATTTTTACTAATGTATCGTAAACTACAGGTACCTACTTAAAAAAAATATGATTATTAGGTATATTGTACCAAAATTGAATTTTTTTCCATGCTTTTAGATATATAACGTATGATAATATAATATTATATCACTATAAAGTTTCTGTGGACCAATGTGTATAGGCAAAAACAAGATGACTGAATACAGACGTACAGCTGCTAATATCTGCAGCAAACAGTTTAAGTTGTTGTGCGAATACCTATGGCGAAAATGTGTAGTGGTTTGGCCAACATATGTATATACTAAATATAGTTGAGTGGCAAACACACAACCAATCGAGTGAGATAAACACGACCGAATAGAAATGGATAAGAACGCAGTTATAATAATAATATTGTTATAAAGCAAAGGTTAAATGGATAAAAATAAACCGAGAAATTTAAATTTCATCAGTGTATAAAGTGTGTATATAATTTATGTAGAAATATTTGTACAAACAATACTATAATATAATATATTATGTAAGGACTGCAGCGAGGAATAATTTATTAAACTAGAAAGACGCGTGTTTTTACAGTGGTGCCGTATGACGACCATATTATTATTATGCCGGCGTTCATCAAAATTTGACGTTAAGATACAAACGATGAGATTAGACGATGTTATACAATATACAGGTACTATGGAAATTTTGATTTTAGAACAAAAACGTGCTCGCACCTATAATAAAATAAGATTTATCGCGGACGGATATAACATTTAAATGTGTACATAATACATAATGTCCCGTGATGTTTTATTCTGGTGCCCGTTAAACATAAATCATTATGAGAATGTATCTGCCATTAAATTAGACTTATTTTTTCCAGGAAGTGCCCATTATAATATATAACGATTAGTTTTCATCAGATTGTGTTTCCCGGTACACGCACCGTTTGCGATTTAAAAAGTCAGTGATTTTGTTTTCGTTCGGTCGTCCTGGGAGCAAAGACTGGTCAACGCGGTTATAACCATAATGTATAATATTGTACTAGTAGGTATTATAATTTATAACTAAAACGTTAATAATAATATTATGTAGGTACAACACGCCCTGCAGCAACGCGTATAGGCATCATACGCGGACCGTGTCATCCGAGAGACTTTAACGCGGGGACTGCAGTAAGCAGTGAGGTATAAACAGCTATATTATATTATTATGTTATAATTTATAATAATAATAACATTGTGTACGGTTGTTCGCCGTGCAGACTTTCTTCGGTTGCAGTCGTAAGGTGTTGTAAGACTTGAAAAGTAGAGGGAGAGAGAGAGAGAGAGAGAGAGAGAGAGAGAGCGAGAGAGAGATAACACTTAACCGTCATCATAGATCGCGTTTTCGTTGCAGGGTGCGTCGGCTTCGTCGGTCATCGCTTTGGTACATTGAGAGACGCGCAGACAGCGAATAATGCCGAATAATATACGCCATTATGCGCATACCGCGAATACGCACCGACGAATAATCGTGTGTTTGTTTCCGAACACGAAATTTCGTAAATTGTATTTGTTCAAAATATGATTTTCGTTTTCCGTCAAATGCGCGCGTTAACCCCTTCAACGCGCTTTCACCGCTGTCGTATAGGTATATATATTTGCAGACATAATATATAACGACGTATTAATACGGCCGGGAAACGCATTCATCGTTTACAATACTATATAAACTATATTATAATTTGTGTTTATATATATATTGTTCATAATCGCGAGCACTTTTTGCAGTTACCGGTAGTGTAGTCTTTTAAATTTTATCTACTCTTATATTATGTATACGCTCGCGCAAGTAAAAGCTTAATAGCGGAATCACGAGCCATTCAATTGACCGCCGTTCACGTAATGGTTTATCATCTCGTCCGTTATATATTATCGCGGCAGCGGCGGAGGCGGTCTCATAATACGTATATTATATTATTATAGATAAGCATAATATAAAAGTCGAAAATATTTTATTCGACCCGTCCGCGTGCGGTGCAGCTGTCCGCGCGCATTGTTGAGTTTGATAGTGTAATTTCGATTCAATTGCGAGAAAATAATAGCATAACGAATGGTTTTGACGTAATTAAATCTGCAGAAGAAAGTCTGTCGTATACATATATATACCTATTACCTATAAAATACATATATACCACGTATAGGTGCATATAATATAATCATATCACTATAAGACAAACAAACTCGACATAAAAGCATAATAATAATATTATATATACATACGTCGTGTAACTTACAATACTAACTTATGTCTTAACGTCATACTAAGCCTTACGTCCGTGAAATCTGCTTGTGATTTAATCACCATACTCGCAAATATTGTCGATATATGATGATGGCTGTAAACCTCTGTTCAAACCGTATTGTTAGTCGACTATTAATAGTATTTTAAACCTTTCGGGTCTTGCGTTAGATCGCGCATTATCGCAACAAGACATTTATGTAAACGCACATTACGTTTTTAATTTGATAAACGTACATTATTTGCTTTGCAATTGATTGTCTACTATATTATAATAATAATATATAATATGTGATCGTGGTTGAACGAAATTCGTGAAGTATTAACAGTGGATTACAGCCAAAGATGTATATAGAAATAGGTTGCAAAACGAGAAATTAAACATAAGTAGAACACGTTTTATATTTGCAGCTAAGTAAGAAAAGATGATTGTTACGTAAAAAAAAAAACGCGACGAATAAGGACATAATAAATAATGAAATACTTCAGTGTTACACATTATTATTATGATGTGCGAGCACGTGATGACAACATAATATTTTTGTCAAACAAAGAATGAATTTTTCCCTAACTATCTTGAATATCATTTCCGTTTTTGGCACGAAAAATAAATGTTACTTACAACAAAGCACTTAGATACGTTGACTCTATTATTATTTTTTCTAGTACTGATTTTATTAAATAATATTTAGGTATTTCCATAGAATTTAAGTCTGGTATTTATGTTTTATTGTATATAGATGTAAAATATATTTTGGAATCAGTTGTTAACAACTACTTGTCTTTGAATATGTGTTCAGGTTTTCAGGTCGTCTAGTACCTAATATCTTTAATTTTTTAAATAATTATTATACATTACAATTTATTTGCTATTTTCAGCAATAATTTAGGTCATTTTATCGGCATTTTAACTTAACATTAAATTTTAATTTTAAAATAAAATATAAGATCAAATTATGTAATGTGAATAATTAAAATATTATTTTGATTCATACTGTTGGCTTATCAAACCATCGTCAATCAGTCAAAGTTTTCTGTTTTGAATTAAAAAAACTGCATTTGATTAATTTTTTCTGTGGTTCTCTGCTTTAATAAATGTAATTTACTGTTATGTTATGGTTACATATTATTTGGATCCAATTTTACAGATACATAGGTACCTTTATACCATATACCCAATTACAAAGTTACATAATCATTGCCCACATACGAAAGTTACACACGAGTTATATTATATTAGATAAAATAAGCGAAACAATATTATATACTTCATTGCCTAATACCGAAAATTTGGTTTATATATTCTGGCCAGAAACTTTTTTATTTAACATAAATAAACCAATCAATTCCAATGAGTTACCGAATTAATACGATTGCTATTATAATATTCGTCCGTCTGCACGACGTGACTTCTTTCGCAATAATATCATATTATACATGGTATAACTATAATGACATTTGTATTGTTTGGCAATTGAAATCAATCATATATTATTGAAACGTATTATATACAGTGAGGATCCGTAAAATATCATTATTAGAACGGCTGCAGATAAAAGAACGTGTAAAATAGTAAAACGCAATAAACAAATACTAATAATTTTAATTTAAACTAGTTAACAGTATATTATGTCAGAATAATAATCATCTATATGGTAGGTGGTATTGCAAAATCCAATACAGAGTTTCCTATTGATTGTAACTACGACAAAAGATTTATCTACCTACAATATAGTAGAGTAAAACAACTATTTAACTTTCATTAAATGTTAGAAATTTTAATCATTTAATCTATTATCTATATATATTATTTCATAGCTTAAAACTGTTTGGTTTATATACTTCATTATGTAAACTACATATACATTTTTTCTCAATAAAAATTCAAAGATAAATCTTAAAAATAAATCAATATTTCATACAAAATATTTCTATTACCTATTATACGTAGGTCTTGAGCCAAATTTTAGGATGCCACCAAACCTTCAAATCTACGAAAAAAAATGCAATAATTGTAATCAACAACACTCCGTTTGGTGTGCGTTCCTCAGTCTCCAATCATATATATACTTTATAGTCATGTACTCATGTGTCAGAAGGTATATGTAAATACCGTTTCAAAAAAAGCAACCACCATAATCTATTAACTTTTTTGACTCTGCTTAACCAATCAATCAAACTCCCTCAATAGAAAACCTCGACACAAATGATATTCTCGAAAATCCACTCGGACGCTTAGCTTGCCGATGGCGCAAAATCATTTTAAAATAAAGATGGGTTAATAAAATAACCTAGGGTGTTTAACCGTCTATTTTTTAAAAAGCGTCACTTCTAGGTGACTTCTTTTACTCTATGCTAAGTCTAATAGCACTTACGCTTAATGCAAAATGTGCGCAGTATACCTATATATATATAGGTATCCAATAACAAATAAAAAAAATTACTTTTACATATTTAATACTTATATATTAGTATATACCTATATAGCCTCAGCAAAATATCACAGTACAAGTACAGCATTTACATAATATAATTAATGACATACATATTATTTTGTTCCCAGAGACAACGATGCTGAAAACTACTAAATGTATAACATTATATTTTGATACAACTTCTTACACGGATTATGAATTAAGAATTGAAGGGTAATAGAAAAAAGGAACATTTACTGAATTGTAAAATAGATAATATATTTATTTATTTTGTGTCTAAACACGTTGCGATTGATTGTTTTAATTTTTATATTTTTACCAACTATACTTTTTATGAAACTATAAATCCTACACTAAGTCGAATCCAATTAAATCGCAATTTAATAACTGTATAAATTCAATAAACAAATACTATCCACACTCCTGAAAAAGGTAAATAATTAAAAAGCCACTGTCATTTAAAATTAGGTAAATTATTATTTATTATTATGTATATTATATACACTATTAGTTCATACGAATGATCTAAATAACTGAACCTAGGAGAATTAAAATTAAATTGCAGATATTTCAGTATATATATATATATACTATACATAGGTACCAAATTTTTAAGCGTTGTTTTGAAATATACTCCAGCTAAATGTCTTTCAAAAAATCAATGTTATAGAAGTACCGATGGTTGATTTTTTATTCGTTTTATAGTGTACTGTGCATGATTATAATATATTTTATCATATACGATAAACGTATAAACATACTAAAGACATCACAACACTACAATCATATTAAATAATCTGTCAAAGTCTTAAAGCTGGTAAAAGTTATTTTTGTAAAAAAATTGTCATAAATGTATTATAGTTAGACGTTACTTTAAAAATGTATAAAATAAATATTTAAGATTTTTAATTTAAATTCTTTAATATAAATAAGTGAAAATATAATGCTTTTGAAATGTTTAGTTTTAAAATTTGATTTCATTATACATCTACGTTATTATATTATAAATTACATAGTTAAAACTCATAAGTACCAACTTTAACTTCAAATATAAAAATCACCAAATGAATTATAAATATTTTATATATCAAATAATATAGTACTTACAGTTGTAGTTACAGTTAGTATATAATAAAGTCATCACTCGCTACTCATCAGTAACACAATATGCTTATTGTAAATTATACTCAATAAGTTCCTACAGAGGAAAAGTATTGTTTTTACGATAATCGAAATCAAATAAAAATTATTTTTTGGTCGAGATTATATTGAAACCATTTTTTTTTTTTACATAAAAACCAATTTACAACAATTTAGTTTGACAGCGTAGTACAACAATGTCGTTGTGCCCGAATGCAGTTTATAATATTATTATACAACATAGCCCTATATATACCATATTAATGTCAAACATTTTTTAAAAAAAAGTTATGAGATTACGAATCGTGTATAGGTGCAGTGTTAAGCTGCAGTGCTTGCTTACCATCTTGTTCGATAACGGTGGCGACGACGACGATACCGAGTTTTTAAAACTGCACCCGCAGACTGCAACTGCGCTTCTGCACCACGGCGGCTGTTTATAGCTGCGCGAGTTTTGATTTTGGGCCGACTCTATGGAATATTATTACGCTGCGCGGCAAGCCTAAGCCGAGAAAACGCACTGTACCGAATTCGCCGCAAGTGTTTGCTTTTTATATGTTTGTGGACATAACCTGCAGTGGGGACCAGCTATTACGCATTATTATTATTATTATTATTATTATTGTATAGGCCACCAACCATATTATACATAGTCAGCGTATATAGATCTTTCGGACACCGTGGCGAAAGGTCTTCTCTTCTCCCGGAGCCTGTCGTCATCGCGGTCCAATGCCACCGATGCACACACGGCGGCGGCGGCAGCGGCAACCCGACGACCGCGACCAAGCGCCACCGCCGCCGCCGCCGCCGCCGCCGCCGACCAGGTACCCACGATCGCGCACCTGTTGTGTGTGCATCGCATTATCGCTTTCGTTGAACCCTGTGTAATAAATCGTACGACCCCGACAGTAGTGATAACACGCTATGTAATGATAAAACCGCGCAATCGTCGCAGAGAGTTTTTTTTCTCGATCGTGCACTGCCCCGAACGATTTTTCTGGTTTTCCCCGATAGGGGGCATATAATTATTAGGTGTGTCTATATTCGATCGACTTTTTTTTTTAACTCACACACTCGCTGTGATATATTATAGCTGGAATACTTACTTATATAATATATATTATTATTATTTTGCGATGCGGAAACCTACATTATAATATAGTACATAGGTGAACTGGTGAACACGTGTATACACGACCTAGATATTATAATATAGGTATAATAAACTATTAATTAAAACGAATTATGCTCGAAATATAGGTAATAATAGGTTTAATTCAATCAAAATATTTAAAAATATTAACACATTTCATTAGACACGACCATCATTTTTGTGGAATGCCTGTTGAAAGTTGAAAACCCGTAAATCGTAATCTAGTTTTAAACGAATAATTATTGGTTGCTATTTGTAATAATTTTTATTTCAAAATGGGTAAAAACACATTTTAGTTTTGATTGTAGTGACTAGTGAGTATATACCTAATATACCTACAATATTTGTTTGCCACTTTCTAAAAAATCTATCATTTATAATTATAATTTAAAACATCGTGTATATAGTTAAATGATTTTATGAAACCATTAATCCAGTATCCAAGTTATATTGCATAGTAGTTCAGATACATATGTAATTGATTTCAAATTATGAACGTCTCGTCTTATTTTACTCGCAACTCTATAGCCCATACGTTTTAATTATAGTGCAGTACAACATAATAATAATGAGTGATTGCGAAAATATTATAAAATGGTCCACTTTACACTAGGTGAGTAACCTATGAACTCTATAGGATGCAGGCTACTTAATACAATTAATATTAAAATTGAAATAATTACTACTACTACTACCTAAATAGTATGCCTATGCAGGTTGTACCTAATATTATGTAATTTTTCAACAAAATTCGTTCTATCCGTGTTCCATACCGTTGCGCAAATTAGCCGGTAAAAGGGAATAATTATTTGCCTTATATGCGTTATGGCAGTCATATAGCTCACAGGGTGAAACAAAAAAAGATTTTAAAAAAGTAATTACACAACTCATTGATAAAATCAAGACATCAACACTATTATAATGGATGTATCTGAGTAAAAATAAAATATAATTATACACATATTATTAGTGTAGTGCCTATATACAGGTAGGTAGTTTAAATTATATATTTATAGAAACCTACACGTATGTTTGGCTTTACGTCTGGGTGTTCTTACCGTAAATGTAAGCCGTAATTTCATACTCAATCTATAAACATATGTATTGAGAAAAAACTGGAAAAATACAATATTATCCAACCCATTTGACACCATACTGTAAAGTATAATTTTCTATTATTACCTATAATAATATACAATGTATAACGAGCCTAAATGATTATGAGCAGGATATTCAACAATTTAGGAACAATCAGTGTAGGTATAACGATATTCAAATATTTAATACATATAATATCATAATTTCCAATGGCAATCGTATTCGTGACATTTTTGAAATTATTGACGATGCAATTGATTAGGTATGTATGTTTTTTAAGAATTATACAATGATACTTTTTAGGAAGTATAATAAGTAATTAACATATTATTACCTTTTCAATATAAATCATAATAATAACAAGACATAACATATTAGACCGTTAACGTAATAGCCGTAAAGTCAAGATTAATTTCGTCGGTCGGTACAATTTCGAATCACTGTACTAATGATACCTTGTAAAGATATTATGTATAATGTTTATTGATGTAAGGAAGTTTGCGGTCCGCGCCATTATTCATTACATCTTATACCATTGTCTTTCGGAGATCGGGAGATCGTATATACCTGTAATATAGGTACTATAAATATCAGAAAATTGCACCGTTCGATAAAGACATTTAAAAAAAAAAAAAGCGAAGGAATAAAATAAAATAATAAATGAAATAAAATATTGTCCGCGAGCGTCTGACCGTCCGGGTAGGTATACATAAAAATATATACAGGTAGTTACAACTGTAATTTAGTTATAATAATAGTTTAAGTTGCAGGGTTCGACACGACGCGTGTAATAGCGGCGGTGTACCTATATAATATCTCGGTTTTACGATTTTATATTTCTGTATCCGAGAGTGAAACATATTTTAATCATATTTTTATGGGAGCCATACAGTATAATAAAGGATCGTAAATCAGATTGAAAATAGCATGCACGTAACACGATGATGATGATGATGATGGTGACTGCTGCGTGATCTTTCAATAGACGCGTATCAATGCGGAGAGTATACCGGGTGATCCGTTTCGCGTAAGACACTATTATTATTTCAAAAAGTATTTATACGTTTTTGAAAATATTTGTATAACGTCAATGTTTCAAGTCGTTTCAAGACAACAACTTTTTTTAAAATATTGGTACTCGTCTAATATGCTACCTACCCATAAAATGGTATCTACCAAAACACTGTATGCGTGTAGTATGCTACCTACCATAGTTATTTTTATTTTATTTCATTTTATTACAGGAAAGTACATTTGAGTCATTAAGATAAATAACATATTATAGCAGTTGTACAAAATTATATCTTAATAGCCATTATGATATCTGATCCATCAAGACCCATGATAACTTACTGTTAGATATATTATTTTAGTCTATATTGTGTCTGTGTTGTGTTCGTGTAAGTATCTTATTCGTTGCGAGTTTTACTTTTTATTTTTTTATTTTAAAATAAACAAAAATGAACAAATCAATGCGCCATTTGTACGGGCATATAATATGTAATGAGGAAACATGTGTTAATTATCTTCAAGAGAGAAACTTGCTCCCAGAACTTGGTAGTTGTTCCAAATTAAAAGATGGTGTTATTTGTGGAGGTACGTTGAAAGAATATCAAAAAAATAATCGTAAAAGAGACTCAAATGGTGATTTATTAAAAACTACTTATTTACGATGTCAAAAAAAAGGTTGTCAAACTTATCACTCTTTAAGAAAAAAAAATCCTTTTTTTACATATTACGATAAAAATGATAACAGTAATAGTGGTTTAGCATTAAATGAAATTGTTGAATTAGTATGGTATTGGGTGTATCAAATACCAGTTTCAATGACCGAAAAATTTACAACAAAAACTCGTAATACAATTGTAGATTGGAATAATTTATGTAGAGATGTAGCAGTTGCAATGTTTGATACACGTAAGAAAATGGGTGGTCCAGGGAAAATTGTTCAAATTGACGAGTTACTATTTCAAGGCAAGCGTAAATTAATAGAGGACGATTGAGAAATGGAGATATAATTATAAATGTGGATGACAATGTATCAAGTGATGCTGACGATATTAATGATGATCATTCGACTCAAAGAAATTATGGTACTCGCATTCAAGGTCCATGGATTTTTGGTATGTGTTGTAAAAATGTTGATGGGGTTATAGAACGAAGATTTTTTAAAGTGGAAAAAAGAGATAAGGAAACTTTATTACCAATAATACAAAATGAAATAGAACTAGGATCAATTATTTATTCAGATCAATGGCGAGCATATAGTACCTTAAAAGATATAGGTTATCATCACAAAACCGTCAATCATTCCGAGTTTTTGTTGATTCTACAACGGGCGCTCAAACACAAACGATTGAGTGTATATGGAGACATGTTAAAACTAAATACGGAATTAAAACCCGAGGAGCGACAGATTTGTTAGACCGACAATTAATAGAAGAATGGTGGCGGTCCGTTAATACCCAACACGATTTATTAGAAGTTTTCTGGAATGATATAAAAATAGTATATGATGTATAATAATATATAATGACGTATTGAAATATTATGACGTACTTGGCAACGGTAAATTAATAAATTATTTAGTAATAAATTGTTGTTAATTTGTTATTATTTTATGGTAGGTAACTTATTTTACGGTAGGTAGCATACTACACCAATGAAGTAGCGGTAGGTAGCATATTAGACGAGTACCAAAATATTTTATAACCTTATCGTTTTTTTAAGTTTTTTATTTTTCCGAATGACAAAGCATACATTTTTAATTTCATATTGTTCCAAAGCTGAATGTTTTTCTTGGTATTATGATACATGAAAATCGAATTTAGGACTATATATAGTGGTTTATGTGTTATACCGCGACGGGTTTAAAGTATATGAACGAGCGGCGTAAAGTGGACTGACATTTTGAGGGTACCACTCCACCCCACTCGTCTAAATTAATTAAGATAAAAAATATTGACACAATGTTTTACGAATATTTTCAAAAAACGTTAGTAATTTTTGAAATATCCAACATCACAATAGTGTCTCACGTCAAATGGATCACCTGGTATATATTTATGTATACGCGTGCAGCTCTGCAGGGTGGCGCGTTAAAAGCACATTGTAATTTCGCGCAACAAGTAGCTGGTATAGGGTGTTAGATAACAACACGAGTATAGTTTTTGTTATGGAAACGCAGTAATAATTGTATGTGGTCTATATATACTTTTTGTAATGTAATGTAATGTAACTATATTATATGCATTGTTGTAACCACTATAACATACGCTGTTCGCACGAGTAAAAGTAAATCTCTAAACAATTCCGCACCACAACGTACACGAATAATATTTCCACTGCAGCCGCGGACGATCTACGAAAAATAATAATATTAATAGTGAGGTAACCAATACGGCTAATTGGTCAGCACACGGTTCTTATCGACGTACGCTTTCTTTGAACAAAAAAAATCGATTTTCTTTATTATTATTATCAGTCGTGTAGGTTAGGAGCCAGGTATAGCTTACGTACATCGTATATTAGGTATAAATGTACAGTATTGAGCAAAGACGAAACTATTCGGTCAAGTATACAAATTTAAACAGGTAATATAATAATATTATGTAGATATAGGTGGTATTAAATTAGTAAGTATATTAATTTAATAACCTCGGCATGTATAAGCATTTAACAGCAGCCCATTAAAACTAAACGGTTTTTAGATATCAATACGATTCCGTTATGAAAACGTTCAAACACGATGGTGACGGTTTGACGACCGGTAAAAAAAGTTTCTTCATCGCTCCCGTCGGTATAATATTTCAAAGCCTGTTGAAAAAAAACCCATATTGTCTTGTCCGTCATAAAAATGTAGGTAGGTATAGATTTAGAAATAAATAATGTTTAAAACGACGACGTATATTATTGCAGCGGTCGTCAGTCGTCACATATTCATTTCATTTTTTTTTCCCCAAACACCTCGCCTTTCCGAGAGATAAGGATCTGAGATATTATACCTACTATATAGGTAGGTATAGGTAATAAAATTACGAACATTTATTCAAGTCGACGCGCCGAGGTGGCAATATATGCTCGCGCAGGGGGCCACACGCAAAACGTTACATTGACGTTACAAAACGTTGGGCAATGCATGATAATATTATGTTACTCATTATTGTTTGTTATTATAGGGTGATCCGTTAAACGTGTAAGACACTGATTATTCCAAAAACTATTAACGTTTTTTAAATATTTTTTTTTACATGATTTTAAGTCGTTAAAAAACAACATTTTTCTAAAATAAATATATATATTTTACTATCTTGATCGTTATTATTTTTTAAATTGTTTACTTTTTTAATGACAACATCATGCATTCCCTACTCTAAAACAGAATATTTTTCGGAGTGCTTCGGCATAAACGTCGAATTTTGTCGGAGTCGTTTACGATGAGTTACAAGTATTTATCGTTTTGATGAGCTGAGTGGAGTCGTGGTACACGACGACTACTCCGCAAAATGTTGGTCCATTACTCTGCTCATTTAAACTGTAAATACTTATAAATTATAATATTACCTATCAATAAAAATAACATTTCTAATATACAGCGTAGTCAAACTGTTTCGGTTTAAGGCATATTTTAAGAGCATTTTTAAGTGATTGCACATATTTTAAGAGCATATTTAGTAATTTTAAGGGAATAAATAAATGCATATTTTATGGTTTTTAAGGGCATAAAGTCCCTAGTTCTACTTATAATCAATAAACTGCTGTGTTCGAATTTCGTTTTTGATAGATAGGTATAATCCGAATAATATTCTGCTTCGGATTATGAAATTCAAAATCGTGTTAAAAATGTCAACAACGATATTTCCAATCAAATGTGTACAGTATACGGTATTGTCTGGGCAATAACGTTAATGCGTCTATTATTAATTTCAGCCAAAATTTATGAAAATCTTAAATCGATTGTATAAATACATTTATCTAATCAGTATTGGTATACTGATTAACTACCTATGAATAATAACTTACTTTCCTACTCTGGACAATAGTGTAATACCTATATGTAATTTATCTTATAACAGCAGTTGAAAAAGTGGATCTGCGCACTGTGCAGCTATTTGTTTTAAATTTCTAACCCAACTTAGATATTTCGCTAAACAGAATATTATCACACGCATTGCAGTCCATCAGCGTAATAATTATGAAAATTACGGTACTTTCCTATAGTCATATACGCTGTGCAGTCAACAAAGTATTTGATTTTTACTATACATTGCAGCCTCATAATATATAAGCGTTGACGATATCTTCGCAGTCTACTACTATACTAATGTGCAGAGGCGTTCGCAATACGATATTGGCTAGGCGCATTTACTTTATTACCTAATTTACATCGCCGACGGTAACAAATTATTATATTATATAGCGATATATGCACTGCAGTGTACGTACGCCTATGTGTGCGTATATTACCAATGACGTATTATTTTTTTTCAAGTCCATCGGCTATCGCGAAAGTGATTTCATATTTTTCTAAAGTACCTGCCTATAATACATGTAATGTCGCGCGTGTGTCGAAAGTCAATAATATGTTCTCAGATTCGTATTTCGTTTGTATAGGTAACCGTCGTTACCGTGATACCGACACATTAATTGCGCTTAATGCACCGAGTATATAATATAAATTACGCTTCGGCGCTATACGAACAATAATAACAATAAACGCGTATGCGAAATGAGTAGTGAAAAAAATAAAAAAATCCAAACGACCAACAACTGCAGCTATTACCTACGAGAGATAATACGAAGACGATCGCTGCGGCGGTGGTGGCCCCGAGGCGACATATTATTATTATGCGTACGATATAATATTATAATATGCCGCCTTAATTATATCATGTTTATTCATTCGAATATATTCGTCGTCGTCGTCGTCGTCGTCGTTCGAATAGATGCGTATTTTCTGCGTCGCCGCCGCCGGTGGGTGTACATTATATTATACCCGTATACCCGGTTAACCTAGACCCGGTCAACCACGAATACCTACTTACCGGACGGCATACCTATATATATATATATATATTATAGGTTGGTCACCGCGGCGCATTCGCAAAGCAATGATATAATATTATATTTTATTATTATTCCCGATGCAGCCCACGCGCCGAGTGGTGTGTTCAATATCGTTCGGACGACGACGACGACGAAGGATTCGTTCTAATTTGATTTTTTTTTTTTGCACATTTATTATTACAGTATATAGGAATATTATTCAGTTACCGATATAATATCGACCGACGTGTGGGATCTCCGAGGACGCCGGACAAGCCTAATATGCATAGCTTGCAGTTTTGTACGCATTATCTTCAATATCTAAGTAGGCCAAAATTCTAATTTAATGGGTTTTGCACAATTTTATGCGTCGCGTTTTGCGTAGATTTTGCATAATATGCATTGGCATTCGAATATAATATATTGTGTTGCCAAAAAAAATCTTGCATATTGCTATAAACAATTTGGCTCGAAATCCTCGAATATTTAGAGAATAATTATTACATAATATAGCATTATTACTTATTATCATTTGATATAACATATCAATCTTTTTTTTTTCATTTATTTAATTTTAATTGTTTCAACAAAATCTTTGTTTTTACAATCTTTTTTTTTATGTATTATTTAAAAAATTACATTATTAGAAAATAGTAATAAAATCATTTATAAATTATTTTAATTTAGCAACATATCAATCTAATTTTTAGTAAACAATATTATTGTAAAAACGATTAAAAAAAAAAAGATGAAATAATAACGAATAAAAAATATTTGAACACGTCTTGTACTCAGACACTTCATAAGTCATAACACCGAAATCGCCATTATAGCCATATCGACTTATGTGATCTATGAACATTATCAAGCAAGCGTAAAGACTAAGGACTTCATTATTAATAATGATAATAATTAAACGCGTAATATTATACTCAGAAAACAAAGTGTTATTTTATGTAATAATTGTAATGTAATAATACACTATAATATTATCTTTTACATACTTCCTACTACAAGTGTGATATATTAACAATCGAGTTATTATTTGATTACTCGACAAACTCTTAGCCTAAATATTAGTTGGTATATCTACGCAAAAGTAACAGGAAATGTATATGAAAATATTGTATATATATATATATATATATTATTATAGTACCTATATACATAGTAGAGAAATGTATATTACAATAAAAACAGGCTAAAATCACCTAAGTCATTTTTAATGATTTCAATAAGTATAATAACGTTTTCAAGATTATTGTTAAGCTAATAAAATCATTATTAAATTGTCTTATATTTTATAATAATATTATATTATATTATAATTTTTCCCGTATGTGGGTTGCTTAATCGTGGTATAATATATTAACATAGGCTGACTTAGCATATGGTATCATGTGATCATAGGTCTTACCCACTTAGAATAGTTTTTACTTTTTCGTATCATTTATCATTCAATTAGATACAATAAAGTGGTATATTCAACACCTGCTACTATATAGCAGAGGCCAGAGAGATTCCCACTGATTTTTTACTTTTCAACTTATATTACTGTTTCTTTAAGTATGCATCATAAGTTTTCTGGATTTTATTTTTTAAATTATATTATCATTTAAAGTATTTACTGCGGTTACCTACAGAATATCAATCTTCATAGATTTGTCAAAAACGTTTACTACCTACTTAAAACGCAGTAAGCGTCTGGATATTTTAAAATAACTAAAAACACAAATATATTTGTACACATATAGCTATATATATAATATTTTAATAAGTATTCTCCTCTTCCGTAACACCTTAACTTGGAATGTTTTTTTTTTTAAAGTCCTTTCCCTTTTCATTTAACTACACGACATAACTACAGAATACCCATTGCAGATAGCATTCTATATTATACTATACTATAATACATTTAACGATCGCTATTAATTGTGAAACACATCGTGATTAAAGAAGGTAAATAAAGTAAACGTGGTTGGGTTAAAGATTAACAACCCTTGTTTTATTACGATCATCTATTCTTTTCTTTAATTAAGAAGTTATGTTGTACGATCTGTTATGTATATTAAGCACATGCTGAACAGTGGACGTATACTAATCATCGTTTTGAAATACAATGAAAAACAAAATACATGTATAGTTACTTATTGTTCTTAATATTACTAACGCAACACGTTTAAAAACGTGTTCGGTCTTATCTAATATAATATTTTATTATTTTTAATACACCTTTTATGATTAACTATAAACATACATACATGTTTGACACTTTTGTAACATATATTCAATATTGCACATGAATTAAAAATTGGTTAAAATACTTTTATTTAAAAATGAAACGATATGCGATAGCGAACAGTGCATGATTTTGGCGTGGACCCAGTGACGGCAGCGCTAACAACTTTTATTCATTTGACAGAAATATATTTTTAAACCCACCTACCCTCGTACTTACCCTCGTAAATACCGGTACTGAAATCAGGGTTGTAGTTACAAGGCCCCCCCCCACTCCATTGGCCCATAGTGATGTTAATTTTTTTTTCATTTATAAAAAATAAAAATGTATCATATATCCCATAGCTTTGTGCCTTTGTGTTGACTGTTAGAGTGGTCACACTATCTACATATAGTAAATAAGTTATGTCGTAGTATCTTGAAGTTTTTTTTCTGTTTAATAATGTCCCGGTATTTAAAAATTATTTCAGACTTTTTTTAGACAGCTACAGCTTACTTTTAACATATAGACAAACTAATTTTTACAATTTAATTTTTATTGTTAAAGAACTAAGAACGCTGACTTCTGTGAATGGAAAAATACACGTGAGTAAAATTAATTTTTTATCCATAAATCGCGTGCAAACAATATTATTCTGTATCTTCACACTTCACACGACCGCGTAAATAAAGTTGAAAATATTATATTATTAAATCATAATTATAATACGTCCTCCGAGTGGAAAAATTGACAATCCTCAAGAAACTGCATGTTTTTGATAAAAAAAAAAAACAGTCAACCTTATTTTATGTATATCCTTTTAAATACTCCCACTAATAAAAACACATCATACCAACGAATTACAAGTTACAACACGCTGTGTGCTGTTCGTGTTTATTACGAATTATGGCCAGCGGCATAATATACGATTGACCGACACTGCAGATGAATTATTTACTGCCAAATGTCTACTGGTCAAACACATATGATTTCTGAGAAATAATAAATGATGTGCGTATACGAATGGGCACAAATAACGTGTGAAGTTACTTAACAGTTGCCAAGTTCAATATACGTACATATTACGTAGGTACCTACTATTTTTCTTTGAACTCCGAAAAAAACATGTCGAATATAATATGCAATACAACGTGCCACATATATGTGTATGTAACCATTTGACCCTCAAAAACTAAAAAAACAACATATTTTATTACTCATTTCCCACATATTATATTCCCAATCGTAATATTTTTAATTCATTAAATATTCAGTATAGGTACCCATTTTTGTAAACCACAGTTTAAATTAGTTTGCGATTCATTGACAAATCCTAGGAACATTTTAATATTATGTAAATAATAAATTACTTTACGTTTCTCAACATCGCCAGAATTGAATTTTGTACACGTAATAAATAATTATGTATTTTTGTATTGTATTACATTTTCCATGAATGTGAGTTATGTCTTGTTTGCCAATACATTATACATATTATTAATTAACCCTATAGTATTTAGGTAACTAACAGTGTTTTTTAACATTGGCGTCATCTATTAATTAGTATCGAATATCGATACTGCGTAGAATCTCGGTAAAAATATCCAAAAATTCCGGGGATAAAATTGTCCAAAATAAACTGTCCTTGGCAAAGTTGTTGAGAACAAAAATCAGGATAAATATACAGATGAAATACATTTTTAAACACATATTCCTAATTAAAAATGTTTTTACAACATTGCAGATTTATATTTAAAACAATTAACTTAAGATTTTTTTTAAAATAAGATCATTAATATTATCAAAATTTGTCATTACCAACTACTATTTATTATAACATTTAAAATAAAATTCGTGGTTTATATACATGTGCATAAATTAGGGCGGAAATTCGGCGTGGACAAATCAATTTCACAACATGTATCGATACTGCTGAAATTCCGCCACGGGACGTCCGCTGCAGAATATCCTAAGTAAGATATTCATTATTGAAAAAGGGCCGCTAACCTCACACCAACGGCCAACTTTTTCCAAAAGTTCCGAAAACTATCCAAAATTGTTTGCGACAGTTTGATAGACGTTGTTGGAAAGGTCCCGCCATTTGTTGGATCACCGTTTATTTTATACGTTAGTCATAGTTTTTTTAAAAGTGCCGCTAACTTCACACCGGCGACCAACTTTTTCCAACAACTCCAAAAACTATTCAAAAATATTCGCAATGGTTTGTTGGACGTTGTTGGAAAGGTCCCGTCATTTTTTGGATAGCCATTTATTTTATACGAATTTTTGAAAAAAAGGATCTTGAAATTATTACTGATTTTGAAATTGATCATATCAATGCCATCAATGATATTTTTCCATTTGCGTGTTCTTTTCATTTTTCTCAAAGTATTTATCGTCACAAACAAAAGGAAGGATTAACGGCCAAGTATATGGAAGATCAAAAATTCAACTTACTTTGTCGACATTTGCCAGCATTGGCTTTCCTTTCAGTTTCCAGCGTACGTATACACCACGAGAGTGAATAAATAAAATACATAAAATGTATTATTAATTTAGGTCAACGAGAGTTAGGAACAGCTTAAAGCTGCATTTTTGAATGACGTAAGGGAACGAAAATTAATAGATTACTTCCAAACAACATAATATATATATGTTACTGCGGTAGATCAGTGAGACGAATCCACGGACGAAATTCACAAGACCCCCGTCATATATCCACTAGAATTATGGTCGACTAGTTGAATATTAATTGCCAAGCACTACTATAATATCACTGAATCTTGGTATAGTCGTTTAAATAGGTAATATTGAAGAGTGGGCAGAAATAACGTGCTGTGTAACATTTTTTCGGATTACATGTTTTTGCGGAATAATGTGCTACGAAGCAATGTCAATAAATTTTAATCGATCGAAAAATTCCCAGAATGTTTTTATCGTACAGAATCATCGTGTACAAACTACAAATGTGTATAATACGTTTTTCGTTTTTAGTTGTTACTGAACAATATTTACGAATTGCTACACAGCACGTTATTCCCGCCCACACTTCAATTTTCAAATCGATGGAATGTATAAATTTAATATTTTATAATATAGTATTTTACTAGGTTGATATCGAAACATCCTGCAGATGCATATAAATTCAGAACGAGAACAAAAGCTTAATTATTGAACAATTTATGTAAGGCAAAATTGCAAAATTAAATTAGGTATCCCGAAAACAACACAAAGAAAGAATTAAAAATCTAATTTTAAGATTTAAAAATAGTGATCAAAATAACATTGAGTTTTTAAAAGCTATTGTATGCAATGTAATTAAAACTTTTAAATATTTACATTTATACAAACATTTTTTTTACCCTTAAATAATTTATATAAATATGTTTTTTTTAATAATAAATTATATTGTTCAAACAAAAACTTATTCGAACACATTTAACTATCGAACATATTACTTTCAAAAACATAATCCCTTGTAGAAGAAAATTAGCCAATAGGTCAACGAGTAGATAATTGAGTAACAATAAGTTGTTAAATCTTTATTTAGGTGATCATATTATCTTTTTTTTAAATGCATGCATTATATGTTAAATATGACAAAATAAAATTTCGCCTATTCAATCCTTAAACTCAGATTCTAATTAATTGTGTTTTACCTAGCTATTTTTATTTTTTTTTTTAAACAAATAAATATAAATTTATTTGCAAACACATATAATTCCGGGCCATAGTTATAAGAATATTTTAAATACCTAATATGATTTTTCATAAGCAGTTAATCTATACCTCTACCCATTTAAATAACGATTGTTTAATGAAGTATAGGTATGTGATGGCCGATAGAGTTTAGGCGTTACTGCGTTAGTTATAGGGTGGGAGGATACCGCGGATCCAGGGTTCAATTTCTACCGACAGCGGAATACATTTTTGGAGACCATCACGGTATTTTATTTTTACTTTTCTGGTTTTTTTAACATAACATTAAATAGTTTTGAGAATACCATTAGTTAATTGAACACTAATGTAATGTTGTATTGAATACAGTAAATATATGTATTTACATCATTTTATTTGTTAGGACATAAACACTATTATAGTTATCTTAAAATCAACTGATCTTATATATTAACCAGCACTAATCATCGTGAGCCTTACCATAGCAAAGTGTAGTAATCAGGCCCGGATTAAATCGGCGATCTACCGAGAAAATCTCGGTGGGCCGCGTAAAATTTGGGCCGTTATTGTTTTTGGACAAAAGAAGTCTAGTATTTTTAGATAGTGATATAGTAAAATATAGATCCAAATACACGGTTAAAACACTAAATGCGTCAGCTGTAAAATACTGATGTATAGTGTATTGTTTATTTTAATTCTCAAGAATAATTGTCAATCGATAATACACGCTAGAGCATTAGAGCCTAAATAAATAAAGCCTAATAAATGCAAATGACCAACCTCAAACAGATCCAAAATTAAAATATGAAATAAATGTTTACAATGTGATTTATGATCAAATAATTAGCAGTTTGGAAAAACGATTTAATACTCATGGCAAATTATATGAAGATATATCCTACTTAAATCCACAATATTTCATTAATACTAATTTACCCACTACAGCCTTTGAATTTTTAAGTAAAAAAATTCAGAAATTCAAACCTGAAATAACAGTTGGCAGTATTCAAACTGAACTTAAAGATTTTATTTTAAAATGGCCAAGACTGAAAAAAATTGCTTCTGGTTCAAACTTAATGAAGAACTGAGTGATGAAGAAAATGAAATTTTAATTGAAAGTGATGAAAATACTATATGTACAGAAAATGGTAAAGGAAATGCTTGTCAAAATTGTATTAGGTGTGTATATGCTGTATTCAGTAGTGTTGCCATAGGGTATACTACATATACGCCGTATACTCTCAAGCTTTTTCTAAAATATCATGGTTATACTACGTATACTCTCAAACAAACCATAGGTACAAAAAGAAAAAATACATAATTTTTTTTTAAAAATTTAAAGTATAGTATGTTTTTACTCATCCGTTGCGCGACGCTCAATAACGACAGTAACAATGAGCAGTTGAGCAATACGTCGACAAATAATCGTTGAGAAAACAATTTTTTATCAATTTATTTAAATAATTCATTTTTATAATTTTGTTTTGATAAATTAAAAATATAATAGTAATTTTTTTGATTTGATTTTATTAATTAAACCTCTCCACCACTTTTATCATATAAAAAAATGAAATAACTATATTTTGGAGTTCTTCGGCATAGTATACTCTCATAAAAAATAATGGGAACATCACTGGCTGTATTACACAAATACAACTTAACATTCTTCAGCTTATTCTCATCTGTATATAGATTATAAATATGTATTGACACTTTCTTGTACACAAGTTAGGTGCGAAACTACTTTTTCAAAACTTAAATATATTCTTAACCGCTTAAGAAATTGTCTTTCTCAACCAAAATTAGAGAAATTTATTTTAATGACTGTTGAAAAAGACTTACTTCAAAGTATTAATAATGAAGATGTTAATGACTTAATTTCTAATAAAAGCCAAGATTTAATGAAAATTGTAATGAAAAGTAAATTATAAAGTTTATATACATATGATGTACAATATATGTGTTCATTTTTACTATTATATTATTTAATACTAGTATACTTATTATTTTTTTGGACCATAGGTGAATTCGGGGGGGGGGGGTGGGCTGAAAACTCTCAATCCGGCGCTGACAATGGACATAATATGGGTAGTATTGGTATAGTGTACCAACCTACTTTATAGTTTATGACGTTTATGTAATAAAATAAATTCTCATACTAAGTCAAAATTCAATTTCTTAGTTCTTAGAATTCTCGGATCCTATAGGATCCTATAGATCCTATATAACCAATTGACATTCTCCAACGTTTTATACTCTTTTCAAATTAAAACTACAAGTTATATGATAATATTTGAAGAAACAGTATAACTTGTAAGACGTAAACATATTGTGATGTCTATGTTTTAATTAAACAGTAAGTTAGATTATTATTATTGTTATTTTTTATTTATATTATTAATTTTTAGTTTTTAGATAGTTTTTTAGTTCGCGAAAAATTTATTTGTATCCAATTTTTATTATTAGTAATTAATAGCCAGCATACATGAACAAATAATGTACATTGTACATATACCTACTACTTCTAAGTATTTTTTTAAACGATGTATATAGTTACTTGAAAAACACTTATATAAGTTATAGTCTTTCTCTAATCTCTACAGGTAATATATTATAGCTGTACGCCTGTATACGTCGTGCAGGATCGCAATGATAGTGTTTTGATTTTATTTAAACTATGTTTAAAGTTACTTTTTAACTGGCTCAAAACAATTGTATCTACTTCAAAAATATACTGTTTGGGCAATATTGATTGACAACATATATTTTATTAAAAACCTTATACATGTATTAGCTAGTTCATACGTTTTTCATTGTATCGTCGCTCGAAACGTTTTTGGTACCAAAATAATAACGATTTGTCAAATAATATTATATTTTGTGACATAACTTGTTATTTTGATAGTTAACTTAAATATTTTTGAAAAAAAAATGAATTGCTTTTTTTATGATCTGTACCATTATTTTTTTGGAAAGAACCGACAGGATTCTGAACCTGAAGAATATCGTACAGAGGATTCTTTGGTAAATACATCTGCAATAAATTCAACAGATTCGAATCATTCGATTGAGATACGTCGTAATTAGGATAAAACCGATGCTTTCTCTCTGTGTAAGTTTTATAAGTGTTTAAGGGAGTTTTTTTTTAAGGCACTGTAGAGTGCAAAATAGAACAGGTAATTTAATGGGTATGTATAATAGTTTATGCGCATAGACGCAAAAATATACAAAGTAGAAGTTTTTTTGTTCTCAGATTTAAAAAAAAACACAGATTTTGTTATTATTTAGTATAAAGTGATATTGTGGTAGATAGTGCTGTTTATTATACAGTATAGAGGAATAATAGAAATTATTTTGGAGAAGCTTTATATCAGAGAGGGGGATAAATAATCCACCCACCCACAGTTTTTTAGCTTTTTCGTGGGCGGATCTTGAGCAGGAATTCCAGAGTTGACGGCAGGAATTAACAGGAATGAAGTACTAAATATTAGAGTTGAAAAAATTTTAAAAAGTCTAGTGGGTGGGGGTGGAGAAATGGACGTGATTATAATTCAATATTGTATTAATATTGATGATTCACAAAATCTGTTTTATACAGACGAAAATGCTCAATCATAAATAAACTCGTTGACAACAAAAATTCAAGACATCGAAAACGAATTTACAAATGAACGTAAAGTCGGTAGGTACCTATGTGGCTATGTCCATTTATACTTTAAAGGATTAGGCATACCTAATGATAACCATGGCTTAAATATGATGATAATTTAAGCTAAAATATATAATATATATTTTTATATTCAAAATAACTAAACAACTAACGAGTCTTAAATAAATTGTTTGTGTTGAGACGTCGAAAGATACTACTCCGCCATAGGCCCAAATTGACTAAATTTTTTGGGGGGACTCAAGCCCCCCTCTCCATATGCCATAATATAAGTAATACAAATGTTGGAGGGAAACGATCTCCATAAAATCCAGGTTCATTATCATCGATAATGCAGTAAGTGTTAGGCTAACGCTAACATCAGTATAAGCAATGAGTGAGATTCATTTTCTTCTTCAACAGGTAAATTATTGTCACCAGTTTTAGATATTTTTTTTCTTGAAAATGTCAAAAAACTTACTTATGGTAATTTAATTCAAAGAAAAATACACAGAACATTGACTTGGGTCAAAAAAATCACGTGGATTAAATACAAAAATAAGAGAAAATAGGTCTATGGATAAAATAGACTGAGTCATAGACTATATTATACTTAACAAGTATAGGTAACAAACAAATAACAATTATCAATGATAAAAACGTGATCCGTTCGAAAATTGGAGCGTAAATCGATCACAGCAACCAAACTACAGAATAGATTAAATTTAATCTATTCTGTGACCAAACCATGATTGAAATATACAGTGAATCGGATTGTTATCATCAGAAACAAAATTGCTGTGTAAAGGGATATCCATAGATTTTAAATATCTATGGGGAATCACAATAAATATCAATTTTTCTTATCATCAAAAATACGACGACAAAAGTTAACAAATTCAAAATATTTTTTTTTTAAATATACATGCTTAGTACCACAGAATATAAAAATTAGTACTAATTACTGGATTTTGAACTGGGGGGAGTTGACCGAAATTTGGGGGGACTAAGTCCCCCCCAAGCCCCTCCCTATTGCGCCTATGCGGAGTTCTCCCATTGAAGACCAAATTCCGCAGTGTACAGAATTATATCAATTTCCGCAAAATACTGTAAAGGAACTAGAAGGTGATACTGAATACTGATACTGTGATATGTATAATTTTTTAACTTAAAATATAATATAATTTGGAATCCCATATCTACGTATTTAATAATAAGCTTCTAACTAACCGTCAATTTTCCATCCGCTTAGATCAAAAGTTCATATTCGACAGACAAATCAAAGGACTGACATTGAACTTAAACAACAATAATATTCGTTTGATTGCCGTCGAAAGTATTAATAAATTATAATTTAAATATAGAACCTATGAGATATTTTAAACAAATTGTACGTTACAATTATAATATGTAAATGTAATTGTAATAATACATTTAGACAATGTCAAGAACATAATCCTTGAACATATGAGTCTCTATCAAATGTACGAGACGCTACAGTACCAACTTGAAACGGTTTCGGGGAAGTTCGACTACTTGGAACAGATGTTGAGCTATAATACAGCGGAGCTCGCATCGGAGCGTAGCAGAACAGGTGATACTCCTTATTCCCTAAGACCAGTGGTTGACTTGGGATTAAAGTAATAGAAGTACTCTAGCTACTTTTTAAAAAGTAGCGTCCCTGACATTTTAATCAAACTATAAAGAAGTATGCGCTTGGGTATCATACAAATTAGTTGAGGTACTCAGTCCCCCCGCATCCCCCCAAGTCAACCACTGCCTAAGACCTGTAGCGCGTAATATCCTGCAGTGGCGCAGTGCTATAATATAATAAGTAATAATTATTGTATAAACATTAGTTTCGCATTTTACATTTTATACTAAACAATTTTTAAACTTCCAAGTTCCAATTATTGCGTTTGTTTTTAATACTAATGCAATATTATAGGTATTCTTATTTATTTTTTTATTTTTATAGAGTGCAGCTTAGCTGCACTTTGCGACCGTTTAGCTCACCGGACGGCGGACACCGATGGTCAGCCTATGATGTGACCACCGGCTGGAGACCTATCGATGCCAGGAATTATTCATAGTTGAACACTCTTTTCCTGTAAAACCGTTGAAAGATAAACATTAAATAAATAAATTAATAAATAATGGAAAACTTAGTTGTATAGAACGATGTTTTTTTGAAACTATTGCATGAAATAGTTTTCAACCAAAAAATACAATTTTCATGCATCCGAGTTTGCCTTAAATCCCATTAAACTCGTTAATGAGATTCGTACTATCGAAATCATATGATTTTTATGTAAGAGATTTGTAAAGTACTTTTAATGTTAGAGATCTCAATGGCTTATATATTTGGAATATCCTTAATTATATTTTTAATGTTGATTTAAAATATTATTCTCCAATACATAACTATCAAAAACGTTTGAAACAGTCTGAATATGCCCCTGAACCAGTAACCCATAAGGAATTTGGTACAAAAATGGTTATTAATGTCGGTATTTGTCTATGAATTATGCTTAATATTAATTTAATATTGTATAAAAATAAATATCACAAAAAATATTTAAAAGATCTTAATCTAAATCATATTACATTAATACATTAAACTAACATAAAAAATTGTTTTTTTACCTTTTCATCATTTTAATTTATATTGAGTATTCTATTTTATTATGTTAACATTGTGTTGTACTGAACTTCCTGTACCCACCACAAGCTATGCTTTTGGGACAACGTCATAAATTGTATCTACTTTTAATAGTATCTTCATGCAGGGCCGGATTGACCCTGCGAGTTACCGAGTAAAACTCGGTAGGCCGGTTATGGGTGTTTGGTCGTAATTTTTTTCCTATTTGGGAATGAAAAATTATTTCAAACATCAATAGAAATTATAATTGAATAGAATTATTAAACCACACCATATTTATAGCTGTAATCAAACGTTGGGTATCCAAAAACTCGGTGGGCCCATACCTTGCCAATCCGGCGCTGGTAGTAATTATTTTAACCTTAGCTTAATGTGAAATTAACACCAAGCTCCGCCCAGCTAAAAATCAACACACACCTGTGGATAACATTGACACCAAAGCGTGTAAAATCGACTACAGATTTCTTACTGTGTAGATTTCTAACTGTGTAGTTGCTATAGTGATGGTCATCAATATCGATAATTCGATACGATATCGAGATCGTGACATAATTTCATATATCGGGAATTATTTGTAGCCTACAATTAGATACAAATAACAAATTGTAGGTCCTAGCTAATAAACTTTAATAAAGATCAAAAAAAATATCTCTAATTCAATATTTATAATGATTTATACCTAATAGTAATATTTGAAATAGTTTTAAAATATTTTCGATATTTTCGATACGGTATTGATATCGTACAACTCATGACATAAATTACGATATCGCGATACAATATCTGGAAAATCGAAACGATATTGAAACCCAAAATTTTATCGTTGCCCATCACTATACTAGTTGCTCGAGTCAAATGGATCCCTTCTCGATAACTTGCAGTAGGTGTAACAATATTAACAAACATCACTTTGACGAAGCGATATCGAACTAAGATAATTTAGATATCGAGAAATAAGTCATATACTGTATTAGAAAAATAACACACTTAAGTAATAGTTTTCAATCGTTATACTAACGACGATGAAATCAATTGAAGTAAATGTTTACGATTTATATTATTGTGTTTTATTTCTGATAAAATACAAAGTTAAAATATAGTTTAAAATATAATATAACATAATCGTTGTAAAACTAAAAATAGTAAAATACTATCGTCTAGTATTCGTTCAGCGATCAAACAATTATTTATTTATTTATTCATATATTTCATTTTGTTGTTATAGTTTAACAGACTTACAAGTTATGATATTTTGAATAAATAATGTCCTCTGCGTAGTAAGACAATAAATTAATGTGACAACACCAAATGTAAATTAATATTAACTACCCGTCGGTAATAACACTATAAATAATTATAATAAATGTGAATAAAATTACATCTATATAGGAAATATAAAGATAATATTTATATCCCGAGCAGTTTTTAAAAAAATGTTTGTTATAAAATTATAGAATTAAATACATTTTGCATTCCAAAAAAAAAAAAAAATACTAAATAAACCGTTTTGTAATAAATTGTCATCATACAAAAATAATATAATGGTAGGTGAAATTACCACGAGGCAACACGCACGTAGCCCATAGGTACATATAATACAAACGAACATAATATTATATTTTACCATAATATTATACCTATACGGAATCATCGTCTACTGTTGTTTAATTAATCACAGCCCATGAGATTTAAAGTAACTTGATTATAAACGTTAGATAAGAAATGTATATTTTAAAATAATATTATGTCCTGCAGGTTCTGAATTATGATCATCCCACGGACTGTTCTTAAACATCGTTAACTTCTCTATCAATTATCTTGATTTTCGAAATCATAAATAATAATTAATTATTTGCTCTCATATGCTTTAGAAATTATTGTTGTTTATCAAAACCGAAAACCCAAATAACAATAATTCAAATAACGCAGTCCGTTCAGTATTCGAAACCGATTCGCGGTAAGTATATAATAAGTATACGTTTGTCGTACACGATAATAATATACATATCATCATCGTGTGTAATATTACAATATTATAAAATATATATATAAGTTTCAAAAACATCACATTTGGTCGGAGTTAAATATTCTACGTATATCAGCACGATCATATAGTACTATTTATCGCAGTAATAAAATCCACGGGAAGAAAGTCGTGCCCCTTCCGAAATCCGCATGTAGTAAACGACCGTATAAATTCACGTATCCCGGGACGTCGTGACATTTGTACGGCTGGAAACCGTGTAAACACTTTATAAAAACACGAAAATCGTCGATGAACAAAACACGTCGAAACGTGTGTGCGTGATGTGTAAGAAAAAAAAAATTTCAGGTAGGTTGGGAAACGTCGAAAACCGCACGGGACACGACGCGACGTCCAGATAGTTCGTTGCCCACGAGCGCAGAGTGATACATAATATTATTATGATATTATAACAACACTATATTGTATGTTATTATATAGGCACAATGCACATGATATTAATATTGTGCATTAATATTATTGTCACTGGCGCGATGACGAGCGAAGCGATGAGTGGCGCGCACACGTGCAAAACAGGTGTGTTTGCATATCGCGTTATCATCGAGTAGATCTTTGATCGACTACCCGCGGATCTACCGGTTTCGCGCATATTATGCATAATATAAGTACACGCCAACGCGCCCGTTTAAACGCGGCACGCGCAGTACGCACTCGGCACACTATCGCGGAATATAATCTAAATTGTAAAAAATAAAAATTAAAAATACTCAAGTACACGTTATCATAATACTCGAGAAGGTATGTTATATTCGCCGACCGCGCGATAACACGATTCGCACACACTGTGCGAGATCGATATCGCTCGCGTTTTCGTGTCGTCCACGGCGTTCGTTTCGTTTCGTTTTGTCGTCGTCACGTCGTTTTTATCGTCGCGACGACGCACGGGGGCGCGCGCGCTACTTCTTTTTCCGATTTTCGTTTTGCGCGGAAAACAAACCCATTTGTCGTTTTTCTGGCGCCCGGCCCGGCGGAGAACAGATGGCGTCGGTCGGCCGCCGGAGCCACGAAGCGTCTCCGCTTCCATGTGTACCGCGGCTGCAGAGCACCGGGCGGGAAACCGGTTTGAGCGGGGCCGGCTCCGGTCGGCCACTGGTGGCGCGGAAAAGTCGGGCCGGGCGGCCGCGGCGCGCCGATCTTACTACTACTACTACTACTACTACTTACGAAACGCGCACCGGCCGGCGACGTGCTCGGCGCGCGCGATCAGCTGTTCTTGTCGTCGTCGACGCGCGCGCGCTCTTCAACCGCGATGGGACACACGTGAAATCCGCCCGCTACTCGTCCGTCGGTTCGCCGCGACAACACGAACACTGCCGATACTGTTGTCGACGATAACGTTATATCGCTGTTATCGCGCGCGAACGGCCGCGACTCCGGTGCATCAGCAACTGTGGCCGCGGCGAGACACGCCGTACTGCAGCAGCAGCAGCAAGTAAGATCGATTACGTTTAGTATAACTAGGGAGATATTAATATTACGGCCGCGCGGATCCGAGAGCCGATCGATATATACCTACGCCGATGCGACGTTTCGCGTATCGGGTCCGATCGGTTTCTCGACCGAATTATCGTATTCTTGTGCGCGCGAGATCGCTTAGGGCCGTCATCCGCCGTCGCGTAGGGCCAACCATCCGCCGTCGCGTTGTTCCCGATCCCTCGAGCCCGACGCACGTTATGCCACCGGTCGGTGCGCTGGTGAACATGGCGGCGAGCACATCGTGATATCGTCACTCGCGTGAACCGTCCACTCGTAAGCGTGAGTACAAGACATTATGGCCAACCGGAGGGGCCGCGATAAGACCGCGTGTACTATAGACTCGGCAACGACCCCCGTAAACTCATCGAGGAACACTAAGGAATGTAACGACGATCATACGACATTTTCCGGACGGAAACACGAACAATCGACGTTTCTTTCGTACAATTGAATACGACTACAACATACCCATGACCTGCGCGTAGTAGGTACGATAATATTATTATCTCACAACAATAACTGCAGTTTTTAAAAATATTTCATTGTTCCGTATGAATTTTCTGTTATCGGTTTCAAGTACAAAATTCTTAAAAGTCTTTAAAAATCCATCCGGTTTTGATGTATTGTGTTGCGTGCTCGAATCTCTACACAAGATTGTTAGACTTCTATTTTAAAACCGAATGACTCACCAAGCATGCTTACTCATTTTATCATCGACTATGCGGTTATTCAAAATCTGATTTAATCATTTTCTAAATATGACCAAGTTCTTGAAATTGTTTTCTTCTTAAACAGTGTCCTCTGTAGAGATGCAAACTTCTGTTTTTCAAATGAGAATACCTCTTTTCTACCGTATTTAGTGGATCATTTTTATGAAAATGTTGACGTTTTAGAATCAAAATTTTAACAAGTAGTTTATGAGTTTTTTACTTTGTGGACTTTGCGTTTAGGTCTACGCGTTTAGAATATATGAGGGCTATGTTTACATAAATATTTTGGTGATTAAAATTAATCTATCAACATAAATAATTTGTAGAAATTCTAGTCTATGTATAATAAATACTAGATCCAGTATGATATCTACTTTATATTTTTGTAAAACCATTTTTAAGGACTATTGTTTTTAGTATAGCCATTTTAACAACTGAGAAAGGAGAAACTACTAGTTCAAATTTTTAATCTAGGTATATCAACATTTTCAAAAAAAATATCCACTAAATATTAGTTAGCAATAAAAAATGGGGGATCTCATTTTAAAAACAGAACTTAATGTCACCACAAGACACATAAGTAAAACAAAATAAATTCAAGAACTTAAAAATATGGTTTGTGAGTAAATTTAAAAATTCGAAAATTCATGATTTGAATAAATTGGAGGTGAGCGTACTTGGTGATTCGCTCTGTATAATTTCATACTTATCCACACCCTCCCCCCTCCACCAAATGTCAAGTCAGTTTATTTATGAACAGTTAACACATGGTCTTACACAATACTAACATAAAACTATATCCTTAATTAAATATAGAAAATCCAACTTTTAAAATTTTAAGAAATATCGTCATTTAATTGCAGCTTAATTTTTATTTCGCAGAAAAAACGACATAACAATACTATTACGTCGGAAACGTTAGGCGAAAAATTCAAAATTTTAATTCACGTAGACAATGCATTAGGTATTTTTATAATTTTTTAATTAAAAATAAATTGTTACAGCTATTTAAAACCAACTTTCTATACGATACATAATTAACGCGAGAAAAAGAATGCAAAGACACATTTATTAGGTTATTATTTTATATTTTAATATTCGTACCACTGTGTAAATTTACTGTCTTAACGGGAACTGAGAACTTAGTATACTACAGACTTTCTAATATTCATTAATTAAAGTAGGTAGTAATGAATAATGATAAATGTTTAGGAAAAACGGTCGTACGTATTATCTCGGTATAAAGTATAAGCGAAAGACAAAATATGTTCGTACTATATAGGTAGATCCCATTCGTAACGTATCAGAACCATAGATATAGGTACCAGTAGAAGAGATTCGTAATTTATTCGTAATATATACTCGTCGTTCGTCGGAATTTCTAATCAAAAAATAATTTAGGTTCGATCCGTACACTCATATACCTCGAAATATAATATTTTATTATAACGGTCGTCCGGTGAAACATCGTTGCACGTCGTCATAATAATAATACCTAAATCGCACGATAAGAGCTGCAGGAGTCTCACGAACGCCGCGAAGGGGTCGATGGGAACCATTGTACAATTTTTTTTTTTTATTATTATAACACGATGACGGTCGATATAAAACGTATAGCAGCTCGATATTGGACGCTGATAACATTTCGATAATAATAATTTGTAGGCGGCTTTTGTCGGAGACTCGCTGACCGGCGGCGCGGCGGTGTCATTAATATTATCATGCCGTCTCGACAGCCGCGGCCGACCGTCTGGCGGCGGGCTCGTCGTCCGACAACAATATAATATTATATAAACGAAAAACAAAAACGAAAAAAAAAAAGCTCGCATACCTTTGGGACGACGACGAACACGTGACGCGGTGGGGGTCGCCATCAAACTATTTGATATCGATATAATATAATAACAATAAAACGTCGTAATAGCCCTGCCGGAGAGTATACGTATATACTTATTATAGGAGAGTGCAACGGCAACGGCAACGGCAGCGGCAGCGGCAGCAGCAGCAGCAGCGACAGTGTGGCGAATCGTATTTTACGTTTGGTTCTGCGCGATGCATACAAACAGTGGTTATATTTGAAATCGGATCGAGAACTGGTTTATATTATGTCGAAGCGAAAAAAAAAAAAAACGCGGAATAATTTTAAGACCGTATTTTTTCCCCTCGTCGTGTGTCGTGTGTGTGTTAACCCCTCCGCCGCCGCCGCGCTGCAGGTCCCACGATTCCTATATATTATATATTATATTCTCGGTGGAGCATAATATATAAGTTTATATTATTATTATTATTATTATTACACACACACGCGCACACCGCCGACGAGACCGTCTTGACGTGGCCGTCATTAGGATCTACGACGCCGAACAATGGATATAATATACGCGCTTAGCAGAGTACATATATACAGTTGTATATACGGTTGTGGTAGTTGTTGTAATGTAGTATATTATATAGGTTGTTGTAGTAGAAGTATTATTATTATTATTATTATTATTATTTATTATCGGTTTTTTAGACACCGCGCGATACGCACGCGACGAGACCCGACCGACCGCGTCCGCTTCGATCCATTGTTCTTGTAAATTGGTCGTCCGACATCGGGAGCAACCGCGGTATCCATAAATTTCAACCGCGACGACATCAGAATAACTCGTCTGTCGTCGCCGCCGCCGACACAGATGCTGCTGCTGCACCGGCATCGTCGTCGTCAGCAGCTATTCGATATCGCGATAGCCGTTTGCCGTTGTATGGTGCACAGTAAACGTGATATTATTATCACAGATTAAATGCTTTTTTTAATATTTTTCATTATGTTTTAATCTGTGGTATTATGCGGGCTTTCCGCCGAAATCGAAAAAGATACGTTTCCGCCAAAATGTAATATCTGCGCTTGCGTGTATACTAGTAAACGAGGAAATTATGTTCTAACCGTTGTATAATTATTGCATATACCGCTACCGCACATATCCATTATATTTAAATATTTCAAAATTTCACAAAGAATTTAATACAAGTGATAATAATTATAATAATACGCCGAAGTTAAATAAAACACGATATTAAATTATAGTTTTCAAAAAAATCACATATCCGTTGTAATAATATTTAAATATTTCAACATTTTGAGTATCGCCGTATAGATTGTTGCAGTACGGTATTAGCGAGATTATTTACAAAGGTCATTGCTATTACATATTATATTATTATTATGTCACATTACCTTATGTTATACTTTATCTTATACATACCACAATACATACATTGCTTGAAAATTGAAATTCATTAGTTCCTAAACTTTTTTAGCTGAAACGTATTTTGAAGGAAACGGGAATTGTACCTTTTTCGTTTTTGGCGGGAAAAGGCTGCGGTGGAAACGACCAACATATTATTTTGTCAGAAACGTGTAACACCGGATACTTATTATTAAACCAAAAAGTTTTCAATATTTATACATTTTACTCGCTAGTCCGCGCGGTGACTGCGATCCCGCGGAGGGGAAACATTTTTGTTTAAAAAAAATTGTGTTCATCTGCTCGGAGCAACATTTAACCTCGTGAATATAATGTTCTGATAGAAAACGCCTATTATTATTATTATTTACTCGCTTGTATATATTATAATAAACGAACTGTCGTGGACGCCACTCGTCCACTCGTCATCCACCTACTACTATAGGGCATAGGCTATTATATATAGATAGGTATTAATTGTTAATAATAAAAAATCAAAAAAGACTTGCCACTTGATTTGTAGATTATAATTAATATATATTTACAAACGTCATAGGTGTGGGTACATGTCAAAAATATTAAGTAGGTACTGAACATTTTCCGACAAATCGATTTCTATAATATGTTCCTCAAATATTTTTATCGTACATAGATATGTATACTATAGGTACCTACACACAACATTTAAACGTTTTAGTGTACATCGTATAATTTCTGTCCATAATTTATTTATTGATAATATTAAAAAGTGACTGATAAAGACACATGTAGTTATGTCTTGTGCAAGACTGTATAATTATGTACGACGTAAAAAATAAGCACCTACACTGGTATACTGGTATACTTACATTTTTTTTTTTTAACGTAGGTACAGGTATAGTTTTAATGTATTGGTGGAATTAGTCTAGTTTTAGGTTGTAAAATAATCGATAACTTGTTATCATCATAAAATACGATATTTATTAATAGTTATATGTTATTGAAAAAAAATTAACTCTTCTAAAGATTCCAAACATTTATTCTAGTAATCATTGAGTTCAGTAGAAAGTATAATAATGTAATCTTAATCAAACGGTATTGAATGTTACATTATATTATGTTGTGCAGCAATTTATTTAATAAAAAATTTGTTGGATAATTAATTGACTATAAATGTATTTAAACTGTATGATATTTGATATATCTATATAATTATATGCAGTTAACTTAACAACAAAACGGATTACTTAATTTTAAAAAATGTATAATATAATATGAAAGTTCGATTACGATAATGCACGTTATGTCGTATACTATAATCATTTAATGAACAATTCATAATGTATGACCTACACCTACTTATTGATTCTACATATTTTCTACATAGATACAAAATTGCTTGATAATGTTATAAAGATAGAAGTACAACAAGCATAGTACGTTTACTGTATATAGTTGTACACTTGTAAGTCAGTATAATATATATAATTGCTTGATAATGATGTAAACATAACTGCGATAGGTATGTTCAATAAGATTAAATCGAACTGAATTGGTATGAATTGTTAACACTTTATATTTTTTTAGTTTTGCCAATATAACGTCATGTAAAATAATATATATATTTAAATTTATTATTACACATTTACACGTCGATTTTTCATTGATAATATAAATACATGATGCATTTTAAGTATGATTTCTACCTCGTCTCATTGAAACTGCATTTTAATCAAAATATTATAATATAATTATTATAAAGGTACCTGCTACTATATACTTTAATTTGTACAACTAGGTGTTCTTCTAATTATAGTTGAAAACAACAATACAAAAAAGGATTAAGGTATCTTAAAATCCAGTGATTAAAACTAAACTGGTTTTTGGGATCCGTCAAAATCTTATCACTTACCATACCTACTCGGTGTATGGATAAATAAATTAATACATCAAATAGAATTATTTTCACTTACTTATTTTAAACGAACGTATCATCGTTCTCAAATAAAAATATAATAACCAGTTTTCATTTACTTTTCTAAGAAAAAATTCAACAAATTATTTATAGGTTGAATTCATCTTTTATAATAAAATATTTAAATAAATAAAATTAAGCAGCTATATATAAGAAATAAGAACACAATAAATGCTGTAACGCACCTGAGCAGTTTAAGATAATCATATTATATAACTTCTTTGAATTTACATTGCCCATGTTATATTATATATTAGGTCTACCCCGAATGCATTATATTTTGTTGTTTAAATCTACCATAGCTAAAAAACCCCAATAAATTACACAAAAGTTAAAGTGTTATCTTTCACAAACGACACGTTTTTAAAAACGCTAATAAATAAGTTTTTCATTCGGTCTTTTAAAACAATTGCCTATGATTCCGACAAAAATACGATTTCACGATCTCTTTTTTACTCAATAGAATGTTCAGCATAACACATATACCTATTAGCATGCAAGAAGGATTTTTTATGACAACTATTTAAATTAACGAAATTTAAATCAATCCCCCCAAAGTCCTGACTCCTGAATAGATACGATACAGTTTAAATTTGCATATAGGGATTTTTTTTAAGTTTGCCATTAGTTTATTTTTATAATACAAATAGCTTAATTTTCTAACCAGATCATCTCAGCGTGAAACCTATCTATAGTTATGAATGAACGATTCCATTCCACCACCTAAACTCTAAATATTTATACTACGCCGAACTTAAAGTTCAAGCCTTGGGGTGTGGAATAATGAACTAAAAAAAATGTTTCTAAATGAAAACACAAGCTTTTTAGTAGTTTGATACTATCGTACTTTCAAACTAGATATATTCATAAAATAAGCATATATATGCGTATTTTTTAATTATAGTCACATAAATCAGCGAGAAACATTCATATATTGTTTATAATATATTCATACTTTAATGATTGTATTAAAAACCGTTTACAAATATTTCATTGCTGTACCTACAGCATATACCTAATATTAAATAAAAATATTATTTGAATTACGAAAAAAACCAGTTCTACCATTTTATCTATACATCTATATATTTATACTCATAAACTCTTTTATTTCAATTCCTAGCTTACTCAAATTCAATGATAATATTATATTATATTCCCATACCATATTTTATTTTGTGTTATTGTATAAAGTGAATAATATTCAAAATACACATCATAATAATATGATACCTAATAACATTCCGGTTTTATACTTTTTTTTTTTCTCGTCAGAGCGTTAAAGGTATTAATGATATAAATATAGAGAATTAAGCCATGGATTAGCACACGGTATTAATTATAATTACCTTGTTCTCCTAACTAATTTATGTACTTTAACGATGACATTAAATTATTTATGCTATTAAGTACAGTTTTTTCATATACAAATTATAAGATGTTCTATAATATTATAATAATATGATGTTGTATCGATCGCTTTTTCACCACTGCCTATCATATCATATAATAAAACTATGCAAGAACAATTAATATAATTTAAATATTTATTGATGGATTTTGCTTAACTCGGTGTACTCTGCAGGGGTCGAAGTGGCTCAAAATAAGCGGAAGGATGCCTTATAATTCAGTTTTCCTCATATCTTTATAACGCATTCATAACACAAGTTAATAAAGGCGCAAATAGGTTTGCGGAGGACTTAGCTCCCTCAAAAGTCAAAACTATGAATACAGATAGCCCCTAATATTTTTTTGAAATATATTCATGTTCAAGCCAAAAATAATCTCTCGTTGCAAAAAATGCTTGTCTTTATTTCCTCAAAACTAATTTTATACGCATCTATGTATATATTATACAAAAACTATTTTTCGTGTACATTCTCCGTGAAAGTATTTAAGAAATTACATCGAACCTTTTGACACAAATATTTATTTTAATGTTTTTTTTTTATATAGTTTCTACACTAACTCAACACATTTTGTTTATTTATTCTAACACAATCTATATTATTAAATAAAAAATAATCATTATGCGTGGTGTCTAGAAATGTTTCGCAGTTCCGACCAAAAGTAATAATTTTCCGGAAAACCCCTTATAAAATCTGCAGTACCTCGATAAAAAAAAATTTTAAAGTGTTGATTTAAATTCTCTGGTCTGCAGACTATTGCTTGAGTAGCCGGGCACGTAAGCACGCTCTTGAATTTATACGTCTATATTAAGTTTTAATCAAACGTACGTACCTAATATAATATTAATTCAGTATGATCCGCAATAGGAGGTTATAACTCAATCTAGTTGGATTCTTCTCAAACATATCGACGTTTTCGAAAACAGTAATACATAATAATATAATATACAACTGTTAGAAAAAATATCTCATAGCGATCGATCTGAAAGCATAATATTATATCGATGTATAGGTGATTTACGAGTTCAAAAAACGTGTCTACGGTGTCTACAGCACTACAGCAGTCCCTGGAATGTACAGTAAAGACTTTCATCAGGCGATGATTTTCTCTTCGTCAGTGCGATGACCGACGGAGCGTGTTTGTTTCTCGTTAAAATAATATGGCTAATGCGCAATATAGGTATAGATTTCGCGTAGGTATAATATTATATATAGTGTATAACTGCAGCGCGCACTGCTGTTGTTGTGGATTTTTTTTTTTAAATGTTCAAATTAAAGCTTTGACTTCTCATCAACATATTATTATTATTAGTTATTACCTACGAGCTATATGGCGATTTAAAACGATATAGGTACCTATCATTATATATTTTCTACGCGTCAGTTTGACGATCATTCAATTATTTTATAATACGATATAAATAACAAAATATCATGAATTATGATTTTTCACGGCATTTACCTACCTACCTATATATGTTTTTGGATATTAATTTAACTATTGAAAATGCGTAATACTTTGGTACACGCATACCGCGGTATCTATTGTGACTTTTCTTATTCGCGAACCGATCTGCAGATCTCACCCTGCGCGTATTATGTATATACCATAGACGCAAATAGGGTGATGGACTTGGGGGAGGCTTAACCCCTCTAATTGAATCTATGCCCCCCCCCCAAAAAAAATGTACTCACATATTAAATGTTGTTTTTGACTGCTCCTTATATAGCTGTACACAATAACAATTTTAAATACATTGTCATAAAATATATATTATGTTATACAGCGGCTTAGCGACGTACAGACGTTTATTATTTTTTTTATCTACAGCACGCTGATCTTTATTTTCTCTCCGGTCGTCGACGACGATGTTCTCTACTATAATTTAATATTATAAAGCATTTAAAATTTTTAAATACAGTGTTTGTAAATTTGTAATTCAATGTAAATAATTGTGGTGACTTCAACAAAAGAATCAATTTAATATTGGAGACTGTAGTATTACTTATTAATTATAATTTATAACTAAGTATATTACGTCTATTTAATAGTAATGGGTTAAGTAGATATGACGGTTTAGATGATTTAGACATTTCAGTAATAACTATTGATCTAGCAATATAAATAATTTGTGAAAATGGTCCAAGTAAATGAAATACAATACTATATTTTTGTAAAACCATTTTTAAAGATTATTATCTTTAGTGTAAACGTTTTATTAACTCAGAAACTACTTAACTACTCATTAAAATATTGATTTGGATACATCAAAATGTTCAAGAAAACCACCCACTAAATAATTTTCAATAAAAATGGGGGTTCTCAATTAAAAATTCTAAAAATCATAATTTGAATAAACGTATACTATTAAAGGTAAAAACGGGGATGAGCATATGCTCAAAAAATCACTTTGCATAAACGGCTACCTACTTTATATTTTAAATGTTTTGATATTCGGCCCGTCATTTCTTCTGTTATTTTTATTATAATGCGTAGGCATCTACATATACGACGACGACGACGCAAGCACTCTTGTAACATTAGTACCATAATAGTTGTGTATCTGTTTGAATGTTAAACGTTTGCTATGGTGAACAGGGTACCGGTTTTTCTCTTCTCCAGCGGCCGTAATCGCCGGTAATGTACTGTATTATAAATTATAATATGAAAAAAAAATATTGACATCGCTTAACCTACGATCCCTTTTATGCGTCTACCACAACAATGATAACAATATGACACTGCATACGTGTATAACGCGTATACAATACAAAATATTATAATCTCAAATCGGTGCCGAACTCCGAGTACCTATATATTATATTCCGCGTGACCCGTAATATTATGATATTATCACTATCAATTATTTTACCTCCATAATTATTGTTGTACGTACGAGACACTACAAGACGTATAATAATAATAATAATAATAATAATAATAATTGTCCTCATCTACTAATCCGTACACGCGTATAATTAGCGTCAACAACACGTTTCAGACTATGTTGTCGAGAGCTTTTGATTACATCTATACCGTATCGACCGCGGTGTCGACAATATGTCTCATTAACTGTACGTTTTTTTTTAAATTTTTTTATTTATTAGTAATAATTATAACAAAATGTTACCAGCACTTCGAGTGCTATTACAACTGTTTTCATTTAATTATATATTGATAATGTTATAACTTATAATGACAGGGAGTATGGTAACACAGAATATAACAATGATAGCCAGCTGTAATAGGTTAACAATAATATTATAATCACAGAATACAACGATATAATATGAATGATAATAAAATTGATGATATTGCTATGCGTTTTAATTATATACGTATTCTCTCCGTGTAATTTTTTTTTATCTTCAAAATATTAATGTTTTTTTTTAATAACGGTAGAAATGTGTGTTTGTGTGACACTTTCGGAAATTCGTGTGTGTTATGTTTAACGAAATGTGTTTTTTTTTTTTTACTGTTCGACTATAAAGATCCCAATGGTCAGCCAATGCAAATGATATAAGATCTAATCTTACGAGCAACTTCTGAATTTGGTAATTTAACTAGAATATTTAATATTTATAGCAGGTATATTCTTTTTCGTTCGTAAAACGAATATTATCGAATAAGACGCGTTTAACGTTCAAGTACTTTTAACTTTTAAGGTAAACAATGAACGAGTTGGTGTCATTGTGAGTTGAAAATATTATATATTAAACGTAATGTGGGGGGCTCGCCCACTAGAGATTAATATTATTCTGTTCAACAATAGATTTTCACACCGAATAATTTATAATATTATATTTTCAAGAAATTGTACCTACTCACGAAATATAAGCATGGTAATACATCGCTACAGAAAAACGTGTTCTACATTTGATTTATGTTTTACACTATGTGAAATTAATAATAGTTTTAAAAGCATTACAATAATCTCTATACGTGACGTTTTTATCTTGTTGCTTGAAATTTTTAGAATCATTAATGCTCGACGAAAAGTGATCGAATCAGTTTTTATTTCGCGAAACTCAACGCTGGTCATATTTTTTTTATTATTTTTGTTAAAATGCGAAGCGATCGAAAACGAGAACTCTATAGGTATACCTACACTAACAATCCGTTTGGTAGACTGCAATAATATTATATTGGTCGTTACAAATATTGTTATTCAAGGCCGCGTTCAATTGTATACAAGGAAATACAAAACAAAGGGGAAGCGCCGCGATCTTATGAATCATTTAATGAAAACGTACACGTATATATGAGCACAATATATAATATACACTTATCACATTATCGTTTACAGACCGACCGATGGCCATAACTTATACCTTTGGAGGCGTCGAAATATGTACCTCCGTCGAAAAATGATTATTATTAATCGTGGCGATATAATATAATATTATGCGTACTATATAGATAGGTGTATACCATGAAATAATCTTCCATCCCGCACACACACACACACACACACACAATATATAATACCATATAGCTGCGTCGGGCAGATGGATCGAAACGCACACCGATCGGACGACGGTTGGACGGACCGCGCATATTGTGCGGGAGGTGAAATCTCGTGTGCCTATATTATATGCATATATGTATATACAATATATTGTATTATATATATATATATATATATTTATTGTATTTAATAATAATAATAATGTAATGTCCGTCGTTCGTGACGGTACCGGTTTTCGGTTTTCCATCGAGATCATAGCCTGTTATTAAAAACGATATACGCTAAATAACATATTAAAAAAAAAAAACAGCGTGCGTTTTTGTACGTACGACGAAGACGACGACGACTACGATGGGTGTAACCTATTAACCCCTTACCCCGACGTACTCGCTAGCTCACTCACACTCACACACACACACACACGCGCGCGCGCGCGCACAGTCTCGGTACTCTCGGAGACTCACGCACGCACAAAATATACACACAGCTTTCGACCAACAACAATATTATTAAATTACTTGTATAATATGTATACGCTATATATTATATTATAATATAATATTATTATTTACCGTTCGCCCACTCATTTCAGTCTCGTCTTATCGCCGCGACGTTTCACTTTTCGTCGTGTTGTATTATATTCCGTCGTATTTGGGTTTTTTTTTTTTTTTATTCAACGCTGTGACGTATGTATAGTCTTATAATATAATAATAATAATGTAACGACTGTATGAGGCTGACGCGATATATAATATGCGCAATAATATTTTAATACCGAACGATGCGACGGACGTTTTGCAGATGTCCCCGTGCGCCGTCGGATACGATTCCGTACTGTTAGCCGACCAGAAGTACGAAGACCGCGGAAGACCCGCAGCCGCACCGTCGTCGTCGTCGCCGGCGAATCATCCGACGCGACCGACACGCGGCAGCCGACTACGACCGCGGCCCGCCGAGCGCCGGCAAAAGTTGCGGTCCGAAGCGGCCGACGCCGCCGACGTGTCCGCGCTGTGCCGACACTTTTTGGCCGCCTACAACATACGACCGGACTTTTTCTGCAAGTTCCAGGGCCGCACGAGTTTGCTGCAATGCCGACAATCAGGTACGGTCGTCATAATAATAATAATATAATATATTTCATTACGGTTTATTATTATAATAGTATTAGTATGATATATTATAATATTACATTGTACGTTCAGTGGAGTACACGAGGGGAGGGGCGGCGTGGGGATCAACCTCCCCCCCCCATTGGCTTTTTTTTGTTCTTGCTTACATATTTTTATGTAGGATGCACTTAAATGCAATATTTTGTCATATTATGATCTATCGAGCTATAGAATTTTGACAATACTGATACTATTATAATTTAACTTTCGTTTATTTATGGATAAGTAATGTTTAATCGGTTTAAAATCGAAATGGTCGATGACCACGCATTATACTTTATTATAGCTATTGTCTTATTATATATAGAGACAATATTATATAATATATATGTATGTGGACTCGACTAATATTATTATTGCATCTATTATGGAGTACAAATAATGCGTCAAATCGAAAACGATTTAATTAAAACATGTAGGTACTGCAACGTACGTTTCCCCAGCCCCCCCCCCCACATTGAGTTTTTGCAATTTTTTTTTGGCCAATATTTTGTACGGAAATTGACAATTGTACTAATTTGTACGATAAGAACCAAAATTTGTACGAATTTATTTTTGAAAATATAGAAGAATTAGAGTGGGGGAGCTGTAGAAACATTTCTCCAGCCCCCCCCCCATTTCCAAAACTACATATTTCTATGAAATTTCTTTCCAGTCATTTAGTACGGAATTTGTACGAATTTGTACGACCATTTGCAAAATTTTTCGGTAGTCCCTTATTGCCAAAAAACGCATTTTTCTAAAATGCCATTTCCCCAGCCCCCCCCCCCCCATACTAAAAATACGTTTTCGCACAAAATTTCTTTACAGCTATTTAGTACGGAATTTGTACGAATTTGTACGACCATTCGCGACATTTTTCGTACTAAATAGCTGTAAAGAAATTTTGAGCGAAAACGTATTTTTATTCTGGTGGGGGGGCTGGGGAAACGGCATTTTAGAAAAATGCGTTTTTCGGCAAAAAGGGATTACCGAAAAATGTCGCGAATGGTCGTACCAATTCGCACAAATTCCGTACTAAATATCTGTAAAGAAATTTTGTGCGAAAACGTATTTTTAGTATGGTGGGGGGGCTGGGGAAACGGCATTTTAGAAAAATGCGTTTTTTGGCAATAAGGGACTACCGAAAAATTTCGCAAATGGTCGTACAAATTCGTACAAATTCCGTACTAAATGACTGGAAAGAAATTTCATAGAAATATGTAGTTTTGGAAATGGGGGGGGGGCTGGAGAAACGTTTCTACAGCCCCCCACTCTAATTCTTCTATACTTTCAAAAATAAATTCGTACAAATTTTGGTTCTTATCGTACAAATTAGTACAATTTCCGTACAAAATATTGGCCAAAAAAAAATTGCAAAAACTCAATGTGGGGGGGGGGGCTGGGGAAACGTACGTGGTACTGCATGATTGATTTGAATTTTGAATCGATTCAAATAATTATATTCATTGTTCCTATTATTGTTAAATATTTTACTACCCAAGTAAAAAGTTTTGAAAGTTTTTGAAGCTTAATAAAATAAGATAAGATCGAGATAGTTCGTTAGTAACACTAAGAATTACTTAGTTACTTAGTAACTACACGCTGTTGAATAAATCTAAATTTAATAAAATAATATGTAATACGGATGTTAAACTTTTCCTAAAATGCAATCACATACAATAATGATGATTGCGACATTTTGGAATATAATAATATTTATTATGCAAGTCGAATTAGTAGTGCTAATATGAAGGCCACTGAGCAAGGGGTGATATACACCCCCATAACTCAGTGACGTAATGAGAAGGAATTCGTCCAAGGGAAGGGTGGGGGAAATAGACATTTTTTTACACTCAAAATACTACATTTTCACTATATTTTAGAGTACAGTGGTAGCTGGGAATACTATTTTATCGAATATCAAAGGATTGGGGGGGGGGGGTGTCTATCTAATTCATCCCCCTTAATTAAGCCTCTACTATAACCCTAACTAGGTATACCAATGGTTACATTAAATTATTAGAAATGATATGTGTCTGCAGACATGTGTATTTGTATTTGATATTATATAATTATAATATTGTGTTAGGTACCTACCTAGTAGGTACTACTAGAAACCTGTACATAGGTAAAAATCATCATATTATTTTTGATGGCAGACAAGATAGTGTCTTATGAATATTTATTAATTTAAAATAATATTTTAATGAATCTACATTAACTCACTGTTTTAAATCTTCGTGGGAAACGTAACTTGTCAGATTATTTTCTTTGGTTACAGGTTACAACCATACGATTATACAATATCAATCATTAGTCAGCTGTTATATTTTAATCCTATTATTAAAATAATTAATTAATACTTATTTAAAGTTAAAACATATTTCTAATTAACAAATACTTATTTGCATTAATTTAGGCTGGTTTTTTGGTAAAAGATTATAACTTTCAGATACTGTATCTGATAAATGCATATTATTATTAAACAGTCAAACGATGAAAATAAATTTTCCATTATCTTATGTAAAATATATCAACAATTAACCAGTAAGGTTTAACAATATTTTTTTTTAAACAAATGTTATGCAAAAATGTTACCACTGCTATTTATTAGGCTTGTTCTATATTCATGTTAAATTTAACTAAACGACAATTATTGGAAGTGTGTGACGTTAAGTGTATAATTGTCATTAAAACATCAAAATGTTGTCATTGGAATACATTTTTTTTTAGAACTCTCAAGTTGAATTTGCAACATAAAAGCAAAAGAGAAATTTACTTTTAGATTAAAACGTATTTTATATGAAAATGTTACTTTAAATTATTAAAAACTCAAAAAGTAATAATTTATATCAATTTTTCACTATATAGAAGGACATAACACCAACAATTATTGTTTTTGTTTCTCCAATGGTCAATTTATAAGACCTATTCCTCCCTTTTCAAACAAGTAAGAAATTGAAGGATATAAAGTTATTTTACTCATTATGGAACTAAAAGAAGAGAAGATTAATAAGAATATCATGAAATTATATAGTATTAGTATATCAGAGTTTTATCGATATTGTAATTTAAAACAAATTAAACGTTAAACACATAATTTCTTATAACTATTGCTTAAATAAATTAATATACAAACATCAATAATTGATCATTAGTTTCATTTTCAACCCACTGCTGTAGAAATATATATGGCAAGGCTATTACTATATTTCCCGATGGAGAAACTGAAACATTGAACTATAGATGTAAGCATATGTATTACCTATGTACATAGTATTCTGAGCTCAATATTATATTCTATAGCAAAAGTATAGGAAAATAATATAACAGATACTAAACCAATAAGTATCATCTTTAATAATAACCTACAATTACTGTAGTAGATTGCCAGATTGGTTAAATAAATAAAAATAATATTCCATTAAAAGTATATTTAATATTTGTGTTCTTTAATTTTACTTTTAATTGATAATTATGTACTTAAAACAAATTGTAGGTATAACACGCATAATATATAGTAGGTAGGTCAGGGAGGGAAATCCGCCAACTAATAACTAGTGATTATTTATGAAAATTATTAGTATAGTTTCTTGATTTTTAAATTTTCAATATAATCATAAAAAACTACAAAAACAACTCCGCCTAGAATCATTTTTACCAGGCAATGTAAATATGTAATTGTGGTTTTTATTAATATGGTAATGCACCCGGCTGTGTGCCTCACCAAAAACAGTGACATACATAACGTGTGAAAAACGTTTCTATTTTAGTATTTATATATATGATGATTTACCAAACATACTCACCTCCTTTGTCTTCTTCAATACTGCAGTTTTCAAAATCTGATTTTTGGAATTTTTAATCAAACTTAAAGACCATATTTTAAAATTCTTAAGATGTTTTGTAAAGAAATATCCTGTAGAGTTACAAGCTTCTGTTTTTCAAAATATGAGAACCCCCCCCCCTTTTTCTACTGTAAATTATTTAGCGAATAATTTTTCTGAAATTGTTGACGTAACAGAATAAAAATTTGAAAGATCAGTTTTTGATTTAAATATTTATCTTTGTCTACTAAAAATAATAGGTCCATGATAATGGGTATGGGCATAGAGGGGGAGGATATGATGAGTTGTGCATTTTAATTAATAATACGAATCTATCATCATTAATAATTTGTAAAAATGATCCAAGTAAAGACAATTTTAAGCTTTTTTTACAACTTATTTTGTATCATTTTTATCATTTTTTAAAATAAAATAAAAAATCTGAGTTCAATGCGTAGAATATTATAATGATATAATATAATGTAGAATATTGTTGTTAATCAATTAAAAACAAATTACCGGAAAATATTCAATTGGCACAATGAGTTATCCATATTTCCGTGCAGTCATTTACGTCTGTTGAAATGGCAACTATAAAAAAAATAGTTAAAAATAGTTTTTTTTATAATGATTCGTTATTTGTTAGTTTTATGACATAAACGAGTAGTAGAGATACATACTAATAACCGTTTACACTCCTACACATTGATAAGATCTTGCGACGCCTAAAAAATATGTGAATAAGGTTGCCAATAATTTGTTCCTTAATGAATAGCCGGCACTGGGGGCCTTAAGGACTATTATCCTTTGTATAATCATTTTAATATAACTGTAAAATAACTCGTTCAAATTTTAAATTAGGCACATCAAAGGTTTTAAAAATATTTTCCACTCAATAATTTGCACTTTAAGTGGCGTTCTCATTTGATAAACTTTAGGTAGTACGAAAATAAATTCAAGAATTTATGTAAGTCTTTGAGTATATTTAATAATTCCAGCAACCAGAATTCAAATAATTCATTATTAAGTGGAAAAAATAGGGTTAGTATGTTAAATTTTAATGGATCATCCTGTACTTGAAAAGATTATAATACACTTTAAACGTAATATCTCGACTAAAATATTATTCATTCAATGAATAGCCGAACATGATTAATATTGCATACACTAGGAACGCCGTGAAAATAAAATGAATACAAACCATTTAACTCTGATTAAACTCTCACTATACTAGTTTGATTTAATATAAATGTTACAGAAAGAGAGCGCCAGCTATATAAATTCATAATTTATAATATTATTAATATTATTATTATTTAGTTATTTAAAAGATCTGATTCAATATGCTATAATATGATTATATTTTATTTTTCATGATTTCTTTTGTGAGTGTTATGACATAATAAGTCATTATTGTAAAAAAAAAACCTTTATGCTTATGTTTTAGAGAACATAACTTAATTTATTAACTTTACAATAAACGAACGAGTTATATGGTTATATCTATTCATAATTTAATATTACGGTCGGCGTAGGTACCATCTCATCAACCTATATTAATATTGCACACCGTGTTCCGTCGATTTTGTTTTTTTTGTTATTCAAAAATGAATAATATTGTAGAGATTTAAATTTTTCACCAAATAGTTTCTAGATTTGATATAATTATTTTCAAAATATTTCGATTATTTTTTATGGTATTTATAGCCTTATAGTGTTATAGACATTTCAACATTTGAGATTTGAGATTTTTTCTACTTTTGTACTGTACATTTTTTTTCAACCAAAAAAAACTTGAAATTGTAATACAAGGTTCCACTATAGGGGGCGAACATGCTTGGTGGATCACCCTGTATATTATATACATGTCTTGCCCTTAAAATTAAAATACTGAAAACAAGTTGATTATTTATTCAGTTTTTGTTTTTTCTTCTGTCCAGCTCTGCTAATAATTATTAAAAAGATTAAAAATAAAACTACTTCGAAAGTTTGAAAAAACATGATTTATAATTACGAATCAATGGACTATAAAACATTTGATCTATTATTATCACTTAAAAAAAAAAAAAAAAATGTTTCGTAACATCATATATTATCGTGTGTATAATTATAAAAATATAAAATATGTTTCTAATTTCGTATTAATAGGTTAAAAACAAGTAGGTATATAGATATATAGCACAAAACGCTTTAATTCATAATTGGTATTTTTAATACTAGCATCAACAATTTATGTATATACATTATACATCGATTATTAGGTATTATTCTTTTATCGGAGTTTTCGCACGTACCTATGCCTCAATAATTTTTAATTTGAATTATTTTTTTAAGCTATTTAATCGGTATAAGTAAAATGAAATGCATTTTAATATTTTATATTTCTGTTTAAGTTATAAATTATAAGACACTATAAAATTTGATTTCAGTATATTATATTATATTATTGCATACTTTATGACCTATGAATTATTGTTGGTATTTTTTAATGTATTTTAATTTTTTTTATTTATCACCTAAAATGTGCAAATCTAAGTATTTTTAACCATATTAATGAACACGAGTATAAGAAAATTAGCTTATAATCTTACAACTACCTATATATGAATAAAAAAATATAATATCTATTAGTTTAAAATAGCATAATAAATTATAAAGAATAATGATATTAACGATATCAAACATTTTGATCGTGATAAGAAAGTATGTATAATTATATATACATATATATATATATATATAATGTATATGTATATAGTAACCGTTGAAAGATAAAGGTCATTGGTAATTGTGGTTATGATTGACCTTAGATGACTTTAGTCTGATCTACAGTTTTATATGCATTAATGAAGTCGACTGGAAATTTGTTCGTATCGCACTTGTGTGTGAATAATTTAACAATTCTGAAGTAGGTACATATATTATAAAGTAATAATAACACTAATGTCTGACTAAGACTTGAAAAATTTTAATCTAATATCTATACCACTATTTTAAAAATTATTAACTGTGTTTAACACATAATATAAAAACATAAAACATACAAATTTTATTGGTATTTTATGGAAATTCATATTACCTACCATTAAATTAAATATTGAAATTATTCTTAATCAGTTTATGCTTTTAAATTTATAATAAAGTATCAAAAAAAAAATTTAATTTAATAATTATATAAGGTAACATTTTTTTTATTCGCGTTATTATTACCACAATAATTATTAATTGTATCATAAATATTTTGTTAATTTATTTGCATTACTTATTTACATTTAGTTTAGTTTATTATGCGTTGATATAATAAGTACCGCTAATACATCGATAATTGTATTCTGTCGTAGGTATCCCTTATTTTAAACTTAACGATGTCGACATATAATAATATGGATTGAATTTACTAATTTTTATCCAAAATGATTGGTAATTTACATTATTTTTAAGACTTGTAAAATTCAAAAACGAAATTTATTAAACATGTATAGCCTGCAGTAGATAACCTCATATAAATAATTGTGCGACTGTACACTGCATTTTGATTTCGATAATATTCTGCTACTGTATTGTAAAACTAACGATTTATAATATTGTTTTTTTATTTTAAGCTCATAACCACGCTCGTACATTCTATTAAAACCCTATAATATTACACATTTTTTTAATTTTAATATTAATATGAAAACAGTAAAAAACAATTTTTAACAGTGAGTTTATTGTACGTGTACTTCATCGCAGTTTCACTGTCTATTTAATTACTACGTAGTAATTTAATGTAGTATATTATATACTTATATATAGTTAGTAGCAGTAATTATACAATTTTATCTTCTATAACTGATAATAATATTACTATTGGTAATGCTAATAAATTATTAAAGATTTTGTGTTGTCAAATTAAAAAACTTATCAGTAAAAAAAAAAAAAATTGTTTTTTCAGAATATTATAACGCGTGTAAACGCATTTATTAATAACGTTATTATACCGCATACCCGGTCAATATAAATACACGAACGAAAATATAATCGAATAAATAGAAGTTTTATAAACTTTATTACGATAGGTAGGCAAATCGACTTACACTCGCGAGTAATACTAATACAAATTCGACAATATTACATTGCTCTAATTTTATTCTCGAAGCTCTCGCACGCAATATCGTGGCTATTATATAGGTAGCTGGCTGTGTACTATATATATATATATATATAACGTGTACGATATTATTAGCTGTTGGCTATATTATATTATTATTCTTAATGGACAGAACTTGTCTCCGGCCGAGAACGCTTTATTTGGGAACCGACGACGCGTACGCCTTGTTTTAAAAAAAATTTCAGTCCGTCCGTTCCTCCTTAATCGTCGGCGGCACTGTTATAGATATTTATTCCGATCAATGCCACCGGGCAGAATATACATTAACAAATTACGTTGCACACACAGAAGACGAATATTTTTGACGAACCGTTTTTTTATTTTTGCCTTCCACGCAAAACATCCGGTTATGCTAAACAACACGAATACTTGTAAAAATCACGTCACTCGACCACTATTATAATAATAATAATAACACTATATGCATATAGGTGCCTACCTATACCTATAACATACAACCCGTGTTTAGGCGTGTGGGGTCGTTTATCGATTTAGGAAAAGTCGATTAATCGTAGTGCGTCTCTGCCTGATGGTTATAATATTATAATCGATATTTTTTTTCACTTAAAATGATAGATGCTTACGCCGTAGCATATTATTATATTATGTTACGGCAAAACTACAAATACCGGTAAAACCTAGATCATAAACAACTATAGCTGCCTGTAAAATATGTCCCGATTTTGAACTTTTACCTATAGTGGGTACTGACATCATAGGTCAATTCTATTGGCTTTTATACAAAATAAATTGTTCTATCAAAATCCGAATGGTTTTTGTAGTTAGGACCTTTACAAACGTAAATCTAGGAAACAATATACATACTAAAGTAATAAGTACAAAATATAAAAAAAAATATTATTTATTTATCAACCATTTCACAACATTTATGACATACCTCTATGTATAGGTACGTAATAAACATATGTCAAAAAAGAAACGTCCAAGGTCCAATCAAATATAACAAAAGTTAACTTTAACTCAATTAAATAATGTATTATATACTACCCACAAATTGTACCACGTATTTTGATTATTTTTAGTTTCAACAGTATCTTTAAAATTTTATTAAACTGTTTTTAAGTTGACGTTTTAGAACCAATATCACACAATAACTGTAAAACAAGTACTATTTGTACAATTGTTATATTTATTATTATATCAAGTTTCCAATATATCAAACTTATTTCATATCATATTAAAATAAGAAAATTAAGTACTTAGTAAGATGTAAGATCGCCATATAACTTTATCGATTTCTTAAAGAGATCTCATTTATTCCATACAACGTATAGTTAAATGCGTATAGGTATTTTATATTTTATGTTACAATATAAAACAAGTTACAAAATTTAATTTGGCCTATAACATTCAATCATTTGATTACCTATGTCGCCGTAGGGTATTTTTTGAAGTTATACCTATTATATTTTTAAAATAAAATGTGTAGACTAATATTGTTGTTGTATTTTATTTTTTGGCATTTTTTGAAACTGCTGTAATGTCACTGTACCTATTTACTGTATACGGACAACACATTTTTTTCCATACACAAATCGTGTCATCGTCACATTCGCTTATTGTTCGGGGTATTTATCAACATGATAATATCGTGAAATGTAAATTTAAAATTTAAAAAAATCCTAGGTTTTATCGCGGTACGCTTACGGTATTTTTACCGTAACGTATTACATAATATCATCATACCTATTACCAATACGCAATATTGTATTGTACGTTTATGTATGTTCTTTGCTTTTCTTCGTGTCTTTACGAACCCCTAGTGTCTTTCTAAAATATAATATATAAGTGTGCGTATATGCTGCACGTACCTACGTATATATAGTAATAGTAGTATAAGAATGTGCCTCGGTGTATTTACACACACACACACACACACACGAACAGTCGGCGCACTGGTAATATAGGTACCACGACCGCGATGCTGCAGCAACAGTGGGTTCCGGTGGTCGGTGCAGGACAAGTCGCGCGGAGTGGTAGTAGAAAAATAAATAAAGAAAACCGACCGCGCTGTGCATAGGTATATATATGCGCGTGCAGCGACAACCGAGGAGAACTTTGTGTGCGCTTTCCTCTCACATATATAATAATAATATACAGGGTGGACGATAGCTGCTGCTGCTGCTGCTGCTGCTGAAGCGTATACGGAGTGGTGGCGGAGGCGGCGGCGGCGGTCGGGACAAGCTAAAATGCTCCGAGTGAACGCGACCCGTACGCGCATGCCGTTGCCGCATTTACATAATAAATTAACCGCTTTTTATAATAATATGTGTACGTGCAGTATATACGCGTATGTGCATATATATTATATATACGTATTAATATTATGTACCTACCCATATATTATATGCGTCGTATACCTATTTATTATATACTCGCGTGCGCATATAATATACGTATATATGTAGGTATATATCATTATATATGTATATATACGGCGTCTCCGTTCGTCGGTACGACGTTCAACAAACCCGAGGACTATATATATGTATATATATATATATATAATATAAAACCATCTATATATTATATAGGTATGTATACAACAGAAGAATCGAGCCTGCAGTGGTGACGACGACGACGTCCTTTGTATACGCGCACGCACATTACGCTGTGGTTTTAATATCGGTAGGTAGGTACCATACCTATGCATTATATAGGTATACGCGTTCACCTCGTGTTTTTAACGCGCGCGGTGCATACCACACCTATTGTATTTAAGAAGTCAAATATCGGTCGAAATATTAGATTTCGAATGAGTATAGTATAGCTGGTATACCTATAGAATAGGTGTCGCACGAGCGCGAGCAGCGAGCGATTAGGTTTCTAAGTCGGTTATTTTCAGCTGCATCCGAGGAGGATACAAGGGGGGAAATGGGGAAATCCCCCCCCCCCACGATTCACTAAAAAATTGTGTTGTACAACCACAAGATTGGCTTCAAATCTTCCTCCCTCCCACCGGTGTAAGACATCCGCGTCCGCCTTTGACTGAGTGCAACCCGCGGCCCGAAGGCACCATCGGAGTCTGCGACAAATCTACAAAATATCATATTCGTACACGAAACTGCTGTAGTGTATTGGTACTTGGCTGGCATTTGGCCGCACACACTCGCGGCGGATTAAGAGTGAGCAATTATAACGAATCAGCCTCGGGTATCGAAACGAGATGGCATAATTATAATCTACCATAGCTACGCGCCTGCGAGAGTACGTGCACACAATAATAATTTAGGTACTCGATACCCACCTGGGTCATACGCTCTGGTATGGGTATATGATAATAATGCTGCAGAAGCTGCAGCAGTACGCACTCGGCCGAGCCCAAGCGCATTCCAGCACGAAGACGTGATTAGTACGAAATGGGCATCATATTATTATAATATAGATTCGACAAAAATATATTATATTATTATTATCAGCTGCGTATAAATTTCTCCACGCCGCGGCCGTAACAGATATTTGTATACCTCGTGCGAACCGCGATGTCAAATATTAGTAAAACACTACCGGCAATTATTCGTATTCTCCGGGCGTGTATATATTATATTATTATATTATTATCGTCGTTTCAAAGTCGTTTTTATTCGTTATATAGGCACCACCTGCACCGCCGCGCCGTCTTATGAATACGATTTCGGTAAACGCCGAGCGTGTGTAACACAATACGGCGACATCGATATTATAATATTATTTGTGTTCCAGGCAGATATTGCGTTACGCATATATATTATTATACCGTATTATAGGTACCTATATAATATATAATACATAGTATATTATAATAATATGTTTGTCCTTCCTCCGTGCGCCGCCGTGTCGTGTCGAGCAACCGAAAACAAAACGAAATCGTTTTTAATCAAGTAATATTTGTATACATATATATTATATGAGCAGTGAACTCACACGATATGAGAAGTAGATCTACTTCTGCAGTATGTATATATGCATAACGAATATTGTGGACGTCTGACGTTTTGTACCCCTCCGAACGTATTTCTCGTCGGTTTTAAAAAATTTTAAATATTCATTGGTTGACACGGTATATCCGAGCACCTGTATCGCCGAATCGGTTTAAATAATCATAATATTATGAATAGGTAGTTGAAGCGAACACGATAATATCACATTTCTTAATAAAATCATACCGCAATGTCGTTAGTGCGTATTGATATTTATTTTGATTTCTACTTCTCTCGAGGCTCAGTATATTGATGCAGTCGGAGCATAAAATAATTCAACGAATATAAATAAATATTTTTTATGAAGCCAACAAATAATATATATTATGATATCGCTATAGGTATATGTAGGTGCATTTGAAACGTTTCAATCGAAACCAATATATTATGTGTTAATGTAATAATTATAATAATGATACAAGTATGTTGTGTAATACTATATTATATACATAAGCGTGCGCAGACCATGCTGGTAGGGGGGGGGGCAGAATGTAATAAAATATATATTTTATAATACATAGTTAAATATTATTTTGGTTATTAATTTATTAGTTAAATAAAAACATTCTTTAAAATATACCAAAATACAAATCTTAGCTCTTTACTTCTTCAGAGTACCATTCTTCTCTCAGAAGGAGTTAATATTTTAAATTGTTCTATTATGTCATCAATGTTAAGATTATAGGCCGATTTCTGTTCAATTCACATGGTGAGAAGTCCATCTAGTTGATCCTGATGCATTGTACCGCGTAATTTGGTTTTTATTAAGCTTAATTTTGAGAACGCCCTTTCACAAGAACAACTAGTTACAGAAATAGTAACAAATATTTTTAACATTATAAATATATTATTGAATATAGTTTCCCTTCCACTTTTAAACTCTGTTAACCATTTTATCCATGTATCACAATTTTTTATAATACTTTTGGGTACATTATCTGTATGTTGAAGTAGACTTATTTCACTTTTTAACACTTCAGCATCCAAACCAAAGGTTTTGGTTAAAATGGTGATATCGTTGTCGTCAACATTTAATTCTAGTACATTGGCAATGCTTTTTATCATATTTAATGTTTCCTGACTAAATCTCAAATCAATACCATTAATCATTTGATCTAATGTTGTATTATATACTGTAATCCTCATTTCTTCTTTAGTATCTATGAAATGTTGGGTACTAGAAAAACAATCAACTTTGTGAAACCACAGTGTTTGCCGCTATCTATAAGCACTCGTTATCACCGCGGTATCGCTACAGAATAGATTAATAGATTTAATCTATTCTGTGGTATCGCTTGTGGTTTGCAGGTTTGCACTTTGCTTAAAGTTGGACAACACAAAATCATCGTACAGTTACTTGCACCGCGCACTCAATTTTTACATATTAATATAATATTATTCATTATATAAAAATTGTATTACAGTAGCCACTCTATAATTCGAACCTCGATAATTCGAAAAACTCCATAAATCGAACTAAACGCTTAGTCCCCTGAGAGAACCTCTATAATTAGAAAAAAATACATGTATTCCGGTCCTCTCGATAATTCGAAATGTCTATCGGCGGGACACACTCTACAATTCGAATTTTTTTTTCCAGAACCTCTATAATTCAAATTTTCTTTAACGCAATTATATGTATGTTTAATAAGTTTATATGTATAAAGATTATTACAATCTATTTGACGTACTCGTAATGAAACTAATAAATATTATCGTAGCTTATAAATATATTATCGTACCTTGCCTACCTATGTGGCTATATATGTATAATAAATAAATGTCAAAATAAATGTAATATGTACAATGTACATACAATTTTTCACCTCTCTTTAATTCGAATTAATTTTTTTCCCCTCGATTATTCGAACACTCGGTAAATCGAAAACCTCTATAAATCGAATTTTAAGACCATTCCCCTGAATTTCGAATTATCGAGTGACTACTGTATTATAATATTATGTTTTTTAAAAACAATATTTGGAAGAAAACTTCAGCTCGCAGGAGGGGCAGCTGCCCACCCTGCCCCCCCCCCCCGTCCGCACGCCTATGGTTAATAGACTATATACGGACTGTTTGAAATAAATCGACTTTATAATATTTCAGTGCGTGTGCATCGTACACTAAGTAGGTGTGAAAATTATTCGACGGACTTTGCATATTATTTAGGTAGGCACATGAACCGTCGATCGGACGATGCGAGATGTAAACGACTTGTATAATAATATTATATTATAATAACGTGAACCCGGGCGAACGCCTGCAGAAATCTTCGCGGTAAAATCAATAAAAATCGAACGGTCGCGACAAACTCTACATAATATTGTAATAACGTATATAATATAATAACATAATATTATAGCATAGTAGTCGGTCGTGATCGCGTATTATATTATGTTTGCGGAGACGTCGTCTAAACGTGCGTGCGAGCGCATTATAAACGAGTGTGTGAGCCCGGTCGTATAATATATATAGCGCGACACACAAACACGCCATTATATTGTATTACGTTCTCGCAGATACGCATCGGATGTAATGAAAATTTAAATATCGAAACGTTCGAAACCATAAAACGTATATAACGTATATAATATATAAAATATAATATTATTATCGTGTGTATACGCGAAACTCCGTGTCGTGTCTGCGGCGGCGGCGGCGGCGGCTGGCTGACTCGAAACCCACGCTGTCGCGCAAAGCTTTCGAAATCGATTAAAATTCTATAATATTATAATTTTATAGATATTATATAGATCTCACGCTCGCGGGCGGAGAGCACAACACAATACTCATCTGACCGTCAGACAGCCCTAGCAGATTTGGGTTAGGTTTTTTACGCATGCGTTTTAAACCAAATTTTAGGGACTTGAAAAAAAAGTTTTTTTTTAGAAAGAGATGGACCCCTTAAATCAACGTCCCCTCGCGGTCCTGTGTTTGGAATAATACCTATTAAATATTTTTGTTTTCCTGTAATTTCTAATCGAGTTTGAAAACTGGTCCAAGTAACCCCGTTGGTGATACGAGCCGCGTATATTAATATTTATAGACAGTATATATAGATAATTTATTTTGGTAACCCCCGGAACGCCCGCTGCTCAAGGAATACTTCACAGGTCTATGACGTGATGTGTGGAGGGTGGGTGGAGGACGACAAATGCGGTGCCTTATGTATATGTGTAATCGTATATACACTTTTAGTGTGAACGCGTATAATAGATATCGAAGAATGCACGTCTCGCGGTGACATATGAGAGTGTGATGTGTGAACGCCAGCTTATACGTCCGCAGTAGGTACGTCATTACTACTCCCGGTCTTCTCGACTCCGCGGTTATTAAATTAAAGTGTGAGTTTTCGTTATTCTCGTATTTTAATACAATATCACATAACCCAAGCCTCCGTAGTTTAGCTGCGATGCCACGATTTCTAGGCTCGTGACCTCCACGACCACGACATATTGCAAGGATCGCGAGGCTTAAAGCGCGTATAATGTGCACAATAGAGCAAATATGAATGTATTCTACCCCCCATTTTTATAAATTTATCCACTTAAAACACTCAACTATTTTGCACTCAACAATATGTTACCCATAATACTCTAAAATAATATTGTAAATACGAAGAAAAAAAATACACACGGATGAAGCCGGGTAATTCAGTTAGTAATGTATTATATAGGTATAGTCACATTACGCCTGATTTAGCCGAATCGAAGAATGCACTTTAAATTATCCGCTATCGTCTTGATAATAACCTCATATCAGTGTCAAGGAGGTGGAATCGAAAACCTATACACGTTTTGCGAACGCAGGCATTTTAAGGGCGTAGGTACCTATTACGACATCTATATCATTCAATTTTAAACTTATTTCAATAATAAGCCCCGAGAATAGTAGTCTCCGCGCGCGAGAGCGCTTAATTTAGTAAGTACCTATATATGTCACTAAATTTGTTAGTGTTTCAGATGTCGGAGTTACGCCCGAAATCTCAAAATTCGAATGGTATATCGAAATGAAGATTTTGATGAATCTCGCGGAGAAATCATTTTCCATTCATATCATAGAACTTAAAAGGAAATAAATTGTTGAATTTCTATTTTAATCGAAATTAATTCCTTGACAATATAATATTATCGTGATGTATTTGTATTACCACAATACGTCATAAAATGTAATGCGTTGGATAGATATATGTACCGTAACGTATACGGATGTAAGTACCATCATGAGAAATTCCTCATTCTCAGAATGAAAAATAGGTTTTTGGTTCCATTCATTCGTATAGGAGCAGATATCGGATACCTATAACCTGCTAATTCCCAACGCTTTTGTGCGGAACAGCCCAAAAAAACACGCTGCAGTATATTATTATTGTACACACGCATAATATTGTACTTGGATTATAAGCTACAATCGCTACAATAGCGCGTATTATACATATATATGGTCACTGTTGAACATTTTTCGGTCCGGGACATTGCAGCAGATTATTGTCCCTTTCAAACCTCCCAGAGTGGCGGCCTGAAGCCACTCTCTCTCTCTGCAGTACAAATGCCACGAACAAGGATGGACTTTTCGCACACAAACGCCACTCTCGTCATCATACATGTGTATAGGTACAGAGACACATTGTACAATATATATATACATATATATGTATATTATAATATACACGCATACTCCTCCTATACGGTCGTCATTGTACGGCGTATAGTAGGTCTCCTCAGGCGAACAATATAATATACTATATTATGCACTACGTGTAGTACTACTATGCGCGTACCGATAATAATACACTTTACACATCTATACGCACATCCTACCGGTTTTGATTTTTCCGTTTGAATCCGCGATTTCTCGGACGCATAATATGTGTGTGTGTGTGTGTGTGTGTGTGTGTTTAGATGCCTACGTGCAAACACAAAGAGACTGTTAAATATTAATAAGATCGTTCGGTTCTCGTTCCGTTTTTTTTTTTCTTTTTTTAATACCCCCATAAAATACATTACCGCCGTGTCAAAACGCATTCGTGTGAGGACATCTATAAAATCGTATACGCCTGTACCTACGTATGCACCACCGCCGTGAAAAACTCATCGACTTCGGTGCGGAGCAATAGTTATTATTGAAATACCATATATTATTGTAATGCGCCTTTCAGACAAATGGTAACAAATAAATAAATAATAATATTATATAGGCACCTATACGAAATTCCGCCGATTTCTTCACAAAGAGTATACCGTATGTGATCTTTAACGCTGATTTTGAAATACACAAAAATTGTTGGATAATCTAACATGATATGATAATAATTTGTATCATATAATATGCTCTTCCTGTGGAATTATGAACGACGACACTATACGAACGAAACAACAGTTAAATGTCAGCAGATTTAGTTGAATATTAATTATAATTTATAACAATGTTTAGGCGCATAATGGCATTAAATTTAAATATTATTCATGGACAACCTGCCTCGTAAATTCAAGCTTATGAACATTAACATATCGTATTCGGATGTTAATTTATTTAAAAGAGCATTCTCACATTTATTTGATTATTTGAGTGCGACGTACATAATATTATTATTTTTTACAAAAACTGATACCGTTAAACAAGTATCATACTTTATTCCTTCGACACAACAGATAGGTATATCAATCATTTTTCACCTGGAAAAATTGTATCATATTGTGTTAGTACGATAAACTAAAATATGATTTAAATTTTCAGAGTCAACAATCACACTGACATTAATTTAAATTTGCTATATACACAGTTCATACACCTGTAATAATTCGTATATTATACAATTTATTATATATACCTCGGTATTGGTCGTTCCGACTAATGTACAATTTCTTTAGTTTGGAACAAGTCCAACATTTATATTTTCTTCACGAGCCAAAGTTCACTGAGTAGTTTTAATTAACTATATCTTGTCGTGTGGCAAATGAGATTTTCAATTACGAATCATGTTAGTGATTTTTCGCTCACATGTTGTACTAATATTGAGGTTAAAAAATAATATTCAGCTGATTTAAAATTTTGACTAATGATATAATTATTATTTTTGTAATTGGATAGAAAAACATGCTATAAATAATTTAATTAAAAATAATAAAATTGTTTCGAATACATAAAATATATTATAACCAACACAGAGTTAAATTAAGAATTAATATTTACTTGTTATTTTCAAAGTAAAGTAAATTATAATAATATAACAGAAAACCTTCCAAATGATAATAATATATTAATATTATTATATATCTACATTATTAATTTAATTATACTTCCTTATAAAAATATATGAATACAACTAATTGATATTTTTTCTTCGTATTGACTTTAAACTTTTAAAGTTAAATATTATAATATTGTTTAACTACCTTATAGCTTGACTACGTTCTTAACTACTTTGACTCGTCTTATCCAACTAGAGTTAATTTTTTTTTTCATAAACTCACCCACCTTTGACTAGTGACTATATATACTCGCGGTTATCGTCTAGTAGATAACCGTTATTATATTCTACACGTCGCTTCATTAAAGATTGTTTTTCGAATGCTGCGATGTATATTAAATGTATTTCCAAACATATAATAATAACTATTATCTTTCGGCGAGACAAGTGCCCGGCCGAAACACCGTGTCCGCGGTGAGGCATTTTGTGTCGAATTCGATTTCTTCGTTAAAAAAAACTCTTATCATACGATTTTCTAATATTAAATTTCGATATAATAAGTATAAACTTCAGACAAGTGTTCACGTTACATAAATCTAATTAATTTATGTACGGCACATTTTTAATCACACATTATTTATGCCGTGCGTATAATATCGTGTGCATGGTGTGTACAATGTACGTTAAAAATAAAAATTCAACATAACCAGTTTCGTGTAGCCGAACGTATAAAATCAATCTTTGAAGACGCGTCCTATCCGAGACAATCGTGTTTACAGGAAACCTACCCGTCTAGTGTATGTTTTTTCTTCTTTTTTTTTTTTTTTTTAAACGAAAAGGGTTCGTCGGTTCTCATAGTATGACTCATACCCTAAACAATAATAGTAATAAAAATATCTATAAACAGTCCTCTATACACGTATTATAAAATATATATACTATATTATACTGTATATGTTATAATATTATTATCATATATAATATGTTATTCTTTTCAGAAAATAATTACCGATTTGATTTTGTTTACGGTTCCTTAAATCTCAATCTAGTTTGGTGTTCGAGACACCGTCCACCCCACCCCGCCGCCGCCCCACCCTTGGGGCACGGGGTAATATAGGTACTACGCGTTCACATATATAATATTAACGAGCGGGAAATAGGAAAAAAAAACACACAAGTGTGTGGTCCTTTTATATTTGGCTGGTCTTCAAAACACATCAACTGTACTACATTATATATTATGAGTGCGGACATTATTTTATATAGCGTTCCCATACCTATCGCATACGATATACATATATAATACTCGTACAATGTGATATACACACTATTTACATGTCCAACGTTAAGTCCTAACACTATATTATACACTTTCGAGTACGTATAATTATTCCGAGTGATTCTCCGAGCATGCTCTATCTCCACCAGGTTTTATATCCTATAACCGTGCATTTGTTATCAATACTGAAAAACCGTATTTTTCAATACTATTAAAAATGTATTAACCATTTAAGGAGCGTCCTGTTGTGGTACAAATACTTTTTTTTCGAAATATGATCAACACTCTTTTCTACTGTAAAATGTTGAACAAATGATTGTTTCGAAAATGTTGATGCATCTAAATCGTTATTCGATAACCTGACCTTATTCTAAGTTCTTAACCTTTGTATACCAAATATTATAATAGTCCCAGTAAAATGGTTTTACACTGAGTAAGTAGGTATAAAATAGATGTCATATAGTACTTATATTATACTCGGACTATTTTGACAAATTGTACACTTATTATTCTTAAAGTAAGTACTTATTACTTTTAGTTTAATAACTCCGAAACTTCTTGTGTACATTTTATTTAGATGCATCAACATTTTCAAAAAAAATAGTCTGCTTAAATATTTACTGCAATATAAGAGTGAGTGTATCGTTTGAAAAAAAATAATATTCTGCCTACTATCGCGCAAGACAAACAAATCTATACGCGTTTCAAAAATTTGGTAATTGCAGAGATATATGTATACTTGTAGGGACTGAAAAATTCCAAAAATCATATAGTATGAATGAATTCATATAGTAAGGAAATAAATGGGGTGAATTGACTCGGCGATGAATCACTCTGTATGTATACAGTATACACCACCATCGCGGTGTATCCGCGTCGACCGTTAACACCGCGCGAGTCGAGGAAGACGAATAATAAAATAATTAATCAAACCGATGGGCATCTGTTTGAAACGAGTTTCGTAGTGTATCATATTATAATAATATATAAGCGACCATTATCGCATTTCATAGGAGTGTACTTGCGATCCGTGTATAGCAATAGCGTATATATTATATATACAACAACAACTAGTTGAGGCTTCCAGCGAGCTGATACATCACACGCCGCTTTGCGGTCGACGCGTCACAAACTGATGTCGCGGTTATCACTTTTCGCGAGCGAACGCGCACAAATGGGTAATAATATTTACGTACCTTATAATATATATATATAATATATTATTATAATGTCGTCGTCAGTATATTATAATACTTCAAAGACATCTAGTATTCCGCACACACATCCGGGTGTGAACAAGTGTATAATATATAATATTATATTATTGTGATGGCGAGCGCGTACGGTGTTTATATATTATATAAACCGTGTACGACTTACATTATCCTATCGATTTTGCAGCGACTTTTTTCCGTTTCTTTTAACGATTCGGAGGTGGTAGCAGCAGCAGCAGCAGCAGCAGACCCGTTTTTATTTATTATTATTATTTATTTTTCAGACACCTTTTTATTCCCGACGGATAAAAACACGGCCCTTTAAGTTCACGCGCGTTATTACGGTATACCCGGATAATCGTGTTTAGGCCCATTTTTCTAATCCGCAAAACTCGTTTTGGAAAATAATAAATAATAAATAATGTGTGTGTGTGTGTGTGTGTGTATATATATATATATATATATATATATATAGTAATACGTATAATATAGTACACATGGGTCGTGGAAACCAGTTAGCCGTGGCCGCCGAAGGCTGTTCGCGGACACCGTGTGTGATATCGCCGCCGCCGCGCAGACCTTCTGGAAATGTCAATAACCCACTTACCATACACGTAGCAGCACTGCGGCAGATATTATTATATTATATTATAGGAGCTGGAACCCGTCGTCGTCGTCGTCGTCGTCGTCAGAGTCCTTTGGGTCGACGACGACAGTGTGGCCCGCGACCGATACAATTAAATTGTAGACGACCGCCGCCGCCGCTTTTCTTTTTCGCGAAAAAACCTGCAGAATCCCGATAAATTTGAACGCTACGCAGCACTGAAGCGGAAAAAAAATTTTCTTACTCGACCGTGTTGAGAATTATCTTATAGGTACCTTTAATAAGTGTCGGTGACGACGGGCTCTATATATCTCGACGGTCGCGGTCGACGGCTCATTGTTCGACGATTTTTATATAATATTATTATCGCCGTACACGTTTTCAGATTATTATACGCCAGCTAATATACATATTATTATAATGATCGTCACTCCACAATAATATCGATTTAATAATAATACGCTGCTTATATTACGCGTTATTCTATAGTATCACTTAATATATATATCCCCTTACGCGATGAGATTGCTTTTCTTTTTGACGTCGTATTATTATTATTATTATTATTATTATCATGAACGGATTATATACCTAAAATATACACATCACCGGACCGTTCGCCCGTGTAAACGTATTTACAACGCGCAAAGTACGAAACGAGCAGTACGGATATAATATATAGGTATATCATATTATATATATATCGGTCGAGTATATATATATAGGTAGCATGTTATTAAATATGTTATATATTACAGTTAATCACATATACGCGTAATGAATAGTTCGTAGCAGTAGTGCTATTATTATTATTATTATTATTATTATTATTATTATCATAGTTTAGCCAGTAGAAAAAAATGTAGATGATAGGTATGTGTAGTTAAGGTAGTTACCTAGCTAATGAACACGACATACGTCAACACTGCACATCGTGATAGTAAGACGCTGCTGTAAGGCGGCGTTGATGTATCACGAGTGTCTATATATAGACTATAATATTATATATACAGTCAAGACAAAAGCGTGATTACATAATAAGCTGCACGGCTCTGATTTATGACATTTATGTATCGCGAACATTTAATTATTATTTTTATTGATATACCAGCTATACCAGTACGGTATACCGCGGCTATTATGTTAAATTATTTTGACTTTGTGTTTCGTTCGGCGTTCTACTGTTGTGTGCCCACTCGTTTTTATACTTTTTTGAAGTTTTTTATACGCTAAGCTGAGCGGCGATGAACGTTTTTCGATTCTACAACGTTGTGCACGTCGTACAGTTTAGATAAAATGCGAACGATCTTCTACGTTGAGCACGTTTTTGCCAGATAATTGGATCTATAGTTGGTATGTCTGAGGCTTACGAATGTTCCTCACAAGTACTTTTAATTAAGAAAAACAACAAAACTATGTATGGAAAAAAACGGGAATATTTTTACGCAGATACCAGATTTCGACAAAATCGATTTTCTTATTTTGTCGCTATTCAAAAACGATTAACCTTTGTAGACGGACTTTAAATGTTCTCCAAATGTTTTTATTAACATCTTCCATACATATATAGTGTAATCATTGTATCAAATGGTTTTCAATTTTTTTTTTATTCAGCAATGTTGTTACATAGTCTTTAAGTTAAAGTTGAAGTCCTAAGAATATTTTTAATTGTATGTAGGTTACAAATTATACTCGGTTACAAGTTTAGGACGTTATTATAATATCTGCTAAATATTATGTTCTAACATTTCTATTATGTACATTGTACAGCTTATATAAATTAAATTGAAAAGCGTAACGAAACACCACGCAGGTGCAGTCAGACTGGTGCTTTTTCATCAAGGTAAGTATTAAATTTTTTTTCAGGGAACAGAAATGTCTTGTGAGTCAGTTGCAAATAATAAACTATAATGTTAGGTACATCTATTTTTTTTTTGTATGCATCCACATGGTATATATTGGCAATTAGGTGCATATGGTAAATTTTACAATTATTATAATTTATAATTACTATAAAATTAATTTGAAAATAATTATAATTTATTAGTGGAATGGACAAGTTGGTGGAAATGTAGAAAAAAATGGTTTTATGGTATTTAAATAGTATCAATAATGTTAATAAAATGTCTGCTCCCTGAAATGGAAACTAAGTTTTCTCGGAAACTGTTTGGTTACAAATTGTCTGATGTCGGTTACAATTAGTTACTAAAAGGTTACTAAATATTGGAATTGGTCCGGAGACGATTGGACAAGGTGGGGGGGAGGCAACTTCACGCACGAGTTTTTCGTGTTTAAAATCAGATTAATTTTGTTTTTCACTTAATGAGAGAATAGTTATATAAGAAAAAAAGTATACAGAAAAAATGTACTCGTATTAATTGTTTTTCAGATAATGTTGAAAAGTATTGTTTAAAAGTTAAATTCAAGATCATTATCTTATTTTTTAGAAACAAATTCAATCTAAAACTTAATATATACCTCTAAATTCTAATAACTAATAATAGTAAAAAATAATAAATCATATTGAAAAAAAACAATTTTTGTTAGTATACTGACTACTTAAAAATCTCTATTTTTAGAGCATATTCAAGACTTATTTGGTTATATATTATAGCGCATATTATAATTCTTTTAAGTAGGTGCTATAAAATCCGAGTCCTGGTTATACAGTTTTTATTGTTTAACGTAGGTATATAATTGTTATAGCACGACCATAATATTTTATTCATACACATAACATATACTTATATAGTGTGGATGATAAATTTCAAAGTTTGGATAAATGGATATGAGTTATAGTAGTTATGCATTATTAAGTTATGTCAACATGAATTTATAGGAGGATAATTACAACAAATAATGTATTTGACTTTAAAATCTTAAAGTAAATTTGAAGAAAATTATCAACTTGTTTTGGATAAAAAATGATTGTGTAACATTTAATTTTTTTAATAATAACTTACCATAAAAAAAAAATGATTTCTTCTATTCTGCTTTTTCTCTCCATTGCACACATTCGTTGTGGTTGAAGCCATTACACGTTCGTTTGTGTCTAATAAACTATTAAACCATGAAACGTGTATTGTTCATAAAGTTTAGACGAGCTTCTTTTCTATAAAAACAATTCTTAAGAACTGTATGGATCTACGGCATCCAACTCAGGTGTGCTGCCAAAATTCCCAACACTAATCACATCCGAATAGGTTCCAATCTGAAATACTCCGATTAATTTCCAAAGCTCCCTTCTATAATGTTTCTAACCACAGCCTCCACTCCGACCTCAAAATACCCTTTTTAACCGAAATAACTAAACTCCACAACAAGCGGTTCAATAATTGCCTTGCTCACCACCACCCTAATCTCGGAACTTTCTTCTCTCGCTATCCCTGGCCATCCTGCTAAAAGATTAAAACGACAGTGATGTCGAGATTTGCTCATATTAAAATTAATATACCCATGTCGCGTAGTTCCTCCAATAGGAGGCCTCTGCAATCTGTAATTTCTGTCGCTTTTTTATTGTTATAACATCTCTCGTACTCATGCGCGTAACGGATTGTATGAATAAATAAAAATATTTCTGGAACGTACGCCGCAGCAGAGGATTATATTGATGTCGGAGAAATACGGCGCTTTACGGTCGGAATTTCGTGTTTGGTAAAATATATATGCTCTCATCCGCTCGAAGATCGACTCAAAAACATTTCGTCGGTGATTTTTACAACACGTTATGTATATATTATCATATTGTATCGCGTGTATTAGGTACTTGTCCCGTCTTCTCATACCGTTCGGCGACGTACATTGATAACACGATGATTTTTTTATTTCGACGACGACGGGGATGGAGGTACCCGCGCGGCCAGAAAATAGACGGAGTAGGTACCTACAACACACATACCGTACACTCACGTACACGATAATATTATTGTGTGCCGGCTATGGATGTATTATAATATTATTCATAATATCAAAATGCGTAAACAGCGGGTGGCTTTTTTTTTAATATTTATTGTCGTTGTCTGTCTTATATAAAACGTGAACCGCGCGCACGCACGACGATAATATTATGTTCTGAAACAATAATATTATACATATTATCACAGCGGTCGATGATGTCGGAAGAATTAAATTACCACCTGTACGCGTCATTATAATATTATGTGACGGTAAAATACGCATATATGCTATTGCGCGGCGTGTGACGACTGACGAGTTGACTCAGAGTTTTAGTTCTGACCGTTTAAAATTGTTTAATGATTCAATAATATAATGTATACAATATACCTACATATTATAAATGTTATATTATATATACAGTCGTTCACCGTGTTTGAAACCCCTCTTTTATCCTTTAGAAATGTGTTAATTCGAATTTTGGTTTTTGGAATTTTTTTGATTGTCTTTTCATCTTTTTTTGCCGTAAATTGTTTTAGCCGTAGATTTTGGGAAAAATGTTTGTGCATTTAAAAAACAATTTGAACAAATAGTCTTTAGCAATTTAACTTTATGTACCTACTGATGATATAAACATTTCAAATGGTTTTACATAAAATATAAAATAGATGTTATGTTTTGTCTAGTATAAATGTAAAATAGTACCTATAATAATCAGAATATGATTAAAACACGCTTATTATTGTATTTATAGGTATAGTAGTTAATATAATTTCAAATCATATAGAACCAATACCATTAAACCTTTTGTTACTGACTTAATTTTCATATAAAGTTAATTAATTCAGAAATTAGTCTTTTGAATTTCAATGCACATTACAATTTCAAACATTTAATCACTTTATTTATGTATCAATGTAAAAAAAAATCATCTGCTTCATATTTTACTCAATAAAAATAGGTTGTTCTTATTTAAAAAAAAATGAAGTTTGTATTCTTACACATAGGACATTCGTTAAATGAAACAAAAAATGTAAGCATTTAACAATATTATTATGTTTAAGTACCTATATATTCATATAAATTCCAAAAATCAGAATTCGAATAAATTCATTATTAAAATAAAAAACGAGGGTGAGCTGCATGATCGGAGATAGTGCAGAATCTCACTGTACATTAGTGGGCGGTGGTTCGGGTGTATCGCGTGTGGCTATTAATATATATTATGCCGTGTAATATGTATATTAGGTGTCTGAGGTCCACAAGTAATATCACTGACCAACAACTGTGTCCGTTATTAACGAATTTTCATTCTCATAAATACGCACCTGCAGTGTATGATATTTATACTACATTACTACCTATATATACAATATTACAATGCCATATATTATATTATGTACCATTCACGCAATTATGATTTCGAGGCCCAGGTGCTAAAACTTCACTACACCCCCCACGCAGTCACGCCTTTTCAAATGTATTTTCATAATTATTAACAATTATTGTACCGCGTTTTATTTTAACAGAATATTATACAAAAACATGCTGTACATTATTATTTATTTATTTCGTGACATTGATCTCCGAAATAGGAATATCGAGCACCGGTCACTACTCACCGGTATATACTCACTTATTATGGGGGTGAAAACATTGACTCTCGTTCGAGTTGTTAATGAATTTACTGTTACTACGCATTGGGACGCGTAAAATTAACTCGTTTGTTATGAAATTACACTGCAGCAGTAGTGCGATAACTGTATGTCTCTGCGTGTATTCGATAGGGTTGAAGCGGGAGTTACTGATATACTACTTGATATTTTGTCTGAAGAAAAACCGCGTTGCTATAAATACTCCGCGGGCCACATCTCGAGGGCGACGGGCCGTATCACAAACGACGCCTATATAATCGCAGACACCACACTAATTGATGCACACTCGCGGAAGACACTGACTGGCCGACTGGCGACGCGAATTACCTCGGTTAGCGAGTATACCGCGGTCGAGACGATTGCTGAGCGTCTATAATTTATTGTTGTTTTCGGTACATTCTGGAACAGGAGCGGATTGAAAATGTTTTTCGGCCCGGGAAATATGAACCAAACCGGTCCGTGGACTACAAATGTTACTTTTTTTACCGCCCAAAAAAGGCATTATTTTGCTCTTCAAAGCAAACAATAAGGCGTTCTTATTTATTTTAAATTTCAAAATGTTTTGTGGTCTTTTCATTTAAATTAGTAAAATATTTAATAACTATTATAGTCTTGGGTTGATCAGTAACGTTGACTCGCACCGAAGACGCTTAAAATTATTGAAGTTTGAACATATAATATTTTTCTATATTTTCGGAAAATATCTTTAAATATTTTGCAACTTAAAGCAATTTTAACATTTTCCAAAACGATTCATGAATATCAATGCATCACTAGCGTTTCTTGATGATTTGCCCATTTCATTATAAGATATTTTGACGTTTCTTCGGCGTCCCCTCTGTATACCCGTTATACTATTATTAGCGCATATAGTTGTTGTGCTAATTGTTGCTAGTTGTTGTAGTTATTGATTTTTATGTATAGGTCCATTATGAGGAGATAATAAACTATAAGGAATATTATAATTTAAACAAAAGCGCGATTAAATATTTAATAGGATAAAATGGCGGCGGTGGGGATGGTACGAAAAACATAATAATATAATATATGATATTAACGAGCTGCTGCGCAGTAGACCTGAAAACGATCTATCATTATATGTGCGATGTTGTGTTTTCGCTGCAGTACGGGACTTGCAGGTTTCGGATCGACACGATATTTAATTAAAACTAACCGCCTCCCCCCCCCAAAAAAAAAAATCGGCCGATATCACACCATATCTTTACGTGTACGGCGACCGGAGTTCTATAATATATCGAGGCAGATCGCGCCCGAGACTGCTTTTCGCGGCGCGCGCGTGTCGCACGACGAGTCTCGTTTTATTTACACAAACATTGCCCAGCTATAATACGACTCTGCAGCGCGCACACATTACAATATTTATATTATATTATTATAATAATATTATACGAGTAGAGGTATAATACACCTGGTATCTATGTATAATATACGCTTTATATATTATGCACATGCGTGTTCGAAATATACGCGGATAATGATATTAATTATACATCACGCCGGGCACGTACCTATATACATGTGTATAATGATAATGATTAATAACACCATATTATAATAATGATGATAATAATGACGACGACGCGAGCGAGTACAAAAAAAATTATTGTTTTAAGCAACCCGACGCGTAACGACTCGCGGCGGTTTTCTCGTACCTATATGTCGGGGGAATAATATTATAATATATTGCGTTCATATCATAATAACAATATTATGCGTGTGCAGCCGTGCAGGTACAATCCGCTGCGGGAACGAGACGAAATTGTTCCGTTTTTCGCTTATTATAGGTACCCGATGACCGCGACGCATCGATCAATTTTATTATTATTATCATCGTCGTGATCGTGTGATGCATATTATAGGCCATGCAAAAATGTTATTTATGTGGCAATAAAATGTATATATACACCCGTCTTCGGGAAATCAATTTCGTACTCGAGTCGTACACATTATATTTTTATTTGCCTCCGTGTACACCGCCGCACCTACGCATATTTTCTATACGCGTTTTATATTATTTATCTCGTCCGATCGGAAGCCGTTTCTCTGCGTCCGGAGACTCGTCGACCGTTACGACGATTTTCTCGACCGCGAATGACGGACGCACGTACACAAATAATAATATTATTATTGTAGTATATACTCGTCGTCTCTCCGCTCAAATCCGACCTGCGCCAACGGTCGTCCGATTTTCGTGATTCTCGGCACGACCGAAGTGACGGATTGTACGTCGGGAAATCAATGAAATATCGTAAAAATATTCGGGTACACAGTATTTACTATATTTTTGGATACATAATAAAAACGTTCTTTATTTCATTATAATCCTACTTTTTGACCCAACGGTCAGGTGTCAGGTCCTGGTTACTGGTGGGAAATAAGGATAAAAAGGCGGACACGAGTCGTCGTCGTCGTCAAACACGATCCTGTCGGTGTTCGCTGCTGCAGCGGGCACGACGAAGCGCAGGAGGAATAAAACACGGCGATCACCTCGAAAGTCGCGGCTACAAACCGTTAAGTCGTCCCAGTAGGCCGCCGCCGCCGCCGTTCGTACATTATATATTATTATTATAGTAGCGTAGTAGTCGTATTATAGTAGTGGCACGTCGATAATTCTCTCGGCGGAGGCTCTCCTGCTGCAGCTATATAGTCTCCGCAATGCAGTAAAAACAGTCATATTATTATATTATTATATACGGCGGCTACTCGTACCCATATAATAAACTATATATACCTATATACACACACACACACACACACACACACACGACGTACCTACCCATACACATAATGTATATCCGATATTCGTGTATGCCTATTATACGAGTATAAACATTCCCCGCGTATACATACACTCATCCACATATATATAATATTATATTATATACTAAAGGAAAGGCCGGTGGGGAGGAGATAAGGTGTTTCTCTCCATTCGGTTCTACCGTCACGGAGGCGGCGGCGTCGGCGGCGGCCCGTGGTAGAGGTGAAAGAGAGTTCGAAGAAATACCCAAGGCGCAGGTATTATGTTATATGTTCTCTTTCTCATTATTATTTTTATTCTTTTTTTTTTTTTTTTATGTTTTATTTCTTGTTTGTTCAAAACCTGTTTTCGTACCCGGCTATGGGAGTCTGTGCGCCGCCGCCGCGCCGTCCCCACCCGACTGCAGTCCCCTCTGCGACACCGACCGATTCTTATAATATGTTATACGCGCGCATCCACTCGCCGCCGCCGCCGCCGCACATGTACGAGAGCCGTATATAATATATATTATCATCGTCGTGTGTGTACAGGTATATACGATATATATATATATATATATATATATGCGAGTCGGGTGATCTCGTATTATACGTATGTGTGGCCCTGGACAGGTGTATATAATGGCAGATACGAAAAGCATCGTCGATGTCGTCTCTAGTTACTGCCGCCGCCGCCGTCGTCCCGAAGCGCGCGCAACATCGATGTTTCCCGTGTGCGATTGCAGCAGCAGCTCTCTGCGCGTATAATATTATAATAATATTACTATAGTAATATTATTACACCGAGTTCGTTTTCTTTTTTTCCCGTGGCGGGGAGCTGCAATATTCGGTAGACAGGTATATATAATATAACATAATATCGTAATAGGCCCGTTAATGCGTTCGCCGAAAAGGTCGATATATAATAAATGCGCGGGGCGGTCTCTCCGCGGCAGCGACTTACGCGCGCGATGCTGCGACCGCGGAACAGGACGTAAAAACGCGAAACGATCGGTAAAAAAAATATCGAGTCTGTAATATATTATACCGGAGGTGAAAGAGCGTCGTCGTCGTCGTCGTCGAGACGCGACGGAGAAAAAAATTGTCTCCGGTCGAATCGGTCACAAAACTGTTGCGCCGTTTCCCCGCGGCACATCTGCGCTGCCGTGCGTTTAACAATATAATATATAAGATTATAGGTGCCCGCGATAATTATTATTATTACTTGATTAGTACGAGTACCGTGAAATGTTATTTCTACTGAATATAGTCTACAGGCCTATTACAACTTACTCAAAAATGTTTGTTTTTTTTTATCGTTTGGTCGTATATGGTCGTTTGTTTATACAAAATAATCTAATGGCTAATATATAATATTATAATATTCACATGATTGGTGTATGTACTGTGTACACAAGGTGTTTTGAGTTTGACACTAGCTAAAATACGCGCTTGGAGTGAATAATAATAGGAATTTGATTTTATGATTAGGTATAGAAACATTTAAAAATATAATATATGTATATACCTATTTCAATTATTCAAATAACTCGCACAAACAATAAATAAGCATACCCTATGAAACAATATAAATATTTCAATAGTGTTGTTTGAATTAACATTTAAATCGTTTTTTTTTTAGTGTTCAAAATCTTTATCGATTACATTTTTATTTATGTCGTAATGCACCCCGAGTGTACATGATAATATTATATACACGCTCTTCTCATTCATAAACGCAGCAGCTTATTATATTATACGTTTTTATTTTCAAGTACAATTTTTCTAATCTGTTTTACTTTAATTAAATAAACGAAATTTATTTCTTAACATTCGTATAGTATATTAAATTATAAAAAAAAAATGTTAAGGTATGGCTATACCGTATATTATTATGTATACGGGTTTATCTTATCATCGCGAAGACTTCAACGCACTCCGCGATATTCATTCAATTGTTGTACACTCGTCGCCTGCAACGTGCAGAACGCGCGTCATACAATAATACATAATAAAATATAATACATAATATTATAATATAATAGGGCGCAATATTATTCAACACATTTTGTGTATATTTATATAATAATATGTACCTATAGCAGGTTGCTATATACATGTCGAGGTGTATTATATATTTTACAATATATATACTATATTTTATATGCCGCGGCGCTGTGTGCTCTCCGTCGTTCCGACCGATCGATGCGGCGGACGGAGAATAACAAAAAAAAATTTAACAAGAACCACTATTGTCTATTAATATAGGTACCTACGTAAATGGTAGATCTCGACAAAATTTATTCGAGCTTTCCGAACTCGCTATGTTTTATTGCACGCGGTGGTTTCTATTATATTTAAACGAGTCGGCCGATCACAATATGCGTTTGTCGACTCGCATTATATATGTAGGTAATTGTCTACATGCATTATAATATTTATATACGTATATTACTCTGCGTATGCATGTATAATATGATATGCATACGCTTTCCCGAGCAACAGAGTGCGCGTATTATTATATTGAATTTATATACATAATATTATATAATATAACATTTTAAAGAGACAGATCTATACGCGTGTGTGTATATATGCACGGCGGCGGAATTAAAATATAATTGGATACCTACCTAAATCTAATTTAAAAACCCGCCCTCGCCAGAACGCTCATATATCGTGAAAAAAAATGTGTTTATTATATGTATATAAACTCTGCGAGCCGTATATTCTCGTATATATATATATATTATGTTATGATTTATGCGTATATATATGAGTTACAGCATATTTTGTACAACGTGATTCTTTTATTGTGAACCACATAATATTATCTTAGAAAGTACAAATATTGTTGTTAACGTTTTAGGAACAAAATATATACTGATTATCATTGAAAGATGTAAAATATATATGTATAATATGACGTGTTATTTAACGTATACAAATAAGTTTTAAATTTCTTGTATATAGTATACATCTAATAGATACTCTCTGGTTCAAATAAAATTATCAACCTGCAGTTTATAAATGCATTATATAAAGTATAAGTAATATCATCACTAATTTATATTTTATATGCATATAAATATGTACAGCTGTTAAATAGTAAATTATTACATAAAATTATGATTTTTGTTTAAACAGACAAAGAAACGTCGTCGTGAAAAAAATGATATTGTATATTATAGATAATAATAATTAACGTTTGTGATAATTCACACGGTGTACCTATAATCTAATCGTAGCGGACGATCAAAGTCTGTAACATGTACCTATGCATACTATCTGCGAATAGTTGGTATATTAATTGTATTCTTATACTTCAGTAATATTCAGTACACGATGCAGGTCGATGGTATAGGATCTTGTTTCGCCACATTTCGACCAGAAACGTAAATCAATTATAATAAGAGTCATATTATAGAATTGTTCACAATTATTATTAACTTTATACGGTGGCTAAGAAAGCTTTGAATAGTCATTCAACATTTAAATCATAATATTTTTCACGATTTGACATATAAATACTTACATAGTATAGATACTGTAAACATATTATATATACTCATAATTTATAAGTTATAAGCTATACCTACAGTTGTTTTAATTTACGTTCAAATTATCATACATCGCATGAGAACTTCTCTGATTACATATTTACACATCCTACGATAATGATTTTTCCCTTTTATGCAAATAGATTTTTTTTTTTTACAGCATATAATATCATACACGCCTTTCAGTGTTTTATAGTTAACCACTTAATGCGTGCTTGTTGGTAATCCGACAGCTTAATTGATAATCACCCCGACTGCGCCTCAAAAACACCTTATTCTTTATCAGAATCAAACATTTAACAAACGTAATCCGAAATACCGTTAAAGTCCTATCCGTGACATTATATTTATTTACCCACCAAACACTATTCTATTTACAAACGTATTTATTTTTCACGTTTTATTAATTTTATATTTATTTGTGAATTTCTACGTTAAATATGTAGTTACAAACAAAAAAATTATACAGTTTTTAGATTCCAAGCTTATTAAATTTAAATCGATCGATGTTTGTGCAACGTCATTATGATATTGATAGATACATGTTTTAATTAAAACAGTGTTATAAAATGTTAGGTTAGGTTTTAAGTTTAGGTCATGGTGTTAAAATGCTATACCAATTTGACAGGCGCTTAGCTAAGGGGTGTCCTGGGGGTAGCCGGCCACCCAAAATATTACTGGCCATCAGCATTATAGATCCCGTTAAAAACTACCCAAGGTTCAAATAATTGAGTTAAGAGTAAAAAAAGTTAAACAATATTTTATAACTTCTACAAAATTGTATTATGTACAAAAATATTATTCGATTTTTTATAGGGGTGGAGGGTAAGTAAATGTTGGCCACACAAGAAAAAGGTTAGTTACGTGACTACAATTGGATTAGAACAAAATTATCTTTAAATCTATATAAAGATAATATGTCTTTGTGTATTATATGTGTATGCAATAATTATCTTTGATACTTAAACTCGTATTGTAGTGTACATTTTATTAATTCAGTTTTGGATACGACCTACGAAAACTAATTGAATTGGAAAACTCTTAAAATTGTATGTACCTACGTAGTTTATTCAACAATTAATAATTGTCTGAGCAAAATAATACAATATATAATTTATAGTTGCAAGAGCATTTGTTTTTATTCTCCAACTGTATATACATTGATCTGAAAAACATAAATGAATATTAAACGTGTTCGATGATCCAGAAATCCCGTTGTTTCTTTACATTCTTCGGTATCACGACTTTTTTAATATCTATCGAAAAAGTATGAAATGTTGTTTGCACCTGTAATAATAATTCGTATTGTTATTGTAGCCTTATAATAAATTATTATGCAACTCGTAAATAAATTGTCGTTGTTGAAACTATATAGATCACCTATAAGTGTTACAGGTATATAGGCACAAAATGCATAATAGTTATTCGAGTCCACATTATTAATTTCATTTGTCATTTGTCATTTGATACCGTTTGCAGACAGTCTTTAGTGACCTTTTGTCCGTTTTTAGGTTTCCATACCTATATATCGTTGAATATATTATTATGCACCCATTATACCTACTCGTCGTTCTGCCGGTCAATCAGTCACGAAATTTGTCGTAACATATTACAATAATAATGAATTGTTGATTAGGTAGCTATAAAAAAATATTTTTGGCTAACATATATTTGTATATCCTATACAGACAACCATCGTTGACTCATTTGCATTGAATCGATGAAATATGTTATTATACTTTTCTCGTCATTCAGTTAGGCAATCGTATAACAATATAAATTATTATATATAGGATAATTAGCTATTGGTTTTATTTCATAGAAGACTCATAGATTAGTAGATTTACATATACATTTTTTATACGATTTTTTCCGAAATTTGAGTCTTTATAACCAAAGTGGTGAGTCTTATATAACTGATTTTTTTTTAGTGTAGTTGGATACGTCCGGACCAGGCGATTTTGAGTCTAATAAGCCACTGAATCTTATATACCCGCGAGTCTTATAAGCGGCGTCCACTGTATATAATATTATTGTAATATATTTATTATATTTATAGAAACATAAGTAAGTTGACAATTGGCATGGTCTCGGAGTGTTTTTTTCCTCACTAGTTTTCAAGTATGCCTATACCCTTTTATTTGAATAACAACCTGTTTGAAGTAATTTAACATTAAAATGTTATAATTAATACAGTTTATTGACACATTTAATTCAACGATAAATCGATTATTAACGGTTACTATCATGATTTAATGGAGGTAGGTCATATATAATTTATATAAGTAACCAATAATCATTTTACACAACACATAATAATTAATATACTTTATTTTATTATAAAGTATAACGTGCTTGTAATAAAATATATCGCCGTAATATAATATGATAACGTCGATCACTAGGTATATTGTTGTCACATAACATTTTTGTAGTACAAAAATAAACGTACGACTCTGATAATTTTTTTTAAAATTATATGATTATCTCAAACGCGTTAGACATAGGAGCAGCAGCAAACCATATCGCATAAAGAAAAACGTTATCTATATAGGTATGGGTATTTTTTGTTAAAAAACCGTAATTTATTCTTTTTATAATCATCATATAATGTGAATAAAATGAAAATTACGCTTTTCGCATTGGTATGTTTCGTTTGGGCGCGTTTGTTATTATTACAATATTCGCGCGTCACAACGTTCACATGCGAAATGCATGTAAGTCGAAACTCGCGTCCGCCGCGGTACAATATTATATAATATGGTAAGCCACTTGTTGCCTTTAAGTGCCCGAACACGTGGTGCTCTGCAGTGACGACGATGCATTACAGACGGACCCTATATGCTATACCCAGCGCCAACGACGCTGTGGTTTCCGGAAAAACCGAAATAAACGAAAAGCAACAAGCCGAGAAAGTCGGAGGAACGAATGACCTTGATTTTGATTAACCCCCGCGGGCGGCCGAGTAGCAGTAAAAAAAAATATAGCGAGCAGCGGCGTGGACCGCGGTATAATAATAACGAGACGACTCGGGATGGAAACGCGACGAGCTGGTACCTACCTTATATACCTGGCCGCCTGCCTACTTGTTGCCTATATAGTTGTACGTCCCGCCGCCTACCTTTTAGACACGCCAGAGCGTCGTCGCCGTGTATCGATAGTTAGCGCCGCCGCCGGTGCTCGATAGTTGAAGAATCCTCCCGCGGTCGTCGGTCCGCCGCCGCCGCCCCGAGCTCTCTCGCCGCCGCCGCCGCAACCGCCGCCGCAGTCCGTGTCCGTCCGCCGCGGTGTGCGATTGTGTCCGTCCGTCCGGCGTGTTCCCGTGTGCGTCGTCATTTTTTCCGTAACAGTCGGTGGTGTCATAATTGCAGTGCTGTGTGCGAGTTTTATTGCGATGAAGTCGGCGACTTCTCGTCGGGCCGCCACGAAAACTTAGTACGCGCGATCGGGACGAGTGACTATTGCGGCGCGAACCGCGATGACTTGCAGCAGGCGACGGACGATGGCGGCGGTTCCTTAGAGAGAGAAACACAAGCACTTGCGCCTATATAGTATACCACCAAGTCGGGGTGTGATGGCCAGCGTGGGCCATTCCAAGGTGTTCATACTTGATAAATACTTCACGGAGCTACAAAAGTTCTGGGAGACGGAGATCAAGTTGCAAGGTAACGAAATTATAATGTCGTGTTACGGTCGCATTATATATGTAGTTATGATAATAATATTGTCGTTGTAATTATTATTATTATTATTATTACTGTCGTCGTTGTCAGTCTCCTCGCGATCCAATTTAACGTTTTTTTGCGATCATCGATCTTGTAATATAATATGTGCTTATTATTCCTCTCGATCGTGTAATGTATCTCTGCAAAACGTGCAACTGGAACCCACCCTATGATTCGTGTCGTCCACCCGTAACTGTCGAATAAATTAGATGTATACACATTTATGTGCTCGAATTAATAGTTTTATGTACACATAACACATGTTCATTTCAAAAAATTGAAAACCGTAGTAAAAAAGAACGTTATTCTTGAAAAAGAGACGAAATTATTACACAACAGTACCATCGTTTTCCCCGGCGGCGCAACAGGTGCCTTAATTTGTATTTAAAAAACGAAAAGGGCACGTCATTGAAAATGATGTCTTAAATTATGTACGTTTGTCCCGACAACAAGGAATAAAGAGTGTGGTTTTCTGACGTGTTCGAAGATAATAAATGCTACAGAACAAAACATCAATCAACGGAAACGATACAAGAACAAAGTTAGTTTTTAAACGATCACACGTTTTTAACAAAGCATACTTATTATTATATCATCGAACGCGCACCTCTAAATAGTGGAAAACGATTTGTTATAGGTAAATTATGATAAAATATTTTGACAAAACACAAAACTAAACCAAAAATAGACAGACGCGCCAAAACAGGTTGTTTAAAAATTTAGAATACTAAATATCGATCTAAATATTACTATTTTTATCGAATTTCAAGTGATGATGAAATAATATTTATGGATTACCCATATGGCTGTATAATAAAAATCAATATTGCCCATTTTATAATCCGTTTCCGCCGAGATGGTTAGTATTAGTAGATTAAATTGTACTCGGGATTTCGTCAGTTTATGCATAGGATCGTCTGGTATTCGTATTTCGTATTTTTTTTTAATAATACATATAATAATAAATATTGCATTTGCAAACAGACATGAGACATATTTTGTACAAAATGTGCACACTATCTTCAAGCAACTGCTTGTATTAAAGAGGTTCTTAAATTAAATATTGATAAAAACGATTAAAGATTCAAATGATGGTGAATCAATACTTACAACAATTATTAAAACTCCAAAAAATGTTTAAAAAATAATTGTTTATACACAGTAATAATAAATTTATTGTACGAAACAATTGAAATACAACTAAGCGCGAGATGCAGACGCTATGAACTTATCTATTCACTATAGTAATAATATTATGTATTAATACTTATACTCTGGTTGTTCGTTAAGTTCTACACCACAAAACCATTATATTATGTGAACGCCACAGATTTCCCTAAACAAAATACACGAGTTCTGTATGGAAAAAAAAACAATTTTATCAATGGCATTATTTTATGGTTCATATTATATATACACGTTCGTATTTTGTACGTTATATTATGTATATTAGGTATACTATATTGTGATCTCCGCCGTCGGTCCAGACGGCGGTTTCGTTCAAGGACGGGACCTTTAAGAAGTCCGGTTTGGAGGGCACATATTATTATTTATACGGGTCGTCTCCGGTCTACGGTTTGCGTCGTTGCCGTCTGCCGGATCTACGAGTTCGCTATTTTGATTTATTTTTATTCTTCCGTCTCGATAAAACAAACATTAAAAGTCACGCCGATCTTCCGAGTGCGCGTCGGCTGTTGCAGCTCTCGTCATTATAATATTATTATTGAGCGTATTCTATCGAATAACGCGTGGAAGGCTGACCGTATTTAGGCTACGACTTACGAGTGCACGTATTACAATATTACATTCATATACAATATATAATATATATTATATTGAGCAGAACCTCTCGTATATAAATCACTCGACAAGGGCCTGAAGTGGCGGGTACACCGGTCGTCCGTCGGCTCCTTTGACTCGCGACGTCCCGTAACGCAGCACGAAACCCGACTTGCATGTGCGTGTGTGTTTGTATGCGTGTTGTGTGTGGATCGATTATTAGTTTTTTTTTTTTTGTGTGTGGATGTGTCCCACAGTTCTCAAGGTCCTACCCCGAACAACGGCTGACCATATAATATTATTTCATATATTTTTTTCCTCCTCATCCGTCCTCGCGTTTGCTGCACGCCCACAACAATAGAACCCCCAAAAACCCGACCGTATTTTTATATACTACGACACCAAAGGTTCTTAAATACTAGTTTTTACGACCGAAACTCCGACATATATTATTACAGTTTCATTTTGTGTGTCAGAACGTCTTAATTCTATCGTGTGTGTGTGTGTGTGTGTGTGTGTGTCTATACCACACGGCGAGTGACTGTGTCGTGTCTGTTTTGATACAATAACAATATTACATAGACAATAAAATAATATTGCTTTTCATACAAACGTACCACACACGTGTTTCTTACGCCGCCGTCCTGCGGTAGGAAGTGGCATTAAGACATTATATGCGCGAGATAAAAAAATATATATCGTTTGCGCTTAAATTAATTTACCTATCGGCTATGTCAATAAAGTTATAAACTATATAAATTATTTATTTTACATAAAATAAATTGTTATGCAACCTAAAACCATTAATTTTAATTTCAATGTCTTACTGTAGGTATGCTATATATTTATTTTCACAAACTCTACTATAATTATAAGTAAGTAACAAAATGTGGGAAACACCATTGTTCGTTTCAGAATTAATGTTCATTACGTACCTACAATATAATAAGTTATACGCTGAAAAAATTTTACCACTGAGTAGTAAGATCTACTTACTATTTACAATGTTTTTAACAAAATAGGAAATTATAATACTAAAAAAAAATCACTCCATAACTTATAATCTTTGGTCTCTTTTTGCCACCTGTTTCTCCAACGTGAAAGCGTATAGAGGGCGAGTTTATTTTTATTCTTTTAACAATACGAAGTGATAATTATTAATCTATTAATATGTTTCCGGGTTGTGGTATTTTCGGATCTTCCGTTAACTATTGTTTTCTACTTTCGTCATCTGGAGTCTGGACTCGGTAAATACTTGATCTTCGGCCGTAAATTATAATACTAAATAGTTTTTTCAATATGCACGAGCGACTTTGAAACTGGTTCGATTTCATATATTGACAGCGCGCGTTCAAAATGTACGAAGGTGTTCGAAATGTCTTGTAGATACAATAATTATTGTAAGATTTAGGACACAACATTTTATTTTTTTTTTTACGGCATCGCAGCTGCCGTGGAGAGAATAATAATATTATGTAACGTCGGATACAGTCTATAATATTAATTATAGGTAGGTAGTAGGTACCCACTTTTGTATACGACTTGTTAACGTCCAGGTAATACTTCCATTAATCCGAAACCCTATAACTCGTTGTTATTTTTAAAATAATTACCGGCGCTAAAGTGTTTTTTTATCGTACAGACCATTTTATACAGAGTGATTGCTTAAAAAACATTCATTATCTCAAAAAGTATTCACGAACGTTTTTAGATTTTTTTTTTAATATGGATTTGAATTTTTTACAAAACACCATTTTTAAATTTTTACGTTTTGGAATTTTTAGTTTAGTATTCAAAAACACAATATTTTTCGGAATTCTATCTGCTATTCATAGAATTTAATACAATTATTGTCGGCACTCGTCTTAATATATTATTTCGGTTTCAATAATGAACTGATTTTTTTCAAATTCTGAATATGTATACACTAACAAAGATAATATTTTCAACTACATAGATTTTTATTAACTTAAAATCCTCCTTTTCTACTGTTCGACTGTTAGGTTAGTCAGATAATTTTTTTTTTTGAACATTTTATGTGTATAAATTATAAAAAAATTATTATAATATGTTAAAAAGATATAATATATGGTGCTATGATGGTTTATAAACTATAGTAATTAATATTAATCTATTAACATTTTATATGATTGTTAAAAGGTTATAAGTACTAGACTAAATGTTAGGTAAAGCAATTTATGTACCTATAAAACCATTATTAATCCTTAGTACCTACACAAAGGTTTAATAACTCTAAAACTACTTAAATTAGTTTCAATTTAGATACCGGAAAACTTTCAATAAAATCATTGCCAGAATGATTTACATTAAAAAGTACTCGGTGGTTGCTACATGCCTACATACAACATACGCCATATATTATATACTAAAATATAATATGTCTTAGTTTGCTACAGGACACTCCTTATTATAAATGGTTAAAAAAATCAAAAAAGTGTAATATGGTGGAATATATTTTAAAAATTCCAATACACAGAACTATTGTAGAGGAAAATAGGGGTGAACATGCTTGGAGAATCGCCCTGAGTATATAAATAGTATACAATCAGACAATAACCAACGGACGACATCTCGCTGCTGCACTCGTACTCATATTTTACACGACGCGATATTATAATATTATATCAACGCGGATCCTGATATATTATGAGTATAATAATATTACACTTATTACGACTAATTATCGGAAGAAGTGCGTTTTCAGAAGTGACATGTGTTTTTCGGTAGAGGTCAGCAGCAGCGTTGGCAGCAGACGAAATTATATATTATACACACACACTCTCATATATATATGTATAAGCGCGGCTTCAGGTTCATGGTTCATCATCACCATTATAATCAGAGGCCATTCTCCTCTCGGCCGCCCCAAGGTTTTTTCAGTTTTATTATTATTACAATATTACTTCTTTTTTTCCCTTCCTTTCCTCACTCTTGTGTGTGTGTGTGTGTGTGTGCGCGCCTGTGACTCTGTGTGTATACCGTTTCAAGTTTATACCGCAAGTCGAGTGAACACACGTCGCTCATTAGTCATTTTCGGTACGCTCACACGGGCACAAACGCAGACGCACACGCGGGCGACCCGGAGACCTGTTGTACCTACTCTACAGTAAGTGGTTTTCGATCACTCGCGGGTCCGACGAAATGCAATTGACATGTTGACCGGAGGGGCTTTCTCGGTCTGTTGGATCGAAATGAAAACATCGCCCCGAATTTTTTTATATAATAATATAATATTCCTAATACGAGCGAGCTCGTGTATGTATATCATTCATCAACACACTGCGTATACATTCATCTCCGGATGATTAAAATATCTGATTTTTTTTTAACGATTTTCGATCAAAATTATTATTCTTTAGGTCGATTTTGTGTTATATCGTACGTACATTGCGCGTTAACTATATAACTGCTGTCTGTATATCAGTATAGTCCCCGCGGTGTAGAGCGGAAACAGTTTTTATACCGTGGTATTTACCAACTCCTACAGTCGAAGTCTTGATACGCGTTACGCGTTAATGATGAAAATCGGTTATTGTCGCCGTATTCTATAGACAATACACTGAAAATGCCTAATTTGTTCGGACGATTACACAATCGACTAGGCAGTCATTAACCAACTACTTTACATAATATTCCGAACAGACAGAGTTAAAAGTATTTTTAAACACTATGATGATTTACCAGACTTGACTTTCTTGAAAATATCGAAAACATACAGATTGAATCATTTTAATATTGATATCCGACGGACTAGGCTTAGGCTCCTAGGCAAGGCACACCATATTATCTCCGTTTATAATATAACTACATAAACATAAGGAAGTCCGTGAGAGCATACATTTCTGCTGATATTGTATTTTGTCACAGAGTCCCGAGCACCTTCACGACAGTCAAATTTACTATTTTATGATTATGATTATGACTTGGAAACACAACATACATCACTTTTGAAATAGTGTTTATTTCCATACATTTATTATCAATCTATAACAGTGCCAGATTTTAAGATTAATTAATTGTAGAGGAGCTCGATTAACGATTTTAAAAACTGCGTTCCAAATGTAAAATTATTTATCACGGACACGAGGGAGTGTATCACCACTCATCATTCCCCAGACAAATAATTAGTTCATTAATCTTTAATATTTACTCCAGTACTTTTATGCGCTACATACTTCTAAATTCTAACGATAAATTAAAGTGCACACGAGTTCTTCGGTCAAAACCCAATTACAATATTATAAAAAGTAATTTTAATCTATTGAATATACGAGTATACACATAAATTCACATAATATTTTTAAATACAAATTATATTTCATAGTTGTCGCGGAAACTGATAATGTTAAGATAATAATTATCACGGTCTCGTTATCATAATAATATAACGAGTGGTGGAAATGTATCAAACTCAAATTAAATAATTTATTGAGTAAAATCTTATGGAAAAAAAAAAATGTCCCAATAAAAATAATTAATAGGATGCTCTCAAAATTAAAAAAAAAAAATAGTTAGGTGCTCCCCGACACCCTGTTACAAATCCAAGTACTGCTGTACAATATATAATTATAATATCATAATCTCCCATTACTGCTGCAGCTCTTATACCTCACGTCTTTTCAACACAGTACGACGTCGACTGTTGATCGATTGGGCACGCAACAGTAGAGAAACACAATCTTATTATTTTATTGGTTGTTTACACGTGATATTTTCACTAGAACTCACTGCATTTATTACACTGTAACACCAGATATTATTTCAGTTATTAATGTTTAGAATTTTCCGTCATATATACCATACTCGTATAGCAGTCGACGATAATAATTACGGGAGCGGCTTTTAATTGACACATGCCTATAATATATATAATATGTTCACTGACCATATTATAGTGCGTACAAGGATGATAGTCAAATACTCGAATGCACATCGATGCAGTCGATTTTTCCAATTATTGTCGTTGGTGATAAAAATCATTGCTGTAGAAATATTTTCAAAAATTAAATCTCAAAGTGGCGTACTATATTATAATATACCTTCACCGTAATGAAATGCGATTTCCTATGGGATCGGACCCGTGTAGGAGCGGTGCACAGACAATGGAACACCCGCGTAGCTATTCTCAAAAACCTAAGTCATTATATTATTATAATATATATATATATATATATATATATATATTAATACTTATCCTGCTGTAAACCGCATAGACGTAGACGTTTCTGTTTTGAAAATTATCGTTTGAAACTGAACACCGCTAAACGCGCGACGTGCAGATGATGGTTGTTCGTCTGCCGTACGCTTTTTAGTGATATTTTTCAATAATTCGCAACGTATGTTTACTTACATACCACTAATCCGTCCAGCGGCAGCAGCAGCGTATATAATTATTACAACATTTACAACCGAGTGTAAACGAAAATGATAATAAACTTTATTAATCGAAGCACGCGAATAATACTCGCGTATACGAAACTTTAATGGACACTTAAATGAAAAAAAAAATTCCACGTTCGAGATCTATACGCCGATTAGAGCACGGCATATCAAACCATACCAATAAAATTATTATTATATATATATATATATATATATGTGTGTGTGTGTGTGTGTGTGTACGCCACACTGCAATATCCTCTACTACTATAAATATATATATATATAAAACGCATATTAACCGAGAACGCGTATCTGCTAATTTACATTTAATATCGTACATATAATACATGTATACGTACGGGAACGCAGTAATAAAATCGACAATAATATTTTTTTAACCGTTATATATTATACATGTAATAATATGTGTATTATACGTATATATAGTGGATATTATGTCTTGCAATAATAATATTATGCACTCGTATAAAATATATAAACGATGCGGTTCGAACGAATGGAATACAACTACAACGGCCGGAGATATTTTCGGGGTATTTTTTGTCGTAGGTATTTTTTATATTCTTCTTCGCGTATATTATTATTATTGTTGTACCTCCGGTTATATTGTATTGTATATATTATGATTGTATACCCGATCTGCCTATACCTGCCTGTGGCTTTTGAATCGCACCTGAAATATACGACGATATAGTGTCGTGTATTTGGCAAAGAGACCTGATTGTGCGCATTGTGTGAAATCGCGCGCCAAACACAAAATTCATCAGACCTTTTTTCGTGCACACCACACGCGCTCACTCGCAACAGCGCACACAAAGACGACGTTTTTTTGCCGTTAATAAACGACGAGGGTTCCAGTAGTTCATCAAACGAAATGGCATAGGGTCACTGCTGCTGCATCGGCTCGCTGCCGGCTATTGCTCCGGGGCACGATGTTCACCTAAAATGTTCTCCGACAAACCAGTTTGCGCCGTTGGAATAAATCTCGTCCGCTGCATTTTGGACGAGACCGGTGAATTAATTACCGAATAAAACTCCGCCCCCTCCCTTCGCGACGTTACCGACGGAAAAAAAGCGCTAAGTATCGCCACCTATTCTCGGAACGACAAGAAACCGATAAAAAAAAAAACACACACACACCGCCGCCGCCGCCGCCGCCGCCGCCTCTGTATAATATATAGTCGCATTGTCGCGGCGATCGAAATCGTTTAGAGGTCCACACTGTCGACTTTCGTGCGCGGTCTCGAACCGTCATATTATTATTATTATATATTTTATTACACAAATTATTAATAACGCATAGGTACCTCTATTAATACGCGTGTTCACATAACATAATACAAACCGTCGCAATATAATATATTTTATGCGCCGCCAGACGGGTCGTGACGAATAGACTTATTATATTGTTATTACGCGCTCGTTGTGTATATACAACCGTTGTTGTTACAAGACGCCAGACGCCGCCTTTTTCGAGTGGTGAAGTGTGTCGATACAAGTCATCTAATCAGTGCGCTTGTGACTTGTTTGTTTAGAATCGATAAAACGATCAGACTAAATTTTAATTCGGTGATAATATATAGACACTCGCAAATAATAGTGTTATTTATTTTAGGGATAACGGTTCCTTAAATGTCTGTTCCGTTAAACATTTTGACGAGGATAGATTAATTTTCAAACGAAATTCTGAGCGTTATTGTACCTACATATTAATTGTGTGAATACAAACTTCACAGGAAATTGTGAAAATTAATAGAAAACTTCCCAAACATAACGGCGTTTAGATATACATCGAATTATATTTCTACACACGATCCGACGCGTATGAGATGATTTAACATAATAAAATAACACTATAAATATTTTCCCGATTTTCGGATTGCATAATACCTATCGTGTTTGAGGCGGTACCGCAAACGTGAAAAATGCATTTTCCGTATATAATAACAGTGCGGTGCCGCGGCGTGGTGCTCGTCTGCAGCAGCTGTTCGGCATATTCGTATAATATTATAAACGTTAAAAACCGAAATAAGTTATGAAATCATTACTCACAGTCGTCATTACGGGCGGCAATAAATCTCCGCACTGCGCAGCAACGTGGTGTATTATTGCTAAGTATATATTATTATTATTATTATATTAATATTATTATAGTGACTCACCGCGGCGGCGTCGGTGGCGAATATAATATTTTGTATATAATGTATATGTATACGGACCCCCAGCAGCCCGCGCCTGTCGGCGTATAGAGCTGTGTTCGGCGTGTGTACGTGCACAACGACAGCCTCCGATATCGTTTTGTAGGCGACGTACGAGAGAAGATAATAATTTAGTGCGTCGAAAAGAAAAGGCGCGATTAGTGCGGGCGCTGCGGCGAGACGGGAGAGAGAGAGAGAGAGAGAGACCGCCGACCCGTGCAGTGTGTGTCGGGTCCGGCAGACTTGACCTCCGCGCCCCGGTCACGTACCGCACGCGTCCGTAATATTCCCACGTCACTCGTTGCGATAATTTATCATAAGACTTAATGACCGACAAGGGGTTCGACTCGTCCGCGGTTGCACGATCGAACGAACGATGCGGGATCGGGGGGGGGGGGGGGGTCGACACTTCGGACTCGGCCTCAATCTATATATTACTGTATTATAATATGCGATCGAGAATTGAACCCCCCCGCACGCGACCACGTGTAGCGAAGTCATTCATCCGAGTAGGTACCTACTTACTATTATTATGGCTCCGCCCGAAGAAACGTCACTCGCATGTCCTAAACTCAACCACACTGTCTACACGTCATGTAGGTAATTTTCAACAAACACACATTCGTAGTGCAGATCCGTGCCGAACGTATTTAAAATTTGTTTTTTTTATTTATTTAGAGGTGTATTAAAATGTGGGCATCGTAAACAACTCAAACTGGAACCGAGTCTCGAGAAAAGATCCGAGTCTATGTAACCCAAAATGGCAAAACCCCTATAGGGTTTCTATAGAAACTTGCAGCGGAACTAAAACTTGATTACATTTTTTTAACTTGAGACCGATTATTATACCTATATTGACCATTGATGTGAATTTTTCTTTTATCAAATCCAAAAATAAATCCAAAGACACACGTTGAAGTACACACTTATCAACGTTTTTCGTAACAATAAACTATCAGAACATGCTCAGTATCGTCATGCTGTCGGCTGCTGGTTGAGAAGTGAGGACTGTAGCCCCAACAAGGTGTGAATAGGTTATAATACATATAGGACATTTTCAACGAAGGAAGGTAAATTATATTTTGTAAATACTCGAAATTTTAATAAAATCTCACGAATTTATTATAATTTTCAAAAACCGGTATTTATTTTGTTAATTTTGTAAACAGCTCGTCGTTAAACTCGCACGAATACGGGTTTAATATGCGTATACAATAATAGGCGTTCTATCTGGACGAAATATCGCGTCCAGCATGTATAATAGTTCAAAATCCGGATCACGCGGTGTATATTCCGCGAGATTAATAAAAAATCAAAAAAAAAAAAAAATCGGTTCGTATATATTAAAAAAATTGTCTTATAATAACGTCGTTGCGATAGTAGCGATGCCGCATAACCCGAATAAATTAAGTTCATTTTCCATCTAATCTGCCGAGACCTAAAGCACGTGTAGCATAAATAATATATATATAATTCGCCGACTATATCGGGACGTTTTATTATTTATGCGCATACGTTAATTTAAGTATAATAATTACAGATAGGTAGGTATGTGTATTTTACACACAGCGTATACATGATTAATATATATTATTTTAACATATTATATTGTCGTGTGCATCAGGAGCAGCCAATTTCACGTAAAGTATGTATAAAAGTACCTATACTGTATACCTACATCTATATATAATAAGTAGTAATTAATAAGTGTATAATATTATAATCGTCCGCATTTTATTTTCGACCGATCGAACCAAATTTTACTATACCTATTTATATTATTAATATTATGATGATCATAATCTCGATTCTCCGCTCGATTTCACGTGACGACGACGACGGTGTTATGGTGCTTGAGGTCGTATTTAATATTCATTATAAACATGTATTATGATATAGGTGTCGAACCTTTAAATTTTCACAACTATTTATTAACTCAAAAATCGGAATAACAGTTAAACATATTATTATGTATACCTATTGCAATAATTATAAATGTAATATTTCATTATTTTTGTTTTTTGTTAAACCGAACAAATTAAATACATTTTTCAAATATAATCGCTGCAAATCGTTTATCGTCTTAAAAATATCTGTCTGAAAATAGATAGTATTATCGACGGACGCGTACTATGCATTACTCCGTTACCACCACCGACCTGCCTATTGGTAAGACCTTCAACCTTATAAATATGTGTCATATACGGCGATGGACTATAGTTGGCGAGTGTATATCGCGAAAATGTTCACGAATAGTATGAGTACAATTCAATCGTTGTAATTTTTACCCATTTTTTTTTTTCATAATCGACTAAAACGATAGCATTTTTGTACGAACATTTTTAGTTTAAATGTTTAATTTAATTTTGGTATTTTTTTCTCGCAGACGCGTCTTGTTCGAACGAGGCTGTGCACTTACAACAACGGTTGCGAAGTCTAAGCACCGAGCTGGTCACACTCCGGAACAGCCTGAACCAGGGCCAAGGAGCGGCGGCGGGGCACGGTGGCCAGGGCTGTCCCCAGCCGGCGGCTGTCAAACAATCATCCGGATCGAATTTCACCGGAAACAACAACAACAACAACAACAACAATAACAACATACTGGCCAACGGCAAGTCCACACCTAGCAGCCCGTCGAAGACAACGTTACCACCTCCAGTGTTGCCGAGGACTTCGTTGCCCACTTTACCCGTTACAGGTACCTATACTATACTATATACATATATTATATTCAACGATAAATTGTGACAGAATGTATGCCAAACACGTCGTATAGTAATATAATAATACGAGATAAATGATCGTAAACCTTTTCGAAAAAAAACTTGTAAAAATGTCTTGTGTATATCATATTACGAACGGTGATATTGCATAATATTATAATAATATATGTTATTATACGTATATATGCCACGTTGTATATAATGCGCTTTTACGGTTTTACGACGTCCGAGGTTTTTAAAATTCAAATAAATTTACAGTCGTGTACTTATATATATTGTGTCCGTATTATATTATTATTATTATTTGTTGCTGTCAAAGAGTGTATATATACAGGGTGATTCACCAAGCGTGCTCCCCCTTTTTCCCTTTAATTATACGCAATCAATCAAATTCTGATTTTTGGAATTTATAATAATTACCTATTATACTCGAAGACAATATTTTCAAATTTTTGAGATTTTTCGTGCTACTCAATGAGTGTACTCTGTTGTTCTGAGGAGATAAAAACCTCAGTTTTTTAATTCAGAATTCTCTTTCTACTGTAAATCAAAATCGTACCTACGAGTAGTTTTTAATTTATCTTATACTCTATGCACTAAGGATAATATGTTTGGAAGATATTATATGGTTTATATGGTCTATGGTAATTTGAAAATTTTAGTGATTTAGTTCTATATTAATGATTTGTAAAAATGCAATTCGTATTATTGTATTTTCCGATAGACTCGAAAAATTGTATCAGTATTTAGTACCTATGCACACATAATCAGAAAATATTATATTACCGATTATCGTTTATTGAAAATTTCGTGTAAGACACAAAGTTCGAGGTTTACATGCAATATATAAAGTTTCCGTCATATCGGTACTATAATCATCAAATCATAATAATTTTAAAAAAAAACTCGTTTTATATTGCAAGTCCTAAATGCACCTATATCATAATAATTTATCAACCGAAACCATCGTAGCTATCGCCCATCAGCCAAGACGTAGGTACTTATAACGAACATCTACAGTTTACACCAGTACATCGTGTTCACCTTTATCGAAAATGAAAAGTCGATGTCCAGATTGGCTTTTCATATTTTCGCTGCCCTCAGTACCTGGTATGTCCTAAGTCCTAAGTTTCAGTAGATAATCGATGCGTAATGTAAAAAAATATTATCCGAATCGATTATAATTTCTTTTCGGACCTGCTGTATCCGATACCTTGCCGCCGTATCTAATATACCTATATAATGCGATATAACACGACGTGCTGTTTATAATGACGGCGATTCAAGTGCGTAATAGCATCGGTAATTACTCCATCAACCAAAAGTCGGACGTAACAATATTATATCCTATATTAATGTGAACCGTGTATAATATACTCATTATAATATTATATATATGTATACGAGATGTATATAGGTACGTACAGCGACCTAACGTGCATTATGTTAAACGCATAATAATATAGTAATAATTATATACATTTGGTGAAATTAATTTCCTCTCGTACACACGGCGACGACGTCTGCGATGATAATAATAATAATAATCATAATTATTATCATCATTATTTTATTTATTTTGTAACGCGATGATCATCAGGTGCTTTTATAATCTAGTAGTAATGCCAGTATACGCCGCCGCCGCGGCCGTCCAGTACTATGGGAAAAATTTAATCGTGTAATATAGTATCTGCGGCACAGTTGTGAGTCGCAAAGTAATAATTAAAAAAGCATAATCGCATCCTGCGAAGAACACTCTTTTAGCTATGGTTTTATGATTGTATAGTATATATAGTAGTTGTAGTACCCGTTGCAGCTGCAGCGGTGGCGGTGTCGTGGCGAGGATAATAATAATAATAATAATATTAGGTAGATAATATTAATTAATATATAGTTCGCACGAATACGGTTCGTCGGATTTTTCTGGTATGAAATCGTGTGTTAACGGTGCAATATAGACATTTAGCGTGTAAGGTGTACCACTGTACTACTATTACTGTGTACTATAATACCTACTGGACAACTTAGACCACTATAATAATGTAATATATTTCTATACCTATTGCTGTTTAACCACCACAAAGTCACCATATTCGTGTTGTATTATAAGTTATTATAATAAAAAAGACTTATAAAACGATAAACTTGTAAACTTTTTAAACGTATGTTAAACCGGTGTAGACCCGAAATGTGGTATGTTTGGGCGAGTATTAATTCCACTAAAAATACCGTTTGGGTGAATAAGTATGAATAGGTTTAAAGGTAAATTAATTTATATATTGTAATGTACATTGTTCATTTAAATCAGGGGTCGCCAACCTTTTCAAACAAGTGAGCTACATTTGAAATTTTTAGTCCCAAGTGATCGACATCCAGGAGAATTTAGGTCTTTAGGAAGAGATTTGTTTTATGAGCAAAAAAAAAAAAAAGGCCTAAGCTCCAAAGAATAAATACTTATTGTTTCTTCGTGATAATAATAATAATTCCGAAATAATATCCGATTATTTATTACGCGATCGACCGATAATGGTAAAATTCATTTTTATAACGATCGACCTATATTGTTAGAAAGATCGACCAGTCGATCGCGATCGACTGGTTGGCGACCCCTGATTTAAATAATAAAGTCACATACAAAATACATGATTAATAATGAACTCTTCTTAACTTTAAAACGACATTGGTGTAGTAATATCGTTATATTATACAGTCGACACCGATAGCAATTTTAATAATAGTAATAAATTATGATTGCCGACGAAAACGTCCGATTTAATTAAAACCAAAGTACACTTCTATGTTGAATTTATAGGAATTTGTCTATTATTGATTTAGTTTCTATACACAATTTGTGATTAATCACAAAATACACAAAACAATATTTATATAAAAAAAAATAAAGCTGACTACAATATGTAAATAAATTCCAGTCCTTAACAGCCCTAATTGTCAAGTTAAAACAATACAATATTTAAGATGAATGTTGAACAAGTATATTGGTGCTTATGTACCAATAATTATTATAGTATTTTTTGATTTAAATCGATCTGAAAATTCAGATTTTCCTATTTATATTTTTAAGTTTTTTTAATTTTTAATCCTATTTAGTAGGTACTTACTTATTGAGTGTTGAAATATAGATACAGGTGTGGATTCAGCCCGAGATTAGCGCGGGGGGTAATCTATATTTTTTATTATACGGAGACAGAATAAAAATGTCAGATCTATATATTATAGGTGTTAAATGTTTCAAAGTATCTTTTTAATGTTTCGAGTATCATTCGGTGAAAGTATTTTATGATATACATACCTACTCGATATATTGTTAACAATGTACCTCAATACAAAACACCCCATACTTCCCATAACTGCATATACTGTATATTTTATAAAAGATACAATTGTACATAATAATCATTCTAAGATATTTCTATACATTAAAGATACTACCCTGCAACCCCTACTATAATATTAATCGCAGACTTTTGGTAAATCTCCAGTTCCAAAAAAATATCCTATCTGGAAAAACAGACTCATCACCTACCCTTCAATCTTTGAATAGTTTTTAAGTCCCCCAACGATGTGTCCGACATTCTGTTTCCTTTTCTCTTTCACACTATATTCCACAAATTATATGTCAAGTGAACCTATTAGGCGCATAATGTCTCTGTCAATGCGGACCTCTCCTTCACTTTTTAAACTATTAAATAATATTGTGAGTATCTTTATATAAATGATAAATGTGTTATGCACTCTATTGCAGTTCTTAGAGCTCAGCCCGTAAAATCTTAATAAATAAATAACATTCGCTCCGAGATCTCTCCCCCCTGATATCGACCTTGGTAATATAGTTATTGTAAACAATATTCAACCAAACGATTTGGCGGATCAAGATTTTACACTTCACTACTGTCGTAGCTGTGCGTGTCGTCTTCGTAAAACTATAAACGACGAAATATCTACTTACTTACTCGCATAATATCATACTTATATACGACGTGTCTTTTTTTATTGTGCGCAGATAAACTGTTCAAGGGCAAAGAAGAATCGCAAAACGGCAGCCAAGCTGCCGTAGCAAAGTGTCTAAATGCCACGTCGTCGCCGAATTTGGCGGCGGCGGTGGCGACGCAGCAAAAGACTGAATCATCGAACAACCAGCGGACGCACCGCCGGTCGTTCCATGGACCTGCGACGGCCGCCGGAAGCGGGCCCGGCGGCAACGGGTCGACTGCGGGCGGAGGCGGCGACCTCATCCATCTTTCTGGGCCGTTGACCGAGGACGCTGTACTCAAGGCGCTGCAGAGTCGGTTCTGCGCCACACAAATGTTTGTGAGTACTAAAACATTGTTCTATGTTTTGTTTTTATTATCAAAGAAGTCATCAACACAATTTATTTATGATTCGACCCCGTTGCACTTCGCGAGATATGAATACAATTGGGCGTATATTGAGTGTGTCAACCACACGTTTATAATTTTAACCCTGTGTTAAGTATGAAATCCTAGTCGGTTGATTATTATAATAGTTGAAAGTTCTTGAGCTTGAAACAACGGACGAAAGTATTTATGAGGGAGGTCTGTGCCGAATATACTGTCGAATAGGAGTGGTTTTTGGCGGAAATTTTAGTCGTGGGTTGGTTGTCTGATAATGTCTCATGTACATTGTCCTTTTTATACATTTTGGTGCACATGTCATGAATTCACTGTATTTAGCAGTACACGTACACGTATATTCACTATACACGCAGCACTGAAGTCGTAATACGATCGTACCTATACGTTGTAGGGTCGTCTAAATTTCTATAGTTACAAAATTGTTATTGGGATTGCACATGGAAATTCAAATATTGTTTTTTGAACTTTTGAAAACATCTAAAGACCATAATATTTTCTAATTACCTATATTTTTGTACCACTTAGGAAGGTTCTGTGGCCGATACAAACTTTTATTTTTCAAATGAGAACCACCCCCATTTTTATTGCAAATTATTTAGCGAATGATTTACTTGAAAATGTTGATCTATCTAAATAAAAATTCTAATGATTAGGTTCTGAGTGGTTAAAATGTTTATACTATAAAGATAATAATCTTTAAAAATGATTTTACAAAAATAAAAAACTATAAGACAAGTAATATAATTGGATGTAATATTTACTATACCTAGTTAGAGCATTTTTACAAATTATTTATATTAATAGATCAGTAGTCATTACTAATTATTTACATTTTCAAAACATTTAAGGTAAACATTACCGTAGAATGTAGATAATATATAATAGTATTATTATCAGTACGATAAGTTACATTACTGAAAATCTACTCGTTCAAATTTTGATTTAGATACATCAAAATTCTCAAAAAAATATCTGCTTGATAATAATTTAAAGTAAAAAAAGGTTGTGCAGCTACAACAGTTGAATTCCATATATTATATTCTCGAGGTTTTCATAATTATTTTAACCATTTTGGAAAGTAAACAAACGAAATCGTGCGATAAAAAATTTATACATACGCAGAATATAATAATTTATATTCGGCCATTGATTCGCGATAAAATACGAAGTACCTATACCTATATATCACCCTGTATATAATAATATTCACGCATGCGCTATTATTACATTGTACATGAGCGAATACACGTGTGTTATGTACGTACGTATATGCTATAGCCGCGAAGAGATTTTTTTTTTATTAGGTGTTTGGATCCGGTTGGAGGCAGGGGATTTAGAGATTTTTTTTTTTCATATCTCTTATCGGCCGACGCCGATCTCTCGCGGGTGGCGATTCCGTGAATTTCGTTTACCCGCGGTCTTGTGCTACCCCCCCCCCCCCCGCGCTGCTCGCTGCAACCTCTTCATTAGTATATTAGATATACTGCGCAGACACATACTGCTGCAGTCGTCTGGTACTATCTTAAATCGTGAAAAGGTAGGTACATACGTCTTACACACAGTGTGCAAACTGCAAATAGTATGAATAGTATGAAACACGCGCCAAACACGCATCACTACCTATATGTATAATATTAGTGAAGTACACTTTTGAGAGGCACGTTTTCCGCGGCATCTAATAATTATTAATATAGTCGAATTTATTGTACATGAATTTCCTAAACTCGACTGACAAGAAGACGTACGCGATTTCCCGGACACCTTAGCTGTCGTGCAATGTCGCGGTAATACTCACGCGTCGGCATAGCTCGCATGACGTGTATTATTATGTTTTGCTGTTCTCGAGTGCGAAAATCGTCGGGTTTTCTTCTGTCACTAAATATATTATTATGTAATCCTCCCGTATACTAACCTCGTCTTTGACTATATAGCTACTATGTGTACACGATATTCGCGCAACCCTTCTTTATATCACACGAGCAGCGAATCTTTTTTTGCAACAAAGGTAGGTACACACATACGCACATATAGCTTTTGACTGAGAAACGTATATTTTATTATAATTATCGGATCATTAAAGTATTATTATTTTATATTGTTCGCTCGGAGTCACGAGGAAAATACACACGAATAGAATCGCTTATATATTTTAATAAAGCTCCGGCGTGTAACTTCATTGTTGTTGTTATTATAATATTATTGTTTGTCTTAAACGTGTGTACAACAATCAAATAATAATAATTAACAAACGAGCATCATTTATTGTGTGAAAATGCAGTCTGACCTCTTGCTACCGGTCGTCTGTCTAATGGAATACAATCGCCGAAAATGTCGAATTTCGCAGGTGTACTACTGATGTATATCCTCTTTGTAGCGGCGGCGGCGGCGACGTATAAAACATTGATTAAAAACGTTATTATAAAAATGTCGCTAGTCGCGTCCAGGGTCCAAACTCCTCTTTAAAAATAGGTCACTGAAATTCAGAACCGGTGGGAATGTGGGTATAGAGCCTCTCGTTGTATAATAAATGTAATTTATATTACAATACCGCGGTATATACCTAGTATTTATATTTATACACAACTATTTAACCAAATATCTTAAAGCAACGATAAAGGATAACTATATAAAGTGACAATATAAAGTTTTTGCACATTAGTACATAAATATTTTGATATTTAAAAATGAACCAATGGTTTTTATATTTGGAGGAAAATTTACACGATTCTTGTCTAAAATAATGTGAGGAGAAAAATGGAGAGTACTTTACTTTTTTTTGAGCTTGAAAAATTGTCAGTATCGACAAATCGTGTACCCACGTCGTCTTGAGCTTAGCATATGTTATAACAACGGTTTATACATAACATTTGTAGACACGGGCTCAAAAACAGTGGTGACAAACGACGATAATATATCTTATTATTATTTATAATATTTATAATAGGTTTAGGACGCCATACTGCCATCTCGAGAATGGATCCAATACAAATTTTCGGCGTATTATTTACACAGACCGTATATTGTATAGCATATAATAATACGTCACGATGTATACTTTTTCATACCTATGTACCTATACCCGTTTACCCCCCCCCCCGCGCCGCCGCACTCCGTTCACTGCACGATGCGTATTTACAAAATATGCGGTGTTAATATAATATTTGAAATATAATGAAATCCTAAGCGGCGTTATCGTCTCGCTTAACGCGTCCGTAAAACAATATGACTTGTACGAGTATACGACCCTCATAACATTTAAAAATATGTTATATTATTGTGTGTATGAACATTCTGTGCGGGCGCGCAGGCTAAACAAACACAGTCGCGTGTGGATCTATATACTATCTGTACCTATATCTATGTATACGACTACATACTCGTATATATGTATGTATAGCCATCGTATAACGGTTGATTAGTTTGACGCGAGGGACTCGTTATTTCATAAAGTATAGAACGTTTTTGAAAATATTTTTACACTGTTTCAATACTCCTCACACAACAAGATGTTTAACAAAAAAAAAATATATTTTTGATTTTAAATACCTACTCATAACTCATAATTATTAGCTACTCGTCCGAAAATCGATTTTCGTGTATTGAAATACTCAGTAATTTATTCTGCTTTGGAATATGAAATCATAACCGTCATTCAAAAAGGTATGGAACTTATAAAAATTATAAGGATAATAAATATATTATATTTTTTTTAAATGCTGTTTGGTAACAATATGAAACCATGTGAAAAAATGTCAAAAACGTAAATTTTTTTTTGAAATATCGAGTCCAACGTTAAATGGATCACCTGGTATATAGGTGTTGTGAATACTATACCTTATGTGAGGTCGCAATCCATGCGTTTGTTGTTGTCTCTGTCTTACAAACGTATACGACTAGCACATTTTTGCGATCGCTATAGTTTCGACGGACTCTTCCTGCTCTTAATCGTTTTCCAGCGCGCGGCGGTCCATTATGATCAATATAATATCGTTAATAACAAAATAATATTATTATTATAATATGTACACCGAAATCGTACGCGAACATATAATGATATAATACCGATGGCTGTAAGCTGATGTGATGATGATGATGACGACGGCGGCAGAGGATTTCACTCGAGTGTGGTATTTTTGGAACGCGCGTGTCAAACCATCGACATAATAATATAATAATTATGTGCTCGCCTCGCGCACACGCGACACACGCACACCCTAAGCTCGAGACGTGCACGTACAGGGTGTGTCGAGGTGTCGACAGATGGCGGGAATATTCGTTTTTTAAGCGTTTTTTTAATATTGTGTTTCGAGCACCCACAAAGATATAGGTAATCGTCGTAAGCCCGGCTCGTTAATATACGCATCATATATATCCAGTGTTCGAATAATTGAGAAAAATTAAGTATTAGAGGAGCTTAATCCAACGGTTTTTAAAAACTGTGTTCCGAGTGAAAAATTATTTAACACAAACCGGTTGGGGGGGGGGAAGCCTCTTCCCTTTCGTTTGCCTACATTTCAGCTACACACGTATAAATTCCAAAGATAATATGTGACTATTTAAGTGAATGCGTATCTATATTTATATTCCCCCAATTTTTTGAAATTTTTTATTTTCAACGAAGCGAATTGATTTTTTACAATGATGTGTGTTTTTTTTCTGCCTGTTATTAATTTTTAGGGCAGTAAAATTACTCCGATTCTTAACTTCAGCATATTTTCTGATGGGAAATTAAATTTAGTTTGTACTCTGGGAGTGGGTCAAAAGTAAGACATTTTCAGTAGTTTTCAAATGCGACTGGAAAAACTAAATTAAGAAGAAATGAGATTCACGATGAAAATATTCGATTTTTTATGTTTTTTGTTTTTAAATAGTTGCCATTAATTGCAAATTATAATACATATAGTAACTATTAGTATTTATTGTTTGGATATAAATGGTTGCCAATATGGTTAGGTATAGAAATAAGAAAATCGAAAATTGTTATCTTGAATCGCATTCCTCCTTAATTTTACTTATAAACTTAACTACAGGCTACCAGATCGACATCTTTAGAAAAAGTATGGACTAACTTTCCAAGACAATCAATTTTAAGGTAATATGCAAATGCAGTGTTTTTGGCCAAAATAAATTCAGGACCCCTATTATTACTAAAAAACACCGTATCTGCTTAGAACCGTTTTTCGTATACCTACAATGATTGAATACAAATTTAACACATCCATGATTACAAATTACAATGACACACTTGACAATACTGTACAGCAAAGCAGTATCCATAGTTGTTCACCTTTTTCCCAATTACATACATTTCATACATTCAGTCTCGTAAAAAAAATTAATTTTGCTTATATTATTAAAAATTCTATTTTGACAGAACGACCTGTTGCAGCAGGAAATAAAAATAATAATAATTTTCTGTGATAGTATCTCAATTATTCCTTTGTGGTTCATGACTCGTGTCAACACTATTCCACCACGGATATTTGATAATACAATAATTTATTGTCCCCCTGCAGCGTACTTCCTCCCTTGCCCGAATCGAGCACTGATCATATTAGATTGCGTCCAGCAGGCTGTACATTATATGTCGTACATTATATAACATACCTACCTACCTGGACCCTTCGTCGAGGAAGAAAAAAATCACATCTTTCCGAAATTTGATACCTGTAACCACGTCGTTTGTCGGACGTGTCCGAAGATTGTATTTTTCTCATTTCTATATTATAATACTATCGCGTCATCGTAAACGGCGTACGCGTATCACGTTTTAATCTGGTGCAGAATAGAACGATTCTTATCCGAAAAAGTGCCCATAATATATATGTATAACGGGCACCACCGTTTCCCGCGAGAAATCTGCTGGAAAATAAATCATGTACCGTATAGCTGCAGTGTTCACTGCAGCTTATAGTAAACAATAAATCCTTGTATATGAAGTTATTAAAAAAATCAATACTTTGTGTATCTATATTATATAGTATTACCCGCAGATATAAATAAAAATTCGACGACAAATTTAACGCGTGTAATTCGTGGTTGCAATTTTTTTACACAAAATACGTTTTTATCACCTCAATTTGTTGAATTAATTCTAAAGCAAATTTACGATTCCTCAATTTTCTTCGAAGAAGAAAAATAACGAGTGACTTGCTACTATTTTTTTTTAGCTATATGCACCTATATGTTTTAATTCGGATCTCTATAGTTATATTATATCAATCAATTTACGGTCACATCCGCTCAAACGTCGCCGTCGCGGTCATACGCGCAGTGATCATAATACTCGAAATATCGGTAAACGTGTGTGTCCGGCGTGGAAGGGGAGAGAATTCTAATCGGCGGCGGCGGCGGCGATATACTACCTATACGACCTATAATACCTGGCGTGTAATAATAACGACGATATATTATATATAGTAATAAATATAATAATACGACCGTCGCCGATTATTATTGTGTATATAATATATATTTATATATATCGATTTACCTGTGCTCGGCGTGTATTTATATATATTATGTATAGGTATTAGGTACGCACACGCCCGGAGGCGACGTCCGATGGATCTTTCGCGACTGGCCGCGCCGGCGGGGGTAACCGTCTCACGCACGCACACATAGGATACGTATATATATATATATATATATATGTATATATAATTTATATACGCACAATATAATATATATGCATATTATACGACTAGAAAACGATAGTAATTACAATATATACAGTAAATATAGGACGTGAAATTAAAAAAAAAAAAAAAAAAACCCAAATCGGGTATACCCGCGCCCGGTGCACACACACATGCACGTTCAAAAATATATATAAATATATATACGATTTTGCCCTCGGGACGGACCTATTAAGCGTCGAAGCGCGCGTGCGCTGTATACGAAAAACGCGTCTACATAATATGTATGCACGCGCAGCAGGCTGCAGGGCGGGCTCCTCGAATTCGACGCCGGCGGATTCGACGAGAAACCCCTAATTTGTTCGCCGGGCCAATTATTATATTTTGTATACGCGCGTATTATTTTTATTACCGTCGAAAGGCTACATGTCGTGGGTATACTTATACCAGAAAACGGCCGAAATAACAATATTGTATAATAATCCATGAGAAATTAATTTTCCGAACCGATAGTAATAATTTTTGTTCACTGCGCAGCAGCTGCGGCGGCAATAATAGTCAAAACCTAAATATTGTATAGACCGCGACGACGCGTATAGATATAGAGTAATCCCTATACTTGGCAATATTTTTATTTCGTTTTTTCTCCGTTCTGGAAAAATTGAAATGGATTTTGTCCGAAACTTTGGGCGGTATATGTACGTGATTATGACGTAAACCTATATTAGTCATTATACTTATGATTAGTTATGAATATACACTGCATATTGTCGTATATTATAATATAGACGTTATCTTCCATGACGCGGCGCGGAATTACTCGTTTTTTAGCCAGTCGATTAAAAACTTTAAATTACAATATTATATATTATGGTTTATTATCGACTAGTTTTCTCGGACACAGAACACATCTAATAAAATAAATTATAGCACTGTCAGCTCGATCGGCGGAGGATTTGTAAACGATTTTTTTTCGCCATCCGCGAAACGGATTTAAAGCAAATAACAAACTCGGAAGTTTATTTTTCGTGATGCTTTTTCGTTTCAGACCAACGTGGGACCCATTCTGCTGTGCATGAACTCGTACAACGACATCGGCAACCCGATGACGCTCACCAGTATGAGAGGCGCCACGCTGGACTTCAAGTTGCACAAGGTGATTCTGGACGCGGTCAGACAGCAGACCGAATCCGGATATCCGCAGGCCATCATACTTTCCGGTTAGTATAATAATATGACGTTTTGGCAGTTTATCGATGCGCGATGTTATTAAAATTAAAAAACTACCCATCGCGCACAAGAGCACGCATCACTCTTACCTCCATCGAACCTTTGAGTATACCATACGTATACGATGATGGAATAAGCAAACATCACGCGTATATTGTACGCGGAAATATATATTTTTATAACGCTGTTGTGACGGTGGGACTTTCGTTTCAAGGTGTTAGTGGTTCCGGCAAGACGTACGCTTCGATGTTGCTGCTGAGACAATTGTTCGACGTGGCCGGAGGTGGACCCGAAACGGACGCTTTCAAACATCTGGCCGCCGCGTTCACCGTTCTCAGGTCGTTGGGATCCGCCAAGACGTCTTCGAACTCGGAATCTAGTCGAATCGTGAGTGATGATATAAATAGTATTTATTAAATACAATATAATATTATACACTGCAGTAGGTCAGTTGATTTTTAGAGTAAGTTCATCCATTTTCACACTTGAATTTATTCAACGATTTTGGAAATTTCTATGCAAAACCACGCGCAAAACCATAATTTTAAAATAAACTTCAACAGTGCGTTTTTAATGATCTATCTACTACTGCCACATAATATTATTATGGTGTTTAAATGCGCGGGACAAAAAGTTCGTCCAAAAATAGTTTAGTAAAACAGTCGACTGTGACGTATTTTTTTTGCAGGGTCATTTCATCGAAGTACAGGTGACCGACGGTGCTCTGTACAGGACTAAGATACACTGTTATTTCTTGGACCAGACCCGAGTAGTACACCCGCTGCCGAACGAAAAGAACTATCATATATTTTACCAGATGCTGGCCGGCCTATCTCAGGAAGAAAGAGGTGGGTCCTATATATATATTATGCGAAGTTCCTCGTCGTATATTATAATATAACATCATTATATTACCTTCGCAGCCAGTTAAAGGATATAGTATATATTTGTGTTGTACTAAACCGTCGTTTACTTTCAGTGAAATTAAACTTGGAAGGATATTCGCCCACCAATCTCCAGTACCTGATGCAGGGCGACACCAGGCAAGACGAAGCCGAGGACGCGATTAGATTTCAGTCGTGGAAATCGTGCTTAGGTACGTGTCCATACAGTAGCCATGAGTATATTATATAGAACGTTTGAAACCAAAATTTTTGGTTAAAAAATCGCGTTAATCGTACACTCACCGTAATATTATGTGTATTTTAATTTTTAATACGGCGTGTTTTTCGTTCGCAAAGGTCTCCTCGGCATCCCGTTCATGGACGTGGTTAGGGTTCTGGCCGCGGTACTGCTTTTGGGCAACGTCAATTTCGCGGACAACGGGTCTGGCGAGGTGGTGGCCAAAGGCGAGACCGAATTGGCGTCGGTAGCCAGGCTGCTGGGCATCACGTTCCCGTCGCTCTTCCGCGGCATCACCACCAGGACGCATTCCGAAACTACGCGGGGGAACACCCAACTGATAAAAACCACTTGCGACGCCAACACGGTAAGTCTATCGAAATAAGTCGTCGAATCATATCGCGTTTTATTTATCATAATCTATAATATTATAAGTTATACGTCGTTACATCTCACGTGAAACGTTCCGAAAATATTTTTTTATTTTTTTTAATAAATATTGATAAGAATATTATTTATATAAAAAAAAACTAGAAATAAATTTGAAAATAATTTGACTTAAGCGCCTCGTAGGTTGTTTTAATAGAAATTCAAAAATATTAAAGATTATTTATGACACAGGTACCTCTAAGTATTAATGTTTAAATTTTGACAAAATTCATCAAAATCACGAAAATTTGCAAATTATTTTTTATGTACCGATAAAATGTTAAATTTTTATAGCTAAGTTGCTATGGATTGAATATGTAAAAGAAGATTTCTCGTAAATAGTTCAATAATTGAACATAATATACTGTAATCAAAATATATCTAAATAATATATAAACTCAGTTTTTCATATCGACGTTTTAATTTTAAAAAAAAAGCAGATCACTGTTAAATCAATACCATTCATCACACATCATATACATTTTGATTTCTACGTATATTTTTTGCCCGGTCCGCAGGCCAATTCGATAAGAGACTCTCTGGCCAAGGCGCTGTACTGCAGAACCGTGGCGACCATCGTGCGCCGTGCCAACAGCCTGAAACGATTGGGTTCGACGTTGGGCACGCTGAGCAGCGACTCCAACGATTCGGTCCACAATCAGGCCGAGGTCGCCAGTCAGCACGCGTCCACCATCGGCACGGCCGGTTCCAAGTCCAGCAAGTCGATGGCCGCGCTCAACAACGCCGTGAACATCGCCAGGCACGCCACGGACGGGTCCATCGGCATCTTGGACATGTTCGGGTTCGAAGAGCCAAAGGTAACGTATAGTGTTACGATTTCGATACAGTATGTATGGATATAATGGCTGTACGACATGAGCGCCAAAGGTACAAAAATTACGTAATATCATTTGCGCCAAAATGTGTTGGACATAAGCGCCAATATAATGTTATATACCTGCTGTTCGGTACGTATCGTCATATCGATGAAAAGAGATAAGATAGAGACCACGGCGATCGTATCGCACGGGTTCAAATAATATTCGGCAGTATATACGTAACCGGCGTAACGAACGTATTCGGCCGTCTTTATGCAATGTTGTTATTTAAAATAAAATTAAAGTTCTGACGTAAAAATCGTTTTGTTATTCAGAGCACCCGTTTTCACACTGCGTAACACCTGCTATACCCAACACGAAAGCGCCAAAGGTACATACATACATCGTTTGATTTTTTCGATTTTATAAAAAAAACTGTCAATAATATACATACAAATAAATATCATTTTAATACATTCGTAGATTAAGATTAAACGTTTGGAGTTTTTGAACGATATACATAGTTATACATTTAATATCGTTAGGCCTACGGCCTACCTAACCTACCAAGGATTTTGGCGCTTTCTCCTTTTTTTTTCTTATCTCATTTTGGCGCTCATGTCTTCCACCGGGATATAATATCGCGTATATAAACACCGAATTTTTGATTTGATATAATTTATTTAACCAAATGGTGTTCAGTTGTCAGCTGTTAGTGACAACTCTTATTATTATCTATCACTTTTTGCCGGGTATCCCTTTTCAAAGCGTGAGTCGTGTACTTCTATTATTAAATAAAATAAACGACAAAAAAAACCGATTTCGGGACGTTCGACTCAACCCAACCCGCTCCTAATCGGGCACACGCATAAAATAATAATAACCGTCTCGTCGACTTTTGCAGCCTAGTCAACTCGAACACCTGTGCATCAACCTTTGCGCTGAGACGATGCAGCATTTCTACAATACGCACATATTCAAATCCAGCATCGAATCCTGTCGCGACGAGGGCATACACTGCGACGTGGAAGTCGATTACGTCGACAACGTTCCCTGCATCGATCTCATATCGTCGTTGGTGAGTAAACCACATTTTTTATACGTACCTACACATTTCTTGTCGATACGCAACTTATCATGTTAGCACAGCTTCGACTTCTTGTCGACTCGAAAGAGTTCAGCGTAAGCTTTTGAGGTTTGTCAGCTGTGTGATTAAAAGCGATCCCCCCCCACCAACACGGTTATACTCTACCTTACACTAGATGTGATAGCACATCTGCGTTTAGCTTCCTTAGCTGATCGTAGACACGATGCAAATTTGACTTTCATTGAAAATAATATACTAAATGGCATAAACAGCTCGCTGGTATGTTGTAAATTAACTTTTGAGTCCCTCTCGCATCTTATGTCATTCTGTCCCTTTCCACATTCCCATTTCACATTCCACTCTCGTTACAATAATAACCGAACCATCGTTCCGTCGCTGTATATGCTACAAACCAATTTGGACTTCTACTTTTCTCTTTATTCTTATTAATATCATTATTATAATTTGTTATTTACACAAACTTAAATTTATACTATTATTTATAATATGTTTATTTCCTTAAATATAACCTTAACTTGTCCGGCCTTACATATTTTACTTAATAACTTATTTATATAATAAAAATATGTGTTTGTGTATATTGTGTGACTACCAAATTTTTTTACGCCTGTAACTAATATTATCGCTTGCGGTCGTTTTTTTTTAGAGAACCGGCTTGTTAAGTATGTTGGACGTCGAGTGTTCCATCAACGGATCCGTGGAGCTGTATCTGAGAAAAGTGAAATCTCAGCACAGAAACAACCCAAGACTTTTTGAACCCAAGTCGGTGGACCAGAGGTCATTTGGAATACAACATTTCGCCGGCAGGGTCGTGTACGACGCTTCGGATTTTTTAGGTATAGAATGATGGCTACTATATACAATATATCGTTGTAATTTGTCATATAGGTACGCGTAATACGTAAATTATTAGGACATAATATTATGCCAATATTAGCTGTCAATTATTATGGTATTTTATGTATAATAGTTATATATATATATATATATATATATATCATAGTTTAGTTACAATATAGTATTGTGCAAGAAATGGTTTCCATCGAAATGAATAACAATATTTTATAATTACATTTTGAAACTCTTTAATATATGAGGTTGTTCGTTGCTATATCCTATAGTCATATCGTAGAAATTATAATACGTGCTAGGACGTTAAACACTATCCTTGGAGTGAAAAATACTGGATAAAGCTTTATCCATCACTATCGTTCACCGTATACTTAAGATTATTTAAAACCTATGTTTTAATCCAATATTATCAAATACTTTGTAGTACAATTATTTATGTGCACAATTATTGTCTTAAAGTAGATTAACAATTTTTTTAATGGTTGTTTCTTGATTGGCGCCTATATAAACTATTGTAACTGTTATGTGTGTATTTGTGTTAGTGACAACCAACAATGACAAAACATACCCACTGTTAAATTTGAATGTAAAAACCTAAGATTTCAAAATCTTTAAGAAAAATTGAAATCACCCGTGGGAATAGGAGGAAAACGTGTATTATACTATAATAATAATTATTATATCCCATGACCATCTGACGAATAAATGTTTTGTAATCGCGATTTCAGAAACCAACAAAGACGTGGTGCCAGACGACTTAGTGTCCGTTTTCCACAAACAGTCGTGTTCGTTTGGTTTCGCCACTCATCTGTTCGGGAGCGAGCTGAAAGCGTTGTACAGCATCGAAACAGTACCGAGGGGAATAAAGTTTCGAATATCGCCGACCTCGCATTCCGACCTGTAAGTCAAAATATATTATGTATACATCACAAATTAGTGTTTGAATTCAGTTATATTTTATATTATCATATTTCGGGGATAAAAGTAAATCTTTTATTTTCTACGATATTGATGGCACACAATAATAGGTACTACAAAAGCAATATTTTATATATGATGTGCGTAGTTGTTTGTTTGTCCGGCAGATATCGCTAGCAAATAAGAAAATGTGATCGTTTTGGTAACGATAATAACTGAACGATAGTCTTGCAACATGAATATGGAATAGAATACGCAAATAATTGGTCAACTTGGGGGCTAACCTTTTAAAAATTGTTGGAAATACCACTTAATATGGTATAAGTTTCTGCTTAAGTATATTTGAAATTTCCAAAAATCAAAATTTAAATTAGTTCATTATTGAAGATCAAAATTACATAATATAATATATTATACAATATGCAGTATTGATAATTATGTTTGGGATTTTTATACATTATTTCATCCCTTTGTGTAAATCTACCGAAAAATGCACCCTCTCCCTGAATATTAATTACATAATAATATTATTAGTACATGCATATTATATACTATCTATAAGACTAAAATATATAACATACCTACGCGTTCTTGTTGTGCCGAGATCGACGTGTGTTCTGTGTTAGATTGAACTAAAAATCCTTGTGGGTGTACCTAACCGAATATTATTAATCGTGGATTTTTCCTGCAGTTTGAACGGCAACGAGCCCGTGTCGACGTTGACTCAAGACTTCCACACGCGGCTGGACAACTTGCTGAGGTCGCTGGTGCACGCCCGGCCACATTTCGTGCGGTGCATCAAAGCGAACTCGACTGAGACCCCGGACAGGTTCGACAGGGCGGTAGTCATGCGACAGATACGGTCGTTGCAAGTCCTGGAAACGGTCAACCTGATGGCTGGCGGTAAGTCGACGATAATATGACACTATATTATATTATAATATAACGAATTATCATTAGTCATCTACTCGACCAACATCGCACGTGCTGCAGTTATGATAAATTATAATAATATTTTTTCTCGTCAGGTTATCCGCATCGGATGCGGTACAAGGCGTTCAACCTGAGGTATAAGATGCTGGCGCCGTTCAACAAACTATTGCGGACCGACGACCGAGCGACCGAAGACTGTCATCTGATACTGCAGTGCATCGAGGACAAAATCGACATGAAACAGAGCGAAGTGAGCATGAGTTGGGCTTTTGGCAAGAGACACGTCTTCCTCAGGTGAATATTATTTGCTGCATACGTTTTTTTACGAGCACGCGTTGCAAAAAGTAGCGCCACTTGGTATATGGCAGATGGGTAGCCAGCATCCCGAATCGTCAGAGATGAATTTGAGGAGGGGGCATGGGGGTTTGGGCCCTGGACGGAAAAGGTTTAAGTTATTATAAATCAATCGATACGTTTTCCAAATGAAAAAGCTCGACGCAAACCTTTTCAATTTTATTTCCTTTGTTCAAATTTAATTATTGTACATTATAATGAAATATATATTGCACTAACATTATATGTGTATCAGTGTATGTATTTTTTATGTATACTGTATATGTTTTTAGATTTTGAATAGAGTGTAGAATGCATTATGGTTTCAACATAATGTGTTTTTTTGTACAAATATATTGTTGAAGAAATTTGTACGAGGGGGGAGGGCGTTTTTTCTTACCTGAGACGCAAAATAACTAAATGCGTCTCTGCAAATCGTAGCCGAGCCCGAAAAATACATAGTTCAACGGTTACAATATTAAAATATTTAGTTATATACGTACACGTTCATTCGGTCATGCGATTGTGTTCGAATTTGTGGGCGATAGACATGAATAAAGAATTCAATTTCATCGAGTAGTTCCTGCAGTAACTTGATATAATAAAAACATATGGTTAGCTCGACATTAGAATATTTTGATTGGACACACCGCTCACTGCTATATGAACTCGGGATGGGAAAATGTTATTTAGTTCATCGTGCGTATATTGTCCGACCAAGATCTGTCTATGCCTCTATCTATAGTCACACGATTTATATTACTCAGTACTGCTTATTATTAAAATATTATTGTCCTGCACAGTCCACACCCCACACTCCTCGTTTTCGCAGTATAAATTGTATAATTTACACCGACGACACTCTTGTGTCATTGATCGTGTTTCAGTGAGGGCGTCAGGCAGCATCTGGAAAAACTCCGGTGGCAGACTCATCACAACGCGGCCGTACTGATACAGTGCACGTGGAGGAGCTGGAGGACCAGAAGAAAATGGCCGGGCACCAAACGAGTCATGATGCAAATGCAACAAGTGTCCAACCCGATTGTACAGTGTACGTGTGCCCGCTGCTTAAGTATTTTTAAGTACAACCCCCGAAAGCATGACTTACAGGATAATATTGATAAAACTGTACCTATACACACGACTATATTATAGTTCGATAATAAATCAATGGTATAAAATATAAATGTGTTATACGATCCCCACGATTTCTGATATTTCTGTAAAGATCAGTGGTTATCAACCAGTGCAGTGTCGTGGACACACTAGTACTTCGCGTATATAACAGTAATATGTGTTAGGTACCAAAAAAAATTTGGTAATTTAGTTATTTCTATTCTAATAAAATGGTGACACGTCAACGGAATAATTTACATATAGCTATATAATTGTTACTTTTTCAAAAATCCATTAATTGTTTGAGTGTGTCGCCATTTTTATAGATCCCCAAATTAGAGTGTCGTCGTAAAAAAATGGCACGAGTATAGAGTATAGAATACCATTCATTAATATATAATTATATATTGCTTATGTTTTTTAGTTTTGAACTAAATATAGTATTATTATATTTAGATTTTCGATATTTTTTTTAAAATCATAATTCATAATAGTTATATAACACACAAGTCATAAGCGTAGTATTATGCACTCTGGTAACCTTAACTAATAGTTTTATTTCATCTAAATTATAGGTCTCAACAACAAAATGGGTTTGGGTGGAAGGAAAATGACTTCTAGTAGTCAAGTTCCTAACGCCGGAATAACCAACAGCGGCACAGCGACATTGACTAGACCCAGGCCACAACCCATCACGGGAACACCTCCTCCTGATCAGATTGAGAAGTTCGATCAGAAAATAATACAGACTTGTAACCTATTTGGATTGAATCTGGTAAATATTTTTAAGCAATATTATACAAGAGTTGACGATCTTAAACTATATTAATTTATATATTATTATATAAATATAGCAGGCTGACGATATTTTTTTCCGAAACGTGTACATTAATTTTTAAATTTAATTTTATTTAATCGACAATAAGCCACGGTCTTCTCTTATTGCGTACTATAAAGTTTTATACTGACACATCTTTTCATCTTAACTTAACGATAAATTATGAATAGATTTTAACATCAATTAAAAATAGTAGATATCATATTATAAAGTTTATATTATAAACCAATGGTTTTGGTCGTTTTGGATAAGTTACTTTTGAAAAAAACTTACTTTACAATATTATAGTCGCCCATAACATTAAAAATCTAATTGTGACGACTAACGAGTAAAAATTTAAAACAATATCTAGGTGCGCATTATAACAATTTATAGATTAATATTTTTCCTATTAATTATTGACGGACAATACTTAATACTGCAACGCGTTGTATTTAAAAAAAAAAACTATAATATTGTTAATACTTATAATTTTTGTTACTTGTTGAAAAATGTTAACGAAATTACATAACTCGCTTACACGCGTTACTACTTACTTTCGTTAATGTCCAACACTGAGTCTTGACGACTTAATTTTCGTCGGTTTAAAAGTAAAACATAATTTCGAAGATTTTTGTAAAATTAATACACATTTTATACAAATGTAAAACCAACTATGACGAAGTAGGCAGTTGATGTCGGCTAGCTATATTAATGACTATTGGTAACGTAACTACAACTGTATTTTTATTTTCCAGGAAAGACCTCCGCCGTTACCTCCAAGTCGATCTTACACGGTATCCGGTAACACAAAAATGGGATACCCTCAAAGCCGTATCATGAAAAAATCTTTCCCTGGTACTTACGCCGCCGACTCTTACGCTATATACTAAATTAAATCATAGGTCTAACCTACTCGATATTAATACTTTTTTTTGTAACGATTCGATTTTCAGAAGAAGGAAACTGTGACGTGACGCTGATAAAAGGCGACGCCGTCGTCGTGGTGGGCACGTCCAACCGGAGAGGACACCTGGTCGTCGAGCACTGCAACAGAAGTCTGGACGTGCCGTTCCAATTTCTGGAACTGAAACCGAGACCCGTCGCTATCTAGACCTATCCTCTTACCACCCCCGTCGAGGTTAGACGTCGAGGTGACCGATGCTCAAACACGAAACTTATGATCAAACGTTAATTTATATTCGTCCACGATGTATCATATTATTATACTGCAAATATTGATTGTTGAATTTCTAGTGTAAGATAATTCATATTTATTATGCTGCCGAAAATAATACTTATCCTAATCATAAAACTGTTAACTAACTGTGCTATATATATATATTATATACACACACATATATGTATAGAATACATTCTAGTACAAATTGATGTTTCCATTCCTGATGACGCTCGAAATATAATTTTATATTTATAAGTAATAAAATATATGTATTTATCATGATATGCCATTATAAGTATTTTAAGTTTTAATTGTCTATTTATAGGATTTATTTAAAAGAAATTAACTACGATGTAATAAATTATTATGTTTTATTGTTTTATATTATTATTATTATTATTATTATTATAATCGTGCCAATATTATATTGTTTATATACATGTATACACACATTAGTTCATTACACGTCGAAGATGACATTTCAGTTTGTTTCTATCGAATCTCCGATTTCAGTATTCGCAGTTTATTAATTATCATTTGGGTTTGTTATTTAAATTATCTGCAGTATGTGATGAATAGGACGAGAAATCCATGACCATACGCATTCGAAAGTAGTCGACGCCCAACGGTCAGGTCGCGTGCCTATGATTATATCTTAACAATATTATATATATGAGTATACCTACACACCGGTTAATGGTTTACCAGGGTGGTAATTTTCGGCACGCTCGACTCTTCGTAATAATAATAATAATATTATCTACAGCCGATAGTATACTCTCAGATACTCTCTGCAGCCGGTCTCTGGGCCACGAAAAAACCCTCAAAATAAAATATTTCATCAATGTCAAATTTAACACTATAACGTAATCATCATTATACGAAACTGGTGCAAAATAATTTCAACTTTCAAGTACATTCGATTTTAGATTTTGAAATAGTTAGGTACTAATTATAACAGTAGGTATATATGCGCATATAACGTAATATTATATACATAATATACAGGGTGACTCACCAAGCGTGGTCATCCCCGTTTTTCCTTAAATAATGAATTCGTTCAAATTCTGATTTTTGGAATTTATAAATAATATATATTATATGCTCAAAGACCAATTTTTCAAATTCTTGAGATTTTGTTTTTAATTCTTAGGAAGTGAATTAGTTAGAATTTCTGTTTTTTAAATTGAACTCCCTTTGTTTTAGAGTAAAATATTTAGTGGATACATTTTTTGAAAATTTTTATGTACACATTTTTGTGTACCTATTTCAAAATTCATAACAAGTAGTTTTTCAGCTATATTAAAATGATTCAACTGAAAAACCGGTTTTAAAAAAATATACATCAGATGTGTAATATTGGATCTATTCTATCATACTTGGACCATTTTTAGAAATTGTAAGTGATGATAGATTAACTGTTAACATTTTCAAATCACCATAGCCTCATATCTTTTCAACTCATTATCCCATGAACCTATATTGTCCTTAGTAGTCAATACACTTATTTAAATAACTAAAAAACTATACTCGTTTGAATATTGATATTGAATCGACGTTTTCGGAAAAGTTGTTAGTAAAAAGAAAGGTTCTCATTTGAAAAACAGTAATTATTTATATCTCCTCAGGACGTTCATTTCAGTAAAAAAACATCACATAATATAATTCAATCATTTTTTTTTTTAGTTATCCTTTGCATTTCAATATTTCACTCGTTTCAGCATTTATGCCCCATTATCCCAACCTAAAATTCCTCACCATATAATATTATGCCTCTGTAAATGTTACTCTCGGTTGGCCGCATATTTCTTATTGAAAAACCAAAAATAAATTTACACGGTGTCCCGCCGTGGGGATTTACCCGAATTGCGATATCTCCTGAGTTAATGGAGGTTTTTTTTTTAAGACTCACGGAGATAAAGACTACAAATATTTCATATTTCAATTAAACTTAATGTTTTGGTAAAAAAAGTTTTATTTTATTTAATTATTTCAAAAAAAAAAATAATTTAAGATAGCAATTTTGTAGGTAGTTTATTTCTTAGAAAATTATCAAGTTTCAACATTTTATTTTCATTATATTAATTATTTATATCAATGTTATTTATACTATTGATTATATTTTGTAGAATAACAATAATTAATGATTGAATAAGTCTTATCAGAAAACGAGACAAGATACCTATATAATATACCTAATATCAAAACATTAAATTATGGACTATGGTATTAAATAATACCCAATTTTTTCGAAACTAAAAAAATGATTAAAAATCGTGAAGTTGATGAAAATAAAATGTCGAAACGTCAAAATATTCAAAACTAAAAACTCTACGAAATGGAAATCTTTAGTTTTTTTGAAATAATTAAATAAAACATTATTTACAAAAACATTAAATTATAAATATTAAATATTTGTCGACTTGTAGTATTTGTTTCGGCAAGTCTTTAAAAAAAAACAACAGAATTATGATAATACCTCTATTATTTCAGGAGATATCACAATGGGTAAACCGGCAAACGGGACATCCTGTATTATAGAAACGAAGGGTCAAAAGGGAACTCTTGTGACTGGTCCGTCCGGAGTTCAAATAATGATAATAAATTTAAAATTAGCTGGTATTTTGATTGATAGTTGCCACGCTTTGCCGCTTTCATGTATTTCTTACAATGTTTATCTTTTTGGAAAAGCGCGAATGGCGCGGCGATTCCATTAAAATAATTACATAAAACACAGTATTTAATAATTATAATATCAAGGGACAGACTAAGATAAGTACCTACACATAATATTGGATAGCCAACCGCGGGGCGATGTCAGCATTCAATTCTAAACCCTAGAATCTAGGGTACCGCAATTATGGACTATTGAGTACCTACCGAGAACGTCATTTATACCATTTGGTTTTATTTGACGCACTTGTGAAGTTGTCTTGGTATACAGGGTGACAGGGTGACAGAGTGTAACCTGACAATTAATGAAATAACTTTTGTTCGAATCAATGTTTTTCAATTTTTTACATAATTTACAGACATTTGCGTTACAAATACAGTATACATTTTTCAATACATAGAAATTTAAAATTTGAAATATATTTAAAAATATTTACTTTTTTTTAAAATAGCCAATTTGTAAATCTAATTTTTAGAAAAATTTTAATGGTAAAAACGTATATTTAAATCAATTTATTATGTATATTTACAATTTTTTCTTAGATTAAATTTGTTTGAAACGTAATAATTATTTTTAAAATTTTGAATTTTGGGAATTTTAAAACATGAGTAAATCTTAATTTATTTTCTATCTATGTCAATATCATTTTCATACTTTTAACTTTTATTAATTATTCATTTTTATTTGTCTTTCTGTTACACCCTGTATATAGGTACCACTCCAGGACCGAGGCCAGGGTAATGTAAAATGCTTAAACTTAATTACGACGTTCCTTATAGGTAGTCCTTGTACAGCAATTAGAAAAGGTATGCAAGTTCCATTTATAATATTGTTTTAAGTTAAAATTTTAACAAATTTCGACAAAATAACGAAAGTTGAAATATTTTATTTTTAGCTTAAACTTAAAATTTAATACAAGATTCCTAATAAGTTTTTTTGCTTAGTAGAATTAAAAAAAAACCTAAAGTCACATTTGGCAGTTACCTACTCGGGTACCTTCTTATTAAGGTGCGGATTTCAATACAAATGGCATTTTTTCTGAATGAACTAAAAATACGGTTACTTAAAAATACAAAAGTCAAAATTTGAATACATATGTATAGGTAGGTACACGAATAAAATGTCGCGAGCATGCTTGGTGAATCCACCCCGAAGGTCTCATTTGCGACCGTCGACTCTTGGGGGTCCCTCATGGAGATCTCTCTCAAGTCTATTTTATCCACTATCAAGAGTTTTTGATATTTATTATTTTTCTTATAATAAAAGGGCCACGTGTATATGGGTTTGGTACACTCGCGAAATGACGGTAATTGTACACAGTAAATGTTACTATATTTTATTTTACCACTGTACCTAAATAATTCATATAAATTTAAGAACCAGCATATTTGGCATTGACTAATATTATTACAATTTTAATTGAAAGTGTTTGGTTTTTATTTTTATGATTAAGTTTAAAGACATTTTCCAAACGAATTTCGATGCACAGCGTAGTTATAAATAATACTATATATTAAACGTATATAGGTACACTAATTAGATTGATCGGACTCGGATGAATGATAAATGGTTCGTTAACATAATAACCTTCAAATCTTAGGTCGTTGCTGATATTTATCGAGACACAAAAATAAGCTTAGATCCTTAAATGTGTCTTAAAAATAGTGCTATCGCAGAACGTCTGTACATTTTGCTAAATCGCTAATTATGCAGCAACTGCTAACTGCAATTTATTGAATTACCTGCAATGTTTGACGAAGTTTTATAATAATAATCATGACTTATATTTTATTCGCATCGCATACCGTACAAGTTATATATTTTTATAACTCGATTTTTTTTATAGTAAAACTTTAAGCAATTGGGTGACATTTTCAAAAATCCTTTTTTGGAATTTATTTTTAAAAATATAAATAACGAGTAAATATTAATTGATAAAATAAATTAAATTATTTCTTGCCATATTTGCATTTCATCTTCGGGTTTTTTTTTCTATAGAAAGCATAATATATTTTACGTTTTAATAGTACCTATTTTTTGTATTATAAATAAAAATTTTACGACGCTATACAATACAAGCGTGTAAAGTGTAACACATTTTTAGTTACCTGATGCAATTATAGTTCGATCTTAAGTTCTGAAAATATTAAAAAAAGCATAGTAATAAAAAATAAATAGAATTACATTAATAAAATTATTTTTTATTCGTCGAATAATCGAAAAAGTAATTGCATTTAAATAATTTGTATTATTGTTATTTCTCGAATAGCGTGCCTTTAGAGCTGTTTTTTTAAATATAATGTACCTTGACTGTCAAAAATTTACTATTAAATGTTCAATCATAAATTGTAATTTATATTAAAAAATAGCTTATAGCATAAGACGTATATCAATATATTGTTATAATAGGTCACTTTCTTTCACGGTTTCAATTCCAATTAATCATTATTATGATTAAATATTTAAACGTGGGTGTTTTCTCATAAAAATGCGCAATTTAATTTAAAAAATGAAATATAAATTAAATTGAAACGGTGTATTATAAATAGAACAGCGTATTGTATAAATACATTAAGTATCATTGTTTTTCCGTGCAGCTGAGAAAATGTACACTATTTTTGTTTAGTGCTGTTTCTTCCTAGCCCATTTCTGGAAGATGGGGTGAGAGGCTGGGGGTAAAAGTAGGGTGTGTTGGTGATGAGGATTGAGGAAACATGTATAGGAACGGGAGCTTTTCTTTTGAGTTGGTCTGGTTCTTCAGAAGTGTCCATTATTTCTCAGGTCGGTGCGTCATTCAGTATCGGTTGGTTATTTTCTACAGTTTGTGTTTCTGTATATATGCTGGTGATTTTTCTATTCAAGTAGTACTAGTGTTGGGATGATCATTTTCTGTGTCCATTGAATCAAGGAAAGCAACGGTGGTAGGTATTTATATTCTTGGATATTATGGAGGATGTAGGTGGCCGGGTTGTTTGCAGCACAGAAAACAGGTAACCGTGTCGTCGGTTATGAAGATTCGATATAGGTATAGTGTTATCAAGGTTGACCGTAATTAATACAGGTAGTTTTGAAAAATTGTCTGGTTTATAATGTATAATTGTCTTCGAAAACTAGTTATTTGTGACAATAATTTGTCGAGATGGAAACCAGCTTTTAATGCTGTAATAGGTGATGATATTATTTTGACCTTTAAACTGTCGAGCGGTCCGGCGATAGCATTGTTTGGAATAAAAGGTATAGGTACATTATCAATTTACGTATGAAAAATATTATATTTTTTCGTATTTTAAGATTATCGGTAAAGATTACTGAATATGTATTTGATTATATTGTCGTCAACGATTTGTTGGCTTTAAGAAAAATGCAAAATCTATTATTGGATAGGCAGAGATAATGCTATTGTTGCTTCAGTAATATGGTTCAGTGAGATGATATATTGAATTTGTTTAATACCGTCTATTGAATTAATGACTATATGATTTGGTTCATTTTTAGAAGTAAAGATTTAGCTGTCGTTTCGGCAAAACTTTTGACCTGTGAGTTTCCTATGGAAGTTTTTTGGGGAGTTGATGAATTCATTACTGCCATAGGCAATGGATTGGTTTTGAGGTGTTTTGGGTTTATTGATTTGTGTAAACTGTTTGTTAGAAGATAATAATTTTTCGTGAAGAAAAGGTTTGTTGTGATATTTGTTCATGTCTCAATGCGGTTTTATGTTTTACGTGCTGGTACTCATTATGAGTATAATAGCCCTTTTTAGTGTGTTTGATGTAATTTAATTTGCAATAAGTAACATATATTATTATATAATATAAGAAAGATAATGTCATAATATCAATTAAGATAATTAATAATTATATTAATTTTTTTTTAAATCACTTTGTGTTGCTTCTATAGGTTATGAGAGGGAGGGGAGGGGGGTTGAACCTCATCGCCTTTGTAGATTTGAAAGCCCCCCCCCCCAGAACTAGGATATATCCGCCACCGTCTGCGTCTCTGTTTCGTGGTGTGGTTAGTTGGACGTTTCCAACAAAAATAATACAATATTGTACTTGTAAAATATCCAAACAAGTTTTAATGTATTTTACATGTATACACGATTCGCGTAGACCGTATAGGTACATCAGCGTATAACAAGAGTATGACATTATATAATATTAGATAAACTTTCAAATTATAAGAAACTGTTGTGGGTGTAACATCTGTGTCAAAAAAAAATAGTTTGTACGTTTATGGGTTTCATTTTAAATTCTAAGCGTTGAATTACGAAAAATTTAACCTCTCAGAAATGTCTGTAATTGTAAGCATAGGTCACTATAATTTTATTCACTTACAATATTTGTTCTGTATATATTATACAAACTAATTTATTATTATTATGTAATAATTTTTGTATGATTGTTTTTTACCAAAATATTTTTATTCATATTAACCGGAAGTGTTCTCGAGCATTTCATAATAACGTCACTCCGAAATATCATTATTAAATAATATACTATGCAATACCTATTATGACGTGTTCAATAAATTATGAGGTATACCTACCCACAGCTATTCTACGTATTATTATCCGACCGGTATCCGACTATAATGACAACTAGTGTAATAAATGTACGTAGAAAATATTGTTTTGTATGAAACGTTTTGAAGGTCAAACGTGTATATAGATTTTTATTTAAAAAAATTACGTCTCAAAATCTGGTTATGACGATTATTATGCATCTACAAAATATAATAAACCACATGGAACACGTGCAATAGATTTCGTGTTGCTTTACTGCAATAATATCGAATTCATCGTGTGGTATTTTTTTTCAAATTGAAATTCGTAGCCCGTTTAGCGTTAGTAGTTTAGTTTTGCGTTTGTTGTTTACTCTACTTGCAACGCCGTGTAAGTGAATAAAGTAGTATAAATGTATTATAATATTTTAATAAACATGATATACCTAACCTGTATTACCACCGTCGGCACCATCGTCCATCAAATCCTTAATTTTTGTTCTTTTGCTGTAAAATAAGAAAATAATGTAATGTCTTACTCAGAGGTAAAAATGCAGAAAAATTTCCAGAAAATTTCGGTAAAAAACTTTTTTTTTTTTTCAGAAACTCCGATAATTTGAAAAACCCAAAAACAGAAGTTACGTAATAATTAAATTTTTATTGGAAAATTAAAATCGTTTTCATATAGATAGTATAGATACTCTTAAAATACTCATAAGTAGGAAAAAGCACAGTTTAAAAAATATATAAATAAACTTTATTTTATATGTTTATAATTTTTTCTTTTAGCATATAATTTATCATCTCAGTTAAAATAATATAATATGACATTAGAATATTTGATCAACATGAATCACGGATTATTAACTTTGCATTGTGTTAGCTTCAAAATTAATGCGAATTCTGAAAGTGTATTCCGATTGTACAATTGAATTACCATTTTCAGTTATCAGCACAAAAAATACCTATGCTTGAAAAAAAATGTTTTATCCAAAAAACATTGCATTAAGTAATTTTTCAGTCTTCCGAAAAACCCCGGAAACATAATTTTTCGAAAATTTTAAATGTTATAAATTCTTTTAAAAACTGATTTTTCCAGGTTTTTCCAGATTTTTCGGAATTTTTGTTTTTTTACTCTTAACCGTTTCATACCTGATTCTATTGTAAGATGAATAAGTCATATGAAGAGAAGCTACATCCTGCTAAGTACGAACAACTTTGTATTAATTATTAATTATGATTTACACATTCAGTGGCGTACACAGATATTTTCAATGGGGGGGTGGTTATATTAAAAATTATACATACATACGTACATAATATTATATATTATAGGTATATTTATCAAAACGATTATTTAATTGTTTACTGTACAAGATCTAGTTTTCTTGGTTTTTTGCCAACTCGTCAATGACCTCTTTAGGAGTTAAATGTGTACCACGGTACACCGACAACATTAGGGATCCCATACGTCCCGTATTTTACAGTATTGTCCCGTATTTGAATGAAGCGTCCCGGTGTCCCAGCAAAAGTTAAAAAATAATACTATTGTCCCGTATTTTGAACAATCCGTCCCGTATGTACCTTATTTTAAAAAAAAATTCATTTTCAAATTATTCAAAAATTAAATTTTTTTTTATTATTGGGCATTTTAAAATTTAAATTATTGATAAAATATGATAATAACTAAATCAAATGATAATTATTTGATTATAATAACAATACATTTTTTTGTTCTTTTTGTGGTGGTTACACTGATTACTGATTAATGATATTATATCGGCTATCAAATCGGCTGTCGACATGTACATTTCAAGTATATACCTAGTGTCCCAGTGGCGTATTTAGGTTTTTTCTTGGTGGGAGGGGGGATATAGCTTTATTAAGTTAGAGGTATAAAATTAGGACTCCAAAAAATGATGCATATTAATATATTATATACACCCCTACGGGGGAGATCGATCCCCTTGGTCGGCTTGATCCCCCCCCCCCGTAAATACGTCACTGTATATATACCTACTATACAGGTATGTTTTAAAATGACCCGTATTTTTAAAAAATAAATCTGGGAACCCTAGACAACATTGTCAATCCATTTAATCTGTCCTATGTATACAAATATATAATTATTTTTCAGTTAAAGGAGGGGGGGGGGGTTTGAACACCCAACCCCCCCCGTGTGTGTGTACGCCACTGTACACATTTGTAATAATTACATTCTCATCAAACAATTAATATTGTACAATATATAGTGATTAAAAATGATTATATCATATAATCTACAAAAACAGTGTATTGTTTCATGGAGGTAAATATATTTTGACATTTCGGTTTATTGTGATAAAACAAACCATAATATGCAAGGCGGTGCGTTATGCTGTTATTGTGTTTAACATAGTGTTTATGTGTAAGTCCCTCAATAAAGAATAGCAATGTCAAGAAACGTTTTGCAACGGTTTTTATGTATAATAATAATTAATATTCATTTGCAATGTGTTATTATATATAATAATATTTACGTTATCATTATTCTTAATTAACGCACTATAAATCTGTTTCCAATATTCAAGTCTCCATACTATTGAATCGTATTTATTATTGGCAATAATTTATTGCCTATTATTATTATTATTATTATAAATGTATTAACACCACTTGACGCCTTAATGTCATCCCTTATTCAAACATTGTTTATTCACATTTTTCACTTCCTAATATCTGTACCGTACCCAAAGGCGAGGAAGAAAAATAATTAACTCGAGTTGACGAGTAAGCTAAGTCAACGTTAAAAACATTCAGTCAGTTATAAGTTAACTGTTTACAAACAATAAATTTAACTCAAAAGGTTAAATATTTATCTGGAAAACAATATTAACCTAACTCAGTTAAAAAGAAGTTAATTATGATTAACATAAAATATTATGTTTTTGGGGTTTTTTTTCTCTGACCATAACCGATTTTGGGTAACGCTTTGTTTGTAAATGGTTACCATTGTTACCTTAATATTGTGGCTGCTTTATTACATTTCTAATAAAATTATTATAAAATATATGAATATTAAGACTAAAAATGAAGTTGGTAAAGTTTGTATTGAAAATGATTTGTTATTCCCCAAAAACATAATTTCCTTGAAAATGAAAAATATCGAGTTTTTTTATTTTTACTAAACTTAGGTCACACATTAATTGTACAACTTTCATTTAAAAAAAAAAAAAATTTAATATTTTGTTAAAAATTGATCCTACTATTATAATTCCTATTGCACACTACCCGAATAGCTGTAGCAACTACTAACTTAGATTTTAATAGCTAGTTGTATATTATGTGATTAGGCAAAATTACACGTTAGTAACACATTTAGAGTAAACTCAATTATTTAATCAAGGAATATGTGAATATATTTTTTCACTTAAAATAATTGTGTATACGGCCGCGGCGTGACTAAACAAAAATAATTAATTAATTAGTCCTAATAACAGTTATCGATATGCATAAATTTGATTTTAACTTATGGGTATAGTGTATTATTTTTCAATTTTAGTGAAAAAAGTTGTTATTGAAATGGATATTTTAACTAGTTTTAGTTAACTAGTTCATAGAGTTTTTCGTACATGTCACTCATAATTTGACCCTCACGTGAACTCGCTGAGTGTGGTGCATTGATGAAATATTATCTTCTTGAAGAATAACTAAATACTAATAATATCGAACAAAATGCGTTGACGAGTGTGCAAATATCTTAAACGGCGCGATGGCTAGTACAAACTTACAGTATTTAATAATGTAAATCAGTCGTTCCCAACTTCTTCTACTGTACGCCCCGATTGTAGATTTTCAAAAATCTCGCGCTCCTACACATAAATTGAAAAAATTGATCACCTTTTTTTTGTTTAGGTACATCACAAATAAACTATACGCGATATTTTGCAAGACATAAAAACTATTGTAAAATAAAAGTAATTTAATAAATGCAAATATTTTACTCTGTGATCACAGCTTGCGCCTCCCCAGCAATGTTTACACGCCCCCTCCCCCTCGAGGTTGTGAAAAATCGTTTTAAATCGAAAAGTGCGAGTATGATAATTCGGCGTGTACCACACGTGGGACTGTGAAACAAGTCTTATTTTAGATTTGAAATGCACCCGGACGGATTATTTTCGTCATTAACAATGAACTTGAAAAGTTAACCGACAACTAAATAGACGAAGGTTATCTGCGTATAAACATATTATTATATACTTTTAAACTTGTGCAGAGTATTTTAATTCAGTACTCGTTTGATTTTTTTTTAATGTTATGTTTATTATATGGACCTGACACCTGCAGCGTGTTTACACTGATGACAATTAATAATATTATGATATGTAATAAAAATAATAATATAAGTGTCGAACTAAAAATAATTTATTCCCGCGAGGCCACAACCCGTTTCCATCAACATCTGCGGATCATGTTATATACCGATAATTTATTTATAGAAGTAAACGTCTCGTCACAATAATATTGTTATGATTTTTTGGTAAGCTCATTTTTAGATTTTAGAAAACATACGAAAGGTAAACTTGGCATCTCGGCCGTTTGCAGGAGTTGTAATTAATTTTACATTTGAGGTTTAATTTTAGTTCTATAATCTAGACTTCCACCCTCAGAGTAGAAAATCAAAGCGTTTTTACTGCTTTAAACCGTGACGACAGACAGAAGAAAATGAACAAAAAATCTAAAAAGTATTACGATTTTAACTAATGTTGTTACATAGTATTTAAACTTTAACTTAAGAAATAAGCTACGTAGACTAAAAAAAAGCACAGCCTCGCTGCCCTATACAGTACCTAACATACCATCTAATTTCGTACAGTGTACCTACCTGTGAAGCACCAAGCAGCACAATATTCGTTTGCAAGTATGTAGAAAATAGAAATTCATAATGTATAGGATTAAGACGTCGTAATAATGTTAAGCGAGTTTTCAACAAAATTATCTTTACGAATATAATATCATAAGCGAATAGATCAAACCTATATCGATAAAACGTAGGTTACACAGGAGACGGACACAATATTATTTCTCAATGTCAATGAGGTCAGGTCGACTTACACACATTATATTTATAATAATAATATATAATGTGTGTTATTGTAGAACGCGATCATCGTTTGGTACGGCTACTTGTAACTGCTGCAGTGTTTGTTATTTCCAAAAGTATTAGCGCAATAATATTATAGTGGGGTGGGATACCTATTTAATATAGGTACAATATAATATGCTGTGGCATTAAAATAATAAATTACTGATTAGAACCGGTACAATTTTTACTGCCAGCAATATTTATTAAAAGTAAGTACTAGGTATATACGTATATATAGCATGAGATAAAAAAAATGTTAGAAAAACGATTGAGTCGATTACTAGTTTATTATTTTGTTTTATTTTTTGATCATGTGCGATGTCAGATCTTAGATGTACCTATATATATACAATTAATACGAGTTAGATGATGAAAAAGTACCTGATAAATTTGTTTAGTTATAACGAATTCGTTTAAAATAAATAATATATATATTATAATTCAACTCTCCGAGCTTTATATTTCGTGATTAGGGCAATGAAGTTATTGCATTAAAAACTCACCAAACTGATTGCACGACTGCATTAAAATATATATAAGAAATCGCATTTGAAAATTAGTCAGGTTGTTAGGTAGTAAGTTATAGCTCATAAACTGTATGATCACAAAATTTTTTTTATTCTAATTGCACCCTTGCCCAAAATATAACCAACCGGGCACATATTATGTACCTATATAATTATATTACTATACGCCGATATCAAAAAAATCAATGAAATTTGTATTTGTATTTTAATAATTTAATTAGTTTGTTAATTAATATAATTTTTTTTATTGATATTATATTATATTTTTATTTTTCTTGTTTATATTAGTAGGTAGGTACTTATCATTAAGAAAAAACACATGAACAAATTTAATGAACATAAAATACCTAATTATAAAAAAATCATAATTTTTTTTAGGTTGTAATAACTGCGAATAATTTAGACTTTAGACAGTATTACACAATTATAATTTAAATTTTAAAATATTTTTAGCAAAAATACTACTTTGATTAAAATATTATTATTTTAAAATACTATATTACGTAGGTAATAGGTATACAATATACTTAATTATAATAATAAATATAGTTTTCAAATACCCACAAAAAAAAAAACCATAATTAAATAAATATCATTAAAATTTTGATAAATTACTACCAATATAATTATTAACGATTTGATACTTGTTTTTTAACTATTAGGTAGGTAAGCATTGTTGGTTAAGTTATCCTTACTTGTAAGTAGTAAATAAAAATGTATCTTTGGTCCCAAAATGTAAAAAAAAATGTCTTTTAACTTGCATTAAGTTAAATCTCCCTCACGCCATAAGTACTACTGTTGGGTATAGTTCCTTAAACTCATGTAAATTCACGTAAAAACACATAAACACCGCATATATGCTTATTGTAAACTAACCTTACAGATTGTAAATTTTTCCAAATAAATGTTAAAAAAAAAAAAAGTTTAGATAATTTTCAGGAAAACTTGTATAATGATTGGGTAGGTACTTAATTAAATATAGTCAAATACCTAGCTCATTTATAGCACCTGCAGCATATACATATTATACAATTTTATATTTTTATGAGAAAATATAAAGTTATAAACATTAATTTAGGAAAAATTATTAACTGCTTGGTATTTTACATTTTACTATAAACACAAAATGGCACTTTCGTTATATTTCAATTCAGACTACCGTTTTCATTTTAATGATATTGGGTAGGTATATGCAAAATAATATTATACTCCAATATTTCCAAATACCTACTTGAAGTATTTACAATCATATATAGTACCTATATTAGTATATTATCATATAATATCACGCACAACACAGCCGCCACTCTGAAATAATGTCTCATTTTTTATATCCTACTACTAATTTTATTATAATTAACATCAAACTTATAATTATTTACGTATTATATGTTTTACACGTATATTATGTTTATTTGTTTGTGTATTATTTTTATGGAGGTAAGTGGTAACTAAATGTAATAAAATATTTAACGAATGTATATGTTTCCACACGAGATATAGGAGGTAAAAATCACCCTCAGGAAAATATTATACCCGTACCCTAAGTTCCCGCCAGAAAAGAAATTATATCTAATACAAATGTCCTTTCCACTTTATTCAGCCGTCCGATTGTCAACTTGCCAAAACTTGTTGGTGTGGGTAAAATAAATTTGTTTTTGTGTTGCACAAAAAAAGTCTAATCCAATTTTTAATTGAATCCAGACCATATATTATTTTATAATGAAAATTTAAATGTATATAATGTAGTCTACATAATATTATACGTAAATAAAATAATAATAATAACTAAATTAGACTTTTTTATGCAACACAAGAGTTAACATATTTGAAGTTCAAAATTTCAAATTTTTTCCCGAGTGTGAACTATTACGTAGGTACGAGTGTATTTTTTTTTTTGTGAAAGAAGAAGGAACTTACATATGCATTTCCCTGCTGTTTCGCGTGAGAATTTACTAAACCCCAAAATATCGGGCGTCGTCCAATTGCGTCCCGTTTCAACCTTTTATACCTTTTCAGTGTGTCGATTGCGTCCTAGGTAAATTATTTTTTTTTACCTTTTTTCTTACTGAATATAACTTACTAATACATTCTTAGTTCTAGGATTGAGAAATGAATAGTCATAATTAGTTATTACTTATTATTTTGTAATTATTAAATAACTCAAAAATACATTTCTAATCAGTCATCGTCAGTGTTATAAAATAATAATTGTACACAAATCTATAAAAATAATTACAAAATATAATATAATATATAAACGTTATTTTTATGTGTGTATCTGTTTGACATTGTTTTAAAATATTTAAAAATTGATGAATAATATTCGGATGTGATGTATAGAAAAAAAGAGTTTAATTTTGCATGAAAGCTTTCACACGCGTTTGTTGTACGCTGCATACTACTGCTCATTTCAGCCCACATTTCAGATGGAAAATGTGAATTTGATTCAATATAATTATCAATTAAATAATCAGTACATTTTCTGAGTTGTTCATTTAAGGGCTGAATAGAAGATTTTATTTTTTTCACTTAAAATATTATTCATTATATACGATATTATATAATATCATATGCTATAGCACAAAAATATCTTTCGACTCAGGCACTTGCAGACGTACTAAATCGCAAATCGATAACCAACCATTAAGATAAAATGTTCTTAAGCTCATCAAGTAAAAACCAATTCATGTTTAAATATATCTGCACAGCATAATATGTGACAAATATATTATTAGATTTATCATGTCAATTTACGCTTACCTACTATACAATAGGACGCAATCGGAACATAGAAAGGGTAGGAAAAAAATCGTTTACCTGCGTCCGGGACGCAATCGACAAACTCCGAAAATATCTGGCCCGAATACTTAATATAATTAGATAAAAAACGAATAACAAAGCAGGTACAATGCAAGTCAATAATCAACAAGTATAATTAGTACGATAGGTAAGTACACCTATACAATGACAAATCGACCCTTTGGGAATAATGTTTTACACTTGAATAAATTATGCTCGTTGCAAAAAATAATTAGGTGGGTATAATATTATAGTTGTGTAAACAAGTCATTATTAAAAAAAAAATATTTTTCATCAATCAGCAATGTTATCTCTAAAATAATAACCGCGCACATTGGAATCCCGTGATCATATTATTATATTATTCACTACCTATAGACTAAAGGAATAAATAAATAAATTATTAATTAACCTTTGACTATAATTTCAGCGGATAATATTTTTAAGTGTTATACGCTTTTATTAACTATGACATTTAAATCACCTTAAACCGTTTCGTATCTATACTATTTATACGTTTTTTGCTCTCACAGGTTAAAATAGTATTAGATGTGTTAACACAATGACTTTGAAGTATTACCAATCGTCGACGATAAACAGAAGGTATTATGAGTACTGCAAAAAGTTATTGTTGTTATTAATTATTAGTACCTACCTAATATAGGAAAATTAATTAGCAGCAAGCAAATTGCCCATTTTCCTGTTACTATTATTATACACAAGAGACAGATGCGTATTCTTGCCGAATAATTATTCAATTATTCGAACCGGTTTACTGTTAAAGTATAACAACTATATTGGCTATCATAAAATGTTTCATATTATGTAACTATATTGCATCCGTCATACCCAGTGGCGTGCTCAGCTTTTTTGAAAGGGGGGATATGCATTTTTGACTGTTCTCCGACCGCGGTAAAAATACTTTCATTGCTCAATCATGTATTTTAAAAAATAAATAAAATAATAAAATCATAAAAATAAGCGTATATGACACCCTCACCCTCCGGGGCCTCCGCGGGGGCACGCCACTGCTCATACCTACATTAAATTAACAATCTGTACACGTAAAAATAATTTCGACGTATTTTTCGAGTTGTATACCTCAAAAACAACTTAAAAATACTTCAAGAGGCATTAAAAAAATCGAGTAGTCTAGGTTTTCGAGTTATCGAGGTTTGAGTTATTGAGACTAGACTGTAGTTATACAAAAACAAAAATGGGGAAAGTAGAAAACTGCTCTACTATTCAATAGGTGTCGAGTGTAGGTTAGGTTACTGAGTATAGGTCAGTCTCATATGAAGGTATGTATTAAATTTTAATTCAATTATTAATCATTGCATAGGAAAAAAATTCTGAGCGAAAACGGTCTGTAAGCTTATATTACTAATTACCTATACCTAATAGTATATTTTATGATATTATATATTTTACATTGCTATTAAAGTAATTTATTTTTCTATTAGGAATATACGGTAGGTTGAATTATTTTTAACGAAAACATTTCATTTAAACCATATTATTATTAATATTTAACTATCATATTATAATAGTTATTAGTTAGTATATATTTTTATGATAATATATCATTTTTATTAACTTTTGAGCCAATACCTACTTATCGAAAATCGATTTTGCCAAAAGCTGCAGGTTTTGTGTAAAAATTCCCGTTTTTCATTCATTTTTTATTTATAAAAGTATTGAGAATTTTTTAATTATGATCCCTCAAATTTCTAACAAGATTAACTTACCTACAAGAAAAGATATCGAAGTTAAAAATCTAAGCATTTTTACTGCTTCAAAAGGTGATGACCAGGCAAAAAAAAAATCCCATCATATTATTTTATTTTATGACCATTACATTCGTCGCTCCGCTCGGAATCTAAAAGTGATGGCATTGTATGATTACATTTTGTTTACATTGGTATAAGGAACCCATCCATATAATGATAGCACTTCAAGGCTCAAATTGTTGGTATTGCAAGTCTCCTATTATTTTGGTTCCCGACAGTTTTTTAGACTTACTAGGGAATGTTTTGGAGGTCGTTGATAAAATGAGTGCACTATAATGGATATCAGTTAGTGATTGGTTGCATATAGAATATTGTCTGTAGTGAGGTTGGACAAGTTCGACGATTGTTCGGATGTCTTTACTTAGGAATGCATTTGTGACCAGTGGCGCCAAAACATATCCCACTGACCCGTGCAGTTTATCGTTTTGACCACCCACCTACAAATAACCTAACCTATAACCACCGCACCTACCACTCAAATAATAATAGTTTCGCAAATACCTAACTTGTAAAATTGTTTAGATATTTGTAACATTTTTTTTTTTTTATTAAGAAAGACAATTTACAATCTGTACACAATAATTACAATAAGCAAATTAGATAAAAAAAAAAAAAGAAGATATTTATAACATGAGGTCATAATTTGGACGGGATGTCCCTAAGGACATCGTACATGCTAGTTAACAGAACCACCACCACTGAGCACCCGTGCAATATTAAACTACTTGATAAGTGCCACTGTTTGGGACAAACGACCGTTATAGTAACCGTAACAGTAATCAGACGTAGTCAGATTTCTGAAAGTAACAGCTCAAATTATTTAATACTTTGGCGTTAATTAATCGTTGCCTCTGGCCTATATAGTGTCCTACTGTCCTGTAATTAATAATAATATCGAATTCGTTATCCAATAACGAATAGTGAATCGAATACACTGAATAATTGAATACAACCTATAGGCCATATTGGCAAAAATATGTCCTAACTAAAATTAAATGTATTGTATTTTTCCGATATATACATAGGAGTATTGTATTTCCACAACTTTTTTAAATTATATATTAAGATTTTAGCGATTTTTGGATATTTTCTTTAAAATTGGTCACTGCAGAAAAGCTTTAATGCATTCAAAATTGTTAAATGTCACTATAATCGTCTAAATTATATCCGTACAAACTCAATTACGAAATATAAACTAAAGTAATAATACAAGGTCGGATTATACAACTATATAGGCTATATGAAGAGGGCGAAAAAAAATACTTTATAATCAACAGATGATTATAATAATATTATCATCTTTTCTTTGAAAATTTTACAATGTCAGTTTTAGTTCCTGATTCGCTGATTATATCTATCTATTACAGTATTACCAGTACATTTATACTAAACAATAATATTTTCATGAAACATAAGTATCATATTATTATCGCTGAAACCGAAAACAATATTGTGAAATGTCAAGTGATGGTGTAACTGTAAGGTACCTACACGAAGACAAACAAAATATATAATTCCTTTAATCACGTTTAAGATTATTGTACATAATATAGTAAAAGTAAAACGTTTATAACCGCGTAATGAGTAGATAATATACAAAATAATATTAGCTATTTATTATAAAGTATATAATATTAAATATAATATAATATTATTTCTTATTGATATAGAGTGACTCATCTTGGCGCACCATTTTTCCCTCTAATAATGATTTTTTTTTAATTTTAATTTTGAAAACTTTGAAATATACTAATATTAAAACTATAATATTTTTAAATACTTAGATTTTTTTAACATTTAAGTAATGTTCTGTGACAATATCTACTTATTTTTTTATAATAAGAACTAAGTAGAATTTTTTGCTATGAATTGTTTAACTTTTTTGGACATTAAAATGCATCTAAATCAAGTAGTTTTTGAATTATTGAATTTGTAAAACTAAGGATAATAGGTACGTGATAATGGGGTAGGAAGAAAATATGGGGACTATGTAGAATTTAAAAATGTAATTAACTAATATTAATCTATAATATCAATGAACATTTTATAATTTATAAAGATTGTCTGAGTATAATAAATATTAGATCCAATATTAGGTAGATCTATTTTTTATTTTAGTTAGACCATTTTTAAAAATACTATAGGTAGTTTTTTACTTAATTTTCACTTAAGTTCTTTGCTTATACATTTTAAGAAACTACTCGTTATAATTTTGATTTAGATACATCAATATTTTCAAAAATATCATTAGCTTAATAATGTATAGTAAAAAAAGAGTTGATTTTCATTTAAAAAAATAAGTTTACATCAGCACAGGACCCTTTTTAAATCGTATACAAATCTAAATAATTGATAATATGGTTCATAAGTAAATTTTAAAATTTCAAAAATCAGATTTTGAATAAATTAGTTCTTTTCCTTGTTTGCCCTTCATTCCCAACTATAAAGGGTCGATCACCCTTGTCCCGACCTCCATAACTATTTGCATACTTTATAATGTACCTCATGTACTTTGTCGATCAATTTTGGTAGTGTAGGCATTTAATTCCTTTTAATGCGTTGTAGTGTTGTACATATATTCCTTCTTAATATAGGTAGGTATTGGATATCAATTACTTGGAGATCTTTCGTGTCAGGTAGATTCATTATTTGCCGCACTACAAAGCATTTTATTTGGCTTAGTGCACATAATTTATGTGGCTTTACGTTTGGCCACGGTGGTTACACATTGAGCATTTGTGTATATATTTCATCTCCGATAAGATATATGGTGGTCATAAGAATCATTTTTCAAATTATCGGACCGAGCTTACAATTGACTTTTTATTACCTGAAACTTCCAGGCCGAGTTTACAACAAAAAAGGTAATCACGGGACGAGTTTAGATCTGCCTGTTATTTTTTCTTTAAATAATAAGGGTTAGAATGCTAGGTGAATTGCCCATTCTTTGGAGAGTTTATAGTCTATGTATACTGGTATAAATAAACTGAAATTCTCATAAATTATAAAATATAGATTGAATGCCTAAAACTTTTGGTTTGAGCTTAAGTATAAGCTTTAGTTATAACTATAATATCTATTATACAACAGTTTAAAAGTATATTTACTTTAAAATTATCTTCAGTTACTGTTATTATCACTATCGTCCACATACTTGTTTGTAAAATTTACAATGTCAAATTATTTATCATAGGCGATTTTGAAGAAACATAATTGTATTATGTATTCACGACTACATTTTACATAATATATTATATGGTTAGAGTTGTCCATAAATAGTATACACAAGTTTTCTTCGCACACAATTTAATTATTAACATCAATTTTTGAATAAAAAACATAGGTACCTACTTTCTTTCAATAAAGTATATAATATATAGTATTAAACAGTAATGATTTATAGTAGTTTATCACATTTGTTTTGTCAAGCATGAGAGGGTCCCATAACAATTCCAAAATTTAAAACATCTTTTAGAGAAAAAATAATAATATTTTTACCATACTTGTCAAGAGCTTGGGAGGGGCAGAGGGGGCTTAATAAAGTAAAAGGCTCGGGCCCAGTGTTCAATGCACTCTTATTGCACACCCCGTTTTTACTACACTGTTATTATATAGCAGTAGACTATGTCATTATTATTATAGTAGTATAAAACCGTGCGTAATTGAAGTTCAACAACTTCAAGTATCGAACATATCTATATTGTACGTGTGCCTATTATATATTTATATAGGCTAAACTGCTAAAATATTTCCTCATTATATTTAACCGTTTAGCCGTATTGTTCATATACGTAGTTCATATAGCACTATTCTTTTTTTGTTAGTCAATAAACAGTTATTAATTATTTAAAACCTCGTCGCAGTAGCGTCTATTATGCCGAGTATACAGCGATCACCGAGCGCCTGTCTGCGCATAAAATATTACTAATAAGAATATAAATGAATGATGCACGGATATTATAATAGTTTTATTATTTTTTTCGTCAGTTTCGCTCACGAGCTCGCCCCAAACGCCGACGATTTTCCCTACGCGGCGCCCGACCGGTGGTGACTGCACGACTGCACATTGCACAAGTGCACAGAAACGCGGGAGAAAATAGGAGCGAAAGTGCGAGAGAGACGGAAAACGGAGCCCCGTCCGATATCGCATAGCGACATTATCGCGCGCAACGTTCGCACGATAGCCAGCCACAGCAGCTGCTGATAACCGACGACGGTGATAACACTATCATCATCACGCGCAGTCTAAATGATAATGACGATATCGCTTTATCGTGCGCCGGTGTCGGCGACCACTTACCGCGGCCGAGGTTGGCGAAGAAAAACATTATAGAGTTTTCGGAAACTGAGGAGAATAAAAATAAGAAGATAAAAAAAAAAACTACCTACCTCCGATTATTATTATTAAATACTTATCATCGTCATCATCATCATCATCATCATCGTTATTATTTTGTAACGCCCAATCCGCCGCCGCTCACGGGCTCACGGGAGTACGGGACGTCGACCACGCTATATTTTAACAATAGCGTGCGCCGAATAATTCGTTCAGTTTCACACATCGTACGACGGCACGCGGACGTTTCGTACCACACGGCGTTGGCGGTGACAGTTTTTTTGACGCGTATTCGTCTACGCGAAACCCGCGAGCAAACAACACGAGCAGCCAGAGCCCATCCACGGAACGACGAGAACAACCAGACGTTTGATTATTTTTTTCCGTGATCGCTGTATCGTTTATCGTGCTAGACGTCACCGGTGAAACGCACGCGTCCTGGGTGACGCAGACAATTAATACAATCACGCAGACGCCGTACACGTGAGTTTTTTGTCTATCGTTAACCGCCACAATGACGATAATACGATAGAACAATCGTGTGATTAATAATCGTTGTAAAAAAAAAAACCTAAACTAATAATATTGTGTTTTTACCATCTTGCGTGTTATCTACACCTACCTCTAAATTATAATATATTGTGGTCCATGGCCGGAAACCGGTGTACTATAATTATTGGTCCTCCGAGACGTCGTTGTCTAGGAGCTCCAAAATAATACGGTTTTTTGAAGAAAAAATTTCCCGTCTGCGATTTTTTCCGCCGCCACGTCGCGTCGTGCCGGCGTTTTGGTGGTAGTGGTGGCGGCGGCGGCGGCGGGTGGCCACACGCTCGCACGTGAGTGGCGCGCGCGCGTATCGTGCGCCGTCGACGAGTTTTTTTTAATATTTCATTATTATTACTATTTCGACGTATTAGACGTATTGTGATATATTGATATTATATATTGTTAAAACGCAGTACAGTGTCTACAGAGCGTTTTATCGTTTTTTACTGTGGCGGCTGCTCGAAAAAACGGTAAAGCGATTCAGACATTCAGTCCACTCTGTATAAGATGCAATATAATACTATTTTACTAGAATATCGCATGACGACAATTATTGCGTAGTCGTTAAACGCTTGATTTTATATTTATATTGTTTTTTTATTTTGTTACGATATGACGTATGTTTACGTTTTATTTTCCCCGCTATATGCTGCAGTTGATCCGTTCTTAAAGCCTTCAAAGCGACGAAGACTTGAGACCGCAACTGCAACGATGACGATTTTATCAATTCGAGTTGATTAACGTAGAAACAAAATAATATGGGAAAATATTCTATCGATTTCGGTAGAAATATGACGAATACCAATGGGCACACAAATTAAAAGCGCCTCATCGTCGGAGAGATAATAATACCTACGACGACGTTTGTTTCTTATCTCTCGGTGCTCGTGAGCCGTATTATGATTTTACTATAACCTCTATCTTTCGTTGATATTGATGACAGTATAAGAGCGTAGGACGTACAACTCAACAATTGTCACCGTAGTTTTCGTTATTTCAGGTGGGACAAACAACGTCGTCGGGAGGTTCTTTTTATTTCCTAATCGTCGTTTTCCCCATACGCCTTTTAAACATATTTTTGTTATAAGTGTATTACATATTATAGTAATGTACTTAGGTAGCATTTGCAGGTTCAGTGGTTCACGCACTTTATTGTTTAGAATTTATTCCAAAAAGATGTATAGGCATGACTAGGTATAAAAAACAACAACATTGATCATATTTTAACCAGGTTAAGATATTTTTACAATAGCGCGTAATTTTTCTTTTCTTTAATTTTTCTCGTTAAAGGTTATAGTGTTTAGTGTTTGTTTCTTTTGGCGTGGCAGCTACAGCCACCGTGATTGATTGCCAATTTTAATAATTTTGAGATTGGTCGGAAAAGCCATCATTACTTACGGCGTACCTACATTAATTTTTCAACGCAATGATGGTAAATTATCATTTCTTATTCCAAACATAATCGTTTAATTTTTAATAGTCCGTAAACATAAAATATATAAGAACGCCGATTAAATATTAATTTTGACATTTTCAGTTAGAATAGTTAGATACTTCAATACTTGTATGCTACGTGGAACTATTTCGAAAATGTATTAATTATTATACCTACCACATGGGTTCGTATAATCGTATAAGTAAACATGTGTTTTTGCATAGGTTTTTAATAATGAGCAAATGTCAAATTGTTGGCTTATTTTCGCATTTTATGGTTGTACATAAACAATAACAGTCAATGAGGAAGTTGAAAATTTCCAAAAGTATATAGGAAACAGTCGACACTATTTTTGGAATTTTGTCAAGTTCTGATTATTTTATGTATTAATATTTATAGTGTTAATATATTTATAAATATTGATAGTTGATTATTATTGATAATTGATAACAACGATATTTTTCTACCATATACTTAATTCGATATATTTTCATCATAAGGTTGAAATAAATTTGCTATTTGTATTTATAACAGCAGGTATATATGGTATATATAAACTATAGATTTGTCGATTTAATCACTCATACTTAGAAGTTAGAATTGCCATGAATAGAATTATGAATTTTTAGTTAGAGTGTATATAGGAATTGATTAGTTTTCATGGTTGTAAATTGCAATTAACCTCCATTAAACAAACTAGCGATACAAATTAAATCCTTCTTAAATTTGTATGCTTTAATTGCATACATCGTTTCTGAGTAGCATTAATATTGTGAACTCTACCAAAAATTACATAAATATTGTTGTTTCTTTCATTGTTCTGTTGATATTAAACAAAGCGTTATTCTAGCCAGGTGTTGTATAGGTATAAATATATTTATAAATACCTAGGTACCTATGTATAAATTATTAAAATACTTCATTTACGAAATATGACAGGTCAACAGGTCATCCCGGACAGTGATTCGGTTTGGATTATACACTTCATACTTGCATTGAAATTGTTCAAATAGCACTAAGTACCTATCACTTATCAGGTTAGGTTTTTAATCACAAAGCACTCATAATCCGAGTATAAACATATTATATAAAGAACCTTGTTGAAAATTATCTTGACGAAATTGCAGAACGAAAAGAATACTGAATAACAGGTTCCTCCACGCGCATATTCGCATTACTCAATCAGTCGGTAGATCTTTGAAATAATATAGGTAATGATATTAAGTTCCTTATTATTGGATTTTTGAATTTTATGTTTTCATTTTTCTTCGTTTCCTTGCATAAATCGCAAACTGTAATTATAAATATCATTTAGATTAGTTGACTATTAAAAAAAAAAAAAATGTTATGAGGTCAACTAGTTTATTATATTATTATTATTATTATTTGTATGTATTTTTCCTTCACTCGTACAATTAGTAATGTATATATTTTAAAATCGCGTGACCGTTTCGTTTCCCGTCAAATCAGGAATTGAAATTATCATCTAAACCTACTTATATAACCCCTAAACTTTTATTTTCATTGAAAAATATTCTTCAATAATTCAATTAAGTTCCTATTATTTAATGTTTATATTGTGAAAAATGTGTAGTTAATTTGAAAATTTGAAAATTAAATGTATGAATATGTTATTGTTGTTACAATATTATACATATTAGTTGTTACTTACTGAATATACCTATAGGCTATTATACTCGTATAGATACAACTTTCCTATAACCGTATCATATGATGTATATAAAATTTTGAATATTCATCTATATGCACCTACTGCTGGTATTTTGTCTAACATAATATGGTTTTATTCACCATCGTATTTTATAAAAAAAAAAATGATAAACAATATATAACTGCAGTCTATAATCAAGTGTTATTTATCTTAAAAAAGGTTTATTGTATTCTTTTTAGTGATTTAATTTTGAAATGTATGATGTGTTCCGATTTGGCAGTCCTTCAATATATCACTCATAAATTCACTATAAATTATGTTAGTATACTCCTATACCTACTCATAATAATATTTAATTTGGCGAACTATTTAATTTTGTTTTAACTCATCGATATTAATAGGAAAACAACTATTTGTCATACTACCAATAGTAAAATATACTTTTACAGTAAAATTATAATATTATATAATAATGTTTATTTTTTATAATAGATATTATATTAATAATTATTATAAAAATGTATACAACATAAAAAAGCTTTTATAATTTCATGTATTAATAATTTATTTATTTCACAATATAATTCTAACAAACCTAATAAATTTACCAAGATATTACGTTAGACATTTGATGGTTAGAGAAGAAATATCAAGTTCGAAACGCAGCTATTTTTTGTTTGTTTATAATTTGATGTGCAAAATAATCAAAGTTAATATTTCTTTGACCGAGTATAAATATATTTTGAATTCAGAGTGTGGATTGTATGTCAGCTTTAAGGAGAGTAAATACTTCAGGATGACAGGATGTATCATGTATACATAGTAATAATAATAGTCATAACAATAATACTCAACTTTATAATATAGCTGACGATTTATAAACCAGATTCAAGAACTGCAAAATGTACGATTTACTTTTGTCGGGGTAAAAATTGTTTGATTCATATAAATTATTAAAATTTAAGTACGTGATAAAAATTCTAAATTTAAAACCTGCAGTTGCGCTTATATTTTTATAGTAATAAATTATATTGTTTCTATCGGATTTTTGTGTCGACACATACAAGGTCGTTTAACTGCCGGTGGCATTATTACAGGGCAAAACATTTCACTGTTGTCCGTGTCCGAATTTTTTTTCGTTTTAGATTTTTCGACCACATATCGTCATATATTATTATAGTGATACCTTTATGTACCATATACGTGGTAGGTCGTAGGTGTAGTATATAGAAGTGTCAGTAAGTATACCTACAGGTTTTCGGTCGCGTCGGCGATCGGTGGTGGTGGTCAGTATACGGTCGCACTGGACACGCATTAATAATGTCATTGACTCTTTGTAGAAAAAACTCAGTCCATTCGGACAGTGCAAGTATAATATATATATATGTACATAAAATCTCGTATCGGTTTTATGTTATAAAACTTATAACGTCATATAAATGAAGAGTAAACGATCCCAGTTACATACGATATAATATGTATCTCAGGTCTCGGGTTGTTATATTTTTGGTATAATACGTGCGTATATTAATATTATACTCGCGGTGTATTATATTACCTATTTAATATATATATATGTTGTATAGTGCGGGTATATATTATAATGTATTAATATTTGGACAAACGACTTCTCTTTGTACCGTGATTATCGTGTGTAATCTTTTAACATTGATTTGCCCTTGGTGCGTTAAAACGGTGTTAAAACTGTATTTTTTCGCCGTATATATATATATTATAATAATAATAGTAATAATGTGTATATACATTATTAAAATATTATATTTTTACTCTGCTCTTCTTTATCTCGTTGACCCGACCGCTATACCTAGCTATTGCCTCCGCCGATTCCTAAAAAACAAATCATGGCCTACACGCAGGTAGATAGAGGTGCCCGCACACGCACGCACTCGCGTATATATATATATATATACACACACATTATTATCATATTTACGGATTTTCTTAACGGTCTCCTCTGCTCGATTGTGCGCCGCTAATAGTAATAATAATTGGCCTTTTATCCCTTTGCCAGCCAATGATAACAACTTTATACGCATCGATCATTGCGATATCGAAATCGAAAACGCGCACAAACGCCATTTGTCCGCGCACATCAGTCAGCGCCAACACAGGTCGTGTCGCATTCGTTCGCATTTTGGAGCAACTACTGGATATTATTATTGCTGTACACACACACTCGGCCGCACAGTAGTATTATATAATACACTATTGTATTATATATACATAGAGACCTTTCTACGCGGCATAATTTGTCGTCATTTGTTCGTTTCGGCTGACATTCGTGTACAAGTAAGTACCTACACCAACTCTAACGTTGGATTATTATAATAAATGTTTTTTTTTTATAATATATTTATGGACGTTTATATTAGAATATTGTACCCTCGTTATTAAATTTAATTTTCAAGCTATATGAAATTTTTTTTTTGATGTAGGTATATTTATTTATTTTCAAAAAGTTATAAACATATTATATTACATTTGAAAATATAAATTCGGTACAATTACAGTTGCATAGAAATAATATATAATAGTATACAACCTGCAAGTACTAAAAGTATACCTACAAATTAATATAGATTAGGTACTTTGTATAATACATAGGTAATACGCGGTGCAGGATTAGTTCATCCTGCAAAAGTATGGATCCTCGATGGAAATTCCCATCTTCCTAATAAGAATTAGTTTATAGTATAGTTAATGGTGGCGCACATATTATAGGGATACGAAAAGAAAAAATAAGACGAGAATTATTGAAGGATGGGATTTTGAAATTGAAACAGTTTTAGAGGTAGGGGAGCCAATTTCACCTTTTAGCTTCTACAAAGGAACCGTATATATACATTCACTTCTGCACTTTTATATTATTAGTAACGCGTTTATCGATCGTTATAGCATTGAATTTCTTTTTTGAGAATCTGAAAAGCAATTACAGTTTTTGAACGACAATTCGATATTGTTACATACATACTTATATGTATTACACATATAGTATAGATATTATCCTGCAACGCAATCGCACCAAACAGCCTTCGTTCAAATATTTTATTTACAAACTTTTATTTAGGTGCTTCCGAGGTGTTAATATTATTCAAATTTTACTCAATACTCTTTTACAAGTCGAAAATTCCAAACGGGTTTTTCTCGTTTGCTCTTTTTGCAAAACAGCACTATATTTCCATAGTATATAAGTCTTCATAAAAAATAAATATTAATTTATGCTTCCATCGATCTCGACCGTGTCTTAATCGCCACTTACTTTTCTGAACTTTGACGTATCGCGAATTAATTTTTGATACAATTACTGACGATGCACATAATTATGTATTGATATATATGTTTTAAAGTTTATTTCAGAGTTGAATAATATATAATCTTAACTCTGAGTTTTACTACCAGCCAGAAACTAATCCGTACACATTTCGCCATATTTCGTGGGCTTAATTAAAATAATCGTAAAAGGAATACTTAATAAACATAACATATTATTATATATAGGTAGACTGACATTTTGATTAATACCGTGACGTTTTAAAATATAATGGTATCTAAACGCCGAATAATAGTCTAAATATTATTTTATTGATGATTAAAATCACGTATAATATTGATATTTGTTCACTGAATATTTTTCATTGATCCAATTTTTCATATCTATACGACTATATACTTATTTACTTTGTGTTTTCAATTTTGTACTTTAATTGTGTATCCTCTATATGTTTAAATTTGGCCATGGCGTAGCTAATATATGCATATTATAATGTATTTTTCGACTTCTGTACCTATACAGTTAACTCTTTAACCTTATCTGTTGATACAAATAAAAAATTAATATTATGAACGATTCACTGTATAATATATTATAATATTTTAACGAACAATTAATAATAATTGATATAAAAAGTTATCGGACAAACTGTAATCGTCTAATAACCAAAAACAATATAATAATATATTATCGAATGCTGATTAGAGGAATTTATTATGTTTCCGTTTTATCATTCCGACGCCCTTGTTTAATTAAAACGGTCAGACCGAGAGTGAAAACTTATCTAATATTCAATGTCATGTTGTAAAATACGTGTGCGTAGGTAAATCGATGTATAGGTGATCATATACCGACCGAAAGAAGCAATTTTTTTTTCATTCTGCTATACATGAAAAATTTAAATTTACAATAAAATACGAATATCGCATTAGAAACTAAAAAATTCGTTGAATTTATCCTAAACGCCGTGTCTATATAATAAAGTGTGTGTACAATATTTAATATTATTAAAATATATACTCATTAGCCATTATACTCATTAGTCATTACTATTCGCTTGTATATATTATATTATCTACTTTTCACAGATCGCGTATTTCGTCATTATTATTACCCATACAACTCTATAAGCAACATTATACATATATTACTACAGCGTACTACCTATATTTACATTATTCGTTTACATATGAATTTATTTGCGATAATAATATGTCTCATATATACTTAATTCTCCTCACCTATACAATATTATCGATAAAATCGTACGTCGTAGGTATAGGTATAATAATAAGTAATTTGAGGTGGTATTTATTTACGCGCAGTTTGTTAAAAACTCCTTCCGGTTTACTTAAGCGTCAGTCGGTCCCCGGCAAGACGTGTATTGATTTTTTTAACGGTGTTTGATAATCATCTATAAACTATATCTATAAAATACTTTCTCCCTGAAATGTTTTTTTTATATTTTATTTATCTTTTCTGCACATCATTATATTGTTGGTAATCATTTTTTTTTATTCCGTGGATTTCGTTATTTTATAATAATTATTTGAATAGTATATGGGATAAGCATCAGCGATTGGCATATTATGATATTGCAACTCGTTCAACATTATTTTAAGGTGAAAGTAAATTTAATAATAAAAACATACAAATACGATTCTATAAATTTAACTAATTAATATAGTTAAATTATTGGCTGCGTCCGAGTTGGGTCCCGAAATCAAAATTCTTATACTAGTTGGGTCTCCGATTTTTTTCGGCAAGTTCTACACTAAACATGTTTTTTTCCCCGCTTTAACAGACTTAGCCACATTAAGAAGACGGATTTATACTGCAGGTATATGGTTAAAAATGTTTTTTGCCAATAAAAATATAAATTATTAGAATTTTACAAATTATATGATATAAAGTAAATAATACTTTATAAACAATACAAACAAAATAATCTCGAAAATGGTAAAAATCAAATATTAAAATACCTAGTTTATGACACATTTATATAATATATATAAAATATAATTTTAAAAAAACACTTTCGTGTTGGTAAAAATGTACATGACATTAATATTTACAATATCGAATCAACTTATTTTTTCTGCAGATTATATCTATAAACGTGTTACGAAGTGAAATGTTTGGACTATTTATCAATAATTGAGGCAACAATTGAAATTATTTTTGAATTATACAAAAGTGATATTTATGAATCGTATTTTTATATTACTTAATTATTTATGTATTTTTAATGTCCGATTTTTACCATTTTTAATATTATTTTGTTTTTATTGTATATTTGTAATACTATTACCTTAAATAATCCTGGACCTAACTAGGATGTGCCGAAATTATTATATATTGAAGTTAATATCCATTGAGAAATAATACTGATTAGTGATTATTATATTTGTATAGGTTTATAGTACACATTTTCAATAATAGCAATAACGCTGTGACGCTGTATAAAGTAAATGAACTATTATAATAATATTGTTAGGTACTTTGTCATAATTTATAGTAATACAATACAATTAAGAAAACAACCATAAATCAATTATTTACGTGTATCTCATATCTTAAATTATTTTATTTTTTCACCTATTTTTTAATAAAAATATAGAACGCATTGAGTTGCATTTTGGAATTTATAATTTCATTGAATATTAGATGAGTTAGATACCTCTATGAGCTATATGTGTAACTAAATAAATAAGTAAATTAAGTATTTTTCTATAGTAAAATATAAAAAAATTGTATAGAGAAAATATAAGTTCAGTAATTACTGATCACTATAATTACACTTTATTCTTTGAAATGTATACATTAGCAGATACGTACGTTACCACAGTAAAACTTATAAACCAGAAAAAACGCGTTAGCTCAAAGTATTTATAATTTGATTTTTGACATATATTTGCGACTTGCGTAGTTTAATTATTATATATAATATATTACACGGTACACGAATACATTTACATATAAAATATTGTATTTGCCAAATCCATTGTCCAAAAAGTTACAATAAAACTAGGGCAACAGCGATGACCCAACTCCATACTGTGGATTCACTTGTATTATTTGTCTATTTTCGTTGTATTGCGACGTTAGAACATCATATATCGATGATTTCAATGATTGTGTATATGAATAATTTGCAATGATATATTTTTATTTTTGTGTACACGTGGATATCAATTGTGATAAAGGAATACTTAACACTCTTCATCCGTGAACTACTATAGGTAGGTATAGGACATTTTTCGGTACAACTTATATTTCTATATCTAATTTATTTGACATTGATTTCAACGAATTAGGCTCATAAATAAGAATTAGGTATTCATATAATTAACATACTGCCTACTAAATTAATTGTGTCATAATTTTTGACTCTTGTATATATTATAAACTATATATACCTACCATTATTATTGTAGTTGGCCGGATAGGCCCACATTATATCAAGTTCTCAAAACTAGTTTTACATTTTTAACGGATTAATACGTTTTGAAAAAATCTCGTGTTAGTGTTTCAGTTTGCTTATACTATTTATTTATATTATTATTTTTCGATATTACGCAGTATAGGTACGAAATAAGTAAATTCAAATAAAACTGACTTTTGAATGATAAAATGTGTTTAATTTTCAATTTACTCATAAATTATAATCTATATATTTCACATTATTCACTACACACTTAGATTCTATCAGTTTTTAAACTATTTTTGAGTAACGATTTACTCGTATGTTATAATAGGATCTTGCCATCTTAGTATGAAAATGTAAACTAAATAAAGCATAGTACCATGACAGTTATCAAGAATCGCTAAATTGCAATTACAATTTAGCGATTCCTTATTAAAATAATATTATTTTGTTGTTTAGTTTTATAAATAGTAAAACAATCTTGAACTATTGCAAAGGATTAAATTAATTTGTATATTTTTAAAATCACGTTGAGTTGTCCATCGTATAAAAACATTTATAATAGTACAATATTGTAATCAAATTAAGAGTAATTAAAAATATTTTTACATCATTTCATTTAATCGACTTTGTCGTTGACGATATATGAAGCCTCAATGGCGTCAGTAGTTTTGTTGACAATTTTGCAAGTATCGAACTCGATTGACATTATATTGAAACATTTATGATAACTGATAGCCGATAGATTATAGACTAGATAGCGGGTACCCAATAAAGTATTTCTAACGAACTAATTGTATTTTTATTTTATCCACCCACTCAGAAATGTATTCTAGCCATCTTAACACTTTTTTTTATGTCAAATTAATTATTTTCATTTTAAATTGACCCCAATTCGACAGTTTTTATTTTAAATTTATTACTTTGGAAAAGTACTTTGTGTGTGTTCCTTGAATACTCTCTCAGACCACTGCAATGATTATAATTGTATAATTTATATTATTTATCCGGATCAAATAATATTATGGTACATCGAATAATATATTTTAAACAATGAATGACTAGTTTTAGACAGCATTAAACATATAATTTATTTTAATTAATATACCTAGGTGTATTTTTATGTTTAAAAAATAAAAACATAAAAATGCTTTTATGAAGTATCAGTTAAGTCGAATCGGTGAATGGTAAATAGACGTATAGTATAACTAGTAATATTAGTAATAGATTAGTTTCCTGCGTGTAATACTTTATTGCTGATATAAGTAAAATAAAAATAATGTCACTCAACAGTTCCCAAAAGTCGAGTTCCTTACCAGTATATAATAATTAAATATACTAATTATTATCTATATGTATATTATACTTATTGATAATAACGAGAGTTAAATTGTCTTTTTATCTCTTATTTTTAAAATAGGGTAATATAGACTATTCGATGTTAATACGCAATTACGTGTAATCTTAACTGATAAATATATTTTTAGTAATTGTGATTCGTGTAATTTTATGACCAATAAAGAATCTCACTCGGTGTAACATAATGAATGTTGTAGCTCTTAAAAAAAAAACCGACGTAGAATTGCAGCTACATTACACAGAAATCAGAAGTCTGAGGAATTTCAAACGAGAGACCTAACCTCTCGGGTGGTTTAAAAGCAATAAGGATATCTTCACTCTGCGTGCCCGTCGTGCGGGGGGGTTGTATGATCGGGTTGGGGTGGTTGGGGGGGGGGGCGGTGCAGCGCAGCTTAGGTTTTTGAGACCACTCTCGACGGTCGAAAATCGTCGGGTTTCGGGTGACGACGAATGCAGGAAAACGTTTAGCGAGAGGCGATCGGCCTGGGAAAAAAAAAACGCGTACGATAACAAAAACACAAAAATCTGACCCAGTGCTGCGTCGCACTACGCGATTGTTGCGCTCGCTTCCGCCGCCGCCGCTGGCAGATATCGCCGTGTCGCTATATTGACCTTGCCGGAGCGAGACTGCGATCAGTTGGCGGCGGCAGCGCTAATTGCGGCGGCCGAGGATACCAAAGACCCGATGACGCACCGCGTGCGCGTGTCGGCGACCAGATCGTGCGCGTGCGCGCAAACGATCCCTCGACCAATCGGAATGCCCGTTCTGGTATCACGCCACCGACTATCCTCGGGTCACGCCACTTCCACCAGTACCACAGTTCCACCACCCCGCAGACGCTGACGATACGCGGCAGAAACGGTTTTTTCTTCGCTTTTTCTACCAAATTTTTTTTTTTTTTTATATTCATCTCCTCTTTCCGTTTCTCGACCGCGTTAGTATACGCCGTGGTAAAGACCAGAGAGCTAAAGCCACTGTACCGCCGAGGTGTGTGTCACTGTCGTGTCTGGCGTCCGTCCGAATAATATCGCCCAACAATATTTCGAAGAGAAACAAACACAGTATTATCGTTAAACCTCTCATATAAGTACGTACTTCAGTATTATTAGCGTGTTCTCGAATTCAAAGCCGCAGAACGGTCGTCGGCGTGTTACGATATAGTATTATTATTAGCCTTGTAAACGTCGACAGAACGGCGGAGACGATACGATTACTGATCTAATCGTTCTTCGTTTAATATCACATTTAAATAATATCCACATCCGGCGAATCGAATACGTCGCGAGTTTGGTAAACGTCAAGCCTCCTCCGGTAGTCGGAGCAAGTGGTTCGAAGCACCACGCCGCCGCCGCTGTGTCGGGTTAATACACATCACTCGACTCGCCGATCGACAATATTGTACTCGTCCTAGTACGACTGAAATGGGTAAGAAGTTACTACTAAGTATTACAATCTCAAAGATAATAATATTCGTAATTATTCATAAAAGCTACTATGATAGTAGCATTGTGTATCGTGTATATTTTGTGAGCCACTCGAGAGATTACACGCCGCCGCTTAGTCGTTATCTTTTCGGCAGAACAGTCGTGTGCGATAACACAGTCTTGGCCGCCGGTTGCCCACTTTCCCAGACAATTATTATTTAAACCGATCGTACACAAGTCGATGTCACGTTTTTCTTCTCTCTGAGATTCAATAATAGTTTAGATCTTTATTCTGTACTAGTGTCGGTGCCGCTCGATGATGATACCTTATGCTCGCGGTTGCTCCAATCGCACGATTCGCGATTGTAATTCGTAGGTACTATACAGGTTTATTGCATTTATTAATTTTGTTTCGACCCACGTCTATCGAGTCGTAATATTATTTTGTGATTTTAGTGGGTAACTGTTAAAAGTAATTTCCACGTCGTCATCTGCTATTATCTGCTGCTATTGAATATCATAACGTGCTAGTTAATATTATTGTTCAATGACCAATTATTATTGTAGGCTCGCCACGGCCACTGGCAAATTATTAATAATTATCATTAATTTTTTATTTTTTATTACCTCTAACGCAATTCGAATCGTTTCGATCTGGCCTACGCCGGCCGTTGTCACGCGCTTCACAGATCGTCTCTCAATTTTGTCAATCAATAATTTATTACCGTAGTGGAATTATCATTTAATCCCTCAAAACGCGACAGCAGCGAAAATATGTCTCGGCCGAGATTAGAACCTACTTATTTATCGCCTCCGCGACTTGCACCATTATAATATTACCGGTCCAGTCGGACGGGATAGATCGACTATTCCGCATTAGCATTTCGTCGTGACTGCTGCGTAGGTAATCAAACTGCCGCTAAACACGCCGCAACATTCAACACGTGATTGTAATAATGACATATAGATGCGATAGAATTTGGATTTTTAAATTTTTTTTTTTTAAATCCAATGCATTTTGTTTTGTCTTACTTGAACGTTTATTATATTTTATTGATAATGTCTCACAACCATTCGCTAATCGCTATACGCATTCTATACAAAAAGAATAACGAAAAACCATATAGTGTGCACAACACACAATATTACCTACACTTTCCACCTTCCAGTTATTTCACGAAAAAATACTATTGTAATTCGTATCGATAACATCCTAACTAAACAGTAAATAATGTTATATCAGTACAAGATATTGTTATTACTCTACTCAATATAGCTACCTATTATTATTATTATTATTATATTTCTAATAGTTTTTTTTTTTAATCATTGTTTCGTAATAATATTATTGAAATTACATTTTTATTAATTATTTTAATCATATTATACGACATCGTTAAAATCTTAATAATTATGCATGATCATTTTTTATAACTCTTTAATTTGCGACACCTTTCTTGGTTTTTCTCGATAACACTTCGTATTTGTAGACACTAAAAAACGTCGAATAATAATAATATTTTTTTGACCGTCTCAAAATGTTTATTTTTTTTAAATCATACCAGATGTTTGAAAAATTTAACAAAGCAGTACCTTCCTACTTCCTCACAAAAATTTTCTTTATTGACGTTTACGATGATACATTGTTGAATTTTCCAACACCTGGCGTGTTTGTGTAATTATGTAGGTAATATTATTATCACGTGATTTGTTATCCTATACATACTTACATATAATCTTATTATTTTATGAAACTATAGTTACAGTAAAAATAAACTAGTTTTACTTGTTAATTTGGAAAAAAGTGGCATTCACGGTATACATTAAATGCCTAGTGTGATTTTATTACGACCTTTTTCAAGGTCATGGATATTTTAAACATCGTAACATAATCTCGGAAAATCTGTATACACAACATTGAAACTTTTAGTAGATTTTAATAAATTATTATTGTTGAATAACAACAACCTGATCTAGGCATCTAGTTTGACCTTAAACTATAGAAAAAAATAGTTGATGCCGTTTATTCACATAATCAATATTTTGCAATTGAAATGTAAAATTATGTTTCTTAAAATATTATTATTGTTGGGTATCATATTATATTATAGGTACTAAAATGTAGTGAATGTGAAATATGAATAATTAATATGAGAGATATAAAGGTAGGTACATAAAATAAATTGTACACTACAAATATTCGTCTGAAACATAATTTAAGTATATGTCATCATAATATTATACGTTGTTAGTGGTAATAATAGTAATCACGCTTTAAAATATTTAGTATAATTTCATTTTCAGTAGGTAACTAAAACTGCACTTTAAAATAATATAGCGGTCCTGTAGGTACCTACAACTCTAAACTCTTAGATGTTTGTTAGTAATGACAAGCTTATAGATTTTACAATGTTTTTAATTTTTGTTTATATAAAACACATTAGGTATTAATGGTATTAATTATTTATTACATACAGTACCTATATAATAATCAATTATGTTCCACTTATATTTGTTTGTAAACAATAACCAAACATGATATTTTTATTATGATTTACTAATTCATGGTTGTAAATAAGAACCAAATGAAACATTTGCCATATACTTATATCTAAAGATGTATAATGAGATTTATAGTTAATATTAATGGCTGTATCATTATTTAGTATACTATCTACTATCTAATATAAAACCAATTATTTTGAACATGTTTTTAAGATGAGCAAAATCAAAATTTATTTTATCGTCAATTTCTGATGGATACTTTTAAAGTTGGCAATTTAAAAATTAAAATGTTTTTTTCAACTAAAAATTCTTGACAATTTTATTTATTTCTATTATTACAAATAAACTTGAAAAATTAAGTTAATTGTTTAATAAATATTTCAGTAGCTGAAGGCACAATGCCAGCAAGATTCCCACAGGCTAATCAACAACAAACCAGCAATGGGGCTGTGAATGGAAACTCTCCATACTCTGGAAATGATGAAATAGTCATCAGTGGTATTTCCGGACGTCTTCCAGAATCAAATTCAATTGCAGAGTTCAGGGAGAATCTGTATGCTGGCGTTGATTTGGTTACAGATGACGATCGCCGTTGGCCGGCTGGTAAGTAAAATATTTAAAAATTTGTGTTATTTATCTACACTATCATGACACTTTAAAAATATGATATATTTATATTTTTAAAATGATTTATTCTAGGTCTCCATGGCCTCCCAGCAAGAACTGGTAAACTCAAGGGATTGGAATATTTTGATGCCAATTTCTTTGGAGTGCATGCTAAACAGGCTGAAGTTATGGACCCACAACTGAGATTACTTTTAGAATCTACTTACGAATGTATTGTGGATGCTGGTAAGATAATTATTCTCTTTTATTTTGATATACACACGTATTTCAAAATAAACCACATAAGTTATTAGACCTAATGTTAATTTGTTTCAATAGGAGTGAACCCAGATGATGTCCGTGGGTCTAAAATCGGAGTTTACATTGGTGCGTCCAACAGTGAGACTGACGATTATTTGAGTAGATATCCAGAACGTGTCAATGGTTATGGGTTGACTGGATGTTGCCGGGCTATGTTTGCCAACAGAATCTCATATACATTTGACTTTAATGGACCCAGTTTTGCCGTAGATACAGCTTGTTCTAGCAGTTTAGTTGCAATGTCACAAGCTGTGCACGCTATTGAGAGTGGGCAGTGTGATGCAGCTATTGTAGGAGGCGCCAACTTATTGCTGAAACCTACAAATTCATTGCAGTTTCATAGATTGAGCATGTTGTCGCCACAAGGAATGTGCAAAGCATTTGATGTCACAGGTAAATCAATTAATATTTATTAAAGAAAAGACATTTTTTTACAATCATGTATTTCAATTTTTATTTTAGGAAATGGATATGTGAGGAGTGAAGCTGTTGTAACAGTATTCTTACAAAAGGCTAGTGTAGCAAAACGTAGTTATGCCACCATTATGGGAGCACTCGTTAATACTGATGGATTTAAAGACCAAGGAATTACATTCCCAAGTGGTGCTATGCAAAACAAACTTATCCATGAAGTATATGCTAAATGTGGTGTTAGTCCATCTGAGGTCTCATATGTGGAAGCTCACGGAACAGGAACCAAGGTATGGCAATTCATTTTTTAAGATATTTAGATAACACTTTATAACTAATAATCATTGCATTTAGGTTGGTGATCCACAAGAAGTTAATTCTATTGCCGATTTTTTTACTAAAGATCGTACCACACCTTTGTTAATTGGTTCTGTTAAATCAAATATGGGTCACTCTGAACCAGCTTCTGGTCTTTGTTCATTAGCTAAAATCGTAATTGCCCTAGAATCTGAAAAGATTCCCGGAAATCTACACTTTGCCAACCCAAATCCTGATATTCCAGCTTTATTAGATGGAAGATTACAAGTAATTTAATTTAAAATTAATTATTTATTTAAAAAAGAATTACTTTTTATAAATCTTACATTTACAGGTTGTGAACAAAAACTGGGACTACAGCGGAGGCTATGTAGCACTTAACTCTTTTGGTTTTGGTGGTGCTAATGTTCATGTCTTATTGAAGTCTAATCCTAAACCAAAGACTGCTCCAATTCTAAACAATGTACCACGTCTGATTGCCGTATCTGGAAGAACAGATGATGCAGTTAACAACATGTTAAAAAATGTAAAATGCTTTATAGATTTCAATTTGTTATTTAAATTATTAATTGTATTCAATTTTTTTAGATTAATGATACACCATTAGATGACGGTTTTGTTGCTTTATTACATGATATCCATGCTAACAATATTAATGGACATGGTTATAGAGGATACACAGTCCTTGGTAAATCAATCTCTGAAGTGACTGTAAGTTATTTTAATTTTAAATGTTAGATTATTTAAAATACTGAAGTTATATCAATTTTATAATGCATTTTCAGGAAGTTAAGCCTACTAAAAGACCAGTTTGGTTTGTTTTCTCTGGAATGGGAAGTCAATGGGCTGGTATGGTAGAAGGGCTCCTTCAATTAGAACCATTTGCCAGGGCAATTAACAGAGCTGCATCTGTACTTCAAGTTGAAGGACTTGATTTGCTGAGCATTCTTAACTCAAAAGACGAAACGACATTTGACAATGTCCTTAACTCATTTGTATCCATAACATCCATGCAGGTTAGTATTAGAATTAAAAACAAATAAAACAATAAATAAATTTGTTGTGTGTTAAAGGTTGCTTTAGTCGATCTATTGAAATCAATTGGAATTGAACCAGATGGTGTCGTTGGTCACTCAGTTGGTGAACTTGGTTGTGCATACGCTGATGGTACATTTAATGCTGATCAAGCAATTTTAGCTGCATTCTGGAGGGGTCGTAGCATTTTGGAATCTAAATTGCCTCAAGGATCTATGGCTGCTGTCGGTAAGTTGTACTAAAATATATTTATATTATTTTTATTATTATACTTTATATTATTGATTTTACATAAAATAATACATAATATCAATACTAATAGCACTACATTTTTAGGTTTATCATGGGAAGATACTAAAAAACGATTGCCTGCTGACTTGGTTGCTGCTTGTCATAATAGTGAAGATAGTGTAACAGTATCTGGCCCACCATCAAGTCTCACTGCTTTTGTCAAGACTTTGCAAGCTGAAGGAATTTTTGCGAAAGAAGTTAAAAGTTCTGGATATGCTTTCCATTCCAAGTACATTGCTGATGCCGCACCTAAACTCCGCAACAGCTTAGAACGAGTAAGTATTTATTTTCATAATTTTTAGCTTGTGTATAAATATATTGTAATATAATATCTTAATATATTAATATAAGTATTATATAATATAATCTTCAATTAATTATTTGAAAAATGTATAAATTAAAAAATATATTTGCTATTTTATTTTATTATAGATTTTACCAAATCCAAAACCTCGTACCTCTCGATGGATCAGTTCTTCCATCCCTGAAGAATTATGGAACACTCCTCTTGCTCAAATGAGTTCAACTGCTTACCATGTAAACAACTTATTGGCTCCAGTTTTGTTCCATGTAAGATAATTATATTGATATTTTTTTCTGTATGTAGTACTTTTTTTTACTGAGTTTCTATATTTTTATTTTATATAGGAAGCTCTTGCTCATGTACCAAAAGACGCTGTTGTCATTGAAATCGCACCTCATGCATTACTTCAAGCCATTCTTAAAAGGGCACTTGGACCTGAGTGCTCTTGCATTGGTCTTACTAAGCGATCAACAAACCCAGAGGGAAACATTTCTGTTTTGTTATCAGCCATTGGAAAGTAAGTTTTATTTATATATATAGATTTATGAAATCAAAGATATAATGCTATAATTTGGATGATTGTAGACTGTATAATGCTGGAGTTCAACCTAAAATTAAAAGCCTATACCCAGCTGTCTCATATCCAGTTGCAAAAGGAACACCTATGATTCAGTCTTTAGTTGAATGGGATCATTCTGTTGAATGGCTTGTATCTAATTTTGCTCAAAAGGTAAATTAAAAGTATTTTACTTATTTATACAAGTAAAAAAAAAGGTTTTTTTTTTTTATTTATCATTAACAGTTAAATTTTTTTTTTTTGAAATAACGAATTATAGGAAGCTGGATCCGGAGAATCTATTATTAAAGTTGATTTGAGTACTGAAGAAGACCAATATTTGTCTGGACATGCCATCGATGGCAGAGTATTATTCCCTGCTACTGGATATTTGGTAAGATAAAAATAATTTTTTAATTTTTTGATCTATTTTGAATGTACAATTGTAATTTTTTTAGACACTTGTATGGAGAACTTTTGCTAAACTTCAAGATAAGAACATTGAAGATTTTCCAGTTGTTATTGAAAATGTACAATTTTTACGTGCAACTATTATGCCTAAAGACGGTAATTAGAATAAGATAATATATTAATAATTAAAGCTTAAAGCACAAATAAATACTAGTGTTAACATAATATGATATAACGTATCTTTATAAATTAATTTACAATTCGTTTTGTTATTTTATAGGAAACGTAAACTTCCTTATCAACATTTTTGAAGGAACAGGCAATTTTGAGATTTGTGAAGGTGGCTCAGTTGCTGTTACTGGCCGTATCTACATTCCTGATGATATCGAAACAGAACAATTAGAATTACCCGAACCATATGTCGATGAAAATAATTTATCTCTTAAATCTGCAGATATTTACAAAGATTTGGGACTGAGAGGATATGACTACAAAGGAGTGTTCCGTGGAGTTAACGAAGCTGATAATAAAGGTTATTAGGGAATATTTATTTTTACTCAATTTATTAAAACCTTTGAGTTAATAATGTTCGTGTAAATAATATAATAATCATGTATGATATAAAATTTAGGCATCAGTGGAAAATTGGATTGGATTGGAAACTGGATCACCTACATTGATACAATGTTGCAGTTCTCTATTTTGGGTTTGAAAACTAAAGAGTTGTATTTGCCAACAAGAATGCAAAGAGTCATTATTGACCCAGCAAAACATTTGGAACTCATTGAAACTTTACCAGAAAATAGCCGTAAGTGTTCTTAACTTCATACATATAATATTGTCTGTGTATGGAACATTTTCATAACAATAAGTATTTTTAAAAATGTTTAGCTGTCCCAGTATACATGTACAGAGATATTGATGTCATCAAATCCGGTGGTATTGAATTGCGTGGCATGAAAGCAAGTTTGGCTCCAAGAAGACAACAATCGCAAGCTTCTCCTAAATTAGAAAAGTACACATTTGTACCATACAACGGTGATAAGGTAATTATATTAATTCCGATTGATCATCATTGAATTTTATTTTGTAAGGTTTTGATGTTTGATATTAATATATTATAAACTAATCTGAATCACCTTTATTTAAAATTCTAAGTATTATTTTTATAATAAATAATCTTTCAAGGTTAAGTAATAAAAATACAATTATTTACAGGCTTCACCAGTAACAGATATCTCAAGTGTTATCGCTGCTTACCTCCAGATTGCTTTGGAAAATAGTGCCGGTGCAATGAAAGTAAAAGTTGTTGAATATGGAGCAGATAAACCATTTGAAGGAATTTATATGCCCAATGTTGTCAACATTCTGGAATCTGAACCCTTAATATCTGTTAGTATTGAAGCATAAAATGTTTTTAGAGCTTAATTAACAATTAATTAATTTTTTTAGTTGGATGCAACCTTAGCTACAACTCAAACACAAGCTTTGGCTCCATTTTTAACACCGATGGAAGTGAAAATGATTAGCAAATCATTAGAAAATGGTCCTATTGAATCTAACGCTCATGTAGCAATTGCTTTTGATGTGTTAGAATCACAAAACAAATTAAACAACTTGGTAGAGACAGTTAAAGATGGTGGCTTTGTTCTTCTTTCTGAATCCAATAATGTGTCTCAAAGTCTCATTGAGGAAAGCAATCTTATTTTTATCAGCAAGTTATCTGCTGAAGATAGAACTTTCTACTTGTTGAGGAAGGTAAAGTAGCTACTAAATAAGTTATTTATTGACCCTATGTAATTAAATCACGTTTAAAATTATATTAATCTTACATAACTATTTTTAACTGTTTCTATTCGTTATTTAGCTAAGTGAAGAATTACCAGTTAGTGAAGTTATCCAAGTGTCTGAAAAATCTTACGAATGGGTTGAGACATTAAAATTAGCTCTAAAAACCGCAGAAGCTGACCCAAGCAAGAAAATAGTTTTGTTCGCTCAAGGGGAAGACACTAACGGAATTATCGGTTTGGTTAATTGTATCAAACAAGAACCGGGTGGTAACAGTGTCCGATCAGTATTCGTTAAAGATCCAGCTGCACCAAAATTCTCTTTAACCGCTCCTCTGTATGCCGCACAATTGAAAAAAGATTTGCTAAGCAATGTATTGAAGCCCAATGGAGTGTGGGGTTCAATGAGACATTTGAAATTAGAAAACCAACAAGATAAGCCTTCGTTACAAGTCGAACATGCTTATATTAACGCTTTGACAAGAGGAGATTTGAGCAGTTTGAAGTGGATTGAAGGACCATTGACTTATTACAAGTGAGTATTTGTTGTTTAAGACAAAAGTTTATTGATTTACAAGCATATAACAATTTAGACCTGAATCCTACCCAAATACTGAATTGTGTACTGTTTACTACGCACCTCTCAACTTCCGTGATATCATGTTGGCATCTGGAAAACTTCCCCCCGATGCATTGCCTGGTGATTTGGCTGGACAAGTACGTTAAATTATTTATTAAAAAGATGTCAGCGCTCTGTTTGTTTTCTTTCTCTGGTGCAACATTGACAAAATGCATTCACACAAAATCATTTATTTCTTTTTATGTTTATAAGTTATCTCAGTAAAATGACACTTTACAAAAATTATATGGAATAATATTTTTGAGGGTATGACATTGATTTGTCTAAATATTGTCTCAAAACTATTTAGTATCCATTTAAATATTTTTAAGTTGAATATTAAGTAGTTTAAAGTCAAATATTTATAAAAAAACCAACTCTCAAAAAATTATCCTTTACAATTTGTATAAAATTTAATATTAATAATAAAAATATATTTTAGCTATAGATAATTTTATGACTAGGTAAGAAACAGTTAACATGAATGTGTTTTATCTATTTTGCGCTTGGGTCTGAGACTTGTTAAATTGTGCTGACCCCCTCTTATCTATCTATATTTAGTGACAATATTCAGTTATTTTTATACTATATTATTTAATTAAGGACTGCATTCTTGGACTTGAATTCTCTGGTCGAAACTCTAAAGGTAAAAGGGTGATGGGTATGCTTGCTGCTAGAGGATTGGCTACAAGTGTTCTCGCTGATCCTGGTTTCTTGTGGGAAGTACCTAGCAAATGGACATTAGAAGAAGCATCAACTATACCTGTTGTTTACGGAACTGTAAGTCACTGAAATTCATTGGATGTAGGTAAAATAAGTATATATAAACATTTCAATTAATTTTTTTCAGGCCTACTACGCACTCTGTGTAAGAGGTCGAATGAAGCCAGGTAACTCATTGTTAGTTCATGCTGGTACTGGAGGTGTAGGTCAAGCAGCTATCGCTATTGCTCTGCATATGGGTGTTACAGTTTACACTACTGTTGGTAGCAAACCAAAGAGAGAATTCTTGAAAAAGACTTTCCCCAAGGTATAATTATTATATTTTAAAATATTTTTATTAATAATTTATACCTAATTAATAATTTTATTTAGTTAACTGACAAAAATATTGCCAACTCTCGTGACACAAGTTTTGAACAACATGTATTAAGAGAAACCAAAGGCCGTGGTGTAGATCTTGTTTTGAATTCGTTATCAGATGATAAACTCCAAGCATCTGTCCGTTGTTTGGCCAAAGATGGCCGTTTCCTTGAAATTGGTAAACTTGATTTGTCCAACAACAGCCCATTGGGAATGTCAGTTTTCTTAAAAAATACTACATTCCACGGAATTCTTTTGGACTCATTGTTTGATGCAAAATCCGAAAGCGAAGACAAGAAAGAAGTTGTAAGATTGTTAAACGAAGGTATAAAGAATGGTGCAGTAAATCCCCTACCGGCTACAGTATTCACTGAATCTCAAGTAGAACAAGCGTTCAGGTATATGGGTTCTGGCAAACATATTGGAAAAGTAGTATTGAAAATCAGAGACGAAGAATCCACAGCAGTTGTTAAACCTGCCACCAAATTAGTAACTTCTATTCCACGGTCTTATATGAACCCAGACAAAACATATGTGCTTGTTGGAGGTCTTGGAGGATTTGGGTTAGAATTAGCTAATTGGTTGATTGTCAGAGGAGCCAAAAACCTTGTATTGACTGCCAGAAGTGGAATCACTACTGGTTATCAAGCTGCATGTGTTAGCAATTGGAAAGAATCTGGAGTTAATATATTGATCTCCAAGGCTGATTGTTCAACATTAAAAGGAGCTCAACAATTGATTGATGACAGTAACAAATTAGGACCAGTTGGAGGCATCTTCAACTTGGCCGCTGTAAGTAATTTTAATTATTTGGAGTGCCTGTAATATATTATATAAAATTTATATAATATTTTATATCATTAAAAACAATTTGTGTGTGTACATTTTCAAATAATTTTGGGTTTTTGTTTTTATTAACATTTATATTGGTAATTATGTTTTTTAGGTATTGAGGGACGCGTTCTTAGAAAATCAAACGCCACAAGATTTTGAAATTGTGAGCAAACCTAAAGTAACTGGTACCAAAAACTTAGACACAGTTACCAGGAAGTCTTGCCCTGAACTCGATCACTTTGTTGTATTTTCATCTGTATCTTGTGGACGTGGTAATGCTGGACAAACCAATTACGGTTTTGCCAATTCTGTCATGGAAAGAATTTGTGAAGCTAGACAAGAAGCTGGTCTCCCAGGGGTAAGTTGATAATGATAAAATAAAATAAAATGTATAGTTAAATGTTACCAATTACAACTAATTAAATCTTGTATTAATAATTAACTTATTGTTACTAGTTGGCTATCCAATGGGGAGCTATTGGAGATGTCGGTCTTATTATGGAAACAATGGGAGGAAATGAAACAGTTGTGGGTGGAACATTGCCACAGCGTATGGCATCTTGTCTATCCTCTTTTGATTTGTTTTTGCACCGCCAAGAACCTGTCTTGGCTTCGATGGTATTAGCTGATAAGAGAAAGGGCGGAGCTGGTGGAACCACACAAGTGAGTTTGGTCGATGCTGTCGCCAATATCTTAGGCGTGAAGGACACGAAGAACATCGATGCATCAGCAACTCTAGCTGATCTGGGTATGGACTCTTTGATGGGTGCCGAAATCAAACAGACTTTGGAGAGAAACTACGATTTGGTTTTGAGTATTGGGGAAATCAGAACTCTAACAGCTAAGAGATTACGGGAATTGCAAAGTGATGGGAGTGAACCATTAGCCGCCGATGCGCCTACTGTAGACACCAATAATGGTATAAATGGGGCCTGAAAGTCTTATAAATGTTGGTTTGTAAACATTTATTTCTTGTTGTAAATATTTCCAATTCAATTGTTTTCTTCCGAAAGATGTTTGTACGTTGAAAGATATAATATATTTAATTTGGAGTTCCAATTCTTTTCCAAATCTTTTTTAGATGATATCTTGTTGCTGAAATATATTATACCTAAATTGTAATAAAACTATGCTATTTAATAAATAAATTTTAAATATAATTTATTAATATTGTTTACTTGCGATCGTTTTGTTTTCTATTTTGTTTCAGCCAAATATCAGTTTATCTGTGTCTCATACACATTTTATTGAGATGAATACCATAAAACAGAGTGGAGTACTTTTCCCACAATGTTGTCCACAGTATTATACAATCTAGGTATAATAATAACAATAACTATTGGCAATATCAAATGAAATAATTACAAAATTAAAAATTGTACACATCCTCTTCAAACTATTGATTATAATTGAGAATATTGAGTTCGATTTACAAAATATTTATTAATATAAAAAGAATAATACATTATAGTAAACAAAATATTTAACAAAATATTTATTAATATAAAAAAAACGATATATTATACTATTTAAGGTTTATTGATTTAGTTAGCTAATTACATTAAAATGTGATTAGCATCATTTAAAACAAATATATTCAAATTATGACAGCTTAGTATAATATTTACTTTAAATTAAATTAACAAATTATTTTTAATATTTAAAAGGTTTTTATGTCATGTAATATAATTCTGTTATAAGATTTTAGTAGATTGAACTAGATTCTAACCTGAAAAAATAAAAGTAATAAACTAATAAACGTGTTTTAAAAATTTGATCTGAATATTGTGTGTGTTTAATATTATAATAATTATACATATAAGACAATATTAATATTGCGTTTGAATACATAATATAATTTGACGTACTACTTTAGCACAAATACAATATTTTCAATATCTAAAAAATTTATTTGATAATTAATTATATTGTTATTGTAACAACTGAACCAAAATAATCTAGTTTTTATATGAATTGGAACACCTTTGATTCATTTTAGATTATGTGAATGTATTGATGTGTGTGGTTTTTTTTTTGTCTGTCTTCAACTTTTGGAGTGTATTTTTCAAAATAGTTTTAGTTTGGTGAAATCCCAGTGAGTTCAAAAATTTACAAAACAATTATTAATATTACATTTTAGTTTTCTATTTGTATAGCTTACGAATCTTGAAAATCTTAAATAAAGCGGCCATTGTCACCAAAATTTTCGATCATATTTTCGATTATATTTTAGCTTTATATACGGCGTAATGTATAGGCAATATAGGTGCATGGATGTGTCGATAAATGGTTGGAAATGTTCAATAATTAGATAATTCACCACATTAATTCTATTGTAAATATTGTTTTTTTTTTGGTATTTGCTCTGAAATATTTAATATTTCCTATTCAATGTTATACGACATTTTTTTTAGTATTAAGAAACCCAATAAAACGTTGTTTTAATTTGAAATGTGTAATGACCAAATTGATAAGTAGTTTTGACGAACTGAAAGTTGTTTTATTGATTATTAACATTGATCATACATTTATGAATTTTCAAATCGTAAAAAAATATATAGAATATAATTCAATCACTAAATTACACAAAATACAATTAATTTTTAGTGTTTGTAATCATTTTTTTTTAGATCAAAATCATGAACTCAATCATAATTTTGAAAATCAGATTTGTTAAAGAAACAAACCGTTCTGTGGTAGAGTTAGATATCGACTGTCCTTTGTTATTGAATATGCCAAAGCAATTGATGCGTTCAATTGAAATTGAATCATTAAGCGAAAAACCATTCTGAGCAATGACGGTCTGTCGGCCAATATAACTAAGTATTTTTGTTACATATTCATATTGCTCGTATAGTAATTTATTTTACTATTGGTAATAATATCACGGTAAGTCGGATTAGTTTTTATCAAAAACATTGAATTAGTTTTATTGTAACTATTATAGTTGTATGATATATTTATATCATATGTTATTATAGTTATTGACTTTTGAATCGATACCGACTTTTAATAGAACGGTTTGATGATGTGAATTGGTCCATAGTAATAATTCTAATCAATTATTTTAATTATTAGGTAGTAATAACATACAATGTAGTCAAAATTTGATTTCTAATCACTCTATAGAATGAGCACTATAAAATCAAATATATATATTGATTTAAGTTTTAGATCCGAAGGGAATCGATGATGAATGTATTGATTTTACATGTATTTTTTGTTTTTATTTTTTGTGTGTCTGCCATCATCATTTGGGGCAGTAAAAATGCTTTGATTTTCTACTTCAGCATCCTTTCTGGTAGAAACGTGAACCAAGTTATTACTTTGGGCGAGGCTCAAAAGTGAAAATGTCCTGTTTTCAACAAAATTGATTTAGTTTTTTGGTGTAACTCAAAAACAAATAACCGTACGTACCAAACTCTTTTTGAGATCTTTATGGCCATAGGAGTTTACAATTTTTTTTTGTCAAATTAAAGCTTTAAAATGTAGTACAAAGTTTCTAATATGTTGTTATTAGTGTATTTAAAAAAAAAATTGAGCATTAGTCGAAAATAATAATTTTTTATGAGCATCTGAAATTGGTATTTTGTCTAAATCGTGAAAATTTGCAAATATCTTTGTAGTTAAATTGAATAACAATTTTTTCTTTTCAACGCTAAAATTTGAAAATTTGAAAAATAAAATTAATCAAAAGTTTTCTACATTTAACAAAAAAAGTTCAAATTTTTATGACATTGGATATTCACTCGTAAATTAACTATTTCTAATCGAACGATTTTCTTATTTTGTTGTAATTTAAAAACTATCAATGAAACGTAGATACTTGAAATTTTAACCGATTGTTAATTTTATCATTTTATATACATCATAACATTTTCATAATTTCTTTTTAAACTATTTGTAAGACATTTTCAGTTTTCATTTATTTTTTCTAGAAATATCGATAAAAAAATTTGAATGTGTAAGCCTTGATAAAGATATATTGGAAAGTTCTTCATAAGTTGTTGTAATAGTTCAAAATTAATAAAAATACATAGAATATTGTATCATAAAATATTGAATATTAATAACTTGAGCTTCAAAATTGTATACAAAATTCCTCGTATGTAAATTCTTCGTGTTTCTTACTGAAACCTTAGATTCACTATTCACCTAGAAAAGATATTGAAATTGAAAAATAGAAACATATTTTCTTCTATGAATCGTATAATACTCAAATACACAAAAAGAAAAACAAATGCCCCCCCCCCCTAAAAACAAAATAATTTAATTTTGCTACGTTGCACAACATTTTAGAACATAAGGCGACGACAGCGCAAAAACAATACAGCCATCACTGTAAAATCAATACGTTTTGTTTATAGAATTTTAAATGAATCTTGTCCGGTTTAACTATTTTTCTGACAATATTTTCATGTGTATTATTATTCGATATAAATAAAAAAAATAAAAATAAAAAACATTATGTTGTTAATTAAAAATAATTTTTGTCGGATAGTATTAGGTAATGTTGGTTAGATAGTGCTGTACGATCGCTTATATAATTTTCTTATATTTCTGATTACGTCGGAAACTTACTGTTTTTTTTTTCTTTAAAGGTCATATGAAAAAAAAAGTATAGAATTTAATAACATTTGCTGACGTGTATTAAAACTATGTTTTAAAATTACACGATTTAAAAAATATTTATACTAATATATATCATAATATGGACATAATAATATTATGATAATAGAAATCGTTACCCAAAACAAGAATAATATTAATTAATCATTTGTATACAAACTTCATTTCTATGTGGTGTGTGTCATATCAAACACACATTATATTATTACAATGACTATTATTATTAAATATCTGATAAACATTCATTTTGGGATAACTAACAGTGAAAAAGCGAATTATAAAAAATCATTCTAGAGTCTCCGATGATATTGTCAAATGCTATTTTAATAAATTATGTGTTTACGCATTTTTGTGTAAATTTTTTCATTTTTGCGTTTTTTAGATATTTTTGAAAATGTTTGCATGACGTATATTGTATCGCCCCCAATTATTTTATCAATAATTAATATAATTACAAGAAGCTGTTAATCGGAGCAAAAAAAAAAAAAAAAACAACAAAAAACGCAACGATAAACTGATCATTACATAGTTAATAAAGACTGCATGCATAAATTTAAAACGTACGTGTTTCAATAATCATTTATTGCATTTATGATTACCGAATAATTTATAGTAGATGATGTTATGACAATTAATGTATTATTATTGGTTATAAAATAAAAATAAACTAATTATAAATACATTAAGTTAGTGAAATAACTAATAAGTCATACTCCGTTATGGAAAATAGTCATCACGATTGGATATAACCGTTGACCTGTATTTCATGCCGTTTTGGTAAAAACAGTCCAAAATAAATGTTTTTAAAATCTTTGTAGCTTCTGTACACCTTAGGGGATTCGATACCGCTCGTTTTTTAAGGAGTTAAATATAGGCAATTTATATAGTATTTTGCATGCATTTGTGTTTATAGTAAACGATCATTATAGTGTGAGTCAATTATACAGGAAAGAAACACTTTCGCACGCTCGAGCACAAGTCAAAAACGCACCGTTGCGCGCATGACGAACATTGTTTACTATTTTTTTTTTTTGTCTAAAAGTATCAATCTCTACGAGTCTTTATATTTCAATGTATGTACTTTTTTTTACCAAATCAAGCTAATCTAAGCTCACTTATCATCGAATGGCACTTGTAGAGTGTGGAGTCTATTTTTAACGACTCTTATAAGATAAGAACAATTTATGCTCAAAATCTAAAATATACGAAAAAACTATTTTTCAATACTAACCTAGTATGAAGTTAAGTAAAATAATAATTGACCAAAATTGGTTTCTTCTATGAAGTAAAAAAAAAAACCACTTTCAAATGCATGAGATGATTAAATACTACAATTTTATTTACAACTCAATATTTGTAAAGAATAAAGTTAGTAACTTCACATTTTGATTTGGTTTACAGAAGTGTTATTATTAATTAAAGTTGATGAATAATTTGATTATAAAAAAAATGTTATGTAATAAATGCATTGATTTTTACATTGCTGGAAAAACTTTCTAACGTTGACATTTTCTAAATTTTTTTTGGACTAGTATTTAACATACAATTTACACGCATTTATATGCTTATTTTTGTGACCTCCCTCGTATTCATATTTGATGGAAATAATAAGTTAACCATTTATTGACAATTTTGAAGTGCTAACTTCACAACTTGAACTACTATGAAAGTAAAACTTCAAAACTCAACCAATATTATTCATATAAATATATTAGGTATAGCATTGCAAGACAATGTTGGATATTTCTTGAACCTAGTTTGAATAAATTGTCTTCGCAGGGATAAGAGACATGGGGTACAAACGATATTATACATACGCAGGATATTCGAGGTACAACTGTACAAGCGATACAAGAATCTAAATTTCACCCCATTAGAATTCAAAAGTGGGAAAGGGGCTGGAGAAATGGACCTATTTTACTGTTAAAAACGTTGAATATTTTTAAAATATTAAGCATTAATAGCTTACATGGCTAAATATCAGCATGGAAAAAGTTTTCAATTTCAAGTTTTAAATATTTTTTCAGGGACAAGGGCCTCATGCAAATTAGTAAAATGATTATAGGTAATCTGACAGACAATATTATAGTGTTTTAGGACTCATTATGCCAATACATGTTAATTAACGACACAAGAAAAAATTTGGAAATAAGTATTAATTTTACTCTTAAGCCAAAAGCATGCAAATTACAAAAGTAAGCATACAAAATATGCATGCTGAATATCTGTTGAAAAAAAAATTTCAATGTGTGTGTGGCTGCTTGGACACGGTCGAAGATCATCTTTAAACATGAATTAGTATTAAAATACATACTTTATATTATAATCTACCTATAGTTTGAATGTTTGAATAACCTGCAACATTACGAATATAATATACGAAATCATAATGATCAATAATTTTGTCATGTATCTACTATATGTATTATTTTCGATAAAATATGTACACAGCGAGTTTATTGTTTCAAAATTGTTAATATTATGAGAAACACCATTGAATAACATCCGTTTTATTTAATCCATTAATCGGACAATATTATTCAACGATCTAATACGTTTTTATGCTTTTTTTTTATATTATATAATATTGCCGAGATACGATAAGTACTGCATATATTATATCGATAATATTATAATATACGATCGTGTAAAATCGGAGCTTATGCTTATAAACTGGTATTGAAATATATATTTTGGGAAAAAACGTTAAGACATTACGTTTTGTGGCGGTACTCCGCGAGACTTTTATCCGTCCACATTATTAAGTCCGAATAAAACGTTATTATGATCGAAGTAGGACATCATAATATTACCTTTATTATTATATATAATATAATATAATCGCTTTTAACGTGTGGTGGTCACATAACGCGTAACACACTGAACTCCGCGCTATAGGTCTTTAGATATGATGACACCTATACGGGTGACCGCGTTATCGCGGTTTATCAGAGCGGTTTTCAATTAGGTAACCAAACAAAAAAAACCACACACACAAAAATCGACGAATAAAAAAAATGGAACGTGTTGAATAACGACATGTCCTTTATCCGTCTCACGTGCGGTATTTAAACGCGTCGCCCTACGTTATTTCGATTTCTAGTGGTGTGTCGCTGTGTGATAGCTATTGTAAAAATATTAAATACAATAATAACACACACGTCGACGACCGTACAAACCGACACGACATCCAAATCGCGAGCAGCCGAACGTGTTCGTTCTCCAGTTGTCGAATTCGATTATAATATTTCCGTCAGCTCGAACGCGAAATAATATGGCGCCCAACACAGCAGACGCAGCCGCGGGCGGCCCGAAGTACTATCGAGACGACGACATCGTGATTTCCGGTATCTCTGGCAGGTTCCCGAATTGCGACACGTTCGACGAGTTCAAAGAAAAACTGTTCGACGGCGCGGACATACTCGACAAGGAGCAGGGCAGGTGGCCGGACGGTAAGTTTTTACTCATTGTATACATCGCAAAATCCGATGGGTTCTTTGAATTATTATTGAATTATTAACATAATAATAAAGTTTATTTGGATAAATAAATGACGATGACACCCCCCGAGGGGTAAAAGTACAGGCAGTCAGTATATAGGTAACACGAGACATTATATTATTATATTGTGAAGAAAAAATACATTATTAATTATTTAAATTATACAGGATGATTCGTACAACACTCATATAGTGATCAAGAAAAGTATAGACTTTTTCTAAAATTTTGATTTACATGCATTTTTCAAAGAAATAATAATTTTTCATAATTTTAAATTTTTATTTAATTTTTTTACTTTTTTAAATAAAGCGACATACAGTTTTAATTCCAAAGCAGATTTTTTTGGAATATTATGAAATCAAAACTATATGTTATCATTCAAAAAAGTAAAAAAATTAAAATATTATAAGAATAAAAATATAAAAAAAAATTTGAAAAATGTCAATATTTTTCGATATAATGAGTGTTTTTTATCGAATCAATCACCTTGTATATACATGCTTTTAACTTAGACAAAGAATCGAGAAAAAAATCAACATTTTCAACTTTATTACACATTGTAGGTAGGTTACACATCACTCAAACTAAATCATTTTTAGTTATCTGCGGGTAAATCGAAGAGGGAATACACCTAGAATTAATCATTTTAGATCTTTTTTTTGTGTTATTATTCAGGGCAGCTGATAGCTCCATTCGTGAGTTTATGTACAAAAATAACTTCAAAAACTAACTGTCTAGTTTTTAGTGACTTACACCTGCAACATTTATGGTTAAATCAATATTGTGGAAAATCATCTTGGTTTTATATGCTTAAAAGTGTAAAACACTTCTTCTCTCAATATTTTCTAGTTAATTAACTAAACATATTATTTGATTAAGGATTCCATACCGTACCGTCACTGTTTGGGATGATCTTACAAACGCACAATATAATACTTTTTAACACAATCGATCATTTAAATCAGTGGCCTATTTATGGGGGTTGATCTAGGTGATTTATCACCCCCCCCCCCACCCTTATTTCTTTTATTTTAAATTCATTTTTAGTATTTTTTCGTTGTATTTTCAATGCATGTTCAGTGTTTACTTTTATATTCGTGTGGATATAGAAAAAGTGTTTGATGACATTTCCCGGAAACACCAATAAACTAATATTGTTTTGTATTATACAAAATGAAATAATGAATTTGAAAATTAAAAATTGTAAGACAAGTTATTTTCAAACGTCTTGTTGAAAACCATGAAATGTTTTAAGTAAAAACATAGCCTATATAAGTTCAAAATAATATGAATGAATGTTTATAAAACTAATTAGGTATACATATTTTTTATTTTTAAATTATTTATTTTATTATACTACTTACTTGTTGCTTTTAAATTTTAGAGTTTAATAGTTTATTCTGAGAGATTTTATTTATAACATTATTAAAATATTTCAATGAAATCGTTAATGACAATTTGAAATACCAATGTAAAATAAATATTATTATATTATTTTTATAGGTATTTGCGGTGCAATAACCAAGATCGGAGTCCTCAATAATTTGACGAAATTCGATTCGACATATTTCAATGTACATCCAAAATTAGCCGAAAGGCTGGACCCACAAATACGTACCATGTTGGAGAGTACATACGAAGCGTTTGTAGATGCCGGTTAGCAAACCTGTTTATTATATTACCACGGAACCATAAATAATCCGTTTATCCTGAAACCGCAAAATACAAAAGTATTATACCTACTACTAATATTAATTCAACAGGTGTGAACCCGACTTCTTTGAGAGGATCGAACACCGCAGTGGTCGTGGCGACGACAAACAACGATTACGCCGATTGGTGGTCTGCCGATCCCACCAGAGTAAACGGTTACGAGTTTTTGGGTTGTACCAGAACCATGTTCCCAAATCGTATCTCGTACTCGTTCGATTTGAAAGGTAATAAAATATACAATCAAACCAATAATAATAATATGATGTTTATTTGATATTGTAACTTCGTGACGAATGACTGTCTAGAATATGAAAATACAGCCCCATATAATAGGTCAGGCCTACCTACACACAAACTTCCTCTCCCACAATATAATATATTGCATTATGAATGTATAAAACAGACAAACCAGTCGTTTCAATACGAACTCATATAACAGTTGTTATTAAAAGTTAAAAAAATATTAATATTAATTAAAATGCCCCCCCCCTCAGTTGCGACTATACGCCTTTATTATAAATGCGCTTGTCGTACGCCTTTGCAGGGCCCAGCTATGCCGTCGATTCCGGGTCTTCAGGCAGTCTGGTGGCTTTCGAACACGCGTATAGAATGCTCAAGACCGGAACAGTGGACGGTGTAGTGGTCGCCGGGTGTTCGTTGCTGCTCAATCCCGTGCTGTCGGTCATGTTGCAGAAGATGAACAGCGTGTCACCAGACGGCAAGAGCAGACCTTTTGACGCCTCCGGTAAGTACCTATCCACTTTTGTCGTTATTGTGTAGACTTGCGTAAAAGTCGTATGACAAATATTTGCTTCTCCGGAAAAATATTATTGCGGGCCTCGGGACTTGCGGTTAAACATACATCGTTCGTAATACGACTTTCTTCGTAAACAATGTCTGGAAATGTAATTTTCGAAAAAAACAAACATATTTTTATAATTGTTACAATAAATATTAATAATGTTTGACATCTAAAAAAAAACTATTGGTAAAAATATAATATTAAAATATTTACAATAATGCATTTAGAACATAATATATTATTGCACATTTTACTGCATAGGCAGAACTCCTTCAATATCTATAGACACTTAGTATTTGTAATTATTGCGTATTTCCACTTTTCAAAAGAATTTTCGAAGTTCATTAGCTCTAAATTTCGCTAGTTTATTGGTAAACGGGTTTACTTTGCATCGTTCGAAGCACATATTTTGATAAATTGATAAAATTTAACCGTCATAAAGAATTTGCTTGAATTGAAAACGTGCTCCGACCGATGCATACTTTATGCTTTTAAAATCGATTTACTCGAAGTAGTTACATTTTTGACAGGCGTACTTATAGCCATTTCATGTTCATAAATTAGTTTTGAATATTTTTGATCTAATGACTAAATTACATATTGTGCATGAGCGTGCGTAATATGTGGTGGCACAAGGAACTAACTTTTTTACCGTTCACCAAATTGCCTATACTCAAGTCCTTAAAAACGGTCGTTTTCCAATTCCTTCAATACGACGATCGTAATGTTTTAGGCCAAGGTACCGCCCGCACCGATGCCGTCGTCATCGCGTACTTACAGCTCGCCAAAAACGCCAAACGGGTGTATGCCACCGCAGTGAGCGCGCGCTCCAACACCGAAGGTTTCCGTTTAGAAGGAGCCATTTACCCGACCAACGCGCAGCAGATCGAACTGTTCCGAGAAGTCTTGGACATCGCCAAAGTCAGTCCCGCCGAAGTCGATTACATCGAGAGCAGCGCCTGCGGCGACCAGGTAACTACAACTCATGTTGGGTAGTATTATTAACCGTTATACTATAACTTACCTAAGGAAGTAACGACGAGAATATTGATACTTAATTTCTGTAGTTTAACGCGTTACGTAAACTTACCGCTGAAATAAATTATGCGTGTACTTCTTCCAATCATTTAACTTTCAAGTGACTAACAGATGGTACCTTACTTTTTTTGTCAACGTTTTAGTTGGGCGATGCCCAGGAACTCAACGCCGTCACCGAAGTGTACTGCAAAGACCGCAAAAAACCACTGTTGATCGGATCCGTGAAATCCAACATGGGAGACGGTGAACCGGCTTCCGGACTTTGCGGCATCGTCAAAACCGTGTTGGCCATGGAACGTCAGGAAATCCCCCCAACACTCCACTACAATGCCCCGAACCCCAGGGTCCCGGCCCTGAAAGACGGTCGGATGCATGTCGTCAGCGAATCTTTGTCGTGGAATGGACGGTACGCAGCAGTGAACGCGGTGGGTATCGGTGGACATAATGCCCACGCCCTTCTGAAGGCCAACGAGAAGCAAAAACGGCTACAATCCGATGATTCTATTCCCCGACTGGTGATCGGGTCTGCGAGAACAGAAAGCGCGATCAATTACATGTTAGACAAGGTGAGACATAACTCTAGACTCGAGACTTGCAGCAGTGATTGCGGTGTTTATCACGGTCAGATCATAAGAAATAAGAAAATTTATTTTTCCCATTCGTTAGAGGTTTTAGTGTATTACATATATTGTTTTAATTATGACTTTGACACGTCAAAATGCACGTGTATTTTATAATTTTATTCATATATATATGTACATAGGTATATACCCTAGTTGTACTATTAACTGTCATTAATCAAAACATTTAAATGTTCATCCACGGATTAAAAGATACTACCTCAATCGGGCATCAATTATAAACTTGAAATATTTTTCAAAACTTTTTTGATTCGGCAATCAAACCTTTTTACTTTTGTTGTTCCCATGAAATGTTTAACAATTAACTTAATATTTATTCGTACTGAACAAATTTTCGTTCTTATCCTAGATATCTATGTTTATACTTAAGAGTGCAATAGTGTATATTCTATTACATAATATTATTTTTGGAGGCTTATGTATAAGGTCGTATTTGAAAGTTTTGTCCCGAACACTGAATACTACAAGTCCCGAACCATGAATCTATCATTTTTCTTCCAATACGTTTATGATCGAATGAATCTTCTTCGTCGTAGATTGAAAGCATACCCAAAGATCCTGAGTTTTACGGTCTATTGTACGGAGTTCAGAGTCAAAACATTCCTGGTCACAATTTCAGAGGGTATAGCATTCTCGGCGAGAAAAACGCCCGCGAAGCAGTGGTGAGTACATTATTATTTATTATTATTATTTTGATTTCACCTACAACGAATGTGATTGGGCGAATATACGTTTTGCTTGAATAAAAATAAAATAAAAACCATCGATTCTGTCACCAGACCATTGGAGTAGGCAAACGTCAAGTGTGGTACGTCTTTTCTGGAATGGGAAGTCAATGGACTGGCATGGGACGTGACCTGTTGGCTCTGCCGGCGTTCCGTGTGTCGATCGATAAGACCGCCAACACCCTGAAAGATCTCGGGTTGGATCTCTACGCTATTCTTGAATCAAACGACAAAACGGTCTTCGACAATGTACTGAATTCGTTCGTCGGGATCGCTGCCATACAGGTATGTAGGTTTCTGCATTATCGGACAAAACAAATGTCGGACGAAATATCCCGTTGAATTAAAATTAATGTTGGACGAATTGACGATTGGATTTAATTCTTTGGACCTAAACGTCTATCAATCGACATGGATTAAATTATATCTTATTAGTTACTATAATATGTACCAACTGCAATTTAAATAATTTATAGCTTGTAGATTATTTTTTTTGTAATAACATAGATCAATTAAATTTTCCGTTTTTAGATCGCTTTGGTCGATGTGCTCACCGCTGTCGGTATCACTCCCGACGGAATCGTGGGGCACTCGGTTGGAGAATTAGCTTGCGCATACGCCGACGGAACTTTAACTGCCGAACAGACCATTATTGTCGCTTACTGGAGAGGTCGCAGTCTCTTAGATCTAAACTTGGCTCCCGGCGCAATGGCCGCTGTCGGTATGTACTCAACAGTGAAGTTTTCTATTTTTGTGTGCAGAAACTTTTTTCAAACTATAATTTGTATTAATAATGTATATGACATAAAACACACTAACATTTTATAATTAAAGTTTCAAGCAAATAATATGCCTATGCCACTAGCTGTAGGACCGAGATTATAACGTATTGCATGTTTCTTTTTTGTAACATGGAAATAGAAGTTAAGTTTCTCTAAAATTTATTTCACGTTACTGCTATTATATAGCACATGAACAAAAACTTTTATTTTAAATAATTTATTGGATTTTGATGATTATTATTAGTATCCGGGTATTTTTTTTCTTTTATGAACGTTGACTCCAGTTCACTTTTATTTCCAAAGACAAATTATTCTTAAATATTAGTACATGCCGATGCTCAAATTAACATTGTTGTTTTTATAGCATCATCTTTTTTAATTGATACATTTTGTTAAATTTAAGGTTTGTCTTGGGAGGAGGCAAATGCTCGAGTTCCTTCCGACATCGCTGTGGCTTGCCATAACAGCGAAGACGGTGTCACAATTTCTGGGCCACCAGATTCAATCACAAAATTCGTGAACCAATTAAAGTCTGAAGGTGTGTTTGCAAGGGAAGTAAACAGTTCTGGAATCGCATTCCATTCATGGTACATCGCTCCCGCGGGGCCAGTATTTAAGAAAAAAGTCGCAGGTGTATGTTACATTTTACTTTTAATTACAAAAAAAAAAAAACATTTAAAACGATTAAATATTTTATACACACACATACAATGTACTATGATATAGATCATTGCAAACCCGAAAATGAGGTCAGTTAAATGGATCAGTACGTCTATCCCGGAATCCAGGTGGCATGAACCGTTGGCCCAATATTCGTCAGTGGCATACCACGTAAACAACTTGGTATCTCCGGTTTTGTTCAATGTGAGTGTGAAAATCGAAAAAATTGAAATCAGAATATGATCGTTTGATATATTTTTTTGTTGTTCACTTAAAACACGTTTCAGAGTGCGTTGAAACACGTACCCGACAACTCTGTGGTCATCGAAATCGCACCGCACGCGCTCCTCCAAGCCATACTGAAACCGAGCGTCGGTTCCAAGTGTACTCACGTAGGTCTAGTGCGAAGAAATCAGTCGACAGTAGCAAATTTGTTGTCCAGCATTGGAAATCTGTTCAACGCCGGACTGCAGCCAAAAATAGAAAACCTATACCCGGCAGTCAGCTATCCCGTGTCCAGGGGCACACCTTCGCTGCAGCCATTGGTCGAATGGGATCATTCCGACGATTGGGACGTGATCACCTTTATTGAAAACGAAGTCGCGTCGTCCGGTGAAGTCAAAATAGAAGTAGACACAGACAGTGAAACGTACGAGCACCTCAGAGGCACATACGTCGATGGCGTCGAATCCCTTCCGTACGCATCATACCTCGTAAGTTTGATGCAATGTGATATATTTATTTTGGTGACACTTAAATTAATTTTTTATACAATCGGTAGTGAGTATGTCTTCGAAGTTTGGCATTTATTGAAAATCGATACAATTAGTATTTATATAATAGGTACGAAAATAATAATGACAATATACGCAACACAGTAAATTTATAAAAAAAAATATATAATATAAGCCCGTTGTTTTTGAATGTGAAAGTAAAAGCTAATATTTTTCTTTTATCGAATTCGAGCAAAAAATATAAATCTATTATGTATAAATATATAACGTTCTAATCTAATATTGAACAATATACATTTTTCAGACATTCGTGTGGAACGCTCTTGCTAAATTGCAACTGACGTCTGCTGACAAACTTCCTGTTGTTTTCGATAACGTTCAATTTTTCAAAATATTACCCATCCCAGAAAATGGTAAGTTGAGTATAAAAAAAAAGTTTCAATGGTTAATACGGCATGGTTTTTATTTTTTTTTAGGAAAATTCAGTTTTACCATTAACATTTTGGCGGGCAGTGGGGAATTCGAAATTCGGGAGAGCGATTTCGTCGTAGCGTCAGGTTTTATTAATATCCAAACATCCGACGAACAGATGCAATTACCAGAGCTCAAATCGTACGAAGTCGATCAGTTAACGACCGCTGATGTTTACCAAGAGCTTACGTGCAAAGGTTACAAATACAGTAAAAGCTTCCAAGGCATCAACTTGGCCAGTAACAACGGTATAAACAAATATTTCTTAATAATTCGCTTAACCGTACTATCGCGATATGACGTCAATTATGATTACTGTTTTTATAGGTAATTGTGGACGTATCGCTTTTGATGGAAAGTGGGCACCATTCTTCGAATCGTTGTTGCAACTGCACTTATTGAAACTCGACACTAGAGATCACTACGCCATTAAATACATATTCAAATTGAGCGTTTATCCAAATAAACAATACGAATCCGTGGCTTCAAATGATTGTAATATTGCCGATTTATTAAAACATCATTGTTAATGCACCGTTTTGAAATTTAATGATAATGTGGGTTTATTTATCAACAGGCACGTCGTTCAGTGTTTACGAAAACATCGGCGTGATTAAATCTGCTGGAGTCGAGATTAGAGACGTCAGGTCGACATTGGTACCCGTTCGAAAAGAATTACAACAAGATTTCGATTTGGAGTCTTATATATTTTTACCGTTCATATTGGACCAAGTGCGTAGACGATTAATAAATATTTTCCTCTCAGCCAAAATGTGTTTCAAATCATTCATAATTATTTTTTTTTTATACGTTTAACCAGGCCGTTAGTGAACCTCTCAAGAATATCGTACAAATCGTATTGGAAAATACTTATGAATCTTTTGAAGTGTCAGAAGTAGTTACCTCAGCACAACAAGAACTTTTAGTTCCGCAAATTTTAAGTCTGGCCAACGCAAGATCTGCATTCCACGTGAGAGCAACTTACTTAAACATTTTTTTTTTTTGTGTGTCCTATGTAATAACGCTTACAAAATCGTTGTAGATCAACGCTAATGTGTATGCTAAAGACGTAAGCCAATACCAATCCGATAAATTCATAGCTTACTATGAACAAGATTTGACATCCAGTGCTTTGGAAAAACCATCGTTCCTCGTCGTAGCAAACGGTGCCATCGACAACAAACAACTACTGACCAACATACTATCAGGTGTCCAAAACGGAGGTTTTTTGCTAACCGTAGAAAAGCAATTTGATTCAAAATTCAGACAAGTTGGAGTAGATGTAATCGCAAAATATTCAGACGGTCAAAATTTATACATTTTGTTAAAAAAAGTAATTTCGTGTACTTGTGTACGTTCGTCTAATAAAATCATAATAATTTTTTTTTATTATTTTAGAACATCGATGTGCCCACTCCAATTACAATATCCGTTGCAAATTCATACTCCTGGGTCGAATCATTAAAACAGAAATCTCAAAACGCTAACAATGATAATCGAGATATTTTTTTGATCAGTCAAAACTTGGAAAACACTGGAGTGATCGGATTGACGAAGGGCTTGAGACAAGAACCGAATGGCAAATTTATTAAGTATGTCGAAATTATTCGTTAAACAAAATGAATGAACGACTAATATCGCACAACCCACAATAAACAACAGTTATTGATTATATATTATTATATCATCATTAGATGTGTGTCAATTAAAGATAACAAGGCGCCCGCGTTTTCCGTGTCAGCTCCGGTATATCAGGAACAACTTAAGAAAGGACTGGCCGTCAATATGTTCTTAGGCGGTGTTTGGGGTACGTGCCTGTTCACGCCGTACAAGCAAGCCAAAGTCCAGGTAGAACACGCTTACATAAGCACCACAAAATCTGGCGATGTCAACAGTTTACAATACATAGAAGGAAAACTATCGACTTTCAAGTGAGTTTTTAAACACACACACACACATATGTATATATATATAGTTTTGTTATTACTTAACATTTGATTTGTTTCATATTGTTTCAATAAAAAAAATCACACTTACAAAGTAATACTAATATCAGTAGAATAGTGTAATTAGATAACTTTTTAAAAGTATTCATAAAAAAACTTATATTTTTTTAAGATTTAATACCACCAATAAGTACATAATTAATTGTATCTAAAATCTAAATGGATACTGATTATTACTTTTATTGAGACAAGCATATTTTCATAAAATTCATAAACTTTTACTTAAACCAATTATATAGGTACGTATCATACCGGGGATTACAATTTATATAATAATTTCATCAAATTTGTTGAGTTTATATGGTAGGTAAAGATAATTAAATAAAAATGTATTTTCAAAATCGTAGCCTGAATGCTCGTTGTTTGGTAATCCAAATATTTAACGATTGTCGTTATCCCAAACTAATTTTCATAAGTATTTGAATATTCATTATTTACATTTTGTACTGTATACTTAAAAAAAATACATTTTACTTATTTTTTTAATCTTTAGCCCTAAAGAATATCCGGATTATGATCTATGTTACCCGTACTACGTTCCGCTCAATGGTTTGGACGTTAAGATGGTAAACGGTACTATTCAGTGTAACGGACTTTCTGGAGATATAGCGCAACAAGTAAGATACCTCATTACAATAACTATTCGTCACATTCTCGTATAATATGTACATATAATATGTATATCATCGGCTGAAGATCAAAATTTGCTGATGCTAAAATGGCAATGAAAAATTTTAGGGTAGCTACCTCGGTATGGAGTTTGGTGGACGCAAAGCCAACGGTAAGAGAATAATCGGTTTGGTACCCGGTGGCGCTTTGGCCACTTCAGTTCTAGCACATAAAGATCTCGTCTGGGAAGTGCCTGATGAGTGGTCTCTGGAAGAAGCTTGTACTGTGCCGAGGACCTATAGCCTGGTGAGTATTAAAACGATGTTTTTCGATAATTATTATAATTATAATTTATATTGTTTAGGCCTACTACGCGCTGGTCGTGCGGGGAAACATCCAACCGGGTGAATCCGTGTACGTGCATGCCGGTGCTAGTGGGATAAGCACTGCCGCCATCTCCGTATGTCTCGAACTGGGAGCCGTTCCATACGTAGGAATATTTAACAAGGAGCAAACAGTGTTCTTAAAAACACGATTCCCACAAGTATGTTTTGACAAATATAACGTATCGTACCTATTGACTTTGATGGATTATTATTATCATTAATCATTATCATTTTGTGATTTTACAGCTGAACGATGACAGTTTTGCCGATCTGACCAGTGGCGGATTCGAGCAACACCTATTGGAGCAGACCCAAGGCCAGGGGGTTGATCTGATATTCGATACTTTTTCCGCGATCAATAAGCGCCAAGAGTTTGTTAGCTCGTTGGCCGAGTACGGCCGCTTGGTGGACTTTGAAGTATTCGCACCAGTGTCCGACTCATTAGGGGTGTCTGGAAACTTAAAGAGCATAACGTACAGCAAGATTTCGTTTAGCACCATTCACTTTTCGCCATCCGAAATCAAATACATCCAAAGGCTGGTTGGTCAAGGTATCCGGAGTAGGAAAGTGCAACCTCTGTCAACCACTGTTTTCCCAGCAAGTCAGGTGGTCGACGCTTTCAAGTACAACTCTAATTGCGCTAACAACTTAGGAAGAACCGTGATTGAAATCCGTGAAGAGGAAGATAAGGTAAACGCAGTTCCGACCAAGAGAACCGTGGCTGCGTCCCCAAAATTGTTCTATACGCCGGAAAAATCGTTTGTCATTAGCGGTGAGTTTTTTACCATTCTTAACGGTATAATATTTTGCAGAGTACGAAGAAAACGTTTTAATTGTATACACTTTTCGTCATTGTAGGAGATGAAGACAGCTTGAGCTTGGAATTGATTCAACATCTAGCACACAGAGGGGCACGCAAGTTTGTCTTAGTGTCAAAAATGAACAACAAACCACAGTCCGGCTACAAGACGTTGACGCTAAGACGGTTGAAGAACAAAAACGTTACCGTGATCGTGTCGTTCGCTGACCCGTCAACGGTAAGAGGCGCTGAAGACGTACTGAGAGAAGCAGTAGCCCTCGGTACAGTCTGTGGTATTTACCACATAACCACGGTGAGTACATTTTGAATTGATAACACTAGGTACGATTCGAAATATCACGACTTTAATAACGTCATGTTTCGTGTACGTTAAAAGGCTCCGGAGACCAGTCACTTGCAATCGCTGAGCGAAAACGATTTTGCAGTGACGAAAAAGGCCGTGTCCGAAGTGATTGCTAATCTGGACACACTGAGTAGGAAATTGATTCCTAAACTTGAATCGTTTGTTGTAATCGCTCCGGCTGTCGCTTCAAGAGGAGCTAAAGATAAGTCAAACTACGTTTTTGCGAACGCGGACGTGGTCAGGATCGCCGAAGTCCGCAAAATTTCAGGCTACCCAGCAGTGAGTATTTTTGCCTATACAGACCGTGAATCAATGCTGTTTTCCCGTGGTCGTTTCTATTTAATCGGTTTGAAAAAAAATACCTCTACAATTATTTACGAACACTGCGTTGCTGTTTTCAGGTGGTCGTAGAATACGGCGCTATCGAAGGTAGTTCGGACAAGTTCAACAGTCCAAACTTCAAACCTGCGTCGATCGTTTCGGCGCTGAGCGTCCTGGACGAAGTCACTAAACAGCCGCAGAACCCGACTGTCGTGTCGTACTCGAAGTTCAACGGTCCGAGTTACGACGATTCGGATGCTGCAACTCCACTGTTGTTGACGATTGCCAAGATTTTCGGTAATATTTTAGAGTTTGATTCAAGGGCTTAAAACTTGAAGTAATTATAGTGGTACCACTGGAATATTTCCATAACATTTTACGAGGAACTCAGACAAAATCAAAAATATCTGATAATTAATACTAATAATGCGATGAAACAAAATGTTATGAGTTCAAAATTATTTTAATAATCATAAATATTTTTTACACGATCCGGCAAGGTAATAACTGATTAGTATATGGTACTGAAGGCGAGATCATGTGAAAACCCGAAACTTAAAATCCGAATTTAATTACTAGAATTGAGTTAACCGCCCTGGATTTTTTCGTAGAAATGTAGAAAACAATAGCTCTCTGCGCGGAAGATAATCGTATAACTGGTCATCCGCCTAGATCCGTACATTATATTATAATGTCATATTTATATTGTTTTACGTCAACAGGTTACAAGGCCCTGTCCGCGATCGAACAGACATTCAATCTCGCTCAGCTCGGTCTGGACACGTTCCTCGCACCACGCGTCCAACAAGCCATCCGAAAAGAAACTAACGTGGTCATAGAACTCGAAGAACTGAGAAAAATGACATTCCCGGATCTCCGAGCCAAGATCATCGATTTACTTGCCTAAAATACCGTGCATATATTATTACAGTGTTGAATGTTATTAATTGTATTTTATTTCTCCAAGCGCATGTAATGCTGTTAACTTTTAAATAAAAAAGTAAATTATACAATTGAAAAATAGTAATAGAAATTATGTTGTTTTTATTACGACTAAAATGTATTTTACTTACAGCCCAAACAACAGTGTTTCAAACCACTGCAGATTATCTGCTGGTTTTTTTCATTTTTAAAAACACACAATATCGATCATACATAATCCTTTACACATTGTTACAGATTCAATTTACAGATTTACTGCAATCTACTTTTCGAATTATATATAAAGAAAAGAACTCTTAAAATTAAAAATCAAATAAATATATTCTAAATATTTTGTTAGTTGATCATGTTAATTATTAATTAAATAACTAATCGTGACTTAAAAATAATAATGTTAAATAATAAATGTTGATAAAATGAAATATTCTTGAACGTACAACCAAATGTTCGGCGAGATCATAAATTGTATTTTTATGTACTTTAATATAAATCGAAATATATCCTGCAGAAATCCGAAGTCCTGAAAGCGCTTACAGCAGAAGCTAAGTTAGCCAGAGTGGTGTTCGTAAGACACTCAAATTAATAAATATGTTATAATTCAGTAAAAAATTAGACATTTTTTTACTCGTCAATAAAAATTCGAAACGTAAACTGCATCATTTATGTTATAACTTTATATTTGAATAAGATTAATATTCAATATATGATAAGTTACCTATGTTTATAGTATAATAACAATATATACTATACTTTTAAGTATTAATTTTAATTTAAATCGTATCTCATGACTTATGACATATATTTTTGTAAATTAAACTAAAATGTATGTCTATTAATTCATGTACGTACCTATATATTAATTACTATTGTCCATTACTCTACAACCGGAAAACGACGACGACGTTTGGGTTAGGTCGAATCGAGTTCGCGTATTTTATACTTTGCGCGCTTGGAAGTAAAATATGCGCTCACGACGCACTTGGGTAGCATTAAATATGTATTTAAAGTAAAAAAAGTTCGGTAAGTTGGTACCGATCTGCTGTGTGTGTCGAGTGTACCACTTTCTTGGATGTATTAAATTTGAATTCAATGATATTATAAATCATTGTATACGAAAAACGATTCTAAGCGAAGACTGTCTGTCAGCCTATACATAACTAAGTGTATTCTATGATGTTATTGCTATTAAAATCGTTCATATTAATATTGATAATACAGTAGGTTGTATTAATTTTTGCAGAAAATATCCAATGTCTAATTTCAAACCATTTTTTTTTATGGTTGTTGTAAGAAAAACTTATGTAAAATCTATTGTTGGATTTTCAAACCTCAGATATGAATAGAAACATTTTTATGAATTTCGAAACTACGAAATAAGTTACACAATTTCGTGAGTTTGATGGATTTTGTAAGAATTCTAACTTTAAAAGCTTATAAAAAAACAATTCTGAATAACGATTTTTGATATTTTTTAATTTTGATATTTAGGTACTACTTATGATTAATCTTGTATTAAATTTTCAAAAATGTTTGATCGATTCTATAGTTTAAATCGACATCACTAGAATAAAAAAATTTTAATTTGCTATCAATAGCTCACAAAAAACGACAACATATTTTGATAATTATACCATTTGTAGATAATGCCTATGTAAACACTCGGTAAAAATTTCTAATTTTTGAAGTATTTAGTTTTTGAGTTGCAGTAAAATAAAGAAATCGGTTTTTCCAAAATGTTAAGAAAACTACTGGGAATTTTCAACTTTTGACCCCCCAAAGGTACTTTGGTACAATTAGATGCGATTTGTGACCGAAAGTTTGGGGCAAAGTTAAAAATTGGAGCATTTTTCCAAAACGTGATGACAGACACAAAAAAAAAACACACAACATTGTAAAATCAATACATTCATCGCTACGCTCAGAATCCAAAAGTAAATTTGAGTCTTAAAATAAACGAAAAGAAACGTCCAGTAAGACTTTGACTCTTTTGTGCAAATCGCCGTGCCGGATACACAGTGCACTACCGCTACGCCGACCTGGAATAACGCTTTAGCTCATCTGAACTGAAAATATTGTGATTTATGAAAAATTAAACCTATTATTTAACAACATTTGTCTTTTGTTCGTGTCCACTCGTTTAGCTTTGCATAACGAAATGACTGAAACGTTAATCATCTCCGTTCTCTGTAACGATTTTGGCAAGCCATAGATGATAGATATTATAATACAACTTTTAATATCAAAGAGGTCCGTGTTTACGATTTGTTCATTGAAATCTGAAATGACAATAACAAAAATATGTATATATGAAACCGAAAATTGAAACCTTCGATGCTATTTTTCTCAGAAACAACTCAACCGATTGTCTTAATTTTTTTTTTTAATGAAAGATTATATCACGAAGAAGGTCCCTACCGCAAGAAAGTATATTATTTAAGTATAAATTAAAGGGGTGCTCGCACAAGGATTTTCATGATGAAAATCGAAAATTTGTATTTTGCTTACAATATAATTAGTTATCAGTTACAGTAACAGTTTTTCCTACGTACATATTATACGCTAAAAATTATGGAAAAACTGAAATTGCTATTTTTGATGAGATATATTATATGAATAATCTCTGTATATTTATACGGTTGTCGATGGTTACATATCTTATAAATATTATAATTAGTAGGAATGTGACATATAAATATTTTTACAAATAAATGTATAAAAAAAAAACAACAATTTGGCACAGGCGACCATTGCGATGTTTTTCGTCCGCCTAATATTCTGATATCACTTACTTATTTCAACTTTGACTTGGACAACGCTGCATGTGACAGCTAGTTATATGTATGTATATAGCCATTATAGCTATGAACCTATATTAGAACGTTAGAAAAATAGTTAATTTTAGCTAGATTTTTCTTTACCGCAGATTTCCGAAACCGGAGAATTGATTTTATTTTATACTAGTTTATCCTGTAAAGAATATTGAACTATATCGTATTAATATTACTAAAATAGCAATATAAACATTAAATATACCATAAAATATAATATACATAGTAATATTGGCTGACAGAACGTCTTCACACAGAATCACGGTATACTAACTAACGTAAAAATGTAAAAACGCGTGTCGTTATTTACAAATACAAAATTGAAAAAACAATAGTGACAAAATGTTTAAAACATGATGTTTTGCGACAACTTTAAATTATGTAAAAAATACAAACAAAATCGATAATAGCTATTGAAATAATGATAGTGTTCACGTTAAAGAATTACCAGGTATATATTTCCTGTGCCGAAAACACATTTAGTAATAGATTAGAAAGTAATAATTTATAAATAGTTATTCATTAGTTATAATTTGTTATGGCTGTTGCAAAAGGAAACAGTATTTCCGTGTTGAAACCGAATGGCATAACAATTTTTCGATTTTATTATTTATGAGCAACTTTTCTAATGTTGTAGTAGACAGAAAATTCTAAACATCATAAACCTCGTTTTCTGCAATATATACGTAAGTAGGAAATCAATTTGAAATTTTTGAAACTCGAAATTCCTTCGACGTTTAGTTATGTACATTTCTTAGTGATTTTTTAGTGTCGTTTTATCTGTTGCATTAATAGTATAGTTACAGTGAGTGATTCAATATTATCGTAAACATAACGCATTATCTAACACCGTTTCGTAAGAGAAAAAAAAACCAAGACGTTTGCTCTATGACCTACGCGGTGGCCGTGTATAGCCGTGTTATCCAAAGTAAAAGTCGTCAAAGGATTGATTAAACATTTGATTCGAAAAAAAAAAAAAAAAAAAAAACCTATGCCATAATATTTTTACGTCGGTTATCTAACGCTATTTGCGTAACGTTTGCGCAAGTGGAAGAAAAAGGGTGAAAACGAAAAAAACGGCCCGTCGCTCGGCGGTCACGACAGGGTATTTAAACGCGACCGCGGACGCTTAAAAGTCTTATTCAGTGCAGTGCATCCGCGTCGGCGACGGTAATATAATAATATATTATTGTAAAAAAAAAAAAAAAACACTTTTCGATATTATTTTTTGCATCGACCGATTCGGATACGCTCGCGCAACAGCAGCACAACTGACGCGGACCAAATCCGACCGAACCGCATAACACACACACACACACACACACACACACACACACATATTATTATATATTGTATTTTGCCGGGCAGCGTTTTCCGCCTTCGACGCGCACCGATGGCACCGAACGCCCACGAAGCAGAGGCCGCCGCCCCGCCGGTCGTCGCCGGGGAGCCGGACGTGGTGCTGTCCGACGAGTTCGGCTTCCGGCCCGAAGACATCGTCATATCCGGGTTTTCCGGCCGGTTTCCCGAGTGCGACAGCATCGACGAGATGAGGCAGAAGCTGTACGCCGGCGAGGACATGGTGAACGCGGAACCGAGGAGATGGCCCACCGGTAAGCCGCAGTCGTCGACCGGGCGAATGTATACCTAGTAATATTATAAATTCTCGCGCGATAATAATACGGCTTTTTTGCAAAATCAAAATCACCAGCCCTCGCGAAAAAAATACGCCGCTGTGCGGGTTTCCACGAGGAAAACAATAATAAATGCGAATGTACGTACGACTATATTTTTTTCGTGTGGGACCTTATACTTACGCGTAGGGGTGTATTTTTTTTGGTTGAGGGAACTTTACACGATATCATCACAATAATAATAATATGCAACCGCTTACCTGCCGTGTTTCGTGTCGGAAAGTCTTACACTATTTACTAATAGCCCCAACGGGTAAACTTTTATACCTGTCTATGCATTATTTGTATTCGTACGCGAACGATTATCTGTGTTATTATTATTTTATTTCGGTCTACGGCGTAGAGGGTGACCGTGCGCGATGTTTTATGCACGCAGGGCCGTCCTTTCTTTCAGCTCTGTGTCGTCCTGCAGTTGTCCCGACAAACTTCTATCAGTGATTACCGTACACTCTTTGTCCAATTTTTTTTTATTTTTTTATGTCAATTCCAATATTTTTATACATAAAATACGTTATACGTAATAGCTGGTACCTATATATTTTCTTTTTTAATTTCTTGACAAAAATATTGTGTGATTGATTGTGTGGCAGTGATTACCTATAATATTCATGAAAAATAATAACCACGAAAATCAATATTTTTCATATTTATAATATTAACAAACGCTAGCTTTACACGTACAATATACAATAATTTTACTACTAAAAAGAAGAGTTTTTGACAAAATTAAAAATAACCAATTTTTAAATTTGATTTCCAGAACAATTTTAATGGTAAAAACATTTATCAAACTCATTTAGTTTATATTTTTAAAATTTTTTTTAAATCTCAATATTTTTGTTAAATGCATTTTGACCCAGTTAAAGCAAGAAATATTTTAAATTTAAAAAGTGTACATTTTTTTTATATTTTATATGATCACTTTAAAATAGGCACTAGTTAAAATTTGAATATTTGATATTAAAAAATGTATTAATTAATTTAAAACATTAAAAACCCTTGACATTTTAAAAAAATCGTATAAAATAAACCAATTGACATTAGTAAATGTTTGTACAGTCAAAATGATTCTAAAAAGCAGATTTAATGGTCTATTTTAAATTTTTCAATATAATTTGAGTCAATTTATTATATTATATTATTATATTAAATTACATTTTTTATATAACCCGTGTATCGCAAGTGCTTATAAATTATATAAAAAATAAAAAATAAAAATATTGATTAGAATAAATGTTATTACATTGGTCAGGTCTTTCTGTTACGCACCACTCTGAATAGATTAATATTTTTAATCTATAATGTTATATGACTGCAAATTTGAGAATTTTTTAACAGCCACATAAGCAAGACTAGACAAGCGAGTTAATAACGATTTCATTTAATTTACATTTAATTTCCAGACTAAAAATTAATTTATATCAGAGTCGAGCTTAGAACTCTTCATACATTTTTTTTATTTCACAATATTTTTCCCCAAAATATGCAATTCTATTGTACAAGGCACGGTTATTTGTTCAAATAGAAACCGGTTCATAGATAATTTTTTGGAGAAAAATATTTAACTAAAAATCTATTTAATTATAATTTCAGTTCTTTTAAACTTTATCGTATAGACGTATAGTAAAAAATTGTTCCAAATACCTTTGATTATAAAAACATACATAATTTTATGTAACGATTACTGTAAGAGATTTATATATTTTCTAGGTCTGTACGGCGCCATCATGAGAACCGGAAAAATGAAGGACATTACCCAATTCGACGCTGAATTTTTCGGCTACCCTCCTGCTTTGGCTGAACGTAGTGACCCGCAACAGAGAATGTTGTTGGAAGTTGTCTACGAAGCAATAGTCGACGCAGGTTGGATTAGTATTTTATGTAATACAATAGTCTAATTTTTTTTGAGAAATCAACAGTATTAAATAATTTTAAAACGGTTTAAAATAAAAAAAATGATATTAAAGGATTATGCAATTTAAATCTCAAACTGAACAATGCATAATATTATAATATTACATGATATCCAAAACGTTTTAAGTCCCTAAAAAACTATAGGTTTTAAAAAGTATAGTATGTTTCAAAATTGTATAATGTTTATTTCTAAATATGGTTTGAAACTGTTTGTGTTACGATGCTAACCCGTTTTGAGCTGATAATGTTTTAACAATTTATATAATAGCTGTACTACCCGGCGATAAATGAAACTGAGATGAAAAATCCATCTTTGGTGGATATCGGTAGTACCTGATAAGTAAATTTTTTTCGAAATATCTAATCCAATTATGAGCAGAAATAAACGAACATGCGGTTATGACTTTAATATTAATAATAGTAGGTATAAGCCATCTTAAAATAACTAGATAAATCTATAAAAAAAAAAATTATCCAAGCTTACGATAGTCAAAATTGGTACAGTATTTTTGTTCCTATAAGCGTCAACCATACACTTTGCATTATAATATATTAGTTGCTATTTATCAATTTTACATTTATATATAGAATAGCTTTATTTGCTTAATCGATGAAATATAATACAATACAGACAATTATATCCAATCTTATTAACTGTTTAATTATATCTGTAACCAATGAAAACCATTTAAATAAACTAAAAAATGTTCGATTTGCTTGATCCAAAATTAAATTCATTTGGGAACATCTACCTTAAACATCATATTATAAGCGTTGAAGAAATATGTTCACTCTAAGCCTCTAGGATTCTATTGATACAACTTTAATTGAAAACGATCAAGTGGTGACAGATGAATTAAAATACATACATAAAGATATTATATAAGTATATTAAGTAGGTGATAGGAAGGTACTATAAAGCAAAATCATTAATTGCTAACAATTTTTTTTTATATCACCTCTAGATTTTATGCATTTTTTTATTTTGTATTTTTTTTACCTATCTATTGATGAAAAATTGGTATTTAGTACTCACATGAGATATCGCCTGGTTCATGATGAAAGATCATCTTGCTTATATCAATTAATCTGATTAGGATTATTATATAATTGCAGTCAACTGTTAAATTGATGTATCGTATACGCAGTAAAAAAAAAAAATGGTGACTTAACTATAAATAACGAAACAAGATAAGACTTTTTTTTTATTAGAAAGTTAATTCGTTTAAAATTGAATTAATAATGCAAATTATTTAATGAAGATAAAAATATGTATTGCTAAAAAACTACTTGTATAAATAAATCGATTTAATTTATTTTTAACAATTAAGGGGATTTTATTTTGTACAAAACGATTTCAATAATTTGCATTATTGTTTAAAGAGTTACAATGTTTCATAAATATTTGATTTAAAAAAATTGTCCTACAGAAAGTTACTTGTATGTTAAATAAAAAACTAACTAAAAATAAAACATTTTTAGGACTTCATCCGATGGCTTTGAAGGGCACCCGTACCGGTGTCGTTGTTGCTCTATCGTCTAGTGAAACGTGCGATTGGTGGTCCAAAGACCCAGAGATTGTTAATGGGTATGAATTTTTGGGCACATCGAGGACGATGAGCGCCAACCGCGTGTCCAACTACTTCGATCTTAAGGGTGAGTAAAAAATAATAATAAGAGTTCTGGTACCGCTTATACCTACTAAAACCACCATTTACCTGATCTGTATTGCATTGTTTACATAAATATTAGGACCTAGCTACTCCATCGACACGGCGTCTTCTACCAGTTTGATTGCGCTCCACCAAGGGTTCAAGCTCATCCAAGATGGCGTTTGCGAAAACTGTATCGTAGCCGGAGTCGATCTGGTGTTGAACCCTACCGTATCTCTTATGTTCCAAAACCTGAACATGTTGTCCCCAGGTGGCAAGTGCCGATCGTTCGACGCTGAAGGTATGACATAATATGCTCACACACACATACACAGAGTTCTTTAAGTTTAAATTTTGAAAAAAAATAGTCTAATCACAAAATGCTAAGTATTGAAAATTTTAAAATTAAAAAGTTTCTTATAAGTAGTTTATATTGTAACAAAAAAATTGAAATATATATAAGCACAGTTTTTTTTTATAGATATTTTAATTTCAAAAAATCTGGACAATACTAGATTTTTAAACGAAGAATAACAATTTTAGTTATTTTGGTTTAATTAAAAAATATTATTCGAGGTACTCGAAACTTTTAAAATATATTATTTTATTTTGGATATGCAAATAAATTCTCAAATGCAATGTTTTTGGCAAAAATTAATTCAATATATTGTATTACTTATAGTAAAATAAATTACTTGAATAACAATAATATCATAAATTAATATATTCAGTACCATAGGGCATAGGCTAACCGTCTACGCTCAGAATCGTTTTTCGTATGAAATGATTTATCATTGAATTAAAATTTAACACATACATTACAGTGGACTACAACTCAATAACGAGGTACAATCGACACCTCCCGTACAACTTAGTGGTACTCGCTTGACAACTTTGTTTTATTAATTTCGTATTACAAATAAAATATACTTAATATTCTCTGGCAATCGTATTCCATAATATATATTTACTCGGCGATATGCACGAATTACGGGGCCCGATATCGCAAATATACGATAATGGTGTTTACCTCCACTAAAAATTATCTCAAATTTATATAGACGTATCTATTTTTAACTATTTGAATAGGCGATGGATACGTGCGGTCAGAGGGCATCGTCGCCGTACTGTTACAAAAATCCAAAATGGCGAAGCGCATCTACGCGGGTTTGTTGAACACGGGAAGTAACGCTGACGGTTACAAAGACGAAGGCATCACATTCCCTTCTCAAGAAATGCAAATATCTCTGTTTCGGAGAGTACAAGAAGAGGTCGGCGTTAAATCTACTCATCTGACTTTCATGGAAGCTCATGGATCAGCTACCAAGGTGAGTCTTTTCCTCTAGAGAGTTTAATAAATTAATAAAATATGCAATCCAATAAACATACAAATTTCAAAAATAATGTTAATGTTATATTTAGATAACAGGGTCACAATTTACTGAACACAAATTGTGAATCAAATAGAATTATTAGCTTATTTTTTTGGGACAATAGATAACACTTGTATAAATATTACAACAAACGTGTCGATAAATTATACTAAAAAAACGTTTACACACGACGGGTTTAAGCCAGACGAGCGCGTTAATCCCTTTGTCGCTTAATAATAATACTTATAATAAATGAATGATTGCAATGTGTGCATTTTCAGGTGGGTGACCGTCAAGAAGTGGGCGCAATCGTCGAAGTGTTCTGCAAAGGGAGGACATCTCCGCTTCTTATCGGCGCTCTCAAGTCGAACATGGGCCACGGTGAACCAGCTTCCGCCCTATCCGCAGTCATAAAAGTCCTCGTGGCCATGGAATGTAGACTTTTGCCACCCAACTTGCATTACAACATACCAAACCCGGACATCCCAGCCCTGGTTGACGGCAGATTGACCGTTAGTACAAACACCACGTCGATCGACGCATTTTATAGATCAAAGTGGTGATCGTTAAACGTTTAATTATTATTTTAAAGGTCGTGGAAAACGTCGTTCCGTGGGACGGAGGTATCGTCGCAGTCAACTCTTTTGGAGTGGGTGGTGCCAACGGACATTGTCTGATGAAGTCCTACACCCAGCAGAAGAAAGAACAGCAAGTGCTGGAAGAGCAATTACCTAGATTGGTGGCTGTGTCGGCCAGAAACGAAAGCGCTTTAAACTACATGATAAACCGAGTAATTATTTTATTGTTTTCATGATTTTTTTCTAGAGCTATTTTATTTACTTAGTAATAATAGTGGGGAAATTTAAATTTTTCATTTTTCATTTCCACTAAAGATGACTTTATATATTTTCAAATTCAGGACATGTTTATACATTTAGTACCCATCGAAAATGCACACTTTTAGATTTCATTTTTAAATTACAATTTTAAAACTATTAAGCTTCTGCCTTGGAAATGTCCTAAAATTTAACTTCACTACAATAGACTTCGTTTACTGTTAGATCGATCAAATGCCCAGAGACAAAGAGTTCTACGCCTTGTTGTACGGAGTCCACAGCGAACACATATTTGGCCACAAATACAGAGGTTACATTCTGTTCAACGGAATGTACGACAAGAACCGTCAGATCGCTGTAAGCTAAAGAAAATTGTTAGTCGTTATTGTTCTATTTAAACATATTTTACTTGTTATAGGAGTTTGACGGCCAAAAGAAACCAATCGTTTTTGTTTTACCCGGTGCGGAGAGTAGCTGGGCCGATGTTGGTAACCAACTAAAAGAGTTGCACGTCTTCAACGAGTCCATCACGAAGAGTACGAATTTGTTACAACAAAAAGGGTACAATTTACGTTCAGTGCTGAGAAATACAGATCTCATATCGATATATGATCCATTTTTGTCCGTCGTGGCCACGACCGTTGTTCAAGTACATTTTTAATAATGCCGAACCATTTTGAATTTTTTTTTTTAAATTTGAATTTTTTACTACTTTAGATCGCTCTATTGGATGTCCTCGCAGCACTGGAAATAACACCAGATTACATTGTCGGAGAATCGTTCAGTGAACTAGCGGCTGCATACGCGGATGGCGCTTTGACAGCAGATGAAGCAATCTTGTCGGCCTATGCTATTGGTAGCGTATTGACTGAAGCAAAAATCATTCCGTTCCAAAGTGGTAAGCAATTCAAGTCTCCGACAAATATCGGAAATCAATACTAATATTTTTGTTTTCACCTCTAGGACCCGTGTTATCTTCTCAGAACGTAGCAAAAGTGTCCAAACAATTACAGTCCGCTTTACAATCCGTGAGTATATTCAATCCTATATCCAATTCAATATCATTCTATACAGTTAATAACACTAAACAGATCGTATAAATGATTCCGGAGTTTTTTTAAGCTATTAATTGAGAAAAAGTATTTAAATACTCCTATTATTTTATATTTAATTTTTATTTATTATACAAGGTGATTCATCAAGCATAGCCGCATAGGTACTCAATCTATTTTTTCTTTAATAATGAAATTTTAAATATACCGAAGTAAGTCTCGAAACACCATATTTTCAAATTCTTGAGATTTTTTTGTACAAATTTATATTACATACGATAATAGTTATTAATAGGGTTATGATAATGGGTTTGGAAGACATGGGGGCTATGGTGATTTGAACATTCAAGCAATCAATATTAATTCATAAACATTTATAATTTTTAAAAACAGTCGATAAGTAATAAATACTAAATTAATTATTACATAATATATTTCACATTTTTTTAAAACCATTATTGAGCATTTTAATCCTTAGTATAATCATTTTCATAACTGAGAAACTACTCAATCAAATTTTAATTTTATTACGTCAACATTTACAGAAAATATACCCGCTAAATAAATTACTGTACAAAGGAGGTGTTCTTATTTGAAAAACAGAGGTTTCACTCCTTGAAAATATGTTTTTTAGACTTAAAGACGTGAATTTAAAATTTCCTAAAATCAGAATACTATTATAATTGATTTTTTATAAAAGACAAAAATATAAGTGTGCATGTTTGGTGAATCACTGTTTAAATCATAAATAAATTGAAGTTAAATTATTTTTTTTAATTTGTTAATTTCTTCAAGTACTTGAGAAATTATTTGAGTGTTACTAAAATATATTGGTCAAAACAGTTTTCGATAAATATTTTAACAACTTAAAAACATTGTTCTCCTGTATATTAGATACATTGGTTTTTTTTATAATTTCAGGTCATCACTAAACCAAAGTCAGCTTCTTCTCGATGGATTAGCGCTTCCCAGACATTAGGAAGCCAACCGGTGTCATCGACATACTTTGTCAATAGCTTATCCTCGCAGTTATCACTTCAAGTATGTGTACAGTTTATAACAAGACATCAAAATATTATTATGTCTTTTTATGGTTTCGTTAATGGTAAATTGAAATCGTTTGTCAGGACTCGTTGGCGAAATGCCCCGAAAAAGCAGTTTACGTTCAAATCCTCGACCAAACACGAGCGCGAAACTACATTGCAAGTAACTTAAACTCTAACGCTAAACACGTGAACCTCATCACAGAACCTGGCGATATGTACAAACAGCTTTTGTTGAGCGTCGGAGAGTACGTAAATCAAACATATCTACTACTGGAGAAATTATTGGCGTGCTTATTATTAAGTCTCATTAATGTTATTCGTGTTTCAGCTTGTTTAATGCCGGACTTCAACCTCAAATCGAACACCTATATCCGCCGGTGAAATTCCCCGTGTCCGCACGTACCCCGATGATCCAATCATTAGTCGAATGGGATCATTCAATTAAATGGAACGTAGTTACATTCTGTGGCAAGGTAATTTTTTTCTCTCCATAAACAATATCTGTGATTAAAATCGTACAAACGAACATTTGTTTACTCTTATAGCCACCTTCCAAGGCTGGCGAAATCTTATTAAGTGTAGATGTCGATTCCACCAAATTCAAATTTTTGAAAAATAATAGAATTGATGACTTAACAATTTTACCGTACTCTGGTTACCTGGTAAGTTTAATTGATAATCTATACAATATTTATACGATACGATATTGATATGATTGATATTACAGTACCTAATTCATTTTAGGTACCTACTATTAGTTATACAGTAGGTTGAATTAATTTTGTTCCAAAAACATTGCATTTGATAATTTTTTTGTGTGTATAAAATATAATTATAAACTTTAAAAGTTTCAAATACTTATAAATAATATTTTTAAATTACAACAAAATAACTGAAATCATTGTTTTTTGTATTAACATCTAATTCCGTCCAAATTTAAACTTACAATGACAGTAAAAAAAATTGTGTTTATTTTTTTAAAATTTTTTGGTTACTATGAGATACTTTGTTTTAAATGTTCAATCCTAAACTATAAGAGTTGAATATTTTATACATTTTTAACTACAAAATAATTTTAAATTGTCATGATTTTGATGAACTTTATCAACATTTGAACTTAAAATACTTATAGAAAAACCGTACCTATGTATATCTTTAACATTTTGAAGCTGCTATTTTAACTACTTATGAGCAAAATTGTAATCAATTATCTAGCTTTTTTTTTTAATCACATTTATGTATGTGATAAAAAATGAAAAATTTTAGAGCTTGTTAATTTTACAACTATTAAAACATATTATTAAGGTCGAATTTTGACTAATGGTCAATACTCAATACTAATATGTTTGAAAATATTAATTATTATTATTTTATAAACCCAGTTAATTATAATGCGAGAATTGAACATAATTGATAAAAAAAAAAAAACAGAATCTTTAAAAAGAAACACCAAACTTTAGATTAAAATTTAAAAAATATTATTTTTAGTCATTGGTTTGGCAAGGTTTTGCCGAGTTATTACGCCGAGAGCCAGAAGAACTGCCAGTTGTGTTCAAGAATGTGGAATTCTTAAGGAAGACAGTAATCCCAGAACAAGGTAAACAATTTAAAAATGAATATTTTTTGGACTATCTAACGTACCAATATTTTCAATTTTAATTTAGGAATAATTAAGTTTGTTTTGAACGTACTGATGTCTGGAGAATTTGAACTCAAAGAATCCGATACGATTGTGGCTTCTGGTCAAATTAGCACATCGGCTACGATTGAAAACGAATTATTGAAGTTGGTTACGCCCAAAAACAAAAAACCTCAATACTTACCGTTAGATTCATCTGATGTTTACAAAGAATTGCGTTTGAAAGGTTACGATTACAAAGATCCATTCAGAGGGATCCAAAGAGTTGATCACACAGGTAAACTTATCACTAATTTAATTTAGCTTACAAATCGAAGTTTGCGCCTCACTTAATAATATACTAATAGCTAATACAAACAGTATAATAACTGAAAAAATCATATCTAAAACCAACTGTTTTGGTTTGGAATTGCACTTACGAAATATAATTATAAAAAAATGTATTGTTTTTATCTAGGATACCATATCAATTTTGATGGAAATTGGTTAGCATTCTTAGAAAATCTATTCCAAATACCAGTGTTGCAATTAGATAACTATAATTTGTATACTCCGAAATTCGTAAAAAAAGTAGTCATCGATCCTACGAAACAACAAAAGCAAGCTGAAAACTCATCTAATAACAATAGTAATGACCTTATAAATAACAACATTTTTGAGAGAAAAATATTAAAATGTCGTTTTTTTTTACTTTTTTGTAATATTTTAGCCATTCCAGCTGTTTATTACAAGTATGTTGATGTAATTAAGGCTGGAAGCGTTGAGGTCCGTGGATTACAACTAGAAGAGGTTCCAATAAGAAACAAAGGTCAAAAAGATCCTAATTTAGAATTTTACACTTTCCAACCATACGTTTCTGATACGGTAAATAATAAATATTAGTGTAATCTGATATTATATAAGTACTTATTGTCAAATGCATATTATAAACTATCTAGGAAAATAAGTCATTACAATATTGCTAAATATTATATGTTTTTATATTTTAATTAATAATGCACATTTGTACATTGATATATGGTGAAAAATACATTAAGTTTTAAAATATAGTTATTAACAAAATATATTACGTTATATTATTATAATCATATTTTAATATATCTTTAGCCAACAACATACGCTCTGGACACATGTGTTCAATTAGCTTTCGAAAACAGTGGAGGTGCTTTCAAACTTAAAGTGGCCGAGGTAGGAACTGGTAGAAAACTGGAATCGCTGTACGCGAAATCTGTCATTGATGTGATCAACACCGAGCCAATGCCAAGCGTATGAGTATACAATTATTTAAATTTGAGAAACAAAAATTACCAATCAATGATTTGATAGGTGGAAGTAACTGTGTTCACCGATCAGCCAGCTACTGTTACGGAACAACTCGACGAATTGGGTGTTCGAGTCGTGGAAAAGGATGTGTACAGACCGGAACCGATCGATTCTAACTGTCATCTGGTGATCGTTGCCGACCAACTAAGTAACGCGGTTTTGGCAAAAAACGCTGCTGACAGCTTAAAAGTTGGCGGTTGTGTACTGTTTGTCGAAAGCAAAAAACCAACGGAACAACAACTCAACTCAACAGGATTGGAATTGGTAGCCAACCTTAAATCGAAAGATAATAAAACTTTCGTTCTCCTCCGAAAGGTAAATTAATTTATTATTTTCTATATATCACATGTACGACGGGGCTGTAAAAAATATTATTTGGGATTTAATTGTTTAGAATGTGAACTACTCCGCGCCAATCGTAGTGAACTGTACAGGGGATGACTTTGCTTGGATCGAACCATTCAAATCTGCACTCCAACGGGCCGAACAAGAAACCAAACAAGTGCTCTTAGTTAGCCAAGGTGTCGAGTACTCCGGAATTTTAGGTTTTGTAAATTGTATTCGATTGGAACAAAACGGAAACTCTTTGAGGTGACTCGTATATAATCATAATATATTTATAAACAGTTCATTTTTTAATTACATTTTTCGTAAATATTCAGATGTTTGTTTATCGAAGACCCGAAAGCACCGAAATTTTCGTTGACTTCTGATTTCTACCAGAAGCAATTGAAAAAAGATCTGCTAGTCAACGTTTACCGCAACGGCGCCTGGGGTAGCAACCGACATTTCCAGTTGGGAGATGATTCCGACAACATGGTTGTGCCTAAAGAATACGCGTACATATCTACTAGAAAGGTGGGAGACTTGTCGACGCTGAGCTGGATCGAAGGCCGCCTGCAATACTACAAGTAACCGAACAATAACTATAATATACTCCTTCGTACAACACGGAGAAATCGTGTTTTTTTTCTTCAACCGAACCGTCATATTTTTTTCCGCAGACCCGAAGACTATCCGGGACGAGAACTGTGCACCGTATACTATGCGCCGCTGAATCACATGGACGTGCTGTTCGCTGAACGCTCGTGGTTGCCGTTCTTTAACACGGATACGGCCGACCAGGGAGCATTTTTGGGCCGAGAGTTTGCCGGCCGCAACACAAAGGGTCAAAGAGTCTTTGGACTAGTGTCCGGCAGCGCCCTCGCCACGCACGTGTTGGCCGACAGCTCAACTCTGTGGGAAGTTCCCGACAAGTGGACTCTCGAACAAGCGTCCACGGTTTCCGTCGCATACGTTTTGGTAAGTCATTTAGTATATAATTTATATTATGTTATCTTTTTTTTTTTTTATCTAATTCTAATAGGATATATATTTGTATAGATGTGTGCACGCTTTACGGTTTATAATTGAATTATAATCATATTATATTCTAAACTCATACCTATAAGCTTATGGTTCTACTTCTCAAAAATTTGAGAAAGATCCATTCATAATCAAATTTTCCAGATGTATTCTAAAACAATACATTACCACTTTCTAGATTTGGTTTTAGGGCCAAAATAGCATAATACATCAGCTTCAGAGAGTTGTTGATGCTATTCTACATCGCTCAAAAACAATCTGTATTGTACCTATGCCTTTCTAAATATCTCTAAGGATTTCGACAAACTATTATAGCATAAAAGCTATCTATTCAAACTCCAAATATGTTTACCTCCTAGTTCCTTAATTTAAATAACTTTGTATCTTAACACCCCTTCTGAATATTTTATTGTTCATCAATCTCATATATAGCTATAATTATCGCAGGCATACTTCAAGGGAGTATTTTTTTTATCTATTCTGTTGAACATTTATGTTTCTGATCAACCCATAACATAAAATAATCTTGCTGTCAACTTAATTTCTTATTGATCCATTGACTTCCTAAGTTTATTTATAATCCTGTTGCAATAAACTGTCTGAACAATCAGTGAATTGGTTAATCCTACTAAACCATAATAAATCCTTCGATACTATTTTCACTTTAAGATAACTACCTAGAATAATCATATAAAATCAAACATATTAATACTTAACGCTCTCTATAGTACGCTAAAAATTAAACTATTAGAAAACAAATTCACTAGTCTAATAACTTAACTTTTAAATAATAAGATATTATTTCGTTTCGTTTAATTTCAGGCCTACTACGGACTGTTTATACGTGGTAAACTCCAACCAAACGAATCGGTATACCTCAATTCTGGTACAAATTACACGGTTTTAGCTGCCCTCAACATCTTACAAGACAGCAACGTAAAAGTATACGTTGGAGTGGAGAACGAATCGCAAAGAAAATACTTACAAAAAATGTACCCAAAGGTCCGTTGTATGATTATTTAATTATTATATTATGTAGACAGATCTCAAGTTTTAGTTTTTAAACGTAAGACATACCGTGTTTTAGATCTCCAAAGACAATATCGTCAACAGCAAATACGCAGAACAAGAGATACTCGAAAAGACCAACGGAAATGGTGTGAATTTGATCTTCAACACTCTCGAGTCCACTCCGTTTAAATTACAGAGTTTCATTCACACTGTGGCGGAAAGTGGTCGTGTCGTAGAGTTTGAAAAACAAAAGCAAGCAATTGAATCCATTGGTAAGTATAGCTATCTAATTATCTAAAATATTATAACAGTTATACTGTACCTGATAACAATTTTAATTAATTAAATCGTGTGACCACAAATTAAATCAGGTGTTACCGGGAACCTGAAGAACATTACCATCATAAAAATGAACTTGAGAAGTCTGTTCCACGGCAGATATTCTTTACCCGATAAACAACAACTCTACAAACTCATATCAAACGGAATCCAAAGCGGTGAAGTACAGCCATTGCCTACAACGGTCTACTCTACTGACGAGAGTTTATTAGAAGCTTTCGAGTAAGCGATGAGTTTGAACTTTCTTTTTTATATTTTTGTCTAACTTTTTTGTTTTACTCATGTAGTAAGACTGTAAGTTTCAACTATTTTGGTAAAATTGTATTAAAAGTTCGTGACGAAGAATCGAAAAAACTGGTCGTCCCTGTATCCAAAAAAGTATTGGCAGCACGGAAAACATTCTTCGACCCAGAAAAGACATACGTCGTAATCGGTGTGTATGGATTTTAATTTAAAAAAAATTCTAACTTATATGTACAAAAAAAATTATTGAGGTACTTCCTTGTTCAAACGGTTGTGTTTGAACTTTTTATTTAAATTATAATGTTGTTAGTTTATTACGATTTTTTCTAAGTATCAAATCAACATTTTAGGCGGTCTAAACGACTTTGGTCTACAAATGGCCAACTTTTTGGTGACCAGAGGTGCGAAAAAAATTGTATTGGTGTCTAGCAGTGGAGTGCGTACTGGATTCCAATCGTCGTTCATGCGGAGGTGGAAAGAAAAGAACATCGAAGTCGCTGTCGTTGAATACGATACGACTAAACCGGAAGAAACGGAAGCGCTACTGAAAGAAGCCAACCAATTGGGACAGGTCGCGGGAATATTCCATCTGGAAGCTGTGTTACACAGCGTTTCGGCTTCGGATTTGACCACGACCGATTTCCGCTCGGCGTTCAACCAGAAAGCCACGTCTGTCATCAATCTCGACAAGACTTCCCGAAAACTGTGTCCAAAACTCAAACACTTCTTCGTCTGGTCCTCGGGAACTTCTGGTCATGGTACAGCTGGCCAGGCCGACCACGGTTACACCGACTCAGCATTGGGAAAGATATCCGAAGCTCGACAAGTGGCCGGATTCCCATCGGTAATATATTTTTACAGTTTTTACCGACATAACGAGCGTTACGTGTTCACAATAACATACAAAATCCTCTGTGGGGTAAAAATTCATTTAAAATTAACATTGTTGAAAGTTTTTTCAAAAGACATAGTCTTAAAGCAGTTACCGTTAATTTGATGTAGATAATGTCATTAGTTGTTACTTTTATCGCCACAGAACTTATAAGAGTATGACAATGCTGTAAACACAAATATTTTATTAGTATATTATTGTGTGTATTATTATGCTTCTTAAAGTTTTTTTTTAATTTGATATTTAAACGAAGAATAACCATAAATGTAATTAAAATAAACTTATTAGTGCAGGCTGAAAGACCATCTTCACTCAGAATTGATTTTTGTACACAATGATATTTTTAATGTCATATTATGATAAGTAATGGCCACACTTATATTTCAGATAAGAAAATTGTAATTTAAAATTATGAAATATTGCATTTCAGGGTACACACATAAGCTGTGTGTAATACATCTTATTATTTGCAAATAAAAGTCAATAACTATAGGAAACAAAATATTAATAAAATATTTATGTTTTCAGCGTTATCGCAAAGCATCAGTTACTTCGTACTTAAATGCAGTACGGTGAAAAAAATAACGACATGGCTGACATAAAATAATAATATATACTAATTTTGTAACTAGATAATAATAATATGTTATCGCTAATGTTACAGTGGCACGCGTTCTTAAAACTATTAACTCTGTCCCATTTTTTACGAAAATAACCCATAATAATGACATTAAAATAAAACCCCATTTTTTACAGACTGTCGTTGAATGGGGAGCCATTGGAGACGTGGGCCCGGTTTTGGAAGCGTTCGACGATAACAACGCGATCGTTGGAGGTAGTTTGCCTCAGAGGATCGCGTCATGTCTGAACGTCGTCGACAACTACCTGAATCAGCCGCATGCCGTGCTTTCGAGTTCGGTACTCGTGGAGAAGAAGACGTCCAACGTCGTGCCCGTGTCCGTCGGGCCCATCGATGCCGTCGCCAAAGTTTTAGGTGAGTGTAGTCGAAAGAAATACGCATAGCATTTTATTTTATTCGGACTCTAATTTACCAGACCTATCCTACATGGAAATAATTACACTTGCCCTATGATTTTTACTGTATGGTTTACTACTTCTTACGTTTTATATACTGTACCGAAACGTTTTACACCATCGATTTTATACTTTATTTTTGTATGCATGCACGCCTCAGGTATCAAAGACATCAATAACGTTTTGGGTACGTCCACGCTGACCGAACTGGGTTTGGACTCGTTGCTAGGAACGGACATTAAACAAGTGCTGGAACAAGACTTCAACATCGAACTCAGCGCCAAAGAAATCAGAGAATTGACGTTCGACATACTCAAAGAACTCGGGTCCGACTAGAGATTCGACAGCAGAATCTAAGTCGTTTACTGTAATAATAATAGTACCTAATAATTTTATTTTCGGATATTTAATTACGACCTTTTTATTTTACAGACTGGTGTAACGTTGCTATCCTCGATAACCGCGTAATCTTGTAATTATTTGTGTTTGATACCGTTCTATTTAATGGATTTTATATAATTATTATTGTCATTATCATGTTGTAGAAATTTAGAATAAAGCAAAGTATAAAAAAAATATTTTTGTCATTAGCTCTTAACATCGCCGTTGTTATAAAAAGGTGGCGTCATTTGGCAGTGGTGGGGGAGGCATTTACCACCCTTGCCATCAGCTGGTGTCAGGCTAATTCCATGCTGCCAAAATGGTCCGCGATATTGCTAAATAAATTTAGTCATGGTTCGTGCTAACACGTAAATAATATTATAGGGTATCCAATGGAGATACTATCCATGTCTTGGCTTAACTTATAGTAAAAAGTCACACGTCACATGGCGTATATCAGTGTATAATATATTACAGTTAAAGTATTGAACCAGTTTATAAAATAACTAAAACGTGTAGATAACGAACCTGCATGAATTATACTTTAACTAGTTCATTTTTTACATTCCCATTGCTCTCCCCGCCAATGTGTTAATATCATATTTATAAGACCCAACATAATTAATCATATCCCAAGTTGATTAATAAGAAGCGGAAAATTGATTAATTTTCGCCTGCAGCGATTGCAATGCAATTTCACACGACTGACTGCAAGTCGTCATCGTATAATGCGACTCATATACTGAATTAATCGATTAATTGCAATGGAAAAACGTAGGCAACATAATATACATACTCGTATACCAAAATATTAAATGTGATTTTTAAGCATTCTCACCACTCTTTTTCAAAATATTGATGTATCTAAATACAAAATTCTTATGAGTCGGTTTTGATTTATTATAATGTTTATGCTAAGGAAACTAATCCATAAAAATTGTTTCATAAAAATATAAGCTGTAATATGTAATATTAGATGTAGTATTTATTATACTTGGACCATATATTTTACAAGTTACTTAAATTGATAAATCAATATTATAATTACAAATATTTTCAAAATATCAAATATCCCTATATCTACTTTACCCATTGCCATATATACATACGCGCTATCCTTAGTACAGGAAGTTATATATATCTCAAGACTACTCGTTTGAACATATTTTAATGTTTTGATTTAGCAGATATACATCGAAATTCTCCGAAAATATATCTGCTGAATAATTAAAAACGAATGGGGGGGGGACAGAATTTTGAATCGTCACAGTAGGATTATCCACAAGTGGTACATAATAGATCTCAAAAATATGCAGGTGTTCGAGTTTATTAAAAAATTAAAAAATCAGAATTTGAATATATACGCGCGTCCATGCGATTAAAAACATAGACACAGGTCGAGCACGCTTAAAAAAAAATCACCACTTGTAGATCGGTACTCGTACCGGACGAAAATCACGAGTGACGACCTGTTGCTGCTGCAGATTCGTGGCGGGAGCACTGCGCGGCGCACACACCGCCGTCGACGCGATCGCACCGTACAATAATAATATTATGATATTCGTTACCGCCCGCCGACTCTTCTCTCCTCCTCGACCGTCGTCGTCGTGCCGTGGCGCGCGGTAAAGCACACGACTCGCACACGCGTACCTGTTACAAGCTTACAACAATATCTCCTCTACACATATCATTATATTTAATTTTATTACATTGTACGTAATACGTACTGCTGCTGACTGCTGCTGCTGTTGTCCTACGAGCAGCACCGACTGCAGTGAGTGTAACAACAACAACTGCAAGTACACGAGAATCCGCGGTCTCCGTCGGTCGGGTGCAGCTGCAGTGGCGATCCGTCATCACCGTTCGCGTCAACTGTGGTTTAGGTCATTTAATTTCATTTACAATTTTTTACCCTCCCGTCCGCATTACTAAAATCGTAATTGATTCGTCGTTTATTCAAAAAAAAAAATCGTGCGATTTCGGCTTTTTCGAACGCGCGAGTGATAATAAAATACTATCGTTTTCGGACGGTATGGCGATCTACTGTTGAGGCGGTGGTCGACGACGTATCGTCATTGTAAAATATGTGTTCGCGCGGCGACCGGGCGGACTACTCGAGTAATATTTTGCCGTACATTTCACCATCTGTCGTGTACGCGATAATATTATTATAATATTGCAATAATAATAACATCATTTTTTGTACACGACCTGCACACCGGGAGGACCGTGGTAAGTGTACCCAGCGACGACCGCTAAATTTTTATTATTTTAATTAAGCGCTGTCGACGGGAAGTCTCGCATTAAATAGTATACGCGAAAATATCATACGACCGTCGTGAATAGCGCAACGTCATATCATGACAATAATAATAATAATAATAATAATAATAATGTATAATAAAATATTGCATACAATAATATAATATTATAATACGCGCCGAGTGGATACAAAATTGTCGACGGACGAAACCATATTATATTATATTGTGTGTAATGTACAATAATAATATTGTCCTATATATATTTATATATCGCACACATTTATTTAAATCGCTTGTTTGGTAATCTGGACATTTAGATTTGGGCTGTCCACATCGTATAAGAAAAAGTTAAAATTTCGTTGCACCAAAGCTCCGCATTGTATCAAGTTCACTACATTTATACGTCACTAATATTATTACATATTTAACTTTATACTGTTCATCGTGCGATTTAATTTAAATTGACGTTAAATTATCATTCACGATACGAGTTAAATTTACCAGTAGGTACAAGAAATAAAAAACCGAGTTCACCTAAAGTTCACATTAAGTATACTGACGTGGAAAATTCCTTTAGTTTTCCTATGTTCTTTCCTGTGTGGTTCTGGGTCGCTGCAGTACACAAAATACTTTTGAGAGTTAACAGCACTCACACTTTAGCCAACAACGTTCAATTTAAACAGAAATCATTGCATTTTCATGGTGCTGTTTATAGGTTAGGTTAGGTGATTACCATTTATGCGATGTTCTGTGACGATACAAACTTCGTGTTTTAAGTATAAATCACCATTTTTTCACCGTAAATGTTTAAGGATATGATTTTTTTAAACCCCAAATTCATTTAAATTCAAACGAGTAGATTCTAAGTTATTAAAATATACTAAGGATGATTACAGTCCTTATAATAATGGTTTTACAATTAAATAGATTTAATATTCAGTCAGTCGTATATACCTATTATGCTTTGAATAAAGTGTTAACTGAGGTTAATTTTAATTAATATAATTTTCAAATCGTCATAGTTCTTATATTTTTCTTAGAGTTAATATTAATAACTCAAAAACTACCTACTTAATTCAAATTTAGATTTGGATACAACATTTTCAAAAATAATTATCTTCTTAACAATTAACAGTAAACTTTTCAAAATCAGAAGTTTTTATCGTCACAGGACACGCCTTAAAAAGTTACAAAAAATCTAAGTAGTCAAGATTTGGTCTTAAGTACCTGCGTTTAAATGTTCTAGTTTTGATAGAGGTGTAATTAAATAGAAAACAACGGGGGTGACTGGGTGAGCATGCTTGGTGAATCACCCTGTAAATAAAAACAACATATTAAAAAGAATAGTAGGTTATTGACATTTTTTATCAATTATATCATTTTTTATTCTCAGTTTGCGTATTAAAAAGAATGTTCTGATGAATAATGTACTACATTATTATACAGAGCATTCGACGATAAAGGAAACACAAAATATTTTGAACATATGACCCTGAATTTTATTTGGATTCTTCCTACTCCATAAACAATTTAATATTACACTTATTTTTTTTAATTAAAATGTTTTTGTACTGTGCCCTTTCTTCCGAGTTCAAATTTGAATTAAATAAATCTTTTTAAACAAAATTAGTACATAAAGTTCTTTTTAATCATAAAAATTGATTTAATTATAGTACCTTAGTTAAAGTTTTGATTTATGATGCATGTTGTATTTATCGTATTTTCAACTATCCATCTACAATTTTACAAAGTTCCATTACAAGTTCCATTGTGATCTCGTATGATATTTTTAATTATATAAGTGTGGTTTTGTGAGTACAAAATTACATGGGACTTTGTAAATAATTGTATATAATTTCTATAGAAAGACTGTTAACAGTTACAATAAATACAACATGCATAAACGACTAATCAAAACTTTAACTCCCTCTCAATAAGTCAATTTTTAAGACAAAAAAAAAAGTTTACAAGTCAAAGTTGTTTAAATTGTTGTTTAATTTGATTGAAATTTGAAAAAAAGGCGGTTACAGTTCAAAAAAAAAATTATTTCGCAACGCAAGAATTAAAAAATTAGTGTAATATTAAGTATTTAATGATGCGCAGTAAAAAAACCCCGAATTTATGGTCAAGCGTTGGAAATATTTTGCGTTTTCTCTATTGCTGAATATACCTACGCTGTTGTTAACATTATAATATTATATCTATAAATAGAGGTAGGCACTCGTACGTAGTTGATTATTATTTGCATTAGTGACTTACATATAATATAATAATAATAATAATCATTAATATTTATATCAGTGTTTAATATGCGTATAATATTTTTGATTGTTGTTTTTAACGATGATGAATCATGTTTTGAAAATAACTGAACACCCGTGTCTCTTATCGTTTAAGAGAGATCATCGACACCATATAATATAATAATGCAAGTATACAATTTATATTATATTACCGTAATACTCCGTGTATCTATTACTCGTTGGCGCTCCTATATTGTTTTAGAAATCAAAATATATATTATTTTGGGTGACCTAAGCGATTATTTAAACAGTAATAATAACACTCATTATTCTTAATAATATTTAAGTCTCTCGAATAATAATTGTTTGCTCAGGTAATTTAAATTCATTACAAAACTACTTTTTTGAAAAAAAAAGATTATTTTTTTAACTATTGTTTATTTTTTTATTTTATCATAAATATGTTTTTGGGTGACTACAGCCGATTTTGGGTAACGCTTTGTTTATAAGAGGTTGCCATTGGTTATACTTAATATTATATAATGATAATTTCATTTAATAAAAATTATGATTTTATATTTTTAAATATTTATAATTAGTGTTTAAAAAATAATTCAAATACAAAATTAATATATTATCTAATATTTTTATAACAAAATAACATAGCACGCTACTCGATATTTTTCATCTACAATGATTTCTAGTTCCTCATTATTTCCCAAAAACATATTTATGATTCTTAGATTTTCCTTTTAGACTTTTAGAGGAAATATATCGACAAGAGTGCTTTTTTTTAAAACTTTTTTGAATGGTTACGTACATTTTTAATTTAATTTCCGAAGTTAGGCGAAAGAAAATTCTTCAAAAACGTTTATAACATTTTAGGTAAATATAAACCATTAAAGTAATAACCGCACCCCGAAACCAAGCACTGGATAATATTATATCATGGTAACTTGCACTGTAGAATACGACGAGAACCGTTCAATGGCGAGTAGCCGCTACCTCTAAATATTGTATAATAGTATGAAATAAATTTCGTATGCTCGTGTACGCTTAATATTGTGCGTAAAACGTTGAAAACTACATTTTATAGTCGTTTTGACCGCAATATTGACATTATAATAGATTTCCTAAGTGATTTCTAGGATCGTCGTCTAAAACGTATTGCAAAATGTGTTTTGTAGCCTACCTACTAACTTTCGATACACTGCGCTGGGTTTATCTTTTAGTTCGTGTTATCATTTCATAAATAACAATATAATTATACCTACAATAATATCGAAACAATAGTGTGCACATCGTACATGCGTTCACTATGCGTAATAATTTAATATTATGTAGAATTGTAGATTTGTAGACTCTTGTGCGTATACTCGTAAACATAATATTTAGGTCCACGCACTATGGACATTCGATTATTATTATAATATTATTTTGTAGATATTTCTACTTCATTAATCGCGATGATCTTCGAACTTTGAACATAAAAAACCGTAATTGACAATACACGATAAATAATATTATAATAAATTAATATTGTGTTTGTTTTTCATTGTTACAATTCTTGTAATCGTACCGCACAGTGGTCAGTGTCGTAATTAGCTTAACGAGCCCATTTGTATAAGTGCAATAAATGTATTATTTTACATTAAATTAAAAAACTGACCTAATTACCTAACTGAACAATATTTAATATAACTGGAAACTCTTACATCTTATCGAGCCAATAAATGACGATTAGGTCACTAATATTCGGCCCATAACGTTTGGCAATATGTCTTTTTGAAAAGTGAAGAACATTGAAGTATGGACATGTATGCTGTACAGGGTAAGTACATCAATAATATAATATACATGTTTTTTATAATGTACCTAATTAATACAATACGATGTTTTTTGGGCTCTCAGTGGGGGAAGAAATTGGGAGTTAAATACCCTATGTATTATTCCATTTATTTCTGTCGTAGCTATAGTATACACGCAAATGCTTAAAAAATCAGAGATGTAAGATTGAAAATATTCAAAAGTGAAACTTTACATGGAATTTTAAAAGTTTCAAGATTATTGGAATGAGAATTATTGAAACTTTTCAATATCAAAAATTACATTTCATACTCGTGTAGACCCATCATTCTAGTGTTTGATCCTAACTATATAGGTACCTAAGAAAATAAAGAATAAAACACTGCTTTAATGATGTTATTATTTTTTAATGATTATCGTTTAAATACGATTTAGATGGACAGCATATAAAGCATTATGATGTTTCTATTTGCATTATAATAATATATGAATCACTTTCAAATAATTTGATGGTTATATTGATCAGGTGTATTAAAAAAATTCGTTGAATCGTATACAAACCAATCAACAATATGAAAAACGTGTCAAATGAAAAGTTTCAATATTTTTGAAAAGTTTCAACATGTCAGTGAAAACATGAAATTTTACATCTCTGGGTCTATTATATGTTCGACGAAAACATATTGTTCTTATATAATTATGTAGGTAATTTAATAGTACTACTAAATGATAGTGTTTCGATAAAAACATTGCTAACGGCGATGAACTTGCAAAGTAATGTGGCACGCGTACCTTAAAGTATCGCGTTCTTTGCTGCAGTTGCCGATGAACAAACCGAATGGCATTGCAGTGCAGTTATTGCAGTTCTTATGCAGTTATCACGTTACACGTTACAGAAGGTCGAGGTCGTGTGCAACGAGATGTAACGCCGTTTGACGATTTTGCGATTACATATTAGATGGGAACGTGTGTGAGTTTACCTCGATGTAGGTTATAGGTAAATTATATATGTACTTACATTATTTTGAAACGCGATGTTATATTATTACTGCAATGGAGACGATAATGACCACTTTTGATGACGTCGCGTAAGCTAGACATAAAAATCGTTTGGACAGACAAACAATATGTACATTGACGTAAATATAGGCAAACGCTAAAAAATACAGTAAATAAAAAACAATTTTAAAATTTTAATTTAACCTAAAAAATGTTAAACTGATGCCCAAAAATAGGGGGTTTTTAAAAAGGAGTAACGACCTACTTCGTCGGTGACGTTTGTATATTATTGTAATAAGGTATGATTATTATTATGATGTGCAATAGAATTTAAAATATTGTTAGTACGATCGTGAAGGTAAGTTTAAAATCCGATTTTTAAAATACTTATTTATTCGAATCATTCCATGTAAAATTATAATTATAATATGCTAAGTCAACTGTATAAAAACTTTTTTTGGATTGTTTTTTATCCCTGTGTATTTTTTTTTATGAAATAATTTAAAACGCACTTTTTGAAGTTACATAATATTATGTATGTTATTTTGCTGACAATAATATTATAAACATTTTTTTTTTGCATGATAAATTGAAATTCTTAAAAAAAGATTCTGCTTAGGACGAATGTAAAATTAAAAATGTCAGTCTAAATAACAAAAAAAAACGCTGATTTGTATGACTAGGAATTATACAAAAAAACCAAATTCCAATAACATTCGTAGGTACTTTCCAAGAGTAAATGAGTGTTTACCATAAAAAGAATCACTCTGTATAATAGTCGAGACTTGCGAGTATTCAAAACAAATAACAGTATTATAATCGTGAGACGATGTACAAGCACTCGTTTGCTGCACGAGCCTACTTTCCTTTCGCTTTTTTTTTCGTCGACCATTGTTTTTCACTTCCATTCCACATTACTTATTCGTCACTACAACCGTACGTAAATCATTATGTGTCAACTATCCCACAAATATGTATAATATTTTGTGTTCTCTAATGCAGTACTCGACAAATGAAATAATAAAAAAAAATATACAATCCTTGAATTTCCACGAAAACTATAAAATAGTTACAAGATGATTTTTTCAAGCATATTGATCTCCATTTTTTCCCTGTAACAGTAGGTACCGTACCTACTTTCATTCAAATTCTAATTTTTAGAATTTTCAAGTATAGGTACCTAAATACCATATTTTCAAATTCCTGATATTCTTTGTACCATTTGAGAAGTGTCACACATACATACTATGACATATACACCGATACAAACTTCTATTTTTCAAATGAGAATCCCCCCTCCTCTTTTTTAGTTCAAATGATTTAGCGGATAATGTTCTTAAAAATGACGACGACTGTCACGATGGCAACAACAAATTCAACTAAATTAAGACCAAAACTCGTTAAAGATGGTTTTGAGAAAACATTTGAACGATATACGTTGGAAATGTTTAGTCATACCACGTACAACATTACAACATAGCTTTTGATAATATAATCCAATTAAGATTTATAGTCATATTATTGATTGTTTGATTATTTTGATTATTATTAATATACAATATTTTATAACAATTTACTTTTTATTTTTAATTTAACTTATATTTACATACTTTATGTATATAATAATTAATAGTACAAAGTGTCCGCGTTCTGCAATCCAAAGTTTTACCCGACCGTACAAAGTGTCCGCGTTTCGCACTTTCAATGCTTGACCATACAAAGTGACCTAGAACCACTGTTCAGAGGAGAGGGGGGGGCAACAGGACTATCTTGCCCCAGGTCCCATTTAAGGACAATTTCAAGACGCCCCTACATAACATAATAATAATTATCTGACGTGCGCTGTGTTGGCGATACAAAACGAACGTTGTACCTGTGGTTTTTCGACGGGCGCTACTTGGAAGTCGGAAAAACCGAGAGATAAAGTGATGCCGCTGTAAACGGCGAAGGGGAAACGCGTAGTTTGAAATAGCATACCTAATTAGGTAGATAGGAGGTACCTATTTGAAATATGTGCAGTGATCTGAGGTAAGTACACGAGCGAAATAACAATGATAATATATATATAATATAAAAATAATAAAAATACGTATTCAATGATATAAAACACTGTGGTGAAAGCGTGTGCGCTGAATACTTCAATAGTTCAAAGTATATCAATATAATATGACATTGCACATGATTTTAGTTGCGAAACGGCAAAGCACGTGAGTGTATGTTTCCAAACACTTTACGAATAACTCGCGGGGCGGCTACTTTACAGGGTGATACGCCAAGCATATTATGTTTACCCCCCCCCCCACCACATTTTTCCTTCTATTTATTCGAACTATTGTTTTTGAAATTTTCGAGTATACACTTAAAGACCATACAATTTTAATTATCCAGAAATATTATGGCATTTTAACAGAATCGCGTGTGGCGATACAAACTTGTATTTTTTTTTTAAATATGATACTCATCACTTTCTTTTTCTACAGTGAATTATGAAAAAAGGGTGTAATTGAAAAAAATACTTCACGTATTATAATCGACAAGCCAACGATGGAATAACTCATATTCTTATCATTTTTTTAGTAGATATATTATTTATATTAAAAAAAATGTGTTATATATTTTATAAGAACAAAAGTTACGATCAAATTTGTTAATTACGATTGTCAGATAAATCTGTATTCTGTTACAGTCTGTATATATTATTACGTTTTTAGTTTGTATAGTACATAGGTGGATCGTATATATATGTCGCATCGACATAGTGAAACTACTCATTTCATGAACTGGATATCCAGATAGTGAAATTCATCCAGATCGCGAATTTTGACGAAAATACATTATATGGACATCCAATTCATGAAACGGACATCCATTTCATGAAATGGACAATACCTATATATCGTGTACTTTGTGTAATTATTATTTTATTATATAATGGTTCATAAACTATCATTATACATTTATACGTATATTATATTTTATTATATAAATAATTATATTTTAACAAAAATATTTTTATTTTATTTTTCACGATTGATTATGACATTGACTGTTACAAATCATACTTTTCAATATCAATAAAGATAATAATGCTTTATCCGTAATCTATATTATATGAGGCTATTAGAGAGATATCAAATTTAATTTCGGTAATTCCACATCCGATATCATATGAATGTTTTTTTTATCGGATATTCAGTTGACAGTTGACGAATACCTATGTAACTCCTAAGTTGTTCAAAAAATAACATTTAGTGAGTGTTTGTGTATAACACAGTTACTATTGTGTTTGCAGTTTATACGTGTACCTATTTATTATTTCATATAGCAACTTTTAATAAAAATGGAAGAAAAGAACGTATTTTATGAAAAGCTAGATGAATATTATAAATTGAAATCTAAAAAAAACCATTCCCTAAATATGTTCAATTACAGATGATTGCTGAAATAGAAATGGCTAAATCAAAACGTAAGTAATTTTGGACTTAAATAAAAATTTACTTAATTAAATCAAATATCAATTTTAACACGTTTAAACAAAAATAAAGAACTACTCGATAATTGATACAAATTGTAATATTTTTTATTATTATTTATTCTAACAGTGGTAAAAAAAGCTCGACGACAATACTATCTACTATCTACATATGATGTATTAAGTGTTGCAGAAGAAAAGTTTTTAATACACAAACAAAATGCAGCTGGTGAAAAAATAAGGTAAATTAATATAATTTAACAAGTTTTTATTTTTATTTTTAATCTTTTTAATCTATTTTTTATCTTAAAACAGCACACAACACAAAAAAAAAGTTTTTTCAAATTATTATCCAATCAGTTATTCAGAATTAATTATAATTAATTATTCTAAAATATTTTTACGATATAATTTTTTTGTATAAAATAATAACATTTTTATTTTCAATTTAGGTATTTAGTGTGTTATGAAGACCTCTTTGATAAAATTAAAGAATTTCATATTAGGACAGGCCATGGTGGTAATGTAAAATTACGGAATGCGTTACATGATACGTATTATGTACCAAGACCACCAATTGAAATTTTTTTAGCAGTATGTGAAACGTGCAATTGTAAAAAACCAATGAATAGGAAACTTGTAATAAAACCTATCACAACTGCAGATTTTAATGAAAGAGCACAAATTGACTTGGTGGATTTTCAGTCGGTACCAGATGGCAAATTTAAATGGATACTAAATTACCAAGACCATGCGACAAAATTTGTAATTCTAAGACCATTAGAAAGTAAAAGAGCAACCGAAGTTGCTAATGAGTTACTATCTATAATGTTGACATTTGGAGCTCCAAAAATATTACAGAGGGACAATGGCCGTGAATTTGTAAATTCAGTAATCAACGAACTTAAAGACCTTTGGCCAGAATGTGTTATCGTACATGGTCGCCCTAGACATCCTCAAAGTCAGAGAAGTATTGAGAGGTCTAATCAGGATGTAGAACACATGTTACGAGCATGGATGGCTGATAATAAATCCAAGAAGTGGAGCGTTGGATTAAATTTTGTTCAATTCCAAAAAAATAGTTCATTTCATCGAACAATTGGACCTTATAAGGCTATGTAGCCCTTATAAGGCTTTATTTGGAAATGACCCAAAAATTGGACGAAGTACATCAAATTTGCCATCTGATCTATTGAAAAAATTAACAACAGAAGAAGATATCGAACATATATCTCAGATAAAGGAAATTAAAAAACGCTCAATTGCCTGCAGCATTTGTAAAGTTGATGTGGATTTGCCACTATCGGAGATTGCTGAAAATAATGAAATTATTTGCCAATTATGCGATTCAAGCAAAACAATACAAATTCAACGTGAACTTGGACATGAAGGTCATATTATAGCTGCAGAGAAAATGATCAAGGTAAATAATAGAATACAGTTATATTGTACTTTTATACTATTTAGATCTTAATTTAAATTTACTTTTAACAGGGAAACAACAAAAAAACGGACGATTTTGAAATAAATCAATGTGTTGTATTTGGAGTACCAAAAGTTGATAGGGGACCTACAGATCCCCCAAACATAATTTGTGTGATCACGGGACAAAAAAAAAAGGATTACATAAACTTGGAACAAAATATGGTTTACTCAAAGGATGGTTCAGTAGTGAATGTTTGAAAAAATCAACAACTCAATTTCTCACTACTGATCAAGTTGATAAAAATGTTGAATTTTCGGTGCAAGAAATGATTAAAAAAATTTCAGGAGGGCAAGGATTTTTGTCTTGTTCGTGTAAGGCAAAAAATCCTTGCCAATCAAGTAGGTGTGCTTGTTTTAAAAATAATATGCAATGTAACAGTCGATGTCATAATCAATCGTCGTGTAAAAATAAATAATGACAAAATGTATGTAAAGTTTAAGCCATTTGAGGTATGTTTAAGTTAATCAATTAATTATTTTGTTAGGTAATAAAACAACAGAGAAATATAGGTAGTTAAATATTATAATTATAGTTAATTTCATGAATATTTTATAACACTTAATATAGAACATAGGTAACACTGTTGTTTATAAACTATAATATACGTATGGTTTATGAAAAATAAAATAAAATAAAAATATAATGTAATATGATATAATTTATTGACTATAATTTCTATATTTTTGTGTATAGAACAATATAGAAAATTACCTATATAGTAATCAATCGTGAAAAATTAAATATAATATAGGTACGTTTAAATGTATAATGATAGTTTATGAATCATTAAATAATAAAATAATAATTACACAAAGTACACGATAAAGGTGTTGTCCATTTCATGAAATGGATGTCCGTATTTTCGTCAAAATTCACGATCTGGATGAATTTCACTATCTGGATATCCAATTCATGAAATGAGTAGTTTCACTATGTGAATGCGACATATATATATATATACTATATAGTTATAGTTACTATATACTATATAGTAATTATTCACCATCGCCCATCACAATAAATAATTACAAAATAGATCTATGTACTTTTTGTGCTAGATAAAACAAATAGTTCTAACTCACAATACTATATAGGTACATGAACTACAACGAGGTTATCTATATAATCGGTTATAAATGTTATTAATGTATATTGTGTATGTTTTGTATTTTTGTTACAATAAAAATACGGATACATGCCGCTAGAACGTGTTTCCGTCATAATTATGCCGTTTCCGGCATCCACGAGTTGATAGTAATTTATATTATTATAATATTTTGTTATCTCGTGTACATGAAAACATGTGGCACAATAGAAATCGTTAATTTAGTATTCGCCTACCTACCGATTTCGGTTATTACTTGGTCGTCAACGTCATACCGAATGTCGCCGATAAGCCGGCCGTTGCACATTGATCACATTTCTTTCAAATACTGTTCTAGGTTAAATATGTGATTAGTTATAAACCTAATTTGTAAAGTACCTACCTAGAATAAAATTTAAGTCGTTTGTAGGAAAAAACTTCACTTGTATAATTAAATTGTAATAAAGCGTTACACAAATCAGTCAGAAAAAAACAAAAAAAATTGTATCCAGCCCAAAAACATATTTATTTTATGTAAAAAAAAAAATTATAATGTAACCCGGACAAAGCAATTATATCACCAATTAATACCGTTTAACGGCTTAAACGTATTTAAGAGTCGAATAGTTTAAAAATCGAAACAGGATATAGTATATATTATACCTGTACCGGAAACTTTAAATAATGTGGTAACGATTGTTTTTCTATATAAAAAAAAATTCCAAATCCTTTGCCATTTCCAATTGCAAAACTTCAAATTATTGATGGTAGATAAAACAAGTATTCGTAAAAACAATGCATTTCTAGCTCAATCTAAAATATTATGTATTTAAAAATGTTATCATTTCGTGATGTGACTTATAAATCAATAATGCATTATGTCGTGACAGCCACGAAATATACAAAAGGCCACTTTGCCATCCAATTTTTATACTTTTTTTTTATTCTTTAATAATTCAAACCCTGATTTTTGGAATTTTTTAGTATACCTAGTTAACGGCCGTATTTTAAAATACTTAGATTTTTTTTACCATTGAAACACGAGTGCCCTGTAAGCAACCGTAGTGGTATACATAGAAACATAGATACAAACTTCTTAATTTAATGAGATCTACCGCTATATTTACCGTGAACTATTATTGAGCAAAATATGATTCTTGTGTTATACACAATATTATTATTGTAAAAACGGATTACGCGCACATTGTTACATTTTATCGTCACTCGCAGCTGCAGTGGCCGTGACGAAACAACGCCGAAAGCTTGTTTGATAATGTTTGACTAAAATACGTACATGCCTACACCCGCTTCAGTCAATAAGACGCGTTTAGCGCGGCATCCTTTTAAAAAAATCGGTAAATGAGTTAATTTTCAAACGCTTACAATATTAATGTCTCTATTATTCGACCGCCATTATAATATCGTTAAACTATTTATATAGTAAACCCGTTGAGACAAAGTAATGGTGGACCATTAACCGCGACTTGTCCGTACATAAATAGCGAAGTGCGAGTGTTTGTGAGTATTTGGTAATGGTTGATAATCGCGGTAAAGTACTGTACCGCGTGTGTGTACCGTGCCCAACTGTATCGTCGTAACTTGCGACGGCCAACGCAAATAAAGACCATCACAAGTTTAATTATTAAATATCACAGGTCCGTTGCGAGCGGGACGTGCGATAACAAAACTTAACCCGCGTACCACAACCTCCGCCGATCGATGACCGCACCACCTGCAGTGTGGCAGTCGTCCACGCACGCTCCCCTCCTCGTACCCGCCGTCGCAAAGGTCTCCTCACACCGACAATCGCCATAGACCATAAGACCTAACTATGTGGCACTCGAAGTACCGGCCACTATAATAATTATATAAATCCGTGTGCATGTGACCCGGGGGGGGGGTCCCTCTCACGCCGTTCGCCTGTTTTCGCCACAACCACTGTAGCTTGGTATCGGCCGACAGGGCAACGACCCGGCACTCCATTTTTTCCCGTCTCAGCAGCAATGTGTGCGGCGAGGAGTAGACACCGTTTTGCCGGTGTGCCAAGGGGCGGCACATGACGTATCACCGGGCGATGGGTAACGGGTTACGAAATTATTAATTATACTATTATTTCACCGTGGTTGGTCCTGAATATTATTATATTACCTATGTGTATCGACTCTAATATAGGATCTTCAGATTTATTTTATGTCACTCGACGGTAAACCACTCCGTCGGAACGTGTTCTTTGTGTATTATTATTATTATTTATTTAGGGAATGTATGTCTTTTATTATAATTATTTTTATCTCTGTCCTAGTTTTATGCCAATCGGCTTTCTCGGCACCAAATTTCATTATTATTATTAAACAAATCAATATAAACTTTTCCCCAAATTGAGGTGTTATGTTTATTGCCGGTCGCCCTCGGGACTGGTCCAAGGTATCCGCGATATTATTATATGTATAAAAATTCACGGCACTCCGACTCTCGGGTCTCGAGTCCGTGGTTGGCGACAGTGATATATTTTGGGCGGCCACATGACTCTCGATAAACCATCGAATGTGTCGAGCAGTCACAAACTTATTAAATAAATGCCACCTTAATGATATTATTATATTTAAAATGTACATATATTAATATGTAACTCACGAGAAACACTTATACCTGCAGGTTTATTGTATTCGTCAATATTACTATTATTTTATTTTATTTGTTTTTAAAGAGTGATAAAAAAATTATATCTGTACGTATCACGAGTATCACGTACCACCACTCATTTATAACCCCTGCAAGTGCCTATACATATTAATATATACTGATCATCGAAATTTAATTTTGTTTAGAATCGAAAAAAATGAGCGACAAGACTTTGGACGACCCGGCTGTCGAGGACACGGTTTGCGGTATATGGTTGTTCAAGCCCAAGTGGCTTCAGATATTTGCCAGCAAAAAGGTATATGTTCTCGTATACGGGCTGTTGGGACTCAACCAGTTCATGTTGTCCTCGTACTTCAACGGTACACTGACTACCATGGAGAAGAGATTTAAATTCTCTAGTCAAATGAGCGGTAAATAAAATACTTTGTACCAACAATGAACAATATTTAATCAAATCGTTAAAATGCGTTTAAAAACATAAAGGGTACATCGCCGTATGATACCCGCTGTAGTCGTCCCAATAAAATGTTTTCAATGATACAGTGATATTTGACACAGAATAACACGAACTTGGTAAACACAAATCATAAAAATATAAGCTATAATTAAACAGTGATGAATCTTTAATACAGATTTAATCTAAGTTATTTGAATACTTAAATACTTTCACAACAACAGTGTTGAGAATTAAAATACGAAATTGTTTAATGCATATTTTTAAATTTCAAGTTCATAAGTTTTATCGTATTTGAAAAATATCAATTAGTATTTGGATTAATTTATATATCAATTTGTTGTCCATATAATATATATTAATTATTTGTAATACGATTTTTCTATTTCTTGTATAGTTTATAGCTACGAATATATTAAATTTAGATGTTTGAAAAAATTATTGATTAGCGTATATAACCTATACACTTTTAGGTATAATTTCGAGCACTTGGGATTTTTTTTCGCTCATATCGTTCATGGCTACGGCCCACATGGCTGGTAAAGGACATCGGACCCGTTGGTTGGCCATCGGTTCCTTTTTCGTCGGTCTATCCTGTTTTGTTCGTCTCCTGCCACACATCATTTACGGGCCAGGAGATGAGATCCTTCAGTACACCGTCGAATACGGTGGCGGCGTGAACTCAACTTCTCTGCTCAGTAACATCTCACGTGAGTATAAAGTACAAAAATAAAATACGAATAATTAATTCTGAATCTTTTATTCTACAACACTATAGCTGTTGCTTACAACTTATAATATAGTGTGTTAAATCTAATAAAAATGACAACTTTCAATAATTAAGAAATGTATCAATAAATATTAATAAATTAATGATTTAATAATTAGTATGGTATCTGCAGCGTTGGTTATATATAAAAATATTATATAATTATATAAACACCGTTATGTACCTGCAGTAGCTTCTACGGTATAAATTGTTAAAATTGTTAAAAACACAAAAAAAAAATAACCTTTTGTTTCGTGTTCGATAAAGGACAAAACGAGAAAATCTGCGACGGCCAACCTCTATATGAAGACTGTGATAACGAGCAGTTGTGGAACTTGGCTGCTTTTCTGTTGTGTGCCGCTCACGCGATGCTGGGCTTGGGTGGTTCGTTGTACTGGACTTGCGGTGCGGCGTACTTGGACGACAACGTTCGCAAGAATTCGGTGCCCGTGCTTTTGGGTGAGTTTTCCGACAAGAAGCGAGGACAATATTTTCCGTCACGTAAAAGTGACTAAAGTGGCTAACAAATATAAATCTAATCTTGAAGCGGTCGTTACGTAACGGTTTACCGGGCCGGCGAGGTGGTGATGTGAGAGATTTGAGTTTTTTGTAGTAGGCGCATAATAATAGCCATATACGCGTACCTATACTAATGGGGAAAACGTATTTCTACAACAGACAGACAGTTCAAATACATTTCAACTAAAGGGGGGTGCATTTATTTATAGGTACTAACTTATACAAACATAAGAAGAACATTTTTTGTTTAGCCCCCACTCACTCTCCACTAGACGATATATAAGGGGACGATATATTGAATTATTTTGTCAGACGGTTTTCCGTCGGACTTTTTATAAGTCTAGTCTTTGATATTATAATATTGAGGTTTGTTGTAACACCAAAAAATTATTGAACGCCTGCATTGTACTCTACGTTGTACATAATAATAATAATTTGCTAATTATTATTACTAACGGCCGGCCCGTAATAATTAACAACGTATTGCGTTCTGATATATTATATTTCAACTTTGAAATATGAAAACCAACGATCGATTGGCACGCAACACCTTTTCAAAGGATTTATAAAATGTCCACAGCGATCGTTCAGTGCATACGAATGTCGGGTCCTATGTTGGGATACATGCTGTCGGCTTACACGTTGACCAATTTCATCGAACCTAATCTGACGCCGACCATAACCAACGAAGATCCTAGGTGGATTGGCGCTTGGTGGATGGGTGAGTACCCTTACAATATCATATTATGTCTATATATATTATTAATATGCAAGCGGTTTTTTTTTCGTACAAAATGTATACATGGTGCAGAAAAATAACGTGGCCCACTACTCGATATTCTTCCTTTACAAGGAAAATCTATGAATCGCAAACATCTATTATATTTTTGGGGAATAACAATAAGAACTAGAAATCAAAATTATCTTGTAGAGGAAAACTAACGAGTAGTATGCTTCGTTATTTTGTCATGAAATTAGGTAACAGGTTAATTTTGTCTATGAACTATTTTCTAAATAATTAAAAATATATAAGCATAATTTTTAATAAATTAAATATTATCATTATAGTATTATGTAACCGATGGCAACCGTTTATAAACAAAGCGTTACCCGAAATCGGTAACGGTCAGAAAAAAAAAGTTTTATCCAGCCCAAAAACATATTTATGATGTATATATTATTGAAAAAGATTTTTTTTTACGTATATATGTATATGCCCAGGTATTTATGCTTCAAGTACTACCTTTTGTGTGTGCTCTGATTGGTACTCTGTGTTCGTTTTGTATTGATGAATATCATTCCATTTTTATGGGTTGATGTATGGTCGTGATGAGGTTTTCATTTCTCAAACATGATTTCCTCAGTGAACGGGTTCACTGGGTTTTGGTTTTTATCTGGTGTGTGTACCGTTAACAGTTTCCCAGTAGCAGGGCAGCATAACACATTCAACTTCATATATATTAGTCAATTTTTTTCAACTAAAAAAGTTCTTGTGTAAATACTTTTACCAAATTGTAATTGAACAGATTGTTTATAATCGGTTTTAAAAAAAAAATGTTACTTAATTGAGTTACTGTTTATTATTTAATTTATAATTTTAAAAAGTTTCTCTAGTATTGTTGATACAACAACATGATGATTAAATAATAAATATAGTTACTATTTCAAAAAATGTATAGAAAATAGGAAAATTTTAATGTCTGTACGAGAAAACAAAAACATTATACTTAGGTATACAAATTGTTAAAAAAAATTCGTACTTCATATATGTTATACACTTATACACGATGAGCGTATTATTAACGACGATTTTTCCTTTATAGGTTGGACGCCCATTGGTATAACTTGCATATTTTTTTCCATGATGATGATGCTTTTTCCAAGAATGCTCCCGAGGGCTGCAGTTCGCAAAGTAAAACAACCAGAAGAGAAAAAAGAACACATTTTGACCGGTAAGTCCAAACGTACCCGTATTGATCGATCACATAACGTGATTTAAAAATCAACTAGATATAATTATTTGTTTAAAAAAAAAATGTGTGATTATTCCTACGTTTTATAAAAAACACGTTTAAAAACTTTTTTTTTTTTTAGTGCTCTAAATTTGATTTAGGTTATGACTTATTTTTAATTTACAATTAATCTCTACTAATATAATATTATGTAAATATATACTAACAATATTTCGATTAATTGGTCGGTTTTAGATTTCAAAACATCTTTGAAACGGATTTTGTCAAACAAAATACTAGTGTTTAATTCGGCGAGCAACTCGTTCTTCGTGTTGGGCCTGATTGGGTATTGGACGTTCATGCCTAAGTACATGGAGACTCAGTTCAGACAGACGGCCGCACATTCAAATTTTGCATCGGGCGCCATAGGCATTTTGAGTTCGGGTTTGGGCATTGTGACATCCGGCGTGGTCATATCGAAATTCAAACCATCGCCGAGGTCTCTGGCCATGTGGAACTTTATTACAGAGGCTTTGGAGGTGGTTGGTCACTTCGCATACATATTTCTTGGATGTGCGGCAGAGGATTTGCACGGGCAGTGGAACGAGGACAAAACGTTAGTAAGCAAATTTTCATGTTTCGTCGTTACCTTCCCTTATCGTGCAAGTATTTTGAAGCAATGAGTAATGACAGTTTATAGTAATAATTTACTCTTATCTCTTTTGAGATGTTTCCAGTGAAGTGTATGATGGGTGTTAGATAACCGATTAACTCGTTAATAATTTGAAAATTGACAATTTATGAACGGTAAGTGTGCGGTTATGACGACCGCCGCTAAATTAGTGCTGAAAGAACACCCAGATTTTTCTTAAACGATATTCTCGCTAGTGAGGACTTATTTATGGAATAGAAAAAAGTGATAAGAGTTTAACGTCTATTAAAATCATTCACTGAAATTTAGTCTTGTTTAGTGCGACAACCCAATTTAAGCCCGGGAAGGGGCAGGGGAGAACGGACCCGTGAAGAGGCTGTTATTCTTTCTCTTGATTGTATAAATTGGTTACTGTGATTGTGGGCTGAAGACCAAATTCAGTCACATAGTGGCATGCGTGTACACAATATGTAGATTAAGGTAAAATAATAAACGATGTGATCGAGCCTAACGAAATATCTTCGGGTGCCCCGGCCACTCATGATACCGTAAAAAAAGGTTAGCTTAGGTTAAATTAAGAATATTAGTTTTTATCCATAAATTACCTTATTTAATTGAATACAATAAAATTCTCTCGTGGTACAAACCATCGTGGCAAGATCGTCGTTTTAATCACATAGGACTTTTCAATAACATTCCGGCTCGGCTATTATTGTGCTATTACTATTATAGGCCGTTCCACCGTCATGATATTATATTATTATATATTCTATAGCCACGGTTTTCTCTACACGCTCGTACAGATTACATAATTATTATGCATTTATACGTGATACAGTGTGATCGATTGTGAGTTTTACAGATACCTGCGGATAACAAAATTTGTGAAACTGCATTATTAACGGAAAAACTAAGGGGGTGGGTGAGCGAGCTCGCTTATCGGTGATTTACCCTGTACAGCAGTAATACACATTTATAGGCTCGACGATAGTAATAATATCTGTTTACCGGTGTCCGATGTGCAGGTGGAACTTGACGATGGACTGCAACGTGGGCTGCAACTGTGGGAAATCGATGAGTTACAGTCCCGTCTGCTCGTTCGACCGGTCCACCACGTTTTACTCGCCTTGCTACGCGGGATGCACCCTCGAGACGATCGTCGAGGGCGGCGTTAAGGTGAATAGACGTTTCGTTTTTTTTTCTCTCTCTCCACGTCACTATAAAAACGTGTCTCAGAATAAAATATTGCGAACAATGTCGCCGTTGTGTCTCCGCAGGCTTACAGCAACTGCACCTGTATCGGCGGCTTGGGCACGGCCACCGAAGGAGTGTGTCCGGTCTCCTGCGGTCACGACTTCATCATATTCCTCGCTCTGATGGGCGTGATGCGGTTTTTATCGTCCACCGGACGTTCCGGCAACACCATCATTCAGTTCAGGTCTGTATACGGCGCCGCAATAGTCGTCGCTAGCGAATAATTTATTGTGGATTCGAGATCTCTAAAATATTGTCGTATTGTGGATCGCCTCACTGGCTATAGAAAAAATGCGAAATAGATTTTTTTTTAAACAGTAGACAATTTATAAATTTGTTCAAAATGCGTTACGTAAAAGCCTATAGTGTGATAACTGTGAAGTCATAAAACAATAAGTGTAGGTCACCTATATGTATAAAATTGTATCGCGTGCACTTCAGTCAAAGCTGAAAATCATATATATTTATCCGCACTGTCTTTTACTACCTATACAACCATTTTGTACAACCTATACCTATTCTAGGTCGTAGATTGTACAGATATTAATAAAGCTGATTGATCCATAACAGAGGTTAATATATTATAATTTTACTAATAATTAAAAACTAGGTGATAAATAAAAATACATTTGTAAATTTGTTTTTATAATAATTTGAGAACAATAACATATTATATTAAAACTTTAATGCTCATTCTAAATGTTTGCCAAGTGCTAAATATTTAAAACTTAACGTTTATAACGGCCAGTATCTCGGATAAACCTAATATAATATTCATTTCCTAACTAATTTATTAATTATTAATCGATAACATTGTTGATAAAGCTGGGCTCGGGTCGCGGATGTGGTTCGTGTAAGCTCAGTATTATAATAATTGGTATAATAATACGTAAAAATAATAAATTAAAACATTTTGGTTTCAATGTGGGTACCTATGTCGCATAAAATATTCCATGCTCAATCGTGTTACTAAAAAAGTATATAATGCTCAATTGTGTTTTAACACTCAAGGTAACAGTAGTTTTAAAAATTAATTATAGTGAATGACTTCGTATGGCAATGAGATTAACTTTTGGATCATATTCTTTAATTGAAAAAAAATAACTATGACTGTTTTCCTATGCCATATTTTATAACATATGTATACGATTTCAAGTAATTTAAATAACTTCTATAAATACTTCTAATATCTTAAAAAATCTGTCCATGTAAATCGCTATATAAAACCCTTAATAGCGAATAAAAATATCGATGAGATCCCATATTGGATTTCATATGGGGTCAAAGTGTTTTTACAATTTTTTTATACGTTATACAATATATTATATCTCTTCATTATTAATTATCATTTAATCGTCGAACATAATAATATTTAATATACAATTGTATACGTTATTATGATCCCTCTTGAAATCCAGAAATAGTGCATAATATACTACTTTGACATTCTACAATTTAGTGTTTACGGTACAATGTATAGATCATTATATTAAATAATATTTCAGATTATTATTTTTTTTTTTTCAAACATTAATTTTTACGAAACATCATTTTTTTTATATCAATATTGAGCTTATGTAAAAATCTATAAAAATTAAGTTATCATCATGACTATAATATAAAATGGAATTAAATGATTAGAAATCACAAATCACGAAAAACAATTTAACTCGAACATACGAAAAAATTAACTCGATATGCAACTTTATTGAAAGCAATTTAACTTAAACTTTTAACTCTTCAATATCCAGCATTGGTGTTATGTGTAGTACATGTTCGCTATATATAGGTGTGTGAAACAAGAGGACAAGTCACTATCGTTGGGTTTCTCTGAAGTGGTAATGGCCCTGGTGGCGTTCATGCCCGGTCCTATATTGTACGGCACGATTGTGGGTAAGTAAATTATTGCGTCAAAGTCTAATGTATACAAATATTGTAAGCTTCGCCTCATGCGCCCAAAAAAAAATCAATTTTAAACTTTATCACATACACTCACATCGGGTTTAAACGTTTTCCGTAGACGCGACTTGCATGGTGTGGGGCGGAAAATGCGGTACTGACGGCAATTGTTGGCTGTACGACGGAAAGCGGCTGAAGTACTACTTGAACTTCACCGGAGCTAGTAAGTGTAGTATTGAGAAAATCTATATGGATCTACAATATTAAAATAATTACTAATTCACGGATCTAAATGCCGGTTGCCTTTGATTATTTATTTATTTATTTATTTATTTATTTATTTATATAATTAAACGGGCATAGCCCTATAACAGTTATAAATCAACATAATAACATAATAATAATAATAATATTTGTAGAACAGATTAATTACATATAAGAGAAAAGAGAAAATACAGATAATATAATATTAAAACAAAGTAAAATGAATAGATATATATATATATATATATATATAAAATAATTAAGTATAATAATAGAATTTATTTATCTATAAGATATATAATGTTAATGCATAATTCACAGGTAATAATTAATAATAAAATAATAAAAAGACTCAATAGAGTTAAAACTAAAAAAATCGACCTGCGTATCATTAGCTAACCTCATAATCCTATTAATGGGGGCATCATTTAAATAATTTGTTTTTTGTAATTTCAAATAAAAAGTGTTTGTGGATCTAGTTTGACATTTTGGGACATAGAAATTTAAATAATTTAATATTTCACTAGAATAAATGAAACCATTTAATACTTTATATAGGAACTTTAAATCAATAATATTTCTCCTGATTTCAAGACTATTCATATTTAAAGTATCTAATAACGGCTTATATAGAGTATGACGCTGACGTGGGATATTACATTTGTACGATACAAACCGCAGGAAACGATTTTGTATACTTTCAAGGCTTTGGATATGAGTATTAGCAGAAGGAGACCAGATAATTGAATTATATTCTAAGATAGAACGTACCAATGAAAAATATAATATCTTAAGGGTGAAGGAGTTTGTAAAATCTGAAATATGAATAACTGGATAACGAGACCTAGAAAAAGACATTACTTTACATTTATCGACATTTAGCTAGGGTTACCAGATTATATTTTTTCGAATCCGGGACATTTTGAATGGATAAGTATTATACATAATATAATATATAAATTATATATATGAAAGAAAAACAGAATATATATATTATATAAATTATAAATAATAATAAAATAATATTTACTTTTTTATGTATATACATTGTTTTGAATGAATTAACATTATAAATATAAACAAACATACAAATAAACATAATTACTGTAGTGACGTAGCGCCCGTATCGGTTTTAATAAAAACCATTAAGTTTATGATTATCGCGGTAATACATTTTGGGTTTCACCATACAAAGTCTTAAAATAAAATACTTATAATCATCGCGCGTATATTCTTGCATTTTGTGTACAATGTGTAGGAAGACAATGTTTTCTCAAAATTTAAAATCTGTATTTTATCTAGTAAAATCTTGAAACCGGGACAAATCGCTGTCCCGAAACACTTTCTCGGGACACCGGGACACTTGGTTAAAAACCGGTAGTGTCCCGGCAAAACCGGGACGTATGGCAACCCTACATTTAGCAATAATTTGTTTCTTTTACACCAGATTGCTAAACGATTTAAGTCTTTTTGTAACAAAATAGAATCTGAGGATGACTCTATTACTCGAAAAAAATTCACATCATCAGCAAATAGTAATTTATTAGAGTTATCGAAATGTAAATCGATAACGTATATGTATATGAATTATGATTTATGAATGTCTTTTTTCTTTATCTTTTTCAATCAAATAATTCGATTCGTACGCAACAAAGGACTTAAAAACAAAACTTTACTTTTTAATTTAATTTAGTTGAACATTTTAACACATTTTTGAAACCTTAGGTATATTTTATAAAAACACATTAATTTTGATGACAATTATTTACCATGAACTATCACACTAAAAAAAAAAAAATTTAAATAGGTATAGTTATATCATTTATTTTGCTTCATCGTATTATTTTCAAGCGTATTATGTTTTATCTATATGTTATAATATGTACAAGGGTCTAACAAACGAAATTTTCGGCACGTGCAGCCAGATATAATATATACGAGTATATATTACATACATATTAGGTCTTACTATTTATGACTTGCTTCAATGGCGGTAATGCAAAATTACTATGTTTTAAAATCACTTAAGCCCCCATATCTACTTAACACACATTTGGCGTATAAATTATTCTTAACGCACAAAGTTAAATAACTCGAAAACTACTCGTTCGAATTTTGAATTAGGTACATAAAAAATATTATCCCTTGAATAATTTAAAGTTAAAAAGGGGTGTTCCTATTTGATAAAGGGTGAGCATGGTTAAAAAATCACCCTGTATAAACAGGGAAATAATACAAACTCTTTGACTAGTTATTTCTAGGTCTTTTTTTTTTTTTTTATAACACTTCTTAATAATGCGCATGCGATTTCCGCAGGTTTTCTGTTGATCGGTACGATACTGGACATTGGTGTTTGGTATCACGTAAAGGACCTGAAGATCTACGACGTCGGTGGTGACGAAAAGTCTCGCGAAGAGCATTAACGACAAATCGACGAACGAACAGTGTCGAAGTGTAAGACAAGAGTTAATAATATGTTGTCATAATCTAACTATCAATAAACTGTACATTTGTTATTATTATTATTTTTACTATTGTAAGTCCGACCTAACTATTATGGCATAAACTGTAACTGGGACACTAATAGGACCGCCAGGGTACTGAAACACCTTGAACCGGGAATTGCCGAGATTAGGTATAACGTCATATATTATGGAAAAAAAAAACGATAGAAATTTGTAAACGTAATTACAACGGAAAACAGCAATAAGCAAAAAGTATATTAAATATCACAAAACAAAATATAACGATTAACAATTTATTATATAATAATATAATATCATTGAACAAAAAATAATGCACAACGAAATAATTTGAAAGCCATTTACTTAAAAAGTTCTAATATTGGTTTCGTAAAATTATTTATTTAAGAAATTTTAGTGAATATTTCTACGAGATTTATTTTTATTAATCCGAGAATTCGTTATATTCTATATCCGGAGTTCTTATCGCATTAGATAAAAATGTTAACTATAAAGGCAACATTTGTATAACAATGCTTTAATTCTAAACAACGACACATGCAAAAGTTGTAAAACGTTTAAATTCTTCGAATAATGATAAGCGCACAACTTGTGCAACGTTTAGATTGTTTATAATAAACTAAAAATGTAAAACAACCATTTTTTTTCTTCAAATGCAAGCACTTTGACTTAGTGAAATCTAGCTGTGTCATATCTAGTGCGCAGACATGCAGAACACCTCTACTGATATATGGAATTTAGTTGTCTTCAACTCGCTCCAACCCGAAAGTATCCAGATATTTGATGAAAATAATCTGAACGTGACGAAATATTATACGGTTCCGAGTGTTGTATAAGTATTTAGTGTTTAACGACTTGTCCGTCTATTGACCGCGGCTTATATTATTATTTTTTTTTTATTGGTCATTGAAATAATTGCAATTGTTGGTCGTCTCCAACGAATGGAGACAATTGCAGGAGTATGATAAAAGTTTAATAAAAGAAAATAATTGCGAGAGAAACACGGGCAAATGCGTTTTAGGATGCAAAAAAAAAAAAATCGTGGAGTTTTTTTTCCCGCGGTGATTTGGTTTATAAAAAATCGTGATGACAACAAGTTGTTCGTGTGTAAAGGAAATATGATAATAAACGCACGTTGTCTGTAAATATAATATAAAAACAATTAAGTAATACAATTAACTAATGTTGTATTTATAATCGGAATAATAATAATAATAATCGTAATAATAATAAAATTTAAATTGTACATTTTGAAATAACAATAAACTAAACTATTATATTTTATTATTAATAATCGTTCCATACGATAGAATACGAGTAGGTGATAAAAAAGGTGAAAAAAAAATTGAATTCGAAAAATATTGTTTATTACTAAACAAAACGACAAAAAATTTTTTGTGGAGGTCGAAGCTGCACGCGAACCGCGATGGGGGGGGGACTACTGCTACTAGTCTTCAGCATTGTGATGATGATGACGACGACGGCGTTGTGGGGGAGGACATACGTACAGGGGACACAGGTTGTCTGCACCTGGCCCCAAGTTTGTTCCCGGAGGCCGGATTTTTTTTCTGAGGAGGAGGGAGGGGATTGTGTGTCGGGCTATCGGGTTTACACGTTTTCAAGGGCGCCATCGGAGCTCGGACGTTTTTAATGTCAAACAACAACAACAACAGCAACAGCAACCACCAACAATCACCGCACACACTTACGGAAACCTGCCCACCCCTCCTCCGCCAGGTCCGACCTGCAGAAGGGCTCACCATACGGCGATTTCGGGCGGCTCCACGCGCTGGACCTCACGACGTACGGTAGCGGTTTACGTCGTATATATATTGTGCGTTCGACCCCCATCGTTACAGGGTAGAAGGATCGACGGCCGGTCTGACTTTAACCGGCGTCCGTTTTCCGGGCCGGGACACCAGATGGCGATGCGGTGTAGGAAATAATGTGTTTGATAATATAATATTAAATGTAGACATGTAATCTGCATTGTAACGGGGATGTCAAATTTTTCTGGCGAGCCAAAAGTTACTTTTTTCTTTTGCTTCGGAGATAGACGAGACCGTCATTAAATCGTGAAAAATATTACAATACCATAACATCTATATTGATGTGCCCTCAAATTTTTGATATGGATGGCAAGTCTTGTGGTAGTATAATATTAGTAGTAATTTTCATAAAAAAAAAAATACCGTAAAAAATTGTTGAACAGAATTTAACTGTTTACCTACTTGATGATGAAAAATGCCGTTTCCCTGTGTTATTTAAGTATTTTTTGTCAGTTTATAATATAATAATATTATTATGATTATTGTTACATATTACTTATTAGTATATTACGTATCTGTGACCTGTTCTGTACAACATTAAATGAACTATAGATAAAAAATCCCAAAAAGAATCATATCAACCTCATCAATATTGTTTAGGTCTCATCAATAATTTTTGGGCCAAAATTTTCAGATGAAAAATGGACAAAATATTGTAGATACTTAATATGTACACAAATTAATATTAATATATACCTGAAGACTAAATGAGTGTCCTGTATAATATATACATTTTTGTATTCATACAAAAACATGTATGAACATAAATTACGTAATATTTGTTAATTTGGTGCCCATATTGTGATTTTTATAAGTTATACTACTCAACATAAATTCATACTGTCATTTCATAACTTTCCATCAAATAAAAACTAAACACTTAGTTAATAAAAAAAACCATTGTTCATATTTTTATTTACCAATATATTTTATTGTGATTGCGTGGTAAATATATTATAGACATAATAAGTCTTATCATTACTCATTAGTACCTATATTTTTCTTATTTAGCTAAATTAAAAAATTACAATTGTTATTTTTATGGAAAGACCCAAAACCTAATTTCATGTTTGTATTTTCAAGTAAAAAGTCAGTGGGTATAAAATATTTTGTATAAATAGTTGTTCCCTTAAAACGGATTTGAATACTTCCTAAATGTTAAGTAATATTGTAACATTATAAGAATTTAGACCATTAAGTATGTTGACACAACTGGTTAAATAAATATATACCTAACAGATCAATAAACCAAAGGACTGAGGTCAATAAGATCATAATAATTGGTCCAAAATAATTTTAAGTATTTGTTTATCTGCTATTGCACTTCATATGTCGTGGTTAACATTAAACTATTAAAGTAAGCAAGTCCCTAATTAAATAATTCATGGTAAACATTTATAGTAAATAACAAAATAAAAATAGACATACCTACATATTATCATTCGGTTCAGACTTGTAACACCTTAATTTTTCACTAGTTTAATTGTATTATGTTTTTTTTGTTACAATTTTATTAACTTTAAGTTTGATTAACCAAGTATTTAAATGTGAAATTGGGGAAAGAAGACTATAGACTAACAATTTCCAACCTTTTATGAGCGGGACCCCGAAATTTTAAATTAAAATATTCTTGACCACCAAAAAATAAAAAATAGTAATCGTAGTGATTGAAATCATAATTTTTATTTATAAACACGTTTATAAAACTTCAAATGGATTTCTCACCAAACTGAATTAACTAAATCCTACATTTTGTGGTAGTACCGGTTGAGTTAAAACTAAAATTTTTCTAAATGTTCTTGCGAAGATGCTTCCGCAACTCACAATAAAAACTTCCACGACTCTAATTTGGGTCGCGATCTGAGGTTGGGAACCACTGCTATAGACCAGCAATTGGTAGAGAAACTTTACACAGTATATCACATAATAATAGAAAAGACTAGTCAATTTTGCAGCCTCTAAGGACATTATTATTAGGAGCACTTACTTCCCAAGAAAGGATATCTACAAGCAAATATGGATATCACCCGATGGAAATGCCAAAGACTTAATAAATTAATCAATTAAAAAAAACAAAAAAGATTTAATTACTTTTTTTAGAACTTTAAGATTATTTATATATAATGTATGCTGCTAGTATCTAAAACAATGGCTTATGTAATGGCATGTGAACAATTTGTAGCCAATTAAATTAATTAGGAACTGTCCGATTCCCAATTGGCAATTCGATCATCATTGAATTGGGATTTTAATGTTTCTTGATAGTCCTTACTTGATTTTTCAATTTTTAAACTAAAATAGAAATTGATAAAACAGTTTTATAATATTATAATATATAAATATATAAAAAAAATCAAATAGGTACAGACCCTTGTCGCAATAGTTTCAACTCTTTTGGTGTAAGGAACGGAAATCTATAATTTCCCGAATTTAAATCTAATTTAATGTGTTTTAAATATCTCTGTTTCATCGATTGCCATGTACGTAATCTACATACCTACAAGATGAAAAAAAAAACTTGTTACAAGTTCCAAAAAACATGTTATAGTGCAAATCATTATTATTAAGTAAACAATTAATCACTAGTTGTTAAAAATATTCATCATTTTTATTGTACTGTAGTCTACCAGCTTTTAGATGCTGAAGGTAGGAGCCGTTGATGGATGAATACATAATAATTTTAACTCAAAGTGCGAATTTTAACATAGAATTTATTAAAATGTAAAACTGATAGAATAAATTCTCGTGTCCTGTCAGAGAGTCTACTGGCGTGAAGGTGCTCGTACTTGCTCTGGTCAGACACGTCTTAATGAGAGCTGTCCCTATCTCCCTTATATATGGTCTACTCCTCCTATTTCGTACATCTCTTGCGTCAGAGTAGCCGCGATCCTACGCTTTGTCGTGGAGATGGACGTGCAGATATCTGACCGGATACATTTAACCCATATATCATCGCAATTCCTAGTATTTTATATTTTATATGATTCTATTTCGTCAAAATATTAGATATTATATTATATTATATTATATTATATTACACAGTATAATATTACTCGTTTGATATATATTTTCCAAGAATTAGCTGGCCATTCGAGGTCACTTCTGTTGTCGATGCATGAATTACATATAAATTGGTTCCTATCAAAAGTACACGGTTCCCCCTCACAGCCTCACCCTGGTTAATACTAATTATTAATAGTAATATAAGATATGTATCACCAGGTCAATATATTACACATTTAAATATTTAATGGAACAGTGAATTTAGATTTTTAACTGTAATAAGAAAATAACATTCGATAAATTAAATAAATATTTTTTGAAAAGTTAAATCTTTAAGTTCTAACTTTAAGTATATTTCATTAGCTTACATTGTCATGTTCCATTTGTTGCCACATAGTGACCCCGGTGACATTGAAAAAATAATTGTTTTTGATTATGTAATTAACGATACTCGTTTCTTCTTTATGTGAATAAGGCATTCTTGTCCTTCTTAAAAATGATTCAAATGTTAAAGATAAATAATTATATTAAATAAATGTATATTTACTTTTTAGATGAAGTCGACTTCGGCGAATTGTTTGAAAACATAAAATTATCATAATCATCATTAGAGCTGAAATTAAAATAAGTAACAATAAATAAACTGCATTTTATAATGCATAATATTTACTTTTTAGATGAAGTAGCCTTCCGTGAATTGATCGATAACATATCATGACAATCATTGTTAGAGCTAAAATTAAAATAAGTAACAATAAATAAACTCAGATTTATAATGCATAATATTTACTTTTTAGATGAAGTAGCCTTCCATGAATTGATCGATAACATATCATGACAATCATTGTTAGAACTAAAATTAAAAAAGTAACAATAAATAAACTGAATTTATAATGCATAATATTTAATTTTTAGATGAAGTAGCCTTCTGTGAATTGATCGATAACATATCATAACAATCATTGTTAGAGCTAAAATTAAAATAAGTAACAATAAATAAACTCAGATTTATAATGCATAATATTTACTTTTTAGATGAAGTAGCCTTCCATGAATTGATCGATAACATATCATGACAATCATTGTTAGAGCTAAAATTAAAAAAGTAACAATAAATAAACTGAATTTATAATGCATAATATTTAATTTTTAGATGAAGTAGCCTTCTGTGAATTGATCGATAACATATCATAACAATCATTGTTAGAGCTAAAATTAAAATAAGTAACAATAAGTAAACTTAAACTTATATCATTATAGAATTATCAAAATTGTACATATATAAATATAAAAAAGGAGGGCAAGTAGGTACCGCTATGCTGTACAGTAGGTGTTGAGGGGATCACTATAATCGATGTGTTAAATTTGAATTCAGTTATATAAAATCATTGTATACAAAAACCAATTTAATTTTGAAGGAAGACAGAGATTTTTAATAGACATATAAACAAATTATAAGGAATCTTGTTTTAAATGTTCAAACATTTTAACCATACAAAAAAATATTTATCGACATTAATAGAAAAAAAACAATAAAACATTGAAAATCTCAAGTATCTATCAATAGCTCAAAAAGAAATTTGTTTGCTTATATAACATAAATGTTACCATTTGAACCACTATGGACCATACCATTACAACCAGTGTTATTCAGTATCATTGTAAATGATTTGTACAGTACATGTATATAAATGTGTTTTGGGATAAAATGGTATCCAATGTGTTTTAATACAAAAACAACAATACATACCTTGTGATTTGAGAAATAGGATTAGAAGATGATGATTTGATTTGAGTTTCACAATTATTATTTTTAATTCCCGGAACTGAGACTAAATCATACCATGATTTATTTTGATAGAGCCAACAATCAAATATATCATCTTTTGTATAATTTGCAGGACTTGTTTTTTTAATTCTATAAAATAAATATTAATGATAATCATACTGTAAAAAAAAAAATTATTTGACAAGAACTGAATTAAAACAGAATTATTTATCATTCTAATTATCTACAGTCTAAGATACAGGTTTTTAAATTGTATGTGTTGTAGAATATTGCAGAAATGATGTCCATAAAATTATGTGAAAAATATTTGGATATGAATCACAGTAGTAGATAGTCCTGTATGAGAAATAAAAGTACATTAAAAATATGGAAAAAATCAAAAAATCTGAGATCAAGAAAAAATTGGTTTAAATTGATAATGAATTGTATGTTTTTATTCAAATTGAAAAATAATAATAGTAAAAAAAACTAGTTGGCGCATTAAACAATATGTAAAGTATACCTTATTATCTCAGTCGTGATAATTAGAAAAAAATTCTTTCATGTACATGGTTTCAGTACCAGTGTACAGTGGTTTAGTACGGTTGTACTAAGACTGGAGATCTACCCAGACATTTAAATATCACATAATAGTTACATAAAATTGAATCCGCTCAGAAATTTAGACATGCGTGTGCAATGAGCATAATATAGTGACTATATACTAATAAGTAATAACTTATTAGGAATATTGTGTTTTGTGTTGTTATCCTTCAATTCATCCAAAACAAGAAATTATAATTATTAAACAAAAAACCGATGATGGCAATACTCACATATATTTAGTTGGATCAGGATAGTCTTTGGTTTTAAAACAATCTTCAATGTATTTAATATCAAATGCTGGGATCTTTTCATGAAAATAATTGGTTTGTCGTTTTGCGAGTACCATTGAATGATCATTTGATATATCTAATACATCTGCAAAGGATTTCTGTTAAAATAAAATTTAACAGAAGTTTGGAGATTAACATACGTTTAAATCACTTTTGCTATAAATAAAATATACAAATGGGTAAGAATAACATAGTTGTGCTTAATACCTACTACAATAGCAATACAATTCAAGAATTTAATATTAAACCAAATTGTATCTTTGAAAATGTATTTGTATAAATTAACTTTTATACCAAATAGGTAAGAACCTCCTTAAAATAAATCTTATTTTAAATAGCACTAAGTGTTAGTTAATACCTTCTAGACATGTAGGTAGATTGAAGCAGATAGATTGAATCTAAGCAAGTATATTATATTACAACAGTAAAAAATAACAGAAATTGTACCATTATTATGTTATTAAATATTCCTTGAATAATTAAACCAATTTGTACTTTTGAGTTAACCCTCTATTCGCATTATACACTTGGCGCACAAGATTTCAGGTAGTGGATTTTCCACAATCAAAATATGAAATGTTTCAGTTTAAAAACAATCAATCTTACACATTGCCACACACGATTATGATGGTCAGAGATATATATAAACACTATAATAAATAATATAGGTAAGTACTACAATAACAATACTTACAGTTAAAAGATTAAAGTAAAATTTTTCGTCCGTATCCCAGTCGAGCACAAAAGCCAAACTTTTTAATTCGAGATTGTGGAAGTAAAAGATGTTTTCTGCCAGATCAAAATCCGTTGACATGAAATCCATTTTAGACTGTTCTTACTAACTCTAAGGGCTGAAAACAAAATTAATAAACTATGAACAACATTGTTAAAATGTAACTATTCACTACAACCCAGTGGCCAGTGCGGACCAGACTAACCTATATTATGCTCAACACAAGAATTGAAATCTGCAAACAGTAAATACTTACCAATCCGTTCAGTCAATACTGATTACTGAAGTAGTGAAGACTAGTGACTTGTGAAGTCTGAAATACACTCTTGGACAACACTTGGATCGAGAATGGAAAATGACGATTGGCGAGAAGGACAAGCGACAAGCAAACAAGCGATTATGCACAGAGTATGCCAAATTGTATACAATATTACCATGTTTATTAGGTTTCTATGAAATCTTCTAATGTAAAATTTAAAGTTTAAACTGTATTTACCTAATCAGTATTCACGGCAATAATATAATATTATCACAGAATAAAATAAACGATATTTATTCCGTGATATTATAATCAACAACAACACTGTAAATTGGGTGATGTATCAACTAGATCCCCGGTCGACTAGATCCCCATTGTTGATTAGATCATAGATAATAATGAATGGCCACTCACCCTTATCACACATTCTCAAACAATTTGAATGTAGGTGCTTTTTTTTATGCAAAAGTTGAGATAACACTATAACAGGCACCTTTGTGAGACGGAAGATATCTGCTCTTTAGGAACGATCAGGCACCTTATGTTATAAGCAAGGTGGATTTATAACATTGGTTTAAAGAATGAAAGCAATACATTGCAGACTATGCCTGCAAACTAATGTACTTGTCATCAGCAACAGCTTCTTCAACTTGATGACACTTAATTCAATACTTAACCGACAATACCAACTGCGGTTTTAGACTCGTTTATCCTCGCCTATAATAAGTCAAGGTTTGTGAACCTACTAAAACGCAGTATCAGCCAAAGAGTCGAGTGATCTTTGCAATTATAGATCCTTTCTTACGTATTCGAAATTGTTAACCTAACTGTTCGTCTACACACTTCTTCTCCCATTCTCTCACAACAGTCACCTTTACCTTATACATCATTGTGTTATGTATTCTGTCAATCCACTTCTTTTTCCGTCTTTCCACACCCCCCCCCCCCTTCTCACTAAATTAACATCCACGGCTACACTCATCTTTCCCTATCATACACTACCCTTTCTCCTCCATTCATCTCAGTCTCTCTTACAGGACATCGTACCTGATAATCGGAGAAAACGTTTAAATATCACTGAGGCATTTTTAGACCTGACTAATTACCTTATTTTTATCATAGCTTTATTGATGGCCGGAATAGCGTTAGACCTGCAGTTATAATACAAATAGTTGAAATGTTACAGGCAATACGTGTCCCCTGATCGGTTTAGAATATTAAAAGAAAACTTTAAAGCTTTACACATATAGAAAAAAAAAATATATAGCCCTGCCTAACATAAGTACCGCTAATGGTGCGTATATTACGAATCTATACTCTGTAGGTACTTTTATATGAAAAAAAGTTTATTTAAAATGGGTGGCACGAATTTTAAGCCCGGGAGGTACACAATTTCTAAATACAGCCATGCCTGTACTTTTTTTGTTAAAATATTATGTTAAATTTACTGTATATAAGGTAACTGATAATAGAACAAAATTTAGATATCATGAATAATATTGAATTTAAAATTAAATTATAACAGAAATGTCAAATATAAATCGATTGAACAACATTTTAAATATTTCTATATGCTCAAAAATATTAATTATTGTTTTTTACGGGACATAAGAACTTCCAAGGGCAATGGGCATGTATAACTCTATTTATTTAGGTACATTATATTATTATTCTGGGCTTCGGGAAAACGACGACGACGTTTATGCTGCTCAAGTGAATGAATTTTGTCCAAAAGAATATTTCAATACAAACGTATTTAAACATCTTCCCTTCCGGCGAAACCTGTGTCGTACACACATCGCCGACGTGAAAAAACGGCTCTGAAATGAGAATTTTGTGATTTATAAAAAAGAAAACCAAACGGAATTGAATAATTATTTGTTCATTGAAATTTTAGAATCGTTAATTCCGTGATTAATGACGTGTCTATACGTCATCGTCGTCACCTGCAACGATTGCCAATTGACATAGATGGCAGATATTATATTTACACGTTAATATGAAAAATCCAAAGCTAAAAATTACTAACGATTTTGGTTATTATCATTTCACATTTCAACGAACAAATCGTAAACACCGACCTCTTTGATATTAAAAGTTGTATTATAATATATCAGCTGTGAAATTTTCATATTGCCGTAGTATAATATATTCTATCATCTATGGCTATTGCCAAAATCGTTGCAGAGAACGAAGACGATTAACGATTCAGTCATTTCATTGTGCAAAGCTAAATGAGCGGACACGGACAAAAAACAAATTTTGTTAAGTACGGTTTAATTTTTCATAAATCACAATATTTTCAGCTCGGATGAGTTAAAGCGTTATCCCACGTCGGCGCGGCGGTAATGCACTGTGTATACGGCACGGGGATTGGCCAAAAGATTCAAAGTCTACGTAAGTTTCTTTTCGTATTATTTTAAGACGCAAATTTACTTTTTTTACTTAAAATACACATTTAATGCTACCCAAGTGTACGCATATTTTATTTCCAAGCTCGCAACGTATAAAATACGCGATACCGAATCGTCGTTTCGCCGCATACCGGTTGTAGAGTAATAGTAATATTTTAATACATAGGTACGTACATGAAATAAAAATACATTTTAGTTTAATTTACAGAAATACACGTCAAGAGTCATAAGATACAATTTTAATAAAAATTATTACATAAAAGTATAGTACTTACTTATATATTATAAATAAACTATAAATACATATATTATATCTCGGGTGGGTATATTATAATATTATTAAACCGCTGACAAATAAAAATGAAAAAATAATACGAGATTTAAACGTACGAAAAAAATCAGATGGTTGATTTACGATTTATTCATGCCTCAAAATGTCCAAAAATAATATTTTTAAAAAAAAGTATTAGTAGATAACTGACTATAATGACTTATTGTTTACCCTAAAAAAAAAATATTGATATTGAATAAGTTGACCTAAATTAACGTTTAAAACATTCAAATTTTCCTAAAAATTAGATTTACAAATTGACTGTTTTTAATTTTTTCCAAAAAAAATTAATACAATTTAAAATGTTTTATTTTCCATATTAAAAAATAAAAATAAAAAATATATATAGGTACTGTACTCATATCGCAAGCGTCTGTAAAATACAGAAAATAAAGCGTGAACCAGTATACATAATATAGTACTCTCGGGGTATAATAGCCTTATTATATTATACTTAATAATAATGTGACGTATATTTATACATTGCCTTGAGAAAGATTCAGGTGAATCAAATGAAACGGATCATGAATTCAATTCTATTAGAATATTGTTATTAATAGAAAATATGATTTATGAATACTTTGAGTAATCTAGGTACAAACTACAAAGTTAATAACTTGATATTCGTATAAAACATGTCAATTCAAACAATCATTAAAAATATTATCTGTTTTTAAAAAAAAATGGAGCTGAACTGGAGGAGCCAACATTCTTTCGGAGGAGGTTAACACTTCATTATGTGTTTTAAGAAATGATTTTCAAATGCAATCGTTTTCTGCAAAAAAATAATTCAATCAGTGGCGTAACAATAAAAATTGGGCCCCCCGCAAAAATAAAAATGGGCCCCTAAAATATTGTTTTATAGGTAGGTATATTAGTTTAAAAATATTAATCTGATATAGGTAAATCACTTATTTTAATTACAATTTTGTTATGATATGATAAAAAATAAAAATATTTATTTAATATTACATTATTACACAATTATTATTACTTAACGTCTAAACTCTTAATAACTAAATTTTACAAAATTATTTTATTTAAATCTCTGTGATCTTCTACCATTTTTTTCAGCAAATTTGTCAACCAACATGTTTATATCTAAACTGCGAATTTTCTCGTTTTCAATACTCAATACAATTAAATCTGATAAACGTTGTTGTGCCATAGTACTTCTGAAATAACTCTTAATTAGTTTTAATTTAGAGAACGAACGTTCTGCTGTAGCTGATGTTACTGGTATAGTATAGGGTGACCATATTTAGAAAATAAAAAAACGGGACATCCGAAACTTCTACCCCCCCCCCCAAAAAAAAATAGAAAAATCCTTCCATATACATTCACACATATGCACACAGCTGTAGAGAATAAAAATACAAATCTGAGTCATATCACAATATATTATTTTCTTATTACTTTACCATTTTTGAGTAAATAACCTAAATATAATAAAAGTTTTTGTATATTTAGGAATATTATTTAAAATATTTTTTTGTGTTTTATTAAAAAACACAATGTTACATTTCAAAACTATTATAACTCTTTAAACAATTAAAAAATGTACTTTTAAATATTAAAATGTAAGTATTGAACAATTAAACAATACATTGTTACTACCAATACTGTTACATTTTTTTTTTAAACAAGAATTAGAAAATTTACAACATCAGCTTTTTTCATTATTCATGAAATTTATAATCCTTCTTCCACACTTTCTACTATTTTTTCGTATTTTTCTGAAGAACTTATTGAATTCAACAATTTTGGGTACTTCAACAGAACTTTCCCTATTTCATCAGCATCTCTTAAATTAGGAAACTGCGTTATTAATTTTAGATTAAAACTACACCGTCTTTTGGGCATTTTAGGTATTATTTTTTAAAAACTAGAAAAAATATCGATACGTACGCACTACGCGTCAATTTCAAAATACAAAATGAGTTTACGGAATTTACGAGTTTACCGAATTTACTGAGTTTACGAATTCACTGATCGAATGTCAACAGTGGAGTAGTGGACAGTGTCAACTGTCAACCATTAAAACCATTACCGATAAACGCGAAATGCCTATAAAAGACGGAAGAACACGGACAATGTAAAAACGATAACGAGCATAATTATAGAATTAAAACAGAATAATAATAATCGAATCAATCTAATTATATAATATTCATAAATCTAAGGCTTGTCGATACCGTAATACGGGTATTCGTAATGGTTGAAAAACAAAAATAGTGGAAGACCGTTGGCGGGTCGTTCCACGAACACATACTTTTATATTTAGGTATAATAATAATAATTGTGTAGCGTGTGCGTTGTTTGGTCGGTCGGTGCGATAAGACAACGACGACCGAAACAGTCGCGCAGCTTAACATGGTATCTGTTATTTATAAATTTGGTTTCTAATTTAAAACAAATATACGAGTAAAACTGTTATATATTATTTGTTTCATGAATCGATATTTTTTTCACAAACATAATATAATAATATTGAAATAATGGGATTAAAACAGGACCATCTTCTAAAACGGGATAAAAAGCGTCCCGTTCGAAGTTTGTCGGGACAACGGGACAATCCCGTTTTAAACGGGACGTCTGGTCACCCTATAGTCACTATAGTAAGAAATAATTTTAAAACGGTGGCTACTTCCGGAACACTTGGTAACATGCAATTATTTTGAACAATCAATAATTCAGCTAATTCTTTGACGCTAGAAACTTCTTTTATATTTTTTAATAGCACCCTTCTGAATGAAAGTATTTGCTGTACAAATGATAAAGACAAATCATTTGAATACTGTTCTACTAAAATTTTAGCAAAATGGGTCAGTTCTGTATCTGAATATAATACTACATTTTTGGGAAAATAAATTTAAACTTATTCACAATATTATTCATACCCATAAAACGTCTACAGAGTTGTGAAATTATAATGTCTATATTCGTGTAAAATACATTGATTTTGAAATTATTTTCGGGATCAGTTAATCGTGGGTCAGCACAAAGTTCGTCAAAAAATTTTTTTGTTTGTCTATTCCTTTTTTTTGAAAACGATGTATTTATGCCCCATTTTTTTGTATGTATATAAACAATTTAAAGTATATATTTTTCGAATTGAGTAATTTGTAAAATATTTAAATATATAATACACAAAATTTATAATCAATGGTATACACCAGTATGCAATTCAGGTATTTATTAACGAATAAGTTTTCAATTTTAACTGCCCTCAAGCCCGTGTCTTGGCAAACTTGTACACACTGTAAAAATGTTTAAAATATAAACTATCGATCTACACAAAATAACAAATTTACATATATATATATATATATGCATGCTGAACAATAATGTACATACTTTGGATTTGCTCAGGTTTTTCGGCAAATGCAATAACATCTTGGGTGCTACCGATTTGCCCGCTTCTAAAATCCTGTCCAAAGAAATCGCCAACGGCCCGATGTCCGATTTACTATTATACCCGGGACCACCTCACGGAGGTGACATAACAATTGCGTCGCCTTTAAGATCATTGCACAGCTCGAAAAAATCGCCGACAATAAACTGTATTTTGTGTGACATATACCATACAACGTGGCGTTGTGCTTTGCCATCTTAATTTTTTTCGGGTCAATATCACACGCAATCACTAAAATTGTTTTAAATATGATAATATTTAAATGATTATATTGATTATAACATACCCTCATCCAACATAATTCCTGCTTCAAATTTTGAAAAAAGGCTGTGTCTCCTCTTCCAAAACTTGTACGTGCCGTTACTATAGACGGGCGATATAAAACGATTTGTTTAAATTCTGTACTTTAATTATTATTATTCGCTATGAATATAATGTGCTACGTACATGGTACATCGTATCAGGTTTTGGTGTTGCCACTTTACGCGTTTCGGCCACAACTGGAGGAACCACTGGCAGTTGGGAGTCTCCAGCTCAGAAGTGACCTGATTTCCCAAACTGCCGGCCGATCGCCTTACACAAACTGACCTAAAACACTCGACCTCACTTGGCAAAACTTCTTCATTTTCGTGTTCGTCCTCTTGTCGGAGCGGCGGAGCGTCTTCTCGACGGCAGACGACGGGAGAGCCAATATTTTCCTGTTAATCGTTATAAAAAAAAAAAGACATTATTATGTATTCTACGGAAACTATGTGTTTGATTTCTGTACTTTAATTATTATTCCCTATAAATATATACACTATACGTACATCGTATCAGATCTTGCAAGAGGTGCCAAATCACGGGTGACCGTCACTACTGGATGAACCACTGGCAAAGGACGAATTTCCGGCTGAGAAGTGACCTCGGCCGGCAATGCATTATTGTTCGCTTCGACTTGATGGATACTATATACGCATAACGAAAACTATGTGTTTAATCAACCGTTTACGTATACGTGTTTAAATAAAACGTATTTACCTATGTTCTATGTTATTGGCCGGTGTGTTTGAGACGTCAGCTGGGAGTTCGGAGCTGCCGAATTCTTCGAAAAGACAGACAGCGGCTGACGTCAACAAATTCGAAATAAATTCGGCCAATAACAATAGAAATTTTACGGAGTCAAAAAGTAGCCAAAAACAAATTTCGACCAACATCGTGAAATCGTCTTGTAATATATTTTATAAAAGCCGAAGTGATTCAATTATATTATAATAACGACCGGTTTAAGTCTAAGTCTTACCTTTTCCTGGCCAACCATGGGATAAATTTTGTTTGATGTTATTTCATTCGACATAATGAAAAAATAAATACAATTTATTTTACACTTTAAACTTTTTTCATCGACGACAACGATAGGTAATATAATATATAAACTGATTTATATATTTTTAATGGAGGCCGATTTATAGTATTTATTTTAGTGTATACTGTTCGGAGTCTCTTTTTGAACTAGTCAATATTTAACGTGTGTTGATCCCTTTTATAGTAAAATTCCGAGGGCTAAATTAAGCAACGAATCTAAATATTTATTACGACCAGATAATTTTTATAAATTATTTGAGCTATGAAGAATAAATAATATTAGATCATAATATACAGTTATGTAGAGTAATTAAAGTTTTCGATAGGAGTTTAGACGACTATTATTATAGCACATATATTTAACACATATATTTTTTTAAATTTATTATTATTATTATTATTAAATTTACTTAAACCAAAGGGCCCCAAATTACCATGCCCCCCCCCCCCCGCAACGCTGGGTCGGCGGGCCCTCAGTTACGCCACTGAATTCAATCTACTCTATGCTAATGAGTAAAATGACTAACAGTAAAATAAATTACTAGGTAGCAATAATAATATCATAAAATATACTAAGCAATACAGGCTGACCCGCGCGGTCTGTCTTTGCTCAAGATCATTTTTCGTATACACAATGATGATTTTATATCATTGAATTCAAATTCAATAATTATATTTCAGTGACTTACACGATATATATCCTAATGAACAGCAAATTTGTACCCACTGACAATGACATTTGCAATAGCCAAAGCCAATTAGTAAATCTAAATTTTAGAAATATGTAGACGGTAAAAACGGTTTATTCGTATCAAATAGTTACATTTTTTAATATTTTTACAATTTTTCATTTTTTAATCGTCTGCAGGTATATGGTATATGGTATAGAACAGTGGTGGGCAAATTTTTTTAATGGGGGGCCACATTGTTTAAGAAATTCTAGAGGAGGGCCAGAATTATAGAAAAAATACATAATTATATACCTACTATCGTAGTACCTACTATCTACTTACACCACGCTATGAGGGTACGACCGCGCACAGTCCACGCCAATTCATTTATATATTTAAAACTATTTTCTTCGATCATTTTCAGAATATTTCGGGAATTTTTTTTATACTTTATGGGCCATATACTATCCGTGTCGATGGACCCTCGGCGGGCCGGATTAAATTCTTTCGCGGGCCGGAGTTGGCCCGCGGGCCGTACTTTGCCCACCACTGGTATAGAATATTGTTATTTTAGAAAATAAGAAAATAGATCGATTTGCAAATGCATTTCAATGGATTTTGTGTTTGTTGCGTTCGGTCCTTAATAATAATATTAAGGTACGCCTTCACGACTGAAGGATAAGCATTCAATAGTCAGTAACAAAAAAAAAAAAAATAATAATAATAATAATACTCTAGTCGGTGTAAACTTGATTTATTTTAACATAATATAACAAAAAAAAAAAAAACAAAAAATCCGAAAAATTTAAACATGCTGCATCCTTTCGTGGCCGAGTCTGTTCGGGGTCAGTTTGGCTCGACGAACAGCGAACAGCGAGTGGTTCAGCGGGCCTCCTCCTGGCTGACAACTCGCTCCTGCAGTAGGTTCTTGTCCAGCTACAGCCGATACGCGTAAAGAAAACAAAAACCTGAAAAACCTGATACGATTCGTGGGTAATAATATTAATAACAAATAATAATAATAATAATAATCAATAGAAACGACACGTTGAAGTAATGGAAAAAAGAAATTGGGCCTTCGTTCAAAATTTGACAAGGAATAATATGTTGGCATGTAAAAAAATAACAAAATTAAATATATCACGTTTGAAATGATAATACAATTGTTCTTTTTTTATGGAAAGATTTTACCCAGCCTGTCCAGAAGTAAATACTAAGTTTGTGGAAAACAAATGAAAATCGTGATAAACCGTGATAAGCCCGGTTTGTGGCGCGGTGCAAGGAATAAAATTTAACTGGCAAACTTGTGACTACATGGTTGCATGTGGTAACGACCCTGGTTTAATTAAATTGGCCGAGCAAAACACGTCGGTGAATGGTGTGTCGAACAAAATTAAATTTAAAGTGGCGGATTTTTTCGGTCTGTGCAATAAATATTAAACTTGACGCCGTCGGGACACCATCTCCGCGGGGTGTGGTCCGTGGCCATAACAATAAACGCACAACCACCATCGGTCGACGATTTTGATGGACAGGATTTCGGAGGTTGGTAAAATCAACAACACCAAATGTTTAGTTGCATTCACCAAAAACCTGAACAACAAATCCGAAATGTGCACATTATACACGTTAAATACATGTATAATATGAGTTTGCCAAGGTCACTGGATCGAAGGTAGATAAAATAAAAAAACGTCTTCGCCAATAAATACATGAACTTCATCACATTTCCACGGACCGTTCTACGCGCCTTAAATAATCACGGTAGGCGCTCTTGCCGCTGTCTCTTCCGTTGTTTTTGTAGAACGCTGAAGAAAATAATAATTAATCGATTAGGCACACGTCATAATAATGAGCAATATTCTTAAAGAAACACTGTTTTCAACTCACGCTGGTGTAAATATGCATCTGCTATACGTGGTTGGTCAGTACAATTGCTCTAAACGATTCAAACATACATAATAATTTATTATTGTAATATCATCATTATTATTATCATACGGTTATTTGTTTTTTCAATATTAAATCAATTTAGTTAGTACCTATATATACTGTTTTGTATTAATTATTATTTTTTACTCCATGCTTTTTTATTCGATACGATTTCAAAAATTATAAAAGCGAAAACACACGACTTACTGTATTTGACTTCGCGTACACCAGTATGCAATTCAGGTATTTATTAACGAATAAGTTTTCAATTTTAACTGCCCTCAAGCCCGTGTCTTGGCAAACTTGTACACACTGTAAAAATGTTTAAAATATAAACTATCGATCTACACAAAATAACAAATTTACATATATATATATATATGCATGCTGAACATTATTGTACATACTTTGGATTTGCTCAGGTTTTTCGGCAAATGCAATAACATCTTGGGTGCTACCGATTTGCCCGCTTCTAAAATCCTGTCCAAAGAAATCGCCAACGGCCCGATGTCCGATTTACTATTATACCCGGGACCACCTCACGGAGGTGACATAACAATTGCGTCGCCTTTAAGATCATTGCACAGCTCGAAAAAATCGCCGACAATAAACTGTATTTTGTGTGACATATACCATACAACGCGGCGTTGTGCTTTGCCATCTTAATTTTTTTCGGGTCAATATCACACGCAATCACTAAAATTGTTTTTAAATATGATAATATAACATACCCTCATCCAACATAATTCCTGCTTCAAATTTTGAAAAAAGGCTGTGTCTCCTCTTCCAAAACTTGTACGTGTCGTTACTATAGACGGGCGATATAAAACGATTTGTTTAAATTCTGTACTTTAATTATTATTATTCGCTATGAATATAATGTACTACGTACATGATACATCGTATCGGGTTTTGGTGTTGCCACTTTACGCGTTTCGGCTACAACTGGAGGAACCACTGGCAGAGAGCGAGTCTCCAGCTCAGAAGTGACCCGATTTCCCAAACTGCCGGCCGATCGCCTTACACAAACTAACCTAAAACACTCGACCTCACTTGGCAAAACTTCTTCATTTTTGTGTTCGTCCTCTTGCCGGAGCGGCGGAGCGTCTTCTCGACGGCAGACGACGGGAGAGCCAATATTTTCCTGTTAATCGTTATAAAAAAAAAAAGACATTATTATGTATTCTACGGAAACTATGTGTTTGATTTCTGTACTTTAATTATTATTCCCTACAAATATATACACTATACGTACATCGTATCAGATCTTGCAAGAGGTGCCAAATCACGGGTGACCGCCACTACTGGATGAAGACAGACAGCGGCTGACGTCAACAAATTCGAAATAAATTCGGCCAATAACAATAGAAATTTTACGGAGTCAAAAAGTAGCCAAAAACAAATTTCGACCAACATCGTGAAATCGTCTTGTAATATATTTTATAAAAGCCGAAGTGATTCAATTATATTATAATAACGACCGGTTTAAGTCTAAGTCTTACCTTTTCCTGGCCAACCATGGGATAAATTTTGTTTGATGTTATTTCATTCGACATAATGAAAAAATAAATACAATTTATTTTACACTTTAAACTTTTTTCATCGACGACAACGATAGGTAATATAATATATAAACTGATTTATATATTTTTAATGGAGGCCGATTTATAGTATTTATTTTAGTGTATACTGTTCGGAGTCTCTTTTTGAACTAGTCAATATTTAACGTGTGTTGATCCCTTTTATAGTAAAATTCCGAGGGCTAAATTAAGCAACGAATCTAAATATTTATTACGACCAGATAATTTTTATAAATTATTTGAGCTATGAAGAATAAATAATATTAGATCATAATATACAGTTATGTAGAGTAATTTAAGTTTTCGATAGGAGTTTAGACGACTATTATTAAAGCACATAATATATTTAACATTAAAAAAACCGATCGCTTGGCCCACGAGTTTCGCTTCACTTACATTTTAGTCGCAGTACAATTCCTATCTGTTACGGATAACTTGTTATGTACATTTTTGTAGGCAAAAATCGTATAATTTCATGGTAAAACAGACTTTGGGACCCGAATATAAAGGTATATAGTGGCGTCATTTTAGAATTGTTGTTTTTCTTTTCCTAAACTATTGTGGAAGGAAAGTTATTAGTGGTCAAATATATCATTAAGAAATAAATACGCACTACAATATCATCTGCAATGTTCCGTACATATTATGTAAATGCGATAACCACATTATCGTTTGTCATATTATTATAATTATTTATAATGATTTTATGATAATATATCGACCAGTCAGCCGATAGCATAGGTCCGATCTGGCTCGCGGCATACCTGCATCTCGTGTTTTATACGCCCTCGCTCATGAACTTTCGCTGTTCGTTTTGGTTTTCACGATAAATACCTGAGCTTTCACACGCATAATTTGAACTTATTAAGTCCGTCTGTGCATCTTGACTTCCATAGGCGGAAATTTGGTGAAATTACTGGGGGGCTGAGTTTCTCATTGCACCCAAGGCGGTATCCAGAAAAAATTTTCGGGGGGGGGGTCCAAAATCTGTAATATTTATGTTGGTATTAAAAATAAATATTTATTTAGTTAAACATTTGTACATTATTTAGGACATTTTGGGGGGTGTCCGGTCCCCTTGGACCCCCTTCAGATCCGTATCAGATCCTTGATTGCACCTATATAGGCACTAATGTCCTAGTCGCTCACAATTATTTATTTCAACAAGACAATTTACAAAGTTTGACATACTAAACAATTTAACCATAATTTAGTATAAAAACAATAATGTGCCTTACTTTGAACATTTATTTCTAAACAGAAAAAGAATTAAAAGTAGCATATTATTACGTAATTTCATCGAAACCGGGACGACGCGCGACGCGACGCGGACGACTGCTAATAAACAACCAATGCGGGTGTTATTACTTATTATTAATATTACATTAATTACGATCTTTCCAAGTTATGACAATTGACAATAAGTTTGTAAAATCTTACTAATTTAATTTAATTTTTACCATAGAATATTTATTTATAATTTATTTTGTAATCCAGATTTTAAAAATGCATTTTTCAATTATTATACTAATAATTATTATATATTTAGTCACATTAAAATTGTGATGGCTAGGGGGGCTAAGACCTGTACTTTAAACTTCTGGGGAGACTTAGTCCCCTCTAGCCCCCCCCCCGATTTCCGCCTATGTTGACTTCTCAGTTACAAGACCGCAAAAGCCCCGTTCGTCTCGCCCGGAATTGCTGCTGCTCACCGAGTCGTACACGCGGTCGACAAAAGTGAAAATACCACTCCGATATCGTCAAGCCATCATCAAGGTCCTGGTCATCTGTCCAGGTCGTATGATGAGTTATAGCTATAATGTAAACACGTAACTAGAGCCATTAAATTGAGTGGGTCATAATTAAAAATGTTAACAGAGGGAAGGGATTGTGGGACTACACCCTCGCCCTTAATAAACAAGAAAATATATTAAAATATTATGAATACCAACATTTTTAATGAAGAATCGCAATTGAATATATCCACCATCAAAATACATTTATTATAAAATAGTATTTTTTTATTATAATTGCATTTTTCTATCTTTTTCTGCGAATCGGTTAAGAATATTATCATTTTTAATTATTGTGTTTGATAATTCTAGCTCAATGTTAAGAATACTTAAATTTGTAAACCTGTTTTGTGCAATATTTTTAATTAAATAAGTATAAATTCTTCACATGACGCAGAACTACGTACAATAGGAATAGACAATATTATGCAACATGCAATTATTTGTAGACATTTGGATATTTTGGATCAGTTTTTTTTCGTATTACACTTGATAGTGCAACATTTTAGTTGAAGAAAAATTGAATTTTGTACCAGAAATACTCAATTGTGGGTTACATTACTTGGCCAGAATGTGTCAGATTTATGTGTCAGAAATATTATACAATTATAACCTCACTCTTGAAAAAAATTAGGGTTACATCAGTTGGCCTTTACATCGACGTAATAAAATATTATATGTATGCCTACATGGCTACATTACTTGCAAAGTCCGGCTTTTAGTTTTATTTTCCGTTCTTACAATTTATCATAAGTGGTCATCGTGCCGGGCAGTAATAATCACGACCTAACCAAAGTCCGACGTAAACACACGAAGGATTGACACGTATCAATATTTCAGATACAAACCACTTTAACTTTCCAATTAATTGACATAGTATTACTGTACAGACGTACAGTACAGGTACTTTAGTGTCAATCCAAAAAAAGTGGCACACTTAATAAAATACACTAGGCAGCCTGGCAGCTGTATAATATTAAATTTTCTTAAATGCACATGTGGGGAAATAAACTCGTTATTTATTTTTTTTACTTCAAAAATAATAAATATAAACTTGTTTCGTTTTCTGGTTTGAAACATACAATAATATGCGTTTGAGCGTTTCCATATACTCGATAATCGAAAACTCATCAGCAGTTAATTTGTGTGAGTACATACATATTAATGATACTGTTAAACAAAACACACTCTTTCATCTGTGTCGTAACAAGACCCACCCGGGCAGACTTGTGCGATTCGGGTGCGAGAGATATCTTTCGTTCGTGCTCATAATCTCATAGCGAGACCCACCAGGGCAGACTCGCGTGAGATTCGGGAACGGACCGATCGATAAGTTTACCGTTTTAAATATTGTGCGTTGTTTTTCGGAGCCGTTCCGTCCGCAGTGTAAAAAGTTAATTACACCATCAACAAGACGAAACGGTTTTGTATTCTCAAACATATAACAAACAGACTAATAAGGTACAAAACAAATCCGTGGGCAGACTTGAGCAATTCAGATGAGAGATTGCCTTCGTTTGTGCCTATAATCTTATTGCGAGACCCACCCGGGCTGACTCGCGTAAGATTTGGGCACTGACCGGACGACGAGTTTACAGTTTCAAATAATTGTGAGTTGTTCGTCAGAGCTGTTCCGTCCGTCGTGTGAAAAGTTAACTTTTTTTCATATTAAATGCTTAAACCATTGTCTTAAATTATTTTTCCAATAAACGTGTATACACCATCAATAATACGAAACGGTTTTGTATTCTCGACCAACAAACAGACTGCAGTACAAGACAAATCCGTGGGCAGACTTGAGCAATTCAGGGGAGAGACTCACGTGAGATTCGGCCACGGACAAATAACATATATGTACCGGCCAGATACTCAATATAATACGATAATAACAAATAATAATACATATACAACCACAGGGAAAAAATAATTTTGCTATAGTAAATGGTAAAAAATATTATAGGTAGGTAGTCAATATTACCATCATTTATCGGTTACAACTATGCCTGTTTGGTGAAAAATACCATGACGTTTTCGTTATTTATTATAAGTTAAATTGACTAAATAAATATGTGCACTAAATATTTCCAGTAGTTAGATCAACTATAATATTATGTTAGTATGTTACTTGTATACGTGCATTATTTTCTTTGTCTATGTAGTATGTACATTATGGTTGACCACAATGACATATGCCAGACTTTAGACATGTGCACATGTCCATGATATTATCAAACCACTGTGTCCTAGGGTTACATTGACGCATCGTTCTCTTCCCCGTACGTCCATCGCCGGGGAAGACTTCAGCGGATCGCTGCACCATATTATTATGATGGTTATATGTCTTACCCACGAAATAGTCCGGTTCACGAAAAGTGAACTCTGACATCAGCGATCCCTGTGGGGCCGTTTGGAATAAGTGAGATGTGATAAGATATTATGAGATAGCGGATAGGAACACGGATGTCAGCGGCGCCGGACCCGCCAGGGACACACTGTCGTGTCCGGTCTTGAGAAAGTTGCAGAGGTGACCAGTAGCCTAAAACAATTTACAATCTGCACATTTACATCTCGTATTCTCTCTCCTCCTGGTCTAGGTGGCTTGGTGTGGCGAGGTCGTAAGCTCAACTGCGGAAACGCTCTGAGTGTACGTACCGGCCGGTGTTGCTATCTCCCGGATGGGTGACCACTGACCACCCGGGGTTTTAGCAAAACATCATTGCCACACACACAAAAACTTGTTCTAACCAACCGTTCCCCACCACACACTAATAAAAACACTCCAAAAAACACTTACAAACAGCGAATGGCCATAGTTGCCGGGCTTAAGATAAAAAAAAAAACACATGGGTTATGGCTAGTACCGGCAAGGCATTGATTCCGGCCTTACAGTACCAACGCTCGATGACGTCGACGACGTGCGATTCGCGGCGAAGACTTTGACGTGGGGTGAGATAAGATATGAGATGAGCTAGGAAGACGGACGACAGTGGCGCACGGTGGAAGACATAAGTGCCAAGGAGTGGAGCAGCGGTCACGCAGTTGAACTGTGATCCACACAGTACTTAAAACATATTAATTTTCATTTGAAATTTTACTATGTAAATATAGTTTAATAATCAACTATAATTTTGTTTATTTTTAAATAATAAAAATGGCGTGTCGTGCACCTTTGTGTTACTTTAAAAACTAGTTTGTTCGGTATTCCTTAAACTTCTCCTTTAAGGGATGAAAAACTAAACACAACCAAACAGGAATCGCCAAAATTAGTGACCACAATATAGATTTTTAATATTGTAATTATACACTAATATATTATTATTATTATACATTTTTTATAACTTTATTATTTGTAATCTAGGATATTGTTTGTAATAAAATTATTGTGATTATTCAATTATAGGATCCGATTAGTGGATAACATTTATAAAAACTTGAGTCATTTAACCATATATAGGTACATCGTACATGATAGAACTCATAATATCAATATGTCACTATATCGAATGATTTCAGTAGCTCGAATTACGAGTTTTCGACGCTTTTTTCCTCACATGGAGCGCTGCTTTAATAAAAAAGTAGGTTTCACTGTACTGGTTTTTTTATCATAAGTCGACGGGCAACCATACTATCTTAAATCGTGGTGTCAATTATTTAAGTACCATTGCCAATAAAATCTAAATCCCTTAAGCCATTCTGTATTTCTGTGTAAACATAGTCCATTTTGAAAAATGTCTGTGTTAACACCCACGAACTAAGATATAGTATCTTAGTTGGGTACCTTAAGTTTATGGGCTGAAAAAAAATTGCGTGGGAAACATGGGCACCCACAGGTGTATTCATTTTAAGAAGCAAAAAAAAAAAAAATCAAAAAAAATTCCATAGATAGACAAAAGATTCTGACTGCAGTATAATCTCCAGATTCTTACTCCCAAAATATTACACAGTTTAATTAAATTTTACAAGCTAACCATTATTTGTAGAGATCACCTCGCCATAGCTGGTTAAAGAATTTAAAAGTATAAAAATTTACCTTAAATTTAGTAAATGAATAAAAAATAGAGAAGGAGACACGGCGGGCACCTGCATAAGAATAGAAGAGTATACGTGTACATTGTGTTGTGTGCACATCATTAGCCGATGCGTTTGGTGCTGCAACAAGACGCTCGTCAAACAATGTCTCTCACTTTCAGATCATTGCGGAGTCAAGCTTACACTCAATCCAAGGGACAATCTGCAAGACCTATATAACTTGAACACTCGAGCAGTTACACCGTTTAAAGAACTCCGAATTCATGAGTTCATGGCGATAGTTCCCAATATAACTGAACAGTTACCAACAATGACAAATACCTACCTCTATTTAATTTTTTCATATAAATTGGAATTTTCTTATACTTATGATTGTTGTTTGTTATAATGTGTGTAATCATTTGAATATAATATGTATATGTATTTAATTAATGTCGTATTCACTTTGTGAAATAGATTGTTTGATAAAGTGGAAATGGCTTATTCACACTTTGTGTATTGCAAAAATATTTATATAACATAATATAATGTAATATGTTACACAAAACGGGGCTGTCCTCATGACCATCTTAGTTTTCTATTCGTACTAGATAAAAGTCCAGCATATTATGTTAACAGACATTTATATTATTATTTATTTTATTACTTTATTCTGAACTATACATAATTTACATAATATAATTACAATTATTATCTATAAACACCATTAATATTATTTGATCATGTTAAAATAGTCAAAATCTGTACATAATATATTCATAGATGTAGATAGCCTAGGCTGTTTCTAACATCTTATAACAAAAATATAATATTAAAAAAAAAAAAATTGTTACAACATATATATGACATTAAGAAAATGTTATACCCGCATATGTTGTCTTTTAGTAATGCATAACAAAATACATTTTACGTTCAAAATAATCCATTTAACTCTATTATTTTTAATAATTGAGTAAACTGATACATGTATAATCAAATTTATAAGTAATAATATTATCAAGGGCTTTTTATAAGTTTTAGATAATCTTAATTATATTTTTTATGATTAAAACTTATTTTAAAATAAAATATAATAAAAAAACATTTTTGAGGCTCAAGATAATATTCTTACCTTTTAATTTCTTAATGATAATTTATTTACAATAATTTAAGTACCAAAATTCACTCGGATATAAAAAGTAAGTTTAAATAATATAGTTAAATAGTTTATTCTATAACTAAAATTTGATATCTTATGGGTTTGTAAGAAGGAGACACATGTATATAATACATTATTCTAAAGAATATTAAGTAACAAGTTCCTTATTTAATTATTTAAGTAATCCTTCTATACTCCGGCCCACGAGAGAGTATTACCGTTTAGCGCATGCAGACTGGCGGCGGAGACCATTCCGAGGCCCCATTTCCCCCACTGCGGGGCGCCCCTATAGTGTTGATCGCTGCCGACAGCTGTCGGCATGCCGAGTAAGTGGGGAATACGCGGAATCAAACGAGTTTTCGTCGGACGGCGGTAATACTCTCTCGTGAGCCGGAGTATAGTACAGGGGTTGGAAAATTGAGGCTTCTTAGAATGCTATCTGTGGCTTTTTGGAAAATACATCAATCCAGTGGATCCTTAGCGTCTCAACCAGTGTGGCTACATGAAAATCTTGATTTTGTAATATTTTTAAGGTTTTGGACCCCTGTTTAGAGTAGATGAGAAGGCACAGCACATTTGCCACAGAAACAGTATACTCTCAAAAACTGGGAAACTAAACCACGTTTCACAGGACTGTAAGCGATCGTCATGGTTCCAACACTAACTTTGATGTAAGACGTCCGACGCTTTTTTCTATTAATTATATAAATATGTTTCATCAATGATTATATATGTATACAATTAAGTGAAATCAAATTATTTAATAGTTATGACTTATAATAATTAATTACTTAGGTTCAACAAGGAATTCCGATTCACCACCTCTGGAGGTGGTGCTGGTCACGGCTGCAGTTTTATTTTTTGCTTGAGCCAGCCGACTACTTGTCCTATTAATTATATAAATATGTTTCATCAATGATTATATATGTATACAATTAAGTGAAATAAAATTATTTCATAGTTATAACTTATAATAATTAATTACTTAGGAGCTTTAGTAATTTTAGATTCATTATTTCTGGAGGTGGTGCTAGTATCGGCTGCAATACTATTTTTGGCATTTGCTAGCTGACTGCTTGTCCTATTAATTATATAAATATGTTTCATCAATGATTATATATGTATACAATTAAGTGAAATAAAATTATTTCATAGTTATAACTTATAATAATTAATTACTTAGGTTCAACAAGAATTTCCGATTCACCACTTATGGAGGTGGTGCTGGTCACGGCTGCAGTTTTATTTTTTGCTTGAGCCAGCCGACTACTTGTCCTATTAATTATATAAATATGTTTCATCAATGATTATTAGGGCTCGGATTTAAATACCCTAAACATATCAAAAAAATGCCCTAAAAATATCAAAGAATGACCTTTCAAAAAATGCATTGTTTATTAAATAAATTTAAATTAAATTATTATTAAAAAACGAGGAACAAATAAAATTATATTTCATTACAATGTACAAAAAAAAATTAAAATTAAAAATTAAACTTCATTTGCATTGCATTGTACAATAAGAATTTCTTTAATGTTTTGGAATTGAAATGATCGACGGTTGTCTGCCAATAAGTTTTTATATATTAAAAATGACCTCTCTACATCAACTGAGGTGATAGGAGCAAATGCGACCACCGATATAATATTATCGCTCGATAAGAAAATACTCCAATAAAAGTTTAGTTGTGTGCAATAAAATCGGCTAATTGGATGGTGTGTCATAACGATTATAAAAACTGAAAAACCTCATGTTAAATTAGTTAAAATAGTTCAAAATGAAAATAATTTATATTACGTAGTACTATACTACTATGTAGTACTTATATTTCAATGAGGTCAATTTTTTTAGTCATAATACTACAAATGGGTTAAAAATGTCCTAAAAAATGCATTAAAACCGTCAAAAAATGCCCCAAAAAGTTATTGTAGTAACATCGCGAAGTACTTGAAACATATTTGTAGCTTAGAAAGCATTGAGTAAGATATCCCCCCAAAAAAATGCAAATGCATTGAAATCCGAGCCCTAATGATTATATATGTATATAATTAAGTGAAATCAAATTATTTCATAGTTATAACTCATAATAATTAATTACTTAGGTTCAACAAGGAATTTCGATTCACCACCTCTGGAGGTGGTGCTGGTCACGGCTGCAGTTTTATTTTTTGCTTGAGCCAGCCGACTACTTGTCCTATTAATTATATAAATATGTTTCATCAATGATTATATATGTATACAATTAAGTGAAATCAAATTATTTCATAGTTATAACTTATAATAATAAATTACCTAGGAATAACACGGATTCCAGATACATTCCTTTTGGAGGTGGTGCTAGTCACAGCTGTAATGCTATTCCTAGCGCTAGCCAGCCGACTACTTGTCCTATTAATTATATAAATATGTTTCATCAATGATTATATGAATATACAATTATTTGAATTGAAATTATTTCACAGTTATAACTTATAATAATAAATTACCTCAAAGTATCACAGATTTTAGATTCACTACATAATTTGTCCACATCATCATTGCTCATGTTTTTATCAGTAATAGAGCTTTCCTCATCAAGTTTTGATACATTTTTTTTACTGGAAAATTAAGTTTTAATTTTAACAAATATAGATACATTACTTAAAGAGCATTCGTTTTTGAGGGTTCATTTAATATTATATTTCCACTCAAAAATCAGATTAATATAAAGATAAATAATATTACTGAGGAACAGCAGTTGGTTTCAATTGTCCACTTAATTCATAATCTTCTGCTAAAAAATGATCTGAACATACTGTGGACGTTGCATAAGCAAAATCAATCCCTAAACCTTTCATCCACAGTTTCTTTCGGCATTTAGGAAACCTTAATAATATAACACAATGTTATCATACATTTAATAGTCATAAATCATTTCTTAAATAATAAATATAATCCAAAAAGTACTTACATGTGAAATTTTCTTTCACTTTTTCCATGATATACTGCCTTACAAATGAAACATCTCCTAGGCATTTTTAATTTTTCACGAGCAGAACAAAACTGGCAAACAAAGTATTCTAATGTTTAATTTCTCGAAAGAACCGAAATTAGAGCTGTCACAACAATGTCCAACTAAATTTGATTCAACCCAAAGTTAATTTTAGCGTATATTATTATAAATAGTATAAATGTAAAACTGTGTGGTGACTAGCAGGGATTTCGACTGAAAATTTAAATGGACCCTCAAACAGACCTAATATAGCCGACAGTCGTTACTCGTTACGTTAACAGTTGTTGTAGTTCAGCACAGCTTTAGACAATATACTATAATTAACCGTGCAGTTAAGTCATTAAACTATGAAGTTGAAGTATAAGTTAAGTTCTGTGGCACAGGGCACAGGCCACACACACTGTCCAGACGACAGACAGAGTCTGTGCACGATCTGACATAATACATATATATTTGTTATTCATAGTCGTGGTTTTGGTTCCTTTGGATTCTAAATTTCTATTTTTTAACAGGTCTGGACCAGCAGGACGCTGGTTACTGTCACAGGAATAAGTGGTTACTGGCTAGTGCTACTATCAGTTGTTAGATAACTTTATAGCAGTACAATGATTTTCATTGGTTAATATCCCGGTTATCTGTATACGGGAGCTGCTATCTTATTATCTAAAAGCAACCTTTTTTTAATATTATTTTCACAGACATTTGGATATTTAATTCAGTTCAACTTTATTTCGTTAAAATATTAACTATACTATAGTAAGTAGTTCTATATATTTAAAAAATATTGCCAATGTGTTTAAAAATAGTATGACAATGTACCTATATGATCTATGAGGGTAATATCCATGTCCCTCTTTATTTAACTTGATTTATGCAATGCTGTATAATATTATGTACCATATAACGTCAGGACTATCAATGCATATGGGCCCATAAATATTTTCATAATTATTTATTTACCGATATGGGCTACCTAACTACCAGCTTTATACGATCCATTCCAACTGTGTGTTTGTTATTAGATTTTTGTTTCTGTGGTTGTCGTTACTATCCCTTTCTGTGTAAGTCACACTGCAAGGGTTCAAAGGTCAGACCAATGCTTTTCGAAATGGCACTGGAGGCGACGATTGATCAACAAAACATGGCGTTCAACCCGGCCAAATTGTATTCTTCCATAAAGATACCGTTCCCGAAATCGTCGTCAATTGAAAACGAATATTTTGTGTACCATCAGGCTGATCTGTTTTCTCAGAGTTTCTCGGCGATTGAGGGCATACGCCGTATGGGAAAATTGTGCGATGTCACTCTGAAAGTAAGCCAATTTATTATATATTTCTAGTTATTGTTCTTTATTGAATATTATAAATTAGGTAACTAATTTTTTTTAATCAGGTAGAAAATATGTCGTTTAGTGCCCATCGCATAGTGTTAGCCGCCACGGTACCGTATTTTAATGCTATGTTTACACACAACATGATTGAAAGTACCCAGAAAGATATTGTGATGCATGGAATTGATCCTGAGTAAGATTTTTTTTTAAACATTTATAAACAGTGTTAACATTTTTTATTTTATTTAGGGCATTGGAAGCATTGATTAATTTTGCATACAGTGGTCGAATATCAATAAATGTCAACAATGTTCAGTCACTATTAATTGGAGCTTCATTTTTGCAGCTGAAATGGGTGCGAAATGCTTGTGCAACATTCATTAAAGAAAGGTAATTCAAATGTAATTTTGTGTGGTACATGTTACAACCATAACAGATACATAGTTAATTTTTTTTTATGAGAAATCTTTAATTCAAAATAATGTTAAGTATTTGTAAAAATAAGAGAATAATATTAGGTACAGTAAAAAATATTAATTTAAAATAATACAATTGTGTATCAAGATTTTCAAACAAGAAAATGGAGTATATCGATACGTATTGGCTCAATATTGAATGTTCAAGAAGTTACATGTGTAGTATATTAGCGAAACATACCGACTCGTATTGAACTTTGACTTTGATACAAGTCAGTACCAACATATCACATTTATCTTCTTGTAAATCTTTTATATTATATTGTATAACAAAATAATTAGTAAAATAATTTTTGTAATCTATGGTTAAATGTTTAAAACCGCTTATTCATGATTATAATTATACATTATTTCAATCATGAGTTTACCTTTGTTATTGAGGTAGAGTAGGTAACTTAAAAAATAATTAACTTAACTAGTTACCACAAATTAAAAAAAATCTTATTTAATCTGAGTCAATAAAATTCTAGTTCTAAAGTATTTGTGCAATTTGTAAGGTTAGGTTATCTACATAATTCTATGTATTGTTTAAATATTTTCATACCTAACGTATAACATTGTACTGTATGTTATGAAAATAATAATAATTTACTTTGTTCTCACATCATATTTAAAAACTAAAATATGTAAACAATAAATAAACATATAACATTGTAATACTATAGTATGTACTAATATTATATCTAAAATATGTACTAATATACATTATACATAAGTCTATATTTTGAATTCTAATCATTTTTGTACAAATATTTTGGCCATATGGTTTGTTTATTCAATGTCATAACTCATAATAATGTATTACATTGTAGGTTTCATCAAAATAATGTTTTAAAAGTACGTACATTAGCTGATTCATTGGGCTGCTATGGCTTAATGACTGATTCCAATAGATATATAGCTCAGTATTTTCCTGATATATCACTATCTGAAGACTTCTTAAATCTTAATATTTCTGAAATAATTGACATAGTCAATAAAGATGAGCTACAAGCATCTGAAGAACAGGTAATATTGATTTTACAATAATTAAGTAAAAAATTGAATAGAAAAATACCTATTATAATTTTGTTTAGGTATTCGAAGCAACTATTCGCTGGGTGAAACAAGACGAATTAAGACAAGAATGTTTTCCTCAGTTGCTAGCTGCTGTAAGGTTACCATTACTTTCACCTCATTACTTGGCTGATCGAGTTGCCACTGAAGAATTAATTAGATCATCTCACGAATGCAGGTTAAAAATTCTAGCAGTTTATAAGTTCTCCTGGGTATATAAATATAAATGATCATATTTTATTTGTAATGAATAACAATAATTATAATTTTCTTAATATTGCATTAATATTTACTTAACTATGCACTTAAAATAATTTAAAGTATTGAAGGAACAGACATTTACATGTTAGGAAGTTTTGAGGTAGGTATATTCAGTTTACATATTTTAGAAAGCAAATAATTCCAAATCAACTATTGTAAATGTGTTAAAATACTTTTAAAAAATATCGTTTTATTTATTATCTCATTTTTTAATTGATTGATACAGCTTATTTTAATGAAAATCAGTTCACATAATAATGTTATAAAACTCTTAAACATTGTTAGTTAACAAATGTAATCAATTAATTGCAAAGTATGTCTGGATAAGACAGTCACAATTAAAATTTCATAACAATTTATACTAATTACCAAATCTTATGATCTATAACAATTATTGGGACCGGTCCAATGTGTGATCATGGTAATAATTGTATAATAGTATAATTTATTATATTGTAATAATGTTGAATATAATATATGACATTTATTGATTTCTTGATTAGAGATTTATTAGATGAAGCTAAGGACTACCATTTAATGCCCGAAAGACGACTTCTGTTACAAAGCTTTCGCACTAGACCTCGCTGTGTCAGTTATATTCGTGGACACATATATGCAGTTGGTGGACTTACAAAATCAGGTATTTTTGTAGTTAAATAATTTGGATAACATTTCTTACCTTAGTAATATAACATAACACATTTTTGATTTTAGGTGATTCACTAAGTACTGTAGAAGTCTATAATCCCCTGACTGAACGATGGGAGCTTGCAGAAGCTATGAGCATATTACGTAGTAGAGTTGGAGTAGCAGTACTAAATAATAAATTATATGCTTTTGGAGGGTACAATGGAATTGAAAGACTATCTTCAGTAGAAGTATTTGATCCTGCAACAAAATCTTGGAATATAGTTTCACCAATGCATCGAAAGCGCAGGTCAGTAATTTTGTTATATATCAGATTTTTAATTTATTGAGACAAGCATTTGATTATCTAAAATATATTTATGTACACTAATTGTTCAATTCTTACATAAATTAAAGTATTGCTTAAAATAATAATTATATTATATTATAGTGCCCTTGGAGCAGCTGCTCTAAACAATCGATTATACGTGTGTGGGGGATTTGATGGAGTCAGTTCATTAAATATTGTTGAATGTTATCAGCCTGATTTAGATCGCTGGACAATCATTACACCAATGCAAAAACATCGAAGTGCTGGCGGTGTAGTCGCGTTTGATGGTTATATTTATATTCTTGGAGGTCACGATGGTCTAAGTATTTTTGACTCTGTAAGTTGATAATGATTATAACTTATTAGGCAATACAACTTGAGTGCTCTAAAAATCAATAATACATATTGAATAAAAATATAAAACATCAAAATATGCATAATATGCTATAAAAATTTAGTTATAACAATCTACACAATTTAAAAATAATCAATAGCTCTATGTCTTAAAACATAAAAATTAATTTTTAATTTTTAAATACAATTTGGTTTATTTTTTTAGACACCATCTAAAATTAAAGCCACCTTCCTTTATTTTTATAAAGAAAATATCCACAAATCAATGTGCATAAAGTTTTTAAAAATGATAAGTTTGAAAAAATACCCAAAATATGCTCTTAAAAAAAATGTATCAAAATATGCAAATATATGCCACAATACTTTGCAAAAATTCTTTTAAATTCATAACACAAATTTCTAACTAATTTTACTAGTAATACTAACTATGGAAAAAAATGCCATAAACATCATCCCTTCATTAATGATAGAAAATATTACAATCATTGTTCCATTAATGATTAATATTTTATTTTTACTTACAGGTTGAACGATATGATACATATACAGGTCAATGGCTATCTGTAACACCTATGTTAATGAAACGTTGTCGCTTAGGAGTGGCCACATTGAATGGTAAACTTTATGCATGTGGTGGATATGATGGATCAACATTTTTACAAACTGTTGAAGAATATGATCCTCAGACAGACAAGTAGTGACTTATAAAATATGATGTTTAATTATAGTGTAGTTAAATTTACTAGTGTGGTTCTACAGGTGGAGATTTGTGGCTTCAATGAACGTGACGAGAAGCCGTGTGGCGTTGGTAGCCAATGCTGGAAAATTGTGGGCCATTGGTGGGTATGATGGATTTTTGAATCTGCCCACTGTAGAAGTGTACGACCCGAAAGCTGACTGCTGGACGTTTGCGGCTTCCATGTGTGCCCATGAAGGTGGGGTTGGAGTTGGTGTTATACCAATACAAGAGCCCGAAGTTCCTTGAATATGAATGTTGTTGTTTATATAATAATAACATTATATAATATTCATTATACCTATTCGCAGTGTGAGCGGTAGGATGAATAGCAAATGGAATTTGTAAAAACAAAAACAATCTTGTTCGTTGAATGATTGTTTTTGTCACATTTTGGAAGACAATATCACTGTGTGAACTATATTCAATTGTTTATCAAACACTCATTCCAAATATGGTACCAACTACCAGGTAATAAAAAACAAAATTGTATCCAGCTCAAAAACATGTACGTTTAAAAAAAAGTGGTCTGTTCAGCGCCATGTATTGCATGTCCTTTGATAATATTCAAATCGTTAAATTTTTTAATTCAATATTACTTCTTACTGGTTATAATTGGACAAACTTTCCTGCATACAATACACTATATAGGTTCATATTCTGTGATTTATTTCTGTTTGCCCTCACTCCTATGTTGTGTTACCCATTTGTTAATGTATGTATTACATATTATCATATTAAGTAACCAGCAATAATTTCACAATACCAAATTGAACATTATATTTATGCATATAAGTATACATAATGTTATCTTTGAATTATAAAAATAACCTAAAGTTAAGTTCTAACCTAAGACTGTAAATCTTGTTACTCTATATTATAAATGCCAGGTTGCATAAAAAATATATTAATTGAATGGTTCAATAAAATTTAATGGACCAATCATGTGCCACTAAATCATAATCATAAGGAACAATTAGCTCACTACTGATTTGTTAAAAGTTTAGTGGTTGTTCACTCAACCTGGCATATAAGTATTTTTATTTTGTTTTAATGTTTACCTCATTATGACTAAGAATATTATACAATATGTTTTCTAAACCTGTGCCACAATGTTGGTTTTGTGCTCTTATAAGAATATTTTTTTTATATTTATTATGTATGTAATTTGTGTAAGTGATGTGATAACACAAAAACATTTTTTCCTTTATATTAGATCCTATTAAAATATGTATAAGAAATAGGTATAATACACTTGTTTGTACTTAATAATAGTAATTACATATTTACTAATAAGTTAAATGAAAAAATAAATGAGACATAATCATTTATCACATACATTGCATATTATTTAATATTTATCAGCTTTGAAAAATAATAATAATTATGAAATAGTGTAATACCATGTATTACATAATTTGGAAGAGGGTCAGATTTCTTCATATTATGCTCCATTATCGTACAATGAAAAAACTGTTTTTTATGCAGTTTATTGTAAGACCTTCGGTTTAATAAAAGAGGAAGGAAACACCATTTATAAGGAAATCCACAGTATAACATTTTCAGATGTACTATAGCTGTTGAGTCCTGATTCCTGAGTACCTTAATACCACACAATTGTGTAGGCACAATTAAATTTATAACTAGTGTTTTTACTTAATAAACAATTATTTTATATTCAACTGGTAGAAATTGTATTGAGTTAATTAAAAGGCTTCAACTGGTTAATCGCGCCCCCTGTATTAATGTAGGTATACTGTACCTATAATAGTCATACATATAACATATTACACAATAATATATTAATATGACATAGGTAAATGGTAGGTAATCATTATAAAAAATAAAAAAAATATTTTAAAATTAGTAAAAATGTTTAAAATAAATATCATGTCATATATCAATTTCTTAGTTAAACAAATAACAATATACTTTATTATTTAGCCGAAATTATTATCAAAAGTATCTAAAATTCTGAACATTGTATTTATTTTTTGAAAATTTAATGGGTACCTATAACGTGGAACGCACAAATAATATTTTAGTGTTTTATTTATAATTTATAATCGATTTCGCCAATCTTAAATGGTCTGACTTCTCGATTATAATAGTGTTGGTGCTAGATCACTTGCTAGTTACTATCTACTCGTATTGTAGCCCACTACGAAAATTATTTCTATTTAGGTACGTCACTGACGCAACATTGCATGGACATTTAAATAGGAAAATAGTTGTAAATAATAAGCCAAATGCCCAAATGTATACACAAATGAGTTAAAAAAAAAAAAACTAAAATCAAGAATTATCCATCACCTTCCAACCACATTTTATAAATATATGTCTGAATTGGTCAGGAAAGTGGTCCAGTCTAATAAAAATGTCTAGTTTTTGCTTATGAATTTGGAACCGCCTAATTTGTATGTTACCGCTTTAGACCACCCGAGAACCAATTTGCCAACAATTGGGAACCAACCAGTAGTCGTCCGTTCTTCAACTTAATAATATAAATATACTTATTACAATTACGCGAATTCGGATGCCAAAAAATCACATATTTATATTATTACAGATAATAACCTACGCACGACGTACCTATCATTGCCAATTTATCCTTGAATTAAACTCACTATGGTTGATGGGTTGATTGTAGAGTTACTTTGGGATTAAAGTAGTTATAGGTAGGTAGGTACCACATCTGTAGATATAGTGTACAGCCGTGGTAGGTAACCTACATGAATGGGTTGCGATAAGGTAAAGTTGATTCTCCATACCTTTTATCCTTAATTAATTTTAAAGTTCCTCAAAGACTTTCTAGATCCCTGCTCGCTCTTTTCTTATTACTTTTACACCACTAGTTATTTATCAAATGAACCACACAGTCAAATCCAATGTGGACCTCCGTTTTATAGTTATTAGAGTTGGTATTGATAGTTTTATTAATTTTCGATGTTATAATGTTATATCTGTTTGCTACAATATTTTTCTTGTAGTGAACTTTTAATTTTGATTGCAACTACCTTTTCCTTTTGTTGTAGCCTTTAAATTGTATTTTTGTATTCAAGGGACGATCACGTGTAATTTATATAAATAAAATAAAATACTGGGTGATTTTCCTATCATTTTCAACCCATTTTTTCATTTGATAATAAATTTAATGAATTTCTGATTTTTGTAATTTTTAAAAGCCAAAACATAGCTTATTTGTTCAGATAACCTATTTTTTGGAATATCGTCATATCGATGTGCGACTAAAAATCATCATGAAACGCTCGTTGGACGTAAAAACCTAAGATATATATTCGTTGAACATTGACCTATTAACCTAATATAGATGTTATTTTAAATGCTTTTAACATTTTTGTATCAATGAAATAATATGTTTCAAAAGAAAGTATTATAACGTACTTACGGAAAATATATTATTATTATATATATATACATAGGTACGTGTGTTACATTCACTTTAGAAATAAAACATAAAAGCTGGTTTTACTGCGGTATTAGCGTAATATTTCAAATAAAACTACCTACCTAGTATCTATATATTTCCCAAAGCTTTGAACATTTTCATTTTATTTAAGCCTCCTGTTTCTAGAAAAATAATTACCAAAATATTGTAATACCATTAATACCATATTATTACCATTTAAGAAAAGTCGAACGTAAAATGTATTATAAATTGAAATCAAATGAATACGATTTTTGTTTTTTGATAAAATATTGTTGCTGATTTGGTAAAACCCAAAAAGTTGTTAAAGTGTACTTACAAAGTATTAATTTATATAGCACGAGGTGGATTTGTTTGACTTCGGTGTAGAAAAGTTGAGTATAGTATAAAATTCGTATACCCACATTACACTAATTTTCAGTAATTATTTTTGTGTTTTTTTAAGTATTTTTTTTAGTGACAACTTAAACTTTTTATTTTATGTATTAATCAGAAGAATGTTGAAGCTAATAATGTTGATGAATATATATAATTGTTTAAATACTTACCGATTATCAAATATTGAATAGATACCTATTATGTTCTAAGTTTAAAAACTAGAAAGTACCTAAATGGTTTTTTAAAAATACAAAAATCTACTTAGGAAATAAATTAGTTAGAGTAGATAAATGAATCATTTTGTATATAATATATCTGTATTTATGTATTAATGTCTTATTTATGCATGTGGCATGACGCGTTGTAGAGTCTCTACCTGTTTTTATTCGTTTTTGTGCATATTTAAATCCAATAACGGACCATACATTTTTCTCGAAATTGCGGTATGATGGGAAAATTCAAAATACGACGGTACTGTTGTGACCAAAAACCGCGAGGGGACCGATTTTTGCTTACGACTCATTCGCCTCATGGGCCTATCTGTATTCGACATCTATGATGGGTATTAACCTGCCTGTTTATATAGTAACGTGATTTTCTCGAGGGCTTCACCTTCGCGCGAGCACTATAGGTATTGAATGTCAGAATTTCAAACAATTTCCGTTCACATTTTGCTTGTGAGGCTGAAAAAAATATTGGTTTTTAAGTTTTGAATCTCCATTAATTGCCCGAAAATAAAACCAAAACCTTTTCAAAATACAATTTTTATAGGAATATAGGTAGGTATAAGCCATGTAATACCGCATTAGCATATTCTATTGATATCATTGTTTTCTTCGAGTTGTTGGTGATAGCGAATGATATTTTATTTAAATATAGGTACCGACTGCCGTGTGTTGCAACGCTATATAATATGAATATTAAATTTTATTTGGACCACCGATGGCCGCGCAAATTGATTACAATCGAATGAAAAACATAAAATTACTCAAAACAATATTATAACCATTTTACCAACACGTATCGAATGAAAAATGTCATTTAATATAATATATCATATTAATAATAAAGTGTTAGATAGGTACCTATACCTAACTCTAAAAAAAAATACACACCCAGCCGCGGCCGGTGACAAAACCGTATCGGATTCGACAGCGTCACGCACATAATATATTATGTGACGTTTTGGAAATGGATTCATTACCGAAGTCATTTAATATTTAAACGCGTCGTTTAAAATAATTAATTCATATTATATTGATGCACGGATATTATACACGCCATTCATACATGCGGTGTGATGGCCGCACTGCCTAAAAACGATCCGTCAACGCGCCTCGGAAAAGCGAACAGCAGAAAAACGATGATTATATTATTTTTCCGGACGATTTTCAATCTGCTTTACAACACTGCCGTTTTCATTATCGTCTGTGCCGAGTCCCGGTGGAACGGAGATCGTATAATAATAGTTGGGATTATTCTGTTCGTGTCTAACACTCACAAACCAGTGGCGACATTTCAGTTTTCGAGCGGTTGGGGGGGGGGGGAGGGCAAATGTTTTGATCGGCCCGTAGTAAAACTGAAAAAAACCGATCGCAAACTTATGCGCGAGTACCAATATTACGTTTATTATTACCTACGTCCTACACGTTTTCGTTATTTCATAAACTATATAGCTAATTCTACACATTAACTCTATAAGTAAGTACCTAGGTAACATAAACACCGATCCAATGTTATGATATTTCCCAACATTGATTGATATTATAATATGTACTTCAGGCGGGCCGCGGGCATATCCCTACGGGTATTTTATGTATAGGTTAGGTTGTATCTACGTTTTGCTACAGCGAAATTACTCGCGAAATGCGAATACGCGATTTCATATCGATGAATCGATAAACCGCATATAATCGTAAAATAAATAAAATTAGAAATATTTTCAATCTCACGCACACACAGCAGCTCTCATATCCTACAGAGTGGAACGCAATGCAAACAATATATGCAATACTATATATTATTATATTTACATCGAAGGTGTAAATCATTCAACTTCGCGATTATTGACTTTATGACGTACCCATCTATTTTACAGCTATACGCGAGACGTAAGTACCTATAATAATATAATATTAGGTATACAGTTTTATGTTCGATTCGTATTTAGGAACAGCAGACGCGATCGCAGAGCCGTCGGAAGACAGAATATAAAAATAGCGAAAATCAATATTTCAAACACGTATTTGTACCGCAAAAGAGGTTATACTTTTATGTCTCAGCTCGACCTCCACCGACGGAGAGTACGAGTGTGTAATGTATGATCAAAAGACTGCCAAGGGGAAAAAAATCACCCGCGACCAGAAACTGTTTTATTATTAATAGGTACGAGGACGATATTTTCTTAGGGGAGACCCATGTTTAGTCGGACACCGAGTAGAGAGGTTGATTTTCACGGACAACAGTACAACACTAAGTACCTATTTAGCAGATTATCAACGATACCACTACCACGGCTTGTCTCCGGAGAAACGACACGTGTGTTCACAATAATTATAAAGACCCCGACATTATGGCGGCCCCATATTGTAATCAAAAACTCTAATTATGTTGATATTTATATTTGTTTGTACCTTTTTATTTTTTCTATCGGAGAGAAGTAAACAACCTATACACAGGCCGTGTAACACACAGGCTATTATGGTATCAAAATTCAAAATGCATTGTCAACGTGATTCCCTAGATAGGGGAAGTCGCCCGTTAGTAAAAATACTTCATGTATAAGTTTTGGGCAGGTACAACTGGGTGTAGAGAGGGGAATACAATTTTCCAGAGTAATTATAAGCTTCACGATTCCAGTTTCTTTTTAATCCGCGAGTGGAATACGATCAGGGATACGATTTGAGGACATGGTTTAAATTAAGGGTTAGGAGTTTAGTATTCAATGTACGAGTTTCGTGTGATTGGCAGTTTTTATTTTTAGGTCCTCGTGTAGGGCCATTATAGTTTGTTCCGTACCAGGGGGGCACCAGTAACAATGCCATGAGTAATATTTTGAAACTCTTGAATGGGACAAATTATTATTTGTTGAGGGCTGCCGGCCCCAAGATTCGAATACCACATTATACGAGTGGTCTATATATTTTTGTGTATACCTATAATAATTATATTTCATTGATAGAGTTCTAGTTATTGGAAAAAACAACCTGAGATCATCGACTCCGGCTCCCAAATCCGAAATCGATAATTGAATTATTGAAATTCAGGTTAAACTGCACTATATACCATAACATGTCTCATTTTAATCGAATAACAATACCAATAGATGACCGGGTGGTCGACTAATTTGCGCAGATGGCTCCTGATCGAATACATATACATACACCTAAGTATAATTATTTATTAGTCTTATCTATCGAACTATAATGAACGGCGTTGATTAGATTTGTACATTGACTTTTGCTCCGCGTCATCATTTTGTTCCGAAGTTAGTTTTAGATTCTGAATGGTGTAAAGAATGTATTGATTTTTTCAATTTATTTATAAATTTTATTTTTGTGTCCGTGTACATTATAAGTAATGCTTTGATTTTCTCCATCGGATATTTATATTGTGTTTTAATAAAATAATTTTATTGATATTATTATTTATTACATATATACCCGGAAAAATAAATAATGACAATAATATTGAAATAATTTTTTATTTACAAATGTCATACAAACCGCAAAAATAAATATGAATAAAAAAAAAATTTCACAAAATGTTTGAAAAAAAAAATAAAAAAAAAATAATATTACAATTTAGAAAAAAAGTGACTCAAAAAGAGTGCAAGGCCGAAAATGTACTAAAAATAACAGTATGACAATGTAGAAGTTGCTCAAAAAGAGCTAAAAGCCGAGAACGTAAAAAAAAAAAAATACAATAATTTGGAAAAAAAACACAAAAATATAAATAATAGTAAATAAATAAATAAAAATGCACCCGACAAGGTACATAGGCAAAGGTGGGTACGTGATGGTGGATTGGATGTAGGTATAATGATGAACAGTCTAAGATTACTGGTCACCTTTACATGGTTATCCGACCGGTTCAGGAGGGCGGACGAGCGTCGAGGGCGCGTTTGCTCGAGAACGCGATGACGACCATGGTGGAGAGCGAGGCTCGACCGCGACGGCCACGGGAGTGACCATGGGATGACGGTGGGAAGCTAAAGAGCGATGTCGTGCCGAAGACGACTTTCGCGACGGCCACGGCGGAGACCAAAGCACGGAGCGAGCGAAGACTATATTATTATAAGTCCGGTGCTGCGGAATTATGGTGTCATGTTCATGATTTAAAGCACTAAAAATTACTTCGTCATTTTCGTTCATTTTAAAATAACACTTGCATAAACGTTTTGAACAAGACCACCTCTGAACATTATCATTTAAAAATTTTTGAAAAGAAAATTTGTATCCATTAGTACAATATAATAATTTATTTTTTTCAACATTTTAATTATTTCAAGATCTTCCATTGTATAAATAAAAATATATAAAAATACGATAATTTGTTGAACCTGGAATATCGAAGTGTGACTGATGCTAACACGAACAAAATTAATTTCCAACAGTAAATTGTAAGGTAGTCTTTACAGATAAGATATCGATAATTGAGATTATCTATATGAGTTTATTAACCCGTGGACGCAATTCGTACATGTTGCGAGAAAACCGAGGACGCAACTCGGATGTGTCGTGAAAAAACCACGGACGCAACTCGGACAAAATATAATTTAGGGACGCAATTCGAATGCACCGGTCGTTACATGCAGTCTGAGTCCGGTGGCCGTGCTGTGGAGTCGCGCACCGCCGTGCCATGAAACTGCTGACTTCCTATAGCGCCTCGTTATTCCTGCACCTATTAAAGAGGTCCTTCACTCATCCTCCGTGTCCTGCGATCTCCGTCGCTGCCATAACTAGTCGCCTCCATACGGCAAAGCTGCCGTAACCTCAGCCGCCACCATCGTCGTTCCACTCGCGACGAAGACAGCCGGGCGCCCGCCGCGCTGCCAGAGGGTCTCGCTTGTCCTCGAGCGCACGACACCCTCTAAGCCCGTCGTGCCACCGCTGGTGGCCGGAAAACCTGTAAAGGCGACTTACCACCAAACAACCACAAAAGTGCGCACATCACGCACCGCTTTATTATCCCACCTTTGCCGTCGCCCGTCTCACGACGCCTCAGGAACGCCCGGAGAACTGCCGAGGTCATTCCCTCCGATGGCAACCTCAAAATAGTGCTCGCCGGCTGTCTTAGCCACGCTCCACGCCGATTCCATAAATCCCTTCTCTCTTGACGATGATCGGCGTGGAGGCGCTACGGGCACTGTAGTTGCGGTCGCTTCCGGGTCGACCCAACCGACCAGCTCTCCAAACGAAACCACCAAAAAACTTGAAAAATTAATAACAATTTTTATAAATAATAAAATTTGTCTAAATGATAACATAAAATGCTTCTCAAAAAAAAGTTGGCATATTATGTATTTGTAATAACCTAAACCAGAATATATTATCTCATAAGTACTCTTATATTCAATTTTAAAGCTTTTCGACCCAGAGACAATGTTTCAATAGATATTTATAGAAAAAAACTAATAAAATCTAAAATTTCTTATGCCAAATTTGAAATTGAAATATCTATAAAAAAAGACTATATTCATAAATGTTTTTAGATTTTTTGGTTACACTAGGTATCTATAACTACTTACGAAGAACCTTGGTTTTAATTTTGAATACTGACTTACGCACGTCTTTTAGAATTATAAGAATACATATTATTTCAATGTTATGGTTCGTTATCTCTGCACTTTATTTTGATAACCATATTATTTTCTCGTACAGCATAACATAAAAATATAAATTAAAGTAGATTAATAAAAATTAATTACCTTCTGAATAAACCTTGATTGAATATTGTAAAAACTATAATATGTAATTAGATTATATACTAGTGTATGATCTAAGTATATCTTAAAATGTATCTCCACAGTGTAGCACCCCACTGTGTATCGTATTATACGATACCAAAACTGAGCTAGTACTGACCATCTTTTCTCCAGGGATTTAATTGGAGAGTGACAGAGCACTCCATTTTGGCATTTCATATTAAAAAACCCAAATGGAACCACTGCGCATATCTAAACCGCGTGCCATCTAGGTATAACGCTTGTATTAACTCGAAAACTTATCGTACATCAATATTATATTTTAACAATAACTATTTTAATGTACCACAATTATTATTCGCTTTAATTTACTGATAAATATCGATACATTTGGGTAAAAACGTTATAATTTTGTTTCATCTTTGTATTGAGTTTAATGGCTAAAATACGACGACTTAACGGTTTAAATTTTTAACTTAAAGTGTTTTTTTGTTTATTATCAACTTAACTAAATTGCATACCCACCTGTTCACCTTTAGTATGTATATTATTGTATACCTATAGTAGGAAATACACGTGCCAAAAACAATACCTAAACTAAAAATATCAAAGTCTAATGTTGTATTTTGTGTTGAAATCGAAATTATATTTCATCGCCATATTGTATTAGTCTCGTTCAAATAAAAAATCGATTTAAGTGTTTTTGTTTTTTTAATAATTTTAGTGCAGGTTTAATCATATTTATTTTCTGATGATCCTTTGTGTTTGCGTTACACATTATTTGGTTTAATTTTTTGTGTGAACCGAAGGATTAAAAATCATTTATTTTTTCGTTACAATCTTATAAATAAATATTCCATCAAGCAAATGCCAGACTACGCAGTGTTAATCGAATATCAATTTAGAGAATAACCTAATTTATAACAATTCTCGATTTAAAACTACAGCCAGTTTGTGTTACCTGTATTAAATTCAAAAATGTATATTTGATTTTTCCCGGTAAAAAAAACGGTTGTGAACACCACAAACTAAAATATTCAAGTCTCGTATTAAATTTGTTGAGTATGAAGTAACATACTGTTCTAAAATCAAATGAAATTCAATTGCATTGAATCACGTCGATTAAATTATATTTTTATTAGGTACACAAATACATCATTTTAGGAATGAAGAGTTTATTAATGTTGAGTGATTTAATAGATTAAGCAAGATTCCTACAGTCGAATTAAAAAACATGTTTATCAAAGGCAAAACAAAAATTCAAAATGAACCTAATGGTACAATAGTCGTGTGTCGTGGAGGTGCCGGGGACTCGACATCTGAAAACGCCCTGCGGACTCTCTTATAAATATTGAATTCCCGTTCCCCTCTTCCCGGACTTGAGATTATTTGGCCATTGCCCTTGTTGTTGTTTTCACAGAAGTATATGCTGTTTACGTAGCTATGCGAATAATTGGATCATCCTTCACACCGCGATTAGTATTGGGCAGGTCATCCCGGATACAAAGCCAATCGATATAATATTATTAATATATTATATTTCAAATGAACAACCTTTTTAAGATGAGATGTTGTTATTTTCGGTAAAACTCGGGCTGTTTACTCGTATTACTGTTCATTATGTGAAACAAAAATAACAATATTTCCTAAGTTGTAAGTTCTAGTAATAATTCTAGTTCGGCTAAATTTATATGAGTCAACAACAGTGTAATACTATTTCAGAGATAAGTATAGTTGTACATAATAATATATGAGTACTATTATGTGGCATCCGATGATAGTTGGCTATTATATTTAGCCAAAAATTGTTTCCATCAATATTTTTACCGAGTTCAATAATAATTGTTATTAGTGGTGACTAATGGTCATATTTTTATTTTAACAATATAATATTAAATCCGAATAAAACACCAAGTAAAAAATAATGTTAAGAAAGATTAATGATTCGCTGAGTGGGCGTAACTAACATCAATGAATTTATTTTCCATACAATAATTCATAATATTTGTGTGTTTTCCCTCTTCAGATGACAAATTAAATGGACAGAATAAAACTCGAAATTAATAGTTGTAAACAATATAATATAATATAATTATCTAATATAATAATATAATGTAGACAAACAAATTAGTTATTATGTAGTTCCTTTATACAATCAATAAAATGTTTATTTAACGTCATAGATATTAACTACTAAATAAGTCATCTTAAACAATTTTTAAATAGCAAAACTCATATTATTATATAGTAGATATTAATTTCGTGCTACGGTATTATTGTTAAAAAAAAAAAAAATAAAATTCAACGCATTTCTCTTTCTTCGTCGAATTTAGCCGCCACCATATTTCGCTCTGAAACATAACGCACATACGATCGACATTATTATAATATTTTAGTGCGTTAAGTAAATATGATCGATCGCCAATAATACGTTTTCATCATAATTCGGGGGCACGTATACGATTTTAAGAGCGAACATTCGAATAATATTAAAGTAAAAGACCAAATATCATATTATCAAGACCCACGAGTGCCAAGTACGGATATATTTTAATAGATTTGTATTCGACCGCAACACGTTTGGGTACACATTTTTTTCGGACACCAAAAATTAACATCACAACTTTTGGATACGGCATATTTTTAAGTACAATTATACCTACCACGTTTGGGTAAACAAGTTTTCAAACATATTTTTTTACTATTATACTTTTTAGAGACTATAATATTATATCGTTACCCGGGAGACACCCGAGGGGGTTGGCTCTTATAAGTTAATCGTTTCCAAAAAACTTTTTTGCAACTTTAATTTAAAAATATGTTGATCATTATATAAGTATTATATTATTACTACCTAAAAAAAAAAAAATATTATTATGGGGAAATATTTTGATAACTACCTATGCATTATGACAAATCTTATTATATAATATATCAAAAATCTTGATTTTCGTATTTTTTGCAACTCAGTCGATTTAACAGCAGTACGATGTGTATTACGTATATTTTATCTTGTATTCTTATTGTTAAATTTGAATTCGGTGGTAAATCATTGCATACAAAAAACGATTCTTAGCGGTGACGGTTTGTTAGCTTAATTGATTTTACTATTAGTATACGATACCTAGGCATTATATATGGTAAAAATAGCCAATTGGCTATAGCTTAAAATAATTCTATACATTAAAAAATAAATCTATTTATTTTTAAAAATGTCCCTGTGTACAATAAAATGAAATAATGAAAAAAATCAAATTTCATGTCCCCGAATATATTATTTGAATTCCAACAAAATATTAAAATCATTATTCGCTGTTTAATTTTATTGTAACCAAACGTGTCTTACGTATATATGTGCGTACCCAATAGTTCTCTGATTGTTCAATTAAAATTATGGTTATGAAACCAAATAAATTTTATTCTTTACGTTGTGCCCATATTATGTACCCAAACGGCCAAACGTGTCAGATTTTGGATCAATGTGTCCAAACGTCCACCGCTTTTGAACGCATCAGTAAATTACTTAGCTCAAAATCGTGTTTATTTGGGGGTAGTAAAACTCGCGTGTAATCATAATCTAATCAGGACTTGCATTTGAAAAAAAAATTTTGTTTTACGTTATTTACATTCTGAACGATATACAATTTTAGAGTTTATCGTTGTTTAAAAGTAAAACGTTATACACAGTTTATGTTTATAGTTTTATCGTCGAAATCAATATCTATAATTGCAGAGAATGGCCCGGATACGGAATATAACAAATTCTTTTATTGATTGCTAAGATACAAATAAATCGAGTGGAATAAATATTTCTACGAGTTTATAACTTTTAAGCAAATGGATTTTTAATTATTTTGTTTTGTGTTATTTTTCATTTAATGATATTCCATATATTTCGTTTTGTTAAATTATATATTTATATATTTTGTTAATAATTGTTATGTTTTGTTTTGTGATATATAGTTATTTTTGTTTTACATTTAAATTACGTTAAAAAAATTGCATTCGTTTTTTTGTCAAACATGGTGTTATAATAATAACGTTTGCAAGCCCTGATTGTATAATTAACAATAATAATATTAGCATTAGGTATGAATAATGATTTCCGTGAAATTTAGCGGCACACACTTTTTGGGAAACACTGCTCAATGATAATATATAATAGCGCTGTATCGCACGCCTGACTCGTCTATAATAGTCCCCGCCGCCGCCGCCGCAGGATAGCAGAACACTCACCCCGGTCCGACAGGTCCGACTTGAGTTCGTCGATGATCCTGTACAGGACGTATATCGGAGACCATTGGACGTCCGAGTCGTCGGCGTCCTCGTGGTCCGGCCACTTCTTGCCGCGGACGCCGTAGAACGCGTTCGCGGACGGAACCTTCTTGCCGCGCATGCCGAAGAACCCGGCCGCCGAGCCCTTGTTGCCGCCGCCGCCGTAGTAGTCCTTCTTGCCGCGCATGCCCATGAAGCCCATGCTGGCCCGCTTGAAGCCCTCCGCCGAAGAACCGCCGCCGAACAACGCCGCGGGCCTGCCGCTGCCGCTGCCGCCGTCGAACATCGGGCGCCGGAACACCATGGTCCGCTTGTCCAGGTCGACCGCGGCGGGAGCCTCGTCGCCCCCGCTGCCCCCGCCGCCCTGGTCGCGGTCCTTTTTGCCCCGCATGCCCATGAACCCCATGCTGGCCCGCCGGTCCACCGACGGATCGGCCAAAACGGCCGCAGCCAGAGCGGCCAGCGCCACGAGGCCCACGTTGATTTTGTGTGGCATTTATCGGGCTCTGCTGCACGCCTGCGGACCGAAAATTCAAAACAAAACCCGATCGTTATAATAATATTATGACGATATACTTAAAGTTTGAGCTGTAATTAGTATACATCAAAATTACTTATTATTTGCTACATATTGCTACGATAATATTCAAATAGACTAGGACACTATAGTATATATATGAAGGTATGTTAAAGTTAATACATTAAACCACTGCAGTACTTCTAGATATTATTAGGACTGCGACCAACATTTTCCCCCATACCTTTGACGACCCACATGGCTAAAATGGAAAAAGTAGTTCTAAAAAAACAAAATTATTTTGATAATGAATGTTTTATTTGCTTATATAATAAATATAACTGTACACATTTATTTTTCATAATTGGGCGTGTACAAAATGTGCACTTTGTTAACATTTTTCCGTTTCTCCTAGAAAGTAAAAATCAAAATTTTCTTTCAACGAAATCAAATGTAAGGACATTTGGTTTATGAGATCATCAGCAACTTTCAAATTATTTTCGGTATTGAAATGTTTCAAAGCAATCATAATTTTGTTTTTAAATGGTTTTTCTTTCATAGAATAGGTTTTTTCATAAAACCTCTAATTTCATCACGAACGGCCAACACATCAGCTCTGTCTGCAGCTCTTTGTAAATATAAATTTAGTTCGTTAATAGTTTCGGAAATATTTCGGTTAATTTTCGGGATCATACAGTTCAAAAAACATAAATATCTCACCAAAAGTTGGTTCGTGACCCACAAGAGGTTAGCGACCCATAGTTTGAGCAACAATGCGATTAAGGGCATCGCAGTACACATATTTTTCATACGTTTTAGACCAATAAGCGGCCGTGAATTACGCAAACTTCGCAATGGCCGATTTTACTTGTATGTATGAATTATTTGACAAAATATCTAGGCTATTTGGAAAGTTGATTTTCAATTTTCAATTTTAAAGAACCTTAAAATTAAGGTATTGTTTTGTGAAATATTTGCATTTATTTTGAGCACATCTGATTTAAAATTTTAAAATTGATTCCCAAATTGGCTACTCTAAAAACTTTGAATTCAACGATTTTCTCAAAATTACAATCGAACTTCATGAAGTATGTTTAATATACTACTGTTTTTAGTTGTTTTTATAGTTATGCAAATATTTCATTTTCTTTGACTTATTGAAACACACTCATTTTCATTTACTACTCACACAACTACACAGCCCTATATGGATTGCCTAGGTATTAATCCTCAAAACAAACTATGCCCCAGCTCCCTTAATAACAAAAGTAAGTAGAATAAGAACAATAAATTGATAAATTATAGTGTTTTCATAATAATAATAATAACAATATGGTTGAACTATTCATCCAATGTGGTGGGTCCTTATTGGCAATCCGAAACATTCTAACAAGGTGTTGGTTGGTTCGTGGCCTTTATTTATGCATTAAAAAAATTTTTAAATAAATCGTGACTTATTTGGCAACTCATTTGCGTACATATTGTTAGATATTATTATGTGTTACTCGACATATTTCGTGTTATGAAATACGATATATTAATATAATATAATAATCGGCGTCGATTGGACGTCACTTTGGACACCATAGCCACTGAATTCGGTTTAGTCTTCGGCTTCTAGACGGTTGCTCAGCGAGATAGCTATTGCGTACATAAATTTAATTAATGGCGAATTATCCTGTCCAGAGTAGTTCCTAGAGAGAATAAACTTTAAAATTCCTGCTTTTGACGTAAGAAATAATCGTCCTTTTGTAGTACCATCATAATGTTCAACAAATATAATTACAATGTAGTACGGAGTACTGCGTATCAGACGCTTGTACAAACGTACAACATTTTGATTTTTTTATTGATTCGCATATTATTAAGTTAAAATAAATTAATAATGACTAATAGGTATTAGTTTAACTACTAAGCTGTAATATAATATGTTTTATTTTTTAGTAATTCTATATTGTAACTTAATATTTTAAAATGTAAAATCTTATTGTAAACTATACTCATAACCACTCTGGTTTGTCGAAAATACTAAAAAATGTAATTAATAATATATTTAATAATAATTAATCAATTAGGCTAGCATTTGCTAGAAAAAGTATTGATAAAAATATCTTTAAGCATTGTGAAATCATATTATACTAGATAGGTACATTTTTTATTACCATATTGAAATTTGAATAGAATTTTTTTTAAATTAAGAAATATTTTGCATTTTATACAGTTAATTTTAAAAAATGCAAAGATTTGGGTTTTGAAATTTCATTTTACCACGGTAATTGTTGTAAATGTTCAATATATTTCTAGTTTGTTTGATTAATGTCAATTCATTTAAACTCTGAATAGAAATAACTTACAGTTGACTACAATACATCATTGGAACCATAGGCGGATAGGTACTTTTCATTTTACAGGGATATATTTATTAGGGGCACACGCCAAGTATATAAGACTTGTTACGCAAAAATACCGCTCATTACACTTGCAATACAACAAATCTCATAGCTAGAGGTGAGATTATGATACACTTTGCATTGTTTTCAAAAGATAGCTACGGGATGATAATTTTATAGCAACCTATACGTTTCGTGTGTTATTTAATCAGGGTAAGAAGTTTGTTGCATTTGTTGAAAATTTTTAATTTTTAGATCATTTTAGGGTTTTTAGAACATTTACACTTGATTCCGGATGTTTTTAAATGTTATTTAAATATTTATATTTAAAAAAGTAACTTTATAAAGTGTAACAAGGTTTTTACCTAATCAAATATTATTAATCATATTTTTTTTAATAAATCCTTTCGATGTCAAGTCGAAATTATGAGTAGCGATGTAAAATGTATTCTTATCATCATTATCAAAACTTGTTCAAAAATTAATTATAATATTATTATGATTGTTAATTTTTTTCTCTCGTACCATATTATACCTATTGATTATACCTAAACGTGTATACATTGTTGTGCGTGACAAAATAGAATCTATTACGTCCAGTTACTTTATGAAGTATAAAAATACCTCTGAGCCGTTTCTAGTATTATGAAATTATAATTTTATTGTTTCAAAAACATCTTTTGGAATTGGGGCCTCTAAGTATAATATCGATATAAGGGCCTACCAGGGAAATCCCGATTTCCCCGTGGGCCTATCCACCCATGATTGGAACTGTTGGTTGTTATTATTTATGATTACGAAATTATAGTGAAAATTAATTAAAACATTTTGACGGCTTAATAATTATTGCTTCTTGTTCGGCGGTTTTATGGCTAAAGCACTTTTTATAAAGGTAAAAGATAAAAACGAAAGAATCTCTTTTGTGTTTTTTTTTTGTCTCCTTAAGTACCTACCTATATTCCAAAATTAATATAGGTATTCTTTTCTTTTTTAAAACGATCGTAACTCTCTGTTTAAATAATAATTCATAAAAAGCAATGTCTTTAATAATGTTATAGTGTTTTTCCATAATACAGGCGTAATACCTCTCAATATAACATTCGCTGTAAAAGCAATTATTTTAGCCGATTTGCGTCAACGTGCTGAACATTGTTGTCGTTACTTCCTCTCGTACCCAAACAGACTATTGTTTTTATTTGACAAGCGAAACGATTGACAAAATCATATGTTTTGGGTTTTAATACTATATAATTAGTTGTTTTTTTTTTTACTACGAGGTTATCTCTGTATTTTATGTCTTATTTTGTCCAATAATTAATATGTATAATTATCACGACCGTTACATTTACTCGACCCATCTCGTTAGTTTTGAATCACCCGAAGTGTATACAAAATATCTGTTTGTTAAACCGTATCACGATTTTGATGTAGATTAATTTCGATTTCGCCTATACGAACTATGTGCTTCACTCAATTGCGATTATGCTCCATGTATACATCGTAAGTACACATCACACACCTCACCTCGCACATTCAGTTTCGAGTTGATTAGATTTTTCGGTAAAGCACGATTGAGCATAAACCTTTTTAGCAACACGATTGAGCATAGAATATTTTATGCGATGTTGCCAAATTTACGTTGCCAATATTTTGTAATCTATTATTTTCGTATTATTACACCAATTATTATGATATCTGACGCGAGCCGTGAGCCGAGCCCCTCAGCTTTATCGACAATGTTATCGATTAATAAATTAGTTCCGCAGCAAAACGACGTTTTAAACATTTAGCATCGGGGGGAAATATAAGATAATTGATACAATTCCAAAATTATCATAGAATTAATATCAGTGTTCGATCACCTATAGTCGTGTATAGTGCGTTTCGTATAAGTGAAATATTTCGTTAATTTAGTTTCGTAAATATTTTTTTAATATGGATATTAGTGATATAACAATTATTTTATCAGAAAGAGGAAAAGAATTGGCATTAGTGAATTTATACAAGTATAAATTATTTGGAGAGCGGAAAAAAGATAATCTTTTGAGATGGAGGTGAGTATTTTCTTGAAATAATTATTTCAGTTTACAATAAATTTTGGTCAAAAAATAAATAAATATTTTTGTATAGTAGAGTTTAAAATTGAAAATGACAACGTTGCAGAGTTTTTTGTGCTCAATCGTGTTGGTTTTCTTTCGTATTTCAATTTCCTTTGATACGCTGACAATTGATGCTCAATCGTGTCTCAGCCAGATTTTTCGTAGGTATCACTTAAAGATGATTCGGTGACAATACAAACTTCTGTTTTTAAACAAGAGCCCTCCTGTTCACTTTAAATTATTCAGCAAATATTTTTTTGTTGAAAATATTGATGTATCTAAATCATAACTCGAACAAGTAGTTGAGTTAGGTACATAACTTTGTGTACCTACTAATTGGATATTAATATATTATGTCTATGATAATGCCTTAAGTAGATACGCGGGCTTAGATGATTTGAAAATATTTTACTTTTTATCTATGAGTATAAATATTTTCTAAACATGGTCCAAGAATAACACATACTACATCTAATATTAATTATAGGTAGTTTATATTTTTGTAAAATCATTTTTAAGGATTATTATCTTTAGTATAAACATTTATATATTTTAAATTACTCAGAAACTACTCATTAAAATTTTGATGTAGACACATCAACATTTTCAATAAAATCATCCTCTGAATAATTTGCGATAAAGAATGGGAGTTTTTGTTTAAAAAATAGAAGTTTGTATCACCACAGGATACACCTTAAACAGTACAAAAATCAGGAATTTAAAAATATGATCTTAAGGTATACTTAAACATTCTAAAACCCAGAGTTTTAATAAATGTACCTACTATTAAAGGGAAAAATGTGGGTAAGCGAGCTTAAAAAATCACCCTGTACATATTCGTTGCATTATTTTTCATATATATTTTTTGAAATATTATGAGTTTATACTACGTAAACAGCCTACGACAAAAGTGTCATGTATACAATAAAAAATGTCAGAGACGCATCAGTATATTAACCTGCTGCAGTAGTTGAATGCCCGCCTTCGTGATATCTTATCGATACGTTAAATTATCTATTATATAATATATTCCATGTTATTTCACTTATCTATATTATGATTATTATAAATTATCGGTAAAAATGGTGTTAGAATGTTGTTTTAAACGAAAATGTTGATCTCAATAACTCGTAAGTATAGGTATCGGTAGCAACGGCGGCAGACGTAGGTACATGCAGCAAGTGTTATTTCTCCCCCCCCTCCCAAAAAAAAAGGCTAAAACAAAATAAAAACGCTAAATTATATATAATAATATTATGATAAATTAAATTAAATTTGTGTGCGGTTTTTTTTTTTTTACGACCCTTGTCAGTGTAACGACGAGATGTGTGCGAAGAGTGTTATCAGCACTATAATACTATATATACGGCTGCTCCTGTACGGCTGCAGTACGTGATGCTATTCCCTACTGGACCGTTTAAAAGGGCTGAACGGGCGAAACAGAGAAATTCATTGTATACACTCGGACGTGATGGGTGGCGGGTAGCGGCGGCGGGGGGTGCCGGGGTGGGTACACAGCCGCGGGTACGATATGGCGCTCTGCTGCTGTGCAGGACGGAAGTAAATTTCGTAGGAACGGTTTTTTTTTTTTTTTTTTTTTATTTATTTTTTACCGTAGAAATTAGTCGTGGAATTTAATCACGTTGGCCTCTGTCGGCTCTGAACAAATATATTCCTAACGGTCCTGATTAATGGCCGACGACGGTATTATACGAATCGCCACTCGGGGAGACGTTAGATAAAAACGTTTCACGGAGTTGAAATTGAAAAAAAAATTTATACACACGTATTTACGTATCATACATTTTACTAGAATTTTCTCTCTTCGAACCTTGGCAACTATATTATGCGGCCCACGCGAGACGACTCTGTGGTCACGAACTCCGACGGAGTCGGCCGTCAAAAGGTTATGATATTATTATATATTATATTATTACGATCGTCGAAACCGTCAGACCAAACGAAACCTACGGGAGTAACAGGCCACGTCCCTCTCTCGACTTAAAAGCGCATAATCTCGCCACCTTGGCATATTTTTCGTTTAGATATTATATTTTTTTTTACCGTTAATGCCACGGTTTTTTCGGCATATCAACCGACACGTCTGTCGTTTTCCTCCGCTGTAGGTAGCACACTACTTTCGTTAGAACGGCGTCCCGGATAGGCAATCTGAGTACACCGCTGGCCGTTTCTCCGGTTTGTCGCAGTATATTATTATGACGTATTGATTTTATTTTTTTACAATTATTATTCATTTTAATGATAACAGACGAGCATGCTGCTGTATCCGATCGCCCATTGGTGGATTACACTTTTACCACCGATTTACCAGTGGAATGTCCGTGTCCGACATTGATTTATAGGTAGAGGTATATAATATTACCAGACGCCCGTACCATGCGCTGACTCCGCTGACCTCGACACGTTGCTTTAACGTTTAAAAAATATATAAATAATAAATAAATACTACGTACCAGGTGCAGCACCGGAGTTACGCCGCGGTAGTATTAGTGCGGAACTCTGGATTTTATGATTTACCAACATTAATTGTCCAAAAGATTAACAATAAAATATACAACAAATTGCGTTTTAGAGAAATACAAAAAACAATTCGAGTATAAAACGGAATACCATATTATAATGGTATATTGTAATAATAAGCTATGTATCAACTTTTAAAACAAACAGCTCGAGGCGGTCGCGACAAAAGATGATTTCGCTTAAACGTCAACTTTTTATATACGTTTTATAAAGCTGTTATGAAAATATGTTTAAATACCTACTAACTGTAATATTAATATTAAATTGTGCGCCATGATTTTATTCTTTTGTATAACCGCTTTATAAAATATAATATTAACGTTTCATTAATGCTCGTGATGGTACGCGAAATTTCGTGATGGTGATTTTCGTATTTTTATCGTTTTATTTTCTTGGTATCTCGTATGACTCTTAGTATAATAAACTTTTCTTCGTTTAAAAGGCTTCTTTGACAAACACTTAGTGATGCGCTGCATTATAGGTTTTCTTTTCTTTTATAACAACTCATTTTGAGATTAATTTGTATAATTTGAAAATATTATTATCAATATTGGAATAATATTCAGACGTCAACTGTGGTGTATAATCGCAACAAACGCAACTTTCGCAATAAAAATAAACTTCTGTTTAGGGGTCAAATCATTAATTAAGGGATGAAACATTTACAATATTATCTGTTTAGTTAAATTAAATTAATGATAAATAGGTATTCCGTAATAATATTATGGGATGTGTCGAGTAGTGTCGAAAGTATACGAAACTATTAAATAATTTAAATCTCGAAATGTCAAGATAATATTATTGACTATAACTATGTAAGTATTATTTCGTAATATAATAGTATGTCGACAATAATGATGAATATCATAATATAATTAACACCGAGAATAAGATTAAAATAATCAAGAAAATCAATTATTATTGTTACTTTCAAATGTATAATCTTAAGGCTGGGCATTAACGAGTTAAAAAGTTATAATTAAGTTAGGTTACTTTTAACTAAGTTACATAACGAGTTACTCGTTTTTTTAGAAATAACTTCTAACTTAACGAGTTTAAGTTTATTCTTTGTTATGCAATAACTTATGAGTTAATTAATTTTATTGTCACGCTAAGTCAATTTTTCCTAAAACCACAGACTTGAAGTATATTTTATTTTGTAAAAATTAATTTTATAAAAAAAAATAATAACAATCGGAAATATCAAATATTATATAACAATATAATAATAATGTATAATATAATGCTTAAAATATTACATATTCATGGACTATATTATATAAGCAGGAAAGTTATAGGTTTAACGACACCATTGATTAAAGAAAAATATATAACTTTTTACTCAGTATCCCATACACATTTGTATCAATCGTTTTAATTATTACCTATTTTATTTTTGTTCTTTTATAGAATAATAACAGATGATAATATTGTATATATTGTAATATATTGAGTAGGTACCTATTAAATAATTAGATATATTCTAATAATGAATTTAACTATTTTATTTTAATTTAATATAGTTGTGGACCGTTTGGTAAACGAATGCATAAAAATAATTTAATACATTTAGTTATTAAAGTATAGGCCGCGAATAATTGTAATTATGCGTACATTTATTGAAAACTGTTAGGCCTTTATTAAATGTCTGCTAAAAAAAATGTATTATTAATTTTATTTGAAAAAAAGCAACTGATTTTTAACTAATAAGTCAAGTCTCTATTATTTTCTGATAAACTTAACTCGACGAGTAAAAAAAAAAAGCAGTTGCCCTGCAGCCTTGTCCAATCGTAATCAAAATTATTATCGACACACGCCATTATTTTCACTTGCCCACATAATATAATATAATATTATGTATAGCCTGTATCGTGTATTAAAGAATGTATGATTACATTTTGAACACACAGTGTCTATATATATAAACCATAATTGTAGTTCATTAATGTCTTGAAACAACAGTGAACCACCGAAAATGTCAAGAAGTTCAAAATAGGTAGGTGTGCACACTGCGCGGCGTGTGCACAAGTGTTTGTAATTAAGTGGGCGACGATTCGACGAGATCATAGGGTTTAGCCGTTAACGTACGTAAGTTAATTGTACCCGCCCAAATTTGAAATAAAACAACAATACAATACGGTCGTTATTACAAAATCTCTAGATAAATCTACCGCGGTATAATTACAATCAATCAGCCGATGACCATATAATATAATATTATAATATTTCCAAAAACGTCTGCGCAAGTGTTTGAACTTGGACATCGTGCATAACGCGAACTCAACAATGAGTAATAATTTACATAGTCATTATATAGTGTCCGTGTAATCAAGTTATCAATATTATTATTATCATACCCACCTCCGCGTAGCACAACGGATTCGTTTTACTACCTAGGTACCTAATTAAGTTTCGCAATGCACATACAAGAATAATATTAATGCACTGATGTTTTACATTTCAATAATTTATAAGTACGCACCTAGGTACTTTGGACCGAACACGACTTTTGTTCTATATAATAATTATTACCTATTATTGTTTTAAATCAATTCGTAATAAATCAAATGCACGCGTATACCATATTATTATAATATTGTACATACACATTTTATTTTATTTGCATTCAATTATATTTGTCGTTCTTCGGAATATTTCGCTAAAATTATAATTATATTTTATATAACTACATGATTATATTTAATGGTTATACGTTAATTTTTGGCATTTGAACATTTATAATCAACTGCTTTCAAAACTCCTAGAACTACAAAATTGTAATTGAATATTTCGTATGAAATTAAAAGAGCGAAACATGTAATTTCATTGTTGTTTTTAACATACCAACTAATTGTGTTGTACTGTTGTTTATTAAAAAAAACATTTATATACGCAATGAAAATAATGAAAAGCTGACCATTACGTATGTTGGAAATATTTTTGAATGGAATACAGATAAAAAAAACGTTTTCGTATAAAATTGATTTTAAGAGCGTTCAAGGCGATTAAGTTATACTGAAAGAGTACAATGCGAAAAGGTTACATTTTTTTTTATCTTTTGAAATCAAACATTTACGGAATTTTAAATACAAAGTAAATAACTTAAATAAAACGGATGATAAAAACGTACTATACATATTTTTAGAGTGATGTATTATGAAATAATAAATGTATATCTTCAGCCAATTTAACCTTTTACGATTACCATCTATTAGAATAATTTATTGTCGTCGTACGTGATTTCGCCGATTTAACGTCTATAGTGATAATATTTTCAGTCTACGCAAAGTACGTTTCACTGATGTCGTAATAGTATAATGAACAAATTATTAATCGGTACAAAAAAAAATAATTTTGCTCCGTTTTGCGCCGAGACGAGTTCTACATATTTCATTATAATTTAATCAAATAAATTGTTTTAATTTCCAAATAAATTGAATAATACGTGTAATGCTTAAGCACGGTTAGTGCGAAGACTTCTTCAAACTTAAATATTCCTATACGCGTGAATACGTATCACGAAGTTATTAAAACTTCGTGTAAAGACCAAACATTTCCTATTAGGAGGTACGACCGATATCTTTAAGTCTCAAAATGTTAACAAGACATTTCGTAGAACGGAGCACAGAGATTTACGAAAAGTTAAAATTAACGACATTGACTAAATTATAAATGTTAGACTGACCGAAATGTCCCCCTTTAGCTTATATATTTATACATAAAAGTTTACTATTGATTTATCCTTTATATTTGAATCGTTTAAACATCACTTTGTTAATCGGTCTTCGAATTAAATTTTAAAACTTGTTATAAACTATACAGCTGTTCAAAAGCATATATTGTTTACTGGGAGAATCAAACTTAAAATCGTAAAGAAAATACATCGACAACTACGATAGTTTGATTTAATTTCAATATAGTTGTGCTGAATTTATATTATTCGACGACGATACATCGGTATACAACGAAATGTGTTTGACGAACTACTTACAAACACGTTTCAAAGTATTCCGAGCAAATCAAAATATGTTTCGCGTAAACAATATAATATGAAACATTTTGAACCGTACTTTAGGTGCATATTTTATACTTTGGTATAAACTGCGATTTGTTGTTATTACTCATTTCGTATTATATAATCGGTAAATACAATGAACAATTATTTTGAAAAAACTTAATTCACAATTAATTCAAAATCACTTTTTTAAACCATTTCATTTATTGTTTTGGCGCACATAATTAATATCCACTTTCATTGTACAGTACTCCCTCATTAACACGAACTCAGTTAACACAAATTATTGGATAACGGCGAACCGGTTTTTCGGTCCAAAAAACAAATTTGTGTTACAAATATCGGCTTGCACGAATTTTTTTAACACGAACGGGTAATTTTGTGGTCCCGTCGTGTTCGTGTTAACGAGGGAGTACTGTAATAACTTTGTACTTATTTTTAAAATTCATAAATGTATTTTTGATTTTTTGAATTTTATTATTTTGATATTTGGTATTAGTAAAACAAAGTTATTATTGTTATTGTTACATACGGTTTAATAACTTACATAAAACAATCAGACCCCACTATCGGTCAGAAAACATCATGTCATTTCTCGGGAGCATCAAAATGAAGAATCAACAGCAAACAGATTATATTATATATAAGTCCTCCCCACATGAATGTAAATAAATCGCTTTAATCCAATTTAATTGCTATCACATAAAAATACGTTTAATGGCCCCTGCTGCCGAAGCTAAGGATCGATAACAAACAGTTCTGAACAATAACATTCGGAATATATTTAAATAAAACGTCGTAAATACTTTTTATGTTATTTTAATCAAAAGACCTCTTCCCACCGCAATGTTTTTCAAATCGCTCATGATGTATATATGCGACGGCCCCTATTGTTTTCCAAATATTATTTGCAAGTCATCCTTAGCTCGGGGGAGGACGATATTATTTCGGGGGAGGGGGCGCTCGAGGGTCGAGGCAGGGGGTCCCCGGTCGTCCCCGGGTACAAAACGTTCGGGGGTGAGTATAATATGACGTGCATCAGGGTCACGCGATATATTTAATACGCACTTCGGGGGCGGCTGACCATTAATTCGCGTTCGACCTTCCCCCCGGGCCGCCGCCGCCGTAATAATATATAACAGACCGTTTCCGCGAAAAGCAAACGCTCAAACGCTCACTTTTCCGCCAAACCACACGGATCCATTACGACCGCACGCACGCACAGCCGTTTATAATTTCCTCTGTTTTGGGCATGGCGCGTTCGCCGGTTTTCTGAAAGCCACACACTTGTCATTGCACAATTATAACGTTAGGAGTATTGCGAGCTGCGGCGGCGGCGAGGGGGGTTAGGTTAGGTTAGCAGGGGTAGGAAATAACGGTACGCGAAAACAAAAACGATTTACTGCCGTTTGTGCTCGGCGGAGTTTTCACGCGGTTGAAACAGAGTGTTCGCCGAAAAAAACCGAAACAATATACAAAATACAAAAAATACGAGAAAAAGAGAAACGTTAAGTTTCAATAAGACGATAAAAAAAAAAAATGCGATCCATTATGAAAGCCGTTTAAAATACAAAAAAAAATGTATTATTATTTTATAAACTATTGGTGGAAAATTATAATAATAAAAATCTGAAAAGTGTAAGTTTAAAATAAAGCGTGAACAAATTAAACTTGAATCGTTTATTAATAATAAACCATAATATTATTAAAACTAATAAAAGGGTATAGGGTATTCATTGATTTTCCATTAAAAAAAAAATTTATGTTTTAAAACAAAACAAACTTTCTTATGGTAGGTATAAAATGTATAATAATATTATTATAATCGTATACTGTGATTAAAAATAAATGAAACCACTTTCAGTTGCTTCACTAAACTCAATAATAAACCAAAAATACAAATAAATAACACGTACATTTTGTAAGACGTTAATACGTGTCATTAAACTAAGTGTTTAACAGTCGAATATTAATTTAAATCGAAAATCTAAACGCTTTCTGATATTTCAACTAGATTTCCAGACCAAAACTGTGACAACCATTTTTTTAAAAAATGAAAGAAAACCGAGTGACTTATAAACGATATAATTATATATATAGACTACAGCGACGAATAATGAATAGGTATAATAGACGATTGCTGTGTCTTAAATTGTGCAACTTTTCTTATTATAGAATCGTACGAAGGCATACAAAACAGACTACAGATTCCAATTTATTTTAAATTATAAGAATTTATCTTACAAACTAAAACCACCAGAGGTAGGACTGAATGAAATGAACGCGTGTACTGCATCAGTGGTACGGAAATAAATCGTAGGTTGTTCATTTTTAAATTTCAAAGTTCGAGTTAATAGACCAAGACGAATTTAATATTTTATTTCGCTATTTAAGTGTTGCCCATTCAGCTAGTGTACGTTTATTTATTTACCATAAACGGACATTTAAGTCCCGTTAAACGTAAGATATTAGTATATTTCGTGTCAGCGAGTGTACTGCTGCAGTAGCACATAAAAGAAAATAATATAATATAGACGCGTAAATGAAAAAGATAAAACTGCATTATTAACTAATTGTATAAAAGTAAACTTATTACATGTCAAGTAACAATAAAAATGATACAATAATACTCTATATTAGTTCAAAAATAGTATGCGTACACCGGTGTGAGTGTATGATATTTGTTTAATATTACATTTCAAATACACAATATAATAGTGAAAATACTGATTTGAAAAATATGATCGATTTACATCAAACAAAAATTATTTCTTGTTCGTCTAACCAAATGTTGTGGCGAGTATACTGCAGATTTGAAAATAAATCCAATAACGTAGTGCGGAAAAATCACGTAATGAGATTTAGATCAATCAACTTAAATAAATTATATTTTTAATCGATAGTAAAAAAAAATTGTGATTATTGTTTCAAACTACATAATGTTCAATAATTATTGAATTATGTAAAAGTAGGTAATTCAAAATTCTGTCATCAGATGAACGTCAATAGTTTTATAATATAATGTATTATATTACCTGTTCATTTTATAGTCTGAAGGCACTCTAGTTTTCAATATTCGCTTCATAATAGATTAGTATTTTAGGTTATATATAAAATTATGAAAACTAATAAATCATTTATAAAATAAAATCGGCAACAATTAGCACTTATTTCAGTGTTATTTTTTAACCGTTATAATTAGTTTGCGAGAAATTTTGTAAGATTCTATAAAAGAAATTCTTTAATAAAAGACAATGTTAAATATATTTTAGATAACACACAAACTTGTCCAATAAAATTCAAACATTCTATGTTAGTAATGATATTTTTTCAAAACTAAATAATATTTTTTTTCGTAAAACTTCGTATTATAAAAAAAGGTTGAATTCAAAAAAAAAAAAAGTAAATACCTGAGTTTTCAATTTTTCAAAGAAAAACTTTAGAACACACAGCATGTTATAAATAAATAAATAACGTGTCAACATTATTTATTTAAATTCAGGAAATTTATTGATATAATAAACATTATTTTAAAAAACTGAACAAATTGTATGCATAGTCGAAAATATTATAAACCTGCATACCAGGTATCGGTGTGCAAGTTCAAAGCGTAAATAATAAATAATAAACAATAAAGCTCTACATTTATTTTTTCATAAAAATAGGGGGATTTTTCGTGAAAACACTTTATTCTAGGTATTGGTTTTGGACCTAGAAATTATTCAAAACGACATACATAATATATATATATTAACATATATTATTATTATTGTGCGTAAAAAACGAACACGTACCGTGTGACAAATTTCCTACAGTTTGATATCGTACAATAAAAACTTGCCAGGTAACGCGAAGCTTGTTGTTATTATAATAACTTTTGATTTAAGTTATGCGCATTTTTATTTACACGCGATAAATGTTTAAGAATGTCATTGTTATTCGCTTCGCCGCTTACAAAACAAAATATATAATAATATTAATAATATGCTTTATAATACATAATATTATACCTAGGTAACGAAATGATTTTCGCAACAAAACTGCACTATTGAATAAACAATAACGCTTTATAGTTTATGTATATAATAGTATAATAATATGTCCGTTTTATAGTCACACATTTTACGCTTATGCGTTGACGTTCGCCGTTTTAAGTACCTAAAGTCCTCTTGGCGAGCCATCGCCGAGCTCGAGTTATTGTGGGTCCCCCGAAATTATTAATATAATTTTAGGCGTTGTTATCATAGATTTGAATATTTATAAATCCGTACGATTTTGACGTACGCGAGATGAAAAACGAGAGAAAAAGTTTCGTTTATTCGTTGTGCAAATCGTGTTTTCAAAACGGTTTAATTTTACTCGACGCAATTTTCCCGAGTAATCCGCGGCCGTCAAGAAATACAGCTGCGATTTACAGCGTTGTGCGCACGAACCATCGCCGGATTTGCCGGCTATATTATTAATATTATTTTTTAAAAATTATACAGGATTGGACGGTGCCCGCGCCTAAAAACCAAACTGTATATTAATAACCTACACAATTGATTCGAAATTATCGTTAAATTGTTAAAAGTCGTCTGCAATATTTGAATGAATCCTATTTTGCGCGAGCACGTAGTATAATAATATAGAGGAGTTTTGACAGCGTGAGATATATAGATTCAGATACTTTGGCCACCCCTGCACGTTGTTAAGTGACTCGTCTATGACTTACGATTATTACAGGGCTTTAGGGCTAGGGACTTATGGGAGTTTGCGTGTTTTTCAACAACCGTTCGAAACATATAGCTATGTAGGTATTAAAGAGATAAGTTTCATAATACAATAATATAATAGACGCTTAAGGCGATTTTTTTTATTTTGCATAATATTTAGATCTTGTTTTCCATATATATATATATATATATATGTGCAGTAGAACATATTCGAAAATCCGAACTAATTGCGGGACCCGTCCTATAGTTCGGAAACTCAAAATGTCGGATACCGGGAGTTTTTTCAATACTATATAATATTATGTACATACATATTACATATATCAAATGGTTTTTATAATTATTATGTTTATACGTTTATTATTATTAACATAGAAGTGTTATATACAATAATTTACTATATAAACATACATAATGTAATTAGGTGCCTACGCACGTTTTGGCATTCAGATACGTCAGTTGAAATTTGGAATTCGGATACTCAAAGTTCTACTATAAGTGCATATTTTGTTATATTTGTATGTTAAGTGGATTTTCCACATACTAAACAATATTCAATTATTCGATATACATTTTCTAGAAATTGGAAAAAATAGATAAAAATGATTAATTATTAGTTTACAAAACTTAATACATTTTACAAAAATATATCGGCAAACAATCGTCGCACATTTATATACGAAATTATTCGAAAAATGTTAGTCACACAATGCAATTGTTCATTTGGGTAAGAGCTTAATAATATTATTGCATCATAAACACAATGTGTACTGTGTATTTATATTATAATTTTTGTTTTTTTTAAAGGCAAGTTTAAAAATAAAAATGACTAAGAAAAAAATGAATATATGTTAATTTTTAAATTTTGGGTTTTTTAATGAGGAAACAAACAAAATTTTTTTAAGAGCATATTTTTAAGCATTTTTGCTTATTTTTAGAGCAATAGAGCATAATATATGTATATGGTAAATATTTTGGGAACTTAAATTATATGCATGCATTAAATAAGGTTTTTTCGAACATGAAAAAGCTCTACTTATGATTTATCAGTTGCCCGTTGTCTGATGATTTTCAAATTCCACCCATTTAGCTGCAGGCGGAATCGTCGGGAACTCAATCGGACGGTTAGGTTATTTTCGTACAATAATATGGTACCTAAGCCGGAAAACCATTTAATTGAGACCATTTTCTAATTTTCAAATCTTATTGCGATTTACGCAACACGTCTTTGTATAGTTTGCCATTTTTACAATAATTCTCACAACATTCGCAAACAAAGTGTTAAAAAAGAATTGCAGATCTTGTGTTTTTAGTGTGATATGTTTAAACATTTATATCGCAACAGTTTAATCGAACCACAGAACAAATGGTTTTTGCGCTCAATTTAAGTCCATACACCGAAGTGAATGGAACACCATCGGTTGGATGTATCTGAAAAGTCGAGAGATCACGTCCACATACATTTCGAAAGAACACTAATATTTGATGAACACATCCTCGAGAGTGATCGATGCTCGTTAATTCCTTACGATTTATTTTCAACGGTTTCCATTCACTTTACGATCACTATGTAGTTTACGTGGTAAAAATGTAACTGTAGGTACAACTACTATATTTGCTTAACTCAAAATGTTTTCTCAATTTTTTTTTTTATGTGAAAACCGTTAAACCTCAATATTTGAATTTACTATTACACATCGTATACAATATCTTCCAGTGTTTTTTCGGCAAAAATATATATTTGTGTTTTGAAAAATGAATGCACAAGTATAAAAATCAATAAAATAATTTGGGGGTGCTAAGCACTATACCTCACCACCTAGTTGGGCATATTATGAATTATATATGCCATATTTAAAGTAGATTGAAATTATTCAATCTACTGTATATTAATAAATAGGTGAATAATTTCAAAACAAGTGTACTTACAAAAAATATTATGAGATTTTCGATAAATATTGTGTTCAAATCAACAAACCAACATATTATGTTAAAATACCCGCAAATGCATTATTATAGTATTATATACAGGCACTTTTCGATCAGTGCTTCAAACTGAAAATAATATAACATTATGACAAAAACGGCAGGGTTGGTTGACACTTGTCTTGTTCAGCTACAGGCCTACCTACACTTATGAATAATACACCGACTAAGATATATAAAAAAAAAAATAATAATACTATTGTCAAAAACCAATTCGTCCGTCACACCACTCGGCATCTCGAGCTGTTATTACGAGAGTACTTTATCAAATAAAACTATTCGTTAACAAACTATAAAAAACACTTAAGAAATATGTTGGCTCTTAGCATATATAATACATATTATATAGTACCTACCATAGAAATTTCGAATTTCCAACGTGACACGTCTGTCAGCCGTTGCATTGAAAAAGCTCTCGTAATGTTATTTTAGTACTTTAATACATTAAATCGAGTTTTTAATATATTACGTGAAAAGTTTTTTCCGATATTTCACCATAAAATACGCAACAAAGTGATTAAATATAATTTGCTCACCTCCTCGCCATCCTCACCGTCAACGTATCGTTTTTATTTGCTGTACGAAGACAACAAGTCGTGACTGGTATTGAGTTTCTATTTATAAACGTTTCGTAACGGTTAAATATATAGCTGTCAGTAGATAATTATAAAAGTTTCGATTAAAAAAAAAAAGACAACATTTTAACTATTCGAAAATATATGTCTTATTTGATTGAGTGTGTCATCTATTGGTAAACGGGTAAACGTTCTATAGTGTTTACGCAATAATGGTGTTCCACCAAGCATGCTCACTCACATTTTTTAACTTAATAGTTAATTTGCAATTTTTAAATATACATTTTAAAGACCATATTTTCAAATTGTTATTTTATACTATACTTAAGGAATGTCCAAACTTCTGTTTTTTTTAAACGAGAACTGCCCTTTGTTACAATTGTCTAATTATTATTTAAGTAATTGTTTTGAAAATGCTGCGATGTACCTAATTCAAAATTGGAATGAGTTGTTTTTCAGTTATAAAAATAATTATACTAAGGGTAATAATATACATTTATTTGGACCTATTATATACATTATACATTACCACGGATTTTAGTCCCCAAAGTAGAACGATAATTTGTATTTAAATGAAAAGGGCAAACGCGTTTGTATTCTACACATCATAAAAATTCGTGTAGTATACGAAAAATGACAAACGAAATAGGCGCATGCGCAGTATAAAAATATAAAAAATACATGTTTGTACATTCAAAGAAAAACCTTTAACTCTGTTTACTGTTTGCCTTAAAACGGGGGGTGTTTAAATAAATATATTTTTTTACATCAGATATACGTATAATAATATTATGTATGACGTTATGTGATGTGTCGATTTCGTAAGTTGATTTTTTTCAAGACAAAATCGAACAATATTATTATTATTGTAATAATGTCGTGTTAAATCCAAATTCGCTACCGACCGCAGTAACCTTAGAACTTTTCCGTGACGGATTTTTAAAATCGTTTTAACCATTCAAAATATGTACGGGTAGTGTATGTGTACCTCTTTACCTTTAGCAATTATTATTATTGCCGATTAGTATTCAGTGCACACGCTGCGAGCAGTTTTGTATTATTCTATTGACGAGTGTTCTGTATATTTTAAAATAATAATAATATTGTACGCGTGTTTTGCGGGCGACGCGGTAAAATGTGTTTAAACTAAGTAGAATAATGTAATATTATTTTGTACAGACTTTTAAGAAGTGGTATTATTTTTTTTATTCAACACTTCGACTTTTAAATTTTAAAGAAAAAATTGCTTAGAAGACATCAGCGCATTATTCTTTTTTTCTCTGTCCTACGTGCTACAAAGTAGAAAATTCGCGTTCAGCTGCAGAATCAACAACATCGCGTTGATAGGTTTAGTACTGGACTGTTAAAGCGATTCGAACTGTTTCAAGAATGACTGAAATTTGAGAACATTTCCGTTTCGGAATTTTTACGATACTTCAATATTTTAATACGAGACTTGAGTATTCTTAAATACTGTAACATTTTATACATATACTCATATAGCTCGAATTGAAATAGCGGAAAATCGTAAAAAAAATCCAACGCAAGAACACAGTCAATGTCATTAAATTTAAGTTTGGTCAATAATTCACTTTTAGTACTAAAGCCAACAATATCACGAGGTCGGTTCTGTTGAACGCAGATTCGCGTGTGTTGGTGTGTTGCACGTGAGTTGGGAAGAGAAAACAAATAGTGCGCTGTCATCCTCTTAGAAAACTGCTCTTAATTGGCTCTTGATTAAAGTGTTTGAAAGTAGTGCGTGTATAAAGTGTAAGATCGATATAACTGCAGCAGCTGATGCAGTCGTGTTTTCCACGCCACGATGCAGCAGCTTTGTACATAAAATAATATACCTACTATTAACTTTGACTCTGGTTCCTAATAGACAAATTAACGGTTATAATTGTTACTGGACAGATGATAGGTTTAGCTATGACCTGGACAAGATTTTTTTCTTTTAGGGGGGGAGTGAGGGGTAACCCCTCATATTTGGCCCCCACAGTTTTGTAATTATTTATCGGTAAGTACGGGAGTTGGGTACCCCGAGTGCGTCCCCAAATGACCACTTTTTAATGTCCCGAGTGCGACCGGAATGAGGTATCATCCGATTGCATCCCAAGAAAAAAAGGTCTTATTTTTTAAGTAGCCCGAGTGCGTCCCAGTTCATTTAGATTTAGCCAGTTACAGTTTCCCAGGGTGCACCACGAGGAGGTAAACTGGCTTACTGGCTAATTCAAGATTATTAATTTTAGGCGTTTAATTTTAATCTTTACTTATTTAACATAGTAATTATTTTTATTAATGATTTAATTCGTGATGATGTTAAGGCAATTTCTATTTGTATATCGCGACTCCATAGCATATGATATAATATTAACTATATGTGCCCGATTCGATTGTCTTCGTAATTCATTATTAAGTTTACGAGTATAATGTTAAATAAGTAGCGAGTTTAAAATATTAAATGTTGATAATCAAAAAAATGTATTTTGTCTTGTTCATTTATTTGGGGCCCCTCAATATATTCCGCTCGAGGGCCACCAAATACCCTAAATCCACCATTGGCTACGGCCGTTCTCGAAATACACATAATAATGTTATACAACCGCAAATTAGAAGGTTTTAAAATAATCGTCTATCGTATGATATATTGTAATGCTACGAAAGTATCTCTCATAAAATGACGAACGACTTTCATGTCAAACGAGACTGTGGACAATATGGACATACCGTGTTTGTCGTAAGCTTTTCCTAGAAATAACGACCATTGGCGAACCGCTTGAACGGTATCAATAAAATCGATGTCGATGCAGTGATAATATATTTTAGGGTTGCCGACTTTTCATTTAAAAAATACCACCCCAAAAGAACAAAAATTATCATAATTTTCCATGGATTTTTATTTAATATTTGATTCGCATTAGAGTTACATACGTAGGTATCAACTGTAACAGGTAATTCGAAAATCAAATTAAAAATTCAGAGTATAAATAATAATAAAATAAATTAAACATTTATAAAGGTATATTTAGAGGTATTTTTTGCATCGTTCAATGCAATATTTTCGTTTTTAATTTCATCAATAACTAATAAGCTATGATCAAGTATATAATAAGTTATTTCTCATAACTGATTTCGCTTCGATTTAACAGTATATCAACTCCCAAGCGATTCCTCTCGTCCGCCCACAAACTATATGGCTGAAAACGCGTTCAACAAAATATGATGACATAACTAGGTATTCAGTAAGTTCATTTTTCTGATCTGCAATAAATTTCCATAATATGATTTTATCGCATACTTTTTTTTTTTATAAGATAGATTTTTATTTTAAAAATTTATATTTTGACGCGTTTGGGGCGGTGCGTGGTCGATTTCAATATTGTACCTATATCTATACCAGATACCTATAATAATTATTATATAGTATAATACCTATTATAGCTAAGTCCGCTACCGTTTTATCGAATTTTGCTCGAAAAACGAAAAGGACGTACGTTGTACAATATTCTCGGACGGGCGACGTGTTTTTGCAGAGTTCGTTTTTGGATTATATAATAATATATATTATAACTTGAAGTCCTCATACTATATAAATGACCCATGGTTATAATTACTATTGCCGTTTGCCGATTTGGTTTCACGAAATATATTTTATTTTCAACTAAAAAATATGCAAAGAATAATTTTTTATTTCACGGTTTTTTTATATTAATATTATGTGAGGAATATAATGGTTATTGCTTCTTAATGTTTTTATAATGTCGGCGTAATTGGTCTTTTTCTTATTTATTTCACCCGGAAACGGTGTTCGTAATGTTCGTGTATACATGAAGTATGAACACTTTTAGATTTTCACAAGTACTTCGTTTTTAACGATTCATCGCTTCAGAGACGAAAAAATATCATTTCCTTCGTACATTTTATTCTACTTAAAACAAAAAAATGTATAGCGCATATTATTTTTGTTATTATAAAAGTCATAACGTATATTCGCGAGTCCCGGGTCAGATTCGAGTCTTAGGGTGAACATTAGAATTAAATGAATACAAAATCATTCTAATTTCTAAGTAATAGTGATAATATACAGGGTGATTTTTTTTTATCATGTTCATCCCTATTTTTCCTTACATTTATTCAAATTCTGATTTATAACACTTTTAAGGATACATAAAGACTATATTTTCAAATTCCTGATATCTTTAAGGAATGGTCCTGTTTCGAATGAAAACCCCCATTTTTTACTGCAATTTTTTTTGCAGATGGTTTTTATTCTAATGAGAATTTTTTGAGTTATTAAAATGTTTGTACTAAGTATATACATACATGACATAATATAATATAATATGATAGGTACTCAGATTTTTATTAGAGTTTATGGCATGGGAAATTCCATAGATATTAATATAAATGAATAGCCTCGAAAAATGTTGAGTATCATAATATACGATACTCAAGACAAAATTGGCAAGTATTCGTAAAATAATTTATTCGGGCAATAATTATTGAAAGTTATACGTGTATCACATATACTATGATACAGAAGGTAGTCAACTTGCATACAAATAGGGTAAACATGCTTTACAAATCATCTTCTATACATATACCTAACAACATCTCTATTATGTAGGTAAAAATCAAAACCAACCTTTTAATAAACGAACGGTACGTTTAAAATATTAAATATAAAATTACCAATTCACGGTGAAATGTGACGGAGCGGTAAAGATTCCCGAAGAGTATAATATAATAGCGAATAATTCATTACTATAGTTACGCGTATATGGGTGGAAGCAGCACCGGAAACAGGTGGTTATCTAAAACTGAATGAAAGTACCTAAAGTCATATTAAATATGCGGAGGTCGTGAACATGTGAAAATGTCCAAAGATGATAATATAATATTATTATGCGGTTTGTCGGTCGCCCGAATCTGCATTGTTACTTACCCACACGCGGTTAAAGTTTTCGTCAAAGAAATACCTAGGTATATCGTTTTATTATTATAAACCGGTTAAACGTTATGAAAAATTCCGTATGTTCACAAATGTTCGAGTATATTCGAAACTTATATATTTTTTAATATTTTTTTATGATATGTATAACATAAAGACTTCTATGTAATTATTATCATTATTTCTTTGTAACCTACTACTATATTTAAAAATAACTAACAAAAATGATTTTTTCTATATAAAGACTTATAATTATTATTTAATAATATATTTTTGGTCGAAAAGTGAATCGGCCGATAAGGGAAGGGTACGTTTTTGGTCGAAAAGGGAATCGACCTTTTCCAAAATTTGGTCGAAAAGTGAATCGGCCGAAAAGGGAAAGGTACGTTTTTGGTCGAAAAGTGTCTTGCCCGTTCGAGTATTCATTGCAGATGCACACGAGCTGCACAAAATTATTAATGGAACATTTTTTCGAAATTCAGAATCAATTATAAACATTATTATTAAAAATTATACACTTACCTATATGAACATTAAATATAATATTTTTTTGTCCGATTTCGACATAAAATATTTTGTAGTATTTACGCTATGAACTCATAACGGGCTAATGGGCAATACCCACGTGTACTATTCAATAAAAATAAATAAAAATGAATAAACAATAGGTAGTACTTAAAATTAACAGATTATAGTTAGCCTGCAGTGTTAAAGTCAGCGTTGCATCACATGCATTGTATTTCAACAAAATTCCATCAGCTCAATGTGAACAAAAATGTACGATTAATATTATATTACATCACGGCGCGCTGTTTACCTACAACTTTCAAAACTAGTATATGTTTATATTTAAAATTGGTAATACAATAACCGTCATAAAAAAATAGTTTGAACAAAAAAAAAGTTTTTCTTACCTATGTACTTCGTACACAAAGAATTGTGTAAGAAGAATGTGCACAACAACTTTGACTTGGTATTTTCTAACAGTGATTGTATACCATTGATAGAAATAACTTCGAGAAACTCGACGGAATATAACAGATGATATTTTCTATTGGATTTAATTTTCCTTTTCCTCGCGACATCCTCGCCCAATAAAATGAAGTATGGACAGATATCGTAAACAATAAAATACCACGTGTTGCCTGTGTATTCTTAAATTATAATATTTTACATTATGCTATGAAGGATTTTCCAAAGTTATATAAATTAATACTATAATATATAATATATATATATTGGAACAATGAAATGAGTAATATTATTTTTTTAATAAAAAGAAATCTTTGAATTTAGATTTTACAAACAATCTCTAAATTTTGCAATATTTAATCTAAAATGCAATTATCTGAAATTTAAATTATTATATTTAGTCAACTTATTCAAGAAAGTTCAAGTACAAATTTGTATAAGTAGGTATATATTTTTTAGTTTATCTATATTATATGTATCTGTAAATATTATAAAACTCTATGCGCCCACTTGCGACTTTTAATTTGAATTAATTTTGATTTTAATATTCAATGTTTGTTTTATTTAATTTATGTTTTATTAATTACAGGAGAGTCGTTTATTAAAAATAATTAAATATTGCATAAAGACGTAACATTGAGGTAATAACTATACGGTTAAAAATCAATTTGTTTTCTTGTAAATCAGTGGTTCTCAACGTTTTTTCATTCACGTACCCCTTTACTACTCACCACTATTTCACGTACCCCAAATATCAATTTTGAATATAAATAATGGAAAGTAATAATAATAATAATAATAATTTTTAAGAAAAATTTGGAAATAGTATCTACTATATATCGCATTAATAACATTAAATCGCAGACTATACATTGTAATAAGTACACAATTATTAAATTATTAAATATTTCGTTAATAGCAAACCAAAAGTTACATTAAATTTCACTTTTTCCGCCATTACTCAATTTTTTTTTCGCTTACCCCTTGAGATCATGCCACGTATCCCTAGGGGTACGCATACCCCAGGTTGAGAACCGCTGTTGTAAATAAAAGACAAACCTATTAGGATTCAAAATACTCATAAAATACCAACAAAATATTCGTGCTTACAGTGTTACCAGTGTGGCAGTGCATCAATCACGTCATAGGTACTTAACGGTGTTATTATAGAGATAAAAATAACGACATGATCGAAATCCAATAAATAGTTGTTGACTTATTGCGGTCCAAAAAGATTACGCGCTTTTCACTCTTTTATATTTGAGAAAACACGACACGATTACTTAAAACAAATATATTATAATGGAATTTTATGTTGGATTTAAAGAAATATTGTCCTTTAATCTCTTTAACGATTTTCATATTTGAAATATACAAATTATATGATATTAAAATGTTATTTTAAAAATTAATAACGGTCTACAAAAATAAAAAAATATCATTTACTCATAATAATAATGTAATACGTAAAGTCAGAAACATATATTGATTTAAACAAGCAACAAATATTATACCATAAATCAAGTTCATACAATTCACAAACTCCCAATGACAGTAAACTGTTAATCATTGTATTATATAATAACAACGTAATACGCCGCGTATAGTCAAAAATAAATTAAAATAGAAAATGTCTTGTGTGCAATCATGTTACGCCGGATTTATAGGATAATATAATATACTGTAGTGATGTCACTGAATACTGCACTGGTAGCAATAATATCGCAGTTCAAAATGCATCCCGATGCATCGTGTAATAATCGATGTTATCTGACCGACATTCCGGGCAATAATTTAACAACAATTTATGTTTTCGATAAGACGGCCGATACAGAAACGTCGGACGCGAAAGCGGAGCAGAAAAAAAGGTTAAAATATATTCGTCGAGTTCGAAGTAAACATGGCGGCGAACGGTGGCGCATGAACGACTCGATTCCGGTCTGTTAAGATATACCTTTATTCGCCGGGAGGCTTTTTTCGTATACACTCCGACGATCACGCGGACCTCGTCTCCGCGCCCCTAGCATTGGACTCGCGGTTTATTATTATTATTATTATTATTATTATTATTATTATTATTATACACACGCAGGCTGGCTGCAGCTCTCGATAGTTGTTTTTATTCTGGTGTTTTCGACCCTCATTCGAGCTCCCCCCCCCTCCTCCCTCAACACACCGCCGCCGACATGTCCCGCGTACACAGGATTTGATTAAAAAAAGAAACTTCTACGACTGTTTTCCACACACACACACACACACACACATCATACCCAGCTCCGGGGCAGAACTTTATACAAGAGTTGCAGTGCTCCGTCATCGAAAACTCGTCATCAAACTCGCTGGCCCCCCAATTAATCCCCGATTCTGTGCATCGAAGCGACTGATCCGGCCAAATCGAATTGTTGCCGAAAACTTTTCCGCACGCCCAATATAATACAACGGTCGTCCGATAAGTAGCCCGACCGGTGTCTGTGTCTCGACCGACTCCGAGAGGATTACAATCGGCGGGCCCACATACTGCGTGCCATGGTGTACAATAATAATTGTAATAGTGCGATAATCGTCCCTTTTTTTCCACCCACACGCCCACGCGACTCGACGGAACACTCGCGAATAGTTTGAAATAATTATTTGCCACTAACGTCGTCGTACAGCGACTATACATATATATATATATATATACGCGAGCACTGTAATATATACTACAATATATTATGCACCGCCGACACGACTTTAAACGATCTATCGACGACTTACTTCCCCCGACCGTCGTCCTCGCGCCGTCCACTCGTTCAAACTTTAGCACTGTCACCGGTTTCGTTCTCTCTCTCTCTCTCTCTCTCTCTCTCTTTCTCTCACCCACTCTCTCGCCCACCCACTCTCTCACTCGCCTGCCGCCCCGTTTCTCGACTCCCACGCGTAATCATTACCCAAGATTAACGAGAATGTCCATCAAAGCGTGATTAATTTAAAACAACATGATATACCTATTACCAAGAGTAATACAATTTGGCCGACCGTCGGTGGTTAGCTTTTACACGCGTGGTCTTAGTTCGAGAGAATATTATATTTATCGCGTCATCCTCTTAAATCGCCGTGGAATTATTGTCGAACGAGGATACTATCTCGATGTACAATAATTGTATACGGAATATAATTCGAAATTATTTTTATAAAAAAGTAGACATTGTCTTACGAGTTTATTGCGTTTTGTTTGTTCTTGTGTTATACACATGTGTACACAAACGTGCTACACTGTTTATTATAATTAAAATATTAACACTTTGTAAGTTTCATTTTTAACGTTTCACCCTTGAATAATGTTTTGTAGGACACTTTTTTTTAATAATTAATAACGTGTAAGCTACTTTCAAGGATTTTTTAACAACACGATAATTTAATTATTGTAAATAGTTTGTTACGTAATCGTTTTTATTATAGAGTATTCCTATTATTACTGCCATTTTTTTATTTAAGACGTTTTAATTTAACATTTTTTAATCCATTAAATGTATTTTTAAATTAATTAATATCAAATATTGTACCTTATAGCCAGAATGTAAAATGAATAAATAATAAATGCACAAAACTTGTTCCATTATTATATTGTACTAACTAGGTAAATTTTTTTTCTTTCAATATCCCAAATATCAAAATTCATGAACGCGTTTCTGATAATTGTACTTGAAAGTATACAATGTAGAACGGAAAAAATGTATTATAAAAATTATTTTAATTTGATACGGTAGCTTATTGATAAATAATAAGAAAAGCGTGGGCTCATATAAATTATTTATACAAATTGTAACTAAAAAATAATTACTTAAATATTTTCCAATAACAGTTTTGAGGCACTTACTTTTTCAAAGAGAATAAAACGAATGCTATTGATTTGTTGAATATAATTGAGTTCAATAAATATTTCACTCCAGAGTAAATTAAAAAAAAAAAAAAATTTTAATAATAGATACCTAGTAAAGAATAAATTAAAATAATGTTACACGTTTCTTGATAAGTATATTTTTATAACAATCGAAGAGAACGCGTATACAAAATAATTTAATGGACTTTTTTTTTTTACCTACCTAATATATATATATGTTTACTGTTTACTTTAATTGTATTTAATTTGAAAATCTATTTCAAATATTCATTTTAAAGGAGTTTGATTGAATGGTTATAATATACGCAGGAAATAATAAAACATAAGCAACAATAGAATAATAATAAAATGATACCATAAAATATTTTGATTATAAACATAAAATTAATTATATTTTCCTACACGTGTTAATATTATTGCTCGACCCCTCTTATATGGTATTATTTATATGGAAAAAACTAAAATAAAAACATAATATATTCACTTGCGAGTGAACATAAAAATAAAAATAATAATAATTAATTTTATTATTGTAATAAGTTATAACACATAACGAAAAACATGTATAGAACACAATAAACATGTATATTATTAGTTTTGTTGTACATAATACATTTACTGTTGTACCTTGTACAAATGTACACTTTACAACGCTTGTCTAGAAAAACATAATAATGTGGTAAAGTTCGAACGAGAATCGAATATATATAAACCGGAAAAGTCGCTCCGCTATATATAGTAAATAAAAATATGCGTAGTGGTAAAAAGTGTCAAGTCCCTGTCGGCTACCAGTAACATTTTTTTTTTAAGTAAACATATATTAAGTATTTATTATGTCATTTTTAAATAACTATTACACCTAATAAAACAAAATTTATTTCGTCTGCAATAATTGGTCTTGCGTATATATTCTCATTTTTTCATTAATTACTGGAAATCTTTTACTTTTAAACTAGATCCAATACCGATACCGGAAAACACACTCAAACTTGAAGATTAAATCATTTGTATATTGTTCCTAAAGGTTACGCCAGACAAACAACAAACATACACGTCATTGTAATTCGTACATCGTTGCACTCAGAGTCTAGAATATAAAACTAGCGAATTCGAAGAAACGACAGACTTGCTTTTAAATATATCATTTCAAATACTAGAAAGTGAACAATTGCTTTGCAAGGAAAACTTCTATGGGGTCTTGCATAAAAGGCACGAAAGGTAAACGTGAAATGGTATACAGCTCGAAGGCACCGAATTCCCAGTGGATATATTATATTCGTGGAACGGGTCGGATATCACTGAAGCTTAAAACACACGAGACGAAAAAACCATTTAGACTCGCACGGTGGCGGCGTAATGTTAACACTTTTCTAAGACAAATAAAAAACATACGCGAGCGTATTAATTTAATAATAGTTTGAGGTTACCGATGGATATTTTTTCAGACAAAAAACTAACTCCGAAAATATAACAATGTACTCGGAAGATAAAAATATTTTAAGAATAGGATTTTACGCGTAAAGTAAAATAAATAAAACTCTTCGACCATAGTGTTTGTAAACCACTAACCGCACCTCCAAACTTCACGCGTGAAAGTACCTATATTCACCTCCATTGCACTTGCCTCGCAGTATATAAGTACAGTAGAAACCGTTTATAATGACGTTCAAGGGACCAAAGAAAATAGGTCATAATAACCGGTTGTCATTATAGCCAAAATGACGAAAAAAAATTGTAACTTCAATACATATTATTATTATTATTTATTTATCCAATGTATAATATAGAAAAAAGTAAAGATAAAAACATTTAATTATGTACATATTTAAATTAATTAGTTCAATTATGATTTAAAAAAATCTGTTATTTTAGATTAAACTTTGTTTGTATAAAAATCACGCTCTATTTTTTTTTCTAGTTCTTCAAAATGTATCTTTGGACTTACGTTATTCAGAGGAATATAATTTGCTAACATTTTTGCTGCATTGAACACTGCATTAATAGATAAATCTTCATCGGGAGTATCAGCTTCTTCACTATTATCGTCTTCCTCGGGTTCTTCGGGTTGGTTAATCAATGAAGAAATAAGTTCTTGATTACTTAATGGTTCTGAAGTTGGCACATCATTATCAAAGTTAACATATTCATTTATGTTTAGGAAACTTATATCTTCTTCTTCTTCTCCTTGAACATTATAGATAAAATATTTTTCCAATACAACCAAAAATAACCGTCATAACATGCGTATAGTCATTATATAAACGTCATAATAACCGATACAAATTAGTACATACAATATAGGAGTTTTGCCGGGACATTTAATCTAAGGTCATTACACACAATATGTCACTACAACCGGTGTTATTATAAACGGTTTCTACTGTATATGTATACGGACTACTCGGAAATAAATTGTCTGCAGGTTACCGGAATACCATTCGGATGATTGAAAATTCAAAAAAATCCCATACCGAATCGTGACCACAGCAATACCATTCACTATATTATACAGACGACACTCGGAATAGAAAATAAAACCACCCTGCACCGCAGCTAACTGTCACCAAGCTTACCACAAATCGTCATACACTATCATCACCACCACCGGTTTCAGACCTTCAAAATAAATGAACCGAGTAAAAGGACGACAGATGAATAATTGTAAATATTGTTTTTTAATATTCGTATAAAGCAGCACTGTAATAACGTGTTCAGTGTTGTACAATAATTATACACAGACACAATTATTATGATAAATAAATTAAAACCGGTAGATTGTCTATTTGTCTCATCATAAGCTTGCTGGGCTGTACAGCAAATATTGTTATCTCTTCCTTGTTAGCTGAAGTCGGAGCGTTGACGTTCAAAGACGCTTTACACAGCTCCTTTTTATATTCCTCTATCCGCTTTTTACTATATGACGTTTATCAATGATAGGATCATTCATTCTCTTTCGGACAAACTGTTTTTATTGTTACCGTTTTATTTTCTTTAGGTCCCATTCACATATTTTATAAGCATCTTATTACTATTCATTTAAAAAACTTTCTTTTCCTCGTGATTGGGGGCGTTTTGCCCCCTAATATTATCTAAAAAATAAATCAACAAGTATTCCAAAAAAAAATATTAAATATAAATATACCATCATATTATATATTATGACTGCGAAATACTTATGGAAAATTGTTATTATAGAATTTATAAAACGCGCTTAAAATGCAGAAATTGCCGATGTTTTCATAAAAAATTGTATTATTTTTGAGAACTATTATACAATGTATATGAAGTGTTTGTTTGTCACGATTAGAGGGGAAATTATACACTGCAGTAGGGTTGTGGATTAAGGGGGGGGGCGAGTTCTAGCCTGACTAACCTTCCATCGAATATCAACATATTGCATAAGATATCTCAATATAAAACCTTTAATATACTAATTATATATATAATTGCGATAAATAACAAAACCCTACAATACAGAATACGCAGAGGCAAAGCTATCTGAATATAGGTTTATTTTTTTGCTCAGTAGGTAGTATATCTTAAGAGTTCCCCACCCAGAATTCAACTCTGGATACGCCACTGATACTGCGTCATTAGTTTCCTCAGATAGACAGTTTAAAAACGAGGAGCACCGTTTCAGACGTGGAAGTCTACAGAGTTTGTGTAACCCAGACCTACACTCCCAAACAATCTCATCGTTAAGAAAAAGTACTCGAAAGAACGACAATAGTTTGTGAGTATAACTAATAAACAATTGTGGAGTATAAATTGTTATACGCGCCCTGCTCGATGACGCATTACCGTGATTAATACACGTAGTATTTTAATCGTATTAAAATAATAACAATAATACATCACGATACACGCGTATTATATATTGTACGGCCGAAATAATAATTATTATTATCACGATGATTGGTGTGACGCGGCGTCTCGTGTATGCAATTTCGGGGCACGGCTGACGTTGATGTGTACCCGCTGCGGCGCGATCGTCGCGCACACACATAACAGCAATAATAATAATTATAATGATTATGATGATGATATGATGCGATACATTACATCGCCCCCCCCCTCGTCCTGTCAAACCACCACGCGTAGGTATGTATATTATTATAATAATAATAGTAATAATAATAATAATAATAATAATATACACTAATTGAAAGCTTGAGAAACGGACCCCATTTGCTGCAGTGGCATAATAATAATAGTTATAATAATATTATTCGAGCACTACACTAAAAAGCGGTTAAACCCGAAATCCGTGGCAGGGGGGTGTCCGAGTTGATTTATGCGCGTGCGGTTTTTAAACGCGCCCCCTCGAAATCGTCCGCGGCCGATCCGACAGACATATCGGCCGAACGCGCTCGCACACACACACACACACACACGGAGCGGGTTGGCCAGCTCCGCGGTCCACATCAATCATTGCGCAAAGCAAAACGTTTGAGGGGGCGATCGTATGTGTACCGATCGTAATATAATAATAATATTATTCGTGTGCATATAATATTATATACTATACTATTATTGTACAAAAATCGAGCGATGCAATAAAAGAAAATAATATTATGTGCCGCTGCGGTCGATGATTTATGTGTTTCGCGCACACGTGGTCGTATCCTATATTGTATATTGTTATTATTATTATTATGTAATATCGTGATATTATATTCGCCGTGCGAGCGTAGGGCAGTCGAAATCTATACGTTTTACGCGGTCACGGTCCATATATTATTGTGATTCGCCGAGCATATTATGCTCGTCATCCCCATTTGTATCCTTTTTACCGATAGTTTATTCAAACCCTGATTTTTGTCAATTTTTTAATACACCCACGCAAAGACTAAATAATATAACTTTTAAATTCAGGGATTTTTTTTTGTACAACTTAAAAAGTGTTCGATACTAAATTCTGGTTTTCAAACGAGAACTCCTTCCCCCTCCACTGTTTTACTGTTTGAACGAGTAGTTTATCATAGACGTTTATACTAAGGATAATAGTCCTTAAAAATAGTATAACAAAAATATAAAATATATTATGTAATAATGGATCTAGTATTTATTATACTCTGACCATTTTTACAAATTATAAATAATGATAGATTAATATTAATTACGTACATTTTTAAATCGCCACAGCCTCCATAACTTTTAACCCATTATCGCGGCCCTATTATCCTTAGTACACAACGTTAAATAACTCCAAAACTATTCATTTAATTTTGAAATTTTGACTTTAAGACGTCAATTTTTTCAGAAAAAATATTCGCTGAAAAAGGTTGGTTCTCCTTTGAACACGATAACTTTGTATCACCACAAACCACCTACTTAAATGGTGTAAAAAAATCTCAAAGTATTTCAAAATATGGTGCTTTAGTATTCTTAAAAATGTCAAAAATCATAACTTGCACAGATAATCAAATGAAAAAATTTAAGAAGACCATTCAATCGATCTGTACGAGTGCGTTGATGAAATTATATAAATATGACAATAAAGCTCTACGGTCAAACCGATTCAGCTAATACTATACAATAATAACGTTCAGTAATAAATCGTTTTCGAGGACGGTAATTCGAATCGATGACACGCACACCGAGTTTTACGACAAATAAACGCGATTAATTACTATTATTCCGATTGCTTAATTATTTTGTTCCCCCTCGTTCGCATATTATCGTGTGCGGACTTGAACATTATGTTATAAATTATGTGCAAGTGCGAGCGGCACGTCACTACGTATATCATTATTATTATACGAACACGAATATAAAGTATAAATTCAGTGGTATCATTATCGTATACTTACAAAATAAATCACGTAAAAATTAAAAGCAGGTGACGCAGAGTTAATGGTATTGCGTATTATATACGACACGGTCACGACGACAGCAATTTTTGTCATTAACGGTCCTTTCGAGTAGCTCAAAAAACAAATTAAGAGAGATTTGACCCGTCAGAAAACGTACGAATTTTAATGGGTAGACACATTATAATAATAATATACATAGTTAGTCCCTTAATTCTTTTAAAATATTCTCGTCGACTCTTTACCTGTGCACATACATATTATAATTTGGTATTGCTTATTTTTCGAAATCAAACCTTCGACATAGGTAGGTATACGATTTCAGCCGATTTCGAATTGAGAAATAAAACGAATTTTCAATAGCAGTGGACCGAACTGCACACCAGTGAAAGGATTTTCGTGTAAGCGCATAATATTTTGATGTTTTTGTTCTTCGCCCGAAAAGTTTTATGCCAATGACGTGTTGTAGGTACACAAAGTGGTTGTCAACTGACTGTGTTGACTTAAAAATCATTTTACCGGCGAAAGGTGAATGACGGATCACTACAGCGCCTTTTTTTTTTTTAAATAAGTATAAATATTTTAGTTACCTGCACACTCGCACAGTCACACACTATAACTACTGCCTTTTTCGAAAAACGAACATTATAGATCAAAGGTGGCAAACCTATGTCACGTTGTCCAAATTTTTACGGCACACAAAAAATAAAATAAAAAATATTTTTATATCATTGTTTAATCTTGCGCTGAGAAGAACAAAAAAAAATAGAAAACAAAATTATTCATTATTTCTAAAATAAAACTCTTATAAAAGAGTTATAAAAGTTTGAAACTCACTGCTTCCAGAAATAACGTTTTGTACTTTGATAAAATGGGCTCATAGCTCGCTCCAAATAAACTCAATATTCGTGTCAACATACATAATATGCGGGAATAGGAATAGTACATTGTTTGTTAAAGCTAATGATGTTTGTGTTTCATTAAAACATTCAAGATTAACAAAATACATAACTTATATTAAAATAATTTCAGTAAACAGTCTTAAGACCCCCGTCACCTCGGAAAAATGTTTTTATAGGTACCCCCATATGAACATATACCTATAAATGGCAAGTGGCTATTTTTAAAAACTTTGATTACAAACGTTACCAGAAAAAGATGACCCCCTCCCCCCCTGTTATAGATGATCTACTCGTGACATGATTCATCAGCCGCTGTCGTGGAAAAGTGTTTTTAGGTTAACCGCATAAAGGCAAATAATACTTGATGACTGGGACAATATGATATGACAATTATTTACAATGCGCGTGTTAAATTATATTCCCAAGGTGAGCAAGTTGATGAAAATAATTTATTTTAATTAGTTAAATTAAGTCATACTGTTAGTTAACAGTCCATAAACAATATATTTTACTTAAAAGTTTAAAGATAATATGAAGAAAATATTACCTTTCTTCGGTTAACATTTTTAAAATCAGTTCATTCAAATTTTTTAAAATTACTATTTGAATCACTCACATTTTGATGGTGTAGCTTTCAGTTGTTTTAAACAATAACTAGGTTTATATTTTGGTAAAAATACATCCCGAACATTTTCTTCTTATTTAACACTTGCAGCTGTAGTGATTTAGGCAATTACACATTTGTGTCAACAAGTGTATATAATTATTTAATTAAGAAATATTTTTCTGTTTATTGATATTCAATATAGTTCTAAATCAAACACATAGATCGATAAAACAAAAAAAAATATTTATCTCTACGTTTTGACTACAGTATGTCATAGTCTATAGATATTCTGTACCTACATATAATTATGATTTTAACTTAACCTATGCATAACTATAGTGAAGTTAATTAGAAAATTAACATACCAATTTATAGTTAAAATGTTTAAAAACAACTAATTTTTTAACTTGGCTTTAATCTTGTAACTATAGTTAGTTCCCATCTTTGTAATTTTGAACTACTCTTGTTTCCTATAATATATGGTGCCACTGCCGTGTCTTACTATACGTTTTGTTCATATGTCACGTGTCGTCTGATGATAATAATAAACATTGACGTCATCGTCTCATATCACGAATAATATTGTGCTCGCGATGATTTTGTACGAGTATATTATACACAACAGAACTTTACTTTATAAATTCTATTATCGTCAATAAATACGATAATTAAATTCCTTCAACGGATAACTTATTGATCATAATATAACGATAACTACTGTTAGAATTACATCCAAGTTTGATATGCGCTTCACTGATCGTATTATGCATGTATACTGAAACCATTTATTTTGAATTCTCTGCTTATGTGAAAATAAAACGAAACACGCATTATTTTTTAAACGAAACTATTTATGCTATACGATTTTCGTATTTAAATTTCGAACATTTCAAAATAAAACTTCCAAGTCGACGTGAAATCTCAGAAGCAAGAAGTTACACTTTAAACAACACAATGCTTGGATGTGAAAATAAACATATATATATGTTCATTAAAATGTACACGAACAATCATGGTTTTCATTTGATCTAATATGTTTTCGAAATCCATTTCTTTGCGAATTCGACGATTAGCAATAGACAACAGTATAAAATATATTTTACGATTTTGGCCTTCGAGTTAAATACATAATATCATATAATAGATACTTGTTTTTTGCATTATTTTTGTTTTTACTCGAGTTCGTATTTCGGGCAATAGCAGCGGTATAAGATAAAAATAAATACACTTAAAAGCAGTTGAATAATCATGAGTCAAGCTATCTTTTAGCTACCTATATAGGGGTTGAAAAATAGCTCTAAACACAGTCCAAGTCTCAAGGAATCTATTGATATATTTTTTTAAAAGTCTGCTCACACGAGTCGGTAGAGCTAAATATTGAAAACACTCGAACGTTCAAATCTTTTAAGATTTGAAAAAGACTCCTCTGCAGGCAACATGGCGTTAAATTAAGAAAAAAGCTTGGCGGTGCTGTAGCAGTTTGGAAACCCCTGCGGCCTGCATAATATTATATTATTACGTTCGTCGTTCACCGCGGCCCAGAGTCATTATCGTCGTCGGTCTGGGACTGAAAAAACATCTTATATCCGAGCGTGTATATTATATTATTTAGGTATTGTTTTTCCGCGACAATCGACGCTACCTACGCGTCATTCCGCGAGTCGCGCTGTCCGGCAAAAACGTCGACAAATGTCACCGGACAGGTGGTCGTCTTACCGTGCTCCGGAAATTATTTCTTGTAGGTACACACACGTTTACCTATATCGAGATCGTCGATAAGCGGCTATTAATCTTGCCGCGGCCGTACATGTATATAGAGACGCGTATGGACGAAAATGATTTCCCTGGAGAAAATCGCCTACGCCGCTATAGCTCGGGGTCGGCGCGGCGAGACGGACACCGCGACACCAGACAAAAGGACGACCGAGTGGGTTTAATAATGTATAATAATATAAATGTAGGTATTCGATGCTGCAGACTTTCAAAAATAACGGACGGCACGATCGCGAAAATATTATATTACAAAGACCGCGCGCAGTGTTCCAAAAAGGATTTTTAGCTGCAGGACAAAATTATTTTTAAAAAAATGTATTTTATTTTTGAGGTGCTTAGATCATATTCAAACTCAGAGTTTACATTGTGTCCTAAAGTCCTTAAATTGATCTCTAAAAATTCCAATAATATGTATTATTTATTTTTTAATTGTAATCTTAAATTTTTTTTTTGAGACAGTTGAAACAAAAATCTAGTTAAAGTATATTTAATTGAAATATACAATATATTTAAATTGTAAAATATTTTTTGTCGTTAGGTTTTATTGTGAATTATAATTTTTTTCTAATTTTTAGGTATACAAATATAATATTTTTTTATATTTAAATAAGGTTCTGTGTAACAGAAAGTAAGTAATGTGCCGCAACCAAATTATATAATACCGTTTATAGGACAATAGTTAAAAGCTAATTGAAAACACTAATTTCTAGCCAATACATTTTTTTTCCGTATCCATTAATAATATAAAATAATGCATTTTTAATATTTCTAAATATATTGTTTTAATTGTACATGCAAAACTTAACTAAAAAAAAACCAAAAATATGTATAACACATTTTCCATTGAATAATATGTATCGATGATGAAAAATAAACGATCTAACTTCATTCAACGAATAACGCTAACCACATAATAAATAAATCACTATACCCTCAAACAATATTTAGCTTGTTATTAAAAACCTCATCACAGTCCATAGACTATAATATATAGTACTATACCAATTTATTATTGAATTATTAGTATATATTCAGTAAACTTATGTACCGATTTAAAAACCATATTATATAATCAGTGTCACTATACAACTATCGACAAATCAAATGCAGTTTTATGTTCGATTATTACTGATTATGAAAATTCAAATTTTATCACCCTAAATCAACTTTTTGGAATAACGCGCGACGTCGACGGTGGAAATCGGAGATTGATTGTGTAGGTATAGGTACCTATATAGGTATACCAGCTATTATTATAATTATTATTATTACTGTTTGCTTTACGGTTTTTATACCTTTTCGCGGCGGCGACGACGATGGCAAAAATAAATAACGAACCGTGGTCAGTTTTTGTCGTCGTAGTTGTTGTTGGCCGATCGTGAATAATAATTTAAAAACACAAAAGACCGGGTACCCGCGACATGGGTTACTGCGGCAAACACATAATAAATACCATTTCGTGTACCTACATAATAATATACAACACTGATATGAGTGTGTGTATATACGAGTAAGAGAATAGCGAGTAAATTATATACAATATAAAGGCCGACGGGTCAGCCATTATGGATCGGTATAATACCTACGATTTATATTTTGATATAATATAAAGGTATATGCGCAATAGTTATTTTTTTTTAGTTTATTAAATTACCGCGCTTGTATGGAACCGATATTATATATTTTACAGTTATTATAAAATATTATACTTCTTGTAAGACGACTCCCGCGGTCGTATCTCCGCGAGCTTTGGAAAAATGTAATTTCACTTCAAAGTGTATAATATGCGAAATAATATTTAAATCATTATCGAACTACGTTTCGATACGACTTCGGTAAAATTACAGAACAGGTGTACCGTGACAAATATAAATCGTACAGGTGTATATAAGGGGATGATTCACCGCCGAGCATGCTCGGTGTTCACCCATCCCATTTTATCCTTTAATAATAATAATACTTTTATTCAAATTCTGATTTTAGACATTTTTACTCGCAGACCGTATACTTTCAAATACTTCGATATTTTTTACATACCACTTTAAGAAGAGCGGCGTAAATACAAACGTCTTTTTTAAAATGAGAATCTTTCTTTATTCTGCAAATTATTGTTTTTTGGCACATGATTTATGAGCATTTTTTGAGTTATAAAACTTTATGTAGGTTCCTGCTACTAAGGATAATAATTTAGTCTTCAATAGTTTTGCATGAAATATACATAATATGTAATATTTAGCTTAATACTTATTACTCTCGGACACTTTTTACCAACCATAAAATACTAATATATAATATACTATGCTACAAATAAAAATAAATAAATTGAATATTGCATATTAAAGGAAAAATGTGGTGTGATCATGTATAATATTTAAGTGAATTACCGCAGTAGACAGTAATATTATAAAATAATTATTAAAGTATTTGTTCAATATTTTTTATAGGCACCTATATAGTAAAACATTTAAAACGTATGCTTCAATAATATCATAATATACATAACGGACTCGATTTTTTTTATGTATGGACAACGACTAACAAATTTCAATTATAATGAAATTGTAACATTTTTACGTTTAAACATAGCATATTTTAAACTATTGCAAGTGTATTTGTTGAAAATACAAGTATAGGTACACATATTCATATTTTATTTAATAAAAATGAAATTTTTGTTATGTAGTAATATTTTAATTTGAAATCTCTAACAAACGTATTATTATACGTTATATAATAACACAAGTAACATGCACACAAGTAACAAAACAATATTATGTGATGAATAATATTATACTCTATTGTTTTTTAGCCATTTGGACTCAAAATAAGTAAAATGAGAGGAGTTTAAAATAAACTCTTCGTATTATTAAATTATTTAAATGATTTCAAATTCATTTGAGACTTTGAGAGTACAATTAAAAAGGGTAAAAGGGCGAACAGTCGTCCGGTCGTTTGAAAATACATCGTTAATAAATTAGTAACGATCATAATATTATATTCAGAAACCAGAAATATCTATACTTAGGTAATTTTAAAATGTACCTTACCAAAGGGTAACTTTTCGTGAAATGGCCATAGCGGAAAATTGATCAAAGCACACACGCAGGGTAAAATTTAAATTCTTGTGATTTTCAAAACTTTTTTTTCATAACTGATAAATTTAAAAAAAAGAGTTATACCTATTTAAGATGCAAAATGGTATTTAGTTTTTTCTGATGACCATTTAATGAAAAGTCACCCATATGGGTGATATTAATTTAAACAAAAAACACACCAAGTGTAAAATAATGACTTCATATTTAATTACTTAACTTATAATTTCACGAAATGGGTTGAATTATTTGTGTCCATCTTGCATATAAAAACCTAACCTACTACTTTACTAACCTAAAAACGCCGTACACGTTATGATCGAAGTCCGTGAAATGGATATCAATTTTAGAAATAAAAAGTTCGACTACACTATAATATGTAGGTGCGACATAATATTATACAGATACAAAAACATTATTTGAATAATTTATTCCATGTTTTCGCACAGAGTTGATAAAGTCTAATATGTCTTATACATCGTATATTGATAGGTTTATTATTCTATTGATATATACATATTACATTTGTCAAATTATATGAAATTTCTCTAAAATATTTTATAATACACGCTAGTTGGTCTGAAAGAACTTGTTGGACAAGACGAATTTGCAGAAGTGAAATAACTCTAACTTGTAAAAGCCGTTACTATATATAATCACTGAATATAAATGTTTTCATAAAGACATAAAGTGCCTTATTGAAATGCGTTACATGAAAATAAAACACATTACCCGCGAGAATAAGATTTTTAGTTCGTGAGAAGTTCTTACGCTATACCCAAAATGACAAAAGTATGAGACAGTATATAGTCCTTACTAGCGGAGATTTTATGTTTATGTGTAAACATATATATAAATGCATTTCTGGTGCAGCCTGCACGGAATAATTGCAGTGTATAAAATAATTTTCACACTTCGATTTGTAAACCGAATAGAAATGCACGATTACGCTATTAAGATAACAAACAATACTATACGTCAAAATAATAATACAATATGTCGTGTGGAGATTTTCGATTGAAAAACGAATTTCTTTTTTTGAAATCGAAATACGATAAAATATTGCGAGACGACAACCCATGACACGCCGACGACGTAGAGGGCTGCGTGTAGCGTTTTTGCATAAAATACGTTGAAAATCAGTCGAATTCGCGCAAGACGTCGTGACACCGATCTGCGGTTTAATAATATTATATCGAAATATTTGAAACACTCTCTTGGAAAACACATCATCCACAAAGGATGACGTCTTACGTCCTTCTCTCGTCCTGCTACCGCACCCATCGACCCTGCATGCACAGCACTATGCCGCTGGAGATGAGTAATAATTATTAACGACGTGTACCACCGCCGAATGTGATGATGAATGTTTCAAAGTCGACGACGATTATGGCGGGTGTAGAAGAAGGGGAGGGGATTATATTAGGCGCGATAATACGAGCAACGCGACCTACAAATCGATTGTATATTTCGTCCACCATAATAATATTATATGTATCATTATTAATTATTATTATTATTATTATTATACGCTGCGAGAAAGCACAATTATTTAGTTCGGCCAACTACGTTTGATCCAATTCGTTTTTGAATTAACATCATCGATACGAACAAAACGGTGTCACGATTTGGCCATTGGTATTATATCAGCAGCTGGCTCGACGTGTAGTTCAACGACAGGCCGAACCAGCGAATTATATACAGTAATGAACAATTTTTTTTCTTTTCACTATATTTCGCGCGTGTCTCGCGTGCGATTACGCAATTATTTAGGTATTGACCGAGCAATAATATAGTTATGGACGTTACCCTTTCAGACGAGGTATACATTTTCCCCCCCAAACATTAAATAATATATTACAATGAGCTTTTTAAACTCGATGAAATTTTTGGAGGTGGCCGTCGGAGATTTTACACGTGTTGCGCCCTATACAAGGAAACGGTTTGTTTAAAATGTCATATTTGCAGAATAACGTAAAATAATCGAGTAATTATTGCAATGAGATCCATAGAGGGTTCCTCGTCGTTGTCTCCTACTATATACAGCCAAATAGTTAAAAAAAATTAAGTCGGTCAACTCACGACCCCCTCCCCCTCCCCATCTTATATGAAAAACTAATTTAAGCTATTATGTGTTTTGTCAGTTACAAAATATATTTTATCGTTAACCGTTAACGAACCAAAAACCATTAGAGAACACTAGAAAACATATTTTCGAGTGTGTATTTATTAATCGAAATAATTGACTTTTATACTGAGTTTCCAATCTCGAACCACCGTATATAAACAAGCATATGAATATAAAACAGTCAAAAATATCCCATTAATTTATACTTTTTACTTAATTCTTCATATTATAACTTTTCATTTTTATAATTATGATGGTTATGACGTATTCATTTTTTTTTTTTTTTTTTTTTAATATAAATAAAAGGTTGTTTTTTTAATTATTTCTGGCCGATGCGACCACCAGGTTGTGAGAAACGCTACCTCGATCTATCTATACGTACGGCAAACGCATAGGTAGGTATAAGTGTATACTCAGGTAAGGGTACTCTAAGTAATTAAAGTCCGCGAGCCGGCGCCTGACGAGTCGCTCGTCGATCTGAAAAACCCGGCGAACGAGTGCAGACCGAACGTCGTTCCCGCGGGTGACGATGATTACCGGAGTAGAACGACCTGCCCCGTGAATGATCGCGTGTTATATGGCTTCGGGATCAACCGTTGGATTAAACATTAAAACCGACCACGCACGACGCCGTGTGGTAACTACCGTGCAATGACTTTGATGACCAACTCGGTCTCGAAAAAGATATAGGTAACTGCAGCTGCAGTACGGCGATAGATCCTCGTGATAACGACCGGCGGAGGTCTTTCAGATTTGTTCAGCTCGGCCAGATAAATAAGTATTTGACCTACCTAACTGTGATTCTTTTTTTGTCTCCGATTTAAGCCGTAGCTCCTCTTTCTATTGGTTAAAATTTAAATAATTTACATTTCACATTAATACATCGATTTCGATATTTTTAAAACTATTATACCTATATAAACTGTACATAATTTAAGACACGATTTTTCAGTTTAGAATACACGCCGATGCTGCGGGGACGTCCCTAGAACCTATTTGTAGATCGGGGTGGCAAAAACTGACAAACAGTATTTGAATATTAAAGTTATAAACCGATTTTTATAAAATATATTATATTAAATTATAAACATTTAAAAATATGTTTTAAAAGGACGTACGGCGAACCAGCGATATCGGCGAACCAATAGTCGGGCCACCGTTAACGCCGAACGATCGCAATGGGATTTCTCGTCTCCTCGCCCCCTCCCCCCTCCCCCCCCGTGACGCCAAATTTGCGCCACTGATCTTGGAAATTTATTTTTAACGACACCGCCGACGACCGCGATAGACTCTCGCGGACTCGGGCACGCGCGCTTTACGCATATATATTATAAGTCAAGTGATCGAATTAATGCGACGATCTTCGGCTCCGTATGGTATAAGTGTACAACGCGTAAATCGTACCCCATCGTACGAGTCGTATTATTCGCAGTCGTATTGTGTTTGTATTTATATTATATTATTATGTCTGACCGTATTGTGTTAAGTATAATTATCGTTACGGATTTACTGCGACGCCACCGCCGCCGTCGTTACGCGGATTTTATGGCGTCGTCGTCTGCGCGATCGTCGAGAAACGCAGAGCCATAAGTGCGGGCGCGCGTGCGGGAAATAGCCTTTGGAACCAAAAGTCGAAACGACCCGCTGCAAATGCCGCGAACGGAATTCGTACTGCAGACCTTGGATTTTTATTCGTATTTGAACGTCGCGCAATCGAAATGCTCGCGCGTAATACGTCATAATATTATTATTATAAGCTTCGCATCACTGCAGATGGATGTATATAATAATTACACGGCTGACTCCGAGGGCGCACATTAGGGGGTGCGAGTTTGCATGTCGCCCCCCTCAAAAATGTATTGTCGTCAATTTTTTAGTTATGAATTAATAATTGTTCTAATGATAATACTGCACACGATGACGTTATCGCACAGTTATCTTTTTCCGTGTATCCTGTGTTTTTTGTTAAAATCACAAAAGTGTAAAAGCTGGTTACACTTTTACTCAAACGGTTAACACGCTCTATGTACATTCGTAATAATGACGTACTATACGGAATTTACAATGTATCCCTTTCGATAGCATTATTGTTTGATCTTAGAACTACGCCGTAATATATTTCGGGCAAGCCGACAGATTTCTCTGCAAATTATAAAATATAATAATTAACGATTCAAAGACTTAGTGACATTGTTTTTTCCTATTAACATTTTAACACGTTGGTTATGACGATGACGTCACTGCAACAAGTCTACACATATCATAATTCACAACCTTATTGAATATTAAATATCATAATACGTACCTATCGTCGGTTGTTTGAAATACATACTTCTATAGACAAGATACATTTTTATAAAACAAAGTTCAATGAATATTTGTTCACTATACGCGTACACAAAGTGACTCAAAGACATCATTATAATATTATAATTCAATATATATTAATTAAAATTTAAAGTGTATACACACACTTCATCAATGGATCACACGACCGACACAAGTCTCATTAAAATTTCGAAAAGTATTCGAAACTCGATAAAATGTAATACATGGTTTTTAAACAATATTCTTAATTTTGAAAATATTATTTATGAATCAATTTTATTTGTACATATGCGTCATAAGCTTATAACGTACCAATTTAATGAAATGGAATATTTTTATAATAATTTAATAATTAAAATAATATGACTAATAAAATGGAAAACCTTGAATCAGATAAAATAATGTGCTAAAAGTTTCAGAATCCGTCATTTCTTGACTATGATTTATGTATATATATCATAAAACTACATAATAAACTAAGATTAATGAGAGTAAAATATTATAGTAAAATTTAGTAAGTGCACAGATGAAAAGATATTATAATAATATTATGTATTTATTTATTTATTTCGTGACATTCCCGTCAAACAGAGATCAAAATTAAATTATCGCAATTTCTACAAAGCTCTAAGTTTGCAATTGTAGATAAATTTAAAAAAATGTCTAATATTTAAAAAAAAAATTTTAATTTGTAAAATTAAATTGCTATATTTTCGTTATTGACATTACGAATTGCAGTATAAAATCCAAATGTAACCTTAGATTTACTCCTTTTTAATTTCTTATGTGTTAAACCATAATTTGCACCAGATTCCACAGGTTAAATAAACTACAAAAATATTATAGTTATTCAAGGATTATTTTTCATTTTATATTAAAAATATTATTCAAACGAATGGTTCTGACTTTTTTAGTTGGACTGTCGAAATTATAAGTGTTTTAAAACGTGTGTTCTGAACATCGGTTTAGTATAATACTTCGTTTCAAATTAACTCACATGTCATACCTATATTATTTTATGAGCACCGCTAAATCAGTGGTTCTCGACCTTTTTTGTTCGACTGCTCTCTAATTATTTAGGTCCATAAAAATGGCGACAAACTTAAAACAGTTATTGGATTTTTGAAAAAGTAACTATATTATATGAATACCTTGTAAATAAATTGTTATGTTTACATAACCAAATTATTATTAATTATTTTAAATTACCATTTAATTTAAAAAAAAAATTAGAAATCAACATAATTAAAAACTAAACCGTCATAATGTCATATATACATAATATAACATTATATTGATACTTTGAAAACTTATCAGTAAAAATAAACAATTTCTCTTGCGGTACACGTCTTAATCACGCGGCACGCCGGTTGAGAACCATCACTGCGCTAAAAATTATACCTATGAGCTAAAATGTTTTTGTACTTCGATAATAATATAACCCATACACCTACCTATAAACTGATTAAAAACGCGCCGTTTATTGTTTTCGTATTTTCGGTCCTAAGTAAATATTTTACTCTCACCCCTGCATACATACTATATAATATGCTCCATTGCGCTCATATAGAAACGACTCGTCGAGTATAGTGGACGAGGCACCTACACAATAATATAATTTATATATATATACACTATACTATATACAGCTGTGATCTCTATCGAACGAAAAGGTCTCCGCGCCGCAGTCTCCACGGGAATACGTTTCCTGCTCCTCCTATCACCGTATATAATAAAATAAAGTTGTTAATTTAATTAGACCCGCGTTACTGATGTTAATCATCTCATCTCCGCAGCATCGACATGTAACTGAATAATAATACGTATATATTATATACGTATCTCATCTCGGCCGGTCGTATAATACAATAATAATAATAATAATAATAATAATAATAATATATAGAGCACTGCAGCCGAAGAATTGATTAGGTTCGATGCGACGACTACGACGACGACCACGACGACGACGACGACCACGACCACGACCACGACCACGACGGTGATGGAGTTTCGGACCGTCCTACGCGCTGAAAGGACGGATGGCATCATCATCAGTTTACTACTCTATACAAAGTGATACGTCGTCCTAAATCCTCATAATAATATATATTTTTTTAAAACTGCTGCGGAGGATATAATATAGAGAGCTGATGCTTTCAAACGAAATATCTATGGGGAAATCGAGCACAATAACATCATATAATATTATTATATGTATTATGATTACAACGTTATGACAAATATAGCTCACGAAAGAGGTACCCGCGCTACCAATAGTTTGGTACCGTTAAAATATTCGATTTCATATAATATGTTATAATAATATTATTAATAATAATTTACTGTGCGTGTACGACGGAAGAATGTATTTTTATAGTAATAATATATACAACGACAACAATAATAATGTTGCGGGGAGGGTCAAATCCGACTTACCTATTATAATATTATATTCCGACAATATATTATAGTCGGAGATTTCAAATTGATTTCGGGACGAATAGCGTGGGGTCATACATCATGATGATAACATTATTATAATATTGTGATGTACGAATGTATAAAAATTCATTTATTATCATCGTACATCGACGAATGCGATGTGTGTGCGTATAAATGTATAATATCATAATAATATAATATTATGGAGATGAGCGGGACCTAAAATGTCATAACTATTATATTTTTTTAGCTTATTCAGTTTATTATAGAGCACTACTAACTCATATTTAGGGGCATTTTTCATATCGGCAAGAGGCATGCGGCATACGCCTTCTATTATAAAAATCCCGACTTTCCGGATATTTCTAGTCCGCGAAATCGGGGTAATTCGTGCGATACAAACATATGGAATTTGTTACTATAAACGTGGGTGGATAGAGACCCACCGGAAATCGCGATTTTCCCGGTAGGCTCTTATCTATATTATACTCATAAATGCAAATAATAAAAACCAACCACAAAAATGTTTTAAAAAACATGTAATTTCGCAATACTTCCATATTATATAGTACCAAGGCAGTATTCAGAAGTATTTTTATATCTCATTAGGGGCCATCGAGGCCGTGACTAAAAACGAATTTCGGAAGGTCCAACATACAGAACATTCGTCGTTTTTGCGTTCAAAAAATAAAAACTCTTTATTCTTGTTACCTATTACTGCTGTAACTAAAATATCAAATTATTCTTGACACAATGGTCAATAAACAATATTCGTTGTTCTAATTTTAATAAGTCACCGGTGGATGATAATTATGATAAAAATTATGCTCATTTCATTTTCGGTCGTCACTCGTAATCTCGATTTTACGTCGTACGGATTCGTTAAAAAAATGTCGATAAATAATATTCGATTAGGTAAAAACCTTATTGGTGCATTTCAAAGTTACTTTAAGTCTTAAAATTAAATAAAATAATTTTTAATAATGAATTTATTTAAAATCTGATTTTAGGAACTTTTAAGTATACTTAAATACTTAAGGACCACATTTTAATTTATTTAGATGTATTATACCAATCTAAGAAGAGTTCTGTGGTTTTACAAACTTATTATTTTCAAATGTGAACCAACTTTTTTTTACAGTAAATTGTTAAGCTGAAGATTTTTTTTTTAATTCATGTATCTCAATCAAAATTTGAAATATTTTCTGAGTTATTAAAATAGATAACATATACTAAAGATAATGGTCCTTTAAAATGGTTAAAAATACTATAAAAAACAAAAAAAAATACTATAAAATACTATATTTTATAAATATTATTCGATGTATCAAAATCTTTTGATCTTAGAAAAATTTGAATTTAAGGCTATTGATGCGAGTACAGATAACCTAACGGAGACTGGACATTGTAATATGATTGGTAGATTTAGGCATTTAGTTTCATTATAAATCTATATTATAATTACACGCAAACACTTTTTTGTGGGGATAGTCGAATAGCACTTTTTACCTAAATTGAATGTTCGAATTGCTCTTGGGTTAAAAGCAGGTAATGGTCGAACTGCACTCTATGCACAGAAATGTGTTCGAAAAATAGTATAGGTACGTATATCATCAAAAATCAATTACCTGATTAGAGTTTTTGAATTCAGATTCTTATAATTGCTACAAAAAATTATTTAAAATAATAGATATAGTAATAATTTGACAAGTTTTCAAAAAAATATTATGTCACATTTATTACATAATATGTATAAATTAACATAATATTATATATATAATATACAAAAACTCATTTTTAACCACTCCAATGATTAATATCATTGTCAGTCCTAAGCCTGTAAGTAGGAAAGGAAATTAGTGTTTTCAAAATGTTTACACTTCATGCATGAAATTGTTGTTGGTAACCTTTTTTTGAATCCGAGTGCAGTAGTTCGACCATTACCTGCTTTTATCCCGAGTGCAGTTCAACCATCACCTGCTTTTAACCCGAGTGCAGTTCAACCATTACTTTTTTTTTAACCCAAGTGCATTTCGACTAAAATACGTGTAATTCAACCTTACCCTTTTTTGTCACACCGATAATTCCCCATGTATACATAGTAGGAAAAAAATAGATATATCATTGAAAAGGTATTGTTGAGAAGAGTTGTACAAATAAAAATGTTTTTTTTTAAATATGTTCCTGATTGAAGTCAGGATTTATACGAAGTATAAAAAACAGGAAACTAACCAATTTAGGTATATAATAAAAGAAAATAACAGTGAACTATTGTTTGTTGTTCAATTAATGTACATCAAAACGCAATGTCCGTATGTTTGTAACTTATACTTGTACACACTCAAAAACTAAAATACGAAATACCTGAGGGGTTGGTGACTCTAGACCCGCTATGGTCTTCATAGCAATTTTTTATGTAGCTTGCGAGTAAAATTTATAATCAGAATAAAAATAGTCATCATGTATAAAAACCAAGAACTAACGTGGTGTGGACTGGAAACGGCTTGGAATAAAACGTTGTTTGTTTGTAAATAGGTATACCTTGTTATAAATTAATAAACCTAACATTTATTTGAACTTAAATAAGCTAAATTTGATATTACTTTATACATTTTTGTTTAATATGAAATAACATATTCAAATTATGGGCAGTGAACATTTTTTAATTATTTTTTGGCCCTTGACAATAAAAAGGTTGTTGACCCCTGCGCTAAATTATTGAAAATATATAAAGCATCCATATGGACGTATAATTATATATATATATTATATGCCCCGGGACTTTTAAAAAACACCCAAGGGAGCCGCGAACAGAAAAAGTTGAGAACCACTAGCCTAAGGAACAAAATAATATTCGGAAGCTTAATTTCTAAAAAAAATATAATAAAAAATGTCTTTCTTCGGCACTGCTGTTATTATATTGTATGTACACAGTTTTGCCATATTTTCCAATTCCCTGCCACCCCCCCCTCCCCCGCGCACTCCACGGTTCGGTGTTTTCAAAACTTGATAAATGATATGATTCCCGGAGGCGAAATCCAGTAAAGTCCCCCGACCCCTTTTGTTCACCTCGACTATTTCAATAGTAAGTGCGGAGAACGCGAATGGAGTCCCAATTCGACGACAAAAAGAATTAGCGCCGGTTTTTTATTTTTATTTTACGCCCGGCGCGTCTCAATACACGCTCTCGCACACTTCCTCGGGGATCTCCGGAATTGCACGTTTTCATTTTCAAAAAACTAGATAATACGCCAAATTAGTTCCCATTGCTTCTATTATCATATTATCTATACTATAGTGTAGTAGTTTTTTTTCAAAAAAAATCATCATTGCAGGCGTCTGAAATAAAACTCTCTGGCTGTTAAATCCGGACATTACACATCATGGTTATTGTTTTCCTCTGCGGAAAAAACTAAATACCGCCCACACAACAATGACGATAAATAAGTTTTAAATATTTTAAGTATTCCATTTCCGAGGAAATAATAGTTCTACGTATCTTACGTTTAAGTATTTTCATGAATATAATATTATGATATTAATTCCACAATATAATATTGTAATTTTTTTTAATAGTACCTACAAAAGTCGAAAATATTTCAAAACTAAAAATAAGTAAATTTAAAAATTAATAATAAATACTATTCTAACTTAGAACGAATTCAACAAGAAAATATTATAAGAAAACAAATTATATACTATAAATAATTAGTAATATGATATACTCATTATTATATTCGAGGAAATAATAACAAAACAATTTTTTAATTTAACGTTTCATAAAATTTTGAAAAAAAGTCAGACAGAGAGGAAAAATAATTTCAGAGAAATAATATTATGTTTTAATTCAATGATAAAAAAGTTAATAGTTTCCAACTTTAAAATGTTGTTATTGTGTATACCTACTGCCAACGTAAATGTCGTTAAATTTAAATTAATATATTAGCTGCGAAATTTTATAAAAATATTTCTATAATAGATATCATCTACACCAGATTAATTTTTATATTTTATTAGCTTCTATGTGAAAATTCCTTTTTTTCAAAAAAAAAAAACTTACATGCAATTATTCGAACTTAGCAAACGTTCTGGCTGATATATAAATAAAGTGATTTATTCCTAAGGCTAACCATAGAAACTTTTCACGTTGTCACTTGTGAGTTGAAATTTTTTAATTTCATTGCTTGACCGTAAAAATTTGTCTCACAATTTCATTCTTATCCGAACAACTATAGTGGTACATAAACTACAATTTTACACAATTCCTATACTTTCATCTCATGTAAATACGTAATAACAATCAAATTAGTAGCTTAAATAAATGTGTTCTATACTGCTACTGAAGCAATAAATCTAATTTTAAATCAACTGATTTTATTTTATTTACAAAAAAACTATACTACATTCTAAAGAAACTAAATCTCAACAGACATTTCATAAAATAACGTATAGTATTATATTTTAGATTGAGTACCCAAGATAATAATACAATATGGTTTGGGTTTCTTAAAAGTACGCTATAATTGACAACGTTGATATATTGTTGTAAAAAAATATTGCTAGTTAGAATTAAATGTAATGATGATCGCGATTTCAGTCAAATTATTAAAATTAAAAAAGGGTAGGTACATATTTAATGATTACAAAATCGGAATGTAATATTATGGTTAAAACGATATATTATTCCTACCTATATTAATAAAATTATAGATCCTTGTAAGACTCTTATCCATAACCAACAGATTAAAATATTTAAATCGTATCAATCAAATTAAACGTAATAAATAATAATATAATGATAATGGAGAATTTATATTAGGCAGGTACCTAAATAAAGGGCAAATACCCACCTACAGTTACCCTCAAAATCATGTTTTTTTATACCAATTACCTCAAACTGGAGCAAAACGCAACGCAGTTGCCCTTGACATATTATATACGAGTACACTACCATCACACCTGGCATCAAATAAAGGAGGCAAATAATTTGACAGGACCACATCATGAACGCGACTATACAGTTATTAATATATATATATAATATATTCATTTAGTATTATAAAATTAAAATGCATATAATAAAAGAATAATTAATACAATATTTTGATTATTCAGTGATAATAATAAGTGGTATACATTGTATATTTTGTAAAAAAAATTTTAATAAAAAAATGTTTACAGTGCTAGTACAATATTCCCCTCTTTGTACCAGGTGCTCTGTTTTACGACGAGAGCGCAATCGGTACATTTGGTTGTGGTCAACTGATGCATTTTTTGAGTGTAACTATATACGATATACTTTTTAAGTGCCCAAAGCAACCGTTGAGGGCAACTGGTCGACGACCACCTAAATTATTTATAACGCACTACACCTTTCGAAAGTAGAATTAATCCATTTTTAAACACGTAACTCTCGTCCACAGAGTTGTTGATGCCTAGTTAGGTGCCTACTACAAAATAAATTATAATAATATATTATTATAACGAATTACGCGTCAAATTGAGTTTTATCACGATCGAAACGCAGGTAAGCAAACAATGCGTGGTTGTGCGTGGACTTCGGAATAAACGCGTAACAAGTTTTTCCATTTAACATTAAGTAAGTAATCGCCCGTTTACATATTTAACACCTACACTATATATATATATATACACACACTTGGTTTTATATAGATATATTATCGTATACACTCAGCGAACGCAGTTCGAGAAATAACACTATATATATATATGCTGCTCCGTGTGTGCGACTATATCGTTTGATAATAATTTATTTAATATCCGAGTTCCGCATCGCACGCCGTACATGTTAACCATAACCATAAACCATAGTTACAACCGAAAAGATTTATGTGTTCTAATCGAAGTACCGCAATAATATTATTATAGACGAAAAATAAAAAGGACGCGTAATGCGTGTATATATAGCTCTACCTATAGTGAAACTGTACGCGGTGATTCAATAAGAGTGCACATTTTTTTACATTTTATATAGGTGTTTGTTTACGAATTATAGGTAGTTCAAACTATATGATTTTTTGAAATTTTCAAGTTTACTCGTCAGTGTTTTCAAATACTAACTATAATATAATATAATCTCTGTAGTTGATGTATTAAAATATGTAACAACACATAAACTACTACAAGTACGAATTATAAGAATATATATACCTAGGTACCTACCTCAGCAACAGTCAACGTATTCAAAAAAATCATCTGCAGTTACTGCTGCAGGGAAGTTATTCTCATTCGATTAAAAAGTCTGTATCTCTACCACAGTACCACCACGAGACTCACTCCTCGAACGTCATAAAACAATTCCGAAAATTCACACAAGCAATAATTACTGTCTTCGAGTGTATTAAAATTGTTTTTTTTTTTTTAATCAGCATCCGAATGAATGCGTCAAAATCATAAGGACAAAAAACAGAGGTTGCATATATGCTTGGCGATTCAACCTGTATATTAAATAATTCATATCGATATTATGTATTTTCTTTTACGCGTTTTATAGGTGTTGAAAGGGGAAGGTTCTCATTAGATGAAAAAAAAGTCTATATCTCTACAGCAGGACTCACTCCTCGAACGTCATAAAACAATTCCGAGAATTCGCTCAAGCAATAATTTCGAGTGTATTAAAATTGTTTTTTTTTTAAAAAAAATTCAGTATTTAAATAAATGCGTCAAAATCATAAGGATAAAAAACAGAGGTCGCATATTATATGCTTGGAGATTCAACTCGCCGGAGTATACATACCTACCTAATATATATATTAATATCAATATAATTATGTAATTTATCTTACGACACGCGCGTGAATCGAACTATAGCCACAGTTGGTGTGTTTAACAACAAGGTGCGTACATTATACACAGTTAACGGCTGTTTTCGTCTCAATAATTCATCAAAAACTCATTTAGAGTACATTACGTATATTGTACAATATTATTATACCGTTTGAGACGTCGTCGTCGCGACCCTGCACAACAGAGTAGTAGAAATTAATTACGGTGCGCGGCACTATTAATTTATTATTTTTATTATGACGATAGCGTATTCTTATACCGCCGTGACGTCTGCGACGACGGACCTCGCGGGGTCGCTTTTATAATAATAATAATAATATACGCATCGAGAAGGCAGATCGTTGTCGTTATTACGATCGGTCGGATGGTTCGATCGACTGCGACGGTGCGTTGTTTTCACTGCAGCACTCGTTTTAGGTGTTTATTATTTTTATTCACCGAGATTCGTGCTCCGAGAAAGTTTCATCGTTTCCGGAGAGATTAATGCATATAATTTATTTTCATTTAATATACATAATAATTATAATATTCGTCGAAAACTGTTTTTATATAAATATTATGGAATCCCGACCATAAAAAAAGTACGTCGCGCGATACGACATAATAAAACGTCGGGACCCGGTGCACGCCGGAACGGAAAAATTCGTAAAACGCGCGATAATATCGCGGTCGGCTGCAACTCGGCGAAAACAAAAATTACTTAAACGGAAATTCGTTATTATTATTTTGAAACCCACGCCCCGAATTTTTAACGCCGATTGCTCCTAGCGGGCAATCGCTCATTCGCGCAGTATCATTTTCGCGACGATTTTCCACTAGTAGTTTTCCGAACATCGGCTAAAATATCATTTTAAACTTCGCTCAGCGGTAATAATAATATACGCCTCTCCGAAGTTTCGCGTTTTTATTGCTCCAAAGTCTGCGCGCAACAGATTTTATACGGCGACACAAAAATTAAAAATTAATGCAATTATAAATACTCGTGGCAGTCGTACGACTGTCGATTGATCCTGAGGGTCAAAACATAATTTCTTTTTTTTTAAATTTTAATCGCAGTCGTGTTTTATTTGTTGAACATGTTATATACGTTTATGTTTGTATGTACACTGCTGTCACTAATAATAATAATCGTAAGTTGTATACGATTATATTTGTGTACAATACAAATTACAAATTACAATAAAATAGCAGGATTCGAAAAAGACTGATTTCCTGCTAAAAAGTTCTATTTTCATTCAACGCCGATCAACAATGATCGGAAAATAGGGTTAAATTCCTCGTCTAGTCTTCTTTAGATACTATATTGACAACTTTTAACTAGTTTTCAGCTATTTCAGATATATAAATGGAATTCAAGATAACTCAAGTGTCTAAAGATAATTATTTGAATTACACCAATAAAAGAAGCTCCATACTAATATATTTTTTTTTATTAAAATACAACTATGAATTATATAATATTATTAATAATTTGAAAACGAAAATGATAACTGATAAATATGCACTGGAAATAATTTATAACTGAGACAAATGCGTGTAATTTGAATATTTATAATATATTTAAAATTAAAAAAAAACTGCGATGTATGTTATGACCTTATGAGGAATACTTCAATTTCAATCGTATTCAACAAAACATTTTGTAAATCGGATACTATATACATAAAAAAAAATTAATATTACCCAATCGGTTTAAAATGCAGGGACATGTTATAATATTATGTTTGAAATACTTTTTTTTATAATTTTACAGAACTAATAACAAGCATTTTTCCTAACATAATGCATTTAATAAATTCCAGAAATTGATTGTACCTACTTAGTCCATTTTTAATTGCATACCTACATTGTTATATTATATTATATTAAACCAAAAATAATATAATTTATACCAATTTAAAATTGTGAAAAGTAAATAAAGTATACTTAATATTGTAGATTGCAATCATATTATGTGTGTATGTATAGTAGTTATTTTATTTCGGTTATTAAAATAATTTTATAGTAATATGTTAAACCGTCCTGAACAAACATGTATGTATAAGCAAAAAATATTATATGCTTTAATAATTAAAAATATATTTTAAAGTCGTTGAAAAATAAATAATTTATGGCTATATAAAATAAAAGACCTAAATATGTTGAAAACTTAAAAATAATCTAGCGAAATAATAGTTTTTGATTTGGTGAGTTATTCATATGTCATATTATATATTACTATGAATGTATAAAAAATAATTGGTGATATAGAGTTTTATAAAAAATTAAATATTACATTTTATGTAAGAATAAAACAATATAATATATCATATTATTTAAAATTAAAAACCAATAATCGTTTATATTTTAGCTTTTGTAACAGACTTTTGTGATAGTAAAAATGCAAATGACTCGATTTAATTTAAATGTCTGTCTAAATTTTAATTATGACGTCCGTCAGTGGTTTTTTTTTTGTTTTAATTTCATAACTCAAGAAGAATATCTAAAAATCTAAATAATTTTGGTACTTGAAAATCAGTGTAAAAAACGAGTGAATTAAAATTTCCGTTTTCTAGTTAAACCTATTATATTTTTAACAGATTCACGTGATGATCAAAAATATTTTTTTTTAAAAAAACAGTAAATTTACCCGTGTATAATAATTTACATAATTATTACACGTCATAATTGTTAATATTATTAGGTAACCAAATATTAATAATAATAATTGTGCATTGAAAATATGAACAAGTAAAGCTCGACATAATAATTTTATAATAACGGATTTCGGCGCACAAAAATATTATATTATCGTAGTATAATATCGACGAGCGTAAAAATAATAATAATTATTAATCAGTATACCTATGTCACATAATATTATATACACGCGAAGAAACTTAAAATAGCTACCTATTAAATACAAATATATAATACAATATAATAATATGTTTTATTACGTTACCTTGTTCACTTGAGTGTCCGGCAAGACGTATATGTGTTATCCCGCAAAGAGTTAAATAATTATTAAATCACAAGCAGCTCAAAAGCCGGTACTTTTGTAGCCGCGTACAATATACGGTCTTGCGCATCTCCGTCCACGCACCAATCGCGTCAGCACGTACAACTCTCCGCTCAAAGCGCCTTCAAACTTTCGGTCGTTTTGATATTACATATATACATATATATATATATATATATATTATACATACATATATATACATGTAGGTAGATATATGCATATATATATGTATATGGGTACGCTCGCATATTTTTTTTTGTTTTTTTTTTTTCACTCGCACAGAGCGTAATGAAATATAAATGTATATTATATAAATGAAAAAACGGAATACACATCGGAAACTAATCCGACAGCTAAATATATAGTTACATACTATGATATTATACTCGTATATGTATATTGGGCATATGTATAATATATTATAATATCAGTATACAGGTATAGTGACAAAAAATTGATGAAACTACTCGTTGTCCCACGCGCGAAGAACTCATATACCTCATATACCTAGGTAGAAGGTATATATTATGGTTTGATTTCGACAATAACAATATTATGACGTATTATATTATTATTAGTCCAATGCCAGATCTAGGTGGGGAGGGGATTGAAAATGTGTATTCTCGCCCCGGGCGCAGTTGGTATAATAGTTCACCCTTAAGTTTACGAAAAATAAACAGCCATCATGAATATTATAAAATGTATAACAAAATAATAATATGTATGCGAATATTATAACATATTCCTTCCATCGAGGAAAAAGGAGTAATATTACACATTGGTTACGTCTTATAAGAATAAATAAGGTGATTTTTTAAGTATGTTCACCCTATTTCCATGCTTGATTTATGCATTTATTCAAAATTCTGATTTTTGGAAACTTTAAATACACACGGAGACCATATTTTCGGAAACTTAAGATTTTTCATAATACTGATCCTGTGACAATGCAAACTTCAGTTTTTCGAATACGAACCTAGCCTGCAGTCTTCCCCTTTTAACTTTTAATTATTCAGAAAACATTTTTCGTAGAGAATTTCAATGTATACTAACATCTAAGTCAAAATATTATTGATCTTTAGAAAATACAACTGCAAGACAAATCAATGATTTCGTTGCAAAAAAAAGACCAAAAAATTTAATTTTTGAACTCCCAATTTGTTTAAATATTAAAATAACCAAGAGATTTTTAATTTATATATTTTTTTTAACGATTTATTAAGTATTATATAGTATATACTATATTATAATATACATGAAGAAAAAAAGGTTTCAGTAACAATACTTTTAATATAAAAATATACGTTTCGTTTTGTATTTAAACAATTTATTTTGTATTGACACCCAAGGCACACCTCGTAGGAGTCGCCTAATATTTAAGGGGAGCTGCATTTTTACTGGCCCCGGGCGTCAAAATATGTCCTAGATCCGTCAGTGATGATTATTATTTTAAATATTTTTACTATATTACTGTCTATATATTTTAAAAGGGATAAAGGACACTAAATACCTATAATACGCGGCTATACCATAATATGACATAATATATTACGCACCACGCACGAGTAGCGTACGTATAATAAAATATTATTAGTTGATTCGTTTTTAAGTTATTATTATTATTATTATGCTGCAGTGTTGATCATTATACCTATACGAAAAGAACTCGTGACAATTATTTATGACGATATGTTTATTTTATGTATTATTCGACAAATGTACACTCGCATATAAATATAAATATTATATAATATTATACTGCGACGTTTCCAGAGTAAGTACATTCACCTACAGCACTGTTGTACACTTGTATATATAGGTAAGTACCTACTGTTTTTCGTGTATTCGTCTTTCTGATTTAATAGTTTTTGGAATTATTGCGTAACTGCAGGTAGGAGGTACCTGTATAATATATATTATACGAGGCAGCAAATACGTTTTATTTTATCAGTAAAAATTTATAATTTAAAAAATCATATTTTAAATAATATTATATCTATCCTATATTATATATTTTATTTTATTCCTTTTTATTTCGATAGTTTTTAGACGCTTACAAAAAAAATCAATGAAACTATATATTCTTCGGAACGCTAATAATTTGCATATAAAATGTAAGGTCGAGCAAATCTAAAACATAATCGAAGTACACCTTACCTTTATAATATATGACTAAAAACTATATATTATACATATATATTATGTTCGGCCATAAGTCGGTTTTTTACGATAGGTAGTGATTTTTATTCGCATATACCTTAAAATATCTCTCTTGTTTATAATATACTACATGAGTATAGCTAAATACCTTTAAAATAGGTCTTTTAATATTACGATATATTTCGTGAGAATCACATGCCGCCGGGGCGTGTGTCGTGCTTGAAAACATAATCGACAACGATAATGAATTTAAATTGATCTTACAGAATAGAGACAACTACGAATCGGCAGTTGTGTTAGGCATAATCTATATAAAGCTATCGAAAACAATTTTTTAATATAAGATTTGTTATGTGATGTTGAGCGTATAGGGGTTAAAGTAATATTATCTTGTAATATCCTGTGACCTATAATATTATATTAAATTAACTAGATATAGCAGAATAATCAACGGTCGAATCGCTTAATTATCAGGGCTCTATCTCCATATTAGTCATTACCATAAAACTAATCGTTGTTGCCAATATTTACTCAACAATAACTTGAGTATCCGTTAAATGTTCATTAAGTCGCTTATATAATCTTATCATACCTACGTGTATCAAATTGTATGTAACTCACATAATACATATAAATAAATGCATTTAAATCTCCTCTCGCTGGTCAGTGTGGTTGAGGGTTATTTTAATTATTAAAAATTAAAGTAATATTATGTATACCTACCATAGGCGGAAATCCATTAAAATTTCAGGGGGGATAACATTTTTAACATCAATGGGAGCGGAAGGCTTCGATCCCTCACAACTAAAAAGCCGTCTGTTTTTGGCAGGCTTATATAATATTTGTTGGGGGCTAAGACCGCCCCCCCCACTGATTTCCGCCTATGGTACCTACTGCAGGTTGTCCGTTAGTAAAGCCGATATAGGCACGTCATTGCTATTTAAACTTGAAAACTTCATGCATCATCATCACAATTGAATGTTTAACTCCATTGTTGACTGCAACATGTATATGCACATAGGATATCGATATGCGATACCACTAGTACCAAAGTCGTGTGATGTATCGTGTTGTGTGTGTACTTATAATATGTTTTACGTCATATACATTATACAATATAATATAATCAGAGAGCCATATATTCTTCGAGTAAATAAAAAAAATGAATTAAATATGTATACATACATTGTTACGTTGAGTAAAATATTTGTTATTATTTAATGACATAACACATTAATGGGTTAAGTAGTATACTTTTATAAACACACGCAGTACATCGATATAGTGTTCACAGTTAATATACATTGAACAACCTTAAAAACTCGCCTATACTAAACAAGTATCTATATGGAATGTTATTGGATTGTTTGGAATTTAACAATATACAAAGGTATTATATACTGGATACCTCCATATCATTATAGCATCATGAAATGTATGTTTTAATCATCATTTCAATTTTCAAGTTTTAATTATTTCATTCTAAATAATATATAGATTCCAGCATGCATGCTTTATGCATAATATATACAATTTTTATAAGTTCCTCAAACAAATAATGAAAAAACTTGTCATATAAATATTGTAATATTTGTAGCTAATTAAATTAATAACTAGCGAAGCTTATAAAAAATGTTGATGTATAACATTTCAGCAATTTTCCTTTCATATACGTATATATTAGGGTACGATCCTTTTTCGGGTCACACTCCAACATTTTGTAATCAATTTTTTAAAAAAAAATTCCTGTGCCATTAATAGGTATACGTTTATAGAGTACTTACCTATAAAAAAACATTTTCTGAAGAGTTGTGGGTCTTAGAAATGTTCATGAAATTATTATATACTATATATTATAACATGATTTTACAACACACGGCTTTAGAATGAATTTAACCAAAAACTATGTATACTTATATTTGGGTGTTCCTGTGTGAAAACTACAGTATAGCTGCTATTTTAATTTTAGCTACTTAATATTAAAATATTTATGTTTTTAAGAAGTGAACAGTGAACGCTATATAGTCAAGTATGATCGTATTTTATAATAGTATACGGAATTTTTAAAGACGATATCAATATTGACCGTTTTTAAAAAAAAATGTACTCCCGTGACATTGGATTCCTATTATGCTCGGCGATAATTGCACTTCAAAAAGTCATGTCAGCGAAAATTGTTTTAAAAAAAAAAATGCACTACATAAAAATTAATATAAAAGGTATATAATACGCACTCTTTTAATATAATTACTTTTTAGTATTGAATTGCACACGTTCCTATATATGCGCAATGCACAACAATATTGAAATCTGCACGAAGACAACGATCACTAGCCCGTGGCTGCGTTTATCTATATAAAATATACTCCACGGGGATGATTCGTCCTGTTTATAATATACATAATAATAATACGATACGAGTAATATGACGCATATCATATAATATTATACATATTATTAATCAGACAAATTGCATACCTAATGCGCAGGTATAACGCGCGCGTTATCGTCATCGTGTCTCGCGTGTGCCGCAGTAATTTATTTTAACGCGCAATCGGTTGATTGAATGAGAGCCGTAAAATATACTAATCAATTAAAAATCGTATACGTACATATTTATATAACGAGTCTGAAAAGCTGAATAACGAATTGAATATAAGGTCCACGCGTCTATAATTGTTGTGATATGTCTAATAGTATAGGTCCGATATTCCGTCGTTTGAACTCATCCGCGGTTATCGATATAACAGTGATTATGTACAGTGAAACCTCTGAATACCGGACACTCTCAATCACTGAAATTTTGTCCGGATGTGTTCGCTCAATTCACGAGGTTCGGTTTTCAGAAGGTTTGTTAGTTTAAAAAAAAAACGTCCGCCATTTGGAGCTCCGATCGGAGGACACCTAGGTGTCCGTTAGGGTGCAGTTTTCACTGTACATAAAAATAAAGAGCTCTGCCGTCGTTCTCCCCCCCCCCCACCAATCGAAAATGTAGATTCTCTCTCCTCCATCGCGCATATTCAATATAGGAGGTAAACAATTAATTTCACCCATTCGCTCGGCCCAGAGCACAAACACTTCATCGTTAAAACGATTTACGCATAAATAATTTTAAAAAAACTAAATCAAAATTAATACGGATTATATATTATTACCGTTACGGACTTCTTTAGAATTTAGGTACACATATTATATTATATGCTCACTACACGTATGGGTTTTGAATCACAGCTACTATACGTAATATATTTAATACAGCTATAGGGGGTGCATTGCAAACGTCCAATTACAGTTATTAATGATTATTAGTGGTGGTGCCGTGAAAAAAATGTTCGGTAAATTTTACGTAAGCTTACGTTAATTTTTTTTTTTAAGTATACTATTAAATTAATAGTATACTTTAAAAGTATTAATGCGTATAATACTTTTGTTACTTGCGTTTACTATGGTACACAAACTCAATAATATTATTTCGTATATCATTAATTATATCTGCAGTTAGGTATAATAACCAGTAGATATCAATATTTATTTATTTATTTATTCTATTCGGACGGGCAAAAATGCCCTAGAACAATTAAATATAAGATGTTAGATGATCGGTAGCGTACAATCATTTTCTAAACTATAAATTGGTTACTCACACTTACTGACTTATTAAATAGGGCTTACATTTTCAGATAATAAACATTAATATCAAGTTAATTAAGCTAATAATTACAATATCAATACATACGAATACGTCCAATCGTAGGTTCTAAGTTATTTTTACATATTATTATGCTATATTATTTATATTTAATTATAATATTTATCAATTTTAATAAATGTTTCGGTTTTTAATTTCCAGGCATAGTTTACAACAAAAAAGATATTCGCGGGCCCAGTTTACACTTACCCAACCAATAAAGTATATATATATATATATATTATATATCAATATATTACTCTACGTATGTCCACCTCCCACCTTGTTTGAATCGCGCCACTGTCTATATATAATATAATGATATGCACGCTATGATATATTATTATTATTGTCATCGTCGTCGTCGTCGTCGTCTAAATGTGAACGCATACAATAATATGGACTAAAACCGTTGCAGATTAATATATACAGCCAGTCACGCGGGAGTTATATATTATTCGTTCTCGTTGATTTTCCATTACGAGCCAGCCAAAATTGATTCCCGAGAATATATTATTGCCTAACCTATAATTACTGTCGAGTTCAAACTCGGCGTTGCGTTCAAACTTCAAAATGTTGTATTGCAATCGCAACTTTTTTTTTTTTTATAAAATAGCTTAAGGCTGCTGTGTCTCCGACGAGTATAGTACAAGTGTATAGTAAACATATAGGTTTAGTGTGTACCACCACACATGTTTATAATAATATGACGTACGCAGTGACTTGTTAGCGTCACTTGATCAATACTTCGCGTCTTAGCGTAAGACCGTTTTTTTTTTCCCGAAGCTGTTGTTTTCGTTTCACATTTTCCGTCTCGTTGTGCCCAATCGGACGTCCCTAAACTACACACATGTATATAAATATATATATATACGTATTTTAGGACTGGCTTGTCGAATTTCCTCACGACGAATGGCTGCTGCATGGTGGTGAAGGTGGTGGTGGCGGTGCAGGCGGGGGAGGTGACGGTTTTGGAGGTGGTGGCGGAAGTGGTGGAATACTATTGTTACAATCTACGTCAAATCTGACCACGACCTCCGCTGCCAAATGATGTGGCGCTATATATTATAATCCGTCTTGTTATTCGACTCCGTATGAAAATAATAAAGTGTAGATATATTATACGCATCTTCGTCTCTGTAATAGGTATGCAATTGTTAAGTAGTTATTTGTTGTTATCTCGTACAGATTTCGCTGCACATAATCCACAAAACTATACATAAATATATTATATCGTAGTGCACCGTCGGAAATAAAATCACATAGTATTCAAGACCACCGACCAATTATAATATATTTTATTATGATAATTAAACTATTCACATTCTTAATCGAAGTCTATATATAACACTATATGTCTGACAACATAAAGGAAACAGAAATAAAATAGTAATATATTCTGCACTTTATGTGGTATCTTTGTTTCCACTTTTTACACAATATGGATGTACCAATCCAATGTTTGTCTGAGTCATTTAAGTCACAACAAAAGTAATAGGTATAATATAATTAATGTTCGGAAAAAAAAGTACATTTAAAACCGAAGTTAATTTATCGATTAATCAAGAAAACTAGTTAATTATAACAATTACCAATTACTATATTTGATATACCATTATAAAAAAAAATCTTCTTTAATAAAGTTTGATATAGTACTCCCAAGAGTTATATTAAAGTAAACGATCAAATCCTAATGAGTTTTTTGTAAAAAGTTAATTTTGTTATATATAAGTATTATAATAACAACCTATTTAGAAGACTGTATAGAGTTTTGTTAGATAATTACAACAATTATTTTTATTAATCCGAACAGAATCTCAAAACTGAAATTGACATTTAAGGTATTAAACAACAGTTAACTGAGCGCATCGGTTTGCACACTTAAAATATTATAATTAAGTATAGGTAAGTCCAGGGGCGCCGAAACCTATATTGGCGAAAGGCGACTGTCCTACATATTGAAAGCCGGTAAACCATTTTTGTATTAAGAATATATTATCTATATATTATTATAGCTGCCTTCTAAAATGCAACTAAAAAATAATAATTAACTTGTTAACTTTAAATTACTTTAAAACGACCAAAAATACATTTTAAACGACCAAATTACTATAACGAATTAACGACAAATTTTGATTCAACTATAGGTAACTACATATAATATTATGTTATCCAAAAATGAACTGAATGATTATCCAGCAATATCCGGTTGTCTGTTTGGACCCTGCTTAGAGTCGTATTTGTAAATAATAAAATAGTAATGTGTAATTACCTTAATACCTATGCATCGTTATTGTTTTTAAAATAATTTATAAAATAACTTATTCCCAAAATATCTCAAAGACATAATATCATACAATTTTGATAAGAAATTCGTAACTATACCTATAGAATGCATTTTCAAAGGTTCCTCTACCTATACATACGTAATGTCGTGGCAAAACTTCTTCCCGTTTATACGTGTGTGAATCGACTGCAAAAAAAACTAAAAACATTCTTTTTGAAAGATTTCCAACGCATTGTCGGCATGTCTGCGTATAGAAAGTTTCTTTTGTACACCGACCACTTTTACATGTATTGCCTATTATACGTACAACGTATAACGACACTCGTGAAAACAAATTTGTCAGATTTATCGCACTTGAAAAGTCCATTGGTTTTAATTACTTTATATCCTCACGTTTTTAACTCGATGAAACCCAAACTCTGGGGGGTGTACCCACACACATGGCGGCAAAAGTGGAAAAAAAACATAAAAGGTTAACCAAGCTCACTTAGAACAACTCTCTCGTGTCCATTGTTAATTAAAAATTTATTTTTTCTCTTCAATACGTTAATTGCGTAGTCAAGGTAACCTGCAAACAATATAAAAACACATTTCATTTCCATTATATTATTATATTGCCAAAGAAATGGACGACGACGACGGCGAAACCGCATTGTACTCGTTGTATTATAATATAATTAAATATATTGTTATTATAATAATATTATGCATATATTGTAATGGTTTTCGAAAGACTACAATTTCAATAGGGTAAAAAAAATATATTACTCGGAAACAAATATGGGAAGTGTATCGTCAAATTTACTTTCGATAGTGACTTTAGTGGGGCTTCAATATATTGCTGCGGCGGTGGTCTTAAACCTACACAAAACGGTTATTGTCGTTTCCATTGTGTTTAAATATAATTTTGACCTCCCGAGCAGAGTTCACAAAATGCAAAATGTATTCCGTTTCTCGTGTTCTCTTCGTGAATATTCCGTGAACGTAAAATCGTCAGAGTTCTGATAGGTCAATTAAAACAAAGAAAACATTAATCCTCGGAGAGGGGAAAAATGTATTCTTTAACGTTTATAATAACAATGCGTAGTCCATTAATTTTTATTTTGACAAGCAGCGAACATTAGACTCTTTCTCGAGAGCCAACAGGCTAACATTTATCTATTTATAGTTTTGAATGAGACCGATTTTTCCAACGATGTGTACAAACTGGCAATTGTCGAGCGGATTAAAATCCCCAAGAAATTGAGCAATTTATTTAAAAAAAAAAAAAAACAGTTTTAGAAAAAAAAACTATTTTTTTAAAAAGCCATTCTAAATAAAACAAAATATAACTTGTTAGAGACGCGCGGGTTTTCGTTTTAACACCGTTATACCACCGCTGAATAAATGATTTAATATAACTATTGAAACTCTCAAATTTAAATAAATTTTAAAAATCAAACTTTAACAGCACGCTTTTTAAATTTAATAAAACCATTAAAAATAATTATAATAACGACAACGCAGTATATACCTGTTTAATAAAAAAAAATGTGTAAAACTGCAGTTAGAAAAAATCCATAATATAATTGTATATTGTTTTTACAAGGGTGAAATTATTCGTGATATTTGAAATCCAACAGGTAGGTCCAACATATACACACGATACAGGTATATCGTCTATATATATATATGTAGCTGGTGCGAGCACGTTAAGATAATGTAGACAAAAAAAGTGCATACATATACAATACTCAAAACTAATTACTGCACCGCCGCACATACCTATATATATTTACAAAATAATAATACTATTACATATAATATATATTTTTTATACACATAATATTTACCTCCACACCCCAGCTGCGGTTAACCAATGACGTGCGTGTTTATCAACGCGGTAAGCATTAGTCTATAGGTACACACTGCGCGTATATACATAAATATAATATGTATAAACCTACCGTGGAAAACGTATATTATATTGGAATATTCATGTAATCAACGAACGTAATGTAAACGCTCTACGACTGCATGCGCAACACATTATTATTATTATTATGCACAATCAATTTTGTCCGGCACTCGACTGGGAAAGATTAATAATAATATGGAAAGCACTTTTATCGCCCGTGGTGTGAATAATATACGCGCGTATCCCCTTGAAGGTAGGCAATAATATTATTATATCGCGTATTTAACAAAGTGATTCTTATATGTATCACCGCCAAGCTTCATTTCTCGGTAAGTTTTTATATAATATGTTAAAAACAATATTTCACTTAATTCAAAGTCGTTCCACAAAAACGGTTTTGAGTATAAAAAACCATTTTTTTTATCGTTATTTCAAATTTTTAAGTTGTTTAATTTTTAAATTTCAGCGCAGACATTTTAAATGTCATGGTTTGAAGCGACATTTTTTCCGAGCATTTTGATAGCTATTTAATTTATTAAAAATTGAATTTTGAACCAGTATATTATATTAGGATAATAGTTAATAATATTATAGTAATAAGCAGTAAACTCGTAAAATTGTTTAAAGTTGAAATTAAACGTAATATACATATTATGTATATGTCATTTTAAAAACGTAACGTAACCAGTCGAAATTCGCGCACCTATAAACGCGTTCAAATTGTTTACTTAGAACACGACCGTGTGCTATTTAATTAATGTTGTATTAGTAAACGTGTTACGTATTATAATAATTTATATTGTGCCTAGTTTATTTGTACCTCTTCTGGTTTCCGCTAAAATTCTATCCAGCCTCTCGTCCGGATCGTTTAACCTAACCTCTATTTCTCTATCCGATAATCCTTTTAACCACGTCCAAACGCAATTTAAGTAGGTAGGTATAGGTAGGTAGGTAAAAACTTTCGGTATATAGTCCTGCTGCTGGTAAAACCTGCATACATCGTTAAAGTTTCTAAATTACAATAAATAATTGAACAAAAGTTCATTGCATATTACTTATAACTTTAAGCGCGCTTTGTGATATATATATATATAGGTATTAGGTAAGTATGTAGGTACCGTGTTTGAACATATTTATTCGTAGCAGGTGTCTAATTCGTTACAATAATACCTACTACTGATTTAACTTGGAATTGCATTTCTCGCCACATACAGTACGCCGCACGCATCGGTTTAAGCAGAGGTTACAGTCTGCAGTTTAATCCTCAAACATTTCAGGCATTTAAGACTGCGACGATAACATTATTTTTGCTGTAGATATAATGATCCGAGGCCAATATTGTGATATAGCGTTTAAAAGCGACTAGTTAAAATGTTCTTAATGGCGTGTCATCTCCAATGTCAAATTATGAACTGTCGACTGGCGGTAGACTCAGTGGAATTCCGAGTGTTTAAAAAAATTAAAGGTATATTATTAATAAAAAAATCAAGTTTATCATAATAATTATTTTAATTACGCGGTATGTTGATATTATAATATAATTAAAAACTAATAATTGCGTTTATAAATCTCGAAGAAAAAAAATAAAAAAATTTGTCAGAAGTGGGATTCGAACCCACGCCCTCAGATGAGGACCAGAACGCTCAATCAAACCTACACGGTAGGCCAAGGGATCCCCTTGAGTCTGGCGCCTTAGACCGCTCGGCCATCCTGACATGTGTCGGTTATTGATATTTAGGCTAGATAGGTTAATAGCTAATTAAATTTAAAACCGTATTAGATACGTTTTAATGAAAACTTTTACAATGCACCAATATATTAATTTAATTATTCAATAACTTATATTAATTAAACTTCTCATTATTGTTACGAAAATAATTTTTGTCAATGGCAATTACCTATATATTATATAGATATATAATGCACGCCTATGTCCTATTATAATGTCGTTTAGAATTAGTACACACAATATAATATTATTACGTCATAACTGTTTGAATTAATATTGGATTCATGGAGAAAAACAAATAATTTGTATGAAAAATAACTTAAGTCTTAAATATTAAAACATTTTATTACTTACCGTGCGCCTGATAATATCGTGCGTTACCCTGATCGGGTACCTAATCGTCCTATAATTTTAGATTCGTTCGAGTATTTTATAATATACGTCACTGGGTATAAACATTGATGGATATTATGTATAATAATTATTGAAACAAATTGAAAGTCTCGAAAGTTTTAGCCGCTTTTTAAGTGCAATTTATTTATATAATAATATGACGATGGCGCGGGCGGTGAATGACAAGAGCAGAGGTCGATTTTTGAAATTAAAACTTAAATACGTAGCAAGTAGGAAGTTAATTTTAACCAAAAGGACAAAAGGTTATAAATATTGTTTCCGGACTACATTAATTGACTTTTAAAATAATAGAATTTATAACAATATTTGGAAATGAGTCGCCTGCTCGGCTGCTCGTGTATATAATATTTATAATAGCACATACCTTTAACCAAATGACAATAAGTGGCAATTTGTTTGATATGAAAGATGTATACCTACTGTTTATACATACAAGTCATACACTCATACTACAAAATGTAGGTGAGTAGGTGCCTAAAGTAATAGCTTGAAAATTGAAACGTTATCAGTGCTGTGTTCCTGGTGTAAATAAAAATGAGTGATTGCAGACACACAAAAATTTAAAAATTTAAAAACACCCATATTTTTTAAACCAATAATACCTACATTTATCGCTTTGCTCAGAGCCTAAGACCCAGCTAAAATTCACCGGTGTCTTAAATCCTAATTTAGTTTTAGAAGCAAACCAAAATCACTTCAGAATCTATTTCCAAACCACAACCACAAATTTGTTGCTCACTAATTACACAAATAAAACATCAATCCACAAACCAAGATAAAATAATGTTCGACTAAATCCGTCCAACAATATTTAATCCAACTATCGTCCTTTATATAAATTATACCTCGAGTCCCTCAATCCGCTTATATTACCCTTCTCACAACAGTCATAAATCAAATTGTTTTAAAAAATTACATTTTACCTAAATCCAGCTGCATCATTGTCACTAATTCTTTAGAATGCATTTATATGTATATATAATATATATGTTTACAAATATTATAAATAAATTCTTAGGTGCATTTGGTGAGCAGTCACTATGTTACTCGTGGCAAATTTACTCATCGTTACATGAAACATTGTAAATTAGAAAAAAAAATACACATTGGACAACAATTTATTAATAGTTAAGCATTTACTAGAAAAGGAGCACTCAAACATTAACGATTGGGTACCAATTTCAAAAAAGAAAATCTAGTTTTATTTGTTCTTTGAATGTTCAATACTGGAACAAATTTAATAGAAAATAGAAACTCGTTTAATATTAATTTTACTCTACAGTTCCAATACTATTAGATAGGTACCTATAACACAAGGGTGGCCAAACTTTTTTTGATTGAGGATATATTTTTTCTTTGAAGATTGACCAATGTGCACAAATTATTTTTTTATTATTACCTAAGTCTTTATCACTAATATAAAAAGTAAACATACTTATATAAATAATACAAGTGTAAAATTATATAAAAATGAGTGTTGCACTTTAATTTCTAATTAATTCAAAAATAAATTAACATTATAATGTTAGCTTAGAAGCGTGGCATATTGAACAACGTTGACCAGTTTATAAATATTTGACTGAAATATAAATGTAGACAATATTTTCTATAAAAAAAATAGTACTTATATTAATTGCTTTATGAAATTATTGATTTTTTTAATAAACTAAATAACAATATAATTGAATGATGTTTTATGAACTGTGTATTAGCGGTATTTATATTTTTGAAATGCGTGTAATAATATTGTTCACGCATTAAAAAAAAATTATTTTATATTAAAGTTAAAAAAAAAATGTTTAACGATAAAATATGTATAAGTACGTTTAGCGTAATTTTATACTATAATACTATATTATATTATGTTATATACAAAACAAATAATTTATGGATAAAAAAATGATGGATCTTGAAGCATATGTAGGAACAGAAATACTGCAGTCTAGCATATTATTTAGCAATCCAACATCAATATGTATCTACATAACAATTATATAAATTTTTGTATTGCGGTATGATGCAAAAAGATCTGATCCAACTATGAACTAAGGATTTTTTTTTATTCAGATCAGAAAACTTTTTACAGAAATTGTTTTATTGAAAAATTAAAAAGTAATGCATATTTATGTTATTTTTTATATACATAAGTATTATAAATCAAATGTTAAAGTTTGGTCAAAACTTTCTAGACTCATACGCTATACGCAGTATAGGTGTGTCAATTTTGTTTATTATATATAGTTTTTTTATTTCTGCGAATCATAATATTTCAATGAACAACTTAAAAACGATATGATAACACGACTAGGACTAGCAGTTTGTGGGATGTAAACATTTTAAAATTAAAATCAATCATTTTACTAAACAATAGTAGCATTGCACTAAACAAAAAAAATCGGGCAAAGCTGATTCACATATTAGGTAAATATAAATTTAAAGAAAAAAACCGTGACTCTATGGTATAATATTATAACTGCGAAATATTAATTATTTTTTTATACGTTAATTTTTAATTTTATTTTTAAACATTCGTAAATAATGACATAACAAAAAAGAAAACAATGAAATACAACATAAAAATAATATAATACACTTATAGCTATGTATATTAACAGGTATGAAATTACAATATATTTTAAATGAGTCAAAATTTGGTGATAGAACAAATCGAATTTTGATTCATTTATAGTTTTCATAAATCATAATTCTATTGTGGGGATTATTGCTTGCATAGTTATAGTTACTTATGTGTTAAGATAAAATTTATTTTTAGACCTAGAGTTACGAGTGAGTAGGAAAAACGACTTAAGAACTCGGAACAGTCAATATCTCCTGTGAAGAGCATAAACAAGATACGAAAAGTATTCGTGTTCGATTTATAAGAAAAGTATAAATCTAATCGCAAACGACTTTGTTCAAGTGTTTCTAGGTTAAGAACCGTCAAAAGTGGGGTGTACGAAGAATGTGGTTCTCTGGCCATGGAACATTTAAATGAGAGAAAACGTAAGAACATTTGCAGAATTTTCTCAATTTTATATTTATGACAACGTTGGTATAGAGACCATAATATTGTTGAGCCATAATCACAAATATAAAGTATACCAAACAACAATTTATTACTTTAGAGCAAGTGTATCATTCAAGTCAGCAAAATGTCGTCGAATAAAACCCAGAATTTTGTTTGATAACAAATTGTTAGTATGAAAGTCAAGTTTAAGTTTTGAAACTAAGGTCTTTAATAGGTCCCTTAGTTCGATTTATATAGTGTATCACCATTTAGATTGTAATTAAATGTTGAGACAACTCGAGCTCTGGAAAATGGCATTATCTGGCATTTATTAATGTTAAAATCAAATTGAACTAAATCAGCTTCAACTTACCTAATTGTTAACTAGGTATACGTAAAGTTTTAAATTTTAAAATTGAAAATTGTACTCCTCGTGAAATATTGAAAAATATTTTTTTTTACATAATATGCATAATTGCATGTTAAATACATATTTCATTGAAACTTTCATGAAATTTTAAAACCTTAACTATACGGAATATTTGTATATCGTCAGCAAACATTAATTTAGTACCTACTATTGATTATGTAAATAAATGTCATTAATAAAAAAAAGAAACAATATTGGTGTTAAATGAGACCCTAGAGAAACTCCCAATGTAACAGGTATTGGAATAAACCAATTATCTTTGTAAGCTACGATTTTATGACGATCTTTAATAAAAGAGATAATATTATTGAGAGATTATAAATGGTTAATGAAATATGATTGTAAGCAATGATCAAATTGGTAAAAATTATGTATAGGAGCTCCGGCCCCTCCCACCAATTCAAGCATAAATTATTATAAGTAAAAATCATTGCAAAAGTGCAAAATGTTATGTTTGTCAGAAGTGGGATTCGAACCCACGCCCTCAGATGAGGACCAGAACGCTCATTGAAGCTCGTATTAGCAAGCCAAGGGTTACCTTGAGTCTGGCGCCTTAGACCGCTCGGCCATCCTGACGTATGAAATACCAATGCTAATTTCAAACTTTTTATGATTCTGGAAGTTCGTAATACAAATAGAACGCATGCTAATATCAATATTGTATGAATTATAAAACGTAAATTAATACGTAATTTAATAATGTAAAACAAAATGTAATTTAATAAAATAAGATCTGACATACTACCTATATAGAAAGAATTTTTAAGACAAAAAATATTCAAGTATATTTAACTTGCTTTTTATTATCTGCTACCAAAAAATGAGATTTATTTTAATACAAACGTAATCCAGTCTACAAAACAAACGTATCTATTATTAACGAAGCGTGAAAATTCAAAAATCTACTAGGAATCAAAACTATCAACATTTTTATCATATTATCGGCAAATTATTATTTTTTTGGACATTTATCTGTTATTCATTATTTAAATTTGAATGCTGTTCTTTTAAAATTCGACTCTTTGTTCACAATTATTTAAATACAAAGAATTAATATATATATTTTTCCTTTCAGTGTATTAATTTAATTTATATTTTTTTAACTTTCAATAAATACATGTACATAAATTGTAAGGATTTTTCCTCTTTAAAATCAAGCTGAGTATAATATCTAAAGAATGATTTATTTTCGAACAAAAATGCATTTACCTACATGCGTAAGTCTCAATATATACCTCTCAATGAATTTAAAAACTCATAAAAGGGGACGTGAAACGTAAAATCCTTGGGTTAAATATGTGGGTATAACATTTTAAAATAATTGAAATAATTAGTTGACCTCTAAAAAATAAACCTTGAAAATAAACCCTGTGCATTTTTATACTTTAAACTTATAAAATAAATATGTACACGCCATTATATTTAAAATGTACATTACATTATAGAACGACACATCAAATCAAAAATATTTAAATCGTTAAATCTAAACGAATGAAATACTCTAACAACATATAATATTACTATCATTTTTGAAGAAATGAAATCGGGATTTAGTCACTAATCGCCTAAGTGTGATTGACAGAAATCTGAAGTAATAATAATTGAAATACAATATATAAATATTATATAATATGATTTTACAATTACTGTGGTAAATAATATGAACGTTTAGAATACAATATAGGTAGTATTGTAATAATAATTTTTGAAGGTATAAACACTTTAAATTACTTTTTTGCATGTACCTACTTGGGTTTTTTCAACACTTAAGTATATTTTATGTAAATGTACCAAGTTATAAGTTATGTGGCGTACATTAGAAATTCCAAACCGTACGGTTCGCGTGATCGTTGTCAACCTCATTTTTAATTATATAGGTTAGGTACAATCATAAAAATACGATATATATTATGATTTATGAGTATACATCAATCATGATTATCATTATTATTTAAAAGATCAAAAATAAATGTTCATATTATTGTAATATCGATTGAATTGTACTCTTATTTTAATAAGGCAATTTGTATATGATTCTTTATATTATTATAAGAGATCGTGATTTTTGTTGTTTGATAAAAACAATTAGCTTTTTGCCTTAAAATTTCTGTACATTAAAACATAAAAATAAATATTAAGTATTAGGTATATCATTTATGATACCTAAACTGGCTAAGCTAAATATTCATGAAATATGTATTTAGATTTTTAATATTGTATAAGTGAAAATCATTAGACTTATTTAAATAGCGGTTTATAATTTATATTTGAATCTACAAAAAAAAAAAAATGATTGTTTTAAATATTAGCTATATCACATAAAAAATAACTATTTTATTTTGTTCACAAATACATAGTTTTTATTTAAAATTGGTTTTTAATTTTTGAAATGAATCTATTTTAATAAAGTTTGTTGTTTTTAAAAATTGATTAAATTATATAACTAATACGTTAAAGGTTTAATTAAAGTTTATATATTATGAGTGAAGTGAAATGACAGAGGAGTGCATTGCAAAATGTTTGTCTATTATTCCCTCTCATCTAAACTTTGAATACCTACTTATCATTACCTAGGGAATTAAATACTCGTTGGAAATTCGATTTTTATAAAATTGAAAATTTCAGAATAATATTCTGTTTTGGAATATGAAATTAAAAATACATCAAAAATGGATAAACATAAGAAATGATAATTATAAAAAAAAAATAGAATGATTAAGTATTTTTTTCATGTTGTTTTGTAATGACTTTAAATTATTTGAACATTAATTATTTAAATTAATGTTACACGTAACATAAATTATTTGACGCCCCTGGTCATTATAATACACTGAACTGTATACTATAGTATACAGTTCAGTGTTATAATATAATGACGTGTAACAATAACAATAATAATAATAATAATAATAATAATAATAATAATGTTGGAATGCTCAACTTTGGTTCTGAGAAAACAATAATCATGCGATGTGTGCAATGTGCATCGAGTAATAGTGATAGCTCTGGATAAATACATAATATTATTATACCTACCCCCAAGACAAAATCCTCAATATTATGCCAGTAGTACCTGTTACATAATATACACAACGTTATCATAATAATAATAATACAATAATATATATATATGATGTGCATTAAGTTGTTGACACGCGTTATTGTTCGGGTTTACCTGTCCATTATCGTTATGACGTTATCCATTATTGATAGCTGTTTACTACTCGTCGTATTTAATGATACGAACTATAATAGTATTCGCACTTCGCAGTTCGCAGTCGCGGCGCGAACGCCTTTCAGCCGATGAAAGGTCAATTAACTCGTCTGGCAATAATACAACATTATAATATAATATACGAATGATATGCCCATACGGTAAATTCAAATTATGTCGACACGTAGGTACGACACGTCTATAATATTACCTACAAATTACAATACGCTCATCGAGCAGTAGTTATCAGTTATCACACGAGTGGAAATGTGCAATAATAATACTCCGAAATTCTCTCCACGCGCCTCCGATTTTCAACAACTAAAAACTGCAGTCGTATAATAAATTATTATTATGATGGAAAAAGATAATTAAACCGAATTAGTGTGGAGTGGAATTAATTTTGAACCATAATATAATATTAAATATGTTGTTGTTTATTAATAAATCGTGAAAAAAAAATGCAAAAAATTTGTCAGAAGTGGGATTCGAACCCACGCTCTCAGATGAGGACCAGAATGCTCGAATCGACCTGCATTGCAGGCCAAGGTGTAACCTTGAGTCTGGCGCCTTAGACCGCTCGGCCATCCTGACATGTAGATATTCGATGAAAATTATTCTTATTAAGCTAAATTCATATAAACAACAAACTACGTTTTACTTAGAATATATATAGTTATTAATTAGATAGCCTACCTATATTAAATAAATCACAAATAATATTTCAAACACTATAGTTTACATAACAACATTTTAATAAAACCTAGTATTTATATGATACTATGAACTAAGATAATCTTATAATTATTATCTTAGTTCATATTATGATTATGATACCTACCTAGTTGTGTCGGAGGAGGGGGGGGGCAGAGGGGGCAATTGACCAATCGGATATAAACCAAGGGGGGCAAAAGTATCCTTTTGCCCACCCCCTAACACATTAAAATTAAATTGTATACAATCGTAAATTACGTTTAATTTATACGTTTACGCATAGGTACCTATTCAAAATTGGTCTCATTTTTATGAATATGCGTAATGATAATATTATTATTATTATCGATTTATTATTTATTGTTATAAGTTATAACAGTAATTATAATATTAATATTTTGGTATATTTATTATTTTTATTTTATAATTTATTGTTACTTTATATTTATTTGTACAATGTTACTTTCGAATATAACTTCAGGGATATACTATATAGTAAATATACCAATTGCTTTTATATTGAATTTATTATATTTATTTAGGTAGGTATATAATATTGTTACTTTTAAGTATAAAGTAAATATGTTTTTGTTTTGTATTTTTAAAGATATATTAATACCGAATCTAACTTACCACAATCCGTGTCAATTATTATTGTATTTTTAAAGATACAATTATTTAAATAAAATAGCTCCTTAACAAGACGCCTTGAACAATAGGATAGGCAAAACAACTTGCACAAAGTACAAAAGTCCTACAGGTGGTCTTGACACTTGCCTGGTTCAAAATGAAGATTGTGTTGTTCTTCAGTTAATTCTCCCGAAGTGATTTTATTTTTTTATTCTTATCACTCCGTGAGAACTGGGGCATCACAATATTTACATTTCACAGCCACAATCTTTTATTCTTTTACTGTTATTCGTTATGTGCCCTAATTTAAAGACGATAAATGTTGGTTGAGATTAATTAAATGTATATTTTAGTATTTTACATCTGCACATCATTAACAAAAAACCATCATAGAGAGATAAATACTGGGCAGGCTGACTTGACAACTACTCCTGACTGGAAGTACATGTTTTATGAGCTTGGCAGACTTGAAAACATAAAAACCGTAAGGCTATTACCTGAGAAAACATAAAATAAACATAGAGCATAGTAACAATATTGCACAGGCGACTAATATAAATAGTTTACCCAAAATATATGCAATTTTTTTTTATATAATTTATAATATATAATTGTGTAATTTATATTACTAGAAAAAAAATTTTGGTGATGATGACGATGAGAAAAAAATTAAGATGTACACCCTATTTGTTCAAAAACAAATAAATGAGTTTAAGTCACACTATTCACAAAATTATGAAACAATCTGTTGCTTAGGAGAAGAAGGCTTTGTGATTTGTAATAATAATTGAGTCTAGAGATAAATCAGATAATTGCAAAAATATGCTATTAAAAGGATACCTTTTCCATCACAGTAAGATGACATTATTTTGATTAGAGCACAGATTTTTAAGCAATTGAATATTTTTGGATTTTTTTAGTAATCTTTTTGATTTGTAAATTTGTAATAGAATATAGAATCAAGCTAATGACAATAATTTATTTTTTTGAAAAAATGTCTGCATATTTGATGGTTATTAGTTTATTATTTATTTACCTATTTACATATTTTGAAATTATTCACCTACCGTTTTAAAAATCCAACTATGGTATAAAATAATATTTTGTCTAGTAGAAAATTCTAATTAAATTGTGTTGACAATAAGCTATCGTTTTTTGATGAATGAATATCAATTTTATCTTTTTAAACTGGAAGTGAACAGTTTCACTAAAAAAATATTTGTTTTGCATTAGGTAAGTATCCTGTATCCATATATAGTAACCTAATTAAGATTTTAAATTAAAAAATTAATCTATGGTTATAAAATATCCATATCCCCTCCCATAAAACATTTATAATTACGCCACTGGATAATACATATTACAAATTTACAATATTGTAATCTCTAGTGATATGGTTATAATGTTAAAGACGCAACACGTTTATTAAAAAAATGTATTTAATCGTAATAAATGTATTATTTACAAGATAAACGCCTAATCCATAATATTAATCATCTTAAACTACTTAGAAAAATGTTATTTTTATAGTTTTATACATTTCGTTTAGTGATAATAGATACTTATTTATTTAAAAGTACCTACCTGCTGCTATAGTATATTATAAAATCAATGTTTTCGGTTTAGCGTCCTCAATTATTTATAGTAAACTACAGACATTTAAATCTGAATATGATACAACGAGCAATGAGTAATGACCACAATGAACAAAAAGCAACTGTACAATACATGTATACATACAAGACAGTAATAACTAGAATATAATATTTTAGCGAAGGATGCTCTACTACATCTGAAATTAAACATAATATTATAATTGTAGTGGGGTTTGGCGAGTCGGACCTTCTCGTAGATAAGTTAGAGTATTTAGCAAACTATATGTATTGGAATCAACATTTATTACTATATTCAGACAAGTCAGACGTCCGAGAAATCAGAAAATTGAAATTTCAACAAATCACAATTAAGATATTACTTTGGTTCTTCCTTTAAATCCTTCTTTTTGATAATGTACGGATGTAGTTATGCAACCTTGGCACCACGTAGTCACGTAGTTACTAAATCTTACCGTTTAATTATAACACTGTACATTTTGTAGGTACAGTGCTAAAAAACAACTGAGGTAGGTATATACATAAATTATAATGCATATAATATTATCTATTTATTACATTATATTATTTTAACACATTTTATACTTATGACTTATCTATGTTTTAAATTTAATAATATCGTTAGTTTAAATGAATACAAATGATTATTAGACATTAGAAATGTTCTATATCTTTGTATTTTCGACGATATCATTGTTTTTCATACTTGAAAATATAATTATTTAAACAACACTGCTTATAAAGGTATATAACCTGCGCTCTAGTGGTGTTCTCATGTGTTCAACCCAGACAATTTCAGTCAATGAAGCAAAAAATACAGACCTTACAGAAAATTGAATATTATTTATGCTGGTTATTATTGTACTGATGTATTATAAATATTTATTATAATAGGCATTGGCCAATTATAGATGTGTAAATGTATAATATAATACTAATGATTAATATTTAATAAAAAAAAAGTCATGATACAAATAGTAGGTAAATATACCACCACTAGATAGAAAATTATACATCATTATAATAGATATTATTATAACCACTATAATCACATGCTACGATTTAAGGGGATTTGACCCGACTGTGTTTTCTACCTATATTTTGGTAACTGTATTAACTCTCTTATAAATCGGGAAAAAATGTCGAAAACATGTTTGAATTCGTCATGAAGTTAACTTGAAAACGACACTTTCACTTTTTAGGAATTGATCACTTAGATCCTTCAAAGTTTGAATTAAAAATTAGAATTATACAAACTTTCAAACATTAGAAATATTGAATTAAAAAATTAATTTAAATGAATTAATTTTTGCAGAAAAAACTGAATTTGAAAACATCATATTCATATAGATATTTTGTTTACAGTGGGTGTGATTGTATGAAATACTTATAAGAAACCTAGTTTTTAATTTTATTTCCTTAACTTTAAAAATTGAATATTTTAAAAATTTTATATTACAGAATAATCATTATAAGATTTTGAGTTAGACGTTCATAAAAAAATATTGTAGATTTATGCTCAACTTTTTCTTTCTTTCAACAAGAACTTATGAGGAGCCTTGTATTGAATTTTAATATTTATTGACAGGGCTAAAACCAAAAAATCATTATAAACAAAGTGAAATATGGTGTGTATAAAATGCTAAAATAAATATTGGGTGAAAATGTGATGTATCTACGGTTATTTTTTTTTTTGTGTTGCACTAAAAAACAAAATCAAAAAACCTTGAAAAATGAATACAAGCATGTTCTTCATAAGTTTTTCATTTACCATTTAAAAAATATCGACTATACAATATAGCCTCAATATTTTTTTATAACTGTTTAAAGTTTGCATTTTGACAATATTTGTTAGAATCACTACAATATACAAATTATTTTGTATTTATAAACTTATAAAATTTTAAATATTCATATCTAAGATTTGGAATTTTGAAGCAATAGGTTCCTCAATTTGTTGTAATTTTTTTAAATATTATTGGATACTTTTAACATATTATATTATTATATTTTATAATCACAACATTTTCAAATCAATTCAACTTACCACCGTATTTAGTAAAATAAATTATTTAGCAATATGAAGTACATCAAAAAATATAGGTACCTACTTAGTAATATAAGCTGACAGACCGTCTTCGTTCATAATCGTTTTTCGTATGCAAATATGTCATGATTTATCATTGAATTTAAGTTTAACACATACATGATACATTACAGAGACTTATTCAATTTACACTCGAAACCTTTTGTACAGCCTAGTAGATTCCTACTTTCCTTCTATTTTTGATTGGTTTATGATAACATTTAGGTTATTTGTTTTTATACAATCTTATGCATACATTTTTCAGTCTTGTAAAAAATACTTTTGAAAAAGTAATAAGATACCTACTTATACTAGTATTCACATAAAAAAGTATTAAAAACACTTTTAAAAATATTTATATTAAAATTTAACTTACGAATACTCACAAAAAATGTCAATAAAAATACCAGTATATTTTAAAATTTGTATACTATATAATGTAGATATTTATCAGTAAACCAATTATGTAAATACTTCCCATATATTTTAAAAATTTCATAAATACTTTAAATGTCCAATGATTTAGAGGTAAAAATATGATTACAATATATTTCTTTCACATTGTATAATGTAGTTATAAAAAATGTATAAGTTAACTTTTAATTTAACTTCGCTTAATTTTCTTATATTACTGAACTTAACAAGTGGAACAAAATCATTAGTTTGGCCAGCCTTGATATATAGATTACAGTCTATAATTATTTCATTGATATGGTGCATTAATATAATCTGTAGTTAAACAGGAGTACAGGAACAGACAATAAGTTACTATACTGCTCATTTTCTCTTATTTCATCTTTTTATTTAATTATTTAAGGTACAATTCAAATACATTATAGTTCCCATACTAAGAGAAAAAAAAATACATAATACCGAGCAATTATACATAATCAATGAATAATGAAATACAATATTACTTATTTAGTGTTTACACGCACCGTCGCAGAGCTGTCGAAAACTTCTCCAGCTGGCCGCGTGACAGATAGAAGTAACAAAGAATAAATTAAAGATGAAAAAAATGGCTGATAAAAGAAAAGGAAGGAATACCTGTGGTAAGCTTAAGAGTAGAACAATGTGATGAGATACCATTATCAAAGAACGAAGTGAACATTGATAGGTACTCCTGAAAGAAATAATGATGGCTAGATGAAAAAACTCAGAACAACCAGTTATGATTTGATGTATGTGTTGTACTTAGTTTATCAAGGAATACAATACGTAATACACTTCATACCATTTTAATAACATTTATAATACAAACATTTCAACAATGTATAATTTTAAACTATTATAAAACAAAAAAAAACGGTACAACAAGATACATGGTAGTATAACACAATAAAGGGGTGCTGTTACAGTAGCACAAGAAAAACAAAAAAATAACAATAATTACAAAATAAGTAAATTATTATAGCTGAATAGAATCCGAATGCAGATAATTCGGAAATAATACATTAATACATAAGATACACACATGAGGCAGGCCAACAGAGCGTGGGTAGCACCTAACATAACCATAATATATCCATCGCAACGTGCACCGGAATCCCGGCGATGGTGCACAAACATTTAGTTCCAATTAAATAAATACTAAATATAAATATAAAATAGGATATTAAAATGTTAAGTACAAATTTAAACATTCAGGTAATTAAATTATTCAAACACTTCTGGTTTAATTATTCAACCAATTCTACAGTTAATTTTTGAAACAGGATTGTTAAATAAGTAGTTAACAGAATCTATTTAAAACAAGACCTGTACGCTGTTCTTAAAAAACTATAGATATGATTCTAAATTCTATGAAAAATGATGGTGATTTGAATGTAAATGTTACGTGGTAACAATTAAATCGTTGTCTATCAATGCGGAAATGTAATTGTGTATACTTATAGTGATAGATTCAATTGCCAAACAGGGGTTGTGTGTGAGAGGATTTAGATGTTAGCCAAGACACTTAGTTATACCCACTACAGTTTAACGTATATTTAAAAATACAAGAAATGTAAAATAAATTATTTTACTTTACCAGCTGACCTGGCAGCAACAAAACACGGAACAAGCGATGAAACTAGACTAGTTTTGCAGACGTATGTCTAGCTGACCGAACGATTATTATAATAGATTTTGTTTACTAATCAAAATAGTTATACCTACAAATGGGGAGACTGCATGATATTACAGAATGACTGACACGCCAGCCTGTGATAACTATAGTATATAATACTGTACGTAATATTATAAATTTAAAAATATAAAAACTGTAATGGTGTTACACAATATTACAATAAAACAATTTTATTTTACTTTAAAAGATTAAGTGTTATATATATCATATATATATTGTTACTAAGAACAAAATAGTTCTAAACGTTAAAAAAAAAAAATGAATATTCAGAAAAAATATTGATAGAATCTGAGAGTGTGTAGCCGTTCTCTTACAGCTGATACAATGGGCACGTTCAATATGTTACAGACAAGTAAAATTAAAAAACTTAGAAATTGATAAATATTCTCTAATTATTGTTTAAGAGTCAAGTAAACTTTGGGACAATATTATTTTGTCAATTGATGTCACATGCACTCAGAATAACACTAAAATGCATAGGTTTATGTGAGGAATGTTTTATTTTATCAATGCAGACATTTGTGATTTTGTAGTACAAAATGTTCTTAAACAAAGGAAGTTGGGAAAAGATGGTGAAGAAGAAGGAGATTTAGAGGGCGAAGAGAATACCAGATCACTAGTTACAGCCAGAGAGGCTAAACAATACATTGATATACATATGATAACTGTTTTGGAATAGTAGATGGTCCGATTGATAGCATCTGTCTCTGTTGACTTAAAGCTCAGAGATACCCAAATGATTTGTTTTTCTCCAACTCAAAATGGCTGTACAAATTCAAAAGGCATGTGTCTTTTGAATGCCCAATGTTTTTCTAACTATTTTTTATGCTCACCGCTGGGTAATCAGCTCATAAATGGGAATATGAAAAGCCAATAAATTAAGGTTGCTAAAAATACTTTCAACAATTATAATTAAATTGGTTGTGAATCAACATTTATTTGATACATACTACAATGTTCAACATTTGTTCAATGATCACAAATCAACGAAACCTGTACAACTATTTAAAAATTGATATGTTGCGAAGAATATTTATAAATAAGAATAATAAATAAAACGAACGTGCGCTAGCATCCGCTTTATGCCACCAGAAGTTGGGGGAAGAAGAAGAAGATAAATAAGAAGTAGAAGAAGAAGGATCAATTCTTTGCACAAAAAAATGAAACTGCCCGTAAGATGTATAAATTGCGTACATTGTTTTGACACCATTAAATTCACAGTTAAACGACTTAATGCAAACATGGGCACGTTCAATATGTTACAGACAGGTAAAATTAGAAAACATAGAAATTGATAAATTTTTTCTAATTATTGTTTAAGAGTCAAGTAAACTTTGGGACAATATTATTTTATTAAACGATGTCACATGTACTGAGAATAACACTAAAATGCATAGCTTTATGTGGGAAATGTTTTATTTTATCAATGCAGACATTTGTGATTTTGTAGTACAAAATGTTCTTAAGCAAAGAATGTTGGGAAAAGACGGTGAAGAAGAAGGAGATTTAGAAGTCAAAGAGAATACCAGATCACCAGTTACAGCCAGAGAGGCTAAACAATGCATTGATATACATATAATAACTGTTTTGAAATAGTAATTAGTTAGATCGATAGCATCTGTCTGTGTTGACATACAGCTCAGATATACTCAAATGCTATGTCTTTCTCCAACTCATTTATTTAATACATACTACAATGTCCAATTAGTATTCAATGACCATAAATCAAAAAAACCATGTTTGCGTATAACTGTATTTAAAAATTTGATATGTTGCAGTGCGATAATTGTCAGATATCAGAATGCCAACGTGTGATAGAATTTCTGGATAAACTGGTATATAAGTTCTAAGAAGATAAATAAGAAGAAGAAGGATCCATTCTTTGCACAAAAAAATGAAACTGCCCGTAAGATGTATAAATTGCGTACATTGTTTTGACACCATTAAATTCACAGTTAAACGACTTAATGCAAACATGGGCACGTTCAATATGTTACAGACAGGTAAAATTAGAAAACATAGAAATTGATAAATTTTTTCTAATTATTGTTTAAGAGTCAAGTAAACTTTGGGACAATATTATTTTATTAAACGATGTCACATGTACTGAGAATAACACTAAAATGCATAGCTTTATGTGGGAAATGTTTTATTTTATCAATGCAGACATTTGTGATTTTGTAGTACAAAATGTTCTTAAACAAAGGAAGTTGGGAAAAGACGGTGAAGAAGAAGGAGATTTAGAGGGCGAAGAGAATACCAGATCACTAGTTACAGCCAGAGGGGCTAAACAATGCATTGATATACATATGATAACTGTTTTGGAATAGTAGATGGTCCGATTGATAGCATCTGTCTCTGTTGACTTAAAGCTCAGAGATACCCAAATGATTTGTTTTTCTTCAACTCATTTATTTAATACATACTACAATGTCCAATTAGTATTCAATGACCATAAATCAAAAAAACCATGTTTGCGTATAACTGTTTTTAAAAAATTGATATGTTGCAGTGCGATAATTGTCAGATATCAGAATGCCAACGTGTGATAGAATTTCTGGATAAACTGGTATATAAGTTCTAAGAAGATAAATAAGAAGCAGAAGAAGAAGGATCCATTCTTTGCACAAAAAAATGAAACTGCCCGTAAGATGTATAAATTGCGTACATTGTTTTGACACCATTAAATTCACAGTTAAACGACTTAATGCAAACATGGGCACGTTCAATATGTTACAGACAGGTAAAATTAGAAAACATAGAAATTGATAAATTTTTTCTAATTATTGTTTAAGAGTCAAGTAAACTTTGGGACAATATTATTTTATTAAACGATGTCACATGTACTGAGAATAACACTAAAATGCATAGCTTTATGTGGGAAATGTTTTATTTTATCAATGCAGACATTTGTGATTTTGTAGTACAAAATGTTCTTAAACAAAGGAAGTTGGGAAAAGACGGTGAAGAAGAAGGAGATTTAGAGGGCGAAGAGAATACCAGATCACTAGTTACAGCCAGAGGGGCTAAACAATGCATTGATATACATATGATAACTGTTTTGGAATAGTAATTAGTTAGATCGATAGCATCTGTCTGTGTTGACTTAAAGCTCAAAGATACACAAATGATTTGTTTTTCTCCAACTCATTTATTTAATACATACTACAATGTCCAATTAGTATTCAATGACCATAAATCAAAAAAACCATGTTTGCGTATAACTGTATTTAAAAAATTGATATGTTGCAGTGCGATAATTGTCAGATATCAGAATGCCAACGTGTGATAGAATTTCTGGATAAACTGGTATATAAGTTCTAAGAAGATAAATAAGAAGAAGAAGGATCCATTCTTTGCACAAAAAAATGAAACTGCCCGTAAGATGTATAAATTGCGTACATTGTTTTGACACCATTAAATTCACAGTTAAACGACTTAATGCAAACATGGGCACGTTCAATATGTTACAGACAGGTAAAATTAGAAAACATAGAAATTGATAAATTTTTTCTAATTATTGTTTAAGAGTCAAGTAAACTTTGGGACAATATTATTTTATTAAACGATGTCACATGTACTGAGAATAACACTAAAATGCATAGCTTTATGTGGGAAATGTTTTATTTTATCAATGCAGACATTTGTGATTTTGTAGTACAAAATGTTCTTAAACAAAGGAAGTTGGGAAAAGACGGTGAAGAAGAAGGAGATTTAGAGGGCGAAGAGAATACCAGATCACTAGTTACAGCCAGAGGGGCTAAACAATGCATTGATATACATATGATAACTGTTTTGGAATAGTAGATGGTCCGATTGATAGCATCTGTCTCTGTTGACTTAAAGCTCAGAGATACCCAAATGATTTGTTTTTCTCCAACTCATTTATTTAATACATACTACAATGTCCAATTAGTATTCAATGACCATAAATCAAAAAAACCATGTTTGCGTATAACTGTTTTTAAAAAATTGATATGTTGCAGTGCGATAATTGTCAGATATCAGAATGCCAACGTGTGATAGAATTTCTGGATAAACTGGTATATAAGTTCTAAGAAGATAAATAAGAAGCAGAAGAAGAAGGATCCATTCTTTGCACAAAAAAATGAAACTGCCCGTAAGATGTATAAATTGCGTACATTGTTTTGACACCATTTAATTCACAGTTAAACGACTTAATGCAAACATGGGCACGTTCAATATGTTACAGACAGGTAAAATTAGAAAACATAGAAATTGATAAATTTTTTCTAATTATTGTTTAAGAGTCAAGTAAACTTTGGGACAATATTATTTTATTAAACGATGTCACATGTACTGAGAATAACACTAAAATGCATAGCTTTATGTGGGAAATGTTTTATTTTATCAATGCAGACATTTGTGATTTTGTAGTACAAAATGTTCTTAAACAAAGGAAGTTGGGAAAAGACGGTGAAGAAGAAGGAGATTTAGAGGGCGAAGAGAATACCAGATCACTAGTTACAGCCAGAGGGGCTAAACAATGCATTGATATACATATGATAACTGTTTTGAATAGTAGATGGTCCGATTGATAGCATCTGTCTCTGTTGACTTAAAGCTCAGAGATACCCAAATGATTTGTTTTTCTCCAACTCATTTATTTAATACATACTACAATGTCCAATTAGTATTCAATGACCATAAATCAAAAAAACCATGTTTGCGTATAACTGTATTTAAAAAATTGATATGTTGCAGTGCGATAATTGTCAGATATCAGAATGCCAACGTGTGATAGAATTTCTGGATAAACTGGTATATAAGTTCTAAGAAGATAAATAAGAAGCAGAAGAAGAAGGATCCATTCTTTGCACAAAAAAATGAAACTGCCCGTAAGATGTATAAATTGCGTACATTGTTTTGACACCATTAAATTCACAGTTAAACGACTTAATGCAAACATGGGCACGTTCAATATGTTACAGACAGGTAAAATTAGAAAACATAGAAATTGATAAATTTTTTCTAATTATTGTTTAAGAGTCAATGAAACTTTGGGACAATATTATTTTATTAAACGATGTCACATGTACTGAGAATAACACTAAAATGCATAGCTTTATGTGGGAAATGTTTTATTTTATCAATGCAGACATTTGTGATTTTGTAGTACAAAATGTTCTTAAACAAAGGAAGTTGGGAAAAGACGGTGAAGAAGAAGGAGATTTAGAGGGCGAAGAGAATACCAGATCACTAGTTACAGCCAGAGGGGCTAAACAATGCATTGATATACATATGATAACTGTTTTGGAATAGTAGATGGTCCGATTGAAAGCATCTGTCTCTGTTGACTTAAAGCTCAGAGATACCCAAATGATTTGTTTTTCTCAAACTCATTTATTTAATACATACTACAATGTCCAATTAGTATTCAATGACCATAAATCAAAAAAACCATGTTTGCGTATAACTGTTTTTAAAAAATTGATATGTTGCAGTGCGATAATTGTCAGATATCAGAATGCCAACGTGTGATAGAATTTCTGGATAAACTGGTATATAAGTTCTAAGAAGATAAATAAGAAGCAGAAGAAGAAGGATCCATTCTTTGCACAAAAAAATGAAACTGCCCGTAAGATGTATAAATTGCGTACATTGTTTTGACACCATTAAATTCACAGTTAAACGACTTAATGCAAACATGGGCACGTTCAATATGTTACAGACAGGTAAAATTAGAAAACATAGAAATTGATAAATTTTTTCTAATTATTGTTTAAGAGTCAAGTAAACTTTGGGACAATATTATTTTATTAAACGATGTCACATGTACTGAGAATAACACTAAAATGCATAGCTTTATGTGGGAAATGTTTTATTTTATCAATGCAGACATTTGTGATTTTGTAGTACAAAATGTTCTTAAACAAAGGAAGTTGGGAAAAGACGGTGAAGAAGAAGGAGATTTAGAGGGCGAAGAGAATACCAGATCACTAGTTACAGCCAGAGGGGCTAAACAATGCATTGATATACATATGATAACTGTTTTGGAATAGTAGATGGTCCGATTGATAGCATCTGTCTCTGTTGACTTAAAGCTCAGAGATACCCAAATGATTTGTTTTTCTCCAACTCATTTATTTAATACATACTACAATGTCCAATTAGTATTCAATGACCATAAATCAAAAAAACCATGTTTGCGTATAACTGTATTTAAAAAATTGATATGTTGCAGTGCGATAATTGTCAGATATCAGAATGCCAACGTGTGATAGAATTTCTGGATAAACTGGTATATAAGTTCTAAGAAGATAAATAAGAAGCAGAAGAAGAAGGATCCATTCTTTGCACAAAAAAATGAAACTGCCCGTAAGATGTATAAATTGCGTACATTGTTTTGACACCATTTAATTCACAGTTAAACGACTTAATGCAAACATGGGCACGTTCAATATGTTACAGACAGGTAAAATTAGAAAACATAGAAATTGATAAATTTTTTCTAATTATTGTTTAAGAGTCAAGTAAACTTTGGGACAATATTATTTTATTAAACGATGTCACATGTACTGAGAATAACACTAAAATGCATAGCTTTATGTGGGAAATGTTTTATTTTATCAATGCAGACATTTGTGATTTTGTAGTACAAAATGTTCTTAAACAAAGGAAGTTGGGAAAAGACGGTGAAGAAGAAGGAGATTTAGAGGGCGAAGAGAATACCAGATCACTAGTTACAGCCAGAGGGGCTAAACAATGCATTGATATACATATGATAACTGTTTTGGAATAGTAGATGGTCCGATTGATAGCATCTGTCTCTGTTGACTTAAAGCTCAGAGATACCCAAATGATTTGTTTTTCTCCAACTCATTTATTTAATACATACTACAATGTCCAATTAGTATTCAATGACCATAAATCAAAAAAACCATGTTTGCGTATAACTGTATTTAAAAAATTGATATGTTGCAGTGCGATAATTGTCAGATATCAGAATGCCAACGTGTGATAGAATTTCTGGATAAACTGGTATATAAGTTCTAAGAAGATAAATAAGAAGCAGAAGAAGAAGGATCCATTCTTTGCACAAAAAAATGAAACTGCCCGTAAGATGTATAAATTGCGTACATTGTTTTGACACCATTAAATTCACAGTTAAACGACTTAATGCAAACATGGGCACGTTCAATATGTTACAGACAGGTAAAATTAGAAAACATAGAAATTGATAAATTTTTTCTAATTATTGTTTAAGAGTCAAGTAAACTTTGGGACAATATTATTTTATTAAACGATGTCACATGTACTGAGAATAACACTAAAATGCATAGCTTTATGTGGGAAATGTTTTATTTTATCAATGCAGACATTTGTGATTTTGTAGTACAAAATGTTCTTAAACAAAGGAAGTTGGGAAAAGACGGTGAAGAAGAAGGAGATTTAGAGGGCGAAGAGAATACCAGATCACTAGTTACAGCCAGAGGGGCTAAACAATGCATTGATATACATATGATAACTGTTTTGGAATAGTAGATGGTCCGATTGATAGCATCTGTCTCTGTTGACTTAAAGCTCAGAGATACCCAAATGATTTGTTTTTCTCCAACTCATTTATTTAATACATACTACAATGTCCAATTAGTATTCAATGACCATAAATCAAAAAAACCATGTTTGCGTATAACTGTATTTAAAAAATTGATATGTTGCAGTGCGATAATTGTCAGATATCAGAATGCCAACGTGTGATAGAATTTCTGGATAAACTGGTATATAAGTTCTAAGAAGATAAATAAGAAGCAGAAGAAGAAGGATCCATTCTTTGCACAAAAAAATGAAACTGCCCGTAAGATGTATAAATTGCGTACATTGTTTTGACACCATTAAATTCACAGTTAAACGACTTAATGCAAACATGGGCACGTTCAATATGTTACAGACAGGTAAAATTAGAAAACATAGAAATTGATAAATTTTTTCTAATTATTGTTTAAGAGTCAAGTAAACTTTGGGACAATATTATTTTATTAAACGATGTCACATGTACTGAGAATAACACTAAAATGCATAGCTTTATGTGGGAAATGTTTTATTTTATCAATGCAGACATTTGTGATTTTGTAGTACAAAATGTTCTTAAACAAAGGAAGTTGGGAAAAGACGGTGAAGAAGAAGGAGATTTAGAGGGCGAAGAGAATACCAGATCACTAGTTACAGCCAGAGGGGCTAAACAATGCATTGATATACATATGATAACTGTTTTGGAATAGTAGATGGTCCGATTGATAGCATCTGTCTCTGTTGACTTAAAGCTCAGAGATACCCAAATGATTTGTTTTTCTCCAACTCATTTATTTAATACATACTACAATGTCCAATTAGTATTCAATGACCATAAATCAAAAAAACCATGTTTGCGTATAACTGTTTTTAAAGAATTGATATGTTGCAGTGCGATAATTGTCAGATATCAGAATGCCAACGTGTGATAGAATTTCTGGATAAACTGGTATATAAGTTCTATGAAGATAAATAAGAAGCAGAAGAAGAAGGATCCATTCTTTGCACAAAAAAATGAAACTGCCCGTAAGATGTATAAATTGCGTACATTGTTTTGACACCATTTAATTCACAGTTAAACGACTTAATGCAAACATGGGCACGTTCAATATGTTACAGACAGGTAAAATTAGAAAACATAGAAATTGATAAATTTTTTCTAATTATTGTTTAAGAGTCAAGTAAACTTTGGGACAATATTATTTTATTAAACGATGTCACATGTACTGAGAATAACACTAAAATGCATAGCTTTATGTGGGAAATGTTTTATTTTATCAATGCAGACATTTGTGATTTTGTAGTACCAAATGTTCTTAAACAAAGGAAGTTGGGAAAAGACGGTGAAGAAGAAGGAGATTTAGAGGGCGAAGAGAATACCAGATCACTAGTTACAGCCAGAGAGGCTAAACAATGCATTGATATACATATGATAACTGTTTTGGAATAGTAGATGGTCCGATTGATAGCATCTGTCTCTGTTGACTTAAAGCTCAGAGATACCCAAATGATTTGTTTTTCTCCAACTCAAGAACTAGCTGTACAAATTCAAAAGGCGTTTGTCTTTTGAATGCCCAAGGTTTTTCTAACTATTTCTTATGCCCACCACTGGGTAATCAGCCCATAAGTGTGAATATGAAAAGCCAATAAATTAAGGTTGCTTAAAATACTTTCGACAATTATAATTAAATTGGTTGTGAATCAATATTTATTTAATACATACTACAATGTTCAACTTTTGTTCAATGATCACAAATCAACGAAACCTGTACAACTATTTAAAAATTGATATGTTGCGAAGAATATTTATAAATAAGAATAAAAAATAAAACGAACAGTGCGCTGGCATCCGCTTTATGCCACCAGAAGTTGGGGGAAGAAGAAGAAGATAAATAAGAAGCAGAAGAAGAAGGATCCATTCTTTGCACAAAAAAATGAAACTGCCCGTAAGATGATTGATATCATGTGTAGAATATTTAGTGTTACCTCTTAGCGTGAACACACTGTAGTGTCTAGTAAATATAAAAATAAAAATGATGATATCGTAGTACATAGGGGGGGGGGGGGGCAAAGCCCCCCACGTTAATATACTAAGTTCATTTAGGCGTATACTCACTTAAAAAATTACGACTACATCACTGCAGTTAAGCCCATAAGTAGTGATATGAAAATCCAATAAGTTAAGGTTGCTTAAAATGCTTTCGACAATTATAATTAAATTAGTTGAGAAAATTTACTTTATATTTATTAAATACATACTACAAATTACATTGTCCAATTACTATTCAATGACCATAAATCAAAAAAACCATGTATGTCTAACTGTATTTAACAAATTGATATGTTGCAGTGCGATATTTGTCAAATATCAGACTGCCAATGTGTCTTAGATTTTCTAGATAAACAGGTATATAATTTGACGGCAGGGGAAGAGAGAAAATTGAGAAATACTTAACTCACAAATACATTTAAGATTATATGAGTTGATTTAAAATAATAATATCTACAATATAGCATATTATTTTATGGGATTGGAAAAAAAAATGCTAAAAAACAGTCATTTTTTGCAAAATTACTCCTGATAAAAATGAAAATGTTACATTAAAAAAATGAAGACATTTGTGATGTTGTAGTACAAAATGTTCTTAAAAAAAGGAAGTTGTGGAAAAAAGGAGATGAAGAAGGAGATGTAGAACTCGAAGAGAATACCAAACAACCAGTTACAGCCAGAGACGCTAAAAAATGCATTGATTTGTTGCAGAAGTTCTTCATTTAAGAGGGTAATGAAAATAGTACGTCTGATAAGTTTTTACATACGTTTGTTTAAACATATTAAATGTATAAAATATAAATTGCTCCACCGGAAGAGTCTGTGCTCGACTTCATGCTGTACGATTTTTTCGCTACGGGCGTTTCAAGACTCAAAGACAAGCTGTAGCTGAAATATTGAAGAGAAAATCTCAGTGGCGCCCTAAAACTGAACACTGAAGACCTGAGATAGTGTCAATTAGAAATTTAGAATATATTGTCTAAAGAAGTGCAGCATCTGACTTGGTGAAGATCAAATCACTGATATTTTACAAATTTACAGTGGATAACAAATATAAATATATACTACAATATCAATTTACTACTTCATTATGGTCAATAAATCAACAAAACTTTTATAACTATTCAAAAATTGATATGTTGCAGAGGAATATTTATAAATATGAATAAACAAGCAAAACAAACAGTGCGCTGGCACCCTATTAATGCCACCAGAAAGTTGGGAGAAGAAGAAGATAAAGGAGATGTAGAAGAAAAATATAGCATATTGTTTTATGAGATTGGAAAAAAAAATGCTAAAGAAGCAGTCATTTTTTGCAAAATTACTCCTGATAAAAAATCTTCAAAGTTATTACACAAAATACACGTATAAATATCTTATAAATCTTTAAACGAAATCAAGTTATCATTTATTCAAAGTTCTTATACATAAAAGTCAAATCTCTAATGTTAGTTACTACATCCCACACATCATAGCTATTAAAACCAATGTATGGTATCAGATGGAGCGACAGAATGAGAAAATGCTCAATACTAACGATTTAAACATGCACCCTGGATTACTGGAAACGTGTTGAATTGATAAAAAAATAATAACATACACTACACTCAAAATTTTAAAAATTAATTTCAAGCTTCCAGCTATTAAATGGTGGTATAATGCGTGCTTCTAGAGGTATAAAACAAAAAACCAGAACAACCCAAATGCAAGTTGTCTTAACTACTGTTCCAACAAGTTAATGATCGTAACAATGAGTATAAAAATTAAATATCAAAAGAAATTTCAACAGAGAATCTGAAAAACTATCATTGTATATAATCACAGCGAGTCAAATCTATTCCATTACAAAACACGAAAGAGATATTATTTCATTGCAGTGATTAATAATCTAATATTATTGATTGATAAACACATGAGCTTAATCAAAAACCAGCAACTTAACTTATAAACATAATCAATCAATTTCTAAAATTCGAAAAATGGGTCTTCACGAACATTATAAAGCTTAAAATCAAATTCAAATATATGGCTTAGGAATAACCTCATTTGAATGCTGGGAAAACAAATATTTAAATAAAATTATAATATCAAGGAAAAAACATATACCAACGAACTAATATATTATATTGGTTGCTGCAAGTAAATAATTAATTAGCATCTTGGACAACTTCATATTTTACGATGAATGGGAACATTTTTATCGAAATGAATGACTAGGAAAGAGTATATCTTTGTATTCGAACCTGAAGGTGAGCACATTACTGAGGAAAAGACTGAAGATTGTTTGAAACACATAGAACATAAATTTTTAAAAATCAACACCAAAAGCAATACAGACAAAGTCATTTTAAATAGCATCACTGATGTTGTACATGTGCAATGAGTATTTAATGAAGACACATCAAACCGACTTGGGAACTTTAATCTGTTGAAAAAGAATGACAATGTTTTTAGTTCTAAAAAAGTTGCAACATTAATTTCAAATCCATTTTTCTTAAGTACAGCTTTTATTTAATAAACTAAACCATGCTGTCTGTATAACTCATATTATAATATTTATATACAGAAAAATTGTATTTTAATAGGGTCCAATGTAAAGGAAATTTTTAAATAGATAATTTTACTATTATGCTATTCTATAATACTAGACTTGATTCTTTGCAGTAAAATTGTGCATCATTTTTATACTATCAAATGCTTTTTGAATCTGAGCCAAAAATTGTAAATAATCCATCAAAAGAACCTATGCTTTACTTGATTGACAACAAATTACTTCCCCTCTATGTTTTTAAGTTATAATTAATTTCTAATTTTAACATAGAAAAAAAAATTGTATAATAATATTCATTCTTAATCTACAATGACTACTGATCGTACTAATGCGACTAAAGGGTTTGAAACAGTAGTCGATTTTAACAACTATAGAAAGCTATCGATGAATTATAAAAAACTATGTTTATCAACTTCATATTTAATGCTAGAGAAGATAATTTTGATACATTAAAAATGCATGTCTGTGATAATAATAACTCATGCAATGATATATATATATGATATTTATATATATATGTTTACAAGCAGTTATTATATAGGTACACCTTAATTATTTTATAGATTATTATTGTAAAAAATATTATATTTTTATTATTATTTGTAAGTTGATTATCGTTTCTACCTTCAACACAAGCTTTGCTTTATAATTATTATATGGAACACAGACTTATTTTTCTATTACTTACTTATTTTTATTCGTCTTTTGGACTCCGGCCTTTGAGATTTGAGGTGTAATAAGATTTTTATTCTGCACATTATTTTCTTCACTATGTCAGGTTTCTGAATGTAAATGTTCCTTTTGTTATCAATCAAATGAATTACTGTTCAATTATATTCTTTGACTATGCATGGACTTATTTTTCTATAACTTTCTTGTTTTTCTTCTTCTTTTTGTTGACGGCCTTTTAGATCAAGCTGACATATAATTTTTAATCTGCACATTATTTTCTTCACTATGTCAGGTTTCTGAATGAAAATGTTCCTTTTGTTATCAATCAAATAAGGCTTAGGTTTTTTTGATGAACAAATAACAATGTTTGACTGAGATTCAAAAATATCCTTGATAATTTAAAAATGATGAACAATTTTACTGCAAAGAATCAAGTCAGGAGTAATTTTGCAAAAAATGACTGCTTCTTTAGCATTTTTTTGTCCAATCTCATAAAACAATATGCTATATTTTTCTTCTCCCAACTTTCTGGTGGCATTAATAGGGTGCCAGCGCACTGTTTGTTTTGCTTGTTTATTCATATTTATAAATATTCCTCTGCAACATATCAATTTTTGAATAGTTAGGTATAAAGGTTTTGTTGATTTATTGACCATAATGAAGTAGTAAATTGATATTGTAGTATATATTTATATTTGTTATCCACTGTAAATTTGTAAAATATCAGTGATTCGATCTTCACCAAGTCAGATGCTGCACTTCTTTAGACAATATATTCTAAATTTCTAACTGACACTATCTCAGGTCTTCAGTGTTCAGTTTTAGGGCGCCACTGAGATTTTCTCTTCAATATTTCAGCTGCAGCTTGTCTTTGAGTCTTGAAACGCCCGTAGCGAAAAAATCGTACAGCATGAAGTCGAGCACAGACTCTTCCGGTGGAGCAATTTATATTTTATACATTTAATATGTTTAAACAAACGTATGTAAAAACTTATCAGACGTACTATTTTCATTACTCTCTTAAATGAAGAACTTCTGCAACAAATCAATGCATTTTTTAGCGTCTCTGGCTGTAACTGGTTGTTTGGTATTCTCTTCGAGTTCTACATCTCCTTCTTCATCTCCTTTTTTCCACAACTTCCTTTTTTTAAGAACATTTTGTACTATGACATCACAAATGTCTTCATACAAGTAGTCCACATTTCAGTTTAGACAACTTGCATTAGAGTTGTTCTATTTTTTTGCTTCATACATCTAGAAGCAAGCACTATACCATCATGTTATGGCTGGTTGCTTGAAATTAAATTTTTTAATTTTGATGGGTGTAGTGTATGTTAATCCATTCAACACGTTTCCAGTTTTCAACGTTTTTAATTTTAGAAATTGATATATATGTATGTATACATTATGTTAAAAAGCTGATTTTTGATAAGCCATAATGATATTAGCCACTGCCTTATTTTGAAACAGATCTTTTTTGTTTGTTTTTAAGAACCTTCTAGCATCATCTGAAACAATAAAAAAAATATATAAAAATGGAATTTCTTCTATTAAGAATAAATATTTGACTTGTAATACAAAGTCATTTTACTCAAAAGGAGATCATTTTACCATAACTGTAGCCTGTTGAATATATTCTTATTCTATGAGTTTAAGTATAGCTATACTATTTTAATATAATATTATAAAACCAATGGTTCTATCATTGCTAAATTAGCGACAAGAATAACGATTCAAATATCGAACTTTCTTTGTTGAAATTTGCTATCGCAACTCGCAATCATCAACAAGGTATAGATGACCAGTGGGTATGGCAAATATTTATAAAAATTACATTTTCAACACGATTTTAGAGCAAGGCGTATTTGGCTACATTAATACCATATTAAATATGTGTTAAACCTTGTGGTGCACCTTTTATATACAGCACAATAAATGCCAGTGTTTATTAATTTTGTATGAACAATTAATTTTTTTCTTGCAGAATTGTATAAAATCATTTAAAATACTATTTAATGCATAGATATGCATTAATAATAAAAATCTTTAAATAATATGCAAATATATGCAGTTATGAATTTCTATTCTTTATGCCCTCAGTAGAAGTTAATTATAATATCAAGTACAAAGTTTGTTTTAAAATTGTTATGTAAAAAAATCATTTAACGAAGGTAATTTTTCATTGTATTTAACATTTTTTATCCTATAATTTTTTATTCTTAGTTTTTGAATGTTAATATGCTTTTAAATATTAACTACAGAACGAAAATCATAATAAATAAAATAAGAATTCTTTATCATTTGGTAGTTCCATCACTTTCAAATTTCAATCAAAGACATAAAACATACAGTCTATTCAATGAGAAATTAATCAGTTTTGATACATCACATCTGATGACTATGAAGAGGCCAAGCCCCATTTCCCCTTCCAAACGTGTCTTAAACGATACACATCTCCCGAGAGGCTGAGTCGGAATACTTAGAACTTGTGACAAACCAATACTATATTTATTACCATTTGGCTAATTAAAATATTATAAATAAGTCATAAACATGTCATATTTTGAATATAAAAATGTTATTGTGGTATGTCAATTTTAATATTGATTAATATTTAAAAAGTTTCAATGTGACATGAGTTATTGACAAGCACTTCAAAGCTCTACAATTTATTTAAATATTATTAGGTGTAGATGTGAAAAAAAATTATCTCATTATTAATTAAGAGCTTAATTATTTTAAAAGTGACATCTTGCACACAGTTTTTAAAAAAAATATAAAAATCAAATTAAATGTATTATATAAAACAATGAAGCATAATTATTTTAGAATATGTGTAGTAAACAATAAATAAAAAATTATTTGGTGCCATGTGTTATCAACATATTATTTTAAACAAATAATAATTTTATGAGTCTGTAAACTGGTGCTTTATTACTGTAAACAGTATAAAATCATAAATATGAATATAATAACATAGATTCAATAGTTTGTAATTGCCGAAAAGAAAAGACAATATTGAAATAAGCATACCAATTATATCTAGATTATTGGTATATAAGATAGTCAAGTATAATATATAGCATAGGTGCTATGAAAACAGATCAAACAGTACACAGAATTTATCTTGGTTTGTAATTTATCTATTTGTTAATTTAAGTAACTGTTTATTAAAAAATGTATTACTTAAAACTTAAATTTAATAGTTGGACAAAATAAAATGTGTTGTATGTAAGAGCATGTAATTGAGTTCCACTAGAATGTTATTACATTGAAAAACGATAAATTTGAGATATTATTTTAATTGTATTCATATTGTAATAACCAAGTAATTATAATAATTGACTAAAAACACTTCAACAATTTGTTTTGTCTATTCATTTTAAGTCCTTCTTAATTCTTCAAATATTCATTTATACTTTTTAATATCTATAAAATAGGAATTTATAATTTATCTATTATGGGAATTGCAAACCCTATTCATTTTTCATCAAAACAACCTTAGCGACTGACAAAAATTAAGGTACTTCTAGTTGTTAGATTAAAAAAATGTAAAGATTTTTGAATTGGTAAACAAGTCTACTTTGCATCGGTCGGAGCACATATTTTATATTTTTGAATATATTCAATATTAAAAAATTACATATTCATGAAATGTAAAATATTGATTCTCGTCAAGAATTTGCTAAAAATGAAAAAGTGCTCCGACCGATGCAAAGTAAACTTGCTTATAAATTCAAACATTTAGATTTATTAAATCGAACCACTAGAAATACCTTAATTTTTGTCAGCCGTACGGCTATTTAGCGTCCATAAATTGGTTTTGAATATTTTGATTCAATGATAATAAATGACAATAATATGTGCATGCGCGTGAGTGCGGCGGGCGGCTGCTGCACGCGTAATATACTTAGCCGACCGCGGCAATTATTAGTTATCAATAGTATACACACACTAATAATAATTTACTACGCACACACATGTACGACTCGAACACAAATACCTATAATATTGCCTACACTAAACCCCTTAAAAATGATCCATTTGCAATCCCCTTAAATATATAATTATATTTAAATAATAACTGTTAACGACACACTTTTGTTTGAAACAGTAATTTTTTTAAATTTTTAAAAAAAATGATGTGTTAACGTCATTTAAAATTCCATTTAAACATAATAAAGAGTTGGATACGAAAAAAAAAATTATGGATAAATAACTAGGTATACCTAATTATATTGTAATTGTATTTTATTTTGACGATTTTGGGACACGCTATTAGAAGCATTGCTCAGGTAAAATCAGTAAAATATTAACCTACAAAGTAAACAGACTTACTTTGATGGGACTGGCGTTGTCAATGACCATAATGTTGTTAATAGATATTTTGAGGTAGAACAGCATGTAGATGGTTGACAAAAATTGCATGGAGAACTACCATTTGAGTTTGACATCGTCGGACTAAAGCTAGGACATCAGACACAAATGAAATAGAATGGCAGTGTAGACCCGTCATTTGGTTACTAGAATCGAACAAAAAGTTTCAGTCACATTAATAAAAGTAAAAATAAGGAAAGTCAAAGAAAAAAATTGCAACGGGTCAGCCATTTGTAAACGTGGGCAGTTGACGGCAGGCAACAAACGTGGTTAGACGAGTCACTGTCCACAGGTGGGGTGGGGATGAAATTACACGTTGCTTGCCCACCAACACAGGGGTGACAACAAATCTCCGACGTTGTAACCGGCAACGGGATCACGGGCGTCCGGTCGGTCGGTGGTTCGGTAGGCGATCCATACAATCGGGAAGAAGCGAAATCGATACGACATTTTACGGCAAAGTAATATAGACTTACACTGGTGGGACCGGTGTTAACAGCGACCAAGTCATGAGGCGTTTTGAAATAGAACAGCTTGTCGGCGGTTGCCAAAGATTCCATGGAGAATTACCATTTGAGTTTGACATCGTCGGACTAGAGCGAAGACACCAGATACAACAGAAACGCAATGGCAGCAAAGACCCATCATTTGGACACTAGAGAAAAAAAGCGTCGTTCACATAAAAAAAAAAAAATCAAGTTTCAATCCGCCATCTTTGTACGTGGGCAGTCGGTGGCGGGCGCAACTGGTGGTTCGACGCATCACTGATCCACGAGTCAGCCATTTTTAGACATAGGTTTTTGACAGCAGGCGCAACACGTGAATTAAGGGGCCACTTGCCCACCGTTGAGTAAAGAGTGACGATAAAAATTCATCGCACGCAACACCCAACAAATAGACGACGTGGTGCCCGGGAACAGGTATCCGGTACCCGGGAAAGAGCGAAATGCCTACAATATTATATTGTCAATTAAAACGGACTTACGTTGATAGAAATGGTGAAATCGATGGCTTAGTCGTAAGATAGTCTCAGGTAGCTCAGCTTGCCGACGGTGGTCACTAGTTTCTGGACGTTCCGCCATTTGCATTTTACGTGGCTGCATCGTGCGTTTGCGCCTACTGACACATCACAAATGCGTTGTGTGTGTAGGCATTCGATTGCGGTCGTGAGAGGTGGTTCGACGCGTCACTTGGCCTTGGGTAGAGGTGAGGGTGAAAAAACTCGCCACGTACCAAATCACAGTGGTGCCAACAACTGTCGACGTGGTACCCGCAGACGGGATCCAGGGCGTCCAGTTGGTTGTTTAATGGTTCGCTGCAAAATATTAACATAACCACCTCCATGAGTAACATTTTGTCATGACCTCCTCAGTGTAGAAAATAATGTGTCTGTCCGGTCCCGAATAATAAGTTACAGAGTAGAATATTTTTTATACCATGAAAACAGTGGTATTCATGGAGCATTTATCAAAATTTTCAAAAAACTACCCCTTGGGTATTTATTATAAAGATAACCTATTTATTATAATTATAAATGTATACACTGGATAGAATTAAGAGTAATAAAACTATAGAGATAGCATTAAGCATGAATAGTTAACATCATATTAAAGCAAAATTGAACGCCATACAACCCCATCACATATACAACTAACTCGTTGCAGTAAATACTAGTTGGCATTGTCAATAGTGAAATCAAATGATAATAATTTCTCAATAAGCAATCAACAGCGGGAAAACCGAATACTTAGAACTAGATCGAGGCATCTGACACAACAGAAACGTAATGCCAGCGGCGGCCCATCATTTGGACACTAGAATCGAACAAAAAGTTTCAGTCACATTAATAAAAGTAAAAATAAGGAAAGTCAAAGAAAAAAATTGCAACGGGTCAGCCATTTGTAAGCGTGGGCAGTTGACGGCGGGCAACAAACGTTGTTAGACGAGTCACTGTCCACAGGTGGAGGGGGGATGAAATTACACGTTGCTTGCACACCAACACGGGGGGTGACAACAAATCTCCGACGTTGTACCCGACAACGGGATCACGGGCGTCCGGTCGGTCGGTGGTTCGGCTGGCGATCCATACAATTGGGAAGAAGCGAAATCGATACGACATTTTACGGCAAAGTAATACAGACTTACGTCGATGGGACAGGTGTTGATGATGACCAAGTCATGAAGTATTTTGAAGTAGAGTTACTTTCCGACGGTGTCCAAGGGTACCGGAGCACTCCACCACCATTTTTTTCTTAACGTTTTGGACTTGTGCGTGGACGACAGTCACAACAAAAACGTATCGTCGATGTCAACTTTTATTTGTGGCACTAGAGCTGAATACAAAGCGTCGCGTCGGTCACATTAACAAACTTAAAAAACATGGTAAAACAAAACAAAATGTCAACAGGTCGGGTTTTGTGTGTGTATTCAGCCGGCGGCGGGCGCAACTGGTGGTTCGAAGCGCCACTTGTCCGTGAGTAGTGGTATAAGAGGGTTAAAAACGTATCGCATGCACCAAAACGCAGGGTCGCCAACCTCTGACTGCCCTGTTACCCGCCAAACAATAATTTGTCTAACAGTCTTAAACTTTATAGCGTATAATTTGATATAGGTACATACTCTAATTAACTGTGTTATGAGGAATAGCATTTTTATATTTAAGGCTTATATTATTATTATACCATAGTATACAAATTATTAAATTCCTTAATTTATTGTATTTCTTATGAGTACCTTCGAACATATTAAACATCTACTTAAATTGTATGTACTACCTTGGATGTTTATTGAAATACAATACAAATAATTAATATAAAATACAAATTATGTAGTTAAATGTTAGGTTAACTTATACAAATGTATAATAGGAACATTACTAATAAAAACATTGTAATTTTCAGTTTTTTTATAAATTGTACATGACATTTATCATAATAGGCATAGATAACTATTACACACGGAAGGGCAGGATAATTATTAATATTATTATTTTATATTGTATGTATGATAAATGGCTTTAACTACAATAATTTTTAGCCTGCATCAACTTCTTTTTCCTGTATAACTGACAGCAGTGGAGGTCTGCATGAACATTACCTACTATTCTAATAGTCTGCATTAACTTGGAACACATGATTATTGTCCCTACTTGTTAACTACATATTAGTATATATACCTAAGTGTTTTTTTTAAATATCTAAAACTTTAAAAGTAGGATATTAATTAATTATAATATGTAATAGGTACATAATATACCTTACAACTAACTAAATTCCAAATAACCTTGCAATCCCCTTAAATCTAAGGATATTATTTTATAAAATTCATTAAATAAATACTTCAATTTCGAAGTATTTATCATCATCAGACGATTGGTTGATTCTTCGGTTGATTCAATACTTGAATCATCTGGTGTTTTTTGGATTTTCGATGGACCAGCATTTAAGACTTGCACAAACCGTTTCATAATTAAAATAAACAAATAGAAATAAACGAAATAAGAACTAATAAAATCGTAGTTGTACAACAATTTCACCAAGGACCAATCAAGACGGTAAGACACTGAGTCTGTTGTTAAATGATAACTGTGAATGGCGACTTATGATTAGTGGGAATAGTATTAATACTATTAATAACTTTTATTAGTGGAAGTTTCCACTATGGTATTATAAATATAAAATTGTTACCATTGAGTATAATATTATATAAATATTATGCTCGTGTATCCACAAATGTTGTTTTATTTTCATCGGTTCAACACAATAAGTAATAATAGTTATTATTTATTATCGTTTATTTTATACACAGTTCTATGAAACGGTTAACAGCTAATGAAGACGACCATCGTCATACGGGTACCAGGGATAGATGTTTTCGCTTTTACTATTATTAGCTGCTCTTACTAGTTAGGTACTTACTGCACAACATTACATATTTTTAATTTTATACTTATAATTAGTATTTTCCATATTTAAGACGTGAAATTCCAGATTTATTATGAACATTCATATTGAAATACATAATATAATGAAACATTTTAACAAACGTTTATTACACGGGAAAACCGTGTAAAAGGTATACAGTATACAGTGTACAGAAAATGATGTAAATATAAATAATATTAAGAGGACGTTACACCCGCATGTGTTGTCTCCGTCTTACAAGTGCGTAACATTGCAAATTTTACGCTCAGCAGATCACGCGAAGCTCCGTGAATTTAAAATTTAGAGTGAATTGACCTCTTATAAAAATTAAAGATAACATTATTATTGAGGGCTTCTCATTGGTTTTTTATTATATTTTAATTTTAAAGCGAGTTATGAGTATTTTAAGATATACAAACAATTTACAATTTTAAAATACTCATAACTCTCTTTTAAATTAAAATATAATAAAAAGCTAATGAGAAGCCCCCGATAATAATGTTACCTTTAATTTTTATAAGAGGTCAATTCACTCTAAATTTTAAATTCACGGAGCTTCGCGTGATCTGCTGAGCGTAAAATTTGCTATGTTACGCACTTGTAAGACGGAGACAACACATGTGGGTGTAGCGTCCTCTTAAAACATTTTTTTTAAGTCCATTAAAATAAATTATCTAGATATGTACTCATAGATAAATAGAATTTTATCTAGATAAAGATAAATGTAACAGAGTTGAATTTATTTAGATAAGATAAAAGATAAATTTATCTAGATATTATACTGCATACAGCATAACTAATATTATTTTTCATTCAGTTTTTCATTTATTTTTTTTTTTTTTTGTAGGTGAAACTCAAAAATGAATATAACAGTAGATATTTGACATTTTCACCAAATAATTATATTAGAATTTTCTAAGCACGTTACAATTTTCAAAATATTTTGACACTTTTTAAACTCTTTAGATGTTTTTAGTTTTTTATTCTCAGGCTATGAAATGCTTATAAAAAAAAATAATACCAATGTACAGCTCCATTTCGACAGCATGTACATTTCGAATTTTTCCAATTTTGTTATACGTGTTATTTTGCGGATAATTTGCGTAATTTTGCTGACTAATTTTCATTTTTTGCGGACAAATAGTTTTTTAGCAAATAAAAAAAACTTTTCAGAAAATTAAAAACCACATTATTTTAAAAACCGATTAGGTACTTACTTCATTTTGTAATATTTTTTGAACTACCATTTAAAATAACACCCAAAGACTTTTTATTTCCTTTAGAATTAAGGTCAACATAATATAAAGCATTCGAATCATTTGACAAATATGATCGTTTTTTCTTTATTGATTTTACCTCTAATTTTCCACGCCAATTTTCTATTGTTACCATTTCATCATCATTTATTTTCTCGAATACCACTGTGTTAAAGTTGTTGTCGTCAAATGTTATTGGTGTATCCTGGAAATCTAAAAAATTGTCAGTAATTGTTTTGTGCTCGGATTTTTTGTTACATTTTTTCGTCGGACTGTCTATGTTTTCCTCTGTATTTTTTTGGCTTTTACGAGATTCTAAGATTAAGGTTATAGTCTTGACGGGGGAGAAGCAAATGCCAGATGATTTCGACCAGGAATATGTTTTATTTCACCTGTAATTTTTAAAACGTGTGATCTTTGTTCTTCATCAAAAAACTCGTCAGTGAAAACATCGATTTTTTTTATGATAGGCAAGAAAATTTTTCCATATGTCTGGACATCTGATGTAACCCGTTCTACACTTTATGACCTCCACAACCCTAATATTCGTAAATGTAAATATTTAAACAAACTTTTGGGTTGGTTTTGATAGTCAAAATTATAATAAGTAATAACATATTTATACAAAAAATATTACAAAATCAAGTACCTAATCGGTTTTTAAAATAATGTGGTTTTTAATTTTCTGAAAAGTTTTTTTTATTTGCTAAAAAACTATTTGTCCGCAAAAAATGAAAATTAGTCCGCAAAATTACGCAAATTATATCCGCAAAATAACGTGTATAACAAAATTGGAAAAATTCGAAATGTACATGATGTCGAAATGGAGCTCCAATGTACTATAATATTGCTGTTATTCCAACTTTTTATTAACCTTCTATTACATTTTTAAGATGTTAGGCTAACCGAATATCGCAATTAATGACAAGACGTAATCAAATTGTATAAACTCTGTAATTTTTAAATGTTATAACTTATATTGCGTGAAACATTCACACAGACGTGTTTGGCTGTCTGGGAAAGACTTTGAAACGGGTTGGCCGATTTTAACGGGGGTTTCACAGGCATATGTATGACCTGGTAAATACAATTTTAGTATGCTTGGATTGTATATAATTTTAGAACTGTATCATATATTATATCAAAATTACCCCGTTTAACTGTTTTAAAAATCTGTACCGGTTAAATTTAACAGAGATATTTATTTTTTTTTGGTGTAACTCTGATTATATAATATAATAATATTTTAATATTTAATATATACATTACTTTACATTAATTGTACTTACCTACTTATATTTATAAATGAAATAAAAATTGATTATTGGATCTTAATGTACTATAATATAATAATATATTGATTATTAATTGACAAAATCATCGTTTTTCATACTCTACAATATAATTATCATATAAATACATACTACTAATATTGGTATAATATGATCTGCGCTCTAGTGGTAGAATGAGTTCTACCAGACTATTATTGATTAAAAATCTAAAACGTGACTGACATAATTAATATTATACAAATAGACACAATTTGATACAAACTTAACTAACAGTCTAACGTAGGTATATAATATTATATAGTAATATCCTCAAAACTCAAAAGAACGGCCATAATAAGCTACCATTACAAACTTAAATAAACAAATACGCGAAAAAACGAATTAAAATAATAATGAATAATTTGGTAACCAAATTATTATTATAATACATCAAATCGATAATGAATCTAATACCGGCAATGTATAAACTCAATAAAATTAATTAATAAATACAAGTAGCTATTCATATCCAACTCGCATATGCTGTTTGGAAATAGATAGATCTATGCAACATAAAATAATTGAAGTCTGAAAAATCGATATTTCAACCGCCATAAATAAATATATTATGAAATGAACACATAATAATATTTATTTATTTTATTATTAATACAGAAAAAACTAGGACTTAGGTATGTCTATAAATAATATGAGAATCTGAACTCAAACATTAGCTTACCTATCATTTGCATAATTAACGATCTTAAGTTAAGTTTTAAAGATTTTAGACTAATTAGGGATCCCATACGTCCCGTATTTAACGGGATTGTCCCGTATTTGAATGAAGCGTCCCGGTGTCCCGGCAAAAGTTAAAAAATAATACTATTGTCCCGTATTTTGGACAACCCGTCCCGTATGTACCTTTAACCTTATTTTAAAACTATTTCAAAAATTAAATTTGTTTTTATTATTTGGCATTTTAACATTTAAATTATTGATAAATGATAATAACTAGATCAAATGATAATTATTTGATTATAATAACAATTCATTTTTTTGTTGGTTTTGTGGTGGTTACACTGATTACTGATTAATGATATTATATCGGCTATCAAATACGAATGGATCTTTGCAGGAAAAAATTTTTTGTGTCCGTATATAATATTGCCTATATTTGGCCCCTTTTCTGCAGCTAATATAATACGATAACATAATTTTCATCATAATATATATTTTTATTATAATTACTAATTATTAATTAGATTTAACGGTATTATTTATTAGTAAATACTAAATTTAAAATAAAATAGTTCAACATATATAATACGATCGTCATTTAATAAAATATAATAATACACAATTCGTAAATTCACATAATGTATTATTTACACAATATTTATTAATTGGATTCAAGAAATTTATGTTTTAAACAAACAAGTTTAAATTTAAAACAATGTATTTTAAACATAACAACTTTTTTGTTATGAAACTATAACTGTTTAAAGTTTAAAACATGGGTTAAACACAGATTTTATCATTTCCGAGTACATAAATTATCTTTTCCTAAATTTGTCGCAACATCATCTTGCCCAGTTGCCCTTGGTGTTTAAAATACAAAATTGAATTATCAATATATTTTAATTCATTGGCATGGCCAGGGGAGGAGCTGAGGAGGCTGCAGCCCTCCCCGAAATTTTAAGAAAATTGAAAAATGATTTTAATGGTCTATGAAAAACGCTACAAGTCTTAGAATTTTATTTTATTGATTTTAAATTTTCATAGCTTTTTTTATTAATTGTTATATATTAATAATATTTCGGCATCTGCATGTTACACTTATGGAAGAACCTAGGTAAATCACTGCTGTGAAAAAATTGATAGCCTCTTCCTAAGAAAACTTCTGGCTACACTACTGCATTTTATTAATTGTTAAGCCCATAATTCAACATTCATAATGTAAATGTTTCAATGCTGTTACATCCATAGAATATTTGAACATCATTTAATACCCTTTGAATAAGAACTAGTATAGATGGTACTATAGTATGATAGTAAAATAAAATAATATTACTACCTGCCAATTGATGAATCAACTGAACAAACGAATCAAAACCTATGCCAACAGATAAGAATACAGAAACATAAAAAAAAATATTGAAAAACAACCACGTTTCTTCACTAAGAATAAAAATAATAAACATGAATTTCCTCAATTGTCTTCGAGTGAAGGTAATATAATAAGAAAATCTTTACTAAACAATACATGCGATGTTTTAAATGTTCATTCATCTGACGATCACTCTTACAGTGTTAATAAAAAATGAATTTCTTTATATTATTATTAAACTTTTGAATTGTATATTACTTATATTATGTGAATTTGCGTATTGACTATTGTGTATTATTAAATTTTAAATGTCGATCGTACATTATGTGAATTTACAAATTGTGTATTATTATATTTTATTAAACGACGATCGTATTATATATATTTAACTATTTTAAATTAAATTTTTAATTTACTAATAAAATATAATAACATTAAATCTAATTATAGTAAAATTTATTTTATAATATTATATTATGTCATTATGATGAAAATTATGACATTATCGTTTTATCTATGTTATCCCAATCACATAATATTAGCTGCAGAAAAGGGGCCAAATATAGGCAATATTATACACGGACACAAACAATTTTTTCCTGCGAAGATCCATTCGTTATCAAATCGGCTGTCAGCATGTACATTTCAAGTATATACCCAGTGGCGTATTTAGGTTTTTTCTTGGTGGGGGGGGGGGATATAGCTTTATTAAGTTAGAGGTCTAAAATTTGGACTCCAAAAAATGATGCATATTATATACACCCCTACGGGGGGATCGATCCCCTTGGTCGGCTTGATCCCACCCCCCCACCCACCGTAAATACGCCACTGTATATACCTACTATATAGGTATGTTTTAAAATGTCCCGTATTTTTAAAAAATAAATCTGGGAACCCTAGACTAATATCTAGTTGAATTATTAAGTTGAACATAATTAATATATTTATTTATGCATTTTTTTTGGGGGGGGAGCATATATTCAATTTTTACTGAATAGTTACACTGACTCTAGCAAAAAAAAAAAAACAATTTTCATGATTATGCGTGTTTTACCTATACATTTTGCCTTTTATACATATACCGTAATACCAATCAACAAGAAACGATTTAAATAGACTATAAACTATTTAATAGTTGAAGATTTTTGTCTAATACTTTATTATACATAAGATATGCTATAAAAATGTCTATCCACATTTACAATTTCATCGCACAACATGTAATCGTATAACACCAATGTAAAGGTTATTTTAAGGTTACATTTATTGTAAAGGTTTAATAACATTTTTTTTTTTTATCAGTTTTTATGAGATTAAAATTTTAAAAAATGATATCAATTTGTCTCAAAACTTAGACCAGTTCCCTTAAATTTTTCTTCCATGCATTTGTCAAATTTTTCCGATATTTCTTCGGACATGTAGTTTTTCCAGTCCCCGACTTTTCCTTTCCTAATAAATTTGTCATCGGGATTCGTTTCTTCCCGAGGTCGTTGTCTCGCCATCATAGCAAATATTGGTTCAAAATTCAGAGCAGGGTTCCTCATCATGCTGTTGAAATTCAAATGATCTTCGAGAGCGGAAACCTGTTCATCCGTCAAGTGTTTGTCAAAGAAAGCTGATACCCGTCTGATAGTTCCGTTCAGATCCTATAATATTGTATAACCAAGATATAATTATTATTACATATTTTTGAATACTTATAAACAAGAATCAAAAAAATAATAAAATAAAATTTTTTTTATATAACTTGAAGATATAGTTGGTAATATACAGCTAAATATTAGTCTTAAATAATAACATAAACATTGCATACTGTAGTGAAATATAAATATTTTAAAAAATTTTCTTCTTAAATAATAAATTGATTATAGCGTAGAGAAATAAAAATATATATTTTTGTTACAAAATTAAAGAATATAATGTTGTTTTATAAAGTCAATTATTTTTTAAAAATTGTTAAACGTTGATGAATTTTATATCACGATAAGAAAAACAATGGACATTTATTCATTTTAATTGAAAAAAAATATTTTTCCTTTAAATTATTTAAACATTAATAAATTTGAAAATATGCAATAAAATCATTGAACTTTTACAATATTTATTGTAAATCTATGCATTAAATATTTTGAAATTTCAAACCCTGCAGACATCCTGAGAGTCGAGACGTATTTTATCGAATCAAATTTCTCATATTTTCATCCCTAACAAAATATGCAGAACCCGAGATAGCTTTGGGGGCTGGTGCGTAGTATATTTTAAGGAGTAATATTTAGTCGTATTATAATTCGACTATCCAGTTCAAGACTGCAACAACTCAAAAAACAACTTTTTTCAGTAGGCCGATTTGAAAAATCAATGAATGTTTGGTTAATTGTAATTTATAAAATATAATAGCTAGGAATACAATTTTTGGTATACACATAGGTCTTTAATTAATGTTTCCATTGTTACTAATATCATATAAATATATCAATTATTTAATGAGTTGTGATCACATATTGCAGTTTTGAATGGAAATATTTTTTTAATAAGGCAGTATGTCAAAATAATGCACCGTTGAATTGAAACCCAATACATGTTTTAATAGTTATAACTATGAAAATAAACCAAAACAAAATTCCTTTATTTGAAAAAAAACAATAAAAAATAATTTTTGAATAACTTCTATATACCTTCTTATAGATTAATAACATAATAAAACAAACTAAAAAGAATTACACTTTTTTTTAAACAAATAATTAAACAAACAACTTTTGATTACTTTTTACTATCACAAATAATATTATTATTTAGATCTAATTTTACATTATTATATTTATTAAAAAAAAAAATTATAGTTAATTATATTAAAATAGTTAAAAAGTGCGTTAGTTTTTTAAAAATATTTTTAATTAAATCTAAAACTAGTTATTTAAGTTTCACTATCAGTATCAACAATTCTTTTTGAATTTTTTGATTCTACTTCTAACTGTTGATAAAATGCCCAATGGTTTTTAGGAATTGCATGTGAGTTACATAATGCTAATAAGTCTTTCTTTTTCTCTTAACTAATTTTTAAAATACTGAGAGCCATGTGAAACTAAAGGATCCATAGGTTGCAATTCTAACCATTGTTGTTTATCGGTAGCATTTTCTGGGTTTGAAATGTTCTGATTGAATTTATAAAAACAATTAAAATAAATAAATAAACATTTTTATTAAATTTAAACTATTACCTATGGTAATAAAGGCCACTATTAAAATAAATACATAAATAATTACTTTTTTTATTTCTACTATAGGCACAATTCCAGATATCTCTAAATTTGATACAGGTGTAACAGTTAATTCATTATTGGGTTGGTCCATTAGAGTTTCTGAATACTGTGGAATAAATAACTCAGTACATTGCGAATCTAACCACTTTTGTACAAGTTGATTCTTATTAGGACTTAAATTAATATTCTGAAAAGTAACAAATAAAATTAAATGCTTATTAAAAAAAATATTTATCAGAGTTATAATTACTAATTATTAATAATTACCTCATCATTTTTAGGGTACTTTTTTATAATGGGTAAACATTTAGATTTTCTCAAATTTGATACAGCTGTCAATTCATTGTTGAATTTGTTCATTGTAGAATTAGAATATACTTTTGAACTTTTCTCTTTTCTACAATAGGGATACAATCAGTTTTGCTTGAGCCTGACGCAATTAATTTAGCTCTTTTCGATTGTTGCCGAGACATTTTTTGTACTTAAATAACTATTTAGACTATGGCACTTTATTCACATAAAAATATAGGTAGGTAAACAAACATTTAACGAAAATCACCATAACATAGTTCCACCTAATAATATTATTATCATCATATTAATAATATTATAATGTTTATTAAATTTAATATTGGTCGTTGGTCACTATTTAATTTGTATTATCTTTTTCATTATTTAGTCAATTAAGTGATAACTAAAACAAAATTCATATCGATAAAACTCAACCACGGTTTAAGATATAAATAACTATGATTCAAACATAATTATTATCATAATGTCGACATGTTACTTGTAATCGATTAGATTATCAGTTCAATACTGCAATAAGTATACTTATTGCAGTCTTGAATTGGATATGATTAACAAATTGATGTTATTATAAAACGAAATAAGAGCTCTCTAGCGGTCAATAATTAAACAAACTTTTATTTCGTTTTTGAATTGAAATTACTATAGAAAACTGAAAAAAATGGCGTAGTTAGCTCATTTTTCAATTTTTTTGAGTTGTTGCAGTCTTGAACTGGATAGTCGAATTATGACATGTACATTTGGGCTATGTCAAAGTGTGAGTTGTAAGTGAACATTAGTGGGTGTAATCAGCTGCTATCGATTTAAACTCTCAAACATCTCAATATTTCATGAAAAACAAAATATACTTTTGTTTGCATAGCTATAAAAATTACTAAAAGCGGTAGTAATTTAAACATACTTCATGGTAGTTCGATTTTAATTTCGAAAAATGACGAGTTCATAAGCATTTAGACTATTTAGTAATCATTTTTATACTTAAATCTGATGTGCCCAAGCCATCTTAGGCCGCGAGCAGCATGGTACTGGGCCGTGAACCATATAATATTGAATATTATCTACATTTAAAATAATATTATTATATATTTTTGTTTATTATACCTAATAATATTTCTGGTTATAATAATATTTAATCAATACCAATGGGTTAGGTTCCCTTCGAAGAAGATTACTTGACAAAATTGAAAATATCAGTAATTGAAGATGATTTGTTGATTGAACTTTCATGCGATCAGACTCTATAATCGTTTTTTAAAAGCACCTCATTAGTGCCCTTCTGGTTAAATGTTCGACAAGACTATCCGGCAATCGCTAAAACTGCATTGAGAAACTTGATGGGCTTTTCGACAACTTATCTGTGTAAATGTGCTTTTTCTACTTTAATTTTGTTAAAAATAAATACAGTAATAAACTGAAAGTTGAGAGTGATTTAAGACTAAAACTATCAATTTTTAATCCTGATATTGACTCTCTCGCGGAGGTCAAGCAATGTCAAAAATCACATTAAATTATTTATCTTGTGATTAAGTTGTATAAAGTTTTTTTAATTATTTTATTTATAATAACTATAAATATATACGCATATAATATAATATATATTGTATATATTGTATATTATATGTTTACCTGTTTACGTATAATAGGTGTGCTATTAGTGGGCCTCGACGATTTTTTTTACAAATTTGGTGGTCCGCACAACCAAAAAGGTTGGAAACCGCTGGTCTACTACAATAGACCTCGACCCTTACTCACCTTTTTTATGTCCTCGTACTTGACGAACAGCACGTTCGGTTCGTCCCTTTGTTCCCAGAAGCCCAATATGTGATCCCAGATGGGACCGGCCAGTATCTTGCCCTGTATGAACATATCACAAAACTCTTCGAACGAGCAGCGTATTTCGTGCATTAGTTTGCTATAGTGGTAATAAGACACGCACACGTCTTTTAGGTTGCGTGCCACATGGACGATTTTCGGTTTCACGTTCTTCAACTGTCCGGGCAACAATGTGACCGGTAAATGTGTTTTTATGAACCTGGGTGACGCCATATTCTCCACGTTTTCGACCGAGTTGCCCAGATCGCGTTTAAATTTGCTTAGATCGTTACCCATAATAGCTGTTGACCTATATTATAACAGTAGACATCTTAACAACAAGTGCAGAAATTAAAGCTACCCACCTACCCACATATAACATCAACAACTGCCTATGTATAGTTTTATTTTTATTATAAAAATATAAAATAAATATTGATATTTTTTTAGAATATCAATTAACGCGTGAATAAAACGTTGAGTAATAATTAATATCCTACACATACAATATATTATTATGTCAATATAATAATATTATTATCTTCCCAGTTCCCCTATTACATAAATGTATACAACAATAATAATAATGAATAATGATAGTTAAATATAAAAAGTATTTTTGACCGAAACAAAATTAGCCAACCACCTAAAATTTTTTCGGGCAATTCCTCAAATGAATATGATGAACGAGACCTTCGACCTTCATGCCACAGACCGTCTACAGTCATAATTATTATTGTTATCGTAGTAATCGATCAAATGCGAAAGCTGACGATACTATGCAATTGCTAGTACCTAGTCTACTTGTACATATTATAAATCTTAAAGCAATTTTCAACGAAATAATCGATTGGGGAGATTGCCACAAAAATGATCATGCAAGGAACAAGATGGACATTAATAGTTATTAATGTCCATCTTATATAAATATCAAATTTGAAAAAAAAACATCATCATTCATCATTGTAGGTAATATATTTGTTACAAAAAAATATACTACAATAACATATAGGAAATCAATAAAAAAAAATATTTTTTGAAAGTGGCTTCAGCTGGGTGAGTCATTGGAATGGAGGTCATAATCAATATTCATAATATTCGTAACAGTGGTGTGTTAGAAGCTTAATAAGTAAATTGATATTTTAAATTAAATATTTTCATTGATCGGGTGCGAGTAAAGGAAGATTGCAGGAAAGTCTTAAAGTTAGGACAGTCAGTATAACTATTTATTTATTTATAAATTAAATACAAATCGAGTCTGATTCTACTTCAAGATTTAGGCAAGTAAGTAAAGGATTGCAAGTTGAATGAGGACATTTTCAAATGTAATGGTTTCGGCAAAAGTTAATTTAACCTATTGTTATATACTGTATATATAATAGTAAAATCAGTTACTTTAATTGAAATAACATTATTATGATTTTATATCATTGTATTCAAATGTATTCACTCACTACAGTGACTCATACGACACCTATAGTGTACAGCAGAACTTCTTTGTTTTAGTTAACATTCTTAAATTAGAACTAAACCAAAATGGGTAATAAGATTTAAAAGAATTAATGTTTTAATTACTCTAATAACGGTGTCCTTATTTGTGAATTAATCTTCTTGGCTTTTACTATATCCAAGTCATTGCAAATACACCAAACCATTTCTTGAGTCCAGGTACTTCCTACGACAAAATTTACATGGACAAAATAGTATTGGACAGTGCAGGTTAAGTATTAGTGATTTCCAAAAACAACACCACTATTGTTTGAAAACGCTGAGTCGTTGTTCACTTTTGCAGGAAGTAAATTACTGAAATTATTACCTGTTCTTGGATACAGTCTTTAACACTGTACATATCGTCCAGTCTCTTAGCAAATTTTTCCTCAAGATTTTCGTACTTGATGGACATTTTTGTCGTATTGTGCGAGATAAAAGTTAATTTTTTTTTAAACCAAAAAAACAACGGTGTAGTCCAGTCGTGCTGTGCTTTTCGACTAAATAAATTTCACCAGTATATGAAGGTAGTTCACCGACGTAGTGATGTAAATCCTACATACATAATTAATTGGCTATGAGCTGAATACCGAACACAAACATTATCTAGGATCGATCGGTTTATTGATAATAATAATTAACTACTCACAGTGGTGAAATACGATGGATATATGTATATATATATTAATAAGTTTCTTGATAATTATTTCAGACAAACCGATAGTGTAATATTATATACATACATAAAACTGCAAATGAGCGATCGACAACGATGGTCGACGACTCTCAGTAATAATATAGCAACTACTTACAGCGAGGCGACAAAGTGTTTAAAGCTTTAAAAAAACACAATTATATCGTACACCTCCCCCCCATCCTTCCAATGTTTATCAATTTAAATAAATTGTAATTAATTAATTTAAATTATATGCAAGTCAAAAAAACTCACATACCTATGCCCATTTCGACAGACATAAATGACTTCACAGGAATATCGATAATTCATTGTGTTAATTGAATATTTTCAGATAATTTCTTTTTTAATTAATACACAACAATATTCTACAGCCCGTATCGAGCTCAGAATTTTTATATTATTTTAAATAATGATATAAAATAGTTTGTAAAAAAAGCTTAAAATTGTATTTTTTTTTTAAAGACTTATTTAAAAGTTTGAAATTAAAATATTATAAAACCAAGATCGACGAAGAATATTTCCCTCTATCAGTTAAAAAAAATCAAATTTGATTGATTCTACGAGTCAGGATCATTATTCCCGTAAGGTTTGTTTTTGAAGACAAAATTACATTGGCATCAGGCGCCTTAAGGAGTTGAATATAGGCAATTCCCTTAATGCGTGTGTACTCGAAGAACATTATTTACTATTTTTTTTGTCTAAAAGTAGCAGTCTTTTGCAAATTGTACAGACTATTCTAGTAACTGGAAACAAATTTTTCTGAATACATATTTAAATTTGTCTTGCAGTTTACTTGAAAACAACTCTCTTAAATATTTAAATTATATTTTTAGTTCAATATAACTAATATTTTAAGTCTTATAAATCAAAATTTAAAATTCAAACTTTGAGGGATTTAAGTGATGAATTTCTAAAAAGTGAAAGTCGTTTTCGCGTTAACTTTATGAAAAATTCAAACATGTTTTCAGAATTTTTTTCCGATTACTCAGATGATTAGTACTTACAGTTGGCAAAAGTTTGGTATATTTTTGTAGAAAATGGCAGCCGGGTCGAATAATAACATCATTACAAGACGGCGCTTCGTATATGCAATTTCAATACAACATATTGTATTTGTGGAAGCAAAATATCAATATACCATACTCAGAGGGTTTCAAATCTCATTAAGGATGTGAGTTTGTACAATATAGTGTTGGTAGCTTGACTTTGAACATTAATTTACTCTAAAATAATTCTTGAACTATTATGGTTTTTAAATGTTTTCTGAAATTATTAAAGTTATTAGTTTTATTGCCTGTGTTAAATTACCGATAATTTAAGGAACTGCAAGGTTTAATACTAATATAATGCATTATTATACAAACAAAAATAAAATACCTTATTTAACATCTCTAATATTAACTGTCAAAACCTCTAGTAATCAATAAAAATAGATACAAACAAAATCAATCATTGATGATTATTGAATTTTTAATCATGAAGTATGATTAATAAAATGTATTTTAACATCAATATAGTACAGTACCTTAATCCTTTAGTGTTAAAAATTTCAATGAAAGTATATTTATTGAAATTGATCAATATTTTAAATTGTAGACACAATAATAAATATTATTGTAATGTTTATAAACTTAAATTGTCCGTTAATCATAGGGTTGTTTTATGCAATGCTGTGTCCAGTATAACATTTACTTGCTCTTTGCTATTGTACATTATTATAATATAGGGACCAGGTTAGTAGTTAGGTACTGCATAAAATAATTTTTACACCTACCTAGGCTCGTTTTTAGGTTGAGCCCGGGGCTTCACGTTTAAAAAATAATAATAGAGAAATTGGTTTAAAAATGATATTAACTCATAGCAATAAAAATGTTTTGATTCATATAGAAATAAGGTATGTAGAGATACTTAATGTGTTATTACTAAATTTAATCTATCGCGGAGGCGCGGTCAGGCATAATATTATAATAATGGTGCAAATATTATGGTAGGTCAAAATCGAGAGAGTACCTACAGTAATACTTTCAAAAAACACTATAAAGAGCTCTTTTTCCCTTAATTTTCTTCTTTTAGATATAATTGATATAAGATATTATGGTTTATTATCTGTACCAGCTGCTATGACTTTTTTGGTGTAATTCAGGTTACACTATTTTTTTCTGCTTCTGATGCCAAAACACTGTTATTCTGAAGTTAGTCTGTTTTTAATCAATTAATACACGAATAATACAAAAGTAGGTATTTTTAAGCAGACACTTGTAAACATAAATTTATATTAAGCTTTAAGGAAGCATTTTTTCTCTGGGCCTCACAAACCCTAAGGACGGCTTTGTATGTACCTACATCGATAATATGTTTCTTTTATTTACATTTTTATACAAATACAATTTACAAGTAAAACATTAAATTTTAATTCATTTGTTCCACGTTATATTATAATATGTAGGTACAATTATAGATAATTGTTATAGTATTTATCTAATCGAGGACTAAAACTTACAAGCACTGTAATAGAAAACATTACAATATAGCATAGGTAATAATTAGGGCTAGGATTTTATAGCATTTGCATTTTCGCATTTGCATTTATATTCGAGTGCTAGTGTACGGAGTATTGTCGATAAATGATTGTGAGATATTAAAATATCTTATTGTCTTATTGAATATTTATAGAATAAACAGGTACCTAAAATTTAATAAAACAGTTTTCAGTTTATTTTTTTCAATATTTATAAATTGCGCTTAGTTGTTCTAAGAATTAATTTGTGTGAACATATAAAAATGTGTTTAATAAATTATTTTTTGATATTAAAAATATTTTTCAGCTAAACTTGAAAATGTTTAAGTCTTTTTTAGTTGCATTTTCCTGGTTAAAATGCTTTTTTTTTGTAGCATTATTGGCAATTTTTTAATTCCTTTATTGTAGGTTTTTAGTGCTTCATTTTCCTAGCCCTAGTAATAATATTAGCAGACACCTTACTATAACATTATATTTCATTAATTTATTATAAATTTATCAATATAGTGACATAATCTCACCGTTGTAACTCCTTTAAAATATTAAAAATTAAGAGCTTGATAACGAATAAAAGTTGTATGCTAATTATGTAGCATAGTTGTAGAGGCTGGTCGATTATAACTTATAAGCAATTAATTGAGAACCATTACTGGCATATAAATTATGTAGAATGGAAATTATTGTATATATTTTATATCCCAGTTTAGTGCATTAGGAAGTTCAACATACAAACTAAGATAAACTAAAATCAATATTATATTAACCAATGTAACTGAAATCATTATTTTTATACTAATAATGAGTTTCTTAAAATGTATTTTGTGTAAAATACTAGAATGCACTAAAATATTAAAGTAATATTGACCCGAAGGTGTAATATTGTTTATAAATTGTTACTTCATACCTACTACTGTTGAATAAAATATATACTTAGTCATAATAATTTAAGACATTAATAAATTGTGAAATGTTTGATATAAAATATGTAATTTACTGTATAATATATCTTATATGTGTACCTATTATATATTTATACAATGGAAGCATGAACATAACTAAAGAATTTATCTTACAATAAACTTTGTCATTTAAAATCAACGATTCAATTTCAATCATTGAAATATTTGACATGTACTGTGACATTCTTGCACCGCTAAATGACACGAGCACTGATGAAAGGAGTTGTATTACATTGATAAAAGTTGGTGTTCATTTGATTTTTGTTTCTGATTATCTAAGTGCACGGTTCAACAACATATATGATTATTAATAATATATAATTTTATTCTAATAATTAATTGTTGTTATTGCGGTAGTGCAGCGGTCGGTGTCGGTATTTTTTGAAACCGTGTAATACCCAAGTCGACGGAACGACCACCAGATGGCGTCTCGGTGTCTCACACAGCTGTGGCACCACATTTGAAATGTTATTTGAACAACAGGTGTCGCTGAAGTGACCGAAATACGTAGGTGCCTCTAATAATAATTGTTCTTGTACGCGCGAGGAGCAACGAGACAAAATATTTTTATTATTTGACTAATTAATACCTATAGTTTGAAAAAAAAAACATTGGAAAACGAAAAAAACAATATCTTAATATTCTCCTTTTACATATTTTATTATGTTGGTTTTTTAAAAAAAATAACATATAACACACTGAAAATAAATCTTCACGAATATTATACACGTTCGATTTTTTTTATACACAAATATCCATTGAAGGCGGTACATAATATCATTATGGAGGTACTGTACACAATACACATTCTATACACAATATATAATGTAATATAATATAAACACACGGATGCGCGTGCAGCGTGCATTATAGAATAAATACAATTAATAACCATGGGCACGTAATTATCGTGATAATAATTCAGGAAAAGTATCTGCGAGAGTTCTGTTTAATTAATATAATAATATTATTAATATTCGAAAATATTTTAATCGATCGTCGTTGTTGAGGTCCTAAAGACCGTACATTTTTTATGTTTCTATTCAGTACAGTTCGTCCGCCGAGGAGGGCGTTACAAAAAAAAAAGACGTTATTTTTACACATCTCATTACATAATATTATAAACAAATACACAAGATAATCGTAGACGACAGATACGGTCTAAACAATAAAAATAGTTATAATAATAATAATAATATTGATAACGTACAGCGATAAAATATTATTTTAGAGAGCATAATATCATAGTCGTCAATAGAGCGAGAGAGAGTGGGTGAGGTAGAGGTAGGTAGGTAATACTCGAACGGTGAAGAATAAATCACGATGTTCGTAATGATTATTATATATTTTTTATTATTTGTACTTGTCGAGTGGCGGAATGAAAGAAAAACGAAAAGTCCCGCGAACCCCGACGGGATAAACGAGTGGCGTTTTGCGGGGACGACAGCCAATCGAAAAAAATCGGACCATCTCTCGTGAGCGCCGTGACATCTACGTCAATATAGAACGATACATTAAATTAATATTATTATGTTATGTACAAAACGAGGAAAGAAAAATTCAACACAACAAACGTGCAGGGCCGGGCTTTACCGATATTATTATGATTTTCTTTTCTATTTACCACATCGTAGTATATAGTGACAAAATAATATTACTCTTCATTTTTTTTATTTTTTATAATGCCCATAACGTGATTTTAAAATATTTAATTTTTCAGATGATGGTGCGAAGAATTATCATTTTTTTTTTTTTTTTTGAATAGAGGGGAGATATTATTTTTATTTTTTGTTTCAAAAGTGAGGTAAAAACACCACGCGAACACAGCCCTGCGTCCAACGTTTTTAAATATAAAACTGTTAAATCATAATAAATACAATCGCGTATAATACAGAAAAAAAAATTAACAACACTCGTGTCTTTCCTATTCTTAATCGTTTTAGTTTACATTATACACTCGAAATACACGATATATTGTAGCAATAATAATAATATTATATGAACAGTGCGAAGGTATTAGCGAAAACTGCAGTTTGCGAGGGCGACACGCCGTCGTAACAATAGTACATAATAATATTGTATATATACCAAGGTATAAGTGATCACGATTCACGATTGACGACCTAGGTATATAAAGTGTGGGTCCCCGCGACGTTTTTAAAATATGTTATCAGCAAAATTATGGCTAAAAAGTCGGGCAAAAGACCTGTATAGGTACAATATAATATTATACGTAGGTACCTATCATTATTATTATGTCGATCGCGCGCGGTAAGTACACATACTTTGCACGCTACTAAATGTTAGGTATCTAATGAAAAAAAAAATATATATAATAATAATAATAATATGAATAATAGTATATAGAGCGATATTACATCAATAATATTAATAATAATAATAATAATAATAATAAGAATAAGAATAATGTTAAATCGTTTTTTTTGTTTTTCCCGACGAATCGCTTTTTTCATCTTTTTTTTTTTATTATTAATTTTTTTACTACACACGGACAATAATTAATATTAATAATAACAATAATTATGATTGTTGTTATTTTCCTTAACAAATAATTAATATTGATACACACACCGCGCGACTAAAAAAAAAAAAAAAAAAACCGAAATACAGACACAATATTATGTCCATCAGCGATCCGTTCGTCGTTTATTATTATTCGTAATATTTCGAGAAAAACGATTGGGGTTTTCCCTCTAACTGGGCGCCCTGGCCATGGCGGTCGTCGTAGTGGCCGCGGCGGCGATCTCGTTGTCCGTCGTCGGCGACGTGGGCGGCACCGGCGACTCGGGCGTCCGGGCAGTGACCACCTTGGACTCGGCCGCGTCCACGCTGCTGTAGCAGCTCTCCGAATCTTCAAGCGACGAGTGGTCGTCGCCCTCGCTGAGAAACTTGGCGCCGGCCGCGGCCTTCGGCGAACACTTGGCCAGCCCGGCAGCGCCGCCGAGTCCCGCCGACGCCGCTGCCGCGGCAGCCATCGCCGGGTCCGCGGGTTCCGTCGTCGTCACGGTGTCGTGTTTTTTCCACTTGGTCCGCCTGTTCTGGAACCAGATCTTCACCTGTTGACAAGACAAAAAAAAAAACAGTTGTGAATAAAGAATCGTTGTTTCACCAAATCGCGAGCAACGGCAGATAGCGGAAAGGGAAGATGTATCCCCCAAAGGTCGGATTTTTTTTTATTTTTGCTTAGAGATAACGCTCAACAGTCAATATTTTGTTTTCCGAATGAATATCCACAGTTTAGGCCAGTTGCAGACATGATCTACCATAAACCACGCGATGTCTATAAACGGTTACCAAACTACCAAAGTAGCCACTATCACCGCTATAGGTGCCTAGGTATTCAAATCATAAACTATAATAGTACATGATTCAAACTGATAGGTATAGTTCGCTTTCAAACTTTGAGATAGTCTATACGGGTCTATGCACTGACGTGATTCCATTAAATTTCAGCAGGTATAATATGCTAACATTTCGTTGGTCCAGTATTCATATAAAGACAAATTAATAGTCACATTAAAGCCAATCGCTTCGTTAGCATGCACTTTCTTTTTATATTAATTGCAGATTACACAGCATAAATATCAAAATCTGTATATTATTTTAAGCATTGATGTCTCTGTTGTATATTCATGTAAACCAGTGGTTTTCAACCGTTGTGCCGCGAACGCTCTTCAAGTGTGCCGCAAAAATTCTATTAATCGAGTTAAATATTATATATATAAATATATGCTAGGTATTATATCACGTATTATATGAATTGGTGTGCCGCGAAAATTTTGTAGGAGAAGAAGTGTGCTACGTTGTTAAAAAGGTTGAAAACCACTGATGTAAACTGACAATACCTAATTATATCAAATAAAAAATTATGTTTTGTTAAAATGTAGTATAATTTAGTCTATGATAATTAAACGGCTATAATTATTGTACAGCGTTATTTTATTGTTTTAACAGTTGCGTTATTATCTTTAATCAAAGAAATTCAACAAAGCAATGAAATATTAAAGTATTATATTTTAATAGGATTAAAACGGACAGATGTGACGGTCGTTTATTATGTGCACTCAATTTGATATTGACAATTTGACATCATAGGTCTTAAAGTAGTGTATGCTTTTATGTATATATAGGTACTTATGATCGTATACATATATGTTTGTTTGACATTTTCAGGGTTCAGTTACAATTTATAATGCTGGGGGGGGCCCAAATAGCCCTAAAACGGTTATGATGATATAATATTATAATTGTTACCACGACGGCGGCGCTCTTATACGAAATACCGGATGTTCAATGGCACTCGGCCGTACCTGCAGCAGTGTTTGTCTGCCGAGGTTTCCTCTCGCTTATAAATTATATTATGAATATAATATATTATTACCCCGCGAGTGTATTATAATCGTTTTGTATTGTTATAATAATATGATTATTTCGTCTCTCCGAATAATAATAATAATCGAGCCGAACGGGACCAAGCGACGTCGTCTGGTCGTTTGATATCGAGTGCTGCTGCAGGCTGCACAGCTGTACAATGTTATAATAATGTACAATGTGCGCACATTTAATACGACCGAAAACGTTTTCGCGAGTGTCTGCAAAGTGTAAAATATATATAATATGCTTTCAGTGGTATATAATATACGCAGTGTTTGAGGCAAATATAATGTGAGTGCGTATATTATATTATAATACGCATCATAAGCACGCGGAATGACGGACTAAAACACGCCATACGCGGTATTGCATTATTCAAATCCGTGTAAACACCTACATCATAATATTAAAATAATATTGAGCCGACACCTCTCGCGGTATATATTATTATTATGTACATTATGTGCTCAGCTCTCGAAGGTCGAAATTTTTTTCCTTCAAATTTCCAAACAATCACGTACTCGCGCGAAACAGAAGACGTTGTCATCTTATTTTCCACGACGTGCAAAATACCTATACTCACGCCCTATATAAATATATTATATACTTTTCGACGAGGATACGCGCGCGGGTGCGACGTCTGCAGCTGCGATCCCCGAAACTGCGATTTATTATAAATAGTAGGTAAACGAGGGTATATATTATTATGTTATAATATAAATATGCCAATAGAGCGTTGCTCTCCTGCAGGGAGGGAGGTCGTACGAGATGTATTTAATAGTTTGGGGAGAGAGACCTAATGTGACCTATATCGACTTCATAATGCACGATGGACGTACGCAATTTTTCACATACTTGACTTCATACACGGGTTATTGACTATAATATTGGTGTACGAGAAGATGACCGTAACTGTCCGATAAACCTCGACTGCTTGGTCCTTTGAATTTAATTATATAAATCGTATATAGAATAAACAATAATTATAATAACATTGAATATTATAATATCTTCTACATAATATAGGAAATATGTACGTAATTTATTTTATTTTTGTTATCTGCGATCTTTGATTTAATATCACCGTCGTTAAACGTCCCACTCATCGCTGGTCTATAAAAAAAAAAAGTGGCCCCACCCCCACGTTGGAAATCCCTGAACCCGCCTTGATATAGGTATAGGTCGTAGGTATTGTTGTCCTAAACTACGTCCCGTAGGTATTTAGTAAATATTGTTCGTTCAATAATTTAATAAAAAAATCCAAATAGTTCGTTCTCGTAAAAAATCAGCTAATGGTCTGGATTGGACGTCCGTTTGAATGTGCAAAATCGGCGTGTTCGTCCCCCCTTATTATAGTAAAAACGAATTACGCGGCGCCATTATCATAACAGCCAATTAAAACGATTGCATTCCTTATTAGGGTTTTTATTTAATAAATCCACGAATAACGCACAGAAATATAGTGAAATGCACGGAGTGCAGTCAAACAAAGGTCTTACAGCAGTTTTCGATTCTTCATTATTTTCAATTCGACGTTACACAACAAAACGCGCAATGGGTATTGGGTAGAATCGCAACAGGCAATTTCTCCCAATACTTTTCTGTCAAATACAAACATTTGTACAATTGTATACTGTATTTGTCACGCCTGTATCGATTTCGCGAGACGAAACTATTTAAATGTAAAAATGGCAATCGAAGAAGAGAACACTTGTATTTCTTTTATATTTTCCTTTGCAGAGTAAACAACAAAGATCTGACAAATAGGGCTTAAATCGATTTTTATACTTTGCAGAAATCACGTAAAAAAAATAGTACCTACTTGGCTCCGGTTTTTTTCAGCGTGGTAATAATATATAATAAATTGTAAATAAATATAACGATATAGGTAGGTAATAGTGAACGGCATCGTGTGATTTATTTATTATCGTGTACATAATAATAAAAACATACAGTATTACTTAAAAGTTTTAAGTACCTATATCGATATTAAAGAAAATTATATTTAATCATAAAAATTCAACAGTATCAATATAATAGGAATCCTTTTTGAATATATAATTAATAAAAAAGTAATAAAGCAGATATATTCCACATACGTGTTTATAATCGGTACATCGCCGTACATTAAACATTCATTTTTTAAGAAAAAAAAAGCTATATAACAACAACTCAAAACTGATGTTTGTAGAAGAAATTATAATTAACCACACACAGCAGTGTTAATAGTGTGCATTAAATACTATTTTAAAGTACAATTATTTGTTTTTTTATGAATTACCTATTTAACATATTATTTCTAAAATTATTTTTACTATATTGAATATTGCAGTGTAAAAAAGTCGTTCCTTTCTGAAAAATTATCGTAAAATGTACAAAATAACATAAAATCATCGCGCCATATAAAAATAGATGTAAATAGGTGCCTATATGATCTATAATTTATTCTGCAATTATATACCATCTGTTTTTGTACATACTATATAATATTATATTATTAAATCGTATAAAATACTAGCTGTCCCCGGCCCGAGCCAAAGATTAAGTGAAGATTAACCTCAAGGGATTTACATGCGCAACTACATAAAATATTAAGTGGCCGTCGATAAATTACGCACATATATGACGATAGCTGATTTCGAAGTATGCAATATCAATACTTTTTAATCTGCTGCAGCTGGAAAAGGAGCTGTAAAAATTGATTCCGTCTGACAGATATGCGGGGTTAGCGTTTTGTTCGATTTATGAAAAGCATATAATAATCGAACTGCTCTTTATTTTTGCACGAAAGCTTGTTCCGTTTCGTGCCCGTTTGTAAACACCCTATAACTGCGGCAACTGGACCGTTATGGGTTCGTATAAAAAAAAAATACCACTGCAAACTTTTTTACCATCTATTATATATATATATACAAGGGGCTTTGTCTAAACACACACACAAATATATGCGCGCGCATATAATATATACTTATATATATTAATGTAGACCCCATAACTCACAAAGACGTCCACAAGTGTTATTTGCAATTCAAAACATTTCCCAGTATAAAAATACAAAGCTAATCTATCTAAGATCATAATTTTTCTTTTTACGAATATGTTTTTTAGTATTTTGTTATGGACGCCGGTCCTAAAATAATAAAAAAAATTAAATAGTTTAAACCAAACACTGTGGAACATTTAATTTGACGTTTAACAGGTATACATTTACTATGCAATTTAACTTATTTTTCAGGACATCCCAAACTAGGTATGCCATAAACATAAATATTTCGTATAATACTCAAATATACAAAATATTATGTACTGTAATTTATGTACAGCCATTATGGGTACACGAATTTAATCTATAACCATATATAGATTACAATTTTATGTATGCTATTTAATTGAGAAATAAAAAAATTAAATAAATAAAGTAGCTGTAACTCCATTAAAATGATTGAGTAATTCTAAAGTTTTTTTGCCTCTACATTATATTAGTTGCAATTCAAAGTTTGGAATTGAAATGTAAATTTTATGAATCACGATTAACGATTCGTAAAGAAAATCTGTTTTCTGCTTAAACCGCTTAGATGATTAGTGTCGTGTTACAGTATAATATTATATAATATCGACTTATAGAAGCATTAACGAGCACTAAGTAATTTTAAATTAAAACTTAAACCAATATTCAAAAGAAGTTAATTTATATAATGAAATTACAATTCTTAATAGGTTTCATTGCCGCCGTTAATTGTATTTAATTCGTTTCTATAAAACAGAGATAATCTTATATTAATACAGTTTATTGTATATATATATATATATATGTATATGATAATTAGCGGTAGTACAAAATACAATTAGCATAATTACATATTTTGTAAATTAATTTGTACATTGTAATTGCATAATAAACGGTTTAGCGGCGGTGAGACATAACTATTGAATGGGTTGGTTATTAATTTCTTCCGTCTCGATAGTTCAAAGTATTTATCGATAACACTTGAATATAATATAATATTATATATAGCTAATCGTATTATATTAAATTGCCTTCGCATAACTCACTTATAACGATATTACATATATACCTATCAATATTATGGCTATATCGGTAACTATATAATTATCACCTGGCCGGGCTCTATTAAATTATTATTATAATATTGTACACGGTATTAGCGCAATCTCCTTTACGTTTCGCTTGTGTCTCGTTTAACGAGTTCGAAAATATTATATGACCGCGCAGGTAGAAACCGATAAAACGTTACCAATAACCCGTCGCACACACACACACACCCAATATCCAAACAGTTAAAAACAGCTTAGAGGTACCTCTATACAGAGCGAACGACGCGAAATTACCGCTTTTCCAACCGCGACACGCCGTATATTATTTCGTAAACACAAATTGAAAATATTAATCAAAATAACCGTCACAATACATTAATATCGTTTTGAATGCGCGTTACGAGAGCCGGTAGCGGCGGCGGCATTTATATAGCGTTTAAATAGGGTCTCGTTAATAAAATATTTAAAAGCAAAGTGAATTGCTCTACACACGTCGTGCGCGAACGTGAACCTGCCTATAATAATATATCATTATAATAATCGTCGTTTCGCGCGTATACCGCGCCGCTGCAGCTATATTATATATGTGTATATACAATAATAATAATATGTAACCGAATCGAAATCCACAGTAATTTAATAATGTATGTTACAGTATATTATAATAATATACAACCGCTACTATATACTGTAGAGGTAATTAACCACTCTTATTGTTATACTACCCGCGCGGTTACACCCACCTACGCGTTATATTATTATAATAATATTGTTAAACGAGTCAATACTGCTATTACGACTAATTTATAGTAATAGTTACATTGACCGTACCTAGTATCTACCACCTGGGGGGAGGGGGGGAATGGGCTTTTA